>OU015642.1:14812500-16131496 GCA_907165235.1 Zeuzera pyrina
TTTCATTTCTACTTGTAAATTAATAATTTTTTCCATGTTTAAAATTTATACCAAACTTAATATAATACAAAACAGAAGTCAAATCTAATAAAAGTCTTTTAAACTAACACAACAACAACACACGTAAAAATTTTACAAGTGTTTAAATTTTCGAACTAAAATCTGACATAGGTTCCCCGTATATCACTTTATTCACAAATTATTCTAAGTCCTTAACTAATACATGCAAATTTTTCTAAGTCTAAAATTATTTAATATTTTCAAAGTACTAATAAAAAATAAAAGTTTTACAAGTCCAATTTCTTCAATAAATTCTTCAAAGTTAATTTCTTTAAACACACTAAGCTTCAACTGTTGTATATGGTGAATGATAAAAGTACTCACGGTTTATTTTGTCACTTTCAGCTCTAGACTGACGTATTACTTGCCGTCACTATGCAAGCAGCATTAATGGCAGTGCCACACTACCGCTATGATGTCACGTATCAGCACGCTCGGCGATGGTCTTGAATTTCGCGCCAAACTTGCCGATGTGAAGCTGGCCCTTTTTTTCCAGTGCATGAACCTGCCAGCTAGCACTAAAGAGCCGACCGAGGTTGTCTGCTGTTCCACCACTCTGCTACAGCAACGATCTCCGCAGGGCGGAAGAGTAGCTTCCGTAGCAAGTGCCGCGTACTCCTTGTGCAGCGATCCACTGCGAGTACGGGGGTGTACGGCCTCTAACAGACCGTTGACCTATTTTGTCCTGAGCGATCCGGCTCGAAGGACCTTATGTTCTATTTGGGGAATACGTTAGAGAAATAAAGCTTCTGCTAAGTACTCCTGATCTGAATTTTTTTTTATTTCTTACAGCACTGATACACATATATGCCATCAATTCAAATGTGTGCGTAATGTAGTTTCATTTCGCACCATCTATATTCTATAAAGTACATTTACTATGTGAATAAACAAATACCGTTGTATTAAACATTCAAGCGTGAACAATCATTGTCCATTCTTTCTATGTGTCCGAACTACCTGAGCATACCTTTATGCATTTTTCAATAACTCTGTTATCCAACTTCGCCATAATTGTAAACGTGTTGCTCTCATCGGGAAAGGATAGATCCATTTTCGTTGCTTCACTTTTGAACTTTCGCGAAAAATGATGACGCTTATTCGCATCAGCATTCGCGATTGTCTAAAACTCAACATGCGTTACATCGCTAATACCTGGTTTACACGTTATAAGTTGATAAGTCAATACCTAAGTAGCGAGCCAAGTAAGTTGAAAACTACGTGTAAACAGGTCGGTAAGTACTTAAGTAGCGAGTCAACTAAACTAAAGCGATAACTTACAACTTGTCAAGCTGTTTACAGGCGGATATTTGGTTAACTTGCCATTATACCGACTTACTACCTATTTTTTGTGTAAACTGGCATAATATATACATTCCATTGAATCTCTCTCATTATCATTACCCTCCTTTTGTATAAGTCGAAACGCAATTATCTAGCGCATTGTACATTAGCTGTGATATTTAATTTACACGACAACGAAGAGACGTAAATATTTTGCATAAAAAAATATTGTTATCTGCCGTTATATTTCATTATAATCCATGTTCGGAAAAATGCGCGCACGCGTGATGTCATAATTTACAAATTGCACGCCGCCCGCTAAAACAGAGTGCAATTTTTCACGCTTTTCTAGCAGCATACAGATATACATATTATTATTACATGAAAAAAACGCACAGAAGTCTTTACTAAGAAGTTATGCATATACTATGTAAGCAGCGTATTGATTAAAATGTAATATATTCTTGTATGTATACAATATTAGGAAGGGATGCATTTACAAGCATACGTATTGTCAAGTTAATAAAAGCAACTATAAAAATGCTATTTATGGCTTAAAAAATATAATGCTCTACATTAAATATTACAACTATATTAAAAATTAACTTTAGAAAATATTATGATGACGCTTAAAATGCTGCTTATAAAAAAATTAAAACTATATCACTATTTTGCACTCTTAAAATACCATACCGTATTATATATATATACACTCGTACAATATGTTAATTATTCCATTACAATTTCATTTAATATTTTTCGAATATGTTTTTTTGACATCATTTGTGTACAGATTGTATTGTTCACGAGGGTGACACTGACACAGCACATATTTCTACGACATTGCATTCTCACTATATATATTTATTTTACTTTCACTGCTTCTATGCATGCAAATACATACAAGTACTAATAGCTCAAAAGTATAGTAACTTAAGAAATAAATAAAAGGAAAATTTCGGGTTTGGTTTTGGTCGATTCGGTTCTATAAAAAAACTGATTGTAAAAACTGGTTTCAGTCAGACAATAGTTTTAGGTTACCGATTTGCATCTCTATGGCAAATTTCAACTGAGTAGATCAAAGGTGAGAGAATACAATCGACTGTGATGTAATGACAGACAGAGATAACAATATTACAAGGGATTATAAGGGTCAGCGCGTGTGGTCCACAGTATTGTGGTACTGCGAGGATACAGGGGACTATGTAACTGCCCCAAACCAAAACAAGGAGGGAGTCCTGACAAATGCTTCGACACAGCGCACGAGGGGCTCCAATAAATTCAGTAGGTGACCCCACAGCCTCTAAACAACTCACCGAGGACGACTACTACAATAGTTTTGGGTAAAAACCTCACATAAATCAGTTACTCCAACAGGGAACTGGGTACGTATGCGGATTTCTCCTGCGTAATAAAAAACTGAGGTCCCTTTTTAGCTAGTTTGGTTACGGACCTCTAAAACAGGGTCGGAGGACTATTTGCGACCTCTTGCATAAGGCCTCTCCGACTTCGGAAATTAGTTCGAGGAATTACAGTAATTTCATCTTGTTGGCAAGTTTTTCTTAAATTCATAGTAGAAGTTTTTTATTTGGTCTTAACTCATAGCGTTGCACGCTAATTTGTTGGACGTATTAAAAAATGCGCGTCACAGATTAGGTCGTTTGACATCGATAAGCGAGATGGCACTCAACAAACACAAATAATACGTGAACATAAACTGTTCCGGCATTAAGAACAAGATAATTCCATGAAATTACCGAACGAAATTACAAATAATACATACATGTAGAAAATATAATACATACATACGTATATCCTCACGCTGCATCCCTAACGGGGAAGTCGAAGAGGACGGAGCGCCAAATATCGCGGTCCTTACATAGTTCTTTCGCCTCCTCAAATCTCATCATTCTCCTTACACAATTTCATTTAGGCATGGGAGTGCTTTTGGAATTTCCGTCAGCTAACACTTTGGCTATTTGATTTTCATCTGTGGCTAATTGATCCCTGTAAGTCAGCCTTGGTCTTCCTTGACCTCTGCTGTCACTCCACCCTCGCTCTATAGATTTTCTTTGTCAATCTATCATCACTCACTCATCCTTTCTGTATAGAACCATCATAGAAACATAATACATACATACATATCCTCACGCTGTATCCCTAACGGGGTAGTCAGAGAAGACGGAGCGCCAAGCCTTGCGGTTCTTATATACTTCTTTCGCTTCCTCATTCTCATCACACATTTTGGCATAGATATGCGAGAGCTTTTGACATTTCCATCCGCTAACACTCTGGTTATTTGATCTTCATAAGTCAGCTTTGGTCTTCCTTGGCTTCGTTTACCACTCACTTTCGCTCTGTATATTTTCTTCGTCAGTCTTAGAAATACATAATAGTATAAAAAAATAAAAGAATCCGAACAAAATACTGTACCTGTATAGTGTTTTTAGATAGGTCTCATCAAAATTACCGAAAGATATTTTTTGAACAGTGCAATTTCTGGCACAAGAGGTACGCCATCTTATTCCTCAGTTTCCAAAAAATTTGGAATCTAAAATGCTATCGTAGCTAATTGTAAATGTCCATGGGCGTCAATCGAGTACCATCAAGTGCTTGTTGCTTTTGTTATTGCAATTGCTTGTTTGTCTTTCCTGTGGTACATAATTTACTACGTATACTGTATTAATACAGGTGTTACTTTGCGGAAAGTCCAACTCAGTAATTATTGCATATTTTTTAAGCTATTTTATGTCCAAATAACTTATCAATCATCAATCATCTTAAGGAAGTTCTGGCCCGTTGGCGCGATGTCAGAATAATTGCCTTCCAAGCCGGGGTTCGTACACCGATCAGATCAATTTAGGAACTTTTCTTAAATTGGCTTGGAGTCTGGGTGTTACTGGAGCTCCCCCAATTCGTTGTGTGATATATAGAATACATACATACATATCTTCACACGCTGTATCCCCAACGGGGTAGTCAGAGAGAACGGAGCGCCAAGCGTTGCGATCCTTCTTTCGCTCTCTCAAACCTCATCATTCTTCTCACACATTTTCGCCTATGTATGCGGGTGCTTTTGACATTTCCGTCGGCTCTCTGGCTACTTGATTTTCATAAGTCAGCCTTGGTCTTCCTTGGCTTCTTTTACCACTCACTTTCGCTCTTATATAGAATAAGATATAAAATATGTCTAGTCTTAGTTTAAGTGTGCAATTGTATAAAAAAAATCAAGAAGAAAGTTATAAGTTTTGTCGGTAGATAGGTAAAAAAAATATTGTATAGACTCAGATGTTACCTTGCGGAAATCCATTTCATGTGATGTATACCCAAACTCTTTTAGGCCTAAGCTATTTTCCGCTTAAACTCCAAAAACCACCAATCGACACGTGTTTCGCCTCTCAACGAAGCATCCTCAGGATATACCAGAGACAGGACTTGGTCAGCTAACTTTTAAATTGAACTTTTTTTTTGGGTGCTGGTTAGCTGACCTAGTCCTAGTATATCCTGAGGATGCTTCGTTGAGAGGCGAAACACGTGTTGATTGGTGGTTTTTAGAGTTTGAGCGGAAAATAGCTAAAGATTTTAGGTATTCATCACAGGTAAAAAAATATATATTACTGGTAGCTGATCTCCGCGACTTCGACCGCGTTTTTTATTTTTAAAATAGCCTGTCCTTCCTCAGGATTCAAGCTATCTCCATACCAAATGTCATCGCAATCGGATGAAGGGTATGGCAGCTCATAAAATACGAACAAACAAATGTTGATTTTTATTTATTAGACTATGGACTCACCCCGGCTTCGCACGGGTAGAAAATGTTTTGAAAATAAAATATAGCCCATGTTACTAGCTGACAATGTAGCTTTTTATAGGTGAAAGAATTTTTGAAATCGGTTAAGTAGTTTTTGAGTTTATCCATTACATACAAACAAAGTTTACCTCATTATAATATTAATATAGATAAGTTAATTTTATTAAGACCGCGGATCTGTTATGAACCATTTTTAAATAAGAATACAGTTAATTTGAAAATCGAGCAACACTGACCGTATACCTCCACCACCAAACCAGCTTGACACATCATGGCAAAGGAAACTTGCTCGGTCAGATCTTATTAGTAAAGTAAATCGCCTGACTTCAACATAGTAGAAAACCTCAATAGACCCACCCAGTCAGAGGACACTGAGTTAAGAGAGACTTTTACTCCCCAAAACTCTCACAGTAATTATCTACGTCGCATGTCGACTCTTACTGAACCACCGAGCCAACTTTACAATATTACAACTTTACAACCGCTGTGTCGAAGTACTTCTCGGGGGACTAAGTGGCTTCCCAGCACCCTGGCATCCTCCTTGGGGTAACCTGAAATGGTTGACCGAAGCCGCCACTCTCATGGACTCCATAATATTGAAATTAAATGATATTATAGCCATTATATTGAAATTATACAAAAAAAATACTGCGCAGTTGCAGAATAGCTCCTTACTTTTTGGTTCTCATTAATAAATCTGAAAAGTTGAAAAATTGGTAAGAGTGGCTACTTATTATGGCTCATCCATTAGGTTTCGAGAGTATTACCATTTTTTTATAAAAAGAGGGGCCAAACGGGAAAGCGAGTCACCTGATGAAAAGTGGATGAACCGCCGCCAATGGACACCCGCTACGCCCGAGAATCACTGGTGCGTTGTCGGCCTTTAAGAGGAGGGGGAGAGGAGAGATGGGCCACCGGTACTGTCACTCAACCAACGAAACAACAGCAATAGATGCTGTTTCACGCCGATATTCTGCGAGAGGGTGGTATTTCACCGGGCGAGCCGGCCCAATTCGCGCTGTAATGTAGCATGGCTCTACCACACCTATATTATTAATCTATATTATTATTCGTAGTCTTTAGTTCATACAAAAAACCCATAGAAAAAACTTCTTTCAGTGTGTCTTCAATTTTTCAAAATTTTCTTTCCACAGTTTATGTATTGTCAATAATCGTGACTAACTATTATAATGCACTAATTATTGAATACGGCTTTACTCACGTGTAATCGGTATCCCACTCACCCTGATGATGGACCTCCAATAGGTCCGAAACTAGTCGGTACCTATACCGATTACACGTGAGTAAAGCCGTATTCAATAATTAGTGCGTTAATAATGTCTCACGAAAGTTTTAATAATTTAACTATTATAATCATAATCGTTAACAAATGGCAACACTATTATTTTAAGAGTGTTGCTACTTAATAATAATACTTGAACTATTACGAACATGTAAAAAAAGCGGTTCAGCCGTTCTTAACTTATGCGCTTAGCAACGAACAACAGATCACTTTTATTTATATAGATCAGTTTATACTTCGCCAAAGACCCTATTTCTTTGCGACGTGTATGTATTGAGGCTATATTTAAATACAATAGTAAAGTATTATTAGACCAAGTCAACGGACACGTAACACTTGATATTTCTGTGAAAAAAACGAACACACCTAAGCAGTCTGACACATTGCCATTATATTGAAATTATACAAAAAAATACTGCGCAGTTGCAGAATAGCTTCTTACTTTTTGGTTCTCTTTAATAAATCTGAAAAGCTAATGAAAAATTACGTAGATGATAATGAAAGCTATACGAAAGTCGTTCGTGTTTGACGTAATCACGGGTGAAGTAACATTCTGTGCGGTTACTTATTAGGTGGGTGCTCTAATGGGATCAACATAACTTTTCCTATGTATGATAAAGTAACGCAGAAGATTTACGAAAAATACTATACAGAGACGCGTTCGTTTTTGATGTATCATTAAGGCAAGAAACGGTCTGCGCAGTTAGCAGCTGGATAGGTAATCTAATGTAATCAATGTTTAGTGATCTAATGGAATCAATACTTTGGAACACACGTAGATAAACCGTTGGTCCGAGCTATCGTTAGATCACAGTATCGCCTTATCACCTTCGATCATCACGGACTCGATTTTTTAAACCCGAAATAGAAGAATAGGACTATGATATCTGGAGGTGATTGCAGGAGAAATTCAAGGTTGGAATCCAAGGGAGTGGCGGCTTCGGTCAACCATTTCAGGTTACCCCAAGAAGGATGCCAGGGTGCTGGGAAGCCACTTAGTCCCCCGAGAAGTACTTCAACACAGCGGTTGTAAGGTTGTAATATTGTAAGGTTGGCTCGGTGGTTCAGTAAGTCTCGACATGCGTCGTAGATAATTACTGTGAGAGTTTTGGCTAGTAAAAGTCTCTCTTAACTCAGTATCCTCTGTCTGGGTGGGTCTATTGAAGTTTTCTACTCTGTTGAAGTCAGGTGATTTACTTTACTAATAAGATCTGACCAAGCAAGTTTCCTTTGCCTTGTAAGTATTATTCTAATATTGTATCAAAGTTAAAAAGTGCAAGGAGATACATTTCACAAAGAATGCCAATGTAAAGCAAATGCAGTGCTGCGTTGCAACACGTCGACAATATTGGCCTAGTTACGTATACTTATATTACTCGGTCAACATTATAATGACTAGTCTACATTCTCGAGCGAAATATTCGGGCGCCATTGGCGTAGCTAGAGGAGGGAGAGGGGCACCGGGCATTTTTTGCACCAACACAATTCCCGTTGCCCGCCTCAATTTTAATTGTTGATTTTTGTTGATTTTCTTCATAGCATACTAAGTTTTAATGTCTTACTGTATGTATTACTTATTGTGTAAAATATTTTATTATTTTAGCCGTGTTGAGCGGTTCCCTCCTAGAAAATAATGTATATAAGCCAATGTCGGGCGTAAAAGCAAATTTGCTTTGGTACCGCACCAGTATTAAGAATCCGCCTATGCAGACTTTGGTGAGTTTGATGACCTGGATCTCGGTATCTAACAAGACTGAGAGTTTGATATCTGGATATATACAACTACAACTCTTTATCTTGAAATCCTTAAACGTGAAAACAAGATTGGATAAAAAATCTCAATGAAAAAAAAATCCAGAAAAAAACCCTGTTTTGCATAAAGATTCAGTTGCATCTCCGAATTTCTACAAAATTTTAAAATAATTTTTACTAAAATGGATAGGTAATTATAATATCTCAAATCTCTAAAACCAGTTTTTTAATTGGTAATGTAGTTTTCTTGCAAATTACAATTATGTGCAATAACAAACGACGACCTCCGTGGCGCAACGGTTAAGCGCGTCGGACAGTAAACGGGGGTTGCGGGTTCGATTCCCGCCACGAGTCTGGGTGTTTATGTATAATATGTATGTATTTACAAAAGAAAAGTATATAAGTAGTATATCAGTTGTCTAGTACCCATAACACAAGCGCTGTGCTGCTTACTTTGGGACTAGATGGCGCTGTGTGAAATGTCTGAGTACATTATTATTATTATTAAATGTCGAGATGTCTCCACGCTAAAATATGATAAAACCACAACTGCGAAAATCAACTTTATTGTTATCGCCGTAGGGTGCGGGGGTAATGAACGAATTCGGTTGGGCTGGACTGCACAGGCGGACTTAAGAACTACGCGAATACCCGGCGCATCTCCCGTGTCTTGCTCCAAACCAGCAAGAAACTCCTCTCGGTATACGGAAATATTAAGAGTTTCTTGCCATTTCTTGTCTATGAAGACGTTTTTGCAAACAAATGACAGATTTGACGTTCAATATTGTAAGGGTTTATTTCAGTAAATGGCTTTTACTTTAGAGCAGAAGCATGGGAGGCAATTGGATGTCATTGATTTGAAGAAAACGTTAGTAGATATCTTCTACGATAATTAACCCATCCCAACAAAGCAACGTATTTATGTTCATAATTACATTTGTCGGTGCGTTGATAGAATCTACTCGATCGCACCGTTTTCTATTTTGTCAGACTACCAATTTCTGAACGACACGTTTCGATTCGAATTAATGATTTGTAAACGCATCTATTATGTGACATAACACCAAACACTGTAACACCCGATTTAGATTGGTCAAGTGTTTAGCGAAGCAGATAAGTACAGTACGTAAGTACAGTGGTGTACACCTATCGAAGTGGCGAGTCAACTTGGCTTGCAAGCTGCCTTGCAAGTTGATCCAAATAGAATGGCTTTCTATTTTTTGGATAAGTAACGCCTCTCGCGCGCGCTCTTATCTCCCGCACGGTTCTTTTACTTGCCACTTGGCGTAGTGTAGTGTACAATGTATATAAGTGGCCGGCAATAAGACGGTCCGCGTGTGCTGTGTTATGCTATATTGTAAACGAAATGACGTCTAAATAGTATACATTCACTTTTACATATAATAGAAAAAGAAGAACGTTTTCTCTCTATTTGCTCCATCGAATGAAAATAATTCTGCGTGAAATCGCACGTATTTTTCGATGTTGCTCGTCCATTTCGATGGAGTATGTCACTTGACTTGTTGTAGTGTAAACGGTCACTGTTTCGGCGTTCGCCACTCGCCACTGTACATGCATATGCCTCTCGCTACTGTCCTTGACCTATGTAAATCAGGCGTTATGGCGGCTCGACTGTCAGCTGTCATTGTGACCGGTGGTCTATGATCATTCTCTTATCGACGTCGGGGCGGCTCGCACGTATCACTTGTGTTCGGTGGAATGTAGATGACTTGCCCGTGATTATTACGTTATTGAAAGCCTTTTATTTTATTTTATCATTAATCAAACAACAAATAACAAATCCTTGTCTTAGTTTAATTTTAATATCTGGTCTTGGTATACACATGTAGATCTGAGGCTCGTAAATATTTTCAGGACACATTTAACCATACTGTTTTCGGAGAGGTGGAAAATTGTCCATTGGTTCCATTTCTCAATTCAAAATTGAGAAAATTCATAAACGTTCATTTTCTCTATAACGTGATCCGATCAAACTTGAGACAAAACATTCAAATCAGGACAAGTGAAAATCCCATCTGTCCTCGAGACTCAAAAGTGGCATCAACAATTATTATCGCAGTGAAATTCAGTAATCTGTAATCACGAAGCACATGACATCCATTATCGTACAAAAATTCAAAGATAGCGAATTAGATTAGATATACAATCAGTCCATAATCCTGTTATCGATTCAATGTCAATGTGGCGATGTTGAACAACGGTGTTTCCTTGTTTTATTGTTTTTCCCCGAGAATTATTTGTCATATCACGGTCATACCACTCCTGCAACCTTAGTAGTAATGAGTAGGTCCTCAGATTAGTAAAATCCATCTACGCGTACAAAAACTACTGAATGCATTTTAAATTTGTAAAAATTACAACAATAATGCTATTTATCGCTACAAAAAAATTGCAAGCTATTAAAAAGAGACAACAAAATAATAGTCTTTACATATTAAAATACGACATTGCATACAATTAAAAAGGTAAAAGGAAAGGTAGACATATGTATTATAAAAATTTGCAAACCCATTAAAGGTAGACATATGTACTATGCATAATATCAGTTTGTGTAACATTTATTGTGGATGACATCTGTAATGTGTAGTGACAGTCTGTAATATGTACTCATGTCAGCAAATAAATGAATAAATAAATCAATATTTTTTTTTCCAAAACTGACAATTTTTGCTATGATCTTAACAAAAACATTGTCCCGTGGTTTATACGATTTAAGTTAAAAAAATATTGCTAAAATAATATCTTTTTACAATAATTAATAGTTAAAACCATTAATCTATTTATCTCTACATATAAATAAAATTGAGGTCTGTCTGTGATTTTGAAATAAAGGCTTCTTAAGTTTACATTTTATTTGTAGGTAACCAAAACCCAAATATACTTTTTTTTTTTAATTTTTGTCTGTCCGTTCGTTCGTCCGGACTAATCTCCGAAACGGCTGAACTGATTTTGACGTAACTTTCATTGACGAGTAGAGGAGTTTTTAGAGAGTGATCTAGGTTACTTTTTGTATCGGAAAAATACCAAATTTAGGTCGAGTAAAATCGCGCGGCACGGCAACGGCTCGACCAATTTTGCTGATTTATTTTTTGTATTCGTATTTGGACAAGGACAAGGACAAGGTTTGTATACTCGTATAAAAGTTTTAGAAAATCCACGGAAAAAGTCGGAGATTTGGATGGTATGTTTGACTCTCTGATCCAGAACCACTCATTTTAGAATGTTTGTCTGTTAGTCCAAAAACTATAGATAAGATTTGAATGTGGAATGCGCAGTTGGCAAGAATTGCTCCACTACAACATATGTAGTGTATATATGTATGTATGTACAACAGTGTAATGACACTGTCTTCATGATAAAAGTGGACAACGTCCCTGAATTCTAATACTAGACTTTAACAGGGAAATATAGGCATTTTAGGAGATCCTTAGTCAAAATGTCAATAAAGGAACCTTTATAATTATTTTAGTCATTGTGTGTCACAAGTCACAACCGCACGCTTATTACGTAACTTGCAGACAGCATGCGACAGCCAATATCGCGAGATATCTGCTGTCAAGACGAGAATTTGTGTAATGTAATTTGTATAGTGGCGCTAAACCTATCGCGAAAAGTGCATTTTACGGTCATACAATATTAGATACGCAATCGTCATACACGATACTAATTTTTTTTTACAATTAGTCACCGGTCACGTAGTGATCGCGTGGCTGTCGGTGTCTGCAAATTTTTAGGTAATAACCCCGACGATTCCGTCATTTTTGACACTTATTGAGCTTATATTTAGCACAGAGACATTATATAGTAACCGAAAACGAGGAACGAAAAAAATCTAAATACTTCCACTTTTTTTTAAATTAACATTACTGCAATTTTAATTTTATATTTTCTTACGGCTTCTCGATAGGATTTTCGTATTTCGAACGGATGAAGTCAAGGATAAAAGGTGATATATTCCCAAAATCTATAGCTATTTTTCGCTCAAACTCAAACCACCAATCGACACGTGTTTCGCCTCTCAACGAAGCATCCTCAGGATATACCAGAGATAGGATTCGGTCAGCTAACCAGCACCGAATCCGAAACCGAAAAGATTCGGTGCTGGTTACCTTTTGGGAATTTATCACATGAAATGGATTTCCGCAAAGTAACACCTGAGTCTATACAATATCTTAAAGGATAAAAGGTATTGATTATCACAGGAAAATTTTCATTACAAATTACGTATTTTAAACATCTTAACTGAGCTTAATTATTATCATTTGTTTTATAACATTAAAGAGTCCATTGTAAGCGACCACAGATGTCGCATTGTGACCATTTAACTGATTATCGTTTGTATGTAACTAAATATACGAAGTTACTAAAGGTCAGCGTTTGTTGTAGTAGTAATAGTTTGACGACCTCGATGGCGCTGTGGTTTAGACGTTGCATCTAAGGGCGGAAGATTCCAGGTTCGATTTCCGGCCGGGCCGGAATTTTAGGAAACGAACTTTTCTAGATTGTCTCGGGTCTGGGTGTATGGAGACGGCTCCAGTAGTCGTCGTCTGGTTCGCATAGCACAGGGAATGCCCTAGTTTGAAATCAGATGATTTGTGTATTATCTAGCGCATTGGTTCCCAAACTTATTTTGTCTACTGAGTCGAGAGCTCATGCAGTCGTTATCTAAGATGCCTCCTAGCTAAATGAAATTACAAATCACCCCCCAGGCCTCTACACAACGCCCCCATTTTTTTCCGGGTCTCTTACCGCCCGCCTTTATGCCTGTAGGCCTGCAGCGCCCACAAGGGGGCGTTATCGCCCACTTTGGGAATGGCTGATCTAGCGCATTATAAAAAAAAAATTAACGGTTGACCATTTAAAGATGAAAATTTTTTACATCAGACAAGTACTGTTGAAATCTAATAATTAACACGGAAGTCGAGGCTGTATGGGCATAGTTCTCTTTGCTTCCCAATAATTCGGCAATAATATTTAAAAATAAGTTATGTTCTATTTTGATATAAAATAAATCGTTAGTTCGAATTCTTAATGAATTTGAATTTGTGAATGAAATCAGAAGAAAGAACGTAAGTGGCTGCTTTATCGACGTTCGTTGAAAGTAGTTGGATATAACTAGAAAATAATGGTACCTACTACAAAAATATTACCTACTTATTAATAAGGTAATCTGTACTTATAGGTATAAAAATAATTATTTTATCATCTCGAAAATTACACGGAGAAAATTTTTCTTCTATGCAGCAAGTTATAGTATGAGTATTCCGCGCGGATGAAATCGTGAAGCGCAAGCCTTTTATTATAACATAGTCAGGTTGGCAACCCTAGCTATGACGACACATAACCTTCCAGACATCCGGTGGAGCGTCGGATCCGAGGAAGACGTCTATATCGTTTTTTATTAATCGGGGAAGGCGGAGAGGAAGGATCTTTTATTAAATGTGAAATGACTCATAGACATTCATTGTTAACTTAACTGTACTAACCACTAATTGTGAAGGTTCTTGGTAAAAAGATTTTTTGATTGTACGTACCTACATCTGTCTATCTGTATGCTTGTGGAACATTTTCAGGGTTTCATATTAGTAAGAAAAACAGAACCTTTATGAGTTCACCTATACGCAATTCCGACTGTCTGTCAAGTCGTTTTCTCAGCATAGAAACTTGGATGGAAAAATGATTAGTCTTATTAAGAGCTTACCTATGCAACACTCAATGTCAACACTCCGTCCTCTCTGACTACCCTGTTGGAGATACAGCATGAAGATACGTATGTATGTATATCTCAACACTTGTTTTTGCACATAATTGTAATTTGTAAAAAAACTACATACTAACCAATAAAAAAACTGCTTTTAGAGATTTGAGATATTGTAATTACCTATGTATTCTTTTCTTCCGTTCCCGCCAATAAATTAATTGTCGCACTTTTCTATACTAATATTGTAAAGTGAAAAAATTTGATTGTTTGTTTGTAATGGATACTCAACCGATTCCAAAAATTCTTTACCCTATAGAAACTACATTATCAGCGAGTAACATGGGCTGATTTATTTTCAAAAAAATTTCTACCCATGAGAAGCCGGGGCGGGTTGGTAGTTATTTATATAATCGTTGATATTTGAGATGTTTGTTTAACATTTTCTTACATTTATACTTTGTGTAACTTTACACTTGTCTCAGAAGCAAGATACTGAGCAAAACAAATATTTGATTAAACGAACAATGAGTGGTTTCCTGTAAACTAATACAATATTTACTAGACTATAAAAATAACTTTAGACGCTATATTCCGTACAGTAACGGTGAGGCTAATCAGATAAGCTGACTAGCCTGTACATACGACATACATTTACTATTAGATAAGCCCATCGGTCGTCATTTCGTTAGAAAACTGCACCCACACATCTGCATTTTATTTGTGTTATTTACCTCACTTCTTTGTAGGAGACAAGCTATCTGGAGTCATAAAGTCTATATATATACTCATTTACTACACAAAATCGCAAAATTAAACATTAAATTACATTTTTTGTTTAGTTGTAAGCGCAATATAAACGCAAAATCTATCAATCAATATCAACTTTTTAGCAGACCTAAAAAAGGAGTTTCTCGATTCCTTAGAATCTTTTTTTTGTATGTTCTCTGCAATTTGTACACTCATTGTGATGATTATTTTTCTATTTGAAATATACAGATCTAATAATGGAGTATTGGAACTCCTCAACGGTTTATATTTTTTGATTATCCTTAAATTTAATGTTCCAATCCAGAATTAGAAAAAAGTTGTTATTTTCATAATCCTTTTAATAATGGTCCTTTCCAGAATTGGGACAAGGTTAGTTGTAGACCTACCCCAGATATTTATGTAAGACTAGCTGTACCCGCGACTTCGTCTGAGCGGAAAATATTTCTCGCGGCTTTCAGATATTAGGTTAGATTACATGTTCGTGTATAAATATAGGTATACTCATACAAAGATTGTTTTTCGAAAAAGCCTATGTCTAGCCTACGTCTGCCACTAGGCATATACTATCTCTGTACTAAATTTCATCATAATTGGTTAAGCCGTTTAGCATTTCCCATTCAAAGTTTCATCCCCCTTTTCACCCCTTTAGGGGTTTTTGATAAAAAAAAGTATCCTATGTCATTTTCATAAAAAAAGGCTATCGTCGCAACAAATTTTATCGTAACCGAAGTTTAGTATTTCCCAAACAAAGTTTCATCCTCCATTTTACCTTTTTAGGGATATTTTGAACAAAAAAAGGAGCCTATCTCCGTCCCCTGATGTAAAACTATCTCCATGCCATATTTCATCGTAATCGGTTCAGCGGTTTAGCACTTCCCATACAAAGTTTCACCCCGCTTTTCACCCCTTTAGGGGTGGATTTTTGATTAAAAAAAGTAGCCTATCTTTTCGCAATCACATGTTGTATATACCAATTTTCATCAAGATCGGTAAAGCCGTTCTTGTGTTATAAAAGGACATACAGACAGACAGACAAAAGTTTTAAATATTGAATCGAAGTTAGTAAGTCAAAAAATGACTATCTATCACAAAATTTGACAGTAAAATTGTAATTACAGACAGACGCTAGAGATTTATATATAGATACATAGATAAGACCAGTGAAAAGGGAAAAATACAGAATATTATAAAAACAACTAAATGACTTCAAATTAAAAACACTAAAAAGTATTCAACAATTATCCTTTACTAAATGAAACTCAAGTACAAAAACAACTTCTTAAACGCATAATAATTGTGACAGTTATTGAAGTCAGTGCCAAACCAATAAACAATACAAAGTCTATTAGTTTCAGTGACTGTCAAATTTAATTATGTAGGTACTTGTAATTGTATAGGTATAAGTTACCACTCAACGTTAACAATGATTAAAGGTGGCCTTCTCTGAGGTCTCTGCACTGAGAAAAACCCTGACAGAATCTTTTCCAAACCGTCACACAACAGAATTTTATAAGAATTTGCAAAGATCATTTTCTAACTTTTCAATCTCCAATAAGATCTTCAACCCCATAGCATCAACGATTTTGTTGATTATGTAGTACTAATATAATTTCCTTTGTACTAACGTATTTAATAACCTTTCAAGAGCATTGTACTGAAATTCCATTGTACGATAATGTTGAAAAAATATATCACTGCGTTGATATAAATTAAAAGGTAAGATGCCGTACGAGTCTCGCGCATGAATCCTTTTTTTTGGTTACGCTAGATACTTGCACCTGGCTTCCTGGGTGTAGGATTGGGTTATATGGGGCTTTTACCCATCAAAACTCCAGCGGTGGTTATCCTCGGTGCGTTATCAAGAGGCTCCGGGGTATCCACGGAACGCAACAGTCTCTCTCGCGCCGTGCTGAAGTATATTTCCCGTGGACAGCAGTTACAGATCCCCCTGCGCCCTCGCAGTGCCACAACGGCGCGGACCACACACGCTGTCCTCGGGGTCGCGTGGATGGACGATCGGAGCCCCCACTCCGGCCGGCCGTAATCCCGAACACTATGTAGTCTCAATGTGATAGTTCTGTGATCAATCGCAATGAATAACGAAAATAATAATACATATCTTAGTTTGCTTCCGCTATAGCCTACTCTATGAGTCATTCTATCTCTTCAATCTACTGATATACGGATTGTCTTTGTTTTGTACATTGCACCTGGTCCATCAATATAACATTAATGCTTATAACATATAGAATTTTCCCTTTTATTAATAAACAATGCCTGACTGAGCATTTTATTGGTTATTCTCAGTAGTGTTTTATCACGTTATTCTCTGATTAAATAAAGTTTATGTCTGTGAGCTGTGTCGGATATATGGACTGCATATCAAGGTATAAAGCGTTTATTTTATATTTACGGTAGAATTTCGACCACTAGTTCGTATAGTTTCGGGTTGTTTCGACTATGCTCGACACCGATTTGTATCACATTGAGAGCCGCCGCCGCAATATAAGAGATCCATGTGCCAGAGGTGTTCTTGCCATAATATCGACACACCTAAGCATATATTTTTCGAAAAATATCTCGTAGTAAATTTCACTTGAACAGATTGTATCAAAGAACTAGCGTAAATAGTTCGCGAAGCTACGCTATATTTTTTACAATTGTAGAATACAATAACATCAAGCTATTTTAGACACGAACAAGAGTCACGGAAGGCTTATTTGTGTTTGTGTTTTTATAAATATATTATACCTATAATGTGTTTGTAAGTTTGGTCAAGCTATGGTCTGTTTCAATACAATTTGCCAATAAGGTAAACTGTTTTTGTAATCTTTTTAAATAAATCTGGTGTAATAATATACTATATAGCAATCTTTACATAAAATAAGATTTAAAATTGTCTTTATATAATAGAACGGCACGATCGACGTTCGCACTTAAAATGGCCGCGACCCCCAAAGCCCAACTTTTTGTATGACAGGCAGGGGTTACGAAGTCCTTAACAACTGCCACCACAAATCAGAACCAATGGTTCAATGTAAACATGGGTAACATTGAGCTACGCCGTGCAATCGCGCTTTGTTCACTGTAGTTCGCTTCAGCACATAATACGCTGACTTTAATTAATACATGCATAGGTATCCTCACACTTATATAACTTTACCAATTTGTTATCTATGTAAGATTACTAAGTTATAGTTAATTTTTTTTTTTATGAGATTTGAGGAGGCAAAAGAAATATATGTCCGCGATACTAGTCGCTTCGTCCCCTCTGGCTAACCCGTTAGGGATACTGCGTGGAGGATATGTAACATGTATATTTTTAAAAATCTTTACAGCACCTCACAATCCTAACTAAACGGATCTATGTCGTGTTTATACTTCGAGACCCGGCTATCAAAATTTTGAGCGTTTCTAAATAAGTTTGCTGAGGCGGAAACACGTTTAATGAATGTGAAATTTAAATGTATATTTATTTATACATTTTTCAATCGACCGTCTAAAACCATAACACAATTTAAGTATTTTCGTTCGATCCTTTATTTTCTGCAATGTGATGCCTTTTTGAGAGATTTCTATAAGTATTTCTCATAAATTACTTGAGTAAGTTACATAAAATTGCGGCTAACAGGAAGACAATACCGTTTACTAAATACTGGGTAAACGATATTTTATTATATGAATTAATGTTCCAGTTATAACGATATATGTCGCGTTCGGGTGTCGAGAGTATAAGGGCGGAGCCTACGCAAGATACTTTTTTGGGAGCATGCTCTTAAGGCTCTTTTATATTTATTTTTAAATACATTTTTTATCTTTACAGTCTCTCATCACTCTACTTCCAACGATGATTCCACCCTTCTTATTATATTGTGTACATTTATGCGTATTTTTCGAACTGCATAACGTATAACCGGTCTTATTCTCATGTATCAGCAACTCAGACGGTTCCCCAACGTTGCTCACCCCTGGTTAGGGTTGCGGAGCCAAAATGATTTAAATGGAATCCTTATACCTCATCATTTCTGTCTCTCCACATAACCGCATGTTACAGATGAATTATTCCATCATCTTTACATCTACAGAGGAAAACTGCACAGAGATGTAAATACATACATACATACACGCACACACATATTAATACATTCTCTGGTTATTTACATACTTACACATCCTCACGCTGTATCCTTGACAGGTAGTCTCAGACAGAATATGTATAAAAGAAGACAGACTCTCGCCTCGTGCGTAACGGAATTGTCTCCTCTCGGCCGGATAGGTAGGGTGATTGCGTTGGGTGTGAAATACGGAGAGCATTTCTTTTAGTTATACATATAGTACATAGGGATCCAAAGACATTACAATACATTCGTTTATGCGATTTATACATTTTTATATATATGACGACGTAAAGAACGAATTAAAGGCGAACAGAAGCGTCGCGTGTGTCTTTGACTGGCGCTCCACTATTCACCCATAGTTGCCCAAAATATTGCCGTTGTGTGCGTGTCACGGCGCGTGTGTATTAGTGCGCACACATACAAACCGCATAGTCTAGTTTTCTATGAAGAGTACATACAAACCGAGACATCCTACTGTTATTAATTTATGTACTGTGTCAGAGAGGGCCGAGTGCCGAGGATCGAGGTCCTTGCAAACTTCTTTCGCCTGCTCAAATCTCAACTCTCAGAGAGATAAATTGCCCAAATCCAAAAATGAAAAACGAATAATAGAAAAATGGGTATTTTGGATCAAATTTTTTATTTAATATGTACTTTGTCTAAAAGTGGCACGGGATCATAAGTTAAAGAATATCTGATACGCTCTTAGCCGCTTTATACCTGTTCTGTGCACAATTTGGGCAATTCCAAACAAGGCGTGAATAGGCACCATCTGGGCAAGCGTAATTAGTCATTTTAAGTCTCATCATTGCTTCCAAGCCGTCAAACATGCAGCCATTTATAATAAAAAGAAAACAATGTAATATGCATATTTATTATAAAATAAATAACTAAATACGTACAGTACCTCTGTACTCGTCGCTCTGATAAGATACGTATTATGTAACAGTTAGCGAGAATCGAGAATGAATTCATAATGTGGTTGCTCAATGTTTAGCAGAAAGAATGACCTATTTGTAAGTTTCTATTTGAATATTATGAGCGTTATTTAAACACAAAATCAAGCTTCCAACACAGTTGAAACTTTTTTTAACAATTTTTCTTATTTTTAATGCCCGACGGAGTTGTGATGGATGGATCCGAGTCTGTGTTCATCATGGAGTACTCAATCTATAGAGACGAAATATCGAACCATCTTATTCACCACTGCTCAGTTTATTTACACTAACGAATATCAACTCTCGCTCGCATTAAGCAGAACATAACTAATATTGGACTTGTGTGTACATTACTGTATTTTCCGACAGAAATTGAAATATTTATGTAATGGCTTATTATTCTATTCGGTGGTGTGGCAAAAACAGCAAAAAATCAAACAATAAAACTATAAAACGGAACACAGTAACCGCAACAGTGCTTAGATGTAAATTATTTTCATACAAAATAAATGACATTGCCACTCTATAGGTTGAGTGCTCCATGGTGTTTATGGTATGGCATAACTTTCAAACAAATGTGTACAATACAGGTACTATGACTATATTACCTACACATCCATTACAAAAAAATGACAGACTTATGTGTGTATTGAACTGTATTAAAGATAGTTTAAATTACATCCTCTTTCGCCTCCTCAAATCTCATTATATTCTCCTTGCACACTTTTGGTTAGAGATATACTAAGTGCTTTTGATATTTACGTCAGTTAATACTCTGACTGTTTGATCTTCATAAGTCAGCCTTGGTCTTCCTTGGCATCTACTATGCACTTTCGCTCTGTAGACGTTCTTCGTCTTTCATCAATCATCACTCATTCTTTTTACGTGCCCGAACCATCTAAGCATTTCTAGCTTCATTTTTATAATAACACTATCATCTAACCTTATTATACTTATCTCTTCATTGCTTATTTTATACGCGAGGGCGAAGGTGACACTGCGTGCACGTGTTTTTATGACTTCGAGCATATCCAGGTTTCACTATCGTACAATGAAGTTGGCACAAGGACATTGTGGACGGCCATTTTGGTTTGTGTGGACGGTCATTTTGGTATGTGAATGATCACTATTACAGTATACCAGTATACTATAATCCGGCATTATGGATATTGGGTATTGCATCACGAGCTAATGATTTCATAAGTGCGAACGAGAGAGCGTAAGCGCGTGGTGTCTGTGCTATTGAGAAGTGCAGTGCTACTTTTATTGTAACACCGGCTCCTAAAAAAATATACTACTAAAATATCTATTTTCGCTTGCGTTTGTCAGAAAGATTAGAGAACGGGACTTAGGGTCTAGGAGACTAGGAACTGATTTTAACTAAACTGATGTCAAATTCTTAAATCGAGTTTAAATAATTGGTGCAAGCCACCCTATGACTTTATTTTCTATTTTATTTCTTTATATCTAATTTCAGATTTACGAGATCTCACGAGAATAAATTATACAATCTCGCTAGTTCAAGATCTCGCACAATTTTCTCTGATATAATTCGTTATTAGAGAGCTAAAAATGAACTATTTAACTGTACTACTTAAGATATTTGAATGTTAAGTCAATAAAAGACAAAAACAACAAAATCAATTTTTATTCTCCATTTGTGAACACAGTAACCGACCTGTATACCTATAAATAATTATAATTATTTAATATCAATTTGATTTGATAATTATCAAATAAGATTCGAGAATAACTCAAAACTATATAATCAATAAAAATGTCCTCCATAATCTAACTAGGGTTGATTTTGGAAATAGCTTTTTAAGAAGCTGAGCTGATCATACCGATGTCTACTATTAGACACGCAGCATTTTATTACAACTCCTATGTACCCAGCAGCTAAAATCGCCCTTTCAGACTCGATGCTGGTGGGGCCAGTGTCAGTGTAAGTAATAATGAGACAGTCGCCATCTCACCTGTCGTCCACCATACGAGTAACAAGTGGAATAAGTGTTGCTAATTGTTATCGTTAATCTCGATAATCTCGCGAGATCGCACCTCATTTATAGCTCGAAACTAGGGATGCAACTTCGTTCATAAAAAACATCGATGATTTTTAAAATAATATCAGGGCGACCGAGCACTGCTGTGAAAACTGAAAAACGGGTTTTTTCATAAGTTTGATTTTTCACAAGCTAGGTTGTTTTTTCGCCCAGTAAACCTCTAATTGAAAATTTTATCGAAATTGTTAGAGCCGTTTTTGAAAACACGATTATAACATTTACAAAAAATATTGCTTAATAATTAATAGTATAAGATATTGACTGATTGAAATTAGATTTTAGCTTGGGGGGGCTAAACATTAAATACAATAATGTAAATGTAATTAATCAAATTCATTAAGGCAAAAAAAAGAACAATTATTTATTTGCCAATTCGGGCGTGATGTGTGAGAGCGAGATACCAAATAAAAAAGTGTACGTATGTATGTGAGTGACAAAAATAATACACAATAATAATTACAGTAACTGCTATGATAAAACATCGTTCATAGAGAGCGACGTATCGTCGATGTTAGGGGTGTCATCGATGTTTTAAAACATCGATGTATCCTTTGCATCCCTACTCAAGACTGGACAGACTGATCGCGTAAAATGCTCAGAGATTTCGCGAGATCGAGATCGCGCATTGTATTAGAGATTGCATTCCCTAGGCAAGATTGTATATATAATATACATATAAATAGTATAATTTCAAATTAGTTGTTTGTCATTAGTGAATTATTGTCAAGATATGTTAATTATATTTATTTATTATGTATTTAGCAACATTGATATTTACTGTTAGGATAGTGATATCTCTTTCTTGCTTTGGTCATCAAGTCCATACTATGCTGAGTCGATTACAGAATGGGAAATTATCACATTGAAAAATTGGTGATTTAGTGAGAAAATGGCGCCCACAATATATTATGATAACATGTAATGCCTCTTCTGTGGTACTTCAGATAAGGCGTGAAAATCAAAATTAAATATATACTTACATATCCTCACGTTGTAGCCCTAAGGGGGTAGTCAAAGAGGAAGTATCAAGTATTGCCTTGTCCTTGCAACATACTTCTTTTGTGTAAAATCTCATCATTTTTCTTATACACTTTCGCCTAGGTCTGTGAGTACTTGTGACATTTCCATCAGCTAACACTCTGGCTATTTGAATCTCATAAGTCAGCCTTGGTCCTCCCTCACCACCATTACCACTCACTTTCACACTGTCGATTTTCATCATCAATCTTTCATCATTCTTTCTTTCCATGTGCCTAAACCATGTAAGTATTCCTTTCTTCATTTGTCAAGATAACACTCGTCCGACCCTGTATATACCGCATATCCCTTCATTGCTTACTTTATCCATGTGTACATTTTATGTCATAATATACTAATTATTCATTTTACTTACGTATAATATGGCAATTATTTAATTAGTATTTTTATTAAATAAGTTGGGTATCTATGCAGTAAACGATAAGTATAATTATTTAGTACGATAGCGATATGATGTAGTGGGGTACAAAATAAAAAAAAAATTAAGATTGATTTAAAAAAATCTTAATTCTTTTTAATTTTTTGAAAATATTCAGTTAATAATGTAGTTTTATAATATTATCACTGAATAGATTATAAAAATTATTTTTTAGCCTATACTGGGCAAATTGTTTTCCTCGGTTCAAATTCCATTCTTTTAAAACGATGTTTTTTCTTTAAAATACATACATACATATCCTCAAGCTGAGTCCCTAACAGTGTAGCAGAGAGGATGAAATGCCAAGCATCTCATTCTTTAGAATAGTTTCATTATAGTACACATAATGTTCTGTTTGCTTATATAAAAACTGTAGAAAATATTAACTAAGTAAATAAGATACATAATATTGTTTTTCAATGCTTTTACAATCATTGAAGGTGATATGTGTATTATTTGTTACAATATAATGTAGCAGTAATTAGTTAGGTACCTAAATAAGTATTAATTAATCAAATATCTAATGAAGTATTTGACTTAAATGTTAACCAAAGATTACGATTTGATATAGTCCATTAAAAATTAAAATAGATAAGGTTTTAACAAAATTACCTTGTAATCGAATAACAAAATATTATTGGATTCAATCTATTAGTAACTCATGAACCAGGTATTTTACAAGTACAAGCCCTTGCTTGAAATTTGAATATAGAACAGTTTGAAGATATCGCCAGGTAACATATTTGAAACTTAAATGGATATTGTGAAAAGGATTCATGTCAACTTAACTGAACATCAAGTAAATTAAAACTTAATTATGTGTCTTAGACCAAAAAATGTGATGATAATGATAATTATGACTAAACTGGGACAATGTTGCACTTACACATTACAAGAAACAAATGTACAATAACACTGTTTTGTTTATATTTCCTGCCAGTATTGAATAAGACTTGTTTAATGACATTTAATGCTCATATTAAGTAGATAACAAAAGTATGAAAATCAATGTTCAAATAAACAAAGATGAAATTATTTAAAATAAAGAATTATGTCCAAATAACATTTAATAATAATATTAATGATAAAAGAGAGATAATAAGACAGACAAAGTTCCAGTGCTTATAAACATTTACATAAACTAATGATTGCATTATAATAAATCAAGTATGTAATGTAAGAATGATTTAAGTATATTATGTAGGTATCTAATATCAATAAATGTTAATGATATCGTCAATAATTGTATAAGTGAAAATTCCGCGTTATGAAGAAGAACTGGGAACTAGTTTCGCACAATTTACACGACGCGAATTATTCTAGAATATAGAAAGTTTATAAACAATCAATCAATACTTACCAATGTGTTTTGGTAGCCCAAACCCGACTCATCATCAGACGCCTCTTCTTTGGCTTGTGGCTCTTTCATATTATCAACTAATGTTCCTCACTTAGAAAACTTAAGTTTTTACGAAACAATGCGAATGCGGGTTCGCGTATGAACACTCTTAGCGAACTTGTTTTAAAACTTTTTCTCTAGCAGAACATTGGCTCACAGCGTCCGTGCGTGGTCAGCCATCGTCCCCGTGCCTAGTACATAGACCGGTCGTCGTAATAAGATAATGTGCAATTGAATAAACGCGATTTCATGCAAATTGCTCGCGCGTTAACGCCGGAAATACTAACAAACGTTAAGATACGACGTCAAGCAGTGACCGACTGACAATTTGACAACTGCAATGACAGTTAGCTGTGCGTTCTAAAGTTCAAATAGGCAACATGACCATGAACTTGAACTTAATTTGTATACATTTACAATCACTCAAAACAACGCCGGTTTACCGCAGTTATTTAAATACATTATTTAGAGATTTGCAGTTTAGTAGAATCAATTTGATGACTATAAATGTATCGTTTGTCGCGAACATGTATATGTCAGTACATTCTGAACTTCTGAACGCGACTGATTTATAATTCACGTTCCATTCTATTATGATCTAAAACCTTTTTATCTTCTTTTTCCTTGATAAAGAATTATCGCTATCAAACCTCATAATTTGCCAAAAATCATGTGACGAATATTTATCTGTGATTACAATTTATAATGCATAATCAACGGATAGAACATACATACACTAAAATTATACGGCCGAAACGTAACACCGCAGTTGTAAAAAATTTGAAACAAAAGATGCAATTGTTGCATGGTTGCTATAACTATTTAATATGATTAGTTACACAATTTGCCACACGTCTTTACTCTCAGTTTAGTTATAATTACTCCATTACCTTAATCTACACGTTCTATTTAACGCATTCGTACTATTTTAGTTACATAGCGATTATATTAAATCTTATGGATTTCCCGCTTTTAAAATATAAATAAGTACCCCGTGTAGGTAGTACATTACATACCATTACCTACTCTTTTTCTAAAGCTTTTTATTCCAGTGGCGCAAAGATAATTTTGATAAAGTCACGCCCCCAATCGAAACAATATTTTAATTCTTAAATCTACCAAAACTAAATCGTAACTAAACACAAAAAAGTATTGTTTATTCATGGTTCACTAATTACAGTCTACAATACGCTACGCAAATTAAATTTTCACTGAAGGCGCTTAAAAAATTAATTTATCTGTACAATTGTTTGAAAGGCCTCTTTTTTTAGAAGGAGTAGAAAGAGTAACATAAACAAAGTTACTTTTTTGGGTGACTTAAATTGAAATTAGGTAAGAGAAGGTCATTACTGGTTTTATCGTCAGTTTTTATTGATAGATACGTTTTTCATAAATATGATCCAAAAAATACAAAACAAATAGTATCTACATAATACGCACCCATACCTACTGTTATGTTTTACAATTAATGAAGTCGGTATTTCTGTGCTAAACCAATAATCAACAACAGAAAGTCATCAGAAAGTCTATTAGTTTGGTAGGGTTGGCTTATTTACATACATAGATCAACAGATATTGAGTTTTAATTAGTAAAGGTGATTATTTATTAAAAAACTCCATTAATAAAGCAAACTTCTCAGTGTTCTTATTTTGAAATCGGTTTAATTTTTTTACTTTTTAATCATTTTAAATATTTCGACACATCAGACACAGCGCGCAGATGTTCCCAAACTTATAATTAGCCTGTCTTAGGGTTGCCTATCATTTTATTTTCCCAGGACATGTGCAGTTTTTATAATGTCCTGTGTTCTCCTGTGATATTTTTTAAGAGGCGTCCTGGATTTTTAGCATAATTTGGAAACGTCCTGCTGTTTTCAGATTTTAGGCATACAGCGTGAAGATATGTATGTATATATGAATAACAACACTGCATACACTATAGGTATACGAGCTTAACACAAGCGCGTGGCAAATTGTCTACTTGTACTTAGCTCGTATACCTATAAGACCCGTTGCCAAGTCGCCACGCCAACAGCGGGTCTAACCTGCCGCATAAGATGTTTGACGTCAATGTACTTCGATATATCGTGGTAAAAATGTCATGTAACGCAAGCCTAATTTCCCGTATTTTTTGAATGATGATATTACCATTTCAAAACCATTATATTTTACAAAATTGAATTGTAATAAATTTAGAAATGACCAACGTATTTACTTGTAACAATATTTTGAAATAAATAATTACAAATAATTTAGTATTCGTTAAACGATAATACAAATCACGGAATGGACAGTGCGTCTGGTAGCAATTGCTACCAGACGCATTTCGCGGGGAATGGAATTTGGTAGCATTATTGCTATCATATGCTTTTAAGGGTTAAAAAAAATGCATATCTAGTTCCATCCTGTTTTTACAATTCTATATACCGGAGGCAAACAATCTTAAGTCACATTTAGCAAAGTGTTCAGTATACACGTTTAAAGTCTCAGATAGAACATAATTCACGAATGTCACTAGACTAAACAATTGTGTGAATTTCCAAGCAAAATTATTGTTGTTGTTCGAGATAGTGGGTAGTTTTTTATTACAAAAAGATATTATTAAAAATTAATAAAATAGTGGACTTGGAATATGTTACGTCTAAATGATTTAGATTGGTATTTTTGTTATATGTAATAACAGTATATAAGTTTTTTTTTTTTTATTATACTTAAAATAGTATACTACTAAAGAGATCATAAAATGCTGATTTCAATGGCATCACAGTGAAAATTAAAAAAAAATGGACTTAGGACGGTATACCTCCGGTATACAGAATTAGGGGCTGTTCAATTACATAAGCATCTAAGGGGGAATGGGGTTCTTTGTTTTTGCTGATTAATTACGTCAGCAAACAAGCGTTTGGCAATGTTAAGAGTTTAATTAATTTTTTACTCCTTGGTAGAAAACCATTTTTTTATCTTTGGTATATTTGTCAAATTTTCACGTTCAGCGATAGATTTCAGCGATTTTGTAGATATCGAATCGAATATACATTATGATAAAAAATTATAAAACGCGTAATAGGGGCCTAAGAGTTTTCTTTATTGTAAATTTAGAGCGGTGTTAAAAGGGCTAAAATTCTGCTTACGTAATGCTTGACTAGCCCCTATATTACAATGTGACAGCCCTACTACCTTTTTTTAATAACAGCAAAAACCGCCGGGCGGTCGCAACGTACACCCCGCGAGGTTACTCGTATTATCTAAAAATTTGTAGAGAGCAACCGCCACGCGATCACTGCGGGACGGGGACTAATTGAAATAAAAATTGATATAATGTATGACGATTGTGTATCTATTGCGCCATGACCGTGCACAAATTCACTTTTCGCGGTAGAATTAACGCCACTACACAAATTACATTATGCTAATTCTCGTTTTGACAGCAGGTATCGTGCGATATTTGGCTGTTGCATGCTGACTGCAAGTTAAGTAATAACTAAGCTGGACATTCAGCCCGACTATGAGAATATGGTTACGGTGCTGCCCGCCTGTCGCAAGAGGTGACTCTCGAGACACCTTAGACAAACAGATAGGTAGACAGACGGGCAGATAGACGGACAGTCACTGGTCAGAATTTCAGACTGGAACAAAAGAGGATATCAACGATGATAACAAGACCAATTTATATTAAAATTTTTAAATTTATATTAAAAATTCATGCTATTAAATCTTAATATGCAGACAGAGGCAACACCAGCTATTGTACTATTATCTTATATCTACATCCGAAAAACATTATCCTTCTTCTTGAGCAGTCGGCTAAAAAGCCTGACTGTACAATAGTCTAAAACTAGTTAAAAACTTCATATATTATGTACCTTTACATAATTTTCTTTTTAACATTACATACTTCATGTGTATTATTCTCTGCATCAAATCAGAGTACTTACCTATATATAACATTTTGAAATCAAATATGTTACATTGTGACCTTGCGTCCATACGCATACCTCTATAAGCGTCTATAGGTTTATGTAAGTACCTACATTTTGTGGGAAAACATTACATTTGCGGAAAAAACATTTTATAAAAACCTGCTTAACGAGTATTTTGCTTACGAAAGTTACTCGATCTTGAATCTAATACCTACTTATTTTATGATCACGCAGTGGTACACAATAATAATTAATCTCAAATAGAGATTCTGCGTCCATACATTCTCTATACAAACGCGCACGCGCTAACCTATGAGAAAACAGTTAGTTTCATTTAAATTAAAAACTGCCAGTCTGCTGGGTACCTTAAGCAATGACAGCTTTCTAGGCTGCAACTTTGAGGAATTCTATTATTTAAGATAATGTGTAGTTTTAAGTTTGTAAATATTAACGTATGTATGTAGTTTTTGTGAATGTAAATTGAAAACTGTAATTATTTTAAAATCTACACAGAAAATTTAGAGGCATAAATCGATCAAATTAGTTCGAAAAATGTAAATCTCTGTATCACTGTTTTAAAAGAGGTTTCTTTGATTTTACATTCTGTTAAAAAAATTGCCAATCATGTGACTCAACTAGCAAAATGAACCCAATGAAATGAAGAATTAGGTACCTATCAAATATCACTTTTTGTAATCACTTACAAAAATTGAGATCCCTACCATCAAAATTTACAATTTTATGACCATTGATTAGTGTCATTATAATGTAATAGATAACATGGAATAAATGTGGAAGTAATCATCTTATTATTTTCGCGTTAGTTACCTGCTAATGACGTAAAAATTATCCATAATTTGCAGAAGCTCAATTGTGCTCAGTCAGCTAGCTAGTTAGCGCGTGTTTGTATGGTGAATGTATGAGCGCAGAATTATTGTCTAAGATACACGTACACAGCGTGCTTCTTCGTAATTTACTTTCTTTCCACGACACGCAAATTCTTCTTATTATAATTATCTTTGTTCACATTGGGTGGCAAGCAACCTTACTGCCCGTTTAATGCGACTTACTCCTCTTTGAACATTGATCTGTTATTACAGGTAATACATCAAATTTTTTACAGACGTGATGAGATAAGGGTGTCACCCTTGCGGACCGGATCAGCAATTAAGAGATACGCAGTAAGGTAGGGTTGCACGACAGTGTTATTGTAAAAATGAAGAAAGGAATGCTTAGATGGTTCGGACACTTAGAAAGAATGAGTGATGAAAGACTGATGAAGAAAATCTAGAGCGAAAGCGAGTGGTAAAATAAGCCAAGGAAGACCAAGGCTGACTTATGAAGATTCAATAGCCGAGTGTTACCCGACGGAAATGTCAAAAGCACTCGCATACCTAGGCGAAAATGAGTTAGGAGAATGATGAGATTTGAGGAAGCAAAATAAGTGTGTAAGGATCGCGACGCTTGACGCTCCGTCCGCTCTGACTACCCTGTTGGGGGATACAGCGTGGAGATATGTATGTATGCCTGTGTGCGTGTAATGAGATAAAAAATTATCGTGATTGTTAATAATAGTTAATATAACAAGTCTGAATACTTAGTAATGTTATTCTTCAGTGAAAAACGAGAAACACAAAAGCAAAACCACATTTAAATATTTATATCGTCTATTTTTGTCGAATAACAATAGTCTCAGTGAAAAGTAAATCGTCAGTCAGTATCCAACGTTTCACTGTTGTCATTAATTACATTTGAAATCGTGTTGAAATCTAAGAGGTCTGTTTTGACACCTGTGTCATTATAACGCAATTTAGAGATTCGAACCACAGAAATCGGTAACTTGAACATCCGATTATCATGAAAAATCGATTTTAAATTGTACGAGCTTTTGATCGTTTCGTTTTTTTTTTGGATTTTTATTATGAAGTGAAAGAGCATTAAGTTTTTTAATAATTGATGTGTATTGATAGTAATAAAATGCTACAATGGAACACAAGAAAACATACATACATATCTTCACGCTGTATCCCTAACGGGGTAGTCAGAGAGTACAGAGCGCCAAGCGTCGCGGTCCTTACATACTTCTTTCACTTCCTCAAATCTCATTATTCTCCTCACACATTTTCTCCTAGGTACCTATGCAAGTGTTTTAGACATTTCCGTCGACTAACACTGGCTATTTGAATCACTCACTCATTCACTTTTGCGCTGTAGATTTTCTTCGTCAGTCTTTCATCGCTCATTCTTTCTATGTGCCCGAACCACAGACTTTTGCCCGAACGATCTAATCATTTCTTTTTTCATTTTTACAAAAACACTGTCGTGCAATTCTGTCAAAAATTATTACGCCCCTTTTGATTCGTAAGACAAAGAGTATAATGCATATCACGTATATTTAATGTTAAAATTTTTATCCAATTTTATATGGAAACGAGATTTAAAGACGAAGGAATGAGACCAAAATAAATTATTAAAAAGAAATTGTACTATTTGCAATTATATTTAGTATCAGAATTAAATTACTGGCAGTTTCGTTTTCTAAGTGCGGTTTTGTATTTTATTCCTGTCAGATTAAGTTCTTAGTGTGCATTTTCGCCACACATTTTAATGGAAATATTTTGTTTGCTCCTTTCTTTAAAATCTGTGAGAAGGTTAGGCATGACCTAAGTGAGGTACTGTGTTCAGAGAACTGTCCACGTGCGTGTAATGGCTACGCAATTTTAAGTGCATGTTCAGTCTGCTTACTCTTAAATAATATCTGTGCAAAAACCAAATCAGACACATGGACAAACACACACACAGAGGTGATTCCATAAGTGTTTCACGTCTCTCATTTTTATATGGAACTAAAAAACAATTTAGAGAGTACTTAAATGATGGGTACAGAAATAAAACTTCATTTAAACGTATAATTTTGTATTTAACATAAACAATGATTTTTCATAACTATGTAGAGTTTTCGCCCAATATTTTAGAGCACTTAACGCACACATACACAGCTTCAGTACACATGGGTACATAAACACTAATAAATTACTATAGGTGTACTATTGTCCATCTTCATACCGTTTTGGTACCAAAACTTCCAAAATATGTACCTATGTATTTTGTATTGGAGGGTATTTTGATATTGCAGCATCGAATTCTTACCTAATAGCTAACAGCTGTCTAATATTATTTAATATTGCGTAGTTACAAATGATTACTTTATAGCCCTTTACAGCACATTATCAATTACCTGTAACGTAATACTTTCTAGACCTTTTTAAGATTTGTAAGCCCCTAACTAAGGTGGCAACATTAAGCAGTGCTGACAGGTTTACCCTCGAACCGAGAATCAAAATGGAATGATAGCTTTAAGAGTGTGTCCGTTTTATGTTGAATGACTTTTTGGACTTTTACTAATGCATTGTAATTTTCTGTACAATAAAGAATTATTATCATTATTATTATATGCGCGTGACTAGGGTAGAGTTACAGTCACAATAATATATAGTTGAACATAAAAATTTTATTTTTTCGAAATAATTATTTCAGTAATGTATGTGAAGTCAGTGTTGAGCTGACACGAGTTACACTGACAGTGCGAGGTTGCCATACTTAATAACTGTTTTACTCGTGGTTACGATGAATTACATAGACAGAGGGACGAAAATTCGTTAAACACGTAGTGGTGAGAGCGGTCAATTATTTTGGCTCGTCCATATGTTTCTCGGTCCGACGACGCTAATTTCAATTTACGTAGCAGGCACTGTTTTTACTAATTCTTTTAATAGGTTTTTTTAGTGAAATTGATAGAATAATACAATAAACTGTACCAGGAGTTGGGGTTCTAGACAAGTGGCTCAATTGTCGTAAACGCTAGTAGTATAGAATGACAAATACCACGTTATTTAGCGTAAGGAATTTTAAATTGGTTGTCAAACGGTATTAACTTTCTATTCAATCGAACGAAAAGTAAAATCGTCTGAAAACTGCCGTATAAAACGTAGCCAAATGGAAATTTTGACGAGCGATAACGCCAGAAAGCGTTTTGAAGGTATAAAGCGTTCGCCACTTGTCTAGCCGCTCTGGACAAGATATCATCGTTCATTGCGACTTGTGATTGCGACACATTGCGTCATTGTGTCTTTTTTGTTTGTAAAATGTGTTACTCTTGTAAAATATGTTGTGTAGGCTTCAATAGACAAGAAAAAGACGAAACATATGGTTTCTGTTTTTTGTCTCTTTCTTCGAACCAGATACTGCTTTAAGCCTTACACATTATTGTATGTTTATATGACTCCCATCATAATGTATCTCTGCATTATCTGTGACAGATAGAGGGACGGAAGCGCAAAGTAATTTTAAAACGGACTATATCTACTCTGTTCAGCAAAAAAATTGAAGTAAATAATAAATCCCATATCTTCTGTCCCTTTCACATCGTGAAAAGAAAATTTCCGTCAATTCTTAATAGGTAAGTAATTTGTTTTATATCTACCCTATTTCTATATCGAATACACTTATAAATATAGTTAAAAAATGTTTTCTAATCTACTTTACAGTTATAATGTAATCTTTATTGACATTTAAACTTAACGAAACAAATACACATTCAGTAATACAATGTTTGAAAGTTCATAATTCGATAAGTATCTACTTATAGTACATGTGTTATTAGTCAGTATACCATACATATGTTATAGTGCAATTTTAATAAAAACAACGACGTTAATAATAACGTTTTCACAACGAAAAAACAGATCTACTTCCACTTAAATCTAAATGTAGATATTTTGGACTCAAAACTCGTTCACAGAATTTCCCACAAATTAGAGTTCCTTAATCAAAATGGCAAACATGGAATCTTGCATTCATTTATTTTATTTTTTATTTATTTATTTATTTATCGGAACCCTGACTGAATGCGTCACGGATATGTTCCAGTCGCTTTTTTCGACAGACAGCATGCGACAGCCCATATCGCGCGATATCTGCTGTTAAAACGAGAATTCATATAATGTAATTTGTATACTTGCATTAAATCAATCGCGAAAAGTGCATTTTATGGTCATAGAATAATAGATACGCAATCGTCATATATGATACCAACTTTTTATTACAATTAGTCATCGGTCGCGCAGTGATCGCGTGGCTGTCACTGTCTGCAAATTTTTAGGTAATAACCCCGCCTGTTAGGGATACGGCGTGATAATATGTATATATCTGTGTTCAAAATTCTCCAAAAAAACTTAACCATTGGAATTTAATTTCGTCACGTCCACCTGTTTGCCTGTATGTCATATTGAAGTCATATAGCGTCATCTTTACAACTATAAAACTGTCTGACACGTAAACTGGCTGCCCAAACCAGAAACGAGCGACCAAAATTAAGTAATAATATTTTGGACCCATTTTTAGTTGAATGTTAATTTATTAGATGAAACTGAAATTGAATGTTTCTCCACAATTACAACGGAACTATATCAATGAGTTTCCGACACATTCTTGTCAGTTATTACTTTATTCACCAATGATTATTTCAGAACGATTCATATTAATAATATACTACGTCATACACATTAACTAGTGCCTAAAAATCATTTTATTACTGAGCGTGTAATAACCTTATTTATGTCCTATTTTTTTCATTTTTGATTTTAATGGTAAGAAACAAGAAACTAACCAACATTTCGCTAAATTTTCACCGTTCGCTGGTCCTGTGTATTACACGTAGCACTCTAATAACACCACTTTTCTGTTATATACACGAAACTATGAAGTACCTAAGCACATTTACCTAACGTTTTCCGTGTGGTAGAGCCATGCTGCATTGCAGCACGAATTGGGCCGGCTCGCCCGGTGAAATACCACCCTCTCACAGAATATCGGCGTGTTTCGTTCAGTGAGTGAGTGTCGGTGGCCCATCACCCCCTCCCCCTCCTTTCCCTATTTCCCTAAAGGCCGCCAAAGCACCCGCGACTTTCGGCGGCGGCGATTGGTTACTCTCTAACTACTCAAAAACTAATTTTATCTAATATAAGTAGTACACCTTTGAAAAAATTTAGGTTACTAGTCAAGCGTTTTGATTTTAATTTGATGTGTTACCTAAAGCTTACCTGTGTTCCTAAATTAAATTAGTATCGTAAATCAATTCACTCTAATAATATGTGAGTGATACGATTCATTCGAAATGTAAGACAGAATAATAATTAATAAAAGAAGAATATTATCGTCTGTGATGTAAACAATAATTACACATACATTACATACAGACATATGCTCATGCTTTACCCCCAACGGGGTAGTAAGAGAGGATGGAGCCCTAGGAGTCGCGGTTCTTACATACCTCTTTCGCTTCTTCAAATCTCATCATTCTCCTCACACATTTTCGCCTAGGTATGCGAGTGCTTTTGTCATTTCCGTCTGCTAACACTCTAGCTATTAGATCTTCATAAGTCAGCCTTGGTCTTCCTTGGCTTCATTTACCTCTCACTTTCGCTCTGTAGTCTTCGGCAGTCTTATCACTCATTCTTTCTAAGTGCCCGAACCATCTAAGCATTCCTTACTTCATTTTTACAATAACAATAATTATAATCTCCTATATTCTTTATTTTTAACTGGTATTTAAAAATACACATTTTTACACATGTCATGACGTTTACTATTCTTTTCCTTCCTGGTGGTTTCTATTGAAGCACAAACACACAAACGTTTTTTGAAAATGTTTTTTTTACAAATAACTAATAAGTATGACAACTGAACCAATCATTTGCGAACCCGTCTCTAGTTATTTGATAAATCTTATAATCGCATTTCTTTACATTAAAGACGAAAATGAAAAAATAGGATATACCTACATTTTTAGTGCTCGTTGTAAACGAGCAAGTAACTTGCCATGAAGTGGGCTAGTAACGCGAGAACAGTAGCGAGAATAGTGTCGGGCAGTCAGATGTACTGCGCGAACTGGATCCAGTATGTGGCGTTGAGTACAGAGAAGAGTAGCGGGAAGAACACGCGGGAGAAGCGGTCGATGTTTATTGCACGCATTCGAGCTTTCGCTGCCTCAGCTGCTTCCTACAAATTAATAAAGTACTTATCAGTGTTTCTAAAAAAAAAAAATTTTTTATTGAAGTTTATTGCACACGACAACATATGAAAAGAAAAACACATACAGAAAAAAGAGCAAAAGGTACCGCTTATTTCTATAAGAAATATCTCGCACCGGACCCGCGCGAGAAACACTTTATAAAAAAGAAAGAGAGGTAAACACTGTGTATTACAATATTATTATACTAAATATAAATAATAATAAATATAAAATATATTAAAATTAAATGTTTATTTAAAACAAAAGAACAGTTCCGTACAATATTTATAAAACGGTATATTTTTAATCTTACCTAATTTCTCGAAACTGTTAAGCCCTAGGAGTTTCGTAATATTTTTATTTTTTTTTACCCTCCGAAAAAGGCTTAATTTCCTGATATATTTCCCAGAGTGATTCCCAACCTCTCCTTTAAGAACCCATCTATGCAGATTTTATTGTATTTTATGACCTGGATCTCGATATCTACTTATCTCGAAATCCTCAAACGTAAAAACGCGACAGGAGTAAAAATATAAGAATAAAACTAACGAAAAAAGGTTTAAGTAATCATATTATCTCAAATCTCTCAAACCAATGTTTTAATAACTTTTGCAGATTTCTTGCAAATTACAATTATGTACTAAAACCACATTGAGACTTATCCGCACTAAAGTATGATCAAACCGCAACTGCAAAAATCAACCTTATTGATGCTGCCAATAAGGGAATAAATAACGTAATCGCTTGCATCGGGCTGCATAGGCAAGTTCTTAGTTCTCTTATAATGTTAATTAGGGCAAGATACGCGAGTTAACGAGACAAACTACGCTATATTTTATATTCGTTCGTCATATAGTTGCTGTGAAATCGATTGTGACAGACGAACGGACGAATGGGCGTACTGCCTTCTTCTTAATGTTTTCTGTTTTTCTATTTAATGAACAGAATCCTAAAAATAATATGAATTTCACGCTGGTCTAGGAGATAAAGAAAAATATAGGTAGAACCCGCCTGTTCTTTGTCTTCCTGCGCATGTCACAAACCTTGGTCATGGGATAAGCGTTTTATGATGAACTTTTGTAAGTGAAACCACCCGGCTATAACGGCATACGCTCCACAAAGGCCATATACTCGTATCTATTGCTAAAATGGCGAAAAGGTACTAAGGAAATTTATAGGTACAATTTTGTTACTAGATGCTCTATCCGATCTTTTGTTTCATACTACTACTGTGAAGCCAGAAGAACAAACAGTATACCTGTTCGCTGGTGGTCTGAAGGCCATGGACATTTTCAATATAAAAGGTAAGAAACCATTGCAAACTGTAAAGTAGGCAATTCTGAGAACTAAATACCTTTTGTGGCAAAAATTTTCGTTTGCTGTCAACACAACATTTCGGTTTAGTGGCAGGATTAACGCATAAGGTGGTAGCAGCGTATCGGACAGACTCTCCACAAGGTTCTACCGCCCGCATTTTAAAACATTCGAGCGAAATTACAGCTATAAGAAATGGCTTTCAGGATTGCGATCGATAGAAGCAGGTGTTACAGTTGTCTGCTTCAGGCGACCATGAAGAAGTCGATAGTGCGTGCGATCCGCGTTGCTTAGGCACTGCTAGTACCGAGGAGTCGTTTTGCCTCCGAGACGTGCTTCTGCACAGCACCAGCGGGACTTTGGTGCGTTAGGCTTTACGGAGCCCTTTGAGCTTCAACTGCGCGGAACCAAGACCACAGCAAGAGTTCGTGGGTAAAATGTGTGTAAAACTCTTGCATAACCCTGTCTTTCTTCTGGAAGACAGGGTTCCTTTGAACTTGTGAACAAAGACGTAACAAACTTGTGAAGAGAGAGTATTGTATTACCTTTGGCTTTCCAGCGCCATCACCAAGTACAATGTTCACCACACAGTATTCCATAAGAGCCATAAACACGAACCTAGAACAATATAATTAAATCTATAGATATATAATAATAAACGATATTTTCTCTGTCCCATCATAAATTAAAAACTATTGAACATATCAACACGGGACTTTTTTTTTCTCTTTGTTTTGGCTTCGCAGATTGCATTTAGCCATTGACCAAGTAAATATGAGTCGAAAGTTAGGGAAACGAAGTTTCCCGCTCTTTTTCTTTCTTCTTCTTCCTTTATGGCATGGCGCACAGTTCAGCGCATTTGCCAATTTCACGTATTAATAAGCAATCCATAGTGTAGAATCACAAGCAAATTAGTTTTTTCTTATCATAAAACTCCTCCAGTAAAGTTATAGTAAGCTTTACTGAAGTTATAAAGGACTTCTTGGAAGAGCGCGAATACTTCAGCTAAACATGTTTATTTAGATCTCCTCCATTCTTGTCACTTACACAGAACTTTAAAACACAATATACTATCACTGTTGTACTTTAAAACTCCTAAAAATGTAAAAAATAGAAAATCTAAATAAAATGACAACCTCACCTCCCGTTCTCGCCAAAAAGTCAACACGGGACTTTGACCATTCAATGACGAATTATTGGATGGTTTTAGGCTATTTTTTTTATCAATTCTTTCAATTTTCACCAATTTGTTTTTATTATTTATTTATTTATTTTTCGCCAATAAATATGTAATAAACATTTATTTTTCGCCAATAAGAATAAAAAACGTTGCACTTTTCCTTATTCTTTTGTTTCTTTTGTTTCTTTTATTTGTTTTTTTTATTTGTCGAAAGAATTTTCGAAATCGGTTCATAAATGACGGAGTTATGAACTTATGAGGTAACAAACATAAAAAAAAGAAAACAAAAAAAAGCAACATACAGACGAATTGAGAACCTACTCCTTTTTTTGAAGTCGGTTAAAAATTCGTTTCCTAAATAGACCCGGCCGGGAATCGTACCCGGAACCACTTAATCACAACGCTAAATCACAACGCCTAAACCACTGCGCCATCGAGGCTGTTGCCCGTTTACATTGTTTTATTTATAAAACAATATCGTTTAATAAAAATCGAAAATAACCTCAAATAATAGTAAAATTGTTACCTCGGACAACCACTTATGAGGGAAAAATATCGAAATATTGGGAAAATTGAATATAATGGATATATTGGATCGTTATATTAGCTTTATGTTAGATAGAGCAAAAGCAGTCGTAAAAGAAGCCAAGGAAAACCAAGGCTGACTTATGAAGATCAAATAGCCAGTGTTAGACGACGGAAATGTCCAAAGCACTCGCATGAGATTTGAGGACGCGAAAGAAGCATGTAAGGACCGCGACGCTTGGCGCTCCGTCCTCTCTGAATACCCCGTTGGGGATACAGCGTGACGATATTTATGTATGTATGTTAGATAAAATGTTTATATATGAAATGAATACGTAACTATATTTTCAGACTAATTTTTGTTAGCAATTCACTCAATTCAAATGCTTTCGCCTTCTCAAACCATCGTTATTCTCACACACTTTCTCTGATGCATACATGAATGTTTTGGATATTTTCGTCAACTAACACTGACTAATTACTCCGTTTCTTCGTACTATTCATATCGTTACGGATACAGTGTGAAAATATTATTCCCGGCCGGGTCGATATAGGAAACGAATTTTTAACCGACTTCAAAAAAAGGAGGAGGTTCTCAATTCGTCTGTATGTTGCATTTTTTTTGTTCTCTTTTTTTTCGGTATGTTTCGTTACCTCATCTCATAACTCCGTCATTTATGAACCGATTTCGAAAATTATTTTTACGTTTGGTAGGTAATACTTCAGACGTGGTCCCATTTAAATTTCACCGATATTGGAGCTTGGACTTCGAAGATACACTAGAAAACACGACCTGGTTATAACCTTTATTTATATTGACGATTCTCTTGTATATCGTTACGTTCCGGAATTAGAAAGAAGTTAATCGCAGACCTGCCCTAGACATTTATTTAAGTAGAGATCTCTCAAAACAGAGAAATAAAAAATTTTTATTAAAAGAAAATTAAACCGCCTTCAAAAAAATCACTGGAAAGTATAAAATAACCATCCTTTACTAATCAAAACTCAAGTACAATTAAAATAACTTTATAAATACGATACACATACTTATATAACTAAATTTGACAATTATTGTCGGTGCCAAATCAATGTGCAACAACAGAAAGTCTATTGGTTGGGTGGGCTTGGCACCGACTTCAGTAACTGTAAAATTTAATTACCTATATAGATATGTGTACCGTATTTATAAAGTTATTTTAATTGTACTTGAGTTTTGATTAGTAAAGGATAGGTATTTTATAGTTTTCAGTGTTTTTTTTTGGAAGGCGGTTTAATTTTTTTTAATAAAAAATTTTTTCTAGATTGTCTCGGGTTTGGGTGTATTAGGAGACGCCCTTAATAATTTTCGTCTGGTTCTCACAGCACAGGGAATGCCCTGGTTTGGATCAGATGATCGGCGTATAATATTGTCTGGCGCATTTAGTATTACCTACTAGAGGTCGACCAGTGGTCGAAAATCGACTGTAAATAAAAGTATATACTTATAAACTCTTTGGCGACAATCTACTCTGTGCGACTGTTTGATCCAAGGAGGTTACATTACATAAGATCATACACTTATGAGTTTGACATTGACAGTCTTTTTGACATTGGCAGTGTGAACGTAAACAAGCAACGTTTTATTTAATTTAATTTAATGTACTTATTTGTAACACATATTACATAAAATTTTAGCTTTTTCCTCTGCTTCTCCATATACACTTTAAGTGTACCAAATTTCACAGTCCTCCGTCCGCGCAATTTTCTTTAAAAGGGAACTAAAGTTTTCGCTTCACGTATTAATATATAGATAAATTAATAAAAATGTATAAAATAAACGCTTTTGTCACTTGACCTTACACTTCACAGACTCGAAAATTCAGGGACAGCGGCAGAGACAAAAAGTAGTCGTTTGATCAAAATTACAAAATACAGTGTAACATTTCCAATCATTCTGTCTTCAGTTTCTACGTCAATTCCATTCTCATAGCGTGCTTTTTGACTTAAGATCCCATTAACGTTATATCCGCAATTATCGCAGGTTAATTAAAAAGAAAGAGCAAAAGCAGGTGTTACAACGTAAATTATCCAGTAGTCACACTCTTTTACAAATAGCATTACTCATATGACAGAAAAGGACAACAACAGATCCACATAGACCGTCTTGAAACAATTCGTTACTACTTCCTTGATGATACTTTTCCGGCTTCCCGTATGATTGGGTTTAGACGCAATATAATTTGGTGTAAGAAGTAAGAATTACCGGCATTTTAGGTTTTAGTAGGGTCTCCAAGACCTACGCCCATAAACAATTGTTCAGTTTTGTTTTGTTCATTTTTCGGCCATGATTTTCAATTGAATAAAATTTACTAGCTCCAAGTACCGTCAACTGACTTCATACGACTTCAGAAGATTTATAATCGAGTCCACTATCGAGTCACTCTTCGAAAGAATCGATTTCTTTTTTTGCTACGAGTAAGGAGTCTGACGATAAAAAGAAAATCTCATGACAGTCCTCTAATACTCTTACATCACTTAAGTCAGGTAGACTCGTTTATTTCGCTCGATACGTATGAAACAGTATTTATTTTTTACAATCGGAGAATGTCTCGCCATTGCTTATCAGTATTATTAATTATTATTTTATGCTAGTAACTAATTAATCTGTGATATTATAGTCGCCCGTCCTGACTACTCCCGACTTCGTCTGGGTTGAATACATAATACCTATATATACTCTCTCTCTATCTATATATCTAGCTATCAAACGGTTAAACAATTTTTCAAATAGTTGCAAAGGTTCCGGGGACTACCCTCCACATACCCACAAATAGTAAATTCGCACTCTATCTTTGTAATATTAGTATAGATAAGTATAGTTAGATTACAGCTAAAACTTACACGGTACAAACAGACATGAACGCGTCGACTGCCTTCAGATACGACACAGGAGGCAGCTGCGCTTGCGACTTGGCGTGTTGCGTGGACAGCGTCAGCAGTGACGTCACACCGAGCGTCACTCGCGCCGGCGCCGCGTCGGGCTTGATCCAAAATGACACCCACTGGAACATGTTTATTATCGTTTGATATTAACTACGTTTTTAAAAATTTGTGAAACTTATAATGGACGGTTCTCGACATGTTCTAATGAAGGGTCACAGTAGAACAATACAAAGCTAACATGACGTATTTTGAGTAGCACAGTACAAGTAAGCATACAGTATTCTATCTTCATACAAACGCTCCCAAACGACGCGCTCGAAACCTCGGCATTTTTCGGCATAGGACAGTTGCGAGTGCGCCGCGGTTGTCGTCGGACGGTATGAGACGCTCCCGCGCATTTACTGACTAAATATTATGTCAATAAAGTTTACGAGCATAATGTTCAGTGTATGGATGTTTAAATACATCTATATCAAAACCGGAAAAATTTCTCTGTTGCTAATTTGTAGGAAATATATTATCATAATGATCTAGTTAATTTATTGCTGATTTTTAATTATACTGCATATAAAATGTATTTTTTTTCCATTTCCACCATACTAACTCACAAACTTTTGTAACTAGAAATAAAATACTAGTAGAATTATATAAATAAAAACTTATTAAATTTGCAATAATATAAAATGAAAAGATAATATGACAATTTAATATAGTACCTATTATCAAATACGTAACCCAAGAAAAACATTCAGTCCAAGTCGGTAGCCCTATTGCATGTTTACTAGGCATGCCTTTTAAGTTCTGTCGTTTCCATATTTCCCGGCAATTTTGAATTTGGGACTGTTCTATATTCGAATGTGTTTAAATTTTGAATCTCAAAACAGTTGAAAGTATTAGGATTAATACTATTGTTTAGTCACAGCGTCGATTGGAATCTGTCAGGTTACGTACGAAAATGAATCTTTCTAAGGAAAATGTTCGTGCAATAATTTTCTACAACTTTAGAAGAGGCCTGACACGGCTTCAGTGTTTTGAAGAGCTAACATCTGTGTTCAGTGATGAAGCCCCATGTCTGCGGACTGTCGAACGCTGGTATTTAGAATTCCAGCGTGGACATACTAGTGTTAGTGACAAATCTCGCGAAGGACGCCCAAAATCCGCCTTCACTGAAGATAACATCATTGCTGTGAGACAACTAATTCTCGAAGATCGTCATGTGACGTATCGAGATATAGAGGCTGTATTAGGCATCTCAGGGACAACCATTCAGAAGATCTTGCATGAAGTGCTTGGTGTGAGAAAGCTAGTTTGCTGTTGGATACCGCATCTGCTTTTCGACGATCACAAGGCGGGCCGCGTCAGATGGTGTAAGAAAACTCTGCAAAGGTTCTACCGAGGAGAGTCAAATCACGTCTACGACATCATCAGTGGTGACGAATCTTGGATCTATGCCTACGATCCTGATTCCAAACAACAATCTACAATCTGGGTCTTTCAAGACGAGCCAAAGCCGACTAAAGTTGTTCGTTCTCGAAGCACTTCAAAGAAGATGGTGGCCACGTTCGTTGGAAAAATCGGCCATGTTGCGACTTGAAGATCGTAGAACGGTTAACGCAGAGTGGTATACCACAATTTGTTTACCACAAGTCATCGCCGAACTTCGAAAATCTAACTCAAAGCGATGCATCATCCTGCACCACGACAATGCAAGCTCACACAGCGCTCGTCAAACGATTGAGTATTTGAAGCAGGAAAAAGTAGAAATTCTTGACCATCCTCCATACGGTCCTGACCTAAGCCCTAACGATTTCTTTACATTTCCTAAAATTAAGAAAAGTCTTCGTGGTCAAAGGTTCCAGTCCGGTGAAGAAGCAGTCGACGCTTTCAAGTCAGCCATTTTGAACACCCCCACTTTAGAGTGGAATAAATGTTATAATAACTGGTTTGAGCGAATGGAAAAGTGTATTAAGCTACGTGGTAAATACTTTGAAAAACAATAAAAAGTACTATTAGGTTCTAGTTGTGTTTTTTTCCTCAAACGACAAAACTTAAAAGGCATGCCTCGTACGTACCGAGCGACCGTAGGTAATTATCTCAAGGACACTGCCGGACACTGTGATAGTAGTAACCAAAACACTTGAGATTTATGAGTATTTTGCAAATAATTATTTTAATATTGCAATATTTCGTACGTCAAGTCATGAGCTGACACGAACAAAGACAGAGAGACGCGAAAATTCGTTTGACACAAGAGCGGCAACTCATTATAGCTCCATCCATATAATTTTTAGTCCAATTATACTTTGGTGTTTTCAAAGTCAAACTCAAATCAATTTATTGTATAGACTCAGGTGTTAATTTGGGGAAATTCATTTAATGTGATGAATTCCTAAAATCTTACCGAGTCTGATCTCTGGTATATCCTGAGGATGCTTCGTTGAGAGGCGAAACACGTGTCGATTTGTGGTTTTTGGAGTTTGAGCGGAAAATAGCTAAAGATTTTAGGAATTCATTAAATCAAATCAATTTATTCAAGTAAACTCAATTGCAAGATATTTTTGAACGTCAAATCTACTTTAATTAGGTTCGAAAAGACAAATTGGACACAGTAAGGTAAGGAAGTCAGGTATAATTTTTTCAACATTAATCTACAATATACAAGCCATTAAAATAGTATAAGCCTCTAAGAAGTTCTCTTGTTGAAGTAGTATTTTTTTGTTTCTGAGAAGGTAAAAATCCCTGCGGACGGTCAGCCGGACTCAACGCTGACTGAGTAGTGTCGGACGCGAACTGACTAAAAAAATCCTCCTCTTTGCCCTCGTGGCTTTTACAACGTCGTTTTTAAGCAGTACTCATTGATCAGATCTTAACTAAATTTCTATTGAACCACACTGAACAGTGGACCCTTTTAAATACAGGGATCATCGTCGACTAATCTATATGTATAAAAATTAAACTTCCATATGTTCGTAGTCGCAAAACTCATAAAGTATTTGGTTGATTGACTTAAAATTCTGACACAATGGTGCATTCGTGTGTGGCGTGTTTTTATATACTAATTTCTATATATTTATTATAATATATAATAAATAAAAATGTAAATGTTCGTTTGTTCAACGCGCGTCGCAGCTAAGCGTGGCCGGAAACAGAGCGACAAGACCAATTCCAAACAAGCTCGTATGTTTTCTGTAAGAATATTAGCTGTGAAAGACGAAGAACAGGTAGATGATCGCATTTTCAAACTTATGGCAAATAGCTAGTATTTATTATAATATAAATATAAACTTACAGACATAATGACGATTAGACAAGTTGGTATGTATGTGTTGAAGAGGTGGTACCCCAGTCGCCGTTTTAGTTTAAAGATTACCTCCAGACACGTGAAGTTGCCTGAAATAAAAGGAAATACATATATAAATATTCCGTCCCGACTTCGCTCGGGTTGAATACAGAATTAAAAAATTCTGGATCTCGACAACAGCGCCGTCTATCGGGTCCAATTATAGATAAGAGCCATCCAGGTGACCCCATAAGTACAAAGATATTTCATCAAAATGGGTCAAGCCGTTTAGAAGAGAATTACGAACACACGCACACCGGAGTTTTATGTTTATAGAAGACTAGCCGGTGCCCGAGATTTCGATTGCGTGGTCTTCAATTTAATAATTCTGGAAACTTCTAGAAAATTCGCAGGCCTACGCAGAACAACTTACTAAAGTTTCATCACAATCGTATGAATGGTTTGGGACACATTGAAGACAAACATACAAAAAAACACTCATTTTTAACCGACTTCAAAAACGGACGAGGCTCTCAATTTGGTTGCATTTTTTTTATGTTTGTTACCTCAGAACTCCGTCATTTATGAACCGATTTGGAAAATTCTTTCTTTATTTGAAAGGATATATTTCCAGATTGGTCCCATTTAAATTTCACTGCTATCAGAGCTTAAGTTTCGAAGATACACCAAATAACATAAAATAACGAGAAGTGCTTATAACTTTTATTTATTTATATTGATGATTCTCTCGTATATCATTGCGCTCCAGAATTAAAAAGGAAGTTAATTGTAGACCTGCTCTAGATACTTATTTAGGTCAAGGTCACTCAAAAGGGAGAAATAAAAAAATTAAAAAAAAATTAAAACGACCAACAAATACCACTGAAAAGTACGAAATAACTCCTTTACCGCTAGTAAACTAATTAATTTGTGCCTTTACTAATCAAAACCCAAATACAAAAGTAATTTTATAACTACGTTACAAAAAACAATTACGTATAGAATTAAATTTGACAGTTATTGAATTCGGTGCCAAATCCATGTGCAACAACAGAAAGTTTATTAGTTTAGTAGGCTTGGCACCGACTTCAGTAACTGTCATAGGTATTTGTGTCGTATTTATAAAGTTATTTTTGTACTAGGGTTTTGATTAGTAAAGGTTAGTTATTTCGTACTTTACGGTGAATTTTTTTTGAAATCTGTTTAATTTTTTTATTATTATATAGATAGATGAAATTGAATTTGTAATTGAATCACGCTTCATCACAAGTATATAAAATTAATAGTTTCCACTACTCATTTGTTAATTCTGACTTCAGTGGTATGTAATTTAAAATAAAGAGATTCCACAATAAAATTATTTAAAGCCCTTAAGTATTGGAAACTTCAAATTGTTTTATCAATTCATATTCATGCGAATTGCACACTTTAACTCAGCCTTTACCCGTAGAGTAGACTTGAGTACAGTCAGCAGTTCTGTTTTGCACCAGTTCCAGCTGAGGCAGTTCGATGTTCTCGTCCACGACCAGCGGGACGTCGGGGTCCCATTGGAATATTAAATCGTCAGTAGTGTGGGACACTGAAATTGACATTGAAAAAGTGATTATATGTATAGTAGTACATGCATAGACCATAGAGCACATGCAGTGAAGTTTCCGTAGCGATTCCGCTTGAAGTAGAAATCGAATTAAAGAAGCACGTGGTCCACGCTGTGAGGTGAGGTAAATGAGTATTGTGAGGGTGCTATCTCCTGTGCTGTCTATCTGTTGCTATCTGCTTCCTAGAAATGCTTTTCAGCACAGAGCGAGAGGAACTCCTGAGCGTTCCGTAGGAGATCCCGGACGACCGCAAAACGAGTTTAAACGAGTCCGAGCACGACAAATCCCAGTCTCTTCAAGAGATTGGGTCTCTTCCCGAGAAAGCTGGGTATCTGTGTTCAAACCTACTAAAGAAAATTATGTTATATTGTATAAACTAGGTGTTACTTTGTGACAGTTCATCTAAAGTAATGAATTTAAATATCTTTTAGCTATCGTCCATGAAAAGGCACCTACCATACTTGTTGATCGACGTGAGTTTCGCTTCACAACAAAGCATCCTCAATCACATTCGGTTGTTTATCGATGCCTGATAGATCGAATATAGCTACTAGAATTTCTTGAGGATGCTTCTTTGAGAAGCGAAATATCCATCGTCTATCAACTTGTTTGACACTGAGCGGAAGGTAAAGATAAGTTAAAAAAGATACGAATTCGACGCTAAAAACTTTTAGGTTTGTTTTAGGTAACCGATTTAAGTCTCTGCCAAACAACTCAGCGGTGGCGTATTTAGCCTAGGGTCATGGTGACCGTGGCCGGGGCGGCAGGCTGCAAGGGGCTGCACGTACCGAATCCTTAGCCTTCCTTGATACAAAACCCGATTTAACAAAATCCCTTAATATTATTATGAAAGTATCATTAACGCATTTGTCAACCAATTTCTGCGTCGCATAAAAATTTAATAAATTTTGTTCATTCCTCTTATGGCATTTTTCATTATTAAAGAATTTTTGCTTTTATAAAGTTTTTATGTTACTATATGGAGCGGCAAACCTTATAGGCCCAGGCGACGAATCTCAAAATACGCCGCTGCAACTCAGTAATAGTTACATTATTTAGACTCAGGTGTTTACAGAAATCCATTTCATATAATGAATTCTTATAACTTTTAATTAACTTCCGTCCGAAAATCTCAAATAATCGAACGTGTTTCGCTTCTCAACGAAGCGTCAGGAAATTCTCTGGCTATCTACCGATATACCGATAATTATACTGTCACTAGTAATCAGCTAACCTCATCTGATTTCTGAAATTTCCTGAGGGTGCTTTGTTGCGAGGCGAAATACGTGTAACGAAAAGATTTTGGGCTGAAGATAACCAAATAAAACAATTCATTACATAATTCATTAGGTGTTAAGGAATAAATCAAATGTGAAATATGTACGTACAGACCATAGCACAGATAGGCTGACATGACCAAGCTGTAAGGGTTATTTTTTGCCATTCTGGTTACGGAACCGTAAAAATTGGAAATGGGGCATAACATAGATTTCAACCTAGAGTGGTCCTCCTAGTCTAAAAATTTATCACGTGCAAATTTGATTCGCGTGTAAGGCATCGTCCATCAATCACGTGAGGCTCGTAAGGAAGGTGAGGGGGTTCGGAAAAAATTACAAAATATCACAGGGAGAGGGGGGGTGTAGTGAGATTTCCAAAATTAAATTAGATTATACCTGTATTTTAAGGTGATATTCTGAAATTTTTTACTATATTTTGTACTAAAAAAATCAACATAATTTTGAGTAGGGTTTTAGTCTAAAACCTCATCACGTATAACCGGGGGAGAGGGGGTTAAAAAGTGGCTAAAAACATCACGTGATTCATGGACGACCCCTAAATAGTTGCATGATTTCATAGATACGTACTATATATACACACATATACGCGTATATATACACATATATAGATACACACATATGCACATACATTCATATCCGCGAACCGTATCCTTGATGGAGATACAGTCAAAAAGGACGAAGTGGCAAGCTTCCCTTACATAATTCTTTCTCCTCCTCAAATAAATACCATCATTCTTCTTACACACTTTTGCCGAGGTATGCAAGTGCCTTTGACATTTCCGTTAGTTACTCTGGCTATTACATCGTCATAAAATAGCCTTAATATTCCTCGGCTTCTGCTATCACTCACTCACTTTTGCTTTGAATATATTCTTTATCAATTTTCATCACGTTTGTGAAATAAACTAGACATCTTTGAGATCTCCATATTACAATATTTCCGTAAACTTAGAATATGGCGCTATACTAGTTGAAAAGGGAAAAATTGTGAAATCGATTTCAAGCAACAATTTTCTATATATCTCCATCTTTAAATATTCTTTGAATAGATATTTCGAAGAGTTGTTAAATACAAAATTAGTATTACCGTGCCTTTCTCGTTACAAAGTTTCTGTAAAAATTGACCTTAACTAATATACAACGATTCTGTTATCCTTTTCACGTACGGTAAATCTAATTGCTACCTTGCATACCTTTTAGCATAAAAGCAATGTACATTATAAATTCCTTACATAACAGAAATAACTTAAGCTCGTGAATAACCTAAGTAGGCACTTCAAGCCATCGATACGTCGACCGCGTCAACATTAAGGTCCGATCCATGGCCCTCGACTGATCTTCGATAAAACCACGCTGACTTCACAAGATGCAAGTACAGGCTTGAGTACACTTGGCCCACATTTTGCGTGCGCACTCCAGATATCAATTTCTGTATCGCTCAAGTAAGTTTGCCGAGTGTTTCCTTGTGTTTGTTGTGGAATAAATTATTATGAGGTACAAAAAAATACTTGTCACTGTTTTCTAATACTACGTAATATATACATATAAAAGGGATATATACAATGGAGCTATAGAACTCACGATCTTTAAAATTAATGGTTTTCTCTAAAAATTTGCTAGGTACTATTGATATCAATGACATGTACATACAAATTAAGTTCAAATTAAGTCTTCACAATAAATTTACTACTTTTATCAACTTAATAAGGTAAACTTAATTATTAACAATTTCGGTAGATTTTGTTTACAACTTTATTCACTAAAACTTTAATGTTGTAGCTTGTAATGGTAATAATAAATGCTTGGGAGGCATTTGTGAAGACAAATGTAGGCTAAATATTAGGGCTTCACGTTGGGTAACATTTTACGAAATTCTTATGTAAAATTATGCAACATGACGGTATATCTATAACACAAAATATTCGCTACAAGTATTCAAGATTTAAAGTGCCACTTTACAAGTTTGTTACAAGTTGTTACAAGTCATATGAAATTTATCTTTATTTTACAAAAAAGGGCAATACGTGCCATTTACGGTACGAACGCACGAGAGTCACTGAGAGATCGTTTTAAACGCACCCATTCCCAAAGTGGGCGATAACGCCCCCCTGTGGGCGCTGCAGGCCTAAAGGGGGGCGGTAAGAGACCCAGAAAAAAAATGGGGGCGTTATGTAGAGGCCTGGGGGGTGATTTGTAATTTCATTTAGCTAGTAGGCATCTTAGACAACGACTGCATGAGCTCTCGACTCAGTAGACAAAATAAGTTTGGGAATCTAGATTTTAAAGATATTGATGTACTCACCTTACCCGGGTTATACATCTTTGAAAACATAATGTACACTAGAAAAAATATAGATCTATTTCAAAAGAAAGGCGTTATTAATGGTATGGAAACTCGTGGTCATGATCAGCTAGTTATTCCTAAATTTAAATGACAAAAGTAAAGTGGTTCATTTGTGGGCAACTGTGTTCGTTTTTATAATAAAATTCCTCAAAAAATAACCCAATTAACGAAAAAGACAATTAAACTTGTTATTAAACGCACACTGATTGCAAAAACATACTACAAAATTAGCGATTTCATTGAAGAGACACCAATAGTCTGAAAATAATCCTCTTTGCACATGCATTTACTGGCTTTATGCATACATACATATCTTCACGCCGTATCCCTTCGGGGTAGTCAGAGATGCGAGTACTTTAGACATTTTCGTCGGCAATACTCTAGCTATTTATTTGCGCTTCATAAGTCAGCCTTGGTCTTCCTTGGCTTCTTTTACCACTCACTTTCGCTCTATAGATTTTCTTCGTCAGTCTTTCATCACTCATTCTTTCCATGCATGTGTCCGAACCACATTAGCATTTTTTTCTTCATTTTTACAATAACACTATCGTGCAACCCTGTAGATACTGCGTATCTCTCCAATGCTTATTTTGTCCACAAGGGTGACACCGCACATATTTCTAAGAGATCGGATTTCTATAATAAAGTTGGCACCAACACCGCATTGTGTATGGCCATTTTAGCTGAGTTAGGTATATTCACACTGCCTACTAATGCGGATAGAGCACCATTCACTTTATTGTGTGGCGAAGCATTTGACTTGATTTGACTAGGAATATCAACAGATGTATCGCTATCATCCACTGTTATCAATACGTTCGACTTCATTAACACTCCATGATAATATGACGACTATACAACATCATATATCATTTCATTATGTACTATAGTGCTTAGACAGGTTTACAGAATTGATGTAATTGGCTGACCGCGAATCGAACCTGAGTCACTCGGCTTGGAAGGAAGATACGTAACCCCTGCACTGACAGGTTATCGTTAAAAAACGCACAGTTGTAGACCGCCATCCATCAAGGTGGTGGGGATGGAAGGATAGTCGATTGCGTGACGTACGGTAATGGAATTCAGCAGCAGGCAGTATTCCGAATAATTCCTCAGAACATTCCTCATGATAGATCCGGTATAATTTAAATGTGCGGTATAGGTTGCGTGTGCGTTCGTTTGTGAGCGCGTGCGTGCGTTCGTGCCTCTCTGCGTGCGTACGGCTTGCGTGTATGTATATGTATGTAACCCAATAACATTGTTCCCAATAACTTAATATATAAAAATATATATACTGTATATATAAGTCTTACATTGCAGGAAAGTTATTGCATTAAATTATTTTTTAAACAGAAAACTCTACGACAAACATCCTTTAGTTTTTGATTGCGCAAGTACGAATTGACTGATTTTTTGACGATGTAAATAACACAATTGAACAGTCGGTCTAAATTATTGCTTCCTTGAAACAACGGGCAGCAATTGACATCTAAAATCCAAAACCTCCTTATTCACAATAAAAATAATTTCTATCATTCACAAGCGATGTGTAGAGCAGCTATTATAATTAGACAGTGCTTGTTGGCACTCCTGGAGTGTCAACTTTGCCACTCGACACCCGCTCGCCACCCGACCACAATGAATAATAACGAGAGCTCGAGGGTGCTTCCGATTTTTCACGGTTATACGCGCCCTCGACGATTATATTTTGGATAGATGGAAGGAAAATCTAAAGGTAGGCGAGTAGGTAGCCGTGTTATTGTATCGAGGAATTAAATTGTCAGGAAAATGATTCAGTGTTCGTTGGTTGTATTGGAGGAAATTTTTGTAAGATTTCGTCTGCAGTTAACTGGTAATGTCTAGAATTGAGGTCTAACTGTCGGTAGCTCGAACCTTTCCCATCCTACGAATTACATTCTTTTGGATGTTTGGAATATGTGCCGTTATACGACTGTTGATTTGGGACGATCGTAATATTTCCAATCATATAATAGAACGTCGTCATGTGACAAAATCATCAATTATTATCATTTTGAATCAAATCATTTGACGATTTCGCGCGTATCGTCCGCGTGTAATTAAAAAAAGTAACCTATGTCCTTTCCCAGGGCTTAATCAATCCCTGTTATAAATCTCATCAAAATTGGTCCAGCAGTTTAGCCGTGAAAACGTAACAGACGAGCAGACAGTTCCGCATTTATAATATTAGTAAGGATTATAACAGCATATAAAATACAGAAATTGTAGGGAAAATAGTAATAACAAAAAACGATGCTTAACTTTTTAAGAAATTTCTTTAAGCAAAAGTTGGGTACATAAATTCGTAATATAAGATATCTAACACTATGATGGGGTAATCAGAGAGGATAGAGCGGCAAGCATTAAAGTTCTTACATTTTTCTTTCGCCTCTTCGAATCTCATCATTTTCCTCACAGAATTTCGCCTAGCGATATGAGTGCATTTGACATTTCCTTGCTCTTCCTTGGCTTCTGCTACCACTCGCTTTCGCTCTGTACAGTTTCTTCCTCAGTCTTTCATCACTCATTCTTTCTATGTGTCTGAACCATCTAAGAAATAGATACTTTCTTTATTTTTACAATAACACTGTCGTGTAAACCTGTCATACTGCGTATCTCTTCAGTGCTTATTTTGTCCGCAAGAGTGACACCGCACATTTCTAAGAGATCGCATTTCTACTGCATTTATCTTACTTTCCTGTGGAACTTCTCTCTTCTGCCAGCAGAGATTGCAGTTTGTAGAATGTATCCCAGACTCTTGGGACCACCATACTTGATCATCCCAGCAGTAATCTCATAATTTTCCGCAGCTTTTCCACATTCCAGACTTCTTATCGCTTTCTTAATCTCTTTCATACTAATGATTTCCTCCAGTTCCTGACCCGAATGTGGCAATTCGTTAGGATCACTCTCGATGTCAGAGACAGAGTCGCCACTCTCATACAGTTCAGTTCTCTATAATAATCACTCCATCGCTGCAGAACATCTTTTTGTCTGTCAGTAGATGATTTTCTTTCGAACGCAATTTATTTATTCTACATAGTGTCGGACCATTTCGGTACTTACGTATTTCTTTTCAAAATAATTTAGACTTTTCATGGAATTTGTCCAACATCTTGTTTCCGTCTAAGACCGTACACCTTTCACGTTTCTGTTTCACTAGTGCCTTCGTTTCTGCTTTCTGCAGCTTAAATCTCTCTTTCATCAAATGCTTCGTGCTACAGCTATTTTTGGCAGCAAGTCTCGCCATGCTTTCTTCTTCTCATACACAAACTCTTTCACCCTACAATCCTGGTGGGATTGTGAGGTAACACATCACACTTTTTACCATTCCCAATGATATTCGTTACACACACTTCTTTCGCAGCCTCGATCAATACAATCTCTAAGGTTCTGCCAACATTTTTCAACATCCTCGCTCGTCACTTTCTACCTATCGTCAAGCGTACCAGATACTACCCTTTCATATTCATTCCTGGTGGTCGCATCTTGCAGTTTCCAGTTCTTAATGTGACAGATCGCTGCAAGTTTGGACGCTACGCGACACCGCCATGCTGCAAACAGATCCCATATTCTAATTATCAATAGAAAGTGGTCCGTTCCCAGATCGGCTCTTAAATCTATTTACAGAGTTTTTTAACGAAAGTTCTTCTATCATAAATCAAATTCTATCATTGACTCTCAACAAAACACATCGACAAGTGTAAAAACACGTAAGACGTAGTTAATCTAAAGCACTTCCGTAACTGAAGTGTCCGAATTTTAAAATGTGGAAAAAATACTTAATAGGACTATCTACAGAACCTTACGCATATTTAATACGCTTACGGCCGGTACTTAGTACCCACAGTTTATTCAAGTCTGTCCTGTCCACATGTCAACGATCTCATTCGTTATTTTTAAAACCTATCGAACTGAAATTTTATACAAAAACATATATTGGTAATGAGAAAAAATGTAATTTCAACCTATTTCTAAAACGTCAATAATGGCAAAAATTTAAAAAGTTTGATGGACTTTTCATGTGACTTGATGTTTCCTTACCAATTCAATTATACTTATGTACATATAGAGGCAAACCGGAAATTCATGTAAATATAATTAAATAAGTTACACAAAGTTCGGGTTATGTGATGGTATTAAATACTAAAACTCATGCGGTCGTCTTCGACGTATTGTTTGTGATCTACGGAATGCATCCGAACCCCTCTCGCGCTGTGCCGAAGAACTTCTCAGGCAGCTACAAAGCCCTCACTGTACGCTCGCAGTGGGTCTACTACGCGGACCGCATGCGCCGCCTGCGCACTCTTATCTATGCGCGTGCGCTGCCGTCTGCCTCAGGGTCATTTCACTCCATACAAAAATGTTTCCTATGAATTTTAGGCCTTTATAGTAGTGTAGTCTAGCATAATTAGATGTCACTGCTAGTTTTTTATGTAAAGAATTGAACTTTTTCGTCGTTGTATTAAAAATAGCGATAGCTTAGTTTCATTAGACGTTGCTTTGTATATAGAGCTCGTATAACATTCAAATTTAAAATCGTGATGAAAATTCTTAATTGAATTTTAATTAATTGTTATTATTATTTCATTATTATTAAATTTCACTTTATTATTTATTGTTTTTAATCAAGTAATAACATTTTTAAGTAGTTTTGTTGTATGTATGAAGATTACTTGACAGTTTGTGTCTAGTAAAACTAGACGGCGCTAGATAGAGATTTTCGACGAATACCTCTATTTCCCTATATACATATAACGTACTTTGTGGTCTGCCTTGGGGTGGACCAAGACCCATACCTTGGAATCGACTGGAGTTCTGACTCTGATCTGCCACGACCTCGAAGCTCCCAGTTGCCTCTTACGACCGGAGGGGAACATTGTAGACTTATTTTCTGGACCGGATTCAGGGATGATCTTTACTCATTACTTAACATTAATTTATTAAAAAATTTCACATTGTTCGAAGTTAATACAGTACCCTGGATTAATGTGTGCGTGACATGCTATTTGTAGATTTTTTTAAGTACTTACCTATTCATAAAGTGGTTTGTTATTGAGATGATCTTTATGGAAAAGATGGCCATTGAAAAAAAAAAATTTCTTGTTTTTTCTGCTTTATGTCCGCGAAAGACATTTCTTATACCACAAAGATGGCAAACAAGTTAAATGCCTGATATTAACGGTTACCGTAGCCTGCATGGACGCCACTTAAATCTCAATTCACATTGAAGGACAAATGACTCAGTAAAATGTGATTTCAGAGATTTTTCAGGCCGTTTTAACTTTTTTCTTAAAGACCCCTTTTCAATTCCTTAGGGGTTGTATTTTCAAAATATTTGTTCTTGCTTGCCTACGCACATAACACACCTCAATAAACCTCTGTGTAAAATTTCGAGTTACTGGACTCAGTCGTTTCATTTGTGCGTTCAAATCGATACATTAAAACGTGAAAATAAAACGTTGCATCTATTTTAAGCATATGTGTATGAGGGAGTATGAGATTTGGCATAGTTAAAGTTTATACGGAGCAGGAGTGCAGAAAGACATAATAATCATGAGTGAGAATATAATCTTTTATGATAGTGATACGAGTAGGAAAGGGACAGCAAACGAAACGCTATTGTAACCCTTTCTAAATGACAGGTCGTCATAAGTCGTCACGCTGTGAAGAATATTGTTGACTTATTTTATTATTTTGTGTTTTTCCTGTTTTGTTTCAAAGAAGTACTGTATTTTTCAATAATAGTTACGTGTTCTGTATGTGATTGTGATATTACATATCGCAGTTGATACCGCAATAATTAAGGGAATCATTCATTTCATAGGTGACATTGACAAATTAAAAATCGTCACGCGTCAACGAGCTCTATGTTCGTTTATGCGCCAGAATATACTAAGTTTATGGGTCAAACAGTCGCACAAAGAAGAGATTTTCGCCAAAGAATTTTGAAATGACGCCAACAAATAATTACTGACAGATTGATTGAAAGAGTTTCGAGCAGTGAATTTTTTGTGATTTGTGAGCTGTGAACTGTTTGGAGTGGAGCGTATATCGAAGAAAAAGCGTTTATTTTATATTTACGGTCGGATTTCAATTCACCGGGAGACTATATCAATTAATCAGTCAACCAATTTCTTCTTTTATTTTCTCTCCATAAGTGTTTGTAAATAGTGTAAAATAAATACTCACTCTTTGTTTGTTCCTGTATTTGCTTAAAACTTTCAAACTTCTAACTGGAATTCAATGCGGTTTTCACTATTATTTAGTAGAACATATTATTACGAGTAATGTTTATATGTATAAGACATTCACACTTAGTCTATACAAATTGAGAAATATTGAGAGATATTGAAGGATTTATGTTTCTACTGAATATTTGACTATGAAATATGTAATGATAAGTGTAATTTTGATATGTGAAACCTTTCTAGAAAACGAGAAATTAACACGATCGCCTTTTATGCCGATGCAACTCGGCCGAAATTTTAAGCCAAAATAAAAGGTAATCGCATTAATTTCCCGTTTTCTAGATATTTTATAATGCAACGCGAAAGTTTAAAGGTTTATATGAAAAGTTGAAAGTTTTGTAATCAAGCCCCCGTACGACTCACAAGTCGGGGCGAGTCATAAGTTGATAATAAAAAATAATACTCACAGCTTTCCATCTGCAGCTTGCACTCTTGTGTGTCGTGAGGGTAGATTAAGAAGTTCATAGCGCAAGACAACTTCAGTGTCAGTTTCACCATGTAGAGTATCGTCTTGTCCTTGTACAGCCAAACATAATGGTTGGGTATTGTCATAGTTTGGAAAGTAACTGATTTCGCGTTCTTGAAAAACGAATCCGGCCGCCACATGTGTTTCAACCAGTCCACTTCTAGAAGTCTAAGAAATTGTCTGCTTTGAAATGTAGTTGCTAAAGAGTTACTTCCATCGTATTTTTACCCAATTACGGCAAAGCGAAGAAGGGGCGATGTTTCCATTGAATGTTTGACAATAAAATATGTAGTAGGTAGTACGTATAATCTATGATACATGAAAAGCTTATGAGAGAACAAGCCCCATATTGGGCGTTAATTCGTCAATACACAGATTACATGAGAAACGAGCAACTAAGCTCATTCGTATACCTACATGTTGTCGCCAATGGATGTCCTATATTACTTACAATTTACATTTTACCTTTATCGTTATATTTGTAGATATCGTTATGTATTATGATGTAAATAAATGTTGTTATATTTTTTGTAAGCTAGTGCGCGAACGTTTGCATAGAACAGAAGGTCTATTTTAGATTGAATTATTGTTTATCAATGCGTCGCTGTAGTGATTGTGAAAACCGATGTGTTCTTTTTAATAAGTAGTGTCCTTTGACAACTATAAATATGCAGTCTGGGGCATATGAAATTCAGTTTAAATGAGCAATAAATTCCAAAATAAAGTGTAATGAAACTTACTAACCTGTATTCCGATGTCATGTTTTCAGGTAATCTTAGACGAAAGTCCTTCCAAGTTTGAGCAAAAAATATGTCCGCGGCATACGTCTAAAAATTATTTAAAACGTATAAGTATCTTGTAGACAAGTTAAAAAGATCACGTGGTATGCAGCCTATTTCACAAAAGCCGACCAAGTGCGAGTCGGACTCGTGTACCGAGGGTTCTGTGCCACCATACGATGTATTAACCAAAAAAATTTTTAGTCCAATTCAAAAATAACCTTAATTTTGCAGTTGAAAGACATGTTTCCCACAGTCAAAAGAAGTATGATATACTTACGAATTCACGATTTCTGGATTTTTCCCTTTTACTGTGCTATACAGCTATCTTTATGCTTATATGTTTCTAATATCCAAAACTCGACTAATGTATCTCACATTTTATTACTATAAAAAATGGTGATGGATGTTCTTAGCAGAGCAAATTCAACGATCTTTACTTTGTCTCAGAATTAATGTTTCCTTCTTTTTTGATACAAGTTTCTTTTCAATCACATCAAGGAAATACGTTTGAGCTTAAACCTTAACTTGTAACTAAGTGCTTGTGAAGACAAATATTTATGTTTTATAGTAAATAAGTAATAATAATAATAGTAAGCTGTTGTTTTCCAATAAATTAAAAAGTGATAATTTAATAATATAGCTAGCTGAACTATCTTCCACCACACTTCACAGAGGCTATTTTTTTATTTGAAAATTGATCAAACTATTTTTTAAACTTTTAGGTAATATACGATATACCACTAAAAAGCTCAAACGATCGAATGGTATTTGAGTATGAAATTGACACAACTCTCATCATCATATCTTCACGCTGTATCCCTAACGGAGTAGTCGGAAGGATGGAGCGCCGAGCTTCCGATCGTTACATACTTACAAATTCATCATTCTACTCACACATTTCCACCTAGGAATGCGAGTGCTTTTCACATTTCCGTCAGCTAACACTCTCGCTATTTGGCTTCTCTGGTTATTGACACAATAACGTTACTATTAATATATACATACTGGCTGTACCGGCCACGCATTGGTGTACCTCAGTAGGTTATATGAGATATATACATAAGTTGTACGTACTCAGATAAAAAAATACGTATAATTAAATGCAACGTTATATTTTACGTTAGTAAACTAATTAATCTGTGGTTATATCAAGATTTCAAAGCAATCGGTGAAGAACTTACAGAGATTTAATATTTTGAACAAAGGAACATTTACATGGATATGTATGTTATGAAACGGTACAGATAACGAAATTAAAATAATGTAATCCCGAACCATATACTATTTTGACGATCTTGAGTATTGCTCAACTGTGTGGAATCCATACTACGACAATCACAGTAATTTTATAGAAAAAATACAAAATAAATTGAAAAGATATATTATTTACAGAGAACAACAGTGTAAACAGCAATCATTCCTGAATGACCTGCCCACACTAAAAAGCCGCCGCACCTTCAAAGATATTACGATTCAACGTATTTATTAAATAAAATAAATTTCAACTGCCCTCGTCCAAATTCTCGTCGGAGAAACTGTCTCTTTTACTTGCCGCCACACAAAACTAATTATATGTTAAACTTATTTATTGTTAGAACATGTAAATATTACAACAATAACTTATTGGATGTGGATATGTTTTCCTTGTCAAATTATAAATTTAGAAAAGCTGTGGGTATTTACTGCCGTGTTTAAAATTAGAAACTCACTGTTACCTGTATCGTGAGTACACTTGTGGTCATAACTATATACTTGTCATAACTATAACTATATACTTACCTGTATTGTGAGTACATATATTTTGTTAATTTTATAATATGTGGCAACTTTGCTGGTTTATGTATTATGTTTAATATTATTATTTTATGTTTGTAATTTGTAACCGTTTGTGCCTAAATAAAGCAAAATAAAAATAAAAAAAAAAAATAAAAAAAAATATTTTTTTTATTTTCTTTATTTATTTATTTGACATGGAACCAGGTTACATTTTTTGTAACCTTGTTCCGAGTTCCTTGTTCCAACTGTAGAAACAATGCCAACTCGATAGACAGCGTCGAGGTGATCAGGAAGGTGGCGAAAAATTCCCGTAATCTCAAGGGGACCTTCGTGAGGGATTTAAACAAGGCAGCGGCGAGTATTCAAGTTGCGGTGGAGAGAATAAGCAGTAGCAACTCTACTGAGGAGACGCGCCGCCTGCAAGCAGAAAACGACCGCCTACAGAAGGAGGTGGCGGAGCTTCGGAAGCAACTGGCGGAGCTTCAAAATCAGGTGGGTAGGCTCCTGAACAATGCTGAGCCTCCATCCCAACCCCTGGCAGCGGTGTCAGCTTCTGTCGTGCCTACACAAGAGGACATGATGCGGTCGATCATGATCCAGGTAGGCACGATGGTTAACGCAAGGCTGAGTCGCTGAAGGAACGCCTTTTGCCTGCACCGAGTGTGCGTCCTCCTCTTGCGGCGGGCAAGGGGAAAGCGCCTGTCGTGCGCTCCAAGCCTGGCACTGCCACCACCTCCTTGTCAGCTGGGAGAGTTGTTCCTGCTGGTCGGTCCGATCAGGTCGCCCAGGTTCCGGGCAGGAGGAAGAGGGCGAGGGGTGGTGCGGGTAAGGAGGGGAGTGCCTCCTCTGCCGGCGTTCTGTCTCGCAGCCCAGTACTTCGGCACCCACTCCCGCGCCGTTAGAAGAAGCCTGGAACGTGGTGGCGAGGAGGGGGAAGAAGAAGAAGGCTACCCCGGAGACCCAAGCTTCTCAGCCACAGGCAAAGAAGAAAGTGAAGAAGAAGGCGAAGAAACTGCGACCACCGCTATCGTCGGCAGTGGTGGTAACACTGCTGCCTGAGGCTGTGCAAAACGGAGCGACGTACGCAGCCGTTTTGACCGAAGCCCGCAAACGAATTGACCTGGGAGGCCTAGGCATCACAGGGATTAAATACAGGCAGGCAGTTACAGGGGCGAGGATCTTAGAAGTGCCTGGGGCCACTAGCTCCGAAAAGGCGGATTCCTTAGCCTCCAAGTTGAGGGAGGTAGTGGGCAAGGAGGGTGTCAAGGTGTCCAGGCCGGTCAAGTGTGCTGAGCTGAGAGTATCCGGCCTGGATGATTCTATTACGGGTGCCGAAATTGCCGCTGCCATTGGAAAGGCAGGGGGCTGTCCAGCCGACAATATTAAAGTCGGAGAGATCCGCCGCACGCCGGCCGGGCTCGGGGCAGTGTGGGTGCGCTGCCCGGTTGCAGCTGCAAAAGTGGTGTCAGCTGGGCGGCTTCTGGTGGGCTGGGTGTCTGCCCAAGTCCAACTCTTGGACCAGAGGCCGCTGAGATGTTTTAGGTGCCTGCAACTCGGGCACGTGCGTGCCACTTGCACGAGTGAGATCGACCGCAGCGACGAATGCTACCGTTGCGGTCGGCCCGGCCATAAGGCTGGTGTATGTAATGCCGCCCCGCACTGTTCCCTGTGCAAAGCGGCTGGCAAGAAGGCGGACCATCGCGCGGGCTCCAACGTCTGCATGGGGGCGAAGCCCCCCAAAAAAGGAAAAGCGGCCGTCCGGACCCCGGCCGCCAATGGGCCTGCCCAGCAGGCGCCCCCTGTCAGCAGGGGCGAGGAGGCGATGAGCACCGACCCTCAATAAATGGCTCATCGTCTCCTCCAGACGAATTTGAACCACTCCGCCGGAGCGCAAGATCTGCTCCTGCAATCGATGGCGGAGTGGTCAATCGATTTGGCCGTGGCGGCCGAGCCGTATTTTGTCCCGCCACAACGGGAAGATTGGTTTGTGGACACTCACGGCTTGGTCGCCGTTATGTCCTCCGGGAGGAATAACTTGGTCCCTTCTGTCGTCCGCAGGGGCCAGGGCTACGTCGCTGTCCTTTGGGGTGAAATCGTCGTCGTTGGTGTGTACTTCTCCCCAAACCGGAGTCTTGCCGAGTTTGAAACGTTTCTGGGCGCGGTCGGGGCCGTCGTCCGGCAGACTCGGCCGCGCCAGGTATTGTTGGCGGGGGACCTCAACGCCAAGTCAACGGCTTGGGGTTCCCCATCGTCGGATGTGAAGGGCGAGACTCTGGAGGAGTGGGCATTAGGGGCCGACCTCACAGTACTCAATAGAGGGTCGGCCAATACGTGCGTGCGTCGGCAGGGAGGGTCCATCGTGGATGTTACGTTCGCGACCCCTGCCCTCGCGCGCCGTGTCCACTCCTGGACGGTACTCGAGGTGGAAACTCTGTCGGACCATAGATACGTTCGTTACGACATCTCCACCTTCTCGACTAACGAGGTGTACAATCCCGGGGGACATAACGTAAACGTAAACCTCTTCCCGAGATGGGTGCTCAAGGGCCTAGACAAGGAGGCGCTGGTGGAAGCCTCCATCGTCCAGGCCTGGCTCAACTCTCCGGCCGGGCCAGTGGAGGTCGATCAGGAAGCGGAATGGCTCCGGGGCGCATTGTCGCAAATAAGCGACGCGTCAATGCCCCGGGCCAAAGGTCGGCCTCCCAAGCGTCAGGTGTACTGGTAGTCGCCGGAAATCGCCGAGTTACGCGCTGACTGCGTGAGGAGGCGGCGCCAGTACACCCGGTTCCGCAGGAGATGGAACCGAGACGCGGACGTGGAGGACCAGCTGTACGCGACATATAGGCAAAAGGCCAAAGCGCTGCAGCTGGCCATTAGCGCCGCCAAGGCGAAGGCCAGAGCGGAGCTGCTGGAGACATTGAATAGGGATCCGTGGGGGCGTCCATACATGATGGTGCGGAACAAACTCCGCACCTGGGCGCCCCCGTTGACGGAGAGTCTCCAGCCCCGGATGCTTGAGGCGGTCGTGTCGGCTCTTTTTCCGGACCGTGTGGAGCACCAACCTCCGGTCATGGCGCCCTCACAACTGGACGAGGGCGCCGAAGCCAACGTGCCGCCGGTCACGGATGCCGAACTGCGGGCGGCGTGCCTCAGGATCCGGGCCAACAAAGCTCCGGGCCCGGATGGTGTTCCGGGCCGCGCCTTGGCGTTAGCCCTTGGGCCCCTCGGGGAGAGATTTAAAAGGTTGTTGGACGCCTGTCTGGAGACAGGACAGTTCCCCGCCATGTGGAAGGCGGACAAACTGGTCCTGTTTAAGAAGGACGGGCGTCCGGCGGAGTCTCCCTCCGCCTACCGTCCGATCGTCCTGCTCGACGAGGCGAGTAAGCTCTGTGAACGGGTCGTCGCTTGCCGCCTCGTCGAGCATCTTCGTCGTGTAGGTCCCGACTTGTCGTTGTTCCAGTTTGGATTCCGAAGGGGCCGGTCGACAATCGACGCGATTGGTCGCGTCAAGGCCCTTTCGGAGGAGGTGGTCGCCCAGGGCGGGGTACTGTTGGCGGTGTCTCTCGACATCTCGAACGCCTTCAACACCCTCCCCTGGGCCTGTATAAGGGAGGCCCTCAAATTTCATGGGGTGCCTCCCTACTTGAGGAGGTTTGTCGGGGCCTACTTAGAGGGTCGTTCAATTGTCTGGATCGGACGGGATAGGCGGCAGCACCGGTGGAGCATGTCGTGCGGTGTTCCCCAGGGGTCAGTTTTGGGTCCTCTCCTGTGGAACATAGGCTACGACTGGGTGCTGAGAGGTCAGCTCCTCCGGGGGGCCAACGTGACGTGTTACGCGGACGACACGCTAGTCACGGCCCGGGGGAACTCTTTCAGGGAGGCAAATCGCCTCGCCACCTGTTCAGTAGCGCAGGTGGTGAGGCGGATAAAGATGTTGGGACTCGAGGTGGCGCTAGAGAAGTGCGAGGCCGTTTGCTTTCACGGGCCTCGCAAGGCGCCACCTGCGGGATCCCACATCATAATAGATGGCACTCGCATCGAGGTCCGGCCCCATATGAGGTACCTGGGTCTGATCCTCGATGCCCGTTGGAGTCCGCGAGCACTTCCGGCAATTGGCCCCCCGTCTCGTAAGGGCATCAGCCGCGCTCAAACGACTGATGCCCAATATCGGGGGGCCCAGGGGGGGATACCGCCGCCTCTATATGGGGGCGGTGCAATCAATGGCGCTCTACGGAGCGCCAATCTGGGTAGGGGCCCTGACGGCACAAAACGTCGCCTTTTTAAGGCGCCCACAACGGGCGATGGCCGTCGGGGTCATACGGGGATATCGCACCGTCTCCTTTGAGGCGGCGTGTGTATTGGCCGGTAGTCCTCCCTGGGATTTGGAAGCGGAGGTGCACGCCACAGTATACGAGTGGCGTGCGGGTCTTAGAACATCCAGAGAAGACCCATTACCCAGGGAGGTGGAAGCGCGGAAACTCCAGGCCCGGCGGTCCTTAATGGAGAAGTGGGAGAGGCGGCTGGCAATATCGAACGCCGGCCGCCGGACCATCGAGGCGATCCGTCCGGTGCTGAAAGACTGGACGGACAGAAAGACGGGGTCGTTGACCTACCGGCTGACGCAGGTGCTGTCGGGGCACGGTTGCTTCGGCAAGTACCTGTGCCGAATAGCCGGGCGTGAGTCAACAACCGAGTGCCACCACTGCGGCCGCGACGAAGACACGGCACAACATACGCTCGAGGAGTGCTCGCGGCGGTGGGGAGGGACCTCTCGCTGCCGGCTGTTATAAAATCGATGGTCGGTAGCGATGAGGCATGGCTGGCGGTTCTTACCTTCTGCGAGGACGTAATCTCGCAGAAGGAGGCGGCGGAGCGGGAGCGGGAAAACGATCCGCTCTCCCAACCAATCCGCCGCCGGAGAGCCGGGGCCCGGAGGAGGGCCTTCCATACCCTCTTCCCCCCCACCTAGGGGCTTGGGGGTGACGTTCGGGGGAGCGTCACCCCCATCTAAATAGCCCCGGGAGGGCGCGCGCGGTGTTCCCGCGCGCCTCCCACGCAGTACACAAATAAAGCAGGAGCGGCTCCACCCTTCTGCTTATAACGGGATGGGCCCGGCGCATCAAACGCGCTGGGCATAGCCGCCGGGGTCGCGGAAGAATAAAAAACTGTACCCGTTGCCCCGGCATGAGGCGCTCCGGAGGAACACCGTCAGGTTTTAGTGGGTAGTCCGGCATTGCACCTCACAGCCGTGGAGTCCCACATACCCCCCTGCCACCCCCATGGCAGGACGGGATGCATAAAGCATTTCCTGACGCAAAAAAAAAAAAAAGAAACAATGCCAACTGCACTAGTTGTAAACTGTGTTGCAGGTATTATTGACGGCCCCGTTGATTGGGTAGCAGACATCTGCCTTCAAAATCGGGTCCATAGGGTGGATCGGTCAAGTCAATTTATGTAATGAACTTTTCTAAATTGGCTTGTAATCTGGGTGTTACTGGGAGGTCTCCCATTTCGTTGTGTGGTATTCACAGTATAAGCCTAGTGATTACTTTAGTTTGGGGTGGAAGCATTATTATATGATTACCATAGAGTTTTCGTCGATGGAATCAAGTCCCATGACGGTAACGTGAAAGAAGACTACTGTAGGCTGATCATTCTTCTTCGGAGGCCGCATTTTGTCGTAGAGACGAGGGTCGTCAGGCAACAGATCTTGAAATGTCAGCAACGTTGATCTGAATAGAACAAACAATATAAATGATTATAGATACCTACCTACATAAGTAATATACGATATATCCTTAAAAAGCTCAAACGATCGAACGTATTGAGTATGAAATTGACACAATCATCATCATCATATCTTCACGCTGTATCTCCAACGGGGTAGACAGAGAGGACGGAACGCCAAGCGTCGCGGTCCTTACATAACATACTTTTTTCGCTTCCTCAAATCTCATCATTCTCCTCACACATTTTTACCTAGGTATGCGAGTGCTTTTGACATATCAATATATCGTAAATATTGATAAATCGGTTAAATCAAAATTTAAGATACATAAAGCGGCAACTTTGAGGAAGTCTATTATTTAAGATAATGGCTAGTTTGTAAATATTAACGTTACGGTATGTATGTACTCGCTTGATGAATTACCGAAGTCCAATATTTTATTTTTGGGTAACTGCATTCGTTAAATAATACGATTGCTCACGATTACTCAATTGACAGTTAATAGATTTTTTTTTTTATAAAACGTACATTGATTAGACAATCATGCTGTAAAATATACGATTTAATCAAAGACAAACAAAGTCTGGAAATAATCTAATCTGCGCATGCATTTACCGACCTTCTGAATAAACATATCATAATAAACCTACTGAAAATGATACTTAACTGAGTTCTTGTCGGTTCCTCTCAGTGTGCGAATTTTCTTTTCGCAAACCTACCTTAGGTTTGACGTTCAAAAACGCCTTGCAATTTGGTTTACTTCAATAAATTGATTTGACTTTGGTTAAGTTTATGCAAACCGTAATTAAAGTGAATTTAAGTTTCTATCTTAGTCTCTGTTGAATCCAACGCCGAAATTTGCCAATATCGAAACCAAAAGAGAAATTGTACACTAAAATTATACACGATGGGAGTTAGGGGTACTGCTTATAATTGGCTAGAAAGTTACATATATAACAGAAAACAATACGTTGAAATTGAAAAAAATGGAAAATAATATTAGGCATACCTTCAGGTCTAGTTATAGAAGTAATAATAATTGTGGAGTACCGAAGGGATGCATTTTAGGACCACTTCTATTTATACTACACATGAATGATATGGTAAAAGGGATGAAACACGATAGTGTACTATATGCTGATGACACAACCTTACTCGTTAAATGGAAAAAACAACAATGATTATGAAAGGGAGATAAATGATGAATTAGCAAATGAAATTAATTAGTTAGAGGTCAATAATCTGAAAATAAACTTAAATAAAACAAAACTATTACAATTCCATACATATGAAAGCAGAAAAAATGTTTTAATGTTTCGTATAATGAAATAAATGTTGAGCGTGTTGATTCCGCAACATTTTTAGGAATTACTATAGAAACTACAGATGAACACATAAACTGGAAAGCTCACATTGAAAAATTATGCATTAAATTATAAAGGTTTGTTTATATATTACAACGTCTACGTGTCACTGTAACCGAAAGAGCGGCAACGACGGCATGCCACTCGTATGTGGTGTCTGTTCTCCACTATGGCCTTGTATTATGGGAAAATTCAGTTGATGCGGAAAGACCTTTTATTGTACAGAAGAAATGCATCAGGGCAATAACTGGCGCCAAATTTTTGGACAGTTGTAGGCCTTTGTTCAAAAAGAAAAACATTCTGCCTTTGTCTACATTATATAATATAAATTATACTATATATGTCTATTCGTGTCAGCCCCGGATCTACGATTTTTTCAAACCGGAGCAAAAACTTAATAGTGGCGCCCCCTCCCTTCAGTGTTTAAGAAAAACTGTTAAAACTGACAAATACAAAAGTTTGCTTGTCAAACATATTATATTAAGGTTCGATTACTTGATAAAAACCTATGAGATTGTAGGAAAAGCTTCACTTGTTCGATATTTCAAGGATTTGGCGCCCCCATGAAACTGCCGCCCGCGGCAAGTACCCCCGGTTGCCCCCCTTTAGATCCGGGGCTAATTCGTGTGGAATCATATACATTTATTTACATCACGCTCTAGTTATAATAATGATAGACAGATCCGGATTTAAAACAGACTTATTTAAATATTTAAATACCAAAAATTATTATTCAGTAAATGAATTTTTGTATTGTTGATTTAGATTTTATTCATTATTATTTGGTATTTAGCATGTTACAGTATAATTTATTCACGAAGTATATGCTGAATTTTGTGAATAATTGATCTTGACTAAGTAGATTGTTTAAATAAAAATTATGAGTATAATAATTGTAGGAACAAATTGTTGTAAAAATTTGCACACCGATTAAAGGTAGACATATCTACTACGCATAATATCAGTCTGTGTAACATGTATTATGGATGACATCTGTAATGAGTAATGACAGTCTGTAATATGTACTCATGTCAGCAAATAAATGAATACATAAAAATAAATAAATAAAAATAAAAAAACTTAAGTACAAAAATAACTTTATAAACACGATACAAATACCCATGAAATTTTAATAGGACCGATCTGAAAGTGTATCCTTTCAAACAAAAAAAGAATTTTCTAAATTGATTAATAAATGACGGAGTTATGAGGTAACAAACATAAAAAAAAGAAGTCGGTTAAAAAACATACAACCGAATTGAGAACCTCCTCCTTTTTTGGAAGTCGGTTAGAAATATCACCCAGTGGCGTATTTTAGTATAAATCCACCCAGTGCGGGTATCGATAGTGTTACTTCATGAAAACAGTTAAAATTATGGCGTGTAATGATCACTACGTGCAGATATACATACATAGTATTTACATACTATTTATGTGTCCAAACAAGAGCTTTCAAAGCGGTTTTGATAAAACAATAGAAAATTGTACGTATGTATTTGTACCTACGTCGTGTACAATTTGTCGACTCGCGACGTCTACCATATGGTATCAAAACATTCGATATTGACACAGGTCTCATTATTAATTTCGATATACGTTCATTGAATTTATTTCAAACACAACCATTACAACGTTATACAGGTTTTTAGTCTTTTAGATTCAATTAAAAAACTGGATAAGCGCGTGTCAGACCATCAAAAATAAATTTGTATTTCATAGTATTTCTCAGGCACTAAAACACAAAGTTATTTCTGCAGTCGCTAAACTCAAAATGGTTGCAACCAAAAATGACATAGTTATGTATCTCATTCAAACCAAGTTTAGGTGAAAATGTTTTAAATTCTACTTTCTACCTTGAAATTTATTAAACTTTTCACCACATGGTAGAAAAAATTAGAGCTGGGGGAGCTACCAAGCTACCAAAAACAGTTTTTTGCGTAGGCTCCGCCCTCACACTCCGCCACCCGAACGCTACATATATATATCGTTATAACTGGAATATTAATTCATATAATAAAATATCCTTTATCCAGTATTTAGTAAACTGTATTGTCTTCCTATTAGCCGCAATTTAATGTAACAAAAATATTTAAAAATCTCTCAAAAGACATCACATTGTAGAAAAAAAAGTATCGAACGAAAATACATAAATTGCGTTATGGTTATGATATGGGTTATAGGCGGTCGATAGAAAAATGTATAAAGAAATATATATATAAGTTTTACGTTCATTAAAGGTATGGCCGCTTCAGTAAACTTATTTAAAAACGCTCAAAATGGCAGCAGTAGGTCTTACCGACTTTGGAAGCGCATATTTCACCGCATATCGACTTAAATAAAAAAGTCATTTTGAAATATCTGTTTCATTTTTGAAGACCTACCTAAATATATCCCACACACTTATACTCAGTGGAATCTTTTTTCATTCCTTGTTCATTTCCAAAGTTGAAAAAGAAGTCCGCAATGTCCCTCTGTCTATTATATTTCTCAGAGACTATATAGTTGGAGAGAGCTCACTGAAGAGATAATTAATTTAATTGCGACGGCTTCAGTGATAAGAAGCGCACCCGCAGGGTTATTATTTAAAAATTTGCAAACAGTGACAGCCACGTGACTCGCAGTGGACCGGTGACTAATTGTAATCAAAAATTGATGTCTATTGCGTGTCTATTGTGCCATGACCATAAAATGCACTTTTCGCGTTAGATATAGGGCCACTATACAAATTATATTATACAAATTGTCGTTTTGACAGCAGATATCGCGCGATATTTGGCTGTCGCATCCTGACTGCAAGTTAAATAATAATAAGCGGTCGGTTGGTCGTCTCAAGTCTCATCAAACTTTATCTCAGTATTTTTAGCAGTTATTATTGAGTGAAAATAATCACAAAATTCCGAAAAATGACCCAATTATAACAAGTGCTGGCTGAACTTTTTAAAACAAATTTTTATTTGTGATCACCTGTGGAACACTAAATGAAAGTTCAAATGAAATATACATTTATAACTACTAATGCATAAATGTCAGTACAACACGTTATTTCAACTTACTTTTTATTTCTTTTTAAAACGTTTAAATTTTGTTTCTAAAAGCAAAAGCAAATTTTGTTTCTAAAAACAGTTTCTAATTGTTCTTGGTAATACTGCATTACACATTTTTTACACATTTTTTTTATATAGAATGAAAGTCTATGATACTAAATAATTAAAAAAAAAAACAAAAATACTCGTCTGTAAAAACTGTAAAAGGAATCAAAAAATATGTTTAAATAGCGTTAACACGATGGGTTTATAATAAAATTTTTATCGTATACTTCGAAAATTCATGGTAATCTTTACATAAAGTCAGACGCTACATCAGCTATATGTTGGTACCTAATTCATAAAGTTACTAAAAATATTTGTAGTCTGCGTGTTTAGATTTAATAGCATGAATTTTTGTAGTATGAAAGAAGCGCGAATTTTAAAAATTTTTACTGTGAACCCGCGGGGTTATTGCCTAAAAATCTGCAGACAGCGACAGCCACGCGATCACTGCGCGACAGATGACTAATTGTAATAAAACATTGGTACATGTATGACGATTGCGTATCTATTATACTATGACCATAAAATGCACTTTTTGCAGTAGATTTAACGCCACTATACAAATTACATTACGCAAATTCTCGTTTTGACAGCAGATATCGCGCGATATTGGCTGTCGCATGCTGTCTGCAAGTTACGTAACAAGCGTGCCGTCTTGTTAATGTCATTTTCAACGTATTTTTAGTTCCTTTTACAGTTTATACAGTCGAGGTTTTTATTTTTTTAAGTATTCAGATTCAAATGGTTTCATTCTATGTAAATAAAATGTCTACAATATAATGCAATATGGATACTATACTATACTATATGGATATTATACTTTAGTTTTCCTTTAAGTAGCAGTAGTCGAGCTTTTTGTTTTTTTATTAAATGTTTTATTCAAAACTTTTACTTTTCGTAATTGGTTAGAATATAGCCTATGACCTTTTTTGAATTAAGACCAATCCAACTATACCTTGCACTTCAAATTCAATCAAACCGTTCAGCCTGCAGGAGGTTACTAAGAAACGGACACACATCATACATACATCTGCAGAACATTACCCTCCTTCTTAAGCAGTCAGGTAAAATGATTTTCATATAATTGCGCAAATATAACAAGAGACACATACTTGGACGGTTTTCATTTTAAAACATATTTCACAACCCTATTGTAATAAAACTGTTACAATAAATTTATGAGAAGATTTATATAATTTATAAGTATATAATACAACGTGCATTTGCAGAGTTGTTGAAACCCATTCCTCTTCCATTTTCCTGTTTAAACGTTAGGTAAGCGCCTGTAATAGGTACAATAACCGATTATTTTCAGCACAATGGGACCCGAGCAGGGTTTTAGCGATGTCAATTTACGAGTACCCCGCTCGATCGAGCGATATTACTTTTTTCCTTCTCTAAAAATCTGGTTGCTTGTTTTTTAATGAACTCGTAATGATATTGAATATTCTGAATTTAAAAAGTTTAGTCAGGTATGAGTTCGATTTGAGGGTAAAAGGTTCCGTTTCTTGGCAACATTTAAAATTTTTTTAGCGACGATCTCTACTCTGTGCAAATTGACCCAAGAATCTCTGAATCTATAAACGTAGTTGAAGGCAAATTATATGACCTTGAGTAACCTTTGATCACTAACGTTTCATTTCTTTCCCTTTCTAACTCCTCGAAATAACACGCAAATACTAGTATTATATAACATTGCTATATTTAGATATACCCACAGCAAAAGACGAATAGAGATGGAAGAGTATAGGGATGTTTCAAGGTTAAATTACTACTTCAACTACCGACTTCAACTTAGTGTAGCCTCCAGTTTAATTACTGTTCCGTGGTATGACACCAAACTATTGTGCTTGATATTGACAGTATAAGTATTTATGTGTTGGCAGTATGAACGTAAGCAATTCATATTTTATTTGTTTTATTTTATTTAATTTAATATATTTGTAACAATATTATATATAAATTTTAATTCTCTACTCCTTCTCCATATAAATTTTAATTATGCCAAATCTCACACTCCGCCGTGCGCTCAAAATTTTCTCTTCACCTATTATTATATTTATATATTATAATTATATTTATAATATTTGACATAATTGCCAACAATAAGGACATTTTGCAATAAATTTTATTTTATTTTCAGACATTTCCTCACTTTATCAACTCAAAAAAATTGCTTTTCATTTCGGGAAATTGCATTCAAACGGATACCGCAGTTAATGGACGCTTGTGATCTTATTATAATTACACAGAATATCGGCGTGAGATAACAGCATCTATTGCTGTTGTTTAGTTCGGTAAGTGAGAGTGCCGGTGGCCCATCACCCCTCCCCTTCTTTCCCGCCTTTCCCTATTTCCCTAAAGGCCGGCAACGCGCCCGTGATTCTGCCGACGTGCGGGTGTCCATGGGCGGCGGTTGGTTACTTTACATCAGGTGACCTTGCTCGTTTCTCTTTTATAAAAATAAAAAAAACTACTTTTAATCTGAAGGTTCAGATTCGGTTGTTAAAATCAATATGTATTTGCAGTACTTATCACAAAATATTGTGAGATCCCCCGTAGACGTAAGACGATAAAAAGTAGATTTTTCTACTAGAGCTATAAACTAAGAAGAAACGCACAAAGAAAAAATAATTAATTATACACTTTATCAAACCCAATTAACAAAAACACTATATTTAATTGGAAACAATATTTATAATTTAGCAGCCGAAAGTGAGAGATCGATAATCACACGTTTTTATGGAAATATAAACTAAATATTTTGAAATGTAAAAATGAAGAAAGGAATGCTTCGATGGTTCGGGCCTTTTGGGCACATGGAAAGAATGGGTGATGAAAGATTGACGAAGAAAATCTACAGAGCGAATTAGTAGAAGCCAACGAAGACCAAGCCTATGTCTTGAGAAGATCAAATAGCCAGAGTGGTAGCGGACAGTAATGTCAAAGGCACCCGCATACCTGGGCGAAAATGCATGACGAGAATGATGAGATTCGAAGAGACTTTTGAGGTTTCCTTAGTGTTCATTTAATCTTCTTTTATTGTAAGTCCAAATAAATAAATTACACGTTGGGGTCAAGCATTATAATATTTCTCCTTACACAATTATAAAAAAGGTACGAAGTGCGATGGCAGGGCGTTGGTATGTAAGCGACTGGGAGTCACGCGTTCGAGTTGCATTATAATCTAATTAACTGCAATTTAGCATTTTAGCATAGCTTGGTCGATATAAGACGAAAAAAGTATATAAGGACCGCGAAGCTTGCCACTGCGCCCTCTGTGAATACCCCGTTAGGGATACAGCGTGAAGATATGTCTGTGTGTATGTACTATTGAACTAATTATCTGGGACTACCTGATCTTAAATTGAAACGTGTTTGAAATACTTCAAAAATGGTGTACGATAAAATTGCTATTAATTTATCGCCAGGGCCTATATCTACAAGCTGGGCGAGACAGCCTGAGGCGCTTGAATTTAGGGAGCGTGAGTAGGATGTACCAAATGGCAAGTGTATAACGGGGAAACGTATTGAAATACTGAAAAATAAATCCCTTTCACTGATTTTTTACGTTAGGAAAAGCTTTACGCAACTCTGTCTCGCTCGGGAGTTCTCAGGCCCGGGCTACGGGGCTGAACTGGAATATACCTATCCTAACACTTCGCTTTCATAAAATTAAAAAAGCTGTTTAAAGTTATGTACATTCCTTTTTTGTAACATAAGTAATTGGTGTTATTTTGCTCCATCTAAAACAATTTCAAAAATTTTTGAAAAATTACGTATCACTTTTATGTTTTGAGTTTTTCCCCTTTTTCAGTTATACTTATCTAGTTTTGTGCAATTAGAAGTTATATAAATGTTAAGAAGTCTAATTAAAGTTTTAATTCCTAATTCTGTTTCCTGGTTTTATGCATCTCGAATAACTTAAAAACATGTGTCGCTAAGTTATTTCTGAGTTATACCTATAGGGTTACCAACCGTTAATATGCATATAGTATTGTACTACATTTCGGGTCTGCGGACTATATACTGTTGAAGAAATATATATAGTACGCAAAAATATTACATTTCAGTTGGATAAATCAATCTTTAATCTGCAATACCGAAACTAATAAAACAAACAAATTCGGTTCGAACCGAACGCGCCTCTGTTTTGAAATGAGCTTTTGATCTACTTTAATTTAAAAATTGAATGCGATAAAACATATGACACTTTTATTGCAGACAAAAAATTGTTAAAAAATGCAAGAAATGCAAAAAATGTAGTTAATGGAAGTATAGTTAAATTAATAATAAGCTAATAAGTAACAAATATTATACATACATACATATCTTCACGCTGTATCCCTAACGGGGTATTCAGAGAGGACGGAGCAAATATTATATTTGTCTATTTTTTACTACTATATAAAAATAAATAAAATACTATATTTTTTAAGTGTACTATATTTTTTATAGCTTATTCTGAAAAATACTATAAACAGCTAAAGAAATGTTGGCAAGTTATACCACCATTTAGGGAGAGTCTGGAAACAAACGACTTTCGCAAAATGTATGTACCTGTTTCATTGTTCCTTAAAGCAGCCAAATGATTGAACCGATTATGGTAAATAAGTTATCGGTAGAACTTCGATATTATACCGAATAACAAAAGTACTTAAATATGGTTACACAAAACATTCTGAAGCTCTGCCTTTATACCCATAATATCTTATTACATTATCCCAAGGGCGGATACTGCGGAAAGAGTCTATGGCCACCCCCAAAACGACGCGACAGATCTTATAACATAGTTCGAATGAGGCTATGATGTGATAATGTCTGCTATCTTACTGTTCGTCGAACAAATTCGAAACTCATAATGCAATTCTATAGGATACATGGCTAGTCCGTTGGCGCAATAGCAGGACATGTTTTCTTACTTCCGAGCCGGAGCCCCGTCTTAGATTCCCGACCCCCTGGTCGGGACTTTGAGCGCCTTATAGAATCAATGTGCTCAATTGTAACTGGGCGAATCATCAATCGTTTTGAATTGAACAATATTTCAAGTATGTAATTTAGTTATTAATTGGTAATTTCATTAAATGGTGGCGGTTTTTGAAATGCCCAGGTATATCATAGGTATTTACCTAAGTCTGCGATCGTATGACGACATATCCATGAGGGGGTAAACCGATAAGACGTTATGCGAAAGAAAGCTGCACACAGATAACTATCCCCTGGGAGAGGGATTAGGTTTTTGAAACTAGGTTATGAGGTAATCGCCTTAGGTTCGTTGATAAGAAGCTCCAGGATTTCCTACGGAACGCACCCGAGCCCCTCACGTGCTGTGCCGAAGCACTTCTCGGAGGGTATTTACATAGCTCGCTCCGCATCCTTGCTGTGCCACGACAGCGGAGACTACACACGCTGTTATCGTTCTCGGGTCGCATGGCTATATGATCGCCCCAGCGTCGTCGTCTCTGAGCAGGATTCGTCCTCTCCTGTTCGCACTCGGCTTCCTCCTGGACTGTACTGTCTCACAGAAAGACGACATGACCTACAATGATCTAGTAGCACCATAAAAGATATACAGAGCGGCTAGACAAGTGGCAAGCCTTTCGTAAATTTGAGACGCTTGCTGGAGTTATTGCTCGACGAAAGTGCCATTTGGCAACATTTTATACGACCCTTTTCATACGACTTTACTTTTCGTTTCATTTTAGACAAAGTTAATAACGTTTGACACCCAATTTAAAATTCGTTACGCTAAATCGCGCGGTATTTGTCATTCTATTCTACTAGCGTTTACAACAATTGAGCCACTTGTCTAGACCCCCAGATTAGATCATTTGGAAATTAATTACTTTAAATTAGCCTTATGGCCAGGTATTACCAGGTAATGAACGAGTTGAGAGAGTGAGATAGAAGTGAAGTTATAGAGTAGAGGTTTGTGAAACAAAATGCGAGCCTTTAACAATTGGACGAGAAATAACGTGTTTTTAAAAAGTTTTTGTTAATTCAGAGAAAATTGTAAACTTAATAAAAATGTTACAATATTTACTAATGGGTACTTTTTTTTTTTTTTAAATGGCTTCTAATGTGTCAAGCACAGTAATACTGCCAATGTCACGTATTGCAGAAGACACTAATGGGGATTGATAGAAATAAAAAAAAAATTGTTTTGCTGTTTCCTGACAGATGAATGTACCTAAAACAAATAGGTTTATGTAAGGAACACATAAGACAAAACAGACACATTCACAATAACATATTCACATGAATTAGTTACATTTAAACAACTAACGGGTCTATGTCGCGTTTATACTTTAAGGCTAATTACCTATTTTATCCCGACGTTTCGTCCGGATTGCACCGATCGTGGTAAGTGGTAAGTTAGAACATAAGTGGTAAGAAGTGGTAAGATGTGTACAAGTCGTGAAAGTTTAAAAACATTAATAAAAATGTGATTGATAAGTCATTTATTTCAATAGTAGGTATTCACTTCAAATTAAAAAAAAAAATGGGTATCGCTCAAATAAACGAGAACTTCAACACTAAACTTATTTATTTTCGGTGGTTAAATCATATATTTTATTTCTAATTTAATGTAATGTTTTTGTAAATTACGTTCGACAGAGTATTTCATTGAGTATTTTTCCTTCGTACATATTTTTTTCTGAGTTAATAGCTGCAGTAGGGGTGTCGACTTTTTATCGTCAATGTAGAAACTTACAATACGGTATTTCGGTTGGTCTTAAGACTAGGCGGGTTATTCACAAACGTCGGAAACTCAACTTTCCGTATCCGACAGGAAACTTTTCGATGATTTTGTCTATACGCGATTCACAAATCGGAAATCGCATTATGTTTATATTATATATATATCATATTACATATAATCGTATTTACAATTCCAAGCCGTCGGATTGAATTTATGCTTGTCACGGAAAGTTTCCGACGTTTGTGAATAACCCCTTGATGTCCAAATCATACTTGCGTAAGTAATTGTTGTTCTGTACATATCGTCAGTTCTTACTAACGGCAAAACTATTTATTTATTTTACACATAAACTTAGTATTCACTGGCGTACAGACGAACATACAGCTCGTTGACGCACGACCATTTTTAATTTGTCTATGTCACCATGGAATGAATAATTCCCTTGATTATTGCGATATGTAATATCACAATCACATACAGAACACGTAATCATTATTGAAAAATACAATACTTCTTTGAAATATAACAGGAAGTACACGATATAATAAAATAGGTCAACAGCGTTCTTTACAGCGTGACGACTTGTGACGACCTGTCATTCAAAAAGAGTTACAATAGCGACTTGTTTGCTGTCCCTTTCCTGCTCGTGCCACTATCATTAAATATTACATTCTCGCTTGCACTCTTTGTACGTCTTTACGTCAGTATAAAATATACTAAGTTCATGATTTTACACGGAAACGAGATTACAAGAAAAAACATAGGTATTACAAATATGCCAACTGCAATAGTTGAAAACTGTGTGGCAAGTAGCAACGTCCACCCCCAGTTTTTACAATGTTTTTTACAATGTTAAAAGAAAATAATACTAGTAATACTATTAAATATATAAAAAACAAATTAAAATAAATGTGCGTGTATGTGCGCACGTGTATGCAGTGTAATTATGTATGTGTATGAGTGTCAATGTGTATAAATGTGTGTATGCATGCGCGTATCTATAAACATAGTAGTACAGATTATTAATTAGTTAGATAGTAGTTAGTAGGTATACTTCCGCTAGATACTTATATTAACTTTATGCCCGTAAGTATCATTCAAAAATAGTTTGTCTAGAACTTTGATTATTTAATAATCAAAGATCTAAGATTGTAGATTTGTCATCTATATATTAATACGTGAAGCGAAAATTAAGAAAATTGCGCGGACGGAGGAGCGTGAAATTTGGTACACTTAAAGTTTATGTGGAGAATGACAGCATAAAGCTAATATTTGTATATAATATGCATTAGAAATAGATTAAATTAAATAAATCACTCATTGTTTATGTTCATACTGCCAATTTCAAAAATACTGTCAATTGCAAAGTCATAATAGTTTGTGATCGCACATACATTACGTAACCTCCTTGGATCAAACAGTCGCACAGAGTAGAGATTGTCGCCAAAGAGTTTATATTATAAGTTTACATTTACGATCAAATCTCGACCTCAGGGCGACTTATAGTAAAGATAAAAATGTCTAACCTATTATAAAGAGAGACAGCGAATTTTGTAAGTTAGTTTGTACGTGCATGGTAATCTCTGGAACCACTGCACCAATTTGGAAAATACTTTCACTGTTTGGAAGGTACATTATTCCATATGGATATAGGCTATATATTATGTGTTCAACCCAAGCGAAGTCGTGACGGGCCGCTAGTAAGAGATAAGACAATCCTACCTAGTCATGTTGAAGACGGTATCCAAAGGTAGATGTGATGAATGAGAACGAGTTTATACATGACGCGAGAGAAGGCTGACTTCAAAATCATAATCAAATCAATTTATTCAAGTAAACCCAATTACAAGGTATTTTTGAACGTCAAACCTACTTTAGTTCGGTTCAAATTGAAAACCTGGACACTGAGAAGAACCGACAACAAACTGAGTAACTTATTATTAACTAACTATTACTTAAACTTATACCTATTTGTCGTTCCATAGAACATGCCATTCGCAGGTGTCGCCGACCTGTCAACCCCAATAGAGATATGGTGTGAAGAATAAAATATATTATACTTACTGAGCATAACAGAGATCAGTTGCTCCAAGCCAAAGTCGTAGTAAAACTGTAGTGAACCACAACAATTTTTCAGCGGCCATTTTGTTTTTCGAATTAATTTTTCACTTTCTTATTGTCATTTTTATTTTGAATGGAATTTCCAGTCAGTTTGATAAATTAAAAAAAATTAACATTCAAATGACATTTTTTAAAAGAAATTATTTTATTAGGTGTTCAAACAGAAAAAATTGAACAAACGGAATAACAATTAGTTATTTATTAACAACCATTGCACATATTTTTGTTGTTATGAATCTATGTACAATTACAGAAATTAAAAAAAAATCGTAAATGTCATGTAACGTTGAAAACGCGGGAAACGAGAATGATAGACATAAAAAATATCGCGCTTTCCCACTTGACCACTGGCTGCATTCCAAACTTTAGGACATGCGCATTAGAAATTCATGAAATATTAAATGCCTCTTTGTAATGCGTCCTCGATTGGTTTCGTACAATATTTCTTTTGAAATTGTAATTGTAACTGAAAAGATAATAATTTATACACTGTAACCGTGTTACCCTTGAGGGCAAAATAAGCAATGCAGAGATACGCAGTATGACAGAGTTACACGACAGTGTTATTGTTAAAATGAAGAAAGGAACGCTTAGATGATTCGGGCACATGGAAACAATAAGTGATAAAAGACTGACGACTAAAATCTTCAGAGTGAAAGGGCGTGGTAAAAGAATCCAAGGAAGACCAAGGCTGACTTACGAAGATTAAATAGCTAGATGACGGAAATGTCAAAAGCACTCGCATACCTAGGCTGAAATGTGTGAGGAGAATGATGAGATTTGAGGAAGCGAAAGAAGTATGTAAGGACCGTGTTGCCTGGCGCTCCATTCTTTCTGACTACCCCGTTAGGGATACAGCGTGAAGATATGTATGTTTTTATGTATGTATGTAAGTACATTTTAAATCCGTGCTGAGCGACGAGAGCAGAAAGATTTTCAAGAGCAGAAAAACAAAAATTATTATAAAATCGAAAGAACCTCAAATAACAGTGAACTGAAGCTGATAGAGCTTTGTCTCCTGGACAACACTAAACTAGTGAAAAATGACAAAATACGCATTGTTAAAAGTTAACTTAAATAATATAATTGTTGGGATACGTATTAAGCTTTACGATAAATACATTTATAATCCGATACTGTATGAAATCTGAAATGAATTCTTAAAAACATCCTCTAACAGAGATACTCTCAGAAACCCTTGCCATAAAGTCAGGAATAATGAAATTATAGCGTAAACTATTAATAGTAGAAGCTTTAACTTTTAGTTTGAATTATTAATTCTGTTACTCATTAATAACATTTTTAAATAATAACATAACATAACATAACATAACTTCACGCTGTATCCCCAACGGGGTAGTCAGAGAGGACGGAGCGCCAGGAGTCGCGGTCCTTACACACCTCTTTCGCTTCCTCAAATCTCATCATTCTCCTCACACATTTTCGCCTAGGTATGCGGGTGCTTTTGACATTTCCGTCTGCTAACACTCTGGCTATTTGATCTTCATATGTCAGCCTTGGTCTTCCTTGGCTTCTTTTACCACTCACTTTCGCTCTGTATATTTTCTTCGTCAGTCTTTCATCACTCATTCTTTCCATGTGCCCGAACCATCTAAGCATTCCTTTCTTCATTTTTACAATAACACAATTAAATAATAATTTTTTTAAACACGTAGGTAACTCCCTGTTCGCGAGTTCCTCGCACTTGACCAATTTTTTCTAACATCAATCTGTATTAATAAGCAGTTGCAAAATTTAATCGAATGCATTGAAGATACAGATTTTTAACTACAGTTTTCGAATTTTGATTGTTAGCTTGCAAAGTTAGTACCTACTGTAAACAGTACTTATACATATATAGTATATACCTAGTACCTACGTATTCTACGTATATCTCAATATTCCTGAACATAAGCTTTGCAGGTCTGAGAGCCTATTATTGGCTGTCGACTCAACCGGCTTACAAGCACTTGAGCACGTAAGCGAACTACACTGTATCCTACTATACGTGCACTGCCAGTTCTTGACCTTTTTATGGGATTGTTCAAAGCATTTTGGACGTTGAATATTTGTAAATTATGTTTGAGTGTCTTTATTGCAGTAGCGTTATCAAAAGCTTTGAAGTTTCTTCGTTCATACACACATACTTCACGATGAATCCCTAACGGGGTAGTCAGAGAAGGCTTCATCATATCATATCATCATACTTCTCATTCGAATCTGTTCGCCGAATTCGATGCTGGTTAGCTGACCAAATGGAATATCGTGAGGATGCGTCGATTGGTGTTAATTTTGGAATAACCAATTTATGGACCTTTCCTGTTTTTGGTATATATTAACGATTTCCCATTTATGCTCAGGGACTTATGCGAAACAGTATTGTTTGCTGATGATACCTCATTGTTATTTAAATTAGACAGAAAAAATCTAGATATTACTTGGGTAAACAGGATCCTAACAGATGTCTCGAAATGGTTCGCTGCCAATAATTTACTACTGAATGCACAAAAAACTAAATGTATTAAATTTTCCCTTTCTAATGTACCCAGAATCCATGATAAAATAGAACTGGGTGGGAAACAATTAGAATTCGTTAAGTCAGCCAGTTTTCTGGGTTTAACAATAGATAACAAGTTACAGTGGGCGGACCATGTCGGGGCATTGGCTAGTAAGCTCGGTTCTGCGGTATATGCAATTAGACGCATTAGGCAAATGACAGATGTGGATACGGCAAGGTTGGTGTACTTTGCATATTTTCACAGTTTAATGTCCTACGGCCTTCTGCTGTGGGGATCAGCGGCGCATATTAACTCCATTTTCATTTTACAAAAAAGAGCAATACGTGCCATCTACAGGATGAATGCACGAGAATCGCTTAAAGATCGTTTTAAAGACATTAATATCCTCACCTTGCCCTCCTTATACATCTTTGAAATTATTATGTATACGAGAAAAAATATAGATCAGTTTAAAAAGAATGGCGATATGAATGGTATGGAAACCCGAGGTCGTGATAAATTGGTTATTCCAAAATTTAAATTACATAAGTCAAATGTTTCATTTTTAGGTAACTGCATTCGTTTTTATAATAAAGTTCCTCAAGAAATTACTCAATTAACAGAGAATAAATTTAGATTGGTTATAAAACGTACATTGACTAGACAATCAACTATAAAATAAACGATTTCATTGAAAATAAAACAATAGTCTGGAAATGATGTTCTCTGCACATGCGTTTACTGGCTTAATGAAAATATTGTATTTTAATAAACCTTTTGTAAAATGAAGTTGAACTGACTGAGTTTCTTGTCAGTTCTTCTAAGTGTCCAGGTTTTCTATTTGAACCGAACCAACATCGCCTTTCTTTATAAATAGATCTATATTTATCCTCGTATACATAATAATTTCAAAAATATATAAGGACGGCAAGGTACATCAATGTCTTTACAACGATCTATTAGTGATTTTCGTGCATTCATCTGTAGATGGCACGAATCGCTCTTTTTTGTAAAATAAAAATCGAGTTAATATGCGCCGCTGATCCCCACAACAAAAGGCCATAGAACAATAGGCTATGAAAATATGCGAAGTACACCAGCCCAGCCGTATCGGCATCTGTCGATTGCCCAAATGAGATGGGATAAGAATCTCCAATGGTAACGTCGTTTAGTTTGCGGTAGTCCACTACTACACGCCATTTGCGCTGGCCGGATGCATTGATTTTCTTTGGCACCACCCAAATTAGTGACGATCAAGGGGACGACAGGAGTTTAACAATACCCTGATTAAGCATTTTACCAATTTGCGTTTCGACTTCTTTTTTGTGTATTTCAGGAAACCTGTAGGATTTAGCGTGGATTGAAACTGACGAGGAGGTATGTATTTCATGTTGTATGGCATTAGTAAAAGTCAGTTTGTCATCTGGGAGATGAAATATATCGGAGTAGTCGGAACAAAGTTCACAGAGAGCATCTGTTTCCTCCGTATTCAAGTGCGATATTCTTAAAAGATTTAGGACTTGTTCAGTTCGGTCAAGAACTCGATTATCTTGGTTGGATGAATGTACGTGAAATGTCTCGCAATGGTTTACTATTGGAATAAGTGTAAGTTTCAAGTCAGAGTCGACGCATAACGGTGTTTCAGACGTGTTTACTACAGAAATATTTATTCGTGAGTTGATTTTTACCTTGACCATACAATTGGCTATGAGAAGATATTGTATTGGGTTTTGGTATAAAGTCGTTACGTTGCTGGAAAAACAAGTGCAGAGGGAACAATACGGGAATTAAATGGAAAGGTTCGGCATGGCATCTTTCATTTCGTTGTATTTTTGTGTATTTTCGTCGTATATTGTATTTCATCTTTATATATAGTGTAGATATGTATGTGTCTAGGTTTAATTTTTGAATGATTATTTTTTTCGCAGAAACGATGTTACCCGCGACATTTAAGTAATAATATTCGTTGTAACTGAGGACGACCTGAAAACCAGCGCTGTGTAGATGAGCAGCTGCGCTGCTGCAAAGCTGGCTACTCACAGCATTGCTGAGTTCGCTCCTTTTGCCACACAGATGAGAATTTTAAATTTTTAAATTGTTATTATTTACATTTAAAGTGTTATTTATTATCCTTTTTTAAAAATAATTATGTAATGTATATTTTATGTAACCTTGTGTATGTTATTGTGGCAATAAACCTGTTTCTTTCTTTCTTTCTTTTATAAAATGTGATACATTCCTAAAATAGTTTGCTATTTTCCGCTCAAATTCTAATAACCACCAATCAACACATGTTTCGCTTCTCAAGGAAGCATCCCCAGGATACGCCAGAGATAGGACTCGGTCAGCCAACCAACACCGAATTCGGTGTTGGTTGTTAGGAAATGTTAGGAATTTATCACATGAAATGGATTTCCGCAAAGCAACACCTGAGTCTATACAATATTTTTTATAAAACACTACGTAGAAAATATCCGCGAAGTTTTTGGTACAGTTCGATTTATTTGCCGCGAAGCGGAAACAAGTACGCAATATCATGACATATGCAACCTCTAGACTCACTTTATAAGGACGTCCTAACTCTTAATTCCCATACAATTTCTAGTAACTCATCAAAAAGATCTGCTTAGTTCTCCGGAGTAGGAATTGTGTTTAAACACATATTCGGCACATTGAATGAAGATGATGCCGAAAAATATGACAATGCCATTAAAACATCGAATAAGATAACAATAAAAAACTATCCAATTTCATAATTAAAAGTATTGTCGTGTCCCAGTCGGCAATAGAAAATATTAATAAGACACTATATGAAATAAATACTAATGAAGCTAAATTAAATCACGGAATTGAACTTATCACTTATATCATAGGAATATATCAGAAATTGTTAATGAAATTAACTTCGAAACCAAATTGTATTCCATTTTACATACCCTAGAAGGCATCTGTTAACGATTTTCTTTAAGGTAGAAGATATAACTCTGTCTTATTTATAAAAAATAATGTTCTACACCCGTCGATCAGGCCGGTCAGGTGTAAGGATTTACACCTGACCGGCTGTTCAGAGATATTGTAAGTACTTACTGTTATTCCTAAATATAAGAGTTTTCCTATAAGCTTACATTTAGCTGTTATTCATTTATTGATGAAAATTCAGATATGATATGTTATTAATTAGATACTAAACTAGTGTTTGTTGTTAAAATACCTTTAGACAGTCTAGTAGAGTATGACTTATACAAGAATATTCCTATGCCAACATCTCATACAATCAAAAAGCCGGATTCTTACGCCATGATCATACCTTCAAAACAATTCTTTGCTTTAATTAATGATAAAACTTCATATATAACCCTTTCAGATTTAAATTCTTGCAAAACTGTCCATGCTCACATTTTCCTGTGTCAAATCACTGACAACTATAGTGTACTTGGAAATTCGTCATGTGAGACCGAAATAAGTACCAAATCCCTTCTCTCACTGCCAAAGCAGTGTGACTCTAAATTTCTATTTGGTGACATAGACATTGGGCATGGCCTCCACGATAATATCTGGATATTTATACAGTCAAAACCAACTAAACTATCCATAGAATGTCCTAATAATGTCATTGAAATTGTAATAACTGACACAGGAGTACTCAATATCCCGCCAGAATGTATAGGTTATATACGTAGAAACATTAAACTCATAAGTACAACTAACCATAGGATAAGAATTAGGTACTACAATAAATCCAGATTTTAACATAATTAGCGATCCTTGTTGTAATATTAAGCAATTTAATAAGCTAAAAACTGATATGTCATTTCACAAAATAACAAATATAGTGCTAGAAGAATTAGGAAATCTAAAAATTACATCCAATCAGATAATGAAAGATATACAGGCTATTAAAACTTCGAGTGAATCATATCCAAATGTAAACGTTACTTTTCCTACAACAAGTGTATTATCATTTGTAATATGCTTAAGTTTATTGTTTTTTAATATTTGTAAAAGAAACCAATGTTTGCGACGAATAACAAATAAATCAGAGAATATTACATGAACAGATACAGATTTTACGCAAAATATACCTCTACCACGACAACTTGGAGAGTGATCGATATTCTTTAGTGATGGTCGACTCGAGTAGCTAACTCGAGTTAACTCGAGTTGGGCTTAACTCGACCAAATCGAGTTGAATCTCTTCAACTCGAGTTCGAAAACCGAATGAAACCGACATGGAGCGAAGTTTGCCGATCATTTGAGACTATATTCATTCATAACAAACAAGTGTCACATTTATGTAGATTTGAGGTTAACTTTAGAGTACCGGTTATTATTGTATACTTTCGTATTTTATGTTGTGTTTTTGAAAAATGCCGGGTCCTAAAAGGAAATCTTTGGTTTGGGATGTATTTAAATCGCCAGTTAGTGGACGTGTTACGTATAAAAAGTGTTCAGATTCATTCAAATATAATCGGAATACGACCACATTAAAAATAAGCATCCAAGTGTTGCCATCGAAGAAAGAAACATAAGTCCGACTTCATCATCAACGAATGAAAATAATACGAGTATTTCGGTCGATTCGTCGCAGTCACTGGTATCCTCATTGAATGTTGAGCCTCCTCAAAAAAGGTTAAGGCACACTCAAACCCGTCTTATTATGCCAAAAAAAATAACGCAAAATTCTGGTGATACCGCTTTAATTAATTTGATAGTGAAAGATTTGCAGCCATTTCAGATAGTGGAAAATTCAGGTTTCCAAGAATACTCGACAGCATGCATGCATGATAGAATGCTGATTATCAACTACTGAATAGAAAAACATTAGTTTTGATGGTAGATGAAAAATATAAATTGGTATCCGAATCTTTAAAGAAGGAGTTAGAAGATACATCTTATTTAGCGTTAACATCTGATATTTGGACATCAGACAGTAATAAAAGCTTTATAAGCCTTCAAATTCTTCCTAAAAAAATCAACATATAATTTAACTACTGCAAAAAAATTCTTTGTGATACTAATTAGCTAATTTTGATAAAAATATTGTTATTGTGATATTAGTCTGATTTTATTTTGAAAAGACTGCTATATAATTACATAGTTTTATTGATAATAAATATAAATACTTTTATAAATTAAAATTCAAGCTAAAAATACATAAATAAATAATTTGATTTCAAACAATTTCCTTTTTTACTTTAGTTAGTATAACTCTCCCAATACATTATAAATAAATAATATAAAAAATGAAAGAATTGAAACAAACATTTTATTTGTCTGTTCGAATTTTTTTTTAACTAAATCCGAGAGAATAAGCTGGTAAAAATTGAAAAAAATAATTTACTCTTCCATCTAGTTAACTCGAGTTACGTAACTCGAGTTCCACCCGAGTTACGTGAATTTTAACGAGTTAAATCGAGTTTCGTTTTTTCCGAGTTGGCACATCTCTAATATTTTTCACCGTAAATTATACCTAAAAACACGGGAAATTAACGCGATTACTTTTTATTTTCGCTTGACGTTTCGGTCGAGTTGCAGGGTTTTATAATGCAGCGCGAAAGTTTAAAAGTTTCTAAAATAAGCCAAAAAAACTTACATTTTTTTTTACCCGTAAGTTTTCTCATACAAAGGGACTGTTATAGGTATACCCAAAATGCTGGGAATAATGTTTACCCATACCAGCAGCAGTTTAGTTCCCCTAACACATAGCGACTAGGCGTTTAGTTCAATCGGAGTCGTCGTCTCAACCACTTGTTTCAATTAATTCTCCCATAAATCTGTTATTTTACTTTATAAGTTCTATGTTCCTTTGTAAAATATCATAATTATTGTACTTTTATGAATCCTTTTTTTTAAAACCGATTCCGACGGGTCTCATAAGTACGTTAATATTTACAAAGTTAATCTACACATTATCTTAAATAATAGACTTCTTCAAAGGTGCCGCTTAGAAAGCTGTTATTGCTTAAGGTACCCAGCAGACTGGCAGCATTACCTCTTTGAATAGCCCAACTGCCATATACCAGTTAGCAGAAGCAGAGCTTCGTGGCCCCAGGGACCCAAAGTTTCGACTGCAAAGGGCGTACGTATGGAACTATCAGAGAAAGTCGCATACATAGTGCTTTGTAAGTTTTGTAATGAAGCTGAAGGTCTAATTGCCAATGTCTCATTAAATAAAATAGTAAAAGTCAAATGCGTCAAATGTCAACTTCTAACTGCTTGAACTTAAATCAAAACATTTGCTAAATTATATTAGTAATTTATTTATTCGTATTTATTTAAACGTTCGTAATGTATATAAATATTTATATTTTTTTAGCTATTGTGTTGTTTAAATAATGATTTTTGTTACCTAAACCGAGTCCTAATCATGCTCTGTCTAGTGATAAAACAATTGTTATAAACTCGTGTGTGCAGTTACCGTTTCTAAGAAAACCTGTTGCTATGTTGGAGAGTCAGCACAGTGAAAAATCAGACATGCTTACTCTTCATAAGACTCTGATAATCATCGTTAGCCTAATGTTGATTTACGACTTCTACTTCGACAAGGCGCAAATAGAGGTTCAAATAAATGATCCCAAATTTTTTCTACTTGGACCATATAATACTACAAAACCTACTTTGCCCATTGCTGATAAGCCTGATCAGCTGATTAATTTGAAAAACTTCACATTTAAAGTGAACCCGCAGCCTTGTGAAGAATATACCGCTGGTCTACTGCTGATAGTCATAGTTTCTTCAAATCCAAATAACTTCGAAAACAGGGAGGTCATACGTAATACTTGGGGACGGTCAGTGGATTCAACGAAAGTCGTATTTTTGTTAGGTGAGACAGAAAATGAGACAACCTCAATTCGAATACAGGATGAGATAGATGCTTATGGTGATATTGTACAAGGAAACTTCATAGACGCTTACCGGAATATGACATATAAACATGTAATGGGCTTAAAATGGGTTTCGTATTACTGTCCTACAGCTAAATACGTCCTGAAGACAGATGACGATGTTGTTGTTAATTCCCATGCTATGCGGCAGTTTTTAGCGAGGCAATTATCTCCCTGGGGTGTCAAAGGGTTGATTACATGTCATGTGTTCGAACATGCTCAAGTGCAAAGGTCATATCGGTCGAAATGGAGAGTGTCATCTGATGAATATTCTTTGCATTATTATCCTACTTATTGTGCCGGTTAGTCAAATTATTACCTAATGCTTAGACGTTAAAAACATGTTATATGTAGTATGTCTTATATTTTGAGAAAATTAATCACTCAAATAACTGATTTCAAGTATGTATATCAGTTTATGAATAACTTCAGTACTTAGTATTACTTAACTGAATATATAAGTAATTTCGTAAGTTTTTCCAAACTTAAAAGGTATAAAATTTTGCAATATACGAGGGTATATACCTGGTAGTTACCTCCCTGTCCTCACCCTTCACCCGTTCTTCCTGTTATTAGAGAGTAAACAATTAACCTAAGATTTAGCCAAAAGGCTGGTACATAGAATTTTTCCAAAAGTTAATTGTTTTAGAACATTTTAAAAATAAATCTCAAATATATTATAAAATTATGAATTTAAGTAATAATAATAATAATATATTCAAACATTTCACACAGCGCCATCTAGTCCCAAACTAAGCGGCACAGCGCTTGTGTTATGAGTACTAGACAACTGATATACTACTTATATACTTTTTCTTTTGTAAATACATACATATTATACATAAACATCCAGACTCGGGGCGGGAATCGAACCCGCAAACCGAACATTCAATTTACGTCACACCTTTTTTTCTATACCAAATATTATCAAGCCATTTTTTTTTGTCGAAATAAAACAAAATTAATACCCTATGAACGATATAATATAGATATGAGCTATTTATTTCTTGTAACTCCAATCTGTTAGTCACCTCATATAGCCAGTGCGTGAACATAAGCATTTGGTATATTCAATATCAGCCATAATCAACCTTTTTTGCATATCTGGTTCATTTCTCAGTATGATCATTCACAAAGATACGGTGATGCGAATAACATAAGCGAAATTTGTATGCCTATGCCGGTATAACTTTGTTTAAAGTTGGCGGGTATCCAATAAAAAAAACCTCGGCAGACCACATGCGGCCCGCCAGACATGGACTGTGTATGGCTGTTCTACATATACAGGGTTAATTTAAAAATACTAATAATCTCTTAGTCCCAAATTCCTGTCATCATACTTAACAACTTTTGTTCTATGACTTTTTTCAATACTCAATATGTTCCTTAAAAAATATTTGTTAAGTTTTGTTGTATGGTTTGAAACATAATTTATCCTGAGCCGTATTTCCAATGGTGCAGTGCAAGCGCACCGGCCTCAGCGCCGCGCTGCGCGTGTGCCGCTTTAGCGACTGGGTTAGAGTAGGTGCCATTTTCAGAAACATTTAATGTGTTTTTATTTTTATATGAAAGAAAAAACTTATGGATTTTTGAAAGTCATAAAGCAAAAGTTATTGGGGATAATGTTTAGTGCAAAATACTGAGAGGTTATTAGTATTTTTAAATTAACCCTGTATAAATCTCTCTCTCTCAAACGGCATCAAAGCATATCTGCAAAATAATATATCTCTCATCTCCCATAATATTTTCTGTAATTCCAGGTTATGCAATCCTCTATTCACAAGATGTAGTGCCTCGTCTCTTGAAAGCGGCACAATCAACTCCATATTTCTGGATCGACGACGTACACATAACCGGTGTGATAGCCCAGCAGATTGGAGTAGCTCGCACGCCACTAGCCAGCCTTGTCTTGTCCAGAAACCGAGCGAACTTGCTAATGGCTATGGGGCCAAACTATGCAGGTCGCTTCCTTTTGGGTCCACCAGATTTATCAGCAGATAAAATTATGAAGATTTGGAAAGCTATACCAGAGTAGAAAGTTCTGTGGTTGATTAATGTCACCTGTTAACCTTCAAAACATTAATAAGGTCAGATTTAAGATATAAGGACATGTTCACAAAGGAGAAGACGCTTTGTATCAATCCTTTCTGGATTTCAGAAGGTATCTAAACCTAGCTGATATAGTTTAACAGTTATTGTCATTTTATTGACAGCCCGAAGATAGCCTAGCTGATCTTGTCAACTACCATTTATCATTGGTGGCTGATTTGGCTTAACAACTACTGTGGAGCGATAGTCTGACCGATTCGGCTTAACAACTACTGTTTTGCGATGACCTGGCTGATTTAAATTAACTACCAACTTTTACCGACAACCGTTGTTCTCTTCTACTAGCCAGATCACAGTAATAGATATTTTTAGAGATTTTTTGGAGAAATTAGCCACTAATGTAACTTCCTTGGTACTATGAGCCAGTGTGATAGGGTAAAACCTGTTTATTTGTAACAAGAGGCTTCGACTAAAGGGACATACATATTATATAGTTAGACCATTATTATATATTTGAAAGTATGTATGCTTACCTGCATATTTCTTAAACTATAAAGTTGTTACATATGTTACAATTTGTTAGGACAATCAACCAACCAATCTGATAAATTATTCCATCTGTTAATGTTTATAAGCAGGTTATATTCATAAACTGAGTGAAAAATACTGATCTGAACAAAACTGTGAGAAAATGATTGAATTTTATTGAAAAATATAGAAACTCTTTTTTTAACGCAAATTTAGACAACAGAATGGCTAATTCTGTCTGCAACAAGTTACAAAACATTAATTTTCAGTAATTAAAAACGTCTAAATCTAATATACAAAATATGAGGTGCTACGCCATTTACAAAGAACAACTGACATTAAAATAAATATGTGCCTATTAAAATGCAAATAAATAAATACATATTGTGTTTTGAAAAGAATATTCTCAAATATTTTTATGATACCAGGTATCTAATTTATCATTCCGGTTGTTTCTTCAAAAGCAGTTAAATCAAAAATCGTTAATGTAATTATTAAATAATGTAAAAGGAACATTGTTAAAATAGAAATATCTTTTATATTTTATTATAATTTTTTATAGGAATTGACATATTTTGTCATAAAATATATTTATAAATAGTATACAAGGTGTTACAAAAATACCCTACTTACCGAAAGGCGGTTGATGTACCCATGAAACTGAACAACTTTCCCCAAGGAAAGTGGGTCGAAATATGAAAAAAATTTGGACCTCTCATACTAATTTAATCAGCTGAGTGTTCATTTTGTATGAGAGAACCAACATTTTTTTTCATATTTCGACCCATGTTACTTAGGGAAAGTGGTCCAGTTTCATGGGTACGTCAACCCCCTTTCGGTAGTATAGGGTATTTTTGTAACACCCTTGTATAATATAAATAATATTGATATAATTATTTCAGGATTAAATTATATTTTTATCGTTGTTTGATATTTAGAAATTTATGAATTTTATTAATATCGATATTTTATGAATGCATTTGAGATTTGATTAAAAAAAATTAACATTTATTTTTTAATGTTTCGCTGACGAAATGGCAAAGACGGATCTCTATCACAGCTGATTTATATCATCACATTTATTCTTTTTATATTTCTTTTTGTCTGATAATCCAAAATTTGAAATGAGAAAACATAATTAAATTAAGAGTATTCTGGACCCATTTCTGAAATTATTTAACGTGTATGTTAAGATAATGCTTGTCAGACACGCTCTTCGCAACGAATAGTCTGTGAATTTATATTAATTCTGTTGGCCAGTTAAGTGAAAAAGATCAGAGTGTAAATTCAGCAGACAACGGAAGTTGCGCGAGTCACCACGAACCATGAATTACGCAACGGAACAACGCACTACGGAAGTTGTGTGCGCAACCTAGTTATTTTTTATTTTTATCCCATGTACGTGGCTGTGCAGGTCCCACCAGATCTGTATCACTTCGACCATATTGATCTGTTGTGATCGCCACTATCCTAGTTAAGTTTTTCACAAAAGTTTATCATTTATGACGCCAGTTTTATTTTTACGAGCAGTACCCCGGGACTTCGTTCGTGTAATCTTTTATTTACAAGTATTACATTGAATAATTCAGAAACCTTTGCGGCCCTGCGCAGAACAACTCAAAACGGTTTAATCACAATCGGATTAAGGGTTTGGGAACGCCTAGAGGACAAACATACATTTTTTTTATATCAGAGGGGGGCAAACGAGCATGCGTGTCACCCGATAATACAAACAAACATTCATTTTTATGTATGCGTATAGAATTGGCAAAAAACTTTTTACTTAAATTGCTAATTGCTTGCTAATTACTGTATATCTACACTTGGGGCAAGTTCATATTAGACCTAGTTATCACACGACAAAAATAAAAAAATGGCGCGGCAAACAAAGTGCTTTGTGCTGGAGTTATTCAGATATGACACTACCGTCATACCAGAGGGCAAAAGGCTAGGCTACTCATAAACTGGTATATTTTATACATCATTAATATAGTCAAAAATTATGAATACAATTGTAAAAAAAAACTTGAGATTCATTGATAGAAATTGAGTTATTGGGCGATTTTATAATTTACATTTGAACGCCATGTTTTTACCGTGCAAAATGCTTCTCTATTGCGTCTATGATAAAGACGCTTTTTCAACGTCCACGGTATGACGTTATCGTGCAAGGAAATATAAAAGCGTCTCCATACAACTGCATACATTTTGCTTCCCCATTGTACCGTGAAGGGTAAAAACGTGCAACGGAAAATTATAAAATCGTCCATTGGGTTTTAAACTTCAGTAGTGGGAAGAGTGGGGATGAGTTAGAGGGAGATAGCGTTACATAGCAGTGACGTCGCGAAGTCGCAATGACATTGTACAGCGTTAGAAGTGGCAGAGACGGAACTTATCGCCACTCTGTTCCTACTACTAAAGTTCTTACACGATTGGTTAATTTTTGTAACACAAAAAAAAATATCAAAGAAACCTCTTTTAAAACAGAGATTTGCATTTTTTGGAGTAACGGAACCGATTTATGTTTCTAAATTTTCTGTATAGTTTAATCTAAACATATTCTTTAAAATGACAGTTGGATTTTTCAAAATTAGTTATACGTTTTTAAAAAACGAAAATAACTGCTTTTTCGTAAGCTAGCGCGCGCATGTTTGCATTGAGTAAAAGGTCTATTTTGCATTAAATTATTGTTTATCAATGCGTCGCCTTAACTAATAGAAGCTTCTAGAGCGATCTCGTGTAAGGGCTTTTTTTCATTTGCGGCATATACCCTAAATTTGTTGGTTTCTACTAATAGTGTTTATTTTTCTGTATAATTATATATGTTTGTTATTGTTAGTTATTATTTTTTGCGAATTCGTAAAAAATCCAATCATAAATAAATTTGTTGAAACATCCGTCTTACTACAAAACATATTTTAAACATTGGTCTAACACGTGTTTAGGTAAACACAGTTTTAGAGATAGACATAGTTTAAAAACATGTAAAAAATGACGTTAGCAAAGGCTTTTAGTCACACTTTAAACTAGCTCCAGCTTGTGTTTCCATATAAACATAGTCTACGCCGTGTCTGTCTTTTTTGTAGTAAGACGGTAAGAGTTCAAGGTTTTAAACAAATCAAATGAGTAATTAGCAATTATCTATGTCTAGACTAAAATATTCCTGTCATTGATACTGAACAAAAAGTTTTATTTACGATTTAAATAACACAGTACATTTACTGTAATGTACACTTAATAATTTCGTAGTTCCAAGCTAAAAATCGAATGATGAAGACACAATCATAATATTTCTGTCTTGGCTCCTACCACGTAATTATTATAGTTTCACATAGAGAAATCTGTACTTCTATACTAATATTATAAAAAGATAAACTTTGTTTGTATGTAATGAATAAACTCAAGAACTACTCAACCTATTTCAAAAAATGTTTCACCTATAGAAAACTACATTATCAGCGAGTAGCATGGGCTGTATTTCATTTTAAAAAAATGTCTACCCATGCGAAGCCAGGGCGGGTTGCTAGTTAACTATAAAGGCAACGAGTCGGCCATTACGACTACGATATTGTTTTATGAATAAAAGATGGTTGATTTGAATCACTTCTTTATTGGACATAATACCAGAACAACGACATGTTTTTATCATAGATGACATGCTGAGCCACACCCTATTACACAGACTATATATCTTTCTATTCAGTTGCCAACTTATTAATAGTTACCACAGATTATCTTACCACAGATATCAATGCCCAGTAGCATTTTATTAGGATATCTTCACGCGGTATGTATTGTATATGAGGTCGGAGCGCCAATAGTCGCGGTCCTTACATACTTCTTTCGCTTCCTCAAATCTCATCGTTCTCCTCACACATTTTCGCCTATGTATGCGAGTGCTTTTGACATTTCCGTCTGCTAACACTAGCTATTTGATCTTCATAAGTCAGCCTTGGTCTTCCTTGACTTCTTTTACCTCTCACTTTTGCTCTGTAGATGTTCTTCGTCAGTCTACAATCTAGATTACAATTATTTAAGAAAAATGTGTTAGATAATCCTCAATATGTTTTCAGTGTTTCTTTTCATTCCAGTGAAGGAGTGATAAATAATTATAAAAATCTTCATTATTATTTTAAAGTAGACTGAGGTGTTATCATACTTTGCGGAAATACATCTCCGTAATCATTGTATGTATATTTTATAACCATCTTTCTACAACAATTTGAAATTTACCGATCGACGCGAGTTTCGCTTCTGAACGAAGCATTATCAGTCAATTCCTGTTACTTTATTTTGGAGGTATTGTTAATTACAATAAATCTGATTTAGACGCGATTTAGTAATATTATAGTTAACTTATTAGGTATGTTTTATTAAAATTCCAATAAATATATAAATTACCAATTTCGTAAATTACTAATTCTGAATTGAATTCAGTTTAATTATAATTTTTCATTCACGAAACTAATTTAAGTCTGGAATTTACGTGTTAATTTTGCTACTGCATAACCTCATGATGAAGAGCGATTGATAGAGCTATGTTAGGTATCTCTCTCCATGACAGATCCCGTACCACGGAAATAAGGAGAAGAACTAGACTCATCGATATAGCTGCAGTAATAGCTCGACGAAGTGGAGATGGGCTGGCCACATATGCCGCGCGAAGACAATCTATGGGGTAAAAGAATACTGACGTAGAGACCAAGAACGGGCGCAGAGCAATGGGTAAACAACTAGCGAGATGGACCGACGACATGGTTAAAATGGCGGGAAATTGTTGGACGAGAAAGACTTCAGATCGAAGGGATTGGCGTGCATTGCAAGAGGCCTACACTTAGCATTGGGTGGCAATGGGCTGCAGAAGAAGAAGAAGATAACCATCGACGTGATACAACTAGAGGCAGTTAAAAGAATGACTATCTACTGAGCCGCGAGTTACTCTTGGCTTTTCCAGTCGACTAAATGTATCGCTACCACATACCATACATTTTTCCACAGACTACATATAGGCATTCTATCAATTCCAAAGTGCAGTCTCTGTCAGATCTGACCTCTCGAGCGCTCGTATCTACATCGTTGAGAAGCGTACCGAGTACTAAATACTCAGCACCGAATGCACTGTATAACTGAGTGATCTCGAGAATTTACTGAGGATGATTTGTTCAAAGGCGAAACACGTATTTATCAATTAGTTTGAAACATACCCATATAGCAATTTAAGCTTGAACAAGCTGTACACTAAGTTTGCGTGCCACTGTAAACACTTTTGACTCCACCGGGAATCGAGCCAGGAATCTTCCGGAAGCTTGAATGCTACACCTAAATCACTGTGCCTCAAGGTCGTCGACATTAACATTTAAAGAATGGACATCCTAACCTGCACTGGTCGCACAGTGTTGAACTTACACACAGTCGTCTTTGATCTTTCAGTATGAATTTATGCACTATGAAGGCAAGTTTAAGTTGGACCTTCTAGTTACCACGCGTCAAAGATACAATGTTGATATAACAAAAGAGTGTTTTGTGTTGGGTTTTTTTCAGGTACGACACTCCATCCTCGTAACACGTACCAGATGTCAATTGTGTTGTAATACACAAAAATAGGTACCAAAATATAAACACAACGATACAGACTTAAAATAATTAGAAATTTTGTCAAAAACTTAGTTTTCAAATTTGACATAATAGCTTTTAATAGCTTGGCGCTCCGTCCTCTCTGATTATCCCATTGGGGATACAGCGTGAAGATATGTATGTATGTAAATATCAAATACTTGCCTCATGACATTTGACGTGGCAATTTTACAATAAAACAAAAATCAAGCATGCAGCAACCTTATGTGCTATCTGGGTAACGACTAGCTTTCGTGAAACTAGAGCGCTTAGGGCGACGCATTGATAAACAATAATTTAATGTAAAATAGACCTTCTGTTCTATGCAAACGTGCGCGCGCTAGCTTACGAAAAATACGAAATAACAGTTATTTTCGTTTATTTTAAAAACTATAATTTTAAAAAATCCAACAGGCATTTTGACAAATATGTTTAAAGTAAACTATACAGAAAATTTATAAATATAAATCGGTTACGTTGCTCCGCAAAATCTAAATCTCTGTTTTAAAAGAGGTTTCTTTGATATTTTTTTTTGTTACAAAAGTTAACCACCCGTGTATCGTAACTGTCAAAATAAAGTCAATTGAAAAATCAAGTTACCAAATATCACTTTCATACGTTTTGTAGTCACTTAGAAAAATTGAGATCCCTACCGTCAAAATTTCCAATGCGTCGTAATCGGAGAGGACGGAGCGCCGAGCGTCGCGGTTACATACTCCTTTCGCTTCCTTAAATCTCTTCATTCTCCTTATACATTTTCGCCTAGGTATATGAGCCTTGGTTGATTACGTATGTATTGTAATTTAATTTCTACCTACACATTCGTTGTTTTTTTTATTATCTTGTCTTCTTCTTACATATAAAAATGAATGTTTGTTTGTATGTTTATCCTCTATGCGTTCCCAAACCATTTGTCTGCGATGAAACTTTGGAGAGTCTGCTTACTTTCTGCGTAAGCCAGCGAAGACTTATGAATTATTTAATTTAGTAAATGAAAGACTATGCGAAGGAAGTCGCGGGCAATATCAAGTTATTGTATACCTACATATAATATTGGCATAGTTCTTTAATGCATTTTTTAAATAAGTATACAGTTTTTAATTTGAATCAGAATTCTTTTAGGAGACGAATATGTCTTACACGGAACCTAAAATTAATCACTCTTAATAATTATCGATCAGATATTCTTACAATTTGGCAAATCATATGCACTCATTGATAGTACACGCCCGTCGTGTGTTGCCCCCGCCCCACGCCGACCCGCACCCCGCTATTCTCATACTGCGAGTAGTTGACCATGATTATTTGTTTTTATGCAATAATTTTTTTTGTGTTATGCCCGCCACGCACGATCAAGTTTGTATGAAGCGGAGGTGACGTCAAGTAAAGTTGATCGTGTGTGGCGTTGTAGGGGCGTCATTCCAATTGGACGGGCTTGATCAAGCATACTTGATCGTGTATGGCGAGCATTACGCAGATGTCAAAGGAATAAACGTTCAACTGATGGCAATTTCAGTGAGATACAAGGATAAGAGAGCATTTCCGATTCCAAATGCGTTGGCAATTTGGCGTTGGCAAGTCTTGTGCCAGAAATTTCACCATTGTCTTGTGGTTATAGTAAACAGGTAAACTAACATATTTAACAGAAAAATAAGTAATAAAGTATCTAAACACACGGGAAATTAACGCGATTACCTTTTATTTTCGCTTGACATTTCCGCCGAGTTGCATCGGCTGTTATCTCAAGTAAACTCTTGATCTTGATCAGTTCCCTTGAGACCACGGCCGATGCAACTCGGCCGAAACGTCAAGCGAAAATAAAAGAAAATCGCATTAATTTCCCGTGTTTTTAGATATTTTATAATGCAACGCGAAAGTTTATAAGTAATATAGTTATTTGCATGATAAACAAAGCGTAATCTAAACTATTACCTCCTTTAAGTATTCTAGGGTTATTTCCATCTGTATTATAGATTCAATCTACGAAGACGCGTCCCACTCTTTGCCTTAATCGCTTATCTATATTCAATATACGTTGTATTGCTATTGTGTATCATTCATTGATGTGGGCTCACGTACACTAAACTAATTTAGCTAATCGGAAGCTCGAGAGAGAGCGACACAGTCAACTGGAATTGAAATAGAGGATCGCATCATCCTGAACTGAACTATCTCTAGATATTGTAGATTCATTTTAAAATTTATTTGTTTTGTAACTAATTAAGTGCCTATTTGCTTCCTAAGTTATACGTACATATAAACATAGATACGTTCTCAGAATAAGAACTCACAAATTACCAAAATATTATGCATAGTTTAGAGGTCAGGGCCGGATTTAGAGGTCTGGAGGCCTCGGGGCAACAAAGGAGTGGAAGCCCCCTGGCCCCAAATTATTTTCCAAATAAAATGACCAATTTTTTTCAGTCGAGTTTTCCCACTCAGCCATTGAGCCATTGGGATACTCCCTCAAGATGGGTAGTAAATTCCAAGTGCTTATCAGGGCCATTTGAGATTTTGATATTTTACTGATTGCCTGATTGGAGTGGACAAATATAGATCAATGATTTCTGTTAATATTTAAGAACAATATAATCATGTTTGTATAAAGTATTGTAGATAAAGGTAAAACAGCGAAAAAAAATATCAAAGGAAAAGATGTTTACTAGAGTTTACTAGTCGGAATTTGAAAGATTTTTTTTCCAAAGCCTCTATTGTGGAGGCCCCGGGGCTGTCGCCACGGTTGCCCTCCCCTAAATCCGGCCCTGTTAGAGGTATAATCTTTGTCGTGAGTTTAAACATAGACCATAAATTACTCCAGACGTCGTCATCCAGTAGGAAAGACGAGGCAAATTAGATATACTCACCTATACATACGAGTCGTATGTACAGGTGAGGCAGAGTGAGTATGATACAACATACTATCAGATAAGCTGATCAGCCGCCATTTCAATATAAAACAGCACCTACATGTCTACATTTTATTTACTTCACTTCGTACACTGAAAAATTAATTTAGTTGAATACTGAGAGTTGATCAGTTGTTGCGTAAAACCAACCAAAGTTCCCTCAAGTATTAATTATACTGACTATTAATTATTTGACTGGCCCGTTGGCGCAGTGGCATATGCATCTGCTTTCCAAGCTAGGATCCCGGGTTCGATCCCCGGTCAGGTCAATTTGGGAAAACGAACTTTTCTAAATTGGCTTAGAGTCTGGGTGTTACTGGGAATTCCCCCAGAATTCGTTGTGTGGTACCCATAGTACAAGCTTACTGCTTAGTTTGGGGTCACACAATCTGTGTATTTGTCTGGAGTATTATTATTATTATTATATGTTCACAATATCATGAATGTTCAATTTACAGATTAAAAAGAATGAAGTTACACTTTCTAACAATAAAATATTATGTTAAATTTACTATAGTTTAATTTAACAGTGTGTTGATGGTCTGCATTGGACTTTAGTTAATATTACTTAATAAATCTGTTAATTACCCAAAACAGTTTTGTAAATATTTCACCGTTTTAAGTTCAGTGAAATCAACAATTCCCTGTGTTAGTCCAAAATACCTGCGAGTTCATTAAAACTTGTAAAACCGTCTAAAGTATTTAAAAAACTGTTTTCAGTGTAATACGAGGACATATTGTCTGGAGTAATAAAGTCTGAATTTAATTATGAAATGTTAAGCATTCTAGTAATAATATCTATTAATGCTCTTGTTGTGGCTTACAAAAAGCCTCTAAGAAAAGGCCCGTACAATAAATGTGGAATAAATGAAATAATTGTAAATTATGAAATATGGTCTTTTATTTCAAATGTACAAAAGTGTAGATATTTTATCACAGGTAACTATTTACAATTTCAACGTAATCTAACTTCTTAAATTATGCCACTTCTTTGTCCATAAGTTTCATTTCAACTTCTGGATCATTCTCTTTTTTCTTTCCTTTAAAACTAGCTTCTATGTCTTGCAAAGTTCTATCTTTCGTTTCAGGTAATAAAGTGTAAATTATTAATAAAAACACTGTTAAAGTTCCAGAGTACACCATAAAGGCTCCTTCAACTCCCACTGTAGAGTATAAATGAGGTGCTGTTTTCATTGAGACTACAAAAGATGGCGTTAAAAATGATGTAGATAAAGTAGATCCCAAACTTCTGTAAGCTAAAGGGAATATCTCCCCGCAAATCACCCAAGTTAAAGGCACTAATCCTAAGCAAAAGGACAATGTGTATAGTATCATTAAACCCATTGGTAGTATATCCAAAAACCAGGATGGAGCAAATAGTTCAGCTTTCCTCATATACATGAACGCTGACACAGACGTTAACGATAATACCGTAGTTACACCACTAGTGAATAATATCGTTCTTCTCTTAAAGTATTTCAGTAAGAATATAGCTAAGAAAGCACACACGGTACGCAGCAAATCAATAATTGTAAATTGCCAAGTGATGTCTTTAAGATCATCTTTATCTAATACTGATTGTAAAATCAAATTTCCATATGCTGGCACCATATGAGCTCCACCAAACTCGAAAACTATTAACATGCTTATAGCTATAATTGCTGGCTTATAAAATTCTTTCTTCTTAAATATTTTTAGTACTTCTTTCAATGCGTCAATTATGGGCTTAAGAAAGCTTTTCCAGCTGAATCTTTGTACTTCTTGTACTCTCGTATTTTGTAGTTTGATCTCTTCTTTTTGAGCTTCTATCATAGATTCTAATTCTTGTCGTTGTTTCGTTCCATCGCCTCTCAACCATCTGAAGGATTTCTGCGCTTCATCATACTTCCCTTTAGACACTAACCAACTGGGGGACTCCGGAGAAAGACTGATTATAGCCATGGATATAAGTGGAAACAATGAGCAAACGCCAGCAGTCATTTTCCATGTCAAATGAGCTCCCCATATATGTGACAGGAATATGCCTAATCCTAAAGATATCGCAAACGTTCCTAAAAATGCTCCCCTATATTTTGGATCTGTATACTCAGCTACTAAAATAGCTGCTAGGGGAGTCCTGAGTCCTAATGCTAACCCATGTAAGAGTCTGGCGACGAGGAATAGAGATACGGAATTGGCAAGCACGAAGGTGATCCAGCCGAGCAGGGCTGGAACGGTGGTGAGGAGATGCGCCTTCTGTCGACCGAAGCGCGTCATAAGAACCGGTGACACAAAGTTTCCGACGATTCCCATTACGCCGACCACGGATGCTGGAAATGTAAGAAAAAATAGTGATACTCTAGTGGATAAACCATACTCTCTGTAATATGGAAGAAATCTTGGTAATATCTATTTAATAAGGGAAAGAGTGCCAAGAATTAAATGTTTTCCTTATTAAAAATTTTTGTATGTCCGTCATAATCAAACCGTTTTCTTTTTAAATAATAACCATCGTGTCTCGCACCTTTATTAGTTTTTGTGGTTTATATACTTAGTTTCGTTTCTAAGCAAATTAGAACTACCTACACAATAATATATTATCGTTGATAAAATCCGCTTAATCATGAAAAATGAAATGCTTTAAAAACTCTGTAGTGTTTGAACTATGATAAACCAGTCAACTACCTACCTAAATGTTGTTATTTTCGTTGTCGTAACATGGACAGCATTTGTAGCATAACTCCGTTTAGCCCGGTTGACTAGTAGAGAATGCCATAAGGCGACGCATTGGAAATTTTGACAGTGACTATGTAATGTATGAAAGTGATATTCGATAACTTGATTCTTCATTTCATTGACTTCATTTTGACAATTGCGATACACGATTGGATAACTTTTGTAACACAAAAAAATATCAAAGAAATCTTTTTTAAAACAGAGAGTTTCGGAGAACTTTTCGGAGTAACTGGACCGATTTACATTTCTAGATTTTCTGTATAGTTAAATCTCAACATATTCTTCAAAACGCCAGTTGGATGTTTTAAAATTAATTATAGTTTTTAAAATAAACGAAAGTAATGCCCGTTTTCACTAAACTTAGGCGTTCGCGTCGCCTAAAGTAAATGCTTAATGAATTAGGAACTGCCTAGAACGAAAATGTATTTCACTAACCTCTAGGTAACGTCTAAGAGAGCGAAATGAACGTGATCGTTTAGCTATAACCTAACATTAAGTATTACTTAAGAGTCGCCTGCACCTGTGTTAGTGAAAACGGGCATAACTGTTTTTTTCGTATTCGTAAGCTAGCGCGCACGCACGTTGGCATAGAGCAGAAGGTCTATTTTAGCTTAAATTATTGTTCATCAATGCGTCGCCTTAAGTCTGCCATTTGTACATTTTTGTGCAATGAAGTCTAAATAAATAAAAAATAAATAACTCGGTAACTTTTGAGCTTATGCCTGTTTTACATTTTATAAGTCGGTAAGTATTAGCGAGTCTACATTTCTTTTCTTTCGTTTGTAAACAGCTCAGTAATGTCTGCTTTACAATTTATTAGTTAGGTACCTAAGTAATCTGTATGTATGTAATCCAGAGGACTGGCACACCGCAATCATAGTACCTCTATATAAAGGGAAAGGTTCCTATCTAGACTGAGCGTGCTATAGGGCTATCAGCTTGGTCAGCTTAGAAGTAAAGTCTATGTTAAGGTATTTACTGAACGCATGAAAGGCGTTTCAGAAAGATAGTTGTGGGAGGCGCAAGGAGGTTTTAGGAACGATAGGGGTTGTGGGCATTAGATTTTCTCGCTTCGCGTTATCGTGGGGAAGTTTCTAAAGCTATAGATCAGAAAGTTTTCTGCGGTTTCGTGGATCTAGAAAAAGCATTTGATAGAGTAGTGCGAAAGACATTGTGGAGTCTTCTGCCTGAATATGGCGTGGAGGGCTCCTTACTCCTGGCTGTGAGGTCATTATATCGAGACCACAGAGCCTGTGTAAGAATAGACGATAACATGTCGCCCTGGTTCGAAGTCTGTTCTAGTGTCAGACAGGGCTGCGTGATGTCTGCTTGGCTGTTCGCGCTATATTTAGACAGTTGCCTCCAAACATTGAAAGGTAATATGAGTGGTATGGGATGTAATGACACAATGGTAAACTGCCTATAGTACGCTGACGATGCTGTGCTAATAGCACCACCAGAAGCAGAGTTGCAGACACTAGTCACGTGCATGAAAGAAGATTGTGAGTAAAAGGATTGAATATGAATGTGAACAAAACTATAAGGTTCTGGTGTTTGAAAGGGAAGCGGTACAAACGAAATGTGAGATGTGTTTAAATGGAAAATGTCTAGAACAAGTGAATGAAATTGTGTATCTGGGGAGTGCGTTTTCGAGAGATGGAAGATTGAGTTGGATGTGGAGAGATAGGTAGCAGCTGGCAATAAAGTGAACGGTGCTTTGTCCGCATTAGTGGGCATTGTGAATATATCTAACACTGCTAAAATGGCCATCCACAATGCGGTGTTGGTGCCAACTTTATTGTACGGTAGTGAGGTCTGGATATGCCCGAAATCGAGTGAAAGCATGATAAATGCTGTGGAGATACGATCTCTTAGAAATATGTGCGGTGTTACGCTTGCGGACAGGATAACCAATGAAGAGATACGCAGTATGACAGGGTTGCACGACAGTGTTATTGTAAAAATGAAGAAAGGAATGCTTAGATGGTTCGGGCACTTAGAAAGTCGAGTTATGGAAGACTGACGAATAAAATCTACAGAGCGAAAATGAGAAGCCAAGGAAGACCAAGGCTGACTTATGAAGATCAAATAGCCAGAGTGTTAGCAGAAGGAAATGTCAAAAGCACTCGCATACCTAGGCGAAAATGTGTGAGGAGAATGATGAGATTTGAGGAAGTGAAAGAGGTATGTAAGGACCGCGACTCCTGGCGCTCCGTCCTCTCTGACTACTCCGTTAGGGATACAGCGTGAGGATACGTATGTATGTATGTACCTAAGTAGAGAGTATGCTAAATGTCCACATGTAAACATGTGCAGAGCCGATTTTATTCTACTTACTGCCAATTAAAGCGACAACTTACAAATTACAATTTACTGCTTATCGCGCAGTTCATATGCACACCATTACACGTAAGAAATTGATCGGCTGCCATTTTAATTTAAAACAGCGCAAACAAGGATTTCAATAACGTGTAGTTCTGTTTTTAGCGACGATGAAGCCTTCTAGTCGCCATCATTCTATCGTGCCTTTGGTGAAATATTTAGCAGTAAAATAATGGCGTACCTATCCACGATGTATCATGATCAGTCAGACGTATGGGTCCTCCGTCTTCTTGCAGCTGTGCGAATAACACCGCCGGGAAGCCATGCGCGCAGCCGTGACCGGCTATGTTCAGCGCTGCACCGCTTACCACGAATGCCTGTAAGATGTAAATATAATGCCTTAGGAGTAATACAGGGAAACTATCAACATCTACATCTAGATACATATTTGATAAACAATTTATGAAACTTCAAACGATTTCTCCATTTGGGGAAAAAGTCTGTAAACTTTTTGACCTGTTTAGATATTTGTATGGTCTTGACTTTTTGACCAATCTTAATTTTTTAACAGTTTGGAGCAAATGATGGAGCTGATATGTACAATAAATACGTAATAATATCAACTGATTATATTCAATCAATAATACACTTTCATGCCATTTTAACAACGAGACTCGTATCAGATTGCTAGTTTGTTGTTTATATAAATTACTTTTGCGAAGCTACATGAATTCGTTTATTTTATGACATGCGAGGGAAGACAAGCAGCTGGTACATGCCTACATTCTAAATTTTTCATTCCCTCCCATTGGTTACTTCAGAAGATAAGTATATCAAATTGGCGATTCAACTTATAACAGATGTTTGATGTCTATAAAAACAGTTACCTACTGCTATCACATAAATTCGTGTGAACTGTTGACCCTAAAATATAACAAGCTCAGATCAAAAAAAAAATTTTTAAATACGAGAATACAAGTACAGTGAAACCTGGTTAACTGGGATCTCAAGGGAGCTAGAATTTTTTATCACTTATAGAGGTAAACATGAAAACTAATACTATAGAGGGAAACATCAAAAAAATCTATGAATCAAACTAATCTCAGTTAACATGGTTTGAAAATCCCCAATAACAGGTATTTCAATGCAAAAGTGTCGGGACCTCATTGTAACAGAGGTTTCTCACATATCCAGGGCCCACTTAACCAGGTTTCACTGTATGTGAATACGCCAAAAATCTTAAACTTCTTCCTACTAAATTATGACGTCGTACTTTTTTCCCAGGAGAAAATTAAACGAGTAAACAGTCCACTCGTTGACAAGTGGACCGAGTAACTCATTGACATTTACAATTTCTCAATTGGCAACCCTGAAGACTTAAGATAATGCCAAGATAAGTGCAATCACTGCTGTTTGACAGCAGGCCTGGCGAGTAAGATAGTGATAGCGACAGATCCCGCATAAGGTAGTAGGTACCACCCCAAACCATATAGTTAACCAGAGGTAGACTGCAGTCTCGGGCACCCTACGCCGTATGATAGAAGCCGCTCTCTTCTCGGCTCTATCATTTATACTGAGACATATGGTATTATGTTCTCATCGATGTATTTTTTGCCACGATTAGCCGCCCCTAATATCTGGCCGCCCTAGGCCCGAAATCCGTCTCTGAGTGGGACGTTGATATGTCTGTCTGTCCGTGTCGCTAACCGTTTGTCTGATAACTAATTTGGACTTCGAAAATTGTAAGTATTTGTTGAAGATTTTGAAATGAATGCTTTTTTAAGCTCGTAAGTGCAATTATTTACGTAGGTACTACCAAAATCCAAACGTATTTTTTTCAATTTTTATCTGTCTATCTGTTTGTTTACTAGGACCAATCTCCGTAACAGCGGAACAGATTTTGGCGGGACTCAGTGGCCGGTAGAAAACTTTTCAAATAATCTAAGCTACTTTTTATCTCAGAAAAACATTATATTGAACACTGGTGAATAAACCGCGAGGTGACATTAAAATATACAATATACCCACTTGTTTTAAAAACGCCTTCATCTCACCAATCCTTCATGCGGGAACAGTAGCCTGAAAACAAGTCAAGATTTTTTTAGAATGTAAAGTTAAATTAACATAAATACATAGGTGCTTAACATACTTATTAGTAACAATATTCTGATTTTAAATTGGCTGTAGGTCACATGTCGCAGTAGCTCTGTAAGTACTCATATTAGTATTAGCCTTTAGTTAAGTATATAAAAAAAACCTGCTTTCAAACAAAAAAAAACCGCATCATCGGTCCGTTCGTTTAGGAGCTACGATGCCACAGACAGATACACAGACACACAGACACGTCAAATTTATAACACCCTTTCTTTTGCGTCGGGGGGTTAAATAATGCGCGCATTCAATCTCCAGGTTGTGACTAAATTTCAAAGTAATTAGTGAAGAACTTTCGGAGATTTATGATCCGAGAGATCCGCCCCGGCTTCGCCCGGATGGGATGTTCAATGTTTACGACACACCAAATTTATTTTGATTGAAATTTCATACAAAAATACAATCTTTTCCAGTGGATTTTCCCAAAATTTTTTTTCATACCAATCAAATCGTTCGAGCCGTTCATGTGTTGCTCCGTCATACATGTGGCAATAAATTTTTTATTCATATAGATTTCATTTAATTAGTTTAACTTTTAAATGGAGACTGAGGAACATAATATCATGTCTGTTTTTAAAACAATACTTAGTTTTAAGTTTGTGAATATTAACGTTTCTAGATGTATGTATTGGGTCCTTACATATGAAATTAGCGTTTTGTCGTACTGACCACTTTGATCTGAAATATCTCCTCTTTGGTTAAGAATTCCAAATTCAAATTTATAAATTCATTTAGCTGGTACATTTGAGTTTTGAAAACAGTCATTCATTTGTTTTTTCCTCATTATTTTTTTCTTTGGCGTCGCTTATTACCGCACAATGGAAAACATGAAATATCGGTATATTTACGAGTACGAGTTCTACCGTAGCACCAGTGCTGCAGAAACAGCTCTAAGGATTAATGATGTGTACGGCGCTGGTGTCGCAAAAGAAAGCACGGTACGTTTTTAGTTTCAACGTTTTCGTTCTGGAAATTTCGACCTTCAGAACCAACCCCGTGGACGGCCGGAGACCAAAGTGGAAAATGAAGAATTAAAGGTTATTGTGGAAGCGGATCCATCACAAAGCACTTCAGAGATAGCTAGCTGCAGGCTTCGGGGTAAGTGACAAAACTGCATTAATACACTTGAAGCAAATCGGTAAAGTAAAAAAACTTGAACGATGGGTACCTCATGAATTGAGTGAATCGAACTTGCAAACACGCGTCGACTGCTGTGTTACTTTGCTCAACCGACACAATAATGTAGGGATTTTAAATCGAATCATTACTTGCGATGAAAAGTGGATACTGTACGATAATCGGAAGCGCTCGTCGCAATGGCTGAACCCTGGAGACCCAGCCAAATCCTGCCCTAAACGAAAATTGACTCAGAAAAAGTTACTTGTGAGTGTTTGGTGGACTAGCGCCGGTGTCGTTCACTACAGCTTTCTAAAATCTGGCCAAACGATTACGGCAGATATCTATTGTCAGCAACTGCAAACCATGAAGGAAGAACTAGCTGCTAAACAACCGAGATTGGTCAATCGCTCTAGGCCACTGCTGCTTCACGACAACGCAAAACCACACACTGCACAATAAACAACCACTAAGTTAGATGAGCTACAATTGGAATGTCTGCGACATCCACCGTACTCCCCGGACCTTGCTCTAGCAGATTACTATTTTTTCCGGAATTTGGACAACTTCTTACAAGGAAAAAAATTCAACTCCGATGCGGCAGTCCAAACCGCCTTCAAAGAGTTTATTGATTCTCGCCCCCATGGTTTTTTTAGTAAAGGGATCAACGAACTACCTATGAGATGGCAAAAGTGCATAGATAACAACGGTGTATACTTTGATTAATTAAATATATTTTACCAAAAAAAAATTGACTTTATATTCCTCCCGTACAAAACGGCAATTTCATATGTAAGGACCTAATATTTACAGCTTTGTAACTATTACCTAAGTATTTATAAACCAATAAATAAGCTCGTAAATTATTAATTGACATTATTCTTCGGCAATATTCCGTCAAAATCTCAAACTTATATATATACAAGTGTTACAAAAATACCCTATACTACCGAAAGGGGGTTGAAGTACCCATGAAACGGAACAACTTACCCTAAGTAACATGGGTCAAAACATGAAAAAAAATTTTAGCCCTCATACAAAATGAACGCTCAGCTAATGAAATTAGTATGAGAGAACCAAAACTTTTTTCATATTTCGACCCATGTTACTTGGGGAAAGTTGTTCAGTTTCATGGGTACGTCAACCCCCTCTTGGTAGTATAGGGTACATGCATGCATACATATCCTCACGCTGTATCCCTAACGGGGTAGTCAGAGAGGACGGAGCGCCAAGCGTCGCGGTTCTTACATACTTCTTTCGCTTCCTCAAATCTCATCATTCTTCTCACACATTTTCGCCTAGGTATGCGAAAGCTTTTGACATTTCCGTCTGCTAACACTCTGGCTATTTGATCCTCATAAGTCAGCCTTGGTCTTCCTTGCCTTCTTTTACCACTCACTTTCGCTCTGTATATTTTCTTCGTCAGTCTTTCATCACTCATTCTTTCTATGTGCCCGAACCATCTAAGCATTCCTTTCTTCATTTTTACAATAACGCTGTCGTGCGATCCTATCATACTGCGTATCTCCTCATTGCTTATCCTGTCCGCAAGGGTGACACCGCACATCTTTCTAAGAGATCGCATTTCTACTGCTTTTATCATACCTTCACTCGATTTCGGGCATATCCAGGCCTCACTACCGTACAACAAAGTTGGCACCAACACCGCATTATGGATGGCCATTTTAGCAGTGTTAGATATATTCACACTACCCACTAAAGCGGACAGAGCACCATTCACTTTATTACCAGCTGCTACCCGTCTCTCCACATCTAAGTCACCTCTTCCATCCCTCGAAAACGCACTCCTCAGACACACAATTTCATTCACTTTTTCTAGACATTTTCCATTTACCCAAATATCACATTTCGTTTGTACCTCTTCCCTTTCAAACACCAGAACCTTAGTTTTGTTCACATTCATATTCAATCCTTTTACTTCACATTCTTCTTTCATGCACGTGACTAGTGCCTGCAACTCGGCTTCTGATGGTGCTATAAGCACAGCATCGTCAGCGTACAATAGGCAGTTTACCACTGTGTCAACACATAACGTACCACTCATACTACCTTTCATTTTCTGGAGGCAACTGTCCAAATACAGCACGAACAGCCAGGCAGACATCACGCAGCCCTGTCTGACGCCTGAACAGACCTTCTGACCTATAGCCAGAAACTTCCCCATGATAACGCGAAGCGAAAAAATTTGATCCATACAACCTCTACCGTTCCTAAAAGTATAGTTTAATGTATTAGTTCCTAAGTATAGGGTATTTTTGTAAAACCTTGTATATACCTATTCGCGTATGTAACATGGTAAGACATGTTTTGCTTATTCGACAAAATGTAACACTTTTTTATCCTTTAACACGTTATCCTTAATATTATCTCTAGATATAGGTACTCATAAATAAAAAATAAAAAAAAAACCATGTGCATGGGAATACCTTAAAAATCTTCCTTCCTTTTATGTACTTTTACATATTATAGTATACGTAATTTATGTACACATATAAAAAGAAAATTCAGTGACAAACTTCATTTTGTTTGTGTAGTAACAGTACGGAATGGTTTTTATCTTTAGCCCAGCACACACCAAAGCGGTGAGAACACTAATGATACATAATATTTTTTATGAATACTTAGCAAATTTTTCAATCGCCATAAAAAAGTATATAAAAAAACGCTACAAATTGCTTATAAATTATTTATTATACGTTCTCAATTAAATTATCGTGTTTTAATAAACACGATAATTTAAATTTAATAGTGTTTGGACCTTGTCAGTATTGCTTTATTCAGCGCATGATTCTGCCTCCGCGTGTTTTCTGATAATTTAAAATAATCAGCTCCTTGATCTTCAAGCTGTATTTCTAACAGATGAAAAAACAAATATATACCTACAGTGGTTTTACAATTATACACCCAAGTGTAATTAAATTAACAGTGTTCACTATTATCTAAAACAATCGATTTCCTCACAGTTACCGCTTAGAAAGCTGTCATTGCTTAGGGTGCCCAGTGGACTGGTAGCATTACCTCTTTTAATAGCCAAACTGATTCGTTGGAGAAAATGTTAATGTTTAGTTTTAAACTTGTAAATATTGTATATGTACGTTTGACGACCTCCGTGGCGCAATGGCTTAGCACGTCGGAAAGTAAACGATGGTTGCGGGTTCGATTCCCGTCTCGAGTCTGGGTGTTTATGTATAATATGTATTTATTTACAAAAGAAAAGTATATAAGTAGTATATCAGTTGTCTAGTACCCATAACACAAGCGCTGTGCTGCTTACTTTGGGACTAGATGGCACTGTGTGAAATGTCTGAGTATATTATTAGTACTGATTTATACAATAAAGTGTTTACTTAAAAAACAATGAATCGAGATCTAATTCATAAATTCGATTCACATAAAAAGTTTCGCAGAATTTTTGTAAAATGATAAACAAAACCATAACAGTTATTTATACAACTGTCGTATATTAAGAGACAGCCGAGCGTAGCGAAAGCGAGTTCCATAATAGTATCACGTAAGTGTTAGATACTATTATATATTTAGTTAATTTACCTTGTTTACCAAAACGAGTTCAAAAATAATATATAATTTTGTGACATAAGTGCACAAAAGTTCAGTAATGTTAACAGGTAAGGGCATTGACAACGCGACACAGTCAATAAATGACTAGTGCAGTTATCACTGTACCTGCACATGATATATAAAAGTGTACCTATCAAAAATAAATAAATATTATTATTATTATAACTAGTGACCCACCGCGGCTTCGCACGGGTAGAAATTTGTTTGAAAATTAAAGTTAGATTAAGTGAATTTTTTGTCACTCAGTTTGACGAGTCAACAGACATGTCGAACTTGGCTGAACTTTGAGCATCTGGCGAAGGACTTTTTGACGTATTCAGTGAAGCAACACGAAACGAATAAATGCATCGCTTTGTGTACTGATGGCGCGAAAGCGATAACGGCGAAGAACAGTGGCGTGGTAGTAAAATTAAAAGACATTATGCCGCATGTGGAATGGACGCACTGCTCTCTTCGCAGACATGCGCTTGCCGCAAAAAAGATGCTAAAAAATTTCCTAATGTTTTATCACAAGCTGTTAAAATTGTTAATTTTATTAAAAGCCCACCGTTTCAAACTAGATTACTTTCCACGCTCTGCGAAGAAATGGGTGTCAAGAACAATTCGGTGCTTTTCTGTTCTGGTGTCAGACAGGACTGCGTGATGTCTGCCTGGCTGTTCGTGCTGTATTTAGACAGTTGCCTCCAGAGATTGAAAGGTAATATGAGTGGTATGGGATGTGATGACATAGTGGTAAACTGCCTATTGTACGCTGACGATGCTGTGCTAATAGCACCAACAGAAGCAGAGTTGCAGACACTAGTCGCGTACATGAAAGAAGATTGTGAAGTAAAAGGATTGAAAATGAATGTGAACAGAACTAAGGTACTGGTGTTTGAAAGAGAAGCGGTACAAACGAAATGCGTGATTTGTGTAAATGGAAAATATCTAGAACAAGTGAATAAAATTTTGTATCTGAGGAGTGTGTTTTCGAGGGATGGAAGATGTGAGTTCGATGTGGAGAGATTGGTAGCAGCTGGCAATAAAGTGAACGGTGCTCTGTGGCCATTAGTAGGTAGTGTGAATATATCTAACTCAGCCAAAATGGCCATACACAATGCGGTGTTGGTGCCAATTTTATTGTATAGTAGTGAGACCTGGATATGCCCGAAATCGAGTGAAAGTATGATAAATACAGTAGAAATGCGATCTCTTAGAAATATGTGCGGTGTCACCCTTGCGGACAGGATAAGCAATGAAGAGGTACGCAGTGTGGCAGGGTTGCACGATAGTGTTATTGGAAAAATGAAGAAAGGAATGCTAAGATGGTTCGGGCACATGGAAATAATGAGTGATGAAAGACTAACGAAGAAAGTGAGTGGTAAAAGAAGCCAAGGAAGACGAAGGCTGACTTATGACGATCAAATAGCCAGTGTTAGCAGATCGAAATGTGAATAGCTCTCACATACCTAGGCGAAAATGTGTGAGGAGAATGATGAGATTTGAGGAAGCGAAAGAAGTATGTAAGGATCGCGACGCTTGGCGCTCCGTCCTCTGTGACTACCTCGTTAGGGATACAGCGTGAAGATATGTATGTATGTATGTATAAAACTGTATTTGTTATGTCAACATCGTATCTTTGACGCGGGGTAACTTGAAAGTCTAATGTAAACTTGCATCAAGTTTATGCAGTCGCATTGTAAACTTAAGCACACCTAGTCTAAGTTTAATTTGCTATCTGGTAAGTCTCATATTATGCAGTTCCAACGGCAAAAAAATACTTTGTGTGACTCTAAAGTAGACACAATGCTTGTACTTTAACTACACCCAGTCTCTTTCCCATGGGACTGAATGTCTGTGTGCAGATTTCTTCTGCATAACCAAAAAAGCTAGTCAATTTGGAGCGTTATGCAAGAGACTTTTCAAAAATATAAAATAGATTTTATTTTATATTTAACGCGTCTTAGCAGTGAGAGCGTTGGTTACAGAATACATTTTGAATAAACTCAAAGCCAGTCTAATGCCCAATTTTACCAACGTTAGTTTACGTCAATTTACCTAGTCGTGTTATGTAGTGTAGTGTTATAAAATTACTAACACTAATGTTAGTAATTTTATAACACTACACTAAAATTCATTCCTTTAATAAACGAATCTTTTGTATATAGGACTTTTTTTTTTTAACAGACTGCGACCCCCTTTAATAAAAAAACGACCAGGAAGGGTCGCGACCCCCAGGTTGAGAAACTAGGGTATAGTCTTTACATTAGTGGTTATATTACTAACTTCGAAAACCTGTTATGGTCTTTGAAAAGTAATCTATGATTCTTTGTTGTTAAAGATATAAGAATAGAAGTTTTATTATTTAGTATTGAATACATTGACTGTTGTAAAACTATTATTAATTTATGTTAAATAAAGGCAGAAACATCTTCTTACTATAAACTTTTAAACTTTCGCGCTGCATTATAAAATATCTAAAAACACAGGAAATTAACGCGATTACCTTTTATTTTCGCTTGACGTTTCGGCCGAGTTGCATCGGCCGTGGTCTCAAGTAAACTCACAGTAAACAGTCGCGTGTTTTTAGATATCTTGTTACTAATTGTTAGACATTTTATATTCTTTTTGATTTTTATGGTTGAGAGGTTTTATTTTCATTTGTTTTATCGCAATTTTATAAGTTTGTAGTAAGTACAAGGTTTAATACTTTGTACTTGCTACAACAATAATAATTTATACCACAGAAGGGTGTTTTTGTTAAAGAATAGATTTCAGCTATCTAATCTATATTAATATTACAAAGTAGTAAAATTGTATGATTGTATGTTGGGGCTAATCTCAGGAACTACTGAACGGATTTCTAAAATTTTTTCACAAAGATGAATGTGACTTTTTGGCGGGAACGGGAGAAGCGAGGTATTATTTTATTTAGATTTTATATTTTTTACATTTTTAGATTTTTAAAGTACAAAAGTGATAGTATATTGTGTTTTAAAGTTCTGTATAAGTGAAAAGAATGAAGTAAGTCTAAATAAATAAACATGTGTAACTGAAGTTCTCGCGCTCTTCCAAGAAGTCCTATAAAACTTCAGTAGTCTATCACTTTACTGGAGGAGTTTTACGATAACGATTCTACTTACGTGACATTGGCAAATGCGCTAATCTGTGCGCCACGCCATGAAGAAAGAAAAAAAAAAATAGGAATCTACATTACCTGTGTCTCATAGAGCCCATATTTTATTCATTGTGCCCGTGCGAAGCCGGGACGGATTGCTGTTGAGTTACAAAGGTCGACTCTTTTAATATACTAATTGTAAGTAGAGAAAATAAGAAAAAATGTTAATTAGGTATGGAAAACAAAGAATTTTAACTTTGATTTAGGTGTGATGTGAATTATAACTTAAATTTGACGATCAAACTAGTTTATTTTTAATAAAGTAATTCATTACTGTTAAAATTGTTATGTATTTTTATTAGCATGATTTCAAAAAACCTTATTTTCTTCAAAAATACTTAATAAAGTGACTTCCTTTTACACACAGCATTACCAACACGTGGTCAACGAAAAATATAATAAAGAAGCATGATTTATAATAAAAAGTATGTGATTCCAATTTGGCTAAAAAGTTACACAACTTTCATATAAGTACCCATTTATAAACAATCAATGCTTCAGATAATTGCTCCAATTGGTCACCCAAACTTAATACTAAAATTTGTACTATGGGTAAAATTTTTTTTTTTTTATATCAAAGGGGGCAAACAAGCAAGTGCATCATCCGATGGAAAATGATCATCGCCGCCCATGGACACCCGCAACGTAAGGAGTATTCAGTAGCATCCAGACTTCAAGACAATTTAGAAAAAATCGTTCCCTTAATTAATCTGTCCTGAATCGAACTTGAGACCTTACTAATTCGGGTCTAAGTAAATACTTACCATTAAATGGTAAGTATGTAGACATTTTTATTCCAACGGTTTTATTCAATAATTGTTACAAGAACGATTAAACTATGAGTAATTCATTATGTAGATTGTAGAATGAATGATTTTCTGTTTCTCAGTGTCTATAAGCTTGTAAAACAATAAACAATGACTGTAACGGTTCAATATCACGATAGGTAATGCCACAGATTAATTAGTTAATGCCATGATTTCCCGTCTAGTGTTCAAGAATCAAGACAATGGATAAACAGTTAAAATGTGGGTACACGTAGGTAATAACTAATAAGTAGAAGTATACTATGAGGACAGTGTTTTTTTATTTCTTTCTTTATGGCATAGCGCACAGTTTAGCGCATTTGCCAATGCCACGTATTCATAAGTAAATCACAAGTAAATTAGTTTTTCCTTATCGTAAAACTCCTCCATTAAAGTAATAGTAGGCTTTACTGAAGTTATAGGACTTCTTGGAAGAGCGCGAGAATTTCAGCTACACATGTTTATTTAGACCTATTCCATTCTTTTTACTTAGACAGAAGTTTAAAACACAATATAACTACTATCACTTTTGTATTTTAAAACTCCCAAAAATGTAAAAAATAGAAAATCTAAATAAAATGACCACCTCACTTCTCCCGTTCCCGCCAAAAAGTAAAGGACAGTGTTTCTAAAGAAAATCGGTTACAATTTACAACAGATTTTTAAATTGAGAATTGATTTAAAAAACATTTAAGTTTGACTTGTGCACTGAGGGTTCTGTATGTAATTTGCAAAACTCGTTTTTCCTGTAAATTTTAAATACTAACGCTTCATACTTATACTGACGGTCCGTCCCGACTTCGGCCTGGGTTATACATATCATAATGTATATAGCCTATACCCTATATAATAATAATATTACTAGAGACAATTACACAGATTGTGTGACCCCAAACTAAACAGTAAGCTTGTACTATGGGTACCACACAATGAATTCTGGGGGAGTTCCCAGTAACACCCAGACTCCAAGCCAATTTAGAAAAGTTCGTTTCCTAAATTGACCTGACCGGGGATTGAACCCGGAACCCTAGCTTGGAAAGCAGATGCATATGCCACTGCGCCAACGGGCCAGTCAACCCTATACCCATCTGGAATAATGTACCTTTCAAATAATTAAAGAATTATTCAAATAGGCGGTGGTTCCGATTATTACCTTCCATATAATATATACGAACTTACGTTATAAAATCCACTGTCTCCCTTTATAAGGTCACTAACGGCTTGCCCCGACTTCGCCCGGACCGAATATTTATTAAATAGCCTGTGTCCATCTGCCGATTATTACCTTCCATATAATATATACGAACTTACGTTACAAAATCCACTGTCTCCCTTTATAAGGTCACTAACGGCTTGCCCCGACTTCGCCCGGACCGAATATTTATTAAATAGCCTGTGTCCATCTGGATTATTGTACGTTTGCAAACGGTGAAAGAAATATTAAATATAATAATAGGTGTAGCGGGTTCGGATGTTTATACCCTTTATAAACAGACATACAAAACCCACTCTCTCTCTTTATAAGAGATATAGTATTTTTGATCTTTTGTGGATAATGTAGATAATATTTCGTTTGATTTTTTTATTTTTTGAGACTGAAAGAATGAAGAAAGGAATGCTAAGATGGGTCGGGCACATGAAAAGAATGAGTGACGAAAGACCGACGAAGAAAATCTATAGAGCGAAAGTGAGTGGTAAAAGAAGCTAAGGAAGACCAAGGCTGACTTACGAAGATCAAATGGCTAGAGTGTTAGCCGATGGAAATGTCAAAAGTACTCGCATACTTAGGTCAAAATGTGTGAGGAGAATGATGAGATTTGAGGAAGCGAAAGAAGTATAAGGACCACGACGCTTGGCGCTCCGTCCTCTCTGACTAACCCGTTAAGGGATACGGCGTGAAGATATGTATGTAAGTATATTTAGTTTCAGATATAAGGAGAAGAGGGGAGGGCACGATGAGTCGAGGCGAGTCGGATTGCCCCATTTGTTTCGTTTTTAGTTATATAGATGTATTTCAAAATATTTAAAAAAAATGATCTACTTTATGTTACTTTACGTACGTTTCATGGTTTCAGACTTTCAAATTAAGTCACCGGTAACAAACGGACAGATGGACTGATTGAGTGATTGTATAAAGGTTCCGTCTTTTCTATTGTGTTACAGAATGAGTAATTTTGTAAAAGCGTATATTAATTACATGCATTTGAGGAGGCAAGGACCGCGCGATGCTTTGCGCCCCGTTCTTTTTGACTACCCTGTTTGATTACCCTGTACCCTGTACCCGTGAAGATGTGCGTTTATATATATTTACATATAATTCTCTACCTATCAATTGAAAACTCTGAACTGAATAATAAAAAAAATATTCAATAGGTATTTTGGACTCGTTCTATTTTTTTATCGGTAATTTACATAAACGTAGTAATTTGTCATTTTCTCATCTTAGAATTAAGCCGGATTGGCCGGATTATAATTTTAAGCGTAACAGCTAAGACCTTCTTTTTAATAAAGTTAAAAAAGACATTCTTAAAAAATCATAAAATCTTAATTTGCACATGATTATTTAGATTTACCAATTCTCAAACTCGAACAGAACTTTAAGACAAAATATGCTATTAGCATTAGTGATCAGCTATATATTACTGTTTGTTGTATCTTAAAATTCCCACAACCACAAAAAATGGAAAATCCAAACAAAATTAAACTTCACTTTTCCCACCAAGAACAAAAAATTAGTGCAAAATGATTGACATTTCCAAAATTATAACAGTAGACGATAACAATAATTTCATACTAATACCTGAATTTGTTGCCAGTTCTCGATGTGTAGTGATTATCAAAAAATAGGTATTCTGAATTTGAATGAAATAATTCAATTTTATTTCCCGCCAATTTTAAATCATGAGATTTCACTAGTGCGGGGATTGAAACTTCATATAATTATGGGATACGTTCATAATTATTTTTTACTTTTAAAATAAAAAAGAAATTAAAATGAACATAACTCACAATGGATTTTGCCGCACGAACAAAATCCCTTCAAATCACAACTCAGTATTTCACTAACATCACTCAACTCATCAACACGACAACTGTTCATTTACTAAACCAATTTGTGTTGTAGTCAACATTTTTAAGCATTTTCTCAGCACTGACCTTTGATTGGACCTCCTACCAGCGTAGAAAGATTCCTGATTTTAAAGACCATGTAGGTAGCGGTAGGTGGAACTATATTGGTAAATCGTAACTAATTCGCATGCCTACACGTATTGTGAGGGAAATCAGAGCATAATAGTTTCAATCCCTTCCTTAATTTAATATTAACAATAAGTGTCTAAATAATTGACTCGTTCGTCAAAAATAAACAAATCGTTTATTTGTGACTGTGTACATTTATACAATAAAATACCCGAGGATAAATTAAGTTTGACAGAGAAAAAATTTAAAAACTATATTAAAACTTCCCTCTGTAAAAAAACATATTACAAAATAAATGACATGAATGCGTGGCAGTGATGTGATGGTAAAGAAATATTTTGTATTACTTTTTATTTTAAATAATCTGTGAAAATCATTAGGTACCATTATTCCGTCCTCTTTACACCTGCGAAGCTGTGGCATAAAGACGTAATTCGCTAGTCCAAAACCGTAACTCATATAAGCATATAACCCAAAACAAAAAAAAATTAATTAATATGCGAATTTGGATTTTTATTTAATTCAACGTTTATTTGTTAAATTAAAGTAGTACTAAATTGTCTAAAATTACCTTACCTTAAATTATCTTAATACATAACAAGTTGGAGGAGTATCTAGCAGCATCCACGCCCTAAAACATATATATATACGGTGTATACCTAACGGGGTAGTCAGAGAGCATGGAGCGTCAAGCTTCACGGTCCTTACATAGGTACACTCTAAATTTTAGAGTGTACGTAAGGGCCGTCTTAGAGTCTAAAACGATTTAAAATATATGGTTTTGAATTTTTCTAAACTGAACCCGAGATCCTCGATTTGGATGTTATATGCAATAATTACTGCGCTAATGTGTCAGTCATGTGATTACGAGATGGTCACAGTAGACCTTTATTACTCGAATTGAAAGGCAATATGCATTGTGTTTGTGCGTGTTCTAAGTTCATTTATTCCTATTCCAAACAAACTAAATTGTTTAATAGATTTACGTGACTGATGTGTCGTTCTGTTCGCCATTATTATTGGCATAACTACGTTCACGACTCTTTTATTGGTATCCTACAAGGGATTGACAAAAGCGTTTAAAATATATTTAAAAAACTGAACTTTTCTATAATTATCGAAAAAATTATACATACATACATTATCTCCACGCTGTATCCCTAGAGGGGTAGTCAGAAAGAAATGAGCCCCAAGCATCGCGATCCTTACATACTTCTTTCACTTCCTCAAATCTCATCATTCTCCTCGCACATTTTCACCTAGCGAGTGCTTTTGACATTTCCGTCGGCTAACACTCTGGTTATTTGATCTTCATAAGTCAACTTTGGTCTTCCTTGGCTTTATTTAGCACTCACTTTCGCTCTGTAGATTTTCTTCGTCAGTTTTTCATCACTAATTTTTTCTATGTATCCGAACCATCTAAGTATTCCTTTTTTCATTTTTACAATAACACTGTCGTACAATCCTGTCATACTGCGTATCCTTTCATTGCTTATCCTGTCCGCAAGGGTGACAGCTCACATATTTCTAAAAGATCGCATTTCTACTGCATTTATCATACTTGCCACTACATTTCTGGCATATCTAAGCCTCACTACCGTACAATAAAGTTGGCATTAACACCGCATTGAGGATGGCCATTTTGGCTGTGTTAGATATATTCACACTGCCTATTAATGCGGACAGAGCACCGTTCACTTTATTGCCAGCTGCTACCCGTGTCTCCACATCAAACTTCCATCCCTCGAAAATGCTCTCCCCAGATACGCAATGTCATTCACTTGTTCTAGATATTTCCCATGTACCCAAGTCTCACATTTCGTCTGTACCGCTTCCCTTTCGAACATCAGAACCTTAGTTTTGTTCACATTTATATTAAATCCTTTCAGTACACAGTCTTCTTTCATGCACGTAACTAGTGTCTGCAACTCCGCTTCTGATGGTGCTGTAAGTACATCATCGTTAGCGTACAATAGACAGTTTACATAGCTTATCAGTTATCACTCATACTACCTCTCAATGTCTATAGGCAACTGTCTAAATACAAGCATTAAAAACAAGGTATTTTGTTATGCAGCGGCAGGCTGCGAGGGACGGCGTATGCCGATAGCTTGACAGAATTAGTTAATTACGTCACTGACAAATTTGTCATCCAAATTGTGCATCTCAAACAAATATTTTATTTTATTTATTTGGGATAACAAACAGTAATGCATAACGCATAAGTAATTAAATATAAACGACAAAAAAAAATTTTTGCATTGCAAAAAACGTAAATACACATAATAAAGCATTAGAAACCATGTTTCTGTAAATTGAATTTTGTCAAAAAAGGAGTGTGGGTGATAAAAAAAGAGTAAGAGAACACAAAGAGCATTACTTTTTTAATTTTGTCTGTCCGTCCGTCTGTTTGTATGTACACGCTAATCTCCGAAACTACTGAACAGATTTTCTTGCGGTTTTCACAGGTAGATTGAGCTCAGCTTGGAGCAACATTTAGGCTTTGTTTCATTGAAATCGGATGACAGAGAAAAAAGTTATCATCATTTAAAAATAAATTTAAATTCGCCGCCCGCGCGGCTGGTGTTCAACCTGTGGTCTGTTTAATACGGCCTGTCTTATAGCCAACTATACGTGGCGTGCTCGCGGGTCAGTAATGCTTACAATTTATTTATATTAGCATCAACAGAAAAAACCGTTAAATGTCGTGTATAAACTATATTCTTTAATTTATGTGTCGCATTATAATCAATCGCAATTAAATGGTGTGTTGTCCTCAGTAATTGAATACGGTCTGTAAATATAAACAAAACTGACTGAATTTGTCGATTTATCAAACAGGGGTGCGTAATAAAACCGACTTTCACGAGGACGAAGTCGCGGGCAACTGCTAATTATTTAACAAATAGTGTTTATTCTTTTGTATGGCATACATACACACGCACACACATGTGCAAGCACACGCAAACGGACAAACACACACACGCACGCACGCATACATATTTTCGTATCTTCACGCGGTATCCCTAACGGTATACGTGTAATCTTATGGTACGCCACTGGCAATCCGTATTTTATAATACTTACAAGAAACTTATATTTGTAAGATCACTCCGTCAAATTCATCCTACGCTCCGTCAAATTCGTCCGAACTCTCGCATCCATCCGTTATAGTTTTCTCAGTACCCATGCGACATAAGATACTTGAGGTACACCGATGCTTCCTACCACGGACTTATATAAGGGGGATCTTTAGGAGGTCTAGACCTCCCTTAGCTCACGCTAATATTCCCCGAATAGCTTTTTGTAATCATGCCACAAAATATTTTATGATTGGATATGTTTATGTAATTTCCAATTGATAGATTTCATTAATGCTTAGAACTCTGTCTTTTTATGCCGTAAATTCTTTAGTTATTTTTAATAAGCGTCTCGCGACCATCTCGCGACAATTTGAACTTGGTTGCACCAATTGTAGATAGAGAAAATATTCAACGCAAACGACTTTTGGCTGTATATTTTATTTAAGTGTTCGAAAATCCTCTATCGCAAACAAAATTTATTGGCGGCAGTTAAAGTAAGACGCTCTTAAATCTCATGGCAGATGTCATTGTCAGAATGACAGCTTGACAGTTTGTCATTCATTTATTTTGTAGATAATTGTATGAATTTTGTAGCACAACAATCTAATCTAATATCTATAAACCTAATATTTTAAATTATTCCCATATTTTTTACTGCCTATGATAATTCTATGACGTCTATTAATTTTTTAAGATATAATGCATATTTTTAATAAAGGAGTATCTAACATTTAATCATATGGTATTTTCTTTTTTAATAGTTATAAATACTAAATTGCAACACTGTCGATATTTTTACCAGTTTTGAACTGTCTTTAATGTATCCCTTTAAAATATTCTTGTAATAGAGAAGGAGAAAATTGAATAGGCACTATCGAACTCAACGTGGCCATTCCTCGCCTTTTGAAACTGGTAAGTATAAATAAAGTAAATCAGATAGACTTGGAATTTGGAGTGGCTAAAGGTGTATAATCTTGCGGCGCGCACGACATAAGTTTAAAAATTATCATTGTCAGTTTTATTTTTTATTCGCAAACGCCTGCACTATGACCTTCAGAAAGGGAAGGGGTTATAAGTTATAACTTAAGACATTTAACTTATCTACATAGGTACTTTAAAATTAATAGTTATTACCAATATGATCGTTAAAACCGTTAAAATACTTTAATAAGTAATTTATGGTTTTGACCAGAAATAAAATGAGATTTTGATTTTTTTTTCTTACAGAAGGATTCATACACAGACTTTTTTATCTCATATACCCTTCTTGGAAATATTAAGTATATTATAAATTACTTCAATAGGCGACTTGTCAACTTCCAAGGTGGATGCCAACGAAACTTCCATAGAACGATTCAGACATCTGACGACCCCGATGGCGCAGTGGTTTACACGTTGCATCCAAGCGCGGAAGATTTCAGGTTCCGGAAACGAAATTTTCTAGATTGTCTCGGGTCTGGGTGTACTGGGAGACGCCCCTAGAAGTCGTCATCTGGTGCTCATAGCACAGGAAATGCCCTAGTTTGAGATCAAGTGATTGGTATGTATTGTCTGGCGCATTATTCTCCTAAATCTGACTGCCAATGCCTATCTCTTTCCGGTTACGGTTTTGTAGACATAAAATAATTTGATCTAATGTTTTTGAAACTCGAACGCGGAACAAACACTCGAGACGGTTCGCCATATTTATTATGTGTGTTAGTTGGCTATACCGAAGGTGCGAGTCAGAGTGAGAACTCTGTTCTTTTCGAATTATTGAATTATGAAATATGGACTGAACATGTAAGCTTAAATTTTGAATTCTTTACAAGCTGCTGTAACGCCTACCAAACAGAATAGTGAAGATCCTCCAGTAGGTTGTCATTAGATAGATCTAAAGTCAGATATTTTTAGCCTCTTAATTTAATTCCTTCAGTTACGAGGATTTCGGTTACAAAGTCGTCGCTAAAGCGAGTTGCACGCTATATTTACCTGTGTGTGAGTGATTGTGCGTAACAGCAGAATTATAAAATATTCGTCAAACTTTTTCTAAAAATATAAAACGAAAAATTACTTTGAAATTGTAGAATGAACCTGTAAAAATGTATCGTTATTAAAATAAATAATTTTTGCGATCTCTCAGAGAGTACGTTGTCACCCACGCATACAAAATAAGCAATGAAGGGACTTGACAGTGTTATAGGGAAAATGCAAAATAGAAAGAAATGTATAGGTGGTTGGTAAAAACAATGAGTGGTGCCCGATCAACGAAGAAAATCCAGAGCAAAAGTGAGTGACTGGTAGCAGAATCCAAGAAAGATTAATACTGACTAATGAATATTAAATAGCGACAGCGTTAGCTGACAGAAATTTCATAAGCACAGATATGCGAATCTCTCGTCGAAAATGTGTGAGAAGATTGATGAGATTTGAGAAGGTGAAATAATGTATCTAAATATCGCGATGCTTAGCACCCCATCCTCTCTATAACCCCGTTAGGGATACAATGTTGAACACAGAATGTGAAACAAGGATATTTATATATGTATGTATCGAAACGGCCAGAGCGTTAGCTGATGAAAATGTCAAAAGCACTTGCATACCTATGTGAAAGTGTGTGAAGAGGATGATGAGGTTTGAAGAGGCGAACGAAGTATGTAAGGACCTGCACGGTGCTTGGCGCTCCCTCCATCCTATCTGATTACTCCGTTAGAGATACAGTGTAAGAATGTTTATGTATTATGTATGTTTATGTATTTTGTGGAACCAATTCATAGCGGCGGTATTCCCGGACCGTTACGACTTAGAGTCCTTCACGAAACGAGCCTACTCTTTCCTTGAAGGCCGGCAACGCACCCGTGATTCCCTGGACGTTGCGGGTGTCCATGGGCGGCGGTGATCATTTTCCATCGGATGATACGCTTTCTCGTTTGCCTCCTCTGATATAAAAAAAAAATGTATGTATGTAAACAGCCAGAATGTTAGCTGATGGAAATGTTGGAAGCACTTGCATACCTAGGCGAAATTGTGTGAGGAGAATGATGAGATTTGAGGAGGCGAAAGAAGTATGTAGGGACCGCGACGCTTGACACTAGCTCTACGTATATATTTTAGTACATATTCTACAATAACATATTACCCATTTCACTAAAAATACAACTTGAAAAAATTTAATGGGGCTGTAAGTTAGTTTTACCTATAGGCTAAAAAAATGAAATCTTTTAATTTTTCTAATTAATTAATAATTTAATTTTAAGGTTTAAAGGTTTAATTTTTTTGTCATTAAAAAGTTTTTTATTAAAACATAATTCCGTATATAATTCTGTTTAATACAATTTCTGTTGTGATGTTAACACAGCTTTTAGTTTATACGTACATATCTGCACGCTGTGTCTCTAACGGGGTAGTCAGAGAGGACGCAGCCGCCAAGCATCAAGCCAAAAGTTCTTTTGACCTTTGGTTTATATTATTCGGTATTTATTTAAAAAAAAAATGTGAATACTATTTAACTTATTAATTTATTATTAATTTTAAATGTAATAAGTTGTAGTTAGAATTATTAACTCTATTGCTTATTCGCATATTTCCATGTTAAACTGCGAATGGAAATATTAGTTAGCAGTTTTAATAACAACTGCAACGAACATGGTAGCGAAAATATGTAGTTTTCGAAAATTATATAAATTACCTTAGCAAACGAGCTGTACTTTACTTACAAAAAAAACATTAAAAAAAAGTCTGATCACATAGCTGGATTTGAACCCACGTACTTCAGCTTGATAGATCTATTATGTGTTTTTAATAGGTACTTGTTGCAAACTAAACTTAGACATATTATTTCAAAATATTAAAAAAAAACAAAAAAAGTCTGACCATATTTGAAATCGAACCCGCGCACTTGGGTGTGGTAGACCTACACTCAGCCACTGTGCTGAAGAAGGTAAACTGCTGCGAAATTAAAAAAGTTTAGAAGTTTTTAGTGCGTGAAAGATGGAGAAAACGATTTTTCCCAGAATTGAGACCAAGCTAGATCGATTCCTCGTCCACCTCAAGCCCTTTGTTGTAAATTTCACCGAAATCGCTAAAGCCGTTTTCGACAAAGCAATATCAAATATACATATATATGTATATATAATATTTAATACAATATCTAGTGGATAAGAAAAAAGCATTATTTCGAGTATTTACGCTAAAGAAAATAAATTAAATTACGTGTACGGTCGTGGGACCTCCTTAGCGGCACTTTCACTTTCTCAAAACTTAATTGCAATAATGAATTAATGAGACAATAAAACTCACGTATGATTTAAAACAAAAACATATATAATAGTAATACCTAGTGCCGCGCGACGCGCTGTTCCCGCCCCACGCTGTTTTTCCTTACGTAACGATTTCTACCAACTCAAACCTCCCGCAAGCCCCGTTAAATAACTTCGTTCCAAAAACTTCTTATTTGAAGGAGGGATCATAATATTTTCCTAATTACTCTTATTATGGTGAAAGTGAATTTGAATTAATGAATGTATGCTTACAAAATACTTTGGTTGTAGATGGTGAGAAGGAATGGTGTAACGCTAGCTTGGATACTAAATAATTGCCTAAGACCTGCTTAAGCAAATTGATTCAACATTTTTTATGTAAGTCACTTGTTGAGTATAAGGCGACCTATGCTGGGCCTGTCTACTTCCTTTGGTGTTGTAATAGTGCTAACTTTTCATGCGAAGTTGTACATATAAGCTAATTTATCTATACATATAGTAATTAAAAGAGATACACTGACTGACTGACTGACATTTTAATGCAAAGCCATGACAAAACCTAAACAGATGTATTTAGATACTTAGAATTTTGTACAGAGGTTCCTTATTTAACGCAAAAAAGCTCTATGAAAAGGTTTATGAAAATTTCCAAAAGATCTATGTCGAAATTGGCATCGAAAAAATTAGGATTTGGTGTTAAGAATGCTTTGAATAAATAATTTGGAACATATTTGACCGACTTTGAAACAGTCATCCTGAAGGCGCAAATAGATGTTAAACTTAGTATGAAAAAAAAATTCTACCCCAACAAACCCGCGAGCAAGGGCAGTATGCAGCAAATTGTTTTTCATAAATAATAATAAAAAACCAACTGTATAAATACGCTATATGACTCAATTGAACAATGAGATATAGAACGGAAAAAAAGTACGGAACGATATTTCGGTATAGCACCAATAAAGCGAGCATTATTTATTCACAAAAGGGTCTGCACTGCGCCCACGTTTGACTTCCTGGAAGGCTCTTCGTCTTGAAACACCTAAGCTTTTGACTGAAGACTTAGTTTCTGGGTCATATTGATAAACCCAACTCTCATCTTCCTCTAAGGAATCCTTCCTTCCTATTCCTAATAATTCTAAAGAGGTAGTCCGAGAGAACGGAATGCCAAGCATTGCAGTCCTTACATATTTATTTCTCAAATCTAATCATTCTCCTCACACCCTGTCGCCTAATTAGGCATAATTATGCCTAATTGATATGCTTTTGATTCTGACAGATCGCGGCCAAACTATTTGATCTTCATAAGTTGGCTTTGACTTCCTCAGCTTCTGCTACAACTCATTTTCGCTCTGTAAATTTTTTTCGTCTATCATTTAGAAGCTACCTACGTACAAAAGACTGCAGCGGCAGTGAGAGGTTACACACATACGTACACACAAAAGGGAGGGCTCAAGCTCCTTAGCCCCCTCCCCCTAAATCCGCTACCGCTACACATCGCTCGTGTACATCTCTTTTGTGCTCTTAGATTTTAACAACGTTAACAGCGTTTCCCCAGAAATGATCCCGTACCTGAGCATCGAAGCAACAAAACTGTGATATGCAACTAATAAGGTTAATAATTTCCTTGTTCTTGTTTTGCTTGTCGTAACTTTTTCTTGTTTTTTGTTTTCGTCACTTCTTGTTTCTTGATCATAGTCCAATAATGTCGATATTTTTGTGATGGGCCGTTTGATATAGCCACATTTTGTTTTTAAGGTTACAACCCTCACGTGTCCGGCACTTCCTGGGTGTACCTCTGATACTCTGCCCATAGCCCACTTGCCCGGGGGCAGGTTATCGTCATGAATGATAACCACGTCATTAACTTTGATATTTGGTTGAGCTTGTCTCCACTTACATCTTGATGACAGCTGGATGAGATACTCGGACCGCCAGCGTTTCCACATATCTTGAAATATCTTTAGAGTGAAATGCCAGCGTGTTCTTAAATCTCGTTCTGTGTCAATGACTGTGAGTACTGGACCGCTGGAGAGAAAGTGTGCTAGTGTTAGATAATTTATATCTTGAGGGTCTTCAGTGAGAGCGCATAGAGGCTTAGAGTTAAGGCATGCTTCAATTTGACTTAAGAGTGTAGACAACTCTTCGTAAGTTAAAGTTTGACTCCCGATCATCCGCTTAAAATGATATTTGAAGCTTTTGACTGCTGCTTCGAAGAGACCGCCTGCTGTCGGCCAAGAAGGGGCATTAAAATGCCAGGACAGAGTTAAAAAATTAGAACACCATTGTCACTCGAAATATATGGCTTCAGTTGAAGACTCGATAATTGATAATCCCAGAAACTTTTGGTCTCACATTAAGTCACGGTCAAAATCCAATGCTATACCGAGTAATGCTCATTATTTAAATTCGTCTGCATCTACAGGATCGTCAATTTGTGCCTTAATCTCCGATTATTTTTATTCCACCTATCTTAAATCGCACAGTGCAAATGCGTCGTATTCTGATGAGAGCATAGTTAACAATGGCACTGTTAATGATATCTCTAACATTGACATTAATACTGCTTCTGTTACGAAACTGTTGCTCCAACTTGATCCTTCTAAGTCTGCAGGCCCAGATCATTTACCTCCGCGATTCCTTAAAGGATGTGCGAGAACTATTGCAATGCCAATAACGTTACTGTTTAAGCAATCTCTCGCGCAATGTATTGTCCCAACCATGTGGAAATCGGTATTTATCACGCCAATTCATAAAAACGGTTCTAAGACTGACGTCACAAATTTCAGACCGATTTCAAAATTGTGTACTATTGCAAAAATCTTTGAGGTAATCATCTACAACACCATTTATTGTTCTCTTAAACAATCTTTTAGTATCTATCAACATGGTTTTTTGAAGGGACGATCCACAATATCTAGTCTCGTACTCCTTAACGATTACCTGACTGCTGCAATGGACAACGGCAATCAAGTCGACGTTGTTTATACTGACTACAGCAAAGCATTCGACAGAATTGATCATAATTTGCTTCTCAAGAAGATGGAAGCTGTGGGTATCAGTGGAGATCTCCTCAGATGGTTCGCATCTTATATAAATAACAGATCTCAGGCTGTCGTGGTTAGCAATTACATGTCGGGATGGGTAACGGCACCTAGCGGCTTGCCACAGGGGTCCCTGCTAGGTCCTTTGCTGTTTACCATCTTCATAAATGATATAGAAGATTGCCTACATTATTCAAAATTACTCTGCTTTGCAGACGACATGAAAATATATTCTACTATATCATCCATGTCTGATGCAGAAGCGCTGCAAGCGGATCTACAGCGCCTTGAGAGGTATTGTTCCGAGCACAGTCTGGATCTCAATCCAATGAAGTGTGGTGTGGTTACATTCACCCGTAAAGTTTACAATATACAATCTCAATATGTCTTGAAAAGTCAAACTTTGAGGAAAAATACATCTGTTAAAGATCTGGGTGTGGTTCATGACTCTAAGCTCCTCTTTGAATCTCATATTGATTCAATAATAGCCAAGGCATCGAGGGCTCTAGGTTTCGTTATGCGTTCTTCGAAGTGCTTTGTCCGAGCTAAAACAATAAAAATACTCTACTGTACTTTCGTCAGAAGTATTTTGGAATACGCTTCGCAGGTGTGGAATCCTCATTATCAGAAATATGTCGTGCGTATAGAAAATATCCAGCAAAAATTTATCAAATATTTATGTTTCAAATTAGGTATATTTTACGAGTCAAAGAATTATCATAATTTATGCAAAAAATTCCATTTCCTACCTTTAATTAAAAGGCGTGAGATTGCGGACTTAACATTCCTACTTAACATAGCAAATGGTTCAATGGACTGCCCTGAACTATTAGAGAAAATCTGTTTAAGGGTTCCCAGTAAACATCTCCGAAGAAGTCCATTACTTTAATTCATGTAATTTCAACGATCTGGCAAGGATATTTGATTTGGATCTTTTTAGTACGAGTGTTCCTTCGGCGAGAAGGATGCTCAGTAATGACTTTTTTAACAGTGTGTGAATGTTGGCAGTGTGTTGACAGTGGTTCCTTCAGTGATCAAACTAATGACATAGCGTATTATATTATCTGTATTCTTTTATCTCGTTATACTAGAACTTTAGCGTAGCATACTAAACTTCAGTTTTATATACTGTTCCTATTAGTGAAGATCATTTATTGGCTTGCAGATTTGTTACTTTAATTTTCTATTTTTGTTAATATATTGTGTAGCTGTCGGTCTTCCGAATAAATAAATAAATAAAATATAGGAAAACTTTCTTAATAAAAAAATAATTCTTGATACTTGTTACTTGATACTTGTTTGTACGTACCTACGTATTATTCTTGTTTGCGTGAGTTCGATTTGCCTAGCTAAATAATAATTAATTCCTGATACGGCAAACTTGTTTCCGCTAGATTACTTGATAGAATAACTTGTTAATTGATACAGCAGACTTGTTTCCGCTTGGTCGCTGGTGATTTTTCAGCTTCTCTGAATACTCTTCAATTCTCGAGGAATATCCAAAAAAAACAGAAGACAGTTGTTCGAGGGACCACAATGTAAGAGGTCTTGTTTCTTTTTACATGAATCTTGTTGGAAATGATAGACCGATCTTCTTGTTCACTTGTTTATTTAATTTGTTATGTACTAGACAAAACCTTGTATCGAACTAACTAATTAATTGACATACGTTATTATATAGGCGGCATAAAGCGCTGATGCGCGCTTTCTACATAAATAACAATGTACTTGTACAACTATTTTTCTTATATAGCGGTTTAACGACACCAGATTTTAACTTCGATGGAAAAACATTATTTAATGTAATTGTATAGCGTCGCTAAATCTACCGTGAAAAGTGCAATTTACGGTCATGGCGCAATAGACACGCAATTATCATATACGATACCAATTTTTTATTACAATTAGTCACCGGTCGCGAGGTGATCACGTGGCTGTCGCTGTCTGTAAATTTTTAGGTAAAAACCTTGCAGCGATCTGCTTGTCCTACAATTTAAGCTAGTCATAGAGTATATAGGCATAAAAGTATATCCTTCCTCGAAATTCGCGAATTAAACAAACGGACTAAAATTAGATAAGCTTTTTATTGAACTGCTTGTCAAAATATTTTTAACATATGCTTTGGATTTCCCTATATCACATGACGAGGTACTTGTGAAAGTCAAATCTATCACCGGTGAAAAGACCTTGAAGAACCGATGAGAAACTGATGCCCGATTCACCATAGTCGCCTAATACTTAGCCAACCCCTAAAAATGGATATGGGTCCGCTAACGATGATCTTGCGTTTTATATATCTTCTTCTATTTATCTTCATATACCATGTGACAGTTTAGTGTATTAGTTTTTAACAATTTGGAGAATAGCTTATTACATTATATAGAAACTTAGAAGTAAAACAATAATATCTGTTTTATCGAATAACTTATAGAAACAATAAAACGTCACATAACTAAGTCTGACATTACTAGGGAACCGTTAGAGTGGTGAAAAAGGGTGAAGACAAATATTATCTAAGAACCGGTTTAGGGGTCTTTTTAATTTAGGGGCTACATAGTTATGTGATGACTCAGCATTGGTGAAATCAGTCATGAGTATCGTCAAGAAAGCCGGAGATTAGGAAGAAACTTAAAATAATCGATTATTCGCCTCGCGATCGATGGCTTTATGATGGCACCTGCGACTGCCTATAGTTGAGTACAATATTATTTAAACAGTGACCACGCCTACAACTCTTTGCCTCTCCGCTCTCGAATATTCTACTTCCGATATCAATCTGGCCAATCAGATCACAGCAAAGTATTCTGCACCCCGCAAGATTTTGACACGTTTACTTTCGTTATAAAATTAGTCAAAGCGTCAAATTAGCCAATTGGGGACAATTCTAATCAGCACGTATGGCAGAGGTGCACGACAGTGTTATTGTAAAAATGAAGAAAAGAATACTTACCATAGATGGTTCGGACACATAGAAAGAATGAGTGATGAAAGACTGACGAAGAAAATCTAGATTCAAAGCGGAAGCGAGTGTTGAAAGAAGCCCAGGAAGACCAAGGCTGGCTTATGAAGATCAAATAGTCAGAGTGTTAGCCGACGGAAATGTCAAAAGCACTCGCATACCTAAGCGTAAATGTGTGAGGAGAATAATGAGATTTGAGGAAGCGAAAAAGTATGTAAGGATCGCGAAGCTCGGCGCTACGTCCTTCCTGACTACCCCGTTAGGGATACAGCGTGAAGATACGTTCTATGTTGTTCTAATCAGCACATAATATCAGACCAACAATGTTACAGACGGGATACAAGTTGTCTACATATTGCTCATTTTATTTATGACCAGCGACCCGCCCTTCGTACGGACAGACATTTTTTTTTAAATAAAATATAGCCTATGTTACTCGCTAACAATGTAGCTTTCTATAGGTGATAGAATTTATGAAATGGGTTGAGTAGTTTTTAACTTTATCCGTTACATACAAACAAAGCTTAGTTCTTTATAACATTAGTATATATTACCTTTTGCCAACGATTTTTTTCGCGTGCTATTAGTAATAGTAGGTGATGTCTTGGTTACTGATATAGTCCCTCTGATCAGTCTGGCCTGTGTTTAAAAGTGACTAACATCAAATATTCGTTGTTAGAAAAGTAATTAATTGACACAGGTGCTTCATAAAAATCTTATTTGACTATTTATTTGTTACGAGTACTTACATGCTCATTGTTAAAACGTTTTCTTGTTGAACATACCAGTCTATTCGCTGCTTAATAAGCCTTTGTTATAATGTATTAATTTAAATTCTTATCTGTCATAAATAACAATTGAGGTAATATAGTATGGCAAAGATAATAAAATAGTTTTAAAACACAATGTAGAGTGAGAGCTAGCAACAACCAGACTTTTGTCAACGTAAACTACATCAAAGTACCTACTTCCCATTATATTAGCTAAATTTGAATAGCAGTAAAGATACTTATTTCAATTTGTATTCGCGCTATAGTAGGCAAAGTTTTGGGTTATGAACTTTGAATATCGGTGGCGCTGGACATATCGGGCAGTATGAGTGCTCAAAAATAAGGAGCCTTAGCAAATAACACAATACATTATAAAAGCTATTTTTTCATAAGTAAATGTATGAAAGGAATGCTTAGATGATTCGGTCACATAGAAAGAATGCGTGATGAAAGACTGTCGAAAATGTATAGAGCGATGGCGAGTGGTAGTGAGTAAAAGAAGCCAAGGAACACTGACGGATTTAGGGGGAGAGCTAAGGGCTTGAGAGAGCAGAGAGCTTGAGCACCCCCCAAAAGCATCGGAAGTCCCTCCATGAAAAATTTTAGAATCCAGGAACGTCCTACTCATTGGGTTCAAGCCCCTCCCAAACCAAAATCCTGGATCCACCACTGCCAGAGAAGACCAAGGCTGAATTACGAAGATCAAATAGTCGGAGTGTTAGCTGACGGAAATGTAAAAAGCACTCACATACCTAGGTGAAAATATGTGAGGGGAATAATGATATTATTTAAGGAAGCCAAAGAAGTACGTAAGGACTGCGTCCCTCCGTCCACTCTGACTACCCCGTTAGGGATACAAAGTGAAGATATGTAAATGCATGTAAATGCATTCAATTTTCAAGCAAGCAGTGGTAGGTACTGTCTTAAATCTATACATTTACAGTTGGTTTCTTCTGACAGAAACTATTAGAATCCCAAAAATCAATCGCAGTTAAATACGTCGTAAAACACAGCTAAAAATTGTGCAAATAATTCTGATTGTCATTATACAATATTATTCAAACAACGGACACCTCCAATGTGACTGATATCCCGCTAGACAAGGCAGAAACTCCAGTAACTCCCGTACGAGTACAACAAGGCAAGCGTTCCGAGAGTAGCTGCTTCGTAGATAGAGGTTGTTTTTAAGAATGTTGTATTCACACATTATAGTGGTTTGAAATCTATGAAAAATATTTGTTAGTTAGCAATATTTTTTATGCCGGTAGGTATATTATGCCGGTTCATTATGCCGGTCATTCGTTACATGATCAGTTTTATTTCATTGCATCCAAAAATCTCCAAACAGTTGTCTAATCTGTAATCTAAATACCATTCGAGTTAGGTGTACTTGGTTGCAGACAATAAAATACACTAAAATAATTGACATTGAATGGGTGTAATATTTCGGCAATAATAATTTTTAGATTGAAGAGAAAAGATTGGATGTGTTATGTTTGAGTGAAACCAAGCGAGGCGGCAGTGAACTTGCTGACTTGCTCGGAGGGGGCATCGCTTTGTGGTCAAGGGTACCACATGGAGACAGGGGATGCCAAAGGGTGGGCGTTTTACTGTCCTCTCGTATGGTTAATTGTATGACTGAGTATGAATGTGTAAATCCCAGACTGCTCTGGGTACGCCTCAAGATTGGGTTGACAAGAATTTTTATTTTGTCAGTATATGCGCCAGTGTCCTCTGTCGGTTTGACTGAACTAGAGCAGTTTTGGGAGAATGTTAGAGAAGTTCTAGCGACGGCTGAAGAGAACGAAAGAATTGTTGTGTGTGGAGATATGAATGGATGGGTCGGCACAGCTCAAACAGAATTTGAGTCTGTCCTAGGCAAATATGGAGATAAGAGAGTGAATGATGATGGTAGAATTGTGTTAGGACTGTGTATGGAAAAGGATGTTTTTGTAGCTAATACCATATTTAAGCACAAAAGGATCCATCAGTACATGTGGGAAAGAAAGGTACGATTGATTTATTCCTGGTGGATAGCAGACATAAGAAGCAGGTTATGGACACAAGAGTGTATAGAGGAGCCGATCTCGGGACGGACCACTTTCTTGTGATAACCAGAATAGGGGGGGTCTGTTCGCAGCATGGCGACATCGCGTAGTGTCCAAACCTGCAGCGGTTAGTCGCATTAAAAACTGGAAACTGCAAGATGCGACCACCAGGAATGAATATGAAAGGGTATTATCCAGTAAGCTTGATGATAGATTGAAAGTGATGAGCGAGGGTGTTTAAGAATGTTGGCAGAACCTTAGGTATAGTATGATCGAGGCTGCAAAAGAAGTGTGTGGAACGAATAAGATTGGGAACGGCAAAAAGCGTGATGTGTGGTGGGATGATGAGGTAAAAATGTCTGTGTATATGAAGAAGAAAGCATGGCGAGACTACGTTGCTACTAATGATTGTGGTATGAAAATTTTGATGAAAGACAGGTATAAGCTGCAGAAAGCAGAAATCAAGGCACTAGTGAAAGAGAAGCGTGAAAGCTGTAGGGTGTTAGACGAAAACAAGATGTCGGACAACTTCGAGGAAAATTTCAAATTATTTTGGAAAGAAGTACGTAAGTACCGAAGTGGTCCGGCACCTTGCAGAATGAATAAAGTGCGTTCGAAAGAAAACAACCTGCTTACAAATAAAAAAGATGTTCTGCAACGATGGAGTGAATACTATGGAGAACTGTATGAGAGTGGCGACTCCGTCTCTGAAACTGAGAGCGAATCTAATGAATTGTCACACTCGGGCCAGGGACTGGAGGATGCCATTAGTATGCAAGAGATTGAGAAAGTGATAAGAAGTTTGAAATGTGCAAAGGCTGCGGGAATTGATGAGGTGACTGCTGAGATGATCAAGTATGGTGGTCCTAGGGTCTGGGATGCCTTCTGTGCACTGTGCAACCTTTGTTGGCAAAAGGGGGAGGTTCCAGAGGACTAGCGCCCGGCAGTCATAGTACCTCTATATAAAGGGAAAGGTTCCTATCTAGACTGTGCGTACTATAGGGCCATCAGCTTGGTCAGCTTAGCGAGTAAAGTCTATACTAAGGTATTGACCGAACGTATGAAAGGCGTTTCAGAAAGATATTTGTGGGAGGCGCAAGGTGCTTTTAGGAATGGTAGGGGTTGTATGGATCAGATTTTCTCGCTTCGCATTATCGTGGGAAGGTTTCTGGCTATAGGTCAGAAAGTTTTCTGCGCTTTCGTGGATCTAGAAAAAGCATTCGATAGAGTAGTGCGGAAGAAATTGTGGAGTCTTCTGCCTGAATATGGCGTGGAGGACTTCTTACTGCAGGCTGTGAGGTCATTATATCGAGACCACAGAGCCTGTGTAAGGATGGACGGTGACATGTCGCTCTGGTTTGAAGTCTGTTCTGGTGTCAGACAGGGCTGCGTGATGTCTGCCTGGCTGTTCGTGCTGTATTTGGACAGTTGCCTCCAGAGATTAAAAGGTAATATGAGTGGTATGGGATGTGATGACATAGTGGTAAACTGCCGATTGTACGCTGACGATGCTGTGCTAATAGCACCAACAGAAGCAGAGTTGCAGACACTAGTCACGTACGTGAAAGAAGATTGTGAAGTAAAAGGACTGAAAATGAATGTGAACAAAACTAAGGTGTTGGTGTTTGAAAGAGAAGCGGTACAAACGAAATGCGTGATTTGTGTAAATGGAAAATATCTAGAACAAGTGAATGAAATTGTGTATCTGGGGAGTGCGTTTTCGAGGGATGGAAGATGTGAGTTGGATGTGAAGAGACGGGTAGCAGAAGGCAAGAAAGTGAACGGTGCTCTGTTCGCATTAGTGGGTAGCGTGACTACATCTAACACTGCTAAAATGGCCATCCACAATGCAGTGTTGGTGCCAACTTTATTGTACGGTAGTGAGGCCTGGATATGCCCGAAATCGAGTGAAAGTATGATAAATGCTGTGGAGATGCGGTCTCTCAAAAATATGTGCGGTGTCACGCTTGCGGACAGGATAAACAATGAAGAGATACGCAGTATGACAGGGTTGCACAACAGTGTTATTGTAAAAATGAAGAAAGGAATGCTTAGATGGTTCGGGCACTTAGAAAGAATGAGTGATGAAAGACTGACGAAGAAAATCTACAGAGCGAAAGTGAGTGGTAAAAGAAGCCAAAGAAGACCAAGGCTGACTTATGAAGATCAAATAGCCACAGTGTTAGCAGACGGAAATGTCAAAAGCACTCGCATACCTAGGCGAAAATGTGTGAGGAGAATGATGAGATTTGAGGAAGCGAAAGAGGTGTGTAAGGACCGCGACTCCTGGCGCTCCGTCCTCTCTGAATGCCCCGTTAGGGATGTAGCGTGAAGATATGTTATGTTATGTTATGGTAATAATTTTTAATCGACTTCAAAAAAGAAGGAGGTTCTCAATTATTATATTCGTCTGTTACATTTTTTTATATGTTATGTTTGGGCTTCGGGCATATCACTACTTTGTATATGAACCGATTTCAATTATAGTATAGTACCCTCCTCAGATTGTTCATATGCTGGGGAATCAGAAAACAGCCAACTTAGCCATTAAAGTGAAAAATAAACACAGAGTTACCAGTAACGTGTGTAACTAGAGGCATAATACAATGTTGGCTTTTTATTGCATACTTTATAATATATCTATATTCACACTTCTTATAAAATTATTCGTACCTATGCAATAATGTTTTTGTTTGCCCGTACGACGGTCAACCTAGTTATGCTGCATTCTAGACATCCGACCGCCCTGAATATGCAAACTTAGCACTACGACAGCGAGTTTGCTTGAGACCACGGCCGATGCAACTCGGTCGAAACTTCAAGCCAAAATGAAAAGGTAATCGTGTTAAATGTCCCTTTTTAGATAGGTATTTTATAATGCAACGCGAAAGTTCAAAAGTTACAGCGATAATACATGATTTAGCTTACAGCTTACATTATTCGGACCCCACATTGTATTATGCTCTAGTATTAGTCTAACGCCCGATTTGACCAAAGTCCCCTAATACTTAACGAACCCCTAAAAAGAGATATGGGTCCGCTAACGATGATTTTGTGTCACGAAACATTAGGAGCCCCTATGTAGTCAAAAGATCCCCTAAATTTAGAAACTCGAATATCGAACCCATAACTATGTCACAGTTTTGTTGTTAGTTTTTGACAATATGGAGAACAATTTATATATTATTATTATTTAGAAGCCAAGGCTGATTTATGAAATTTAAGTAGCCAGAGTGTTAGCTGACGGAAACGTCAAAAGCACTCGCATACCTAGGCAAAAATGTGTGAGGAGAATGATGAGATTTGAGGAAGCGAAGAAGTATGTTACAACTTACAAGGACCGCGACGCTTGGCGCTCCGTCCTCTCTGACTAGTCCGTTAGGGATACAGCGTGAAAACACGCATGTATGTATGTAGGATTTATATATTATACCTATAGAAACTTAAAAGTAAAACAACAATATCTGTTTTATCGATAAACTTATGGAAACGAATAGTGACTATGGAAACGATAAAACGTCACATAACTATGTCAAAAATTACTAGGAAGCCGTTAGATTAGTGAAAACGAATATTATCTAAAAACCGGTTAAGGGGTCCGTTTAATATAGGAACTACATAGTTATGTGAGGACTAGGTAAATTGACGTAAACTAACGTTGGTAAAATCGGGCATTAGACTGGCTTTGAGTTTATTCAAAATGTATTCTGTAACCAACGCTCTCACTGCTAAGACGCGTTAAATGTAAAATAAAATCTATTTTATATTTTTGAAAAGTCTCTTGCATAACGCTCCAAATTGACTAGCTTTTTTTGGTTATGCAGAAGAAATCTGCACACAGACATTCAGTCCCATGGGAAAGAGACTGGGTGTAGTTAAAGTACAAGCATTGTGTCTACTTTAGAGTCACACAAAGTATTTTTTTGCCGTTGGAACTGCATAATATGAGACTTACCAGATAGCAAATTAAACTTAGACTAGGTGTGCTTAAGTTTACAATGCGACTGCATAAACTTGATGCAAGTTTACATTAGACTTTCAAGTTACCCCGCGTCAAAGATACGATGTTGACATAACAAATACAGTTTTATACATACATACATATCCTCACGCTGTATCCCTAACGGGGTAGTCAGAGAGGACGGAGCGCCAAGCGTCGCGATCCTTACATACTTCTTTCGCTTCCTCAAATCTCATCATTCTCCTCACACATTTTCGCCTAGGTATGTGAGAGCTATTCACATTTCGATCTGCTAACACTGGCTATTTGATCTTCATAAGTCAGCCTTGGTCTTCCTTGGCTTCTTTTACCACTCACTTTCGCTCTGTAGATTTTTTCGTCAGCCTTTCATCACTCATTCTTTCTATGTGCCCGTATCATCTAAGCATTCCTTTCTTAATTTTTACAATAACACTGTCGCGCAACGCTGTCATACTGCGTATCTCTTCATTGCTTATCCTGTCCGCAAGGGTGACACCGCACATATTTCTAAGAGATCGCATTTCTACTGTATTTATCATACTTTCACTCGAATTCGAGCATATCCAAGTCTCACTATAATACAATAAAATTTGCACCAACACCGCATGTTTAGTTCTATGCTGGTGTTATTCAGGTACGACAGTCCATCGTGCAATAAGTAAGGGAATTCTGTGGTAAAATACAAAAGTAGATAACAAAATATAAACGAAAACTGGATATCTGTTGAAAATTATAAGATCGCAGCAATATTATCGTAAACTTCACTATCATATTTGACATAGCAGTTTACAATAATTTAATCCAAAATAGACCTTCTGCTCTGTGCCAACGTGCGCGCGCTAGCATACGAAAAAGCAGTTATTTTCGTTTATTTTAAAAACTATAATTAATTTTAAAAAATTCAACTGGCATTTTGAAGAGTATGAAAGACAGATTATACAAAAAATTTAGAAACATAAGTCGCTCCCGTTAGTCTGAAAAATGCAAATCTCTGTTTTAAATAAGGTTTATTTGGTATTTTTTATGTGTTACAAAAGTTCATCAATTGTGTATCGTAACTGGCAAAATAAAATCAAGCAAATGAGGAACCAGGTTAGCAAATACCACTTTTATACGTTTTGTAGTCACTTACAAAAATTGAGATCCCTGCCGTCAAAATTTCCAATGCGTCGCCTTAAAAGTACTAAAACTTGCCTCGGCATAGTGACTCGGCAATTTATAATCAAAGAAAAATAAAGCCTGCAGCAACCTTATAGGTATGCTATCTGGGTTAACACTACTTCTGCAGCGACGTAGCGTAGCGGACTTTAAATGTTTAAAAGAAAATATAGTAGGTATATTTGAAATATCGTACTGGCTAAGTAAATTTATTTCATCATTAGAATAAAATCTAAGTGATCATTCAAATACAAAAATTCGAATTTCGAAAATTAATTCGAATGGAATAATTATACTATAAATGGTTAGCAAGACATCCGAATAATTCGACTGTAATTTTTGAAACAATCGCCCATCTCTACTTAACAGAATAGTGTTGCAAGTTTAAAAATTTGTTTTGAATCCTCATTATCCTTAATTTGATTTTCTTAGTTCGGTTAGATTTACTTGTCCAAATAGCTGTATTATATGAAAATGTTTATAAGAAAAACGTTTATGACAGACAGACAGATTTGTTTTGCCAATCACTTGAAATCACTATTTATGAAGAAAACGCAGTCAAGGCGAAATAGCTTTTAATATAACATAACTTCACTCTGTGGGAATGAAGCGCCAAGCATCGCGGTCCTTACTCCTTTCTTTCGCCTCCTCAAATCTCGTGATTCCCCTAACACATTTTCGCCTAGGTATGCGAGTGCTTTTTCATCAGCGAACATTCGTGCTATTTAATCGCCATAAGTCAGCCTTGGTATTTCTTGACTTCTCATACCACTCGCTTTTGCTGTGTAGATTTTCTCTTTCATCTTTCATCGCTCATTCTTTCTAATTGCCCGAATCATCTAAGCATTTCTTTATTCATATATACAATAACACTGCCGTCAAAACTTGTCATGTTACATATCTCTTCATTGTTTATTTTGTTCGCGATGGTGCAACTGCACTTATTTAAAAAATCTTGCGACGTAGAAATTTGGCGTAATATCTTGCAAAATTTAATACTTTGAAGTATGTTATACAGTACTGAAAACTTTGAATCATGCAGTAAATGTATTGTTTTTAAGGCTTCAATTAAAGTTTAAATAAGTACATAAAAATTATGATCGAAGTCTGAGATCTTAATCCATAGGTAGGTATCGATTTCTGGAAAGTAATTTCACAAACTTATAAATCCATGAATATTACAATATTCATAAATTTATAAGTTTAACAACGAACGAACAAGTCTCAATCACACGTGACTAAATATTTTTTACTTAAAAGTACACAATTTTAAGTAGGTAGGTACTTACTTCTGGTTGATTACAAATCGTCATGACTGATAGAAAAATCTTCGTAATATGTGCACTAGATGAATGTTGTTTTGTTTAAATAAAAACTATAATTCAAGCTGTATTCGTGAACCATATAACGATTATGTAATTTACATAATAGCAATTAAAATACAAATCGATTTCGAGTTATTTTATAAACACCCGGAATATATCGATTATCTTCATTGTAAAAGAAAAAATATTTAAAACTATATTTCAAAAATAAATCGCGTCATTTAGTGCGGGGAAAGCGAAACTGTCCAGTCGCTCGATTTCTCCCCCGGTGTTGAATCAACTGCCGATGCATCGGTCGTGATTACGACATCGCCTCGTCTCTTCTAGTGCTGTTACTCGTTTTTTCATTCATTTCTTTTCATTTACTCACGTGCTTACTTTCATTTATGCTTTAGATACCCTTATTCTTACTGCTTTACTGGTTTCATCCGCGATTCCGCTCATTGTGTAAACTTATTCTTAATAGGTCATTAATATTTGTAAATCTGCAGTCGCATTCAAGTTATTCTGATATTGTTTGAAAGCAGAAAAAACGCAAACACTGGGTTTTCAGTTAAATGAAAAAAAATGTAACAAAAAGTTTAATGGAATAAAAAATCAGGTAGATAAATATAATACAGTAACTAATTAATCTGTGATAATACGGTACGAATTGATATTTATATATTGCGCATAAAAAAAAGTATCCAGTATAGTAGTAATCAAACAATATAATAAAATTTTACTAATGTGAGTTTCCTTTACACTAATTTTATTAATTTCTTTGAAACACTTTGATGTGAAACAACGAAATTATTTTGAAAATAGCCATGAAAGGATGGTAAGAATGGTTTATTAGAGGAAATACGTAAGGAAAGGAAATAAGATGTTTTACAAAACATATTATTATTAAAATTATTATATCGTATCATGTTTCTTTTTTTAGCATTTAGTTACTAAAGTTACTAGAGTAGAATATAATAAATACTTATGAATCCCTTTAAGTTTATCTATAAATTATCGATATGTACTTTGTCCATCACTATGTCCCAGCTAATATGCACTTGTTAGTCGGTTTGTCCATCAAGTCACGCAGTGTCTGTATATTGTGTAAATGTGGCACGTCATATTTTTTCACAATAAACTACTCTTTATGACATAACCGTATGAATAACGACTTCTAAGTACAATTAGGGTGGGCCGTAGTCGAGAGCAACAGTTTTAACAAAACTATAAAAACTACTGATAGATAACTTAATAAAATATATCGTTTCGAGATAATGAAATTTTTTTGTGTTTCTCGGATTGTAAACATGATACCAGTGACATTTACTATAATAATCTTAATGTATTTGTAATCTACATCAGTTTTTTTATTTTTTTATTCACATCAGAATGGCGAAGGACTGCATAATAGCTTGTGTATACTTAGGTACCTACTATTATACATAGTATTTTTTCCCTATATTAATGGTGCTTACATATCTATATGTTAATGTTTTTACCCAGGCGTGTAACGTTTTTCATATGTCTTTGGTTTTTCGGATGTGTAAAACTGAAATAAAAAAGTAGGTACAAAGCAGCGTTGCCTGATTTTTTTTCGGGAAAAGCGGGATTATGAAACTTTTGAGTATAAAAAGCGGGATTCTTTCGTCAAAAGCGGTACATAATTGTCGCGACTCGCGAATCCTCGGGGCAGTTCGGGTCTACGAAGAGAAGCGAAAGACGCGGGGGCCCGAACAAAACACTACGATATGAACTTCCAAGACAGTCTCACGCGCACGGTGCATTGGATTATTTATTGTATTTTATTATCTTTTGTTAAGCAATATAAACCAGCATATATTACAGTCCACTCTTCTTATTTTAAGTCCTTTAGGACCCTACATAATAAAAAAAAACGTAAATAATCAATTTGTTATTAACTTAAATATTACTTATCCCTTCAAATTAAGTTTACAATGATAATAGATAGCCATAGAAAATGTTTTTAATAAAAACACATTACTAACACTAAAAACAATAATTGCCTTGTGATTACATTCTCCCTGGTTAAATCTTCAGAGAAATACAAATAAGTAATACATTAAAATGTAGTACTTACTATATTCCTCAGAAGATTTAACTTCTTTTAAAGATTCCTTTTTTTTAATATAGTCGATTAACTACACAGGATAGCTTCGAATTCAAAGGTCAGTACTTACGCGTTGAAACAAAACTAATAAATAAATGCAATATTTAGGGTACCTTTTATATTCATTCATGATAGGAACAAAGACGTCGCGTCGGCCGCCAAGAAGCAGAATTCCCGAATTTCCGAAAAGCGGAACTGAGCCTGTCCCGCGCAAGACATTTAATTTTCTGGCAAAAAATCGGGACGTCTAGTAACGCTGGTACCAGGACACCTTTTCGGAAGAAAATCGAGGTAATATCGAAAATTAATGAGATATGTTAGAAATTAAAATGTAATTAGAATAATGAATAAACTTAACAATCGTTTCAAAATCAAAAATCGATCGAATAGTTTTGGCGGAAAAAAAAACTTCGGAAATAAACTAAAAATCGTGATTTTTGCCTTTATGTCGTCAGTCGGCACTAAAGACTAAAATGAATGAAATAATACGTATAACTACTTTAATCAAAGTATTTGAATGTCTTTGACTTTAATTAACTTCATATGTGTAAAATATGTGTATTGTATGTGCTGTATTTTTCACATTCTACTAATTAACCTTTTAATTTGGCGGGAGCAAAAAACGGCGGGAGACTGTTTGACAATTTGATATGACAAGTTAATCTCCGTTCAGAAACAACGATAAGCGCCCAATAGGCGCATTGAGTCTCACGACAACGGACATTACTAAATGAACTGAACGAGTCCGAAATTATTCACTGCCACATGCAAAGTAATCGCAAACAAAGTACCTATTATTTTGTGTATGTAACTTTACATACTATATACCAACGTATCCTTAATTCTGAATAGGCTTTAAGTACGTATAATGTAAAAGCTTCAAAAGCGTTTATGTCTAGTCAATCTGAACTGACACGTACTAAATTAAAAAAGACAAAAAAACTGCTCCAAAATAGACAACGAATAAGGTTCTATGAACTGCTAACAATGCCTTGTGTTCATTAAATGCCAATCTTGCATCAGTTATTACAGGTGCGGTTCAAGGGGGTGGGTGGGTCATTGGAGTCATGACTCGTGATCCTTCCAAATCTCGTTCGTGGCTATTCGAAAAATCTCCTAAAAGTTATTGGTATACGAAAAACATATACCTAAATAAATAAACATTAATATGTTGTGTAAGATAAGTTAAAAATAAAGCTTTTAATATAACCAAATGAATACTCAAGGAAATATAAATGTTAGGAAAATGTTTGAGGATGAGTTGCTTTTATCCCTAGAACGATCATTCTACTCGTAAGCTTAGCTACTTCTAAATAATATATCTATATATATCCTTAGAGAATGCGAGACATTATGAAGCAAACTACTGGATTTTTTAACACGAACCTCTTTCTATTTTTGTAGGATTCTGGACCTTAGTAGAAAAAACAGAACCCTTATAACATTACCGCTCATGCGTTCGTTTGCCTATTGTAGTCTATTTTCTAAAAGTATGTGATGTACCTACTAATTTATAGGGTAGCGATACATTATGATAATGATAACCTACGTATGTTGCACTCACAGACTTTTGTTGCACTAGTTATTATTTTAAAATCTTCGTAGATTTAAAAAAAGTGCAAATTCGGTATTCTAACACGACTTGACCTTTTTTTTATCCTAAGTTCCGAATCTAATACTAGATTTGAAATTTTTAAAATATGACGGTCTATAAAGCCATATCTATACATAATTTGCAGCTAAAATATAACGAGTGGGTTAGTTACTAGATCTTTCTCCAGATATTAAGTTTAGTTTACTATTGTTTTAATTACCTTTAAGGAACCATCTGTGCACAAATAGAATTCTCTCTTAATTTTTTTTTAATCGATGTTGTTTACCATCAGGATGTGGATTCAATCATAAGACTAAGTTAATCCCACCCCGAAATATTGGTCTGCGACCGAGCCTGTTGCAGTCACATTTACAACGCACACTCCTGCCTTCCGTATTTCAATACAAATAATTAAATTATAGAAAATCGAACAAAGAGTTTTGAACTAGGAAGTTACAGTTTTATGATATATTCAAGGTTATGTCAATCAAGTAATAAAGATTAAATATTTTGTTTTTTGTCTGATATTCCAGTCTCCAATCAATTAACGCCATTAAGTTAAAATAAAATATCAATATTAGCAAAAACCAGGTGCAATTATTTTTAGTAATTACTTTACAATTTTATCTGATGATGAATTTAAAAAGCAAGAACGCTCGCTAACGATTTACGCAACGCCTGTTTATTCTTAAGATTAATTTAATTACCTCGAACATATTGTCATTATCATTTACTAGGCGTTATTACTGTTTTATTTTTCACAGTAAGGGTTATATTTTTATTGCTGTTGTTTCTTAATCATGTTATTTTATAATAAATCATTAAAATTATTTCATTTTAAATTACCTAATAAAAATGATGTATATTATTTTAATAAATTTGTAATTGTTTATGGTCTATGACCTTTCTATACATGTACGAGTCATGTACTGAAGCGACGTGGAGAAGAAAAAAAATGAAATTGTCTATTCGCCATCAAAATGGCGTCATCGAAGGAAACCTATTGTTTGTGTGGTCAACCGTATAATATTGGTCAGTTTATGATAGAATGTGACTGTTGTCGTGAATGGTTCCACGGCAGGTAATGTGAAAAAAATATAAATAATCGTGTAAAAAGTGCGTTGTGTGTGAAGAAAAAATAGTTTTATTTTGACAGCACGTCGCCGTTCGGCCATCATTTTGTATCGAATGTTTTATTGAATATTTCTTATTTATTTCGATTATGGACACTTGTTCCGTGTTTATCCGTACACAAGCTATACATTACGTATTCTTTTCTGGTTGGTTTGTACTTCTGCAATTTAATTATTTGTTTACAACCATGGTCACCATGGGACTGACAGTGCGCTTGCTGTCGCTTCTTTGTGTGTAAATAAACAATATTCTCTAAAATCTAACGTAATTTCATTATCATTTTGTCAAACTGTTGTAGAACAAATTTTCTCCGGTATATGTACACTTCATGTCTAATAACTGCGTGTTTGACACTTCTATTGTTACAACATGCAATATGTGCAATAGATTCGTTTTTCTTTCAGCTGTGTCGACGTCAAGGTATACCAATCAGATGATATAGATAAATACCACTGTCCAAAATGTTCACAAACTTATGGGCCTTCAGTGTGTAAGTATTTTTTTAATATGTGTTTATGGTCACATTTCACTAATTTTGATGATTTCACTAATATTTTTTGAGGTTTTGAAAGTGAAACTGTAAGGAAAATTTGTAGATAATTACAAATGTAGACAAATATATACTGTATTAATATAGATGAAATTACAATTGGATATGTTTTCTTGACAACCTATTCATTTATAAGATTATTTTTGATCAGTAGTTAATGTTGTTATAGTTAGTAATGATTATTCTGCTTTTCTAAAAACTTATTTTAATTAATAAAAATATTTTAATTTACTTCCTATTTAAGTGCTCAACTAAACACTCATTTTCTATTCTGATATTGGAAGTTGAAGTAAAAGCTAAAGAAATATTTAGATAATGTGATGTGTTTAGATACTCGTTGAAAATTGGTTTTGTACAAAAGTTGCAATTTGCAAATGTTACAATACTTGCAATTTGCATTTCTTCTCATTTTATTGTAATAATTAGCTATTTGGTGGTATTTCCACCAAACATAGTTACAAAATTTATAAAAACTGTAGCCTAGAAAAACACTTATGCCCGTTTTCACTAGGAGTCACTTAAAGTAAATGCTTAATGAATTAGGAACTCCCTAGAAAGAAAACATATTTCACTAACCTCTAGATAATGCCTAAGAGAGTAAATGATTGCGATCATTTAGGTATAGCCTAAATTTAAGTATTATTTAGGAGTCGCCAACATCTGTGTTAGTGAAAACGGGCATAAGAATCACCCATTTAAGAACCGACTAAGAAAAACAAGTAAATAGGTTCATCTCTTCAAGAGCTACAATGTCACAGACAAACAGATGCAATTTATCATGCTTCCCAATCAGGAGTTAAAAAAAATGTCTTATACTTTATGACAATTTTTATTTGCAGTAAAGATTCCGACAAACAATCATCGTGCAGATCGCTACGAGATTGGGGCGGAGAGTCGGCCATCCCAAGTAGGCACGCCGGCTTGGGTCCGCGCGTTGTCTGCGCGACCTCCGAGGCCCAATCCGGCTGCGTTACAGCGGATGAGGGGATCCCATTTTACTGAACAATTCGTTAGAGATAATGGTTAGTTACTATAACTGACCAACCATCCTTCTTATTGTTATGACCAATAATAAGCCCACAGTAGTAGCATTAGTCACCAAGGATAAAGAAAAAAAGTAAAGCTATCTTTTTGATAACTAAATGTCACTGCCAGCTGTCCATAGAGCATAGACAGATGTTTTCGACACTAAAAACAACTTGCTATTGACTTGGAGTATATCCAAAGCATTCTAAAGTGGGGTCTCTTTTGAAATCTGTCTTGCTTAGTACCAAGTTATCCTTCGGAGTACTCACGATTTTGGGGAGGGTTGCAGTGTGTGTAGTCTGAGTTATCCATGGGGGTCACAGAAAATGAATTATCAGCGTACTCGCTCTGAATATATGTGATTTTAAAGGCCCTCTTCAGTTGACTGGTGGGGGTTGCCATACTCTTATTCTTTTTTCCGACTTACAAAGATAATGTCAGGGGTCTCCTCTAACAATTACAGCAGTTTAGTGATAGCAGTCACCAAAGTCGCTTAATATTTATGCTTCTAAAGTGAGTTCTCAACGGCAATTCATATATTAGTTCACCTCTTTTTAAATGTTTGACTTATTAAAACTTTTGTTTTTACCAACATTTAGTGGATACCTAAAGTGTAAAAAACCAGTAGGTGAAAGTAAGTTCCACAGGAAATCTCAAAGCCCCTCAATGAGCCGAGGATGATAGGAAATTAGTGGGAAAAGCCATGCATAACCTAGTTTCGCTCCCAAGGGCCCTGGGTACCTGTGTTAAGGTTTCTCCTACTGTACTAAAGAAAGGGATTCTTATTGAAGGGATAGCTTAGAGTTGGTTGCTTAAAACAGATATAAATCACCTATTTTATAGATCAACGCTACAAGTACCTCTTTAATTGTACACATGTGTTACAGGTTTTATTCGTCCTGTGATATTCCACAACTCCGAGGGTCTTGAGATGAAGATGCCAAATGCAGCTACATTTACAGTCAGATCAGTGCTTAGATACTGCGGTGCACAGATGGAGGTACTTTTGTTTTTAATTGATTTGACTGCAGTGATAAAATTAAGGCCTACCTTGTTAAGTGGAAATCATCAGAACTTAGAATTTTTTATTTTGATGGAATCTCATAAATTACAATTTTTTATTTTGATGTAATGCAAAAGGAGAATAATGTAGACTTTTCGTTGTTTGTACTTGTACTTTTAATGGCTAGCTACGGGTTACCGAACACTTAATTAGTGCATGGTTGAAGTGTCATGCGTTTGATGCATCAAACAGGCCCTTGCCTTGCCTGGCCTTGGGAAAACAGGTCCTACATATTGTAGGATTTGAAACTTATTATTTTTCCCTTTTCAGTTATTCTTTATTTCGTTTTTTTTTAATTAGATTTTTATTTCCTCTTTAGGTAGGTAGGTATTTATAGGTAAGTAAATGAGTTTTTATAGGTACTTAGTTCTTAGGTTCAAAGTTTTTCTTATTTACGTAGGTTTTAGCTGTCCTTAAGATTTCTAGTTAATGTTTATCATTCGTTTACAATGAGGAATGAGTGTTGTTCCAGTAATTGGTACACACTTGACAGTCTATATCTTGGATACTACTTAACCAATTTTGATGAAACATCCACTGTTCCCTAAGTTGAAAGATATTTAATCCAATAAAAAAAAGAAATACTTGCAATTCCAATTCTAGTTTCTGAAAAGTACGTGAACAATCAATTACCATGAAATAAAAAGAGGCACAGCATCTTGTAGTATACCTTTCTCACTTACTCTTCAATATGCTATATGACATTCTGCCTGCTCCCACATATGCTATGTGACTGTAGTCTGTGTTGTAACTTGTAATGAAGTTTTTATTTGTAATTATTGTCCATTAAACTAAATGTATGTCTCTTATTGTGAAAGAGATCTTATGCTCTATCGTAACTAAAAACTGTCTAAAGGTATCTGATTATAATTTATTGAAATGGGGTTTTTTCTGCATTCAGATTGAGGTGATAGACGTCCGCAGACAGTCTAACCTGCGCATGACTCTTGGAGAATTCGTGGACTACTTCGAGACATTGCCGGAGCACAGGGATGAGAAAGTACTTAATGTGCTAAGTTTGGAGTTCAGTGACACCAAGTGAGTGAGATAACAATATAATAATACATACATACATATATATCTTCACGCTGTATTCCCAATGGGGAATAATATAATAATAATAAACCCTTTTATTCTGAACTACTAGATTAAGTATGAGTATGAATATTTTCTGATATGTCCCGTAGTTCAGTGTGCCTCTTGGCGTAGACCTCTAACATTTTCCAGTGAGTTCTGTCACCATTATCCTATAAAGTTCAGCCGTAACTTTTAGGTGTCTTCCCATCTCGTTTGTTGGCGTCCTCTTTTGCACTTTCTGTCTCTGGGATACCAGTAAATGACACTTTTAAATAGTCAATATTGTTATTAAAACTTGAATGGATAATACATTTTCAATAGGCTAGGTGACTCTCCTGCTCTTAAATATGGTAAATTTTATACATTGTATTATAATAATGAAACATTTTGAATACGGTTGAGAAAAAACCAATCAACATTAATCGACAGAAACGAAGTTATTGGGTTTTAAACTTCAGTTGTGGGAACACTGTGGGGATGAGCTAGATGGAGATAGCGTTACATAGCTGTGACGTCGCGAAGTCGCAATGACATTGCATAGAGCTAAGAGTGACTGAGATGGAACTTATCCGCACTCTGTATCCACTACTAAAGTTTAAAAGCGAATAACTCTTGTTTTTCATTGTATTTCGAATATTTTTTCTTAGTTTTGTTTATAATTACTAAACCTATCTTTGCATGAGGTCGTTAAGAAATAGTTATCTGTCCTTCATGTATTAGAAATCTTTACAATATAAACTCTTGCACGTACTAAGTACTAGGTCTAACTGGCTTTTGGCCGCGGCTTCATCCGCGTGCATGCTGGAGAAATGGTCACTGTCAGTGTTATTTTATATATATATATATATATTTATATATATTTTCTCTTTGTTTCTAATAACATAGTATATAAGTTATTCTAGTTATTACTAACTATGATGTTTGAATAAATAAATAAATTATTATTATTATTGTAAAAGCTTTTGGTCAGAAAATAAAAAAAAATCTATATCTCTACAACAGCGCCACCTAACGGGTGCAACTGTAGCTAAAAATCATCCAGGTGACCCCATAAGTAAAAAAATTTTCAAAATCGGTAAAGCCGTTTAGGAATAGAAGAATAATGAACACAAGCTGACTGGAAATTTTATACATAAAAATGAAATAAAAGACTCAAAAGTTGACAAGCCCTCCATGCGAAATCTAGTCCCTGGTTGAGTATTGAAAACTTTAATGCTTGGTTTACATGTTACAAGTGTGTAAGCCGGTAAGTGGCAAGTTAACTCAATTTCCACATGAAAACAGCTCGTAAGTTGCAAGTCGATTAAATGTCTAAGATAGCAATTTACGACTTGAACTTATCAAGCTGTTTACACTCGGAAATTTTGTTGACTTGGCGACTAACTTCTCAAGCTGTTTACACGTGGAAATTTTGTTGACTTGGCAACTAACTGACTTAGCTAAGTCAGTTAGACACGCGGAAATTTTGTTGACTTGGCAACTAACTGACTTAGCTAAGTCAGTTAGACACGCGGAAATTTTGTTGACTTGGCAACTAACTGACTTAGCTAGGTCAGTTAGACACGCGGAAATTTTGTTGACTTGGCAACTAACTGACTTAGCTAAGTCAGTTAGACACGCGGAAATTTTGTTGACTTGGCAACTAACTGACTTAGCTAAGTCAGTTAGACACGCGGAAATTTTGTTGACTTGGCAACTAACTGACTTAGCTAAGTCAGTTAGACACGCGGAAATTTTGTTGACTTGGCAACTAACTGACTTAGCTAAGTCAGTTAGACACGCGGAAATTTTGTTGACTTGGCAACTAACTGACTTAGCTAAGTCAGTTAGCCACGCGGAAATTTTGTTGACTTGGCAACTAACTGACTTAGCTAAGTCAGTTAGACACGCGGAAATTTTGTTGACTTGGCAACTAACTGACTTAGCTAAGTCAGTTAGACACGCGGAAATTTTGTTGACTTGCCAACTAACTGACCTAGCTAAGTCAGTTAGACACGCGGAAATTTTGTTGACTTGGCAACTAACTTCTCAAGCTGTTTACACGCGGAAATTTTGTTGACTTGCCAACTAACTGACCTAGCTAAGTCAGTTAGACACGCGGAAATTTTGTTGACTTGCCAACTAACTGACCTAGCTAAGTCAGTTAGACACGCGGAAATTTTGTTGACTTGGCGACTAACTTCTCAAGCTGTTTACTCGCGGAAATTTTGTTGACTTGGCAACTAACTGACTTAGCTAAGTCAGTTAGACACGCGAAAATTTTGTTGACTTGGCAACTAACTGACTTAGCTATGTCAGTTAGTTAGTACTGACTGACGTGTAGTGAATTTACACGTTAGTTTATTTTTATTTATTTATTTATTTATTTATTCATGTAACAAACAAGTTAGTAGCTACTAATAGTATGTAAATTGGGCATAACGATTATAATTGTGTTGTCAGGAGAGGGGAGGTTCATGAAGTTTATAATAGTTGCGTGTGTGTGTATTTTGCCAGGAGGGGATAGGTAGTTGAGAGTTGTGTGTTTCAGTACAGGTGAAGTACATAGTTGAAATCTATTATATTCATTGTGTGTGTTGTGCCGGAAATTGTGGGGTGGTATCGTCGAGCCCTACAGACTGACTAAAATAGTATATTTCGTAGTGGGTACATAATGATGCTTTTTCTTACCCGAGGAAGGACGCTAGTTCACTTCGAGGATAAGAAAAGTCATTTTGTACTCTGTTTGAACGATACTTTTTCTACTACCTGAAAGTCCGATACATTAATTAATAATAAAAATAATAATAATGTGCCAGACAATACACACCAATCATCTGATCTAAAACTAGGGTACTCCCTGTGCTATGAGAACCAGACGACGACTATGGGGGCGTCTAGTACACCCTGACCCAAAACAATCTAGAAAAGTTCATTTTCTAAATTGACTCTGAACCTTACGCGCTTGGGTTAACGTCTAATCCACTGCGCTGTCTAGGTCGACATTCAGTCGAAATTCATCATTATTGCTTTCATAAAAATTTGCCATGTTTTACCGCCAAATTGTAAGCCTTTTAACAATGATCTTGCTCCGCGCCGCAGTGCTAAGTGGCTAGTATCATTCTGACAACTGGGGCCGCGAGATAATTTCGCCCGATTGGGCTTGTCCCGGGTACCACTAGTGAGCCCTGTAATGCGCACTTCGGTCTGCTTACTTCCCAGTAGTCCTCATATCCTGGCTCTTTGTTCACCGACTTTGTAAAATATTCTGCTCTGCTTCTGTGGCGTGGTGGGGAACAAAGTGCAGAAGTATTTTAATACCTGAAATAATGACACGGAGTTAAATAATCGTTAGGAATAGAGAGTAATTATTAAAATTTATTATTGTTTTTATAAAAAAGAATGTTGTTGTACGTGAAAATATTTGCAAAGTTATTACGTTACGTTATTTCGTAGAAATGTTACTTGATCCGAGGGTCACATCAACGGCTTGAGTACCTACAACGAGAGACGCGATTCATATGCATTCCCCTTTGTCAAAGTATAAGTAAAATATCCACCGCACAATAAAAACTAGTTTTGAATCGATTTCTTACCATATCTATAATCGAATTTATTGCGTCAAGTTCTCCGCAAAGTATGTCATCTTACACAGTCAGGAGGTGCAACGAAAAATTCCCCACATCCAATTTAGCCGAGGACGGAATTAAATTCCGTAATATGATTCCGTAAATATAATAATTTCAATATAATTTTTGCATTAAGTACTAGTTTTCTATTTTCATATATTTTTTCAGAATCGTATGACTAAATCGATATACCGATCTCATCATAACGTATTTCGATTCATTCGAATATATTACATTAACTTGTTCATCATTCTAGAAAATCGTATCGTAATGTTTGTCATAAAATAATGAACCTTGAATTGGCTTAAAATTCGTGCCTTACAGTTTTAAATTACCGAATTGTACAAATCGTAACGTAAACGCGCTCCCCAGCGAGACTATATTTTTAGATAACATTTTATTATAGACCTTAACGTGTTAGGAATAGAATTACAAATAAATTGCAAAAAAAAATCTACGCACTCCCTACGAGATTATTTCGTTGTAGCATTTAATTTTAAACCTTAATAGATCAGGAATAAAATTTCAATTAAGTTATTTTTTCGACTTGTTTGTGTGCAAAAGCGTATTTGCCAATGTCATGTATTATTACGTAGAATCACAAATAAATTAGTTTTTTCTTATCGTAGAACTCCTCCAGTAAAGTGATAGTAAGCTTTACTGAAGTTATAAAGGACTTCTTGGAAGAGCACGAGAACTTCAGCTACATATGTTTATTTAGACCTACTCCATTCTATTCACTTATACAGAACGTTAAAACACGATATACTAACTTATGTACTTTAAAACTCCCAAAAATGTAAAAAATAGAAAATCTAAACAAAATGTCAATCTCACTTCTCCCGTTCCCGCCAAAAAGTCCCAACGTAATATTATACAGTAGTAGATGTGTGAGTGGAGTCCTAAGAGCGTGTTACGTGCGCGGCAGTATGGCGCCACTGGTGGAGCCCCCGGCGGTGGCGCAGCGGCTGGACTGGGCGTGCGGCGTGTGGCCGGCGGGGGCGGCGGGGGCAGCCTCGGGGGCCGCGGGGGGAGTGTCGGGGGCAGCCTCGGGCTCCCCGCGCCCCGCCGTGCAGCGCTACTGCCTCATGTCCCCCGCCGGCTCCTACACCGACTTCCACGTCGACTTCGGCGGGACCACAGTCTGGTACCATATCATGCATGGACGGAAGGTATTGTTCTTCTTATTCTTTTAATATTATTGACTTCTCGTGTATACGAATCCTGCCAGTGTCAAGTTATTCATGAGATATTCGTATAAAAGGGGTATAAGAACATTGCAAACATGCCATTGGTTGCAGTCGAAAAATAATAATAATGATGCTCCATGATAATGATTTACATCACATATTCGTTTGTAGCTTCCATCACTAATAAAAAACTAGATACACAATCAACGCTCCAAGAATGTCCGAACCAAATGTGCATTCAGATGAGTATTTGAGTGCACTTCTGTTTTAATATTATTCGAAAACGCTAACAGCGAACATGTCAAAGTGCTCCTTTAGTGCAGCGCCTGGGGGTTTGACCTCGGACTTTTGTTACAGTGAATGAATTTAAATGATTGAGGTGGGATTTTCTTTTTTATAGTATAAAAGGTAAAGTTTACCAAAAAATTTTTTGTGCTTTTGATTTTTATATTATTAAACAAAAACTATGCAAAATTAACACTTGAGCATACAATTTTCTTTTAAATTCTTTTTTTTGTCTACACATTCAATTTTATCTAAATAGACATGAGAAAACATTAAAAAAAAATTTAAAAAAAGAATAAAACACAATAAATTAATTATTTAATATCTTTCATTGTTTTCTATCACACTTATCGAACAATCGATAAACCAAGGACTAGTAGCATGACTGATGAGCATAGCTGCATATTGTGCATGATGCAACGTCTAACACCACACTTCGTATTTATACCTATATATATATATTTATTAACCAAAAGTACTAGGAGAGAATGAACTGTCTACCTCCCACTAATAATTAATGTTGCCATATGCGAAATTTCAAAATTTGTTATTTAAAGATGTTACTATCTTTTTTATGATTGTTAACAATATATAGGACACATTACATTTGTCACATCCACATAAGGCCGATAAGCCAGTGTTTCAAGCGAGGCGATTCATGACCTTGCTCATTGAGTTCCCCATTTGTACAGGAGCTCACAGCATGCAGTGTACGATTGTGTCTATACTACACAGCGTCCCTGTCGTGTATACGTTCACGAGTCACATAAACATTCACATATCGCTCTGATAAAGCTGTTAAGAAATACGAAAGGGTATAAATAACTTTTCCGCACCTATAAAATGTTTGCTATTCCTGTAGGCGTCTATTATTTCGAAGGACTCTATATGGCCACGCTCTGTTATTGAACAGATGTGATGAGTGAATAAGAGGATAGCTCTTATTCACTCATCACATTAAAAATACTGAAAGCGGTTTTGATGTGTGTTTATTAATGTTTCAGATATTCTATTTGATCCCCCCAACGGCCACAAACCTAGCCCTCTACCAGCAGTGGAGTGCGTCCAACAATCAGAATGAACAGTTCTTTGGTGATATGGTAAGTTTGTTTTGTATTCAAATTAGCTTCTGCCGGCGATTTCGAATTATACGACTTGGCAACGACGCAGGAATTCCATCCTTATTAGTCGACATTTAGTCATGTAGTCAGACATTATTTAATATGTTTTTCCAATCAGTGTATGTTTTAAAAGCTTAATGCCAGATTCTCCAAGGTCCTCAAATACTTAGCGAACCACTTATAAAGAATAGGAGACCGCTGACGTCGATTTTGCGTTTCACGTAACGTTAGGAGCTTCTATGTAGTTAAAAGGTCCCCTAAATTTAGAAACTCGATTTTCGAAACCCATAACACTAAGTGACTTTTGTACACTGACGATAGCACCTTCAGAAACGGAATTGCAGACACTAGCTACGTGCATGAAAGAAAACGCGAAGTGATAGGTTTGAATGTGAATATGAACAAAACTAATGTTCTTGTGTTTGAAAAGGAAGATGTACAGACAAAGTGTGAAATATGGGTAAATGGAAAATGTCTAGAACAAGTGAACGTAATGGTTTATCTGGAGAGTGCATTTTCAAGGGATGGAAGATATGAGTTGGATGTGAAGAGACGGGCAGCAGCTGGCAATAAAGTAAACGGTGCTCTGTCTGCATTAGTAGGCAGTGTGAATATATCTAACTCAGCCAAAATGGCCATACACAATGCGGTATTGGTTCCAACGTTATTGTATGGTAGAGGTCGGGATATGCCCGAAATTGAGTGAAAGTAAGATAAATGCAATAGAAATTCTCTTAGAAATATGTGCGGTGTCATCCTTACGGACAAAATAAGCAATGAAGAGATACGCAGTATGATAGGGGTTGCACGACAATGTTATTGTAAAAAAATGAATAAAGGAATACTTAGATGGTTCGGCACATAGAAAAAATGAGCGATGAAAGATTGACGAAGAAAATCTACACTGAGAAAGTGAGTGGTAAAAGAAGCCAAGGAAGACCAAGGCTGACTTATGAAGATCAAATAACCAGAGTGTTAGCAGACGGAAATATCAAAAGCACTCGCATACCTAGGCGAAAATGTGTGAAGAGAATGATGAGAGTTGAGGAAGCGATAGAAGTACGTAAGAACCGCGACGCTTGGCGCTCAGTCTCCTCGGACTATCCCGTTAGGGATACAATGTATTTATGTAACACTGTGTGACAGATTTGTGTGTTAATCTTTGACATTATGGAGAATAACTTATATATTACATAGAAAGTTAGAAGTAAAACAATAATGTTTGTTTTAGCGAAAAAAAAACGAATAATCACTCTGGAAACAATAAAATGTCACATAACTATGTCTGACATTACTAGGGAGCCGTTAAATTGGCGAAAATGAATATTATTTAAGAAACAGTTCAAGGGTCTTTTTACTCTAGGTGGTTCATAATTATTTGACGACTTAGCGTTGGTGAAATCGGGCATAAATCTCCTAATTTAGAATATATCCCTCTGAACAGCCCAGAACATATTTGGCATAAGTATTTCTGTTATCAGGTGGAGTGGTATGGAACAGCGGAGCTGTGCGCCGGCCAGACCCTATTCATACCGACGGGATGGATTCACGCCGTTCTAACACCGTGTGACTCGCTCGTCTTTGGCGGGAATTTCCTACATTCATACGCTATTGAGATGCAATTGCAGTGAGTGCCTTGTATTTTTTTTATTGTTTTTTTGTACAACTCTCCCTTGAGAGGTAAGGCAAGGGATCTATGATCATAACAGCCGAGGTCTTCAGTAATAAAGTTATATATTCTTCATTTCATTTCAATGTCGACGTAATACATTTTAATGTTTCTTGGAGTTTCAGGCGACAAATATATTGAAGCAGTCTTTCTAGTAGAATCCACTGAGGTGGACTAAGCCACTAAAAAATCTCAACGTCACACTTCTAAGTCACTTATTTCAACAATTCCACATAATGCACAACACCGTAGACACTTAGGACGCAAAACTACGCCAATTTAACATCACAAATTCCTAAATTGACCCGACTGGGAATCAAACTCGGGACCTTCCGCGCTTACGTACAACACCTAAACCACTGCGCCATGGAGATCGTCACTAATATTTACAGTATTCAATTATATGTGTGTGCCAGGATCTACGAGATCGAGCGTCGCGCGGAGACCCCGCTGATGTTTCGGTACCCGCTGTTCGAGGCGATGCACTGGTACGCGGGCGCGCACTTGCTCACGCTCCTGCGGCGGCACAACGAGGAGACGCAGGTGCGCACACACACACAGACACACACACGCATGCGCACACACACGCGCGCGTACTCACGCTCGCACACTAACGCGCACGCACGCAGCCATCCAAAAACGCAGACGATACATTTGTACGCACGAATACGTACGGTAGCACGCACGCAGAAGCAGGTAGACACACTTTTGTCATAAGATTTCCCGAACCTACGCATCCACACACACGTGCGCGCGCGGTTAATCTAATACTTGTTACACACACACACACACGCACGTGTACACACACACACACTCACACGCTTGCTCACGCTTGCACACTACACGTGCGCGTGCACGCACAGACACGATACATATGTACGCAGAATTACGCACACAAGCACGCACGTACACAGAAATAGGCGCGCACACACGTACGGATGCGGAAAAGTTATTTATACCCTTTCGTATTTCTTAACATCTAATCACGCACTTAAGACCTCCCGGACCCACGCATGCACACACATGCGCGCTTAATCTATGCGTATGTAGACACAAACACGTACGCAAGATCAAAAACAAACTACATGCATGTGGATGTAAACAGACACACATGCTCTTGCAATTATGAACTTACATGCTCAAACGAACAAACGCACGCCCATACACAAACTAGGGCGTATATATACGCTTTGTAACAAGGTATACTTAGATCTTTGAAATTTACTTTTAGGAGACAAGTGTTTTTTTTTTAACCATGATGTATATTTTTTTTATTTTCCAGGATGAAGATTTCATAATAAGTGATAGCTGCGTGCAGAGTACGCCGCAAGAGATACCGCCCTTATTACTGAGAGGGATTAAGATATTATCCAACGCACTTAAGGAATGGCACTCACTTAAAAGCGTAAGTAATACACTTATATTACAGATTACAGAATAAGAAAATATCGTTTCGGATGTCAATAGGTCTAAGCCACAGTTTTGTCGAAATAAAGTTTAGTGTAACTTAACCTAACCTACCATAAAAAATTCAAAGATTATATTCGACAATAGGTCTAACAATCATCCGCCCCCAGACCTTCCAAACATTCTTTGTCATTAGATCTACGCGAAAAATTAATATTACATTATGAAAAAAGTGTAGGTAAATAATTCTAAGCCACAAAATTCCGAAATTATATAAGTTGTATTTGTATTCGTACAATTTTCAAGAACTTCCTGTAAAAATTATATCCTTTTATAAGCAGTAGTGGCTTGAATACAAAAGTAAAATGTCCTTTACGCGCGGCAATATTTATGTAAACTACAAATGTAAACTTCATTTACAGACGTACATACATACATCTGAAAAACATTTATTCCAGTACTCATAAATGTTTTACTTAGATAACTTGAAGTCGCATTTTCTCTACTAATTATGGAAACAGTGAACGTAGAATTGGAACTGCACCCCGAGATTCGCTAACAGGACCGTGATCCTGTTAGCCAATCTCGGGGGCTTCCTTCGACCTACAGCGCGATTCATTATAATTTCACAATTTCACAAATTTCATTTACTCAAAATATTAGTTTTGTGAAATAGGTCCATTATCCTCCAAAGCGACGATATGTCAGAATAAACGTTAGAGAGATTTTAACAGTTATTCCACAGAATAAACTGTGAAGTGCCTATTTGACTGGCCCGTTAGCGCAGTGGCATATGCGTCTGCTTTCCAAGCTAGGGTCCCGGGTACGATCAATTTAGGTCAATTTAGGAAACGAACTTTTCTAAATTGGCTGGGAGACTGGGTTTTACTGGAAACTCCCCCAGAGTTCGTTGTGTGGTACCCATAGTACAAGCTCACTGCTTAGTTTGGGGTCACACAATCTGTGTAATTGTCTGGGGTATTATTATTATTATTAATGTCCAAGCTCTGTAAATCGGGTAATTGACCGCTATTCAAACCAAGTTTACATCATCTCAAGTGATCAATTTGTATATGCTTTTTAACCATCGACAAGCTTTGAATGATATCGAAACCTTTTTAAAAAACTAGCGTTGTATAATGCAACACTAACTCTAAATTAAAGAACTTAAGATTCGGTGCTGGTTAGGTGACTGAGTCTGATTTCTGGAATGTCCTGCGGATGCTTTAAGAGGCGAAGCACGAGTTGATTCGTGATTTTAAAATTTTGGTGGAGAGTAGCTATAAATTATAATAATTCATCACATGAAATTGTTTTGTAATTGCTATGCGGCCAATTTTCCTAATATTACAGACAGATGCAAGCAAGCGAGACAACGTGCCTAAATGTTTAAATTCTGGACAGTTAGTGCGAGAGTTGTGTAAGGAGCTGAGAACTCTTGAGAAGAGGTCAGCAAGCGCTGCCAATAAGGATAAAGTGAGTATGTCGTCGAGTACATGCTAAGTTAGAGTAATAAAATTATTAATGCTGATAGAAGTCTGTATTTGAAATATTGAACGAATATTGAAATGAGGTTGTTGATTGTATAATTCTATTAACAGTCACCTGTCAATGCTAAAAGATAAATTTCACGTAGTTCCTACAGGTCGAGTTCCGAGAGTCATTTCTTACCGCGACGTGACGCGGCGTGCATTTTAAGAAAACAATGGAATATAGCACTTATTTTCTAAGTGTAAAGATAGACATTTCAGTTAAAGCGCGGTACTTCACCACAATGTAGACCGTTCTCACACTGTCACTGAAATTATACCTTTTGTTGTAGTGAATAAGTTCTATATTGCTTTCTTAAAAACCGCGCTCCGTGTCCCGTCGCCTTAAGAGCGGCCAATTTGTCATACTTTCCATACAAATGCTCTTACGTAATATGATTTTTATTTAAATCTTCTAAACAAATGAGATTTGAGGAATCGAAAAGAGTATGTAAGCGAAGTTTGGCGCTCCGTCTTCTCTGATTACCCCGTTAAGGACACGGCTTGAAAATATATATATATGTAAGTGCTTATGTTTTAAACAAGGAATTATCTCATCCTCTAGATCTAGAACTAGGTCTCTATGGAAGAAATAATTTAAAATTTTAAACAATTTCAGTAAAAGCATCCAAAAATCCGCTTTTTTGCACTTACATGAACTTTTTATCATACTCATAAATTGTAAAATTAAAAAGACATCAGATGGAAACCTCGCAAATGCAATGGATATTTATTCTAAATAACCAAAATATTTTTCATTAACTTGTAAGGCCTTTTCAATAACGCATTTTTTCGGGGCTTAGATAAGTGGCTGAATTGTCATAAACGTCAGTACAAAAAAACGACAAATACTACGTGATCTAGTGTAACGAATTTTAAATTGGTAATCAAACGTTATTAACTTTCTATTCAATCGAAACGAAAAGTAAAGTCGTGTGAAAACTGCCGTATAAAATTTATCCAAAGGGCAATATTATATATAAAACAAGATACACATTCAACGTTACAAAAAGTCCAAATCAAATGTGCACTCAAATGAGTATTTGAGTGCACTTTTGTTTTAGTTGTTTTCGAAAATGCTATCAGTAAACACGTCAAAGTGCTCCATCATAAACTGTAAAAACAACACATCCAAAACGCTAAAAAAGAAGAAGATACTTATTTTTGGTAAATAAATGAAGTTATTTTATTTGCGTGTTCATTATTTCGTTATAATAATGTTACATAGCTTTTTTTATTAATTCGTAATCATGTTTTTCAAATATTAATAATAATAATAATAATACTCGGACATTTCACACAGCGCCATCTAGTCCCAAAGTAAGGAGCACAGCGCTTGTGTTATGGGTACTAGACAACTGATATACTACTTATATACTTTTCTTTTGTAAATATATACATACTATACATAAACACCCAGACTCGGGACGGGAATCGAACCCGCAACCCCCGTTTTACTTCCGACGCGCTAAACCGTTGCGCCACGGAGGTCGTCGCCTATTGCCTGACGTTGTATGTCTTATCCTTGTCACTTTCACGTAACAAATCAAAATGACGTAAATAGGAATACGAAATGTAACATTGCATTTTTAATTTTTTTTTTTAATAACCTTCATTTAAATGTCATGCAAGGATATTTTACCACCTTTTGCAATCTTATGCTTTGATAGTAAGGTCTACTTTAAATTAACACAACATTACCGATGATACTATATGATATTAGAAATGTATAATATTAATATGTCAATTTCGACAATAGTTTGTTCAAATTTTACAGATGATCGTGATCTAGATTTTTATTTGTGATATCAGATGTTTTTATACAACCGTCTAAAAATTCGTTAGCGGATAATTCATTAATAAATCTTTATATCTTTAACGACCTTATAGTCTAACTAGCTGTACCCGCGACTTCGTCTGCGCGGAAAATTTTTTCGTGGCTTTCCCGGATTAGGTTCAATTATATGTAAATATGCATAGCATGTTTAAACATTGTTTAAAAAGTTTACGTTTAAGCTTACGTCTGTCTCCGGACTCATTCTATTTCTGTACCAAACATAATTGGTTCGGCGGTTCAGCATTTCCCATTCAAAGTTTTATCCCCCCTTTTCATCCCTTTAGGGATAGTTTTTTGATAAAAAAGTAGTCTATGTCCGTTCCCATGTGTCAAACTATATCCATGCTACATCACAATCAGTTCAGTGGTTTAGCACTTCCCGTACATAGTTTCATCCCCCTCTCCCGTCCCCCTTTTCACAGATTTTGATAAAAAAAGTATTATTAAGATTTAGTGTTTCCCATACAAAGTTTTGTCCCCCTTTTCACCCTCTTCGGGGTAAATTTTTGATAAAAAAAGTAACCCATGCCCGTTTTCTGATGTCAAACTATATCCCTGCCAAAATTCATTATAATCGGTTCAGCGGTTTACCATTTCTTATACAAAGTTTCATCCCCCTTTTCACTCTTTTATGGGTAGATTTTCTAAAAAGATAAGTAGTCGTTTTCGTACTACGCACCGATTTTTATCAAGATCGGTCAAGCCATTCTTCAGTCATAAAAGGACGGTCAAAAATTTTAAAAATGGTGGAATTGAAGTCATTGTGTTATAAAATGAGTATTTATCACAAAATTTGACAGTAAAATTATATCAAATCATTACCAAAATTTAGCGTTTCCTACACAAAGTTTCATCGCCATTTTCATCATCATCACAGGGGTTAAGTTTTTAAAAAAAGTAGCTCATGTCCCTTTCTCTGATGTCAAACTATCTTCCTGCTAAATTTGATCGTAATCGGTTCAGCGGTTTACCATTTCTCATACAAAATTTCATTTCCCTTTTCACCCCTTTAAGGCTAATTTAGCCTATATGTGTTCCCAGGTGTCAAATTATATCCATACATACATACGTACATACATTATCACGCTGTATCCCTAACGAAGATCAGAGAGGACAGAGCGCTACGCGTCGCGGTCCTTACATACTTCTTTCGCTTCCTCAAATCTCATCATTGTCCTCACACATTTTCGCCTAGATATGTGAGTGCTTTTTACATTTCCGTCGGCTAACCCTCTGGATCTTTGATCTTCATAAGTCAGCCTTGATCTTCCTTGACTTCTTTTACCACTCACTTTCGCTCTGTAGATTTTCTTCGTCAGTCTTTCATCACTCGTTCTTTCTATATGCCTGAACCATCCAAGCATTCTTTTTTTCATTTTTACAATAACACTAACTATAACCATAACTATTAATAACAATAACTATATCCATGCTACATCATAATCAGTTCAGCGGTTTAGCATTTCCCGTACAACTTTCGTCCCCCTCCCTCTCATTCCCCTTTTCACAGATTTTTGATAAAAAAAGTAGTCTATGTATTGTTGATAAAAAGAAGTCTTATCGCCGCACTTCTTACTATCAAGATTTAGCGTTTCCCATATAAAGTTTCATCCCTGTTTTCACCATCTTAGGCATAAGTTTTTGATAAAAAAAATTCCTATGTCCGTTCAGTAATGTTAAACTATCTCCCTGCCAAATTTCATCATAATAGGTTTAGCGGTTTACCATTTCCCATACAAAGTTTCATCCCCCTTTTCACCATTTTAGGGATAGATTTTCTAAAAAATAAGTAGTCTATCATGAGCACATTCAGATATTCTTACTACGTACCGATTTTCATTAAGATCAGTCAAGCCGTTCTTCAGTTATAAAAGGACATACAGTCAGACAGACAGACATAAATGGTAGAATCGAAGTCAGTGAGTCATAAAATGACTATCTATCACAAAATTTGTCAGTAAAATTATAATTACAGACAGACGGTAGAGATTTATATAGTAGTATAGATAGATAATAGAAAGATTGTTTTTGAAAAAGAGCCTACGTATGGCCTACGTCTGCCCCCGGGCACGTACTATCTCTGAAGAACACATCATTTATCACCATATTCAGCGGTTTAGCATTGCCCATTTAAAGTTTAATTCCCCTTTTCACCCCCTTAAGGGCAGCTTTTTGATAAAAAAAAGAAGCCCATGCCCGTTCTCTGATGTCAAACTATCTCCCTGCCAAATTTCATCATAATCGGTATAGCGGTTTACCATTTCTCGTACAAAGTTTCATCCCCCTTTTCACCCTCTTAGGAGTAGTTTTTTGATAAAAAGGTAGCCTATGTTCAGTCCCAGGTGTCAAAAAACTATATCCATGCTACATCATAGTCAGTTCAGCGTTTAGCATTTCCCGTACAAATTTTCGTCCACCTCCCACCCGTACCCTTTTCACAGATTCTTGATAAAAAGTAGCCTATGTATTTTTGATAAAAAAAAGTTACCACCTCACCAAATTTTATCATTACCAAGATTTAGCGTTTCCCATACAAAGTTTCATTCCCCTTTTCACCCCCTTAAGGGTAGGTTTTTGGTAAAAAAAAGTAGGTTATGTCCGTTCTTTGATGTTAAATTATCTCAGTGCTAAATTTCATTATAATCGGTTCAGGGGTTTACAATTTCCCATACAAAGTTTCATCCCCCTTTTCACCTTTAGGAGTAGATTTTCTAAAAAATAAGTAGCCTATCATGAGCGCAATCACGTGTTCTTACGACGTACCGATTTCCATTAAGATCAGTTAAGCCGTTCTTTAGTTATAAAAGGACATACAGACAGACAGACAAAAGTTTAAAAAATAGCAGAATCGAAATCAGTAAGTAATAAAAAAATCGAAAAATTTGACAAAAAATCTGAAATTACAGACAGACGCAAGAGATTTATGTAGTAGTATAGATAGACATCAAGCAATAAGTATAATTTGTAATGATCATCATTATAATAAAAATTTAATTTTATTTAAAAATTTAAATTTAATTTAATTAAAAATTTTCAGGATTTTAAAGTTAAGAACACATCGCCTAATAAGTCTCATAAAAAACAAAGCGCAGCCAAGAAATCCTTGAAACTAACGTTACCAAAGCCGATAATGCACATGACGCACAATGGAGAATACCAAAATCAAAATGACAAAGTTTACGCCGATAAAATATACATAGATAATAAAGAAGTGGTCTACCAAGACGGGCAGTACGTCACACAAGATGGCCGCTACATCATGGCGGACCAGGAATTGAAATACGGGAATGGGTTACCAGATACAAAATTCGTAGTAGAAAATAAGGAAATGGTTTTAACAGATAAAGGTTACGGGTACCAGAATTATGAAGAGCAAGTTCAAGGTTACCAGGATAATGGATTTGTAGATAACAGACAGGATAAAAAAAATGTTTTGAAGATTAAGTTAAAGTAAGTCTTTATTTAATTTTTAAGGGGAAAAAAAACTTTTTTAAGGGTCTGTACTAGAGATGGGCCGAATGTGGTTTGAACCGAATACGAACCTCAGCCGAATATTCGGTGAAATTAAAAAATTCGCCCGAAATTCGGCCGCACTTCGGTTCAATTTCGCCGCGCTTTCTTGTCGTCGTAACTTGTTTACGCACTTTCCTCAATTATTGCTAGATGTACCCCGCCCGCACACCGCACTCCTCCGCGTGGCCCGGAGCCGACCGGTCATTAGCAAATACGCCATCGACGTGTCGGAAATAATCAAATATTTGGATATTTTATACAAAAACTGACGAGTAAAATAAAGTGAAATGTATCATAATTATGTGGTTCGCTGATATCTCGTGGTGGTAATGGTCGTTCAGCGTCTACTTCTGCACTAACCAACCACATTCGTGTGAAGCATGATCAAGAATATACACAATTAAAACATTCTGTTCATTCACCAAATTCTTAAATTAAATTAAGAAGAACTAATTTAATTTAATTTGATATCACATACGAGTTAAGGTTTACATGTTCCTAACTAAAATAAATGACCATGAGTATATAAGAGACTTAATTTTATTTTACTGTTATGACAGACATGCTATCTATTCATTTTAGTGAAAATAGTGCAAGTAGGTATTTTTTTTCTAGTGCCGAAAGTTCGGCATTTAAACCGAATTTCGGCCGAATGCCGAAGTTCGGCTCAAGCTGCCGAAATTCGGTTAAACCGAATGTAAAACGAATTTCGGCCCATCCCTGGTCTGTACCCAAATTGGCGAAAATGGAATCCTTGGAGTTTCATCATGCTTGTCCGTACGTCACTACCAACTTATCTTTACGCCTATTGAGCTACCATTTTAAATTCAAATTCAGTTATTTGCCATGATATGTGTAACTAATATATGTCGGCGCGACCGTGGACGATAGGACAGGTGGTTCATCGTCGCAGTCTCGTAGTATGGACTCCATTAACTCAGGCAAACCAATCAAACGAAGCTGATTATGATGAACAATCTTCTTAATTCAAACTACAATCAGCGCTCACTTCAAGACAAAACTAATTGTAACTTTTACGTAACGGTGAACATGACAGGTTCGATGAGATATATCCACTCAGGCGGTCGGATTACAACTGTCGTTCTGTCCCCTCGACTCTGTCCACGTGTGGTGGCAAAAAGGCGCCACCACACGGCGTTCACAGATTATTAAAATCAACCAATCACGAATAAGCCACGTAGACAACTCGCTACCGCGATATCAGTTGACGTCCTGTTTTCGTTCGGTTACCGCTTGCGACGTTATATATATTATGTAGAGGTTGCAGTCTTTAGAATCTTAAACTAAACACATGGCTACATTAAAACATGCAAATATTAATATTTATCAGTCACGTACAGGTTTATAAATACAATGGAAATATTAACCACTAGCGACCCGCCTGGCTTCGCACGGGTAGAATTTTTTTGAAAATGAAAAACAGTCCATGTTATTCATTGATAATGTTGTTTTCTATAGTTGAAATAGTTTTTGAAATCGGTTGAGTATTTTTAAGTTTATCCGTTTCATGTAGGTCGCATTGCCACTTATATCAAATAATAAAAGAGGAGAGATAGAGGAGAAGTTTGTTTGGAAGTTCGTCATAATCTATGGAAAATATCATCAAACACATGGCAAGTACTGTATAAATCTGTTTCCAGTAACTCTCCCACAACCTCTCGTGAGGAAGCACCTCCACCCTACAGTCTTCCAGAACACTCCATCCTCAAATCACACCTGATAAGGTCTACACCAGAGCGACCAACATTGAAACCAATACACCAATGGACAATATCTAAGAAGGATATAGGCGAATACCACGAGGAGCAAATACTCTTCACCAATGAGAACCTACAAACGAACATGAGGCTTGAAGGGCAGGAGATCAACTATGGACCTGGTGAGTACATTTTTATAAACAAAAAAATGCGTTTCTTCAATACCATAATCAGAGATTATGTATAAAAGAAAACTGACCCCGCTTAGCGCGAATTGTCTATTCTCGCCCGGATACATAGGATTGTTGTGCGTAGGGTATGAGATAATGACAACATCCTATTTAGCTATATGTATATGTGAATATGTCAAAGTCAAATCAATTTATTTAAGTAAACCCAATTACAAGGTATTTTTGAAGGTCAAATCTACTTTAATTGGGTTCAAAATGAAGAGAAACGAAAACCTCGACACTGAGAAGAACCGACAAGAAACTCAGCCAGGTATAATTTTTTCAACATCATTTTACAAAAGGGTTTTAGGGATTTTCTCCATGTTCATTTTTGTCTTCTTTTATTGTAACTCCAAATAAATAAATTACATGTCGGTATCAAAGTTTATATTTCTTCTTACACAGCTTAACGAGTACAAAGTGGCATGGCAGGGCGATGGTATGTAAGCGACTGGCGAGCCGTGCGTTCAAATTGTTTTATATTCTACTAAAACGCAATTCAGCATTTTTAGCATCGCCAGGTCGCTACAGCTTTATTAAAATACAATATTCAGAGAGCCAGTAAATGCACGTACAGTGAAGATCATTTCCAGTCTATTGCTTTATTTTCAATGAAATCGTTTATTTTATAGTATGATTGTCTAATCAATGAACGTTTTATAACTAATCTAAATATATTTTCTGTTAATTGAGTGACTTCTTGAGGAACTTTATTATAAAAACGAATGCAGTTATCCAAACGTGAAACATTTGACTTATGTAACATATAATACTTTACGTTAGTAACTAATTAATCTATGATAATACTAAAAAACCTCAGTATCTATCAAATAGGTATTTGTATCATATTTATGAAGTTATTATTGTACTTTAGTTTTGGTTAGTAAAGGAAAAAAAGCACTGAAAAGTACAAAATGACTATTATGCACTTTTCACATTTTTTTTAAGCCATTTTAATTTTTTCCTTGCAAAATTTTATTTGTAATGCTTTACTTACAGGAATGTATTCAACTGAGGACATGCAGACAGAATACCAATACTGCGAGACGGCCAAGCCAGGATCATACCAGCCACAGTCCGCGTATGCGTACCAAGCTGGATCAGTGCCACATTACGGCACCACGCAGATCGATACATACCAACGTTATGATATACTGCCACCTGACAATACGCCACAGGTAAAACCATAGATTTAGTATATTGTAGATAATAATAATAGACTCAGACATTTCACACAGCGCCATCTAGTCCGAAAGTAAAGCACGCGCAAGCACAGCGCTTGTGTTATGGGTACTAGACAACTGATATACTACTTACATACTTTTCTTTTGTAAATAAATACATATTATACATAAACACCTAGACTCGGGGCGGGAATCGAACCCGCAACCCCCGTTTACTTTGCGACGCGCTTAGCCGTTACGCCACGGAGGTCGTCAAAGAAAGAAAGATGGGCAATACAAAAGGGACAGAACATAGTGTTACATATGTTAGAGCGAGATAGATAGACGAGACCATTCACGTACAGTACACGCCATAGTCCAAAATAACTCGAGCGTCATTTACGAAGGAAATTTATCGCGTTTATATTTGCAAAATCTCAGGTGTTACAGCGTAATTTTGTGTTCCTAAGAGGGAGTTAATTATGGTTAAGTGTGTGCAGTGCCCGGATGTAACTCATCACAAAAAAAAACTCACTACTCTACTTGTTGATATGTATCGATACTGGTCCTACCACTTCACACACACATGTGCACTTACATGCACATTGGTGTATTCGCTTTTTGGTCTCGCCGTAATCACTTCATTGCCAATTATAGATAATATAGCTATGGGTAAAACTATTTTCAACTAGCTGATCCGAAAATTTCTAGAACAAGTGAACGAAATTGTATTTCTGGGAAGTACGTTTTCGAGGGTGGATGATGTCAGTTGGATGTGAAGAGACAGGTAGCAGCTGGCAATAAAGTGAACAGTGCTCTATCCGCATTAGTAGGCAGTGTGAATATATCTAACTTAGCCAAAATGGCCATACATAATGCGGTGTTGGTTCCAACTTTATTGTACGGTAGTGAGGCCTGGATATGCCCGAGATCGAGTGAAGTAAGATAAATGCGGTAGAAATGCGATCTTAAAAATATGTGCGGTGTCACCCTTGCTGACAAAATAAGTAATGAAGAGATACGCAGTATGACAGGGATCCACGACAGTGCTATTGTAAAAACGAAGAAAGGCTTAGATGGTTTGGGCAGATAGAAAGAATGAGTGATGAAAAACTGACGAAGAAAATCTACAGAGCGAAAGTGAGTGGTAAAAGAATCCAAGAAAGACCAAGGCTGATTTATGAAGATCAAATAGCCAGAGTGTTAGCAGACGGAAATGTCAAAAGCACTCGCATACCTAGGCGAAAATGTGTGAAGGGAAGCTTTGAGGAGAAATTATGGCTACACCGATATTCATCATTTTTAAAACGATTTCAAAAAAACGAGGAGGTTCTCAATTCGGTTGTATTTTTTTGTTTTTTTTTTTAATATTACGTATAAAAATATGCGACCGATTGACAATTTATGAACCGATTTGGAGAATTCTTTTTTTATTTGAAACGGTGTACCCGCTTGGTCCCTATTAAATTTCACTTGTATTGGAGCTTGAATTTCAAAGATAGACCAAATAACATCAGATAATACGAACTGCTTATAACCAACCTTAATTTGTTTATATTGACGATTCTCTTGTATGTTATTGTGCTCCAGAATTAGAAAAGAGATATTTGGTAACCTGATTCTTCATTTCATTGACTTCTTTTGCCAGTTGCGATACACGCTTGGCTAAGTTTTGTAACAGAAAAAAATCAAAGAAACTTTTTTAAAACAGAGATTTAAGCTTTTCGGACTAACGGAACCGATTTATGTCTCTTAATATTCTGTATCTGAACAATCTAAACATACTCTTCAAAATACCAGTTGGATTTTTTTAAAATTAATTATAGTTTTTAATATAAATGAATATAACTGTATTTTTGGGTTTTTCATAACCTAGCGCGCGCACGAGTATGGTACAGAAGGTCTATTTAGATTAAATTATTGTTTATCACTGCGTCATTTTAAGACACTGTAGCCTCCTTTTAATTAACTACACTGTACTTGTGTGTGTATTTTCGTCAGAGTTCCGTTGCGAAAACGACAAAACGGGATCGTAACAATTCCATCATACGTGCCTGTTTGTTTGTCTGTATGCCACAGCTGATTTCTTCTGTCATCTTTACACCTGAGCTGAAATTTGACACAGATGTAAATTCTTGCACCACGAATCTTAATGGACGTATCTTTGCTTTAAGAATGAGTTCGTTTTTTGTTGGTGCGAGGTTCTAGACTTGTACTAGTGTGCGTGATAGGACAACGATACATAGCTAAATATGACGTTTTTATTTATGTGAATAGGAGTAGCCAAAATACTTAAGATTAACGAGTATTTAGCAAATAATTAAATTAGTACTGCAATGTTTTGTATCGAGCGATCATGAACTGGCACGAATTATACCGACAGTGCGAGCTTGTCAAACTTACTATAGCTGACTGTTATTAGCGGTTACTTTGAATGATAGATAAGAAACACAAAAATTCGTATGACATAAGGGGCAACTCATTATGGCTCGTTCATTGTGAAACTTGGTCCAAGCGTAAATTGGTTACTTAATCCTAGAGCTTAAAATTGGGTATTTTGAATTCATTTGTCTTTGTAATTTTCAATAAAATGTATTTTATTTTATTTGTCCGAAATGGTACCGTTAATTTGTGTTTTAAGCTTTTAACTGGTTTTATTATTGTAAATGAATGTGTTGAATAACTATAAGTCTTTTGTTGTTTCTTCAGACGGCCAGCTACGGCTCTGTAAGTGTTCCGGAGCAGGTAAACGGAGCTTATCACAACCAGCTGCCGTCGTACGACGCGGCCATCGCACAACAGTACGGGACAACGGGATTTGTGAGTGCTCACATTCAAATTCAGTGTTTTCATTAGGGATGCGACGATACCGGTATTGTGTTTGCGATTGTGATATGAATCTTTATTTATTAAGTAGTATTTATGTGAAAGTTATTCATTCATTTTATTGTAATCATAAATTTCTAAAACATGTCACTAATTAGCAATTGAGAAATTATAGTTCAATGAGAAATATACATATATGTATACGTGTATGTATGTGTTTATGTAATTATGGGTAAATACGGAAGGGTATAAAGGTACAAGCTTCTACTATAAACTACAACTTCGTCAAAAGTGAATAGTTCTAGTGTAAAATGTTAAAGTTTAAACAAAAATGAAGATGAGGCAACCCTAATATCAGCGGTTTTATGTCGCTGCAAACATTTGGAATATGGAGCATAATGATAGGGTTGTACATTTTTTTTTCGATTAATTGAATGTTTTTTTTTTGTATGAAAAACAAAACAAACGTGTCCCGCGGGGGTTATTACCTAAAAATTTGCAGACAGCGACAGCCACGCGATCACTGCGCGACTGGTGATTAATTGTAATAAAAAATTAGTGTCATGTATGACGATTGCATATTTATTATTCTATGACCGTAAAAATGCAAATTATCGCGGTAGATTTAGCGCCACTGTACAAATTACATTACACAATTTCTTGTTTTGACAGCAGATATCGTGCGATATTGGCTGTCGCGTGTCTGCAAGTTACATAATAAGCGTGCCGTAATGGTTACATCTGCAATAAAATAGTTAACAGTGACCACTGATGTATATAGATAGGCCCACACTAACAAACAAAATGGTTCAACAAAACCAATCTGATTTGCAAAATCTGATTGGTTTGCTTATAGTCAGTTGCGAGCATTCGACTACTTCGGTTGCGTTGTCCGCCGGGAATAAAAAATAAATGGAGTAGCTTATATCTAATTGAATATAAATTATAATAATAAAAATCGTTTTTGATTTGAAATACGATCTTATATTTTTTAATGTAGATAATTATTGATATATTAATCTTCATTAAAAATTAATACGTTAATCTACATTAAAAAATATAAGTTTACTGTCTGTCGTATAAATCTGTTATGTCAAAAAATTAAAAATAAATAAAAATTCTATTCAGTCAGTGTCAACTCGGTTATGCTTTCTCTGTGCTGTACACCTGTACGTACACGTGTCACTTGAGGCCCGCACTGTGGCGTACAATTTTTGAGAACCAATCGGAATCAAAAATTAATACGAAACCGCAGTGCGCGCCTCGAACGTCACGTGTACGATTTTGGAACGTCTTTATTATACGTTTACTATCGGTGCGGCTCATCTATATAAATCAGTGACAGTGACATGTCGAGACTCCGGTGGATTTATACCCCTTTACAATACAAATACAATAACTATATATATGTATACCGGAGGTATACCATCCTAAGTCCATTTTTTTTTATTTTTACTTGGTGATGTCATTGAAATCAACATTTTATGATCTCTTTAGTAGTATACTATTTTAAGTCCAATAAAAAAAATTAAAAACTTATATACTGATGTTACATATAACAAAAATACCAATCTAAATCATTTACACGTAACATATTCCAAGTCCATTATTTTATTAATTTATAATATTTTTAATAATATCTTTTTGTAATAAAAAACTATCCATTAACCTATTCTCGAACAACAACAAAGATTTTACTTGGAAATTCACACAATTGTTTAGTCTAGTGACATTCGTGAATTATGTTCTATCTGAGACTTTAAACGTGTATACTGAATAATTATCTAAATGACTTTTTGGCGGGAACGGGAGAAGTGAGGTTGTCATTTTATTTAGATTTTCTATTTTTTACATTTTTAGGAGTTTTAAAGTACAATAGTGATAGTATATTGTGTTTTAAAGTTCTGTGTAAGTGACAAGAATGGAGGTGATCTAAATAAACATGTGTAGCTGAACTATTCATGCTCTTCCAAGAAGTCCTTTGTAACTTCAGTAAAGCTTACTATCACTTTACTGGAGGAGTTTTACGCTAAGAAAAAACTGATTTATTTGTGATTCTACACTATGGATTCTACTTATTAATACGTGACATTGGCAAATACGCTAAACTGTGCGCCGTGCCATAAAGGAAGCAGAAGAAAAGAAAAAGGGCGGGAAACTTCGTTTCCCTCTTTGATTCATATTTATTTGATCAATGGCGAAATGCAATCTGCGAAGCCAAAACAAAGAAAAAAAAAATTATCTAAAAGTGACTTAAGATTGTTTGCCTCCGGTATACAGATATATGTATGTGTGTGTATGTAATTGGTAGGTGGTGGAGGAGCCGAAGCCGAAGCCGGAGGCGGCGGCGGCGGGCGACGGCGACGGCGGGGCCGGGGCCGGGGCCGGGGCCAGTCCCGCGGCGGCGCCGGCGCCGGCGCCGGCCGTGCGCCGCTCGGAGCGCGCGGTGCGGCGGCGCGTGTCCAGCACCTACGACTACGAGGACGGGGACCTGTTCGTGGACGAGCCGCCCGCGCCGCGCCGCGCGCCCGCCGCGCGCCGCGCACCGCCCGCGCCCGCGCCCGCCCCCGCTCCCGCGCCTGCGCCTGCGCACGCGCCTGCGCACTACAGGCACGCCGCTGCCGCCGCCGGTCAGTCCACTGTACCGTACCACGGGATATGCAGGGGATTCTCAGTTCATGCAACATAATTTCTAAATCGATATGAAGTCGACTCAAAGTCAAATCAATTTATTCAAGTAAACCCAATTGCAAGGTATTTTTGAACGTCAAATCTACTTTAGTTCGGTTCGAAAAGTAAACCTGAACACTGACAAGAACCGACAAGAAACTCAGATATAATTCTTTTATCATCATTCTACAATAGTTATTTAAAATACAATATAAAACCAGTCAATGCATGTGCAGAGAAGATTATTTTAAGACTTGTTTTTTCTTCAATGAAATCACTAACTTTGTAGTATGCTTTTCCAATCAGTATGCGTTCAATAACAAGTTTAAATTGCTTTTCCGTTAATTGAATAATTTCTTCAGAAATTTTATTATAAAAACGAACACAATCGCCCAAAAATGACTCACTTGACTTTCGTAATTTAAATTTAGCAGTAACTAGCTGATTACGACCACGAGTTTCCATATCATTATTAACAGTCTCCGAACTTTATCAAAATATCGAAAAATATGTCACTGACGCTAAAAATACTGTTCTCGGTGATAATAGACATTAATACCTACACACTGTACGTTCCGTTTTTCTCGATTAAGTTGGTAAAATTGAGAAATGTAATAATTGCATTTTTTATTAACATAAAAACTAAAATTCTCGTTTAAAAATATTAAATAATAAAATTAAAACAAAAATAAACAAATATTTACTTTCATTTTAAAATTACTCTTCAGGCTGATTCAAATGGATTAAATTTTACAATGTAAAATTTTTTGAAAGACGAATTTTTTTCAATAGCCTCGTTTTTTAAATCAAAGGTATCTTTCCACCATAATATTTGGCGTCTACTTTCTGCCGCCGCAATATCAGCTTCCTCGACCACTTCAATAACGAATTCCACCACGAAATCGTCGCCATTTTACTGTTTTATTTTATTATCACAGATAACACAAACAATAGCGAGTTATTTAAATGAATGTATGTGAGATTAAACATGAGTACAATGCGTGTGTAATTATTCGACTTTACATATGACATTCCAGTGTCGACTGCTACTGACCACTCGTTACATGTCGAATGCTAGCGATAGAGAAATGTCTATTGATGACACTATGAGAATACGATCAACCGTTACTAATGGACATCTCCCATTTTTTTTCGATGTAATTCTAATTCGACATTAGATTCCCTCGTGACTCGCAGTGCTACTAAGTAGGATGCATGAAGTACTGCAGTCTCATTACGGCTGGATATTTTTATAGGACTTTGTTGATTTTTCAAAACAAGTGACTTACGCTCGATGAATTCTAACCGTTTGCTTCGTAAAGACGAGTGTCTTGTTTCCAGATGCCAGAGTAGTTTTAAAGGCTTCATGCTTTTTGTAGATACGACTCGAAAACAAACAGCACATTGTGGCTTGTGATCCAATGCAATAAATCCATATTTTTAATGTGTGTCGTTTTGTATAACCTAGTCTTTTTCTTCACTGTTTTTCGTTTTGTCACAAATTTATCCATTTTAATTTAACTTTTTATTGATTTGGTGGGTGGGATAAGGTCGTTGTTGTATGTACTTGCTTCCTTGTGCTATTTCCCTAAAAATGCAAATAACAATGAAACTCTGCCTCGCAACACCTTTTGTACTTATAACTAAGGCATTTAACATGTACGAACCTGTCTAGCGCAGGTGTCACAGGAAGCGTGGGCGGCTTATTTGACAAGTTCGTGCAAGTACAACACAGATGAAACCTTGCCTAGACAGTAATATTAGACCTTCAGACAGCCGGGCGCGATTTACACACGCGTTAACTTATATTTGTAATGCGTGGTTTCGCGTTTTTATTGCCTGAGGGGGCCTTGAAAATTTAAATTAAACGTATAGATACCATTAAGTAAAATATGATTATAGGTATATAGAGTGAAGGCGTCGCAAGACTTTATACTTAACTTTTTGACTTTTTCGTGAATCGCGTCATAAAAATGGTTGAGAAACAATCCTGTATATCAATATGAAGTCACAATGCAAGGAATTTTCCAGGCAATAGCAGCAACTACCGCGCAGCGGCTGCGGTCGCGGCGCGTCCGGCGCCCGCCAACGGCATCGAGTCGCTCATCCAGGCCTCGGTGCTGGCCGAGGAGGAGCAGCCGGTCGACGAGACGTGAGGACTTTTCTATTCTCTATGTTCTGCTTTTGTCCTTGTCATATTTTTATATGTACAAAAGTGTTAGCAACACCGACGAATAAACATAAAGGGGACACCGGCGCCCTCTAGCAGAGCGCGACGGTGTTCGTGACGTCATAAAAAAACAACTGACGGCTTGTTCCCCACTACCGCTCGAGATTATACAAGTCAAAACTCGAGCGCTTCACGGCTCTCTACGTAGTAATATTACATTCTCTTTGGCTCTCTATTGTTTTTTTACCTTCACGACTGCAGCACGAAGTGTTCGAAAGCAAATTAATGAATTATTAATTGATATTAAATATTAATAGATTAATTGATAATTTAAATAAAGTTTGGGGTGTTCCATTGCTATAAGTATCTAATTTACTATTTAATTTTATCGTAGCTAACAAAAGTTAGGATTCTTATGCAATGGTTTTCTCTGTTTATATATACCCGACATATTATTATTATCAATAAAGTTATAGTAGATGGCTGAAAGTAAAAATAGTTTAGTTAATGTGTCAGTGATGTGTGTGCAGCGAGGACGCAGCTGTAGCCGGCATGTTGAGCATCAGCGAGCGGTACTCGGCGCCTGCGGCGGCGGCTGCGTCGGCCGCGTCCGCGTCGACGGCCTCGCGCGCCTTCGGCCTGCCCGCCGCCGCGCATGCCGCCATCGCCCGCGCCAACCACAGGTGATGCGCACGCACGCATTCACACACACAAACACGCATGCATACACACACTCATGCACGCACGCACGCACGCACGCTGCAACATACGGCCGCACGCGCGCCCGTCCGGACAGGCATAACATACATACACTGCAGAAATTGTCCTATTATTATTATTATATCGTATAGTATTATCTAAACTAATTAATCTGTGGTATTATCGGTAAAATTGTGTTAATCTAAAGTAGACCTTACTGTCAAACCATAAAGTTATAAAAGCTCGTAAACAATTCTTGCATGACATTGAAACGAAGTTTATTAAAAACAATATTTAAAATGCAATCTTATGTCTCGTGTGTAAAGTATAATTCACATAACCTATTTGCATTGCTATTAACGTCATTTTGATTTGTTACGTGAAAGTGACAAGGATAAGACATACAACGTCAGATAATATTTAAAAATATGATTAAGAATTTAATAAAAAAGATTTATGTAACGTTATTACTATAACGAAATAATGAACACTTAATATTATTTAATTTATTAACCGACAATAAAATTCTCCGTCTTTTTTAGCCTTCTAGATGTGTTTTTAACCGACTTCAAAAAAAGAAGGAGGTTCTCAATTCGTCTGTATGTTGTTTTTTTTTTATTTTTTTTTTGTTTGTTACCTCATAACTCCGTCATTTATGAACCGATTTCGAAAATTCTTTTTTCATTTGGTAGGTAATACTTCAGAGGTGTTTATAGGTTCATCGATATTGGAGCTTGGACTTCGAAGATACACTAGATAACGAGACCTGGTTACAACCTTTATTTATATTGATGATTCTCTTGTATATCGTTGCGCTCCGGAATTAGAATGAAGTTAATTGCAGACCTGCCCTATATATTTATTTAGGTCAAGACCACTCAAAAGGGAGAAATAAAAAAATTTTATAAAAAAAAAATTAAACCGCCTTCAAAAAAAACACTGAAAAGTATAAAATAACTATCCTTTACTAATCAAAACTCAAGTATAATTAAAATAACTTTATAAATACGATACACATACCTATAATTAAATTTGACAGTTATTGAAGTCGGTGCCAAATCAATGTGCAACAACATAAAGTCTATTAGTTTGGTGATGGTAGACAACTGATATACCACTTATATACTTTTTGTTTCATACATATTATACATAATCACCCAGACTCGGGACGGGAATCGAACCCGCAACCCCCGTTCACTTTCCGACGCGTTTAGGCGTTGCGCCACGGAGGTCGTCAATTCATCAAGTCTGTCACTTGATGAATTGAATCATTTTAGACCTATTGGGTTAACGGTTTTGTTAATATTTGTCCGTACACAGTTTCTAAAATATGATATCAGAAAAAGTTATCGAAACATTCTGTTTTCAATAGCACGTCTAGTGGCAGTAAACGTGTTCGCAAGCCTGCGCTAACGGCGGGCGGGACCGATGAAGAGTTTGCTGATGAAGAGGACATCATCAAGGAGGTGCATAGGGATGAGGAGTATGGTAAGTAGTCATAGTCTGTCAATAAATGACTAGTAAATGATGCAAGACATCGAAAAACATTGAATAGAACTATTGAACTAGCTATAAAATAACCAAAAATTTTGTTTTTTTTTGTAAATCAAGTCTTAGAGGGTGTGTAAACGATGAATATTAACATGGAAATTGTTCTTTTTAGATTTTGCTTAGAAATTGATAAAAATCCTTTTTAATACAAATTAAACTCAATAGGGATGAAATTAGCGTTTCTATTCATCCCCAAATCCATTAATTGTATGAATCGTGTATTTACTTATGGATAGCTCGTTTTTTCAGCGAAGTTGCTAACTTTACCAAAGTTTATGCTTTCAATTACACATGTTAAAAACCGGGACGGCTCTTTAGTTTCATATGAAGATTATGATTCCAATTTTGTCTTCTCCTAAGTTGTGTAAGTATTCGGTAATATTAGACTATGTACTATACAGGATTATTTATTTAATGAATTAATGTTACAGTGTATCCGTCACTGGAGATGAGCTCGGACGAGGATGAAGAGTGGGCGTCGCAACGACGGCGAAGGAACTCTCGGAACAGGATCGATACTAAGTCCAAAACTGACAAGTGAGTTTGTAATTTGTTTATATGTTTAAATAAATAATCTTGACAATTACAGCTATTGTGCTTATCTAAATTAAGTCCTAGGCTTGTTATATGGACCACACAACGAGCTGACATTTCACTCAGTAATATCTAGGATCCAGATTAGTTTTTAGTGTGAGTTGCGACTCCTTAGGGGGTCGAATCCACGTTTCAAGTGGGCAGCGGTTTCTTTTGAGATTTTAATGCAATTCAATTTTTTAATTTGTAGTTTTATAATAAAATAGAATAATATTGCAAAATAAGTTTGTTAGATATTTATTTTAACTGCTCGCGAGTAAAGCTACTCCCCGCTCACGTCGCACGCAAATTTCGCGCAGGCGCAGGTCACGGTTACATCATAAACGCCCGCTCTCGCTACAAATGAACGCTTATTTTTTACCGACTTCAAAAAAAGAAGGAGGTTCTCAATTCGTCTGTATGTTTTTTTTTGTTTTTTTTTTTTGTATGTTTGTTACCTCATAACTCCGTCATTTATGAACCGATTTCGAAAATTCTTTTTTCGTTAGGTAGATAATACTTCAGAGGTGGTCCCATTTAAATTTCACCGATATTGGAGCTTGCACTTCGAAGATACACTAGATAACACGACCTGGTTATAACCTTTATTTATATTGACGATTCTCTTGTATGTCGTTGCTCTCCGGAATTAGAATGAAGTTAATTGCAGACCTGCCCTAGATATTTATTTAGGTCAAGACCACTCAAAAGGGAGAAATAAAAAAATTTCATTAAAAAAAATTAAACCACCTTCAAAAAAAACACTGAAAAGTATAAAATAACTATCCTTTACTAATCAAAACTCAAGTACAATTAAAATAACTTTATAAATACGATACACATACCTATATAATTAAATTTGAAGGTTATTGAAGTCAGTGCCAAATCAATGTGCAACAACATAAAGTCTATTAGTTTGGTGGGCTTGGCACCGACTTCAATAACTGTCAAATTTAATTATATAGGTATGTGTATCGTATTTATAAAGTTATTTTAATTGTACTTGAGTTTTGATTAGTAAAGGATAGTTATTTTATACTTTTCAGTGTTTTTTTTTCCTCTATTTACTATATCTATCACAACAAGAAAAATACTGACAGAAAGCTAGATAATAAGGATGTCACTAAAATAAATATAAGTATTTCTACTGTACTACTAATTCAGAAATAAATTAGAGACGGACAGCGAACTGATAAATTTTGCAAAGTTATTTTTATAATTTACACTGGTATTTCTAGAAACTATTATGTAAATATGTAAATGTTATACTTTCATCATAAATTAGAGTTATACCACAATCCATACTAATATCACAGATTAATTGGTTACTAACGTAAACTAATATGCTAATATTATAAATGCGAATGTCTGTCTGTCTGTTTTTACGGCTAAACCGCTAGATCGATTTTAATGCAATATGGCACGTAGATAGTTTGACACTAGACTCTAGTAGACTAGAGTATGGGCACAGGCTACTTCTTCTATCAAAAATGTACCCCTAAAAAGGTGAAAAGGGGGGATTAGACTTTGTATGGGAAGTGCTAAATTGTTGAACCGTTTATGATGAAATTTGGTCCAGAGATTTAAAGGGGTGAAAAGGGGGATGAAACTTTGTATGGGAATTGCTAAACCACTGAACCGATTATGATGAAATTGGGTACAGAAGTAAGAGGTTTTTGGAGACAGACGTAAGTTACTTTTTTGAAATAAAGTTACGGGAACATATTTTACACAGATGAAGTTGCGCATACAACTAGATGTATATTATAAAATATTTAATTTATAAAAAAAAAAAATAATTTGAATTACAAAATATTGAGGAATGCCCTTGGTTTGTATTTATTGCTGTATTTTTTCTTGGTTTTGTAATGGAATACTATACTATACTATGAAATTTGGTGTAGTAGGTATATTGGTATTAATAAAGACGTATTAAGATTATATAGTCCTATTCGAATTTGTTCGATAATATTATATTCGTATTGATTTGGCATGTTAAGGACATAGCCCTGTTTGGTCACATCTCATGTCTATTACAATTTTTTAGTGTATTAGTTATTTATATGATATTTTTGTAATCTCATTGCACTGAGACGGTTATTAATAATTCTATCGATATTGATATATCAAGGTCATGCAATGAGGTTACGGAAATGTTAATATAAGCTGGATTGATTGTATTTTTGGGAACATAAACTGTCCCAATATAATTGTATATCGGTATTGACACATTTGTGATCATATCATGGTGTACGGTTATGGAGCACTCAACTATAGAGACGAAATATCGAATCATCTTGTTTACCACTGCTCAGTTTATTTACATTAAGAAATATCAACTCTCGCTCGCATTAAGCAGTGCATAACCAATACTAGACCTGTGTGTACGCCTCTGTATATTCCGACAGATTTTTGAATATTTGTGTAATGGCTTATTTGATGGTGTGGTAAAAACCACACTTGTTGACTTGTACACATCGTACAATACTAATTCACGGGTCTATGTCGCTTATGTGCAATTCAGTCGAAACGGGATAAAAGAGGTATTTAGCCTTAAAGTATAAACGCGACATCGACTTTTGAATTAGTATTGTAAGAATAGCCAAAAAATCCAAACTATAAAATAAAATACAGTAACCGCAACAGTGTTTAGACGTAAATAGTTTCCATACAAAGTAAATGACATTGCCAGTGTATAGGTTGAGTGGTCCATGTGTATGTACTGTACTGTACTGTAGTGTAGTGTACTGTACGTGTGACGTGTGGCGACAGGGACGAGTCGTGGTCGCCACGCGCGCGGCTGGGCCGGCTCGTGCCGCGCGTGCGCAGCGGCGGGCGCGCGGGCGTGCGCCGCGAGTGCGTGCGCGCCGCGCTGCACGCCGCCGCCACCTCGGCGCACCCGCACCCACACCCACACCCGCACCCGCACCCGCACCCGCCCGCGCATGCGCATCCGCCGCACCACGACCGACAGGTACGGCACACCACACACCACACATGACAGTATGATGGCTCCTATAAACCTATGAACGATGAACCTATAAACGGCCAGTACGGTTTCCGCGAACAACGGTCTACCACGGACGCCATCAGGGAAGCCCTAAACTTTGCAAGGAGGAGTAAAGCTGAGGGCAAACTAGTCACTGCGGTGTCTTTAGACATCAAAGCTGCCTTCGATAACGCCTGGTGGCCAGCTCTCTTCCACGGGCTTAAACTGGTGGGTTGCCCAAGTAATGTGTACGGACTAATTAAAGATTACGTCCAAAATAGGGCGGTGACCCTCAACTACGCTGGAGCTACGGCCACAAAAATCATGACTAAGGACTGCATCCAGGGGTCGGCCTGTGGTCCAACCATGTGGAATTTAATATTGGACGAGCTCCTGGAAATTCCTCTCCCGGACGGTTGTAGACTGCAGGCCTTCGCCGACGACGTCTTGTTGATCACCACGGCTACCAGTGTGGTTGAGTTGGAGCTTACCACTAATAGTTTGCTCGAGAGAATTGGAGAATGGGGTTCAAGCGTTAAGCTCACCTTCAGTCCAGCCAAGACTTCTCTAATCGGTTTCACTCCAAAGGCTAAGCGGGCCTCTATCCGCATGAGTCGCAGTTCTCTGGATTGGGTTAGAGACATTAAACTCCTCGGTGTAATGCTTGACGAACGGCTCAATTTTAATAGCCACGTTAAGTTTATTATAAATAAAATTACCAAAGTTTTTCATAAGCTCTGTATATATTCACGTCCCACTTGGGGCATCCACACCGATAATATAGTGACTATCTATCACCACGTAATTGAGCCAACCGTCACCTACGCTGCTTTGGGGACATGTCGCCAACAAGAAGCATGTGCAGCGCTCTTTCGCTAGAGTACAACGGTCATTCGCAGTTAAAGCCATTAGAGGCTTTCGAACGATTTCCACTGTGGCGTCGCTTACATTGGCTCAGTTTACCCCATTGCATTTGAAAGTGCTGGAGGTACATGAAACGTGCAAAGTAAAACACACAGGAGTCACCGACCACCTTCCACATGACATCAAATTGGAGAGATCAGTTTTTGATTACCAGCTACCTCATCCAGCAAAAAGAGTCGGGATTCAGTACTGTGTGGTAGCCTCTCAGGAGGAATTGTATCGCTTGGCACCATCGGGGACTCACCTATATACCGACGGCAGCAAGCTTGACGGTAATCGTGTTGGAGCTTCTTGTGTCATATTTCCCTCTGACAGGAAACCTATAGTGAAGAAGTTCAAGCTGCACAGCGTTTGCACAGTATATCAGGCTGATATGTTTGCCATTGCGAAAGCATGTCAGTGGGTGGTGTCCTCCGGCTGTTGTGATGAGTATATATTTACTGATAGCCTGTCATCCTTGCTACCACTGCAGGATGTAAATAACAGGCATCCTCTTGTTGCGGACATCCGAGGGGCACTGCTTGCCTCTATAGGGAGAAATTTATCTGTAAAATTCTTTTGCGTTAAAGCCCACTCTGGCATCATGGGCAACGAGTTCGCAGGTACTAACGCTAAATTAGCGGCTACCTTAAAGAAAGCACCCGACTACCTGGACTTCCCGCTAAGCTTTGCCAAACAAAGAATACGTGCCGTTGGGTTGGCCAGCTGGCAGGACGAATACCAGGGATCGAGAGCTGGTGCTGTCACCAAGGCATGGTGCCCTAAAATTGAGGATATCAGGAAACTGTAGGAATCGACCACAGTATCCTTTCACTTGACGCAGGCTCTCACTGGTCACGGGTTCCACCGTGAGTATCTTTATAGGTTTAAAATCGTCGAGGATTGCACGTGCCCTTGCGATGGAACTTCCGTACAATGTTAGCCACCTCTTACACGACTGCCCTAGGTTCAGTATACAACGCGCGCAGCATGAATATACATGCGAAATGCTAAAAATCAAAGAGCCGTACGAACTAATGAGCCTAATACTCAAAGAGAGTGCAATTAAATCTCTTTCGAAATATGTAGACTTTATTTTCACAAACCTAAAGTCATTTAACGTTTAGATGTTGTACCTGGTTTATACTTAGATTCTTAACAGTTTTACTGTTTTATCTGTGTGTTGTTGTCAAGTGAATCCGAGTACATCGCTATAAGAGTATGTATCAAAAAAAAAAAAGTGAAAGCAGCAAGCTCGTATCAAATAGCGAGCGCCTCGTATCCAAGCGAATAACAGAAGGGGAAAAAAAAAGTATGATGGCTCTCTTCTTTTTTGATGTGTAACATCTTTCCTCTAGCTTTCCTGCACTCTGTGGGAATTATTTTGTGACAAGAGACGGAAGTGTGTAACAGGAAGCTGAAGAAGCACTCGCTATTTATAAATAAATAAATTTGTCATTAAATAATTATTTATTGACAAATTTCACAATATTAATGAAATCTCTAACTACTGAACTAGGCGTATGGTGTGTATCTCAGCAGCAAGCTTCTTCTCCAAAGTTATTGCAATATGTCAATATAGTAACATGCAGTAAAAAATATAAAATAAAATAAAACTTATGGTTAAAATTAGTAGAACGTGAAAAATAAAAAGAAAGACACGAGTGAGTGTGTGTATATGTGGGTGTATGTAGGTGTGTGTTGTGAATGAAAATTGTGAATGTGTGTAATGTATGGTGTACATATAGATACTGCGTAATGTATAAGTATTTATGCCTGAGATTGATAGGGATATAGCTCTTCTGTTTCAATATATTGTGTGTGCTTACTGATTTGATCAATAAGCGCACATGGTAGAAAAGTTGGCCATTAGATAGTACCAACCCATTTACCAAGAGGTTGGTACTGTCAGCCAACAGTGTGATGAACTCGAGCTCGAAATAAACACAGATTAAAATGTTTGGACAATTAACAGTGGTACTGTTATTGACACAGTTCTTCATCGGTTTTTAAATACTTTGAAATCACAAGTATATGTCTCACATTTTAGTTATCATAAGTCTATTGTCTCCACTCTTCCCCAAATTTAACAGAGTAACTGTCTTCAATAAAAAATGACATTACTCCTAGTATTAATGAAATAAAATAGAATTGACATTAAAAAGAATTGTTCTTCGTTAAGAAAAACCATTTCAAATAATACCTGAATCATTTTTTTCAGGATATAATGTTAATGTGACTTATTATCAAGGTGAGATGTGAGATGTTACACATCTTATGCGACTACTGTAAAGCTCGCTCGTATTTTTATATACTTACAACTTGTTTCATATTTAATAGAAACATTTCTGCAATTCTCATGTAATAAAGTACGTCTCTTATGCAAAATATATGTCGTCATATTACTAAGTCCCAAACACTCCGCACTAAAGTGATAGTAGGCTTTACTGGACATAAAAAAGAGTTCTTGGAGAAATGCGAAAACTTCAGACCTTTATACCTTGAACTCCCAAAACCGCAGAAAATAGATAATCGAAATAAAATGTGAAATTCACTTTTCCCATTCTCAGGGCGTATCTGGTCTAAAGTGTGTGAGAAAATTGATGAGATTTGAGGAAGCGAAAGGAGTATATAAGGATTGCAATATTTAGCTCTCCATCCTTTCTGATTATCCCAATAATGATACAGCGTGAAGATGTTATGTTACCATATTGTAAATATTGTACAGAACCCTCTGTACCTATATCGAGCTCTTGCTCAGTTTTTTTTAATTCCTCACAAACGAACGAAGTCACGAACAACAGCGAGTTTAATGTGTTTGTATGTTTTTTACAGAACGCTAAGAGGGCGGTGTTGGCCTCAAAGAGTCGAAGACCGCCACCGCCGGTACATAATACGCCAAATAACAAAAGTAAGTAGTGCAGACACAAATATTAGATCTTTATCTGTGGAAAGTTCTGGTTTGTGAAACTGGCCACTGAACTGGAAATCTAAATTCAAACGCGTAATTCTAAATTCAAAACTTTTTTGTGGCATTCAAAATGGCATTTTATTCACTTGTCAAAAACATGACAGATGTATACATTTGTAACCGAACTGTAACAGTAGCCATTGTTACAAAATTATAATAATTTCTAGTTTCAAATTATTACACAACTTACATATTTACACCAATAATGAAAATAAATATTCCAGACGATTGGTTTTTTCTTTCTTTCTTTATGGCATGGCGCACAGATTAGCGCATTTGCCAATGTCATGTATTGATAAGTAGAATCACTAGTAAATTAGTTTTTTCTTATCGTAAAGCTCCTCCAGATAGTGTAGGCTTTACTGAAGTTATAAAGGACTTCTTGGAAGAGCGCGAGAACTTCAGCTATACATGTTTATTTTGACCTACTTCATTCTTTTCACTTATACAGAAGTTTAAAACACAATATACTATCACTTTAAAACTCCCAAAAATGTAAAAAATAGAAAATATAAATAAAATGACAACTTCACTTCTCCCGTTCCCGCCAAAAAGTCCGATGATTGGGTTGTTGACAACTAATCAAATCAGTTATTAGTTTTTATTATCTGTCAAAACATAATTTTGTATGAGAAGTGTTCGAGCATTAAGAACGGTGACGTTATAGTTTTTTTCCGACGTTTACGATTTTTCACAAAATAAGTATAATTTCAAAACCGAGGCAATTTATTTTTTATTAATTTTACGTCTCTATTTCGTTTTATGTTTATAATTTCTTTTCGATACTGTCAAATAATTGCACCCCATTATTATTATACTAATTGCAATAGTATAATTACTATACTAATAATAACAACAATACTAATAACCCAACCAACAATACCAATAGTAATAATAATAATAATGCGCCAGACGATATACACCAATCATCTGATCTCAAACTAGGGTATTCCCTGTGCTATTAGAACCAGACAACGACTACTAGAGACGTCTCCCAGTACACCCAGACCCGAGACAATCTAGAAAAGTTAATTTCCTAAATTGACCCGACCGGCAATCGAACCCGGAACTTTCCGCGCTTGGTGCAACGTTTAAACCACTGCGCCATCGAGGTCGTCGATGATAGTACAACTACACCAATTATGTGACCAAAACTGAACACTAGGCTTATACTATATGGGTACCACACAACGAACTGAAGAAAAACTCAGTAACAATTTGACAAGACAGTCTAGAAAGTTTCTTTTGTAAATTAACTTAATCGATTATTGAAACAGTAAGTGTCGTCTTGGAAGATAAATGTATTGCGACCTCTATTGCGTCAGGTTGATTATTTAATCGATACGATAAATTCCTAAAATCTCGGTATTTTCCGCTCAAACTCTAAAAACCACCAATCGACACGTGTTTCGCCTCAACGAAGCGTCCTCAGGATATACCAGAGATAGGATTCGGTCACCTATTCGTTCTATCTATTCGGATTCTGTGCTGGTTAGGTGATCAAATCCTATCTCTGGTATATCTTGAGGATGCTTCGTTGAGAGGCGTAACACGTATCGATTGGTGGTTTTTAGAGCTTGAGCGGAAAATAGCTAGAGATTTTAGGAATTTATCGCATGAGATGGAGTTCCGCAAAGTAACACCTGAATCTATACAATATATAATCGATATTAAATCATGTATACCTTCTTCCACAGATACAAGACTGAAAAAGGGTATGAAAACGGCGAAGCAGCGCCTCGGTAAAATACTAAAAATTCACAAAATGATATATTAATAATTATACACATAGGTCATAGACATAAGAGATATAAATATATCTATATAGTAACTGTATATTATGTGGAAACTGAGGGTAGATAATATTTTATATAGCGCATGGACCAATACGTGTTGTAGTGTACGGACTGTTCGTCCGTCTGTCTGTCGCTTTTGTAACTCCATAATAGGTTAATTGACTGTTATGTAACTGAAAGATATGTTTAATGACTGTGAAGAAATATTCGAAATATTTAAAAAAATGTAAGTTATTAACTTTTAAACTTGAGGTAGAGGAGTGGGGATGAGTTTTATTCCTCTCTTATAGTGCTAGAAAATAACACTATGAATTGGTTCTTGAATCAAGAATCAATGAACGAAGCCTTAATGATTTTCTCGCTCTTATCACCGTGTCTCGAACAAATTTTCATGTCTCTATCTCATTAAACGAATAAAACAGCTATAGTAAGTTTGACAACCTCGTGTAATTCTTGTCAGCTCATGACCGGCTCGACGTACAGTTACCTTCGATCACAAATAAATAACTAGATTCACAATCTCCTATAAAATTTAAACAAATTATTGTCCGAATTGACATATATTTTTAATATCGTAAAGTATTATCGGCAATATTGCGTTAATCTAAAGTAGACCTTACTATCAAATCATAAGGTTATAAACGCTCGTAAACGATTCTTGCATGACATTGAAACGAAGTTTGTTAAATAAAATATTTAAAATGCAATCTTACGTCTCGTGCGTAAAGTATAATTCAAATAATCTATTCGCGTTGCTATGTTGCTACATTGATTTGTTACGTGAAAATGACAAAGATAAGACAAATATTGTGAGGCAATATTTAAAGATATGATTACGAATTTAATAAAAAAGAGCTATGTAACTTTATTACTATAATGAAATAATGAACACGTCACTAATATTATTTATTTATTAACCGAAAATAAGAATTTTTTTTAGCGTTCTAAATGTGTTATTTTTGCAATTTTTGAAGGAGCATTTTGACATGTTCGCTGTTAGCGTTTTCGAATACTATTAAAACAGAAGTGCGCTCAAATACTCATTTGAGTGCACATTTGGTTCGGACATTTTTGGAGCGTTGATTGTGTATCTAGTTTTTTATTTGTGATCGAAGAGCGACATCTATGTGGAGCTTATCCTTACTCCGACCTACTGAATTTTAAAATCCAATAAGTCCTATGATTTTCAATTTTCAAATATTTTTCACAGCCATATTCATGATTTTTATTTATTTTTTTGTTTATGAAACATCATTTTCAAAAACAGTCAATTTGCCTGTTTTTCACGAAAGAAAACTGGAATTAGGGATTTAGCGTAGCTACTTACTTTCGTAACGATTTGGTTTGCTGTAAATTTGTCAGTCGACAGTAAAAAGAACCTCCTGTGGTGAAACCTTGTTCTTTTTTTACTTTTCTAGTAAAATGTAATTAATAATGTGCCTCGTTTCTCGTGTGTACTTGTATATAGAAGCATCCATATTGACATTTCATAATAATATATATTTAGTATATCTTACGTATTAATACGTATACTTTTTGTTATTTTTTTCGACTTTATTTATAATGTTGATCCTTTTTTTCTTAACTGGTTACTGTTGCACTCTAAATAGATAAAAATCCTCTGTATCCGTCTTGCTCAATTGACTCTTCCAGACCTTTTCAACTCAATGACGTGTAATATGGAAAAGTTTCTTTGAAAGCAAAACACATGTCTATTAATATGTTCTTCAAACTGTATCCTTAACGAGGTAGTCTAAGGATGGAGCGCCATTCATCGCGGTCCTTCTGTGTTCTCCTCAAATCTCATCATTCGCTTCACACAATTCGCCTAGGTATGCGCATGCTTTTGATATTTATGTCAGCTAACATTTGCTGTTTGATCTTCATAAGTCAACCTCAGTTAAAGTTTAATTATATTAAACAAACAGTTATTAACATCCTTTTCAATCTTTGCATACTTTATTTTTAGGTACAAAATTCATAAACTAACCTAACCTAACCTCGTTGTAACCAGTAGAGAAAAAAGGGTTTGTCTTTAACAGAATTAAAATTTTGCTATACCTGTGACGTTTGTATTAGTTTAACTAAAGATCTGCTTGTTGTCTTTCTTAATAATTTTATATTTAGGTGTATATGTAATGATATTGATACTATTTTTTGAGCTGTGTTAAGGCGTCATTCACACTCGTCGCTGATTCTCTTTAAATTAAATATAACCTTATAAATCTGTAATTCCGCCTTAACTGATTCGACTTAAATATGTTTCGTCTCTTAACGATATATTGTGAACAGATCTGCCAATTTTTCGAACAAAATAACTTTAGAAGAGAATTGAAAGATATCTGCAAAGTATGTATATTGTTTTTTAAATGTTTTCTTCGTGGTTTTTGTTCTATTCAGTTTTTGGTTTGCTTTGTCAAGATAATAATGAGTTTATAATTTGGTCAAAATTTTGGATTATTTTATGTCGTGTAAGTGCATAATATCAACGAAAAGTATGACATTTTTATAGTTAGAAACCCTCATCAGGAACCGTATGCTATGATTCTCGATTCTATCAGTATGTAACTAGTGTATTTAAACAAAATGTATTGGTTATATACACAATGGCATATTCATTTTTGTGAATTTTTATGGATAACACCGGGTGCTGTTATCTACAAAAATTCAAGAAATGCAATTTGTCTTTTTGGCTAAATTAGATTGCAGCTGGCAAAACATTTGAAATAAAATATCCACTTTTTTGTAGTAGATAAGTACCTAAATTTACAGAAAACTTACTATGTTTAGTATTGAATATACAGGAGTTACAGATAATTTATTTACTTTTAATTAGAAATATAGCGATAACTAAAGAACATTGGCATGTGTGAATCAGGCCTTATATTCTAATAAAACTTAATTTAAAATCTATGTGAGAAAAAATTACACATACACTTCTTGAATTCAATATATTTATTTTTTCTCACATAGTTTAGTGCCTCAGTCGCAAAATTGTATTTTCATAAGGCTATGAAACGATATCGAATCATAATATATCATTTCAATCAATCATTTCAATTTCTTCTAATAGAGTGAAATTAATAGATAATATTTGAACTTGTAAAGTTTTATACATACATAACTAGCGCAGAGTATATTATGGGCTTACTAATCTAGTTTTATTCACAGATTTTTCTAAATACTCGATGCTTGAGCCGTTAGGGATAGAGCGTTAAGATACATTATATACTATGCATAAAGTTTGTCTGTGGTCGAATTTTTAATGTAGTACAGATAACTAATGTTCCTAACTCCTACAGTGCTGCCAACAACTAGTTCTGATGAATCTTGACGAAATCTATATTCAAAATCGATATTGTTATCAATAAATAATGTAATTGTAGTACAATAGTTAAAAATAACTATTATTTGATGTCCTAAAACGAAATATCAGAAAAAATATTAGAAACCGAACTATATTCAACAATTACAATTGATTTAGTTGCTTTCAGTTACTTTGTTTTGGGTCGATTTAATAATAAATAAATAATTTATTAGAATTTTATCTGTAAGCTGTGTATAAAATTATATTAGTAAGATAATAAATTACTTATTGAAAAAAAAAGAAACATAATTGTAATTATCTACCAAGTTAAATTAACCTATATACAGTATAAAATATAAATAGAGTGTTATCTATGTAACTTTGTATTTCGTATTAATATGAACATACTAGTAGGTAATTCTATTCGAGATGTGTGATTTTCAGTTAAGCAAAAAGTATTTTCATCAATTATTTCATATATAAATAAGTACTGCTATAAGTTTTTCAATGATCTTTAAAATATTCTAACCGGGTTTTTGTGAAAATTAAATATTATAAAACTCATAAAATGTTAATAATTTGCTGTAATATTTTTACATATTACAGTAAATTATTAACATTTTATGTTATGTAGAGAACGTATCGATTATTCGATCAAATGTACTAATCGATACTTAATCGACACTATTCGATATTAGGCAGCGCCGATTATTAGGTGTTTTGCAATTAAATTATTCACTATTATACTAGGTCAGCCTAATAATCAGTTATTCGATATGAGTGTGGTTGATTCTATATACTATATTAGGCAGTACCTAATATTCGGTAATCTGTCGTAATACCTAGTATTCTGTATTTGGCAATGATGAATTATTTATGTGCAGTATTCTGAAATACCAAATATTATAGTATTTGTACTACTATTTATACTGAATATCATTAGTTAAAATTGCTTATTTCTTTTCATACAAATATATAAGTTACATAGGTAACATCAACAGAGAAATAATTATTCACAGATTATATATTTGTAATAGAAATTAAATTTAAAAGACATTTTTTCACTATAACATTAATTCTTAATCTTAAACCCACCACCAACTCATGTAAATAAGAATAACCTAAAAAAATTTTTGCTATGAAACTCCATTATCAAGATTTTTTTGTTAATTATTGTTTAGTGATAATAGGTGTAAGTGTTTTGATTCATGTTATTTTGGTTTGTATCGAAAAAAGTGCAGAAAGGTGCAAAAAGTTAATAATAGTAATAAATTCTAAACAATCTCGCTTGATATGACTGAAACAGTAGTCACAGTGCAATCATAACAGTAGGCAGTGCTGGTTTTAGCAATTCCAGCGTCCTGGACGAGATTTCTAGGAACTCAAACATGTGGAAAAAAATTGAAAAGAAAAACAAAGACAAAAATAAAATAAAATGTTTATTTCAACAGATTTCTTTTAGTAATGTAGGCACCTTTGGCGCCTCTTCATGCCTGGCGCCCTTAGGTGAGCGCCCAACCGCGCGCAGCCCTGACGCCACTGCTGTCAGTAGGATGTCCTCATATAAAGCTGGGGTTCTCGTTTTGTATGTGTGCGCGCTAATACGCACGCGTCGTGGCATACGCACAACAACAATATTTAGGGAGATTATGGGTGATTATTGTAGCGCCAGTCGGGGTCGCACGCAACTACTTCTATATATATGTCTTTAATTCGTTCTTCACATTACAAAAATTACTTGCTAATTCTATCGCTAAATAGGAGTGTTTGTACTGTTGTGTTCCAGTGTGGACGGTAAGATGCCGGTGATTCCGTCACAAGAAGCATATCATCTTAATCCTCAGGTTCGACAACGCATTTACAATCGGAATTTTTTAGCTATAATATTGTATATCTGTGGGTCTCAATGCACTTATGATCAGATAGTCTTTTCAAAAAAAAATGATTGCAAATCGATTTATCACAATCTTAATCTGTCACTATAAAATAAATCGCTATCTGAAACATCATTGCGGTGTCATAACTTAAATTACGTATATTCTTATCGCATACGTCTCACAATCTGAATAATAAACTGAGCTAAATTAGCAATAAAAACAGTTTATTCTCGTGTTACTTACGACGTTAATACGGCATTAATTGGGTGGTATTACCCTGATACAAGATTCGATCGTATTGAAATTTAAAAAAACGAATTTGATCAAATCTCGAACCTGTGGACTACCGCCTATTAATTTTTCGCTACAAGATTATCTAAATTTTGGGTCAAAATTTGATCTTCTTTTGTACAAGATTTGTCAGGGTATTCTCGTTATGTTTACAGAATTGGTAGTGAATTAGGGTGATATTCTACTGTTACAAGATTCGATTATATTTTTAAAAAGACAAATTTGATTAAATCTCGAACCTATGAACTTCCGCCTTGAAATTTTTCTGTCCAAGATTCTTTGTCCAAATCTTGGCCCAAAATTCGATTGCATTCAAACTTTGCACAAAAAAAATCTATAAAATTTGGAATTAGTGAACTACCATCCTAAACTTTCTCTGCAAGATTCTGTTTCCAAAGCTTGGACAAGATTTGATCTTTGTCTAAGATTAAATAAAGAAATTTAATCATGTCTTGAATCAATGGAATAAAACCTAAGGAATTCTTAATAATTGTATATTTCGCGATTTTATGTGTGAGGTCTGTCGATTCGCCTAAGTCGATATCGTAATGTATTTTATGAATCTCGTGACAAGATCATGTCTTTGTAAAAATAACCACTAATATCCTTTAACTCATTCGCACACAGAAGGCTATTACAAAAACTGTGTAAGTAAGATATTTATTATTTTTTAATTTAATCCGGCTTCTCTGCTGTCATTATTCTGACATACGTACTAGGCTCATTTGTTTAACAACACTCAAATATAATCTGATAATCTAAGATGTCTTTGTTTATCTTAATTCTCAAGGAACTGTTATCTGGATAATTCAAATTGTAGATAATGGCTGGCTCAGCATACGTTGTTCTGCCTTCTCTGTTGGCTGTCAAATGAGTTTGATTATGTTATAATAACATGCCTTTGGCACCACTTATCATTTCCTATGATAGATTTGAAACGTCTTGACAAATAATTATTTTGTTGGAATATGCCCTCAAGCAGTCAAGTCGTTCAGAAGTTACACGATAATTAACAGACGACCAACGATTATACAGGTGTAACAAGGGCCGTGGATCAAACGAAGTAGAACGATAGAGCATCTCAACACCTATCGATTTAAGTCCATGTATATGATTCTGCTATTTTCAGTGGTTCAAAAGTCATTTTGGTTTTTGTGGAATTTGAGTATAAATCTTTAAACAAAATATCTTGAGATTTACCCATATTCACTCGCCTCGCATATACTATAGCACTCGCATACTTAGGTGAATGAGCGAGGAGAATTATGAGATTTGAGGAAGCGAATGATGTAAGGACCGCAAAGCTTGGCGCTGCGTCCTCTGACTACCCCGTTAGGGATACAGCGTGTAGATATGTGTGGTGATCAGGGTGATCAGGACATGTTCTATAAGATATTCTCAGAAAACTCAAGTAATTGTTGGTCATCCTCCAGTGAGTTAACTAATTTTACCCGTCTTTTATAAAAAATATTTTGCACCTATCTGCATTTAAAATTGAATAAAACGTCTGAGTACAGGGTGTGCTTTTTTATATAAGAAAATCACAAAGTTAGTTTAAGCTATTCTCTATAACATCGTTTCTCAATCTTAGTGTTGCGACCCCCTCACAAGGCTTAAAAAGTGAAAAGCCTTAACCGTTTCATTAGTTAATATTTTAATACTTATTCACCAAAGTTTTATATTACTAACAAAGTGACCAAAAGTGTTTACAAGATCTTTTATAAATACACTTAATTTTTTCAAGTTTGCGACTCTCCTTATACCTGATCGCGACCTCCTTGGGGGTCGAGACCCTCAGGTTGAAACGATGCTCTGTAGTAAGATGTATATTTTTTTTATTAATTTGTACCATTTTTAAGTTAGCTTCGATTTAAGATATTAACAGAAACAGACCTGTTTCTAAATTGTCTGATTTAGGCATTTTAGTAGACATACCTACCTAATGTTTCTTTAACAAAAAAGTATTTCTAATTTTTATACATTTTTCTGTCGCGTTCTATTCTAACGAAACGTGACCTGAAAACGATATTCGTGTAATTTGTATATTTGAAATCTGATCTGTGAAATATTTTGTACGCATTAGAAAGGGATGCAGCTCCACGCATATGCATGGCAGCATCTCTCTCTAACGAGCACTTGCTTAAGTTATGGCAGTTTTTCAAATTATATTCTTTAAATGAAAGGTTTAATCATGGACATATCTGTGAAAAAATTAGTAAAATAATCGAATAATGTCAAGTAATGTGGATGGAATGAAAATAAGCTGTCTCTGTCACACCTAGCGTTGGGTTACAAGTTGTGCCGACACTACAAGTTTGTGCCGTAACAATCTGACGTTGTCTCCCTCTAACTTATGCCCAATACTCGGGCATTTACAAACCAATTGTAACTCCTACATTTTTCAACTAAATTCAAATGTTTTTTTCACAGCCGTGTTCATTACGTTTGTTGTTTTTATAAAATATATAATATATAGCAATTTCGAGAACAGCCAACTAGAATTTTTTTTTTGTTTGTTGCACTATTATGTAGTTGTAAAGAATCGTCAAGCGCCTTTTTTGCTAAGCCCATAGATAATTTAATAAGATAAGAATGCAAGGACATCTGTTTTTCAATATAGTACAATTATGTATTCGTGTCATGACAACAGCGTGCTATTTCATAAGATAATGGAAATATTCGGTCCAGTACGAGTGTGACTCTCACGCAAAGGTTTCCGTATACTATTTATGAAATAATAAGTTGTTAAAACTTTTGTACCTTAAGAATTTATTTATTTCACAGATACTCAATAGCATTATCACAAAATTACTCCAATTAAAGTATAAAAAATGTTAAATAGTGTGAAACACTTTTACGGAAGTATGCAACACTTATTATCATACAATGATACTAACTATAGTACACTGACAAAGCATTATAATATTTGAATTTGGTAGATATAATAAAATAAAACAAAATAAAATATGGTAAAATGAAATAAAATATAACTAACCACATTATGTCACATCATAATGACAGATCTGTTTTTCCGAATGCGCCAAAAGAAGTAACTTAAAAAATCCATAGTATACATCACTAGAGACCCGCCCGGCTTCGAATGGGTAGACATTTTTTTGAAAATAAAATACAACCCATGTTACTCGCTGATAATGTAGTTTCCTATAGGTGAAAGAATTTTTGAAATCAATCGCATAGTTTTTGAGTTTATCCATTACATTCAGACAAAATTTTAACTTATTTGTGATATTAGTATAGATAATATAGATTTTTTTAAATTACACTTCTTTTGGCGCATTTGAAAAAACAGATCAAAGAGTATTTTTTAGCGTGTAACGAAGTTGCGCGAGTCGATGTAAGACATAATTTATTATTTTTATTTCACTCACTTCAAGCAGTCGAGTTTTATTTTTTTATGTGGCCAGATTTGTTTAAAAACGTCAAAGAAATATAACTTCTTATGTGCGTATACACATACTTTTTTTTAAACCTTACCTCAGCCATTATATTACTGGTCTATCATAAAAAATTCAAAGTCTATAAATGTCAAAGAATGAAAAATTAAGAAATTCGCCATATCATAAATATCATAGGAATACTCTGTTCGCGAGTCTAATTTTTCTAAGGTTGATTGGATCAATAATATTTTCATGAAAAAGTAAGAAAAACGTTTGGTTTTTATAACAATAGATCGATCCTCTAAATAATTTTCCATCTACTTTGTAAAATTGAAAAACAGATGTCGTACATGGGCTAAAATAATGTCAAGTGTAAAGGCGTTCACTTACTGTCTACGCTGCTATACTTAATCCCTGAAATTAAAACAAGTCCTAAACCGTGAACTTTTCATATTTTGTTTCATAGACAGCGTAGTCAGCGAGTGATTGTCGTAATTGTAAATTATGAATTATTATAAATGTAAATTGTTGTGACTGAAGAAAGTTTTCTAGATGTATCCCATTCATGCTGTGTTTTATTGCATACCTTCGTTTTTTAGGGTCCCATAATCAAAACAGGAAACCTAAGTCTGCAGTTGAACGACGCGTAATCGTTCGTGCGGGAGCTGCTATTATAGGTCGCTGTCCTCTTGTGTTAAGGCGACGCATTGTTAACAGTAATTTCATATAAAATAGACCTTCTGTTCTATGCAAACATGCGCTAGCTAGCTAGCGCTAGCTTACGAAAAATACGAAAACCACTTATTTTCGTTTATTTTAAAAACAATAATTATTTTTAAAAAATCCAACTGTAATTTTGAGGAATATGTTTAAAGTAAACTATACAGAAAATTTAAAAATATAAATCGGTCCCGTTTCTCCGAAAAATGTAAATCTGTTATAAAAGAGGTTTCTTTGATATTTTTTTTGTGTTACAATAGTTAACCAACCGTGTATGGCAACTGTCAAAATGAAGTCAATGAAATGAAGAATCAGGATACCAAATATCACTGTCATACGTTTTGTAGTCACTTAGAAAAATTGAGAACCCTGCCGTCAAAATTTCCAATGCGTCCCCTTAATAATGGCGAACATGAACTCTATTTACCAGGCAACAACATTTGAAATTGCGGAAGTACCTAACCGCACGAGTGACAGTTACCCCGCCCGCGCCCCTCTGTCTCCCCCCCTCTAAATAACGAAGTTGCTTGGTATGTCATCATTGTCTTTGTCGCGTGGCAACTGAGAAGTTTGATTTATAAGTGTATAGAGTTGCATGGCAAACTTGGTGCAACCTCTTACGTCAAGCTACCTGCACGCTTAGTTCAAGTTTAAATAGCTATCGATGAGGAAGTTTGCGAGTATTATTTTATTTTTTATTGAAGTAAAACTTCTTTAGGCACGCTTGGCTTGGGGAGTAAGCTGGCGAATGCATGACGAGAGCGTTACGAAAAGTGTGATCGGGCGAGGCGAACGGAAGTTGAAAGAGAGAGATATGGAGTTACATGTTAGTAAAGATGGAAAGAGAGAGTTACGTTTCGTATGTAAGAAGTTTTACTTCAGTTGTGTGGTCTAAAGCACACTCGTTTTTTAAGACTAGCTGTACCCGCGGCTTCGTCTGTGCGGAAAAATTTTTTGTGACTCGGATTAGGTTAGATTATCTATCTATACTATTACATAAATCTCTGGCGTCTGTCCGTAATTACAATTTTACTGTCAAATTTTGGGATAGGTAGTTGTTTTATGATTCACTGCCTTCGATTCTACCATTTTTAAAATTTTTGTCTGTCTGTGTATGTATGCATGTCCTTTTATAACTAAAAAAGCGCTTCACTGATTTTGATGAAAATCGGTACGTAGTACCTTTATGTGATTGCGCTTATGTTGGCTTACTTATTTTTTTAGAAAGTCTACCTCTAAAGGGGTGAAAAGGGGGATGAAACTTTGTATGGGAAATGCTAAACCGCTGAACTGATTATGATGAAATTCGGTATGGAGATAGTTTGACATCCGAGAACGGACACAGGCTATTTTTTTTTTATCGAAAATCTACCCCTAAGAAAGCGAAAAGAGTAGAATCGAAGGCAGTGTGCGTTCGACTCTACCATTTTTAAAATTTTTGTCTGTCTGTATGTATGTGTCCTTTTATAACTACCGCTTCACTGATCTTGATGAAAATCGGTACGTAGTACCGATATGTGGTTGCGCTCATGTAGGCTGCTTATTTTTTTAGAAAATTACCTCCGAAGGGGTGAAAAGGGGGATGAAATTTTGTACGGGTAATGGTAAACCGCTGAACCGATTATGATGAAAATTGGCAGGGAGATAATTTGACATCAGAAAACCGACAGGCTATTTTTTTATCAAAAATCTACCTCTAAGAAGGCGATCACAGGATGAAACTCTTATTAGAAATGCTAAACCTCGGTTATGATAAAGTTTGATGCGGTGATAGCCTTTTTTTTTAAATATGTATCCCTAAATGGGTCAAAAAGGGATGAAACTTTGTATGGGAATTGCTAAACCGCTGAACGAATTATTATGTTGCATGGAAATAGTTTAACATCTGGAAACGGACATAGTCTAGTTCTTTATCAAAAACCTACCCTTAAGGGGCTGAAAAGGGGGATTAAACTTTGAATGGGAAATGCTTAACCATTGAACCAATTATATTTGGTACAGAGATGGATTATGTGTCCGGAAACAGACGTACTTTTTTCAAAAACAATCTTTAAACATACTATGTACATATAATCTAACCTAATGCTAGTATAGGTATTATAAAGATAATATGTCACTACGCGTTATGTCACTTAAACAAAACCTTTAAATAATGTAAAATATACGGATTTAGATGTCTGAATGCGTGCGAGTTATTGTATATAACGACATAAAGATAAGTTATTAAAGCAAAGAAATTGTAAAAACTGACAGTTAAATACCTCAGTTACGTAATATACATAATTCTTTTATTTTATATCTGCAAAGTCATCATTATAATATGTCTAATTTTTATTGGATCTTGATGTGACGTAAATGTTCTCATTGCCTCTCAAGTCAATTCTGCATACGATTGTAAGGTTTCTGTTTCCATAAAAAGAAAAAATTGAGAGGATCCCTTTATTGACCGTACGTCTGTCAAGACTATTTCTCAGGATAAGGTAGAGATATCAAGTTGAAATTAATAGGTCCGCTTCCTCGGAGGTCCGAGCTTCTAAGTTACTGCAATAAATACAGCTATTTTATAGATAATCTATCTTTTATCTATCATCTATACTACTACATAAATCTCTTGCGTCTGTCAGTAATTTCAGTTTTTTTTGTCAAATTTTGCGATAGTCGAATCGTTTTATGACTTTCGAGTCTACCATTTTTAAAAATTTTGTCTGTCTGTCTGATGTCCTTTTATAACTAAAGAACGGCTTAATTGATCTTGATGACAATCGCTACGTAGTAAGAACGCGTGAAAGTGAAAAGGGAGATGCCTTTTCACTTTCTTTGGGTAGATTTTTGATATAAAAAAAGTAGCCTATGTCCGTTTTCTGATATCAAACTATCTCCCTGCCAAATTTCATCATAATCGGTTCAGGGGTTTACCATTTCCCATACAAAATTTCATCCCCCTTTCCATCCCTTTAGGGCTAGATTTTCTAAAACAAAAAGTAACCTATCATGAGGGCAATCACATGTTCTTACTACGTACCGATTTTCATCAAGATCGGTCAAGCCGTTCTTCAGTTATAAAAAGACACATACAGACAAAAATTTTAAAAATGGTAGAATCGAAGTCAGTGAGTCATAAAATTTACTATCTATCACAAAATTTGACAGTAAAATTATAATTACAGTCAGACGCTAGAGATTTATAGTAGTATAGAAGATATTCTGTTGTACGTGTGTGTCACTGAACTCCTAAACGGCTAGACCGATTTTAATGAAATTTTTTGTGTTTGAGTGGGTCCCTGGTTGGTTTACTTTCAGAATTTGACCAAGTAGGTGGAGCTGCAATCGGGTTCTAGATTTTTATTATTATTATTTTTAAATTTCGCTATTTAGTTTTTTTATTCATTCTTATTTCTGTTGGGTCCGCTAGTTAAGTATACGTAAGCACCTATAGATGTCTACTCTATTATCCTAAGAGCTAACAAAATTCTAATGTATCTATCTCACACCACAAGAGCTAGCAATAGAGAGGAACATATAGACAGAATGGTAATGATATTTTTAAATTTCGGTATGTGAATTGCGATGACATTTTGAAAGCCTTTAAATCAATTACAGTTAAGAATACAGCGGACATTCATGGTTTTTCTGTAAAAGTCATAATTTCTGTTATAGATCAAATTGCACCTCATTTAGCTTGTATTTTTAATGACTGTATCGATCAAGGTATTTTTCCTGAACAGATGAAACACAGTAAAATTACGCCATTGTTTAAATCAGGTAGTACGTCAGACCCCATTAATTACAGGCCAATTTCAGTACTACCTACTCTTAGTAAAATATATGAAAAAATAATATTGACACAATTAAAGGGTTATTTTTATAGCAACGATATTATAAATTCAAAACAATTCGGTTTCACTAAGGGTCGATCAACAACCGATGCAGGTGTTGAGTTAATCAAACATATTTTCAGTGCTTGGGAGGAATCACATGATGCATTACGTGTGTTCTGTGATTTATCCAAAGCCTTTGATTGCGTTCATCACGATATTCTGGTCAGTAAACTAAAATACTATGGTGTTAAAAATAATGCGCTCAACCTTCTGAAATCTTATCTGAATGGAAGAATTCAGAGGGTGGTCATAAATGGCACACAATCATCTGGGTCGTCGGTCTGTATGGGTGTTCCTCAGGGCTCAATTCTCGGACCATTTCTTTTTCTAATTTATATTAATGACTTACCATCCCTCTTAAGAGATACTCATGAGATTGTATTGTTTGCTGATGATACTTCTTTTTTATTTAAATTAAAAAGACAACAACTACATCTTGACGATGTAAACAATGCTCTCTCTATAGTAGTGAGATGGTTCACAGTAAATAATCTGCTTCTCAATGAAAAAAAAAACGAAATGTGTCAAATTTACATTACCAAATGTCTCCACAAGTCAATACAAATATAAAGATTAGGGGTGGGGTGTTGGGCCCTGTAGAAAGTACGACCTTCTTAGGCATTACTCTGGATGCTAGGTTACAATGGGGTCCTCACATTTCGGAACTAGCGAATCGCCTCGGCTCTGCAATATATGCTATTAAAAAAATCCGTCATTTAACAGACATAACCACCGCTAGACTAGTATATTTTAGTTATTTCCATAGTCTTATGACATATGGCATCCTACTTTGGGGCAATGCCGCTGATATACATGCCATCTTTGTTTTGCAGAAGAGAGCGATTCGTGCAATTTACAGGCTGGGGCCCAGGGTATCACTAAGGGATAAATTTAAAGAAATTGACATTCTAACTTTAGCGTCACAGTATATTTATGAAAATATAATATATGTAAAAAAGAATATAACTGCATTCTTGAAGGTCTGTCATGTACATACATATAATACAAGAGGCAAGAATAAGCTTGCACCACATACTACTAGACTCCACAAGGTTAGAAACTCATTTGTGGGTGTCTGTATACACTTATACAATAGGATCCCTGATGACATACAGAACTTACCTTTGAGTAGATTCAAAAACACAGTCAAGCGAAAATTGTGCTCTAAATGTTATTATAAAATCTCGGATTATTTGAATGATAAGCATGCTTGGGATTAACCGCTCAGCCACCAAGCCGATTATTTCTTATAAGTATATAATAGAATAATTATGTAATAATGATTAAGACATATGTTTATAAGAGCAACCTCTGTGTTTCTTGCACGTTCTTCACAGAAGGAATACTGCATTAAGAAGTGTGGTAGATTTATAAATTATTATATATCATGATCATAATTATATATAATAATTCTCGACGATTTCAAGTGTATTTTAAAAATACTTACGAAATAAAAAAATTTTTGACTTTTGACTTTGACTTTGACTTTACCAACAAGAAGTAAACAGAATGAGGCTCTCAAGCCTAATCGTTGAATCATTTATTTATTTACTTATTTGTTATTTGTAGACAAGTATAATATTGCGGATGTTAAGTAAATTATTGGTACAACTACGTTCTGCCTCCGAAACAGCATACAAATATAGAAAAAATTCATACATACAAATCTTCACGTCCTATCCCTAACGGGGTATAGTCAGAGAGGACGGAGCACCAAGCGTCGCGGTCCTTACACACTTTTTCTTTTATAGAAAGAACAACAATGTATAAGTCATATGACAAGGTATTTACACGACTAAAATAAGTATTTGTGCCTTTATCTGTTAAAAACTCCTGTACTTACTGTATATATAATATGCTTCCGAGTTTAAAAATTTGTGAAGAGTATTTTGTTTCTTCCTTTCTTATTTTGTTGTTTGATACGATTTTGGTTTTAATTAAAGACCTAGGATTTTGACCAAAACCCAGTACAAAGCATAAACATAATATCTTTGATTATTTAATAATCAAAGCATAATATACTAGCGTAATAGACGAACACAGTGTGGGACAGCAAATCGGTCCTAATGGCAAAAGCTACGTGCAAGAATGAGTCGGAAACAAAATGTTTGTAGAACCAGCTTGAAGCCTGTTTAGTCTCCATAGGTCTGTCAAAATAAATGTCATTGGACGCTTTTATAATTTTCCGTTGAACGTTTTTATCGCCATGTTTTTACCGTCCAAAATACAATAGGTAAGGAATATGCTTCCCTATAATGTCAGTTATAAAGACTAGTGATGAGCAAAATTGGTCTTGGTCTTGCAGTCTTGGTCTCGGTCTTGCGAAAATGCAAGACCAAGACCAAGACTACAAATTTTTGAGCAAGAACAAGATCGAGACCGAATGAGCAAGACCAAGGCCGATACCAAAACTATTACAGTCTTGGTCTTGCTTTGCTCAAATTAGCGAGGAGGAATGGACAATTTTGGAAAAAAATTATAAATTTTTAATTAATTTAAAAAATTTATCAACAATGCTTGGCGGTGATAAATATGTAACGCTTCCTTTTGTTATAGTTTCGTTTAATATTTTATTGGATAGGATAGAAACTATAACAAAACAACTCGATGGTAAAATTGAGCGTACCGCAGTTGATATGCAGCTTATTTTGGGTTTTCAAGCTGCAAGAGATAAAATGCTTAAACATTATGCAAAAACTAATTGGATATATTGCACAACGTTGATTTTAGATCCTAAACATAAATCTGAAACATTTGATCTAACGTCTTGGCGATGGAGATCAAAAGCGAAAGTGTCAATAGGTTTGAACAACTGTATGAAAAGTATCGACTTCAGGAACCAGTTGAAGAATCATTAATGGACACAAATGAAGAATGTCAGGATGATGAGGAAGCTATAGATTTTAATAAATTATATTCAGCTCCATCTTCTTCATCAGCTTCTCAACACTCACTCAAATAAAGAGTTGGAACAATATCTAAGTCAACTTCGAGCTGTGAGCAACGAAGATGGTGGAAATGTCATCAACTACAATTTCCGATTTGGGCAAAAATGGCTCGAGATTTTTTATCGATTCCGACTACATTCGTTCCAGCTGAAAGATTATTATCAAAAGCCTCTCTTGTGATACGGAAACATCGCAATAGATTGAATAATGAGGCGGCTCGATGGCTATTATGTATAAATTCGTGGTCATCAATTAAAAAATAATAAATATATTAATAATTAATACAAATATTAAACTTTATAGATAAGATAACTTTTTGATATTATTCGATTGTAGTAAAATAAAATTTTATAAATTAGAAATAAATTGCATTTAATTTTTAATTTGTACCTATAAAAGACCTGAAAAATTCGCCAAAAAGTTACATATTGCAGACTAAATGATTGAGACCAAGACTGAATACGCAAGACCGAGACCAAGACCAAGACTGAATAGACGAGACTAAGACCAAGACTACAAATTTTTGAGCAAGAACAAGACCAAGACCGAATGAGCAAGACCAAGACCGATACTAAGACTATTACAGTCTTGGTCTTGCTTTGCTCATCACTAATAAAGACGCTTTTTCAACCTCCACGGAATGATGATATCGTTTACGGAAATATAAAAGCGTCTCCATACAAATGCATACATTTTGCTTCCCCATTGTACCGTGGACGGTAAAAAGGTGGCGATAAAAACGTTCAACGGAGAATTATAAAAACGGCCATTTATATTTCGTGAATTTTTTTGCAATCATCCTGAATTTCATAGTAAATACACCAATTGATAATGGTGTCGTGTTCTGTGATGAATTGTGATGTAATGTAAATCAGTGTGTAACACGACAATAACCAAAGAATAACTCAAACAAAGAGACGTTTCACAGGTAAATACAAACACGCAGTACTAATTTCATTGCTCTTAATTTCAATTGTATTTATTGTCAAAATTATTTGGTTGTACATTAACGACATGGAATAAACAGTATCTTTTCTTAATTCTTCATTATTTCTGAATTATACGTGTAAAATAAAAAGATTTTGTGATCATCATAGAGATTGAATAAAATTTATCGACAAGTCGATATTTTCTAATATTTTACATGTTATTCCAAAAATAGTGAAAATGTAAAAGCTTTTTCTAAAACTATTTTAAATACATAGATAAAAAAATAGACAAAAAATTGTTATTAAAAAGAATTAAGCCGCCTTCAAAAAAACACTGAAAAGTAGCTATAAAATAACTATCCTTTACTAATCAAAACTCAAGTATAATTAAAATAACTTTATAAATACGATACACATACCTATATAATTAAATTTGACAGTTACTGAAGTCGGTGCCAAGCCTACCAAACTTTCTGTTGTTGCACATTAATGTGGCACCGACTTCAATAACTGTTAAATTTAATTATATAGGTATGTGAGGTAAAGGATAGTTATTTTATACTTTTCAGTGTTTTTTTTGAAGGTGATTTAATTATTTTTAATAAAATAAAATTATTTCTCCTTTTTGAGTAATCTTGACCTTGAATAAATATCTAGGGCAGGTCGGCAATTAACTTCTTTTCAATTCCGGAGCGCAACGATATACAAGAGTCATCAACATAAATAAAGGTTATAATCAGGTCGCGTTATTTAGTGTATCTTCGAAGTCCAAGCTCCAATATCGGTGAAATTTAAATGGGACCACCTCTGATGTATTACCTACCAAACAAAAGAATTTTCGAAATCGGTTGTTCATAAATGACGGAGTTATGACGTAACAAACATACAAAAAAAAACAGATGAATTGAGAACCTCCTCCTTTTTTTGAAGTCGGTTAAAAATCAGTGTTTGTCAATAACTTCCAGGTTTCCTGAAAATGTAGTGAAAATGTTAGAGACAAATGGATACGAATTCTAAATCGAATAGCCTGGGATCCTCACAAAAATTGAATGGTGTGTAGCAGACATTTCAAGTATAACTATTTCATCTAAAGAAATCACAGACGTATTTTGAAGAAAGGATCTATACCTACGAAATTTGTCCCAGTTGGTATTTGTGTATATTTATCACAGTACATAATAAGATAACGCAATCATATTTCTAATATCATAGCTAACTTGTAATTGTTGCTTGCATCGTGTAGCTTTTCTTTTTGGTGGATTTGCCACGTGATAGTGGTTGTCAGCTATGATAGACGTCCATTTCTTCCAAGTGTAGTAATTACGGCATTTTACTCCTTTTAGGGCAGGCATTCATCCAACAGCGGATTTAATCTGTACAGGCTATTACGATGTGTTAAAAAACTATTTCTTGTTACAAAAATTCCAAGGGACCTGTGACGTCCCCGTCAGAATCTTCAACATCGCAGCCAAAATCTATGCCAAGAACGAAAAAGTTAATAAATTTTCACAACTAAAAAAACGATTATAAAGAAGCAACAAAATAATAGTGTTAAGAGCTAAAACAAAGGCAAAAGATTTTGATGTTTATGGTGAAGGTTTTATGATTTATTCGTCTAAGGACGTCGTCTAAGGAATCCAGTCAAAAATGTGATTTTTTTCAGAGAACGCATTAAAACTGAAATTATTTTAATAAAAAATCTTTAAGGATGGCTTGCACCAACGATTTATTAGTTGGTGTAAGCGAGATATCAATTCCTTAAATCCAGTTTAAATACTTGGTGCAAGCCACCCTTAATGAAGCTGTTTCATTCATTTTAAGGAATATTGTCGTCGTTGATGACTTTTTACATACTTTGATTATCCATTATATGAACAAGAGATTTTAAATAATCATTACTTTATTGCACAATATAGAACTTGACACGACCGTGCCGTTGTTTCTCTGTCTACGATCCAAAGAAATCGTATCGTATCCAAAGACAAAAGTTTATGCCCAACGTCCGTAAAATAATGTGTACATTTTAATGAGGGTTTTCTTTATAGAACACGTGTTTCATTAACATGCTGTCGTATGTATTCACCGTAAAACATAGAACGGCATTATGTCGTAAACTTGTAAAGTAAAAACAGTAAATTTTATGACACAAATTCCTAAACAACTTAAAAAAGCTACTTTTCACTGTCACGCTAAAATGAAATCAATACTAAGCGACGCTACTATATGTTATAGTATGTTAATTACTATACGCTAGTATGTTAGGTTCATGGCTATTCATCATCATCATATTGATTTTATGATTGTTTGCAAGCTATCGATATAATGTCGATAGTGCCAAAACATCTCTAAAACACTCACTCATAGACAAATTTTACGCACTCAGGTGCAATTTGATTCTGGTTTCATTTGATAACTCATCTTTGTTCTTCTATTCCGCTAGATATACTAACTTTATGGTACAAAGCGATGAAGATGCTCAATATGAATAAATAAATATAATAATAATGCACCAGACAATACACACCAATCATCTGGAGTCAAACTAGGGTATTCCCCGTGCTATGAGATCCAAACCTCATGGTTTGGTACTACTAGGGATGTCTCCCAATACTTCCAGATTCGAGCCAATCTACAAAAGTTCGTTTCCTAAAGTGATCCTATCGGTAATCGAACTCGGAACCGCAGTGGTAGTATTAAACATGAAAGGAACCGGTTTCATTACTTACGATGAGGGAGTTAATAAAACAAAAAACAAACAAAAATTTATTTACTGCGTTCTACATACAATTTTGTTATTCGACTGTATTTATCATCTTCACTTTCACCTCATCATCTTTCACATCGTCTCTAAACCTACCATGGTCGAAGTATTCTTCTATCTCTTGGAGCGTCCTATCTTTAGTCTCAGGAAGCAAAAAGTATAAGAAGAGTAACGCTGCACCCAAAATTATGCCGTAAATAGCAAATGTTCCGTGGACTTTCAAATTGTCGAGCATTGTAGGAGTCAGTTTTAAAGGAAGCATTAAGCATAAGGACATGAAGAATCCTGAAACAGTTGACCCTGCTCCTCTATGGGCCAAAGGAAAAATCTCTCCTAATAATGCTAAAGGTATTGGAGTGCATCCTAGATTAGCTAAAATAAAATATACTACGAACATGGAAATAGTTATCCACGGAACATTTGTTATCTTAGAGTTCGACGATAAAAATAAATATGTACATATACATCCTAATAATATCAAGGACGAGATACCACTAGCGAAGAGCAAAGTTCTACGTTTCATTAGTTTCACCAACACTGATGAGAAGGTAGCGCTCGCTGTAGTGATCAGATCGATGCACAATGTGTAATAGAACGACTGCGTCTTACTACCCGTTATTTGTCCAAGGATTTGCAGGGCATATGCCGGAAAAATGTGTCGGCCACTAGCTTCCAGCACAACTGAGGCGAAAAACATTATTAATACTGGCTTAATAAAGTTCTTCATGGTGAATTTTTTGGCAAAACCCAGTACTTTTCCTCGAAATGTCGGATTTTTGGATGTCGCTTGTGCTTTTTGCGTTTTCATCATTTCTTCGAATTCTCTCAACGATTGTTCATCTGTTCCTCTCAACCAAAAGAAGGATTGTTCACTTTTTTCGTATTTTTTCTTCGATGCCAACCAAACTGGACTTTCTGGCCACGTGCATACAATTACAAAAGCTAGTATATGAGGCACCAAAGCACACAAGGCAACGATTCTCCAGTCGAACAAATGATCCAAAATGTGAACGACCATATTCCCCATACAGACTGATGCCGTTTTGAGGTTTAAGAACATTCCTCTATGTTTTGGAGTGCAGTACTCTCCGATTACGACAGCACCTAGTGTTACTGTCGCTCCGCCCGTGATACCCCCAAAAATTCTGCCAGTCATGAGGGTAGGAACGTTAGGTGCCAAATAGATGAGCAGCCAACCCACAGTGCCTGGTAGCAGTACGAGGCAGTGGGTGAACTTCCTTCCCCACCAATCCATAAGACAGGATGATATGATGAAGCCAAGAAAGCAGGATATGCCCACGGATGATGCTGTAAGAGAAAGTATACATATACAAACCGCACTCGCTAGCTTTCTATGAAGTGATCATTGCTTTCTATCAAACAAGATGTTCAAATAACTTGTTGACTATGTTCAAAATAATTTAAAAGTTGTTTTGACTTTGGAAATTAGTTTTTGGGGCTCGAATAGAATGTTAAACAAATTTTTTAGGGGTATCGTGTGAAGTATTGAATGAAAATACATCAAATTCAAAACGCGCGCGCGCATTTGGGTGTGTTTGTATGAAAGAGAGAGAGACTGAAAAGTGTGCGTGATTATGTAAGAAAGAAAGAAATAAAACATTTATTCACTACCCAACAAGACAATCAATAACCTGTTGCAACAACCTTACACATCAATACAACACTGTGGCAGTGAAGAAGCAATGACAATGACTCAGCTCACAAAGAAAGCAACACTGATGTTCTGTCGCGCCTAAATAGAATGATTCTGTAGAACAAATAAATAAATAATAATATTGCAATAAAATGTTATGATAAGAAATAAATAAATAAGTCACATGACAAAAGTATGGCCCTAACCTCCTAGTATACCCCTAACATTACACTTCGCGTCATCGAACAGCCACTCAGAAAACCAACACCAATATAACACGACCATTAAGCAACTGAAATGTTATAAAAAATGTCCTTTTTGGGTCTAAATTTCACCCACATGTAGACCTTTTTGTGACTACTATAGTAACAAGTCACAACTATGATTTTGCTAGAGGGCTTGTTTTAATACATTATTCTGAATGAAACTTACATAGCCATGAGGCAGTCTCCGCGTCTGTCTGTATGGGTGAGTTCTTATCCTTGAGCGCGGGTAGGAGACTGGACGGGTAACTCAGCACCATACCTTGTCCGACCATATTCAGCAGCACGCCGGACACTGTCCATGTCTAATGTGAAAAGTTAATTTTATATATAATTATGTTTTAAATCAGAAATGCAAATAGGTACCGAAAAAGTGGGAATTATTAATTTTACGAATCAGAAGAGGTGCGGTGTCACCCTTGCGGACACGATAAGCAATGAAGAGATACGCAGTATGACAGAGTTGCGCGACAGTGTTATTGTAAAAATGAAGAAAGGAATGATTAGATGGTTCGGGCACTTGGAAATAACGAGTGATGAAAGACTGATGAAGAAATTTACAGAGCGAAAGTAAGTGGTAGCCGAAGACAAGGAAGACCAAGGCTGACAACGAAGATGAAATGGCCAGAGTGCTAGCTGACGGAAACGTCAAAGGTACTCGCATACTTAGGCGAAAATGTGTGAGGAGAAAGAGGAGATTTGAAGCGAAATAAATATGTAAAAACCGCGACACTTGGCGTTCCGTTGTCTCTGACTATACCCCGTTAGAAATACAGCATGAAGATATCTATGTATGTATATGTAAAATTAGTGTATATTAGATTAAAAGTATTTTCGTAGGATTTGTTACCTACAGTTACCTACTATCGACATTCAAGTATGCGGATACGTATCCATCCGGTCTACCAATCTCTATCATAAACTTAGACGAACCGTGAGCTAAACTCTTAACAGGTCGAACAATTTTATTACAAATACAATAATTGTGTGACCTCCAACTTAGCACTAGGCAGCTATCAATGACACCCAGTCCAGACTACGAACCAGAGAAGTTCGTTTCCTAAATTCACCTGATCCGGAATCTAACCTGGAGCCTCGGCTTGTCAGGTATGTGTATATGCTTTCTGTCAGTCAAACCAAACATTCTGGTGAATGGTACTGTGCAAGTTTTGTGACGGACGCAGAAAGGTGGAGCAAACTTTTATACCAAGAAAAAATCCAAGAGGGGTTGGTCCCATGGGAATAGGAGACAAATTAGAATCTATACATTTATCTATACATATCTATGAACTAAACTAAAATGTCTATGTGTGATTTTGAAATAAATGCTTTAACTTGCACGTAGCCAAAAGCAAAAGACGCTTTCAAAAATTTTCTTTCGTGTCTGTTTGTCTGGGCATATCTCTGAAACGGCTGTACCGATTTTGACTGGACTTTCATTATCAGGTAGAGGACTTTTCAACGAGTAACTTAGACTACTTTTTATATTGGAAAAATATCAATGTAAGCAAAAAAAAAACATAAATAAAATTGGAACAAATTTGTTTAATTCTGGTTGCAGGTAACCAATTATGTCTCTGTGCCAAATTTCAGCTCTGTAGGCGTAAAGATGACGGAATAAATTAACTGTGAATTAACAGACAAACGTTCAGCCATGTTGGTTACGGATACCTAAAAAGGCCAAATAATGCTACGATGTTCCTAGCCTTTTGTAAGACGACTACTCTTCGGGGTCGAGGCTGATTGGAATAGGGACTGTAGTCGCTATCCTTGCGACATCGAGAAACCCGACTGCGCGTGTGGCATTACGAGAGCGTAAAATTGCCTCTATCACTTCCCCCGCTTCTTCGGAGCAGTGACAGAGCCCCCTTTAGGACTTCGGCACGAGAAGGGCTCCAGAGCATTCACAAGTGCATCGCACCGAGACCCGACCACTGCATTTTAGTGGGCCTGACAACTGAGTCTCGCCCCAGGGTACCTATGTGCAGGTTTCTCCTGCATATACAAAACAAGGAATACAGAGGCTATAACCTATAAGTAGGCACGGATACCTGTTTCATAAACGGTGACACCATAATTTTTATAATTAATTGTTACAAATTCATAAGTTATAACTTATAAATTATAATACTTCACACTAATGATATTTAATTTATACTTGTTGTTAGAAAATAACGTGTTAACATTACAGTAGTATTAATAACACTAAAATAATAAAACAGTTATTCAAGTTCATAATTACAGCAATTACCTTTTGTTTAATAAATGATAATCAGTAGATTTATAAATGTTACAGAGAGACCTTTTTAGTGACGCAATAATAAATACTAAAATTAATTTAAAATATTATTAATTAATTAATTATTAAAATTTTTATTACAACATTTTATGTATTGTTGTACACAAATTTTTACAAAGTCATTATCCAAAGGGGATGTAAAATTACTATGGCTTTAGTAAACTAATTAATCTGTGCTATGGCCATTATCAATAAAATTAATATAAATCGTATTATAAATTAACATAATCATGATTTCTCTGTCGAGTGTCACAAAATCAATAATTATAAACAATCATCGCACTAATTAATTAATAATGTCAAAATAGAATAATAGATGTCAACAGTATAAAATAATAACCAAAATAATAATAATAGAGCTTCTACGCCCATATACATACCTACCCCACACAAAAGTGCGCGCTAGCTTACGAAAAATACGAAATAACGGTTATGAACCGACTTCAAAAAAGGGCAGGTTCTCAATTCGGTTGTGTTTTTATTTATGTTTGTTAACTTCGTCATTTATGAACCGATTTGGAAAATTATTTTTTTATTTGAAAGGATATACTTCCATACCATTTTCCATGGTCCCATTTAAATTTCAGTGATATTGGAGCTTGGGTTTCGAAGTTACACCAAATAACACTAACTGCTCATGACCTTTATTTGTATTGATGATTCTCTTGTATGTCATTGCGCTCCAGAATTTCAAAAGAATTGTAGACCTGCCCTAGATATTTATTTAGGCCAAGTTCACTCAAAAGTGAGAATTAAAAAAATTTAACAAAAAAATTAAACCTACTTCAAAAAAAACACTGAAAAGTGCGAAATAACTATCCTTTACTAATCAAAACTTTAGGGGTGGATTGTTGCTCCAGTTGTTCATGCGACCCCAAGGACAACGCAGCGAATACGGTCCTCGATATCCTGACACTGCAAAGACGCATGGAGTGGGGGAACTGTCCTCCCCCAGAAATTCTTCTTCTTAGAATAGAATGACAAATACCACGTAATCTACCGTAACGAATTGTAAATTGGTTGTCAAACGTTATTAACTTTATATTAAATGAAACGAAAGTAAAGTCGTGTCAAAACCGCCGTATGAAACGTAGCCAAATGACACTTGTGACAAGCGACACCGCCAGCTAGTGTTTCGATTTTTAGTTAGAAATTAGTTATTAGTTAGAAATAAGTCTCGTCGCCATGTGGCATTATACGTATACTGTAGGGTCGCGTTCCGCTGGAGGATTCCTTCACAGCTGCACATGCACAACACAAAACATTTATATTGGGTTCGGGTCCTGTTATGGGTATAATTTGGTGCACAGGAACACTTCCGCGATAGATGCGGACATGTCCGTCCGTTATCAGTTTTTTCTTACAGATTTAGGAGAATTGGGGCGAGGGCACGGAGGACAGTTAATAATTTACTAAACAATACAATATCTGACTAATTAAGATAACAGTAATATTCGTAATTTGTAAAATTAAAAAAGTGGAAAGATACGAAAGCTCAACTTTAGCATCCCCCTTATCTCCGAAAGTACTCCCAGGTAGCAATTTAAACTTAAGGCGACGCATTGAAAATTTTGACGCCTGGGATCTAAATTTTTCTAAGTGAGTACAAAACGTAGGATATTTGGTATCCTGATTCTTAATGTCATTGACTTCATTTTGACAGTTGCGATACACGGTTGGTTAACTTTTGTAACACAAAAAAAATATCAAAGAAATCTCTTCTAAAACAGAGATTTACATTTTTCGGAGAAACGGGATCGATTTATATTTGTAAATTTTCTATATAGTTTACTTTAAACATATTCCTCAAAATACCAGTTGGATTTTTTAAAATTAATTATAGTTTTTAAAATAAACGAAAATAACTGTTTTTTTTTTTGTATTTTTCGTAAGCTAGCGCGCGCACGTTTGCATAGAACAGAAGGTCTATTTTAGATTAAATTATTGTTAAGCTTCAGGTTTTAAATTAGACTTCCTATTTACCGCACGACAAAGGTAAGACCAGAAGACGCAAAAGGTTGTTGTGATACACAAAAGGAAGTACCAACATATAAACAAATATTTGATACCTACATTAAATTATAAGGTTGCAGCAATATTGTTAAAAGCTTTGTTTACATATTTGACAGCACTTTTTAATCATTAATTGTCAAAAACTTGCCTTGTCATATTTGACTTCCCAATTAACAATCAAAGAACAATCAAGCGTGCAACCTTATACGCTATTTGGACTGGACGTGATATTTAAAAAAAATTCAGAAAATATTAAACCTTTTCTAGAGTTTAGTGGAAAAATATAACAAAAGTCCCTAGCTCTTTTCTATAAAAATTAACTTAAGAAAATTCATCATTTTAAATATGATAGGGAGTTACGAACTACGGCATATTATTAACACAGTCGAACGAGCATTCCACCGATTTTCGATATAGAAAAAATAGATCTGTCAGCGGTGTTAGTGTCATACTTACGTATCTTTAAACAACTTCAAAAAAATCACTGAAAATTACAAAATAACTGTCCTTCACGAATCAAAACTAGGCAAATATATCTAGGCAGTTACTGCAGTATGTGCCAAGCCTACCAAAACTAGTAGACTTTCTGTTACAGAACATTGATTTGGCGCCGACTTCAATAACCTTCAAAAATTTAATTAAAATAAAAGATAATCTTTTTGTATTTTTAATGTTTTTTTTAAGTTTAAATTCTTAAAAAAATATTTATTTTTAACTCTATGTTTTATTACACTATGATATTTGCAACATCTTATCGTCTATTCTTTGCATAGCTTATAATAATTTGTGTAAATGGATGTAACCAGGATTTGTTTCGTGGGAGGAGGGGGGAGGTCTTATAGAAGGAAACTTAATATAAAGTACAATTAAAATTACATCGCGAAAGTTACATACATACATATTATCTTCACGCTGTATGACAAACGGGGTAGTCAAGAGGACGGAGCGCCAAGCTTCGCTTCGTTCTTACATAGTTCTTTCGCTTTCTCAAATCTCATCAATCTCCTCACAAATTTTCGCCTAGGTACGCGAAAGTTATACCTTAAGTTGAAGTAAGTTATAAGTTTGAAGTCGGTACCAAACCAAAAATTAACAACAGAAAGTCTACCAGTTTGGTTAGCTAGGGTAGGCTAGACATCAACTTCAGTATCTGTCAAATTCCATTATACTTATAAAAAGATATTTGTATCGTATTTACCTAATCTTGCCATAAATATTGTTACAAGAAAAACATAGTTTTTTTTTCGATTAAATGAAACATTACTGCAGTGCGCGTTAGTTTATATATTAATATATACTCGTAACAATAGCATTTTAAAAATATGAATGTCGTTAAAAATTATCTCTATTGGCCTTAATACAATCTTTTTATCATTGTGGCCAGTTATCGATCGAAACACGCACTTTCTCCATGGAAAAATTCGCCACTGCCAATCTTATTGAATGTTTTAGGGACTTCAAATTATCATGACGTTTAGAGATTACTATACACTCTAAAAGAGACCATAAATCATAATCAAATGTATTAAGATCGGGACTAGATGACGGCCGGTTTCGAACTCCGATAAAGTCAGAAACGTTCCTTTCCAGCCATGCTTGTGTGGATCGAGCTTTATGATCCGGTGCTAAATCTTGCTGAAAGGACCATTCTTGGTTATGGAATATGGTGTTGTTAAGAGGCTTAACTACCTTCTCAAGAATCGTTGATACATCTGGGCCGATTTTTTGATACGTTTTTTTACAAAAATATAGCTCAGTTACTCCTTGATAGCTAACACCCCACCAAACCATCACTGAAGCCAGTGCGTCTTTTAGAAACTGCAAGTTCTAAGTTATCTTTTAAAATACGCGACATGGTTCTGGGTGCTATATTCATTACTCTAGATATTTTTTTTTGTTTTCGATCAGGATTTCTTTGGATCCTTTCCTTCACTTTTATCGACCTTTTAATACGAATACTACATGGACGGCCAGATTTTTTCTGTCACAAATAGAGAACGTTTCATTATACCTATAAATAGCCCGGTACACAAACATTCAACTAATACTAAGCGGATGGAAAGTTTCAAAAATTGCATTTGGCTACATACCTACTTCGTGTACTGCTGTCATGGCAATTCGGTTCTCTTTATCACCCCACTCCATCTTAATATCACAAGAATATTTAACAAAGATTGGCGCGAAAATGAGAAAACAATATGGATATTATATCTGACTACCCCGTTAGGCGAGAAGATATGTATGTATGTATGTACTATTGATAGTCCAATACGAGAAGGACAGGTTCCAAATTCAAATATAATATTGTTTTTTTCTTGTAACAGTATTTATGGCCAGACAATGCATAAAGTTATGTTTGTAGGACTTGAGTTTTTCTTAGTAAAGAATAATTATTTCGTATGTTTTCGATGGTTTTATTTTGAAGTCAGTTTAATATCAACGTTCACGATTTATTTTATGATTAACTATGATTTCACAGGGTCTTCAAAAGTGAGTTTAATCAGAAATGGAAGCTCTCGAGAAAATCAAGATGCAGTTTGGCTTTGATCTCGTCAGTAGTAAAGTTATGAAGTACGCTTAAAAGCTATGGAATTAGTGGTACCTACCTCTCTATTTAATTATATCTCAGCATTCATTTCGACATCCCTGTATCCTAGAAGTAGAAGAATAGGTTTATAATATTTCTCGGCTGTCTTGCGTGGTGACTAAAGGGAGATTTTTGGGGTTTGTTCGTTGCTACGGCTCCGATTGTCCACGACTCACAACTCACGCAAGCGATTGACAGGTGATCAATATTGCTTATGCAAAGAAAAATAAAAGCATAATAAGCAATATACATACTATAGATATAATTTTAAAAATATATAAGTATATATACCATATCATTCAAAATGAGAACTGTGTAACATTTATGATCAACTATTCACGTGTTACTGCAAGAGCGCGATCAAAGAACAGGCAAAGAATTAAGTTATTAAAACGAAATGAGGTTATACAAAAAATTAAGTATCTAGCATAAGTTATGTACGTATGTGATATTGTAAGAAGTATATATGTGATATTGCAAAAGTAAAAGTAAAACCAGCATAGTACTTCCCTACACAACAAAATCTGCCAACGAGCAACCATGTGGGATACCTGCAGTTTGCTTGGCTAAAAGGAAAACCTTAAAATGTTTTTTAAAAGAGCATTTGAACTTTAAAATATGAAGAAACTGGCCATGGAGGTATATTATTCTAACATTTTGTAGCAAGGTAATGGAAACTACCGGTGAATGCTACGGTTCGGTGAGGGTGGCTTTCCAGAACACATCGAGAAGTGCGGCGGCCATATCTATTATGGAAGAAGGATGTTTTCAGCTTCGAGTAAAGAAAGGTATATAGGTTTTTGAGTAGTAAGAATAGAGGGATTCTGGACCACTGCTTCTGGAACCTCACTTATTTTAATAATTTTTTAAACCACCGATTTGAGACGATTGCGCTGGGTCCCAGAGCCGTAACTCGCTCCGTTTCCTCTGTATAGATTTCTCATCTGCTCGCCTAGATGATTACATTAATTGCTATCATTAATCCATTACTATCATTAGCCACCTCGCGACATCCTAATGACCTAATTAATGGAACACGAAAACAACAAAAAACTTTACCATTATTCTCATCTAGGGAAGTCTTTTTTAAGTTCATGATATTGGTCATCGTTAAGATTACCAGCTAGAGAATCTAAACTACAAGACAAAAAATTTAAAGGAGTCTACAAATCTTAAGCTCACACTTTAAACATTTATGTTTAGAATTTTAGAAAAAGATATATTTTTCTTTGTTCTGAGTTATGATCTGCACCCACCTTCGACAAAATTTAATACATGTACAATAAAATGTGTATCGTAATTACTAAGACACGTTAGTAACTAACTAATCTGTGCTAAGACTATGTAAAAATATTGGTATGAAATATGTTTTATAAAATTGCCTACTACAACTTTCATGAGATACACCTATAAAACGAGCTGTATGCCAATCATAATCAATATGTCGCTCCGAGATGCTTTTTTCACAAATGTGACAGACAGTCGCTTCACTTATAAATTTTTTATCTGTATCACTAAGTGGAAGGGGACAAACTTGGAAAGTATTTTTCTACAAATGACTGATATGTTTTTTTTTTATTTATTTTATTTATTTATTTGCACAAAAAAAAAATACACAGAAACAGTAGTCAAAAAAGTAAGAATGGCAAAAGGTAATGCTTATCTCTTTAAGAGATTTCTTCCAGCACACCTCGGTGATAGAGAAAATGAACGAGGGTAGGATGTGCTTCAAAATAAATATAAATTTTTTTTTAGGTACAAACAAATATAATATAATACATACATAACTATTATATTATGCACACATAATTACTAATACTAACGCACACGTAAGTATAGATAATACATAATATTGTAAAAAAGTAATTATGCAAATGACAAAAAGTGTTCTTTTAAGAGCTTTTTAAAAGATGCTAGTGTTTGACAATTTCTTATATATGTAGGGAGTGAATTCCATAGACTGACAGCTTTACAACAGAAAGAATCATCATATGCAGCAGTAGTATGGATAGGCGATTTTAGAAGGGTACAAGTGTTGCTTCTAAGGTTGTGATTTCTGGAAAAGAGTGGATGGAAACGATCACGGAGATATGAAGGATAAGAGAGATTATGAAGGATTTTGAACAAAAGTGTAAGGACATGAGTGTTCCTGCGAAGACGAATGGGGAGCCATTTTAGCTGTTTCCGGAAACTAGAGACATGGTCATATTTACGTAGACCGTATATAAGCCGAATACAAAGATTTTGAAGCCGCTCCAGTTTATCTAGCTGCTCCTCCTTGACGTCTAGAAAACAAACATCTGCATAATCTAACAGTGGCAGAAGAAGAGTTTGTGCCAGCGTAATTTTTGTTTTAAAAGGAAGAAAATATTGAAGGCGTCTCAAAGAATGGCATGCATGATTCATTCGCTTCGAAATTTCATTTATATGAGCCGTCCAAGTAAAGTTAGCATCCATTAAAAGTCCAAGATTCTTAACTGTACCAGCGTAAGGAATAGGAACTCCATTTAAAATCACTGGAGGAATAACAGAGTTATTTAATAATTGTAGACAAAACCGATTGCCAATTATCATCGATTGTGTTTTAGTGGGGTTAATAAGCAGACCGTGAGAATGGGCCCATTGATGGATGTTCACCAGGTCATCATTTAATCCCGTGGCTGCTGATTGTAAGTGTTCAATATGAAAAGATCGATAAATCTGAAGATCGTCTGCGTAAAGGTGAAATTTTGAAGAGATAACAGAAGTGATACGACTAATAAAAATAGAAAAAAGCAAAGGGGAGAGAACACCACCCTGAGGCACACCAGACATTAACTCACACCATCTAGTCTGATGACAATCCTCCGTACGCACGCACTGTTGTCGACCTTTCAAATAGGACTCAAACCAATTTACTGCACTAGGAGAAATATTAAACGACAAAAGAATATTCAATAGAATATCGAAATCTACAGTATTAAATGCACTGCTGAAGTCTAAAAGACAAAGTAGAGTGAGCTGTTTATTGTCCATTGCCAAGCGAATATCTTCAGTGACATTTAGCAATGCGGTGACCGTACTATGCCCGTTTCTGAAACCAGATTGAAGAGGATTTAAAAGAGAATTACTGAAAAAAAAATCACTCAACTGTTTATACACAAGATTTTCGAATATTTTAGAGAGAGTAGAAAGAATAGAGATGGGACGATAATGAGAGAAAGTAGAGGGATTATTGCATTTGGGAATAGGAATAATATGAGCCTTTTTCCAAGTTGCAGGAAAACAGCCAGTGTTTAACGAAGCATTAAATATATGGACAATTAAGCCCTTCAGTTCATCTAATAAAAAACGAATCATTTGAATGGAAATGTTATCGTCACCTATGGCTTTGGAAGAGACAGTATTAATGCATTTTATAGTTTCCTCAGCAGTGACTTGTCTGAATTTAAACGTAATGCAGTCAGGTTTTGGTAGGATATGCAAATCAGCAATGGTTCGAGCCCTGGTCGAAGAATCCAGAGTAAAAGGCGGCTGGGAGAAATGAACATTGAGAGAATCCAAATCAACATCATCACATACAGAGGACTGACACTTTCCAATACCAAATGTTTTAAGAAACTTCCAGATCTGTGTAGAATTACGACTTTCGATGGAATTAAATATATAACGTCTTTTTGCATCTCTGCACATTCTGTTGCAAGTATTTCGTAACTTCTTATATTTAACAAAATTATCTTCAGAAGGACATTTTTTTAATCTAAACCTAGCTTTATCGCGTTTCAACATAGTTTCACGAATTGAAGAATTCAGCCAGGGAGCAGGAAGGTATTTAACTTTCACCCGCCTGAGAGGGGCATGTTTGTCGTACAGTGTAAGTAGTAAATTACAAAAATTATTAACTTTTTCCTCTATGCTGGCACTGTCAAAAACCGAAGACCAATCCGTCTTATGAAAATCAGATCTAAGATCTTCCATAACAATTCCATTGAAATTACGAAGAGTAAGATATTTAGATTTTGTCTTTGGAGGACGTAGATTGTATGACAGATAAATGAGATCATGATAGGAGAAAGGTGCCTCAGATTGACCATGCGCAGAAACTTTCGTGAGATCGGATACTAACATAAGATCAAGTAAAGAGGGAGGACAGTTAGGGGCATGATGAGTTGCAGATAATGGAAGAATGTGCATATTATCATTGTATCCAAAAATACTATAACACAGTTTTCGCCATTATAAGATACATACTTTGACAGTTTGTCATCGTATGAACATTTTATATAATATCCGAAACTATATGGTACATTGTATCTTTGAGCATTGCAAGTTGATGATAGACTAGGATCATTAGGACAAGATTTAATTGGTTTTAAAGTTTTCTCAAAGCCAATTTTTCTTAAAAGTGTTTGAATTAGACATATCGGTACGAACATTAAAACAATCATGAACTTTGTGGTTAGAAAGATTTTCCTTGTTGAAAAATGTAATAAACCACCATCGCATATATGAATTGCACAGTTTCATGAAGTAATCTGTCTACTTACTAACCGAGATAAATTTTTAATAAAACAAATATGTTTCTGTTTCAGAGACTTCGTAAAATATAATGCTTCGATTACTTAAAATATAATGATTCGAATATTTTAGCTGGAAAAATGATATTCCATTGAAATTTAATTTGTTTTCGTGTTCCATGTAAGAAGTAACTCGATCAACATGATTTGTTGCAGAGTACAATGCTGAGAGTAAAGCGCACTTCAGACGTTATACATCAATATTTTTAATATTAATTACAGCCTTTTTAGCTCTAACATCATATGACAATTCTATAAAAGATGATCCACGCAGGAGATATTTATTGATGTTCATCTCCAAACCAGTAATGTCTTTAACACTCCTACCACTATCTTTCTTGTCAAATACACTGATTCTATGTGATAGATATTCCTTTAAGGTGTTAATAAATATATCGATGTTATCGGATTCATTAATTAAATAGTTTGATGTTTGAAAATCAAAGTTATTTAATAATCCCTTTGTAGGTTGCATGAAATTAACATGAAGAATGAAATTTAATTTAAATGTGTTCAATTATTTTATGTGGATCAAAACTTTTAATTTATGTTTTATAGAATCGATAAGTAATTCGACATTTTCAATACCTTTAGCATCTGTTGATGAAGTAATCCTGTATGTGAAAATTCTTTTTCCAAACGCTTTTCAATAAATAAAAACGAGTGTTAGCAGACGGAAATTTGAAAAGCCCTAGCATACCTAGACGATAATGTGTGAGGGGGATGATGAGATTTGAGGAAGCGAAAGAAGTATGTAAGGACCGCGACGCTTGACGCTCTGCCCTCTCGCTGACTACCCCGTTATGGATACAGCGTGAAGATATGTATGTATATAAAACGATTGACAAACTGTGATGAATTCACAGAGCGTTATTTTATGTGCGTTGCTATTAAGGTGATTATTGAAGTACCTTTTCTGTAACAATATGTAATACTTATTGCAGATCGTGTACTCTCTGAAATTTCTTTTTCCAAATGCTTTTCAATTAATAACGACTGTTAGCAGACGGAAACGTCAAAAGCACTCACAAACCTAGACGAAAATGTGTGAGGAGAATGATGAGATTTGAGGAAGCGAAAGAAGTATGTAAGGACCACGACGCTCCGCCCTCTCTGACTATTCTGTTAGGGATACAACGTGAAGATATGTATGCAAAACGATTGACAAACTGTGAGGAGATTAGAGGAAGCGAAAGAAGTATGTAAGGACCACGACGCTCCGCCCTCTCTGACTACTCTGTTAGGGATACAACGTGAAGATATGTATGCAAAACGATTGACAAACTGTGAGGAGATTTGAGGAAGTGAAAGAAGTATGTAAGGACCACGACGCTCCGCCCTCTCTGACTACTCTGTTAGGGATACAACGTGAAGATATTTATGCAAAACGATTGACAAACTGTGAGGAGATTTGAGGAAGCGAAAGAAGTATGTAAGGACCACGACGCTCCGCCCTTTCTGACTACTCTGTCAGGGATACAACGTGAAGATATGTATGCAAAACGATTGACAAACTGTGAGGAGATTTGAGGAAGCGAAAGAAGTATGTAAGGACTACGACGCTCCGCTCTCTCTGACTACTCCGTTAGGGATACAGCGCGAAGATATGTATATAAAACGATTGATAAACTGTGAGGAGATTTGAGGAAGCGAAATAAGTATGTAAAGAACACGACACTAGGCGTTCTCTGACTACTCCGTTAGGGATACAGCGTGAAGATATGTATGTAAAACGATTGGCAAACTGTGAGGAATTCGCAGAGCGTTATTTTTATGTACGTTGCTACTAAGGTGATTATTCAAGTACCTTTTTTTTCTTTAACAACATATTGCAGATCGTACACTCTCTCATCTCGCTATCAGTGACATTATTTGATGGCTCTGGCGACTCATGTATACCGCGTGACGTGATGTTGACGTTACTTTAAAAATCATAGTCGATGACAGTTGAAGATGTCAATTAAAAAGTAATTACCAGCATGCATTAATAAGGTCATTAGGATGTCGCGAGGTGGCTAATGATAGTAATGGATTAATGATAGCAATTAATGTAATCACCTAGGCGTGCAGATGAGAAATCTATACAGAGGAAACGGAGCGAGTTACGGCTCTGGGACCCAGCGCATTCGTCTCAAATGGGGGTGTTTCATTTTTTTTTTTTTAGCGGTGGTTTAAAAAATTATTAAAAAAAGTGAGGTTCAAGAAGCAGTGGTCCAGAATCCCTCTATTCTTACTACTTTTTTATACTTCATGACGTCGAAGAATAAGCCTGCAAGGTGAAGATGCTTACGTGATGCCATGTTTAAATTGAAGCTTTATTTAAATACGGTGTGATGTGAACTCACTCACAGAGTACAATACGCATTCTTTCGGAGAAAAGATTACGTATTTAACATAATTATTTTAGGCGATAAAAACAAGATTTAAACAAATTCGCAACGTGACTTTCGAAACGCAGACGGCTGTCCATGACGACACCAAGGTTCTTCTACACATTCTACAATTTTGGCCACAAATATTGATTTTTGGATCACTTCATAAAATTTTTGCTATTTGGTGCTTTGAGCCAAGAATCACAAATTTCTATTTATTGGGATTGAGCACGAGACAGTTTTCACTTGTCCAGGCAGCAACACTACAGAGGTCTTTGTTCATCTGACAGATCACATCCATAAAACCAGGTTGAGCTGAAATGTGTACTTGAACATCATCTGCACACGAGTGATATTTACCGTTATTACTGATTGCTTTTGTTCATGTCGACACTATACATTTTAAAAAGCAACGGATTAAGTATAGAACCCTGAGGAACACCACTTCCTTCTCTATTTTAACTAACTGAGAGCGATATTTGAGATAACTATTAAACCAAGCTAATGATTTATGATCTACACCGTAACATGACAATTTGGAAATCAGTAATGTAATATTGATGATGAAAGTCAGACAAGTGCCATTGCCAGAGTCCTGCTCATAAAGTATATTATCCACAACGTCCATCAATGCAGTCACTGTACTCATGACTGAAAAGGCGGTAGTATATTGTTCGTTTCAACAAAATTGTTTAATTGCATAATATACACCGCCTTCTTTAGTGCCTTCCTTAAAAAAGGTAAGACACTTATTGGTCTGAGATACTTGGCTTTAATGGGATTGTCCACTTTAGGTAATGGTGTAACTACGGCTGACATCCACACTCCAGGCACCTCTCCCATCGTGATAGATCTGTTGATAACATCAGACACAGATAACGTTCGTAGAAATGTGAGTAGTATCATATCCCTCCCACAACCATTAACAGCATTGGAAGCAATAGATAAAATATATTTAGCAATATGATTTTCTTCAACTGGTTGCAGAGTAAAGGACATATCACCGTATCTATGAAATTCAAAAGAGATGATTCGAGATTAAATTTTTCTACTTCAACTATCTCTTTAGAGTGCGGACTCCTGTTTCAATACTACTCTATGTATAAAGCGGATTCCGCAAGCTTATTACGTAACTTGCAGACAGCATGCGACAGCCAATATCGCGCGGTATCTGCTGTCAAAACGAGAATTTGTGTAATATAATTTGTATAGTGGCTGTAAATCAACCGCGAAAAGTGCATTTTATGGTCATAGAATAATAGATACGCAATCGTCATATTATATGATACCAATTTTTTATTACAATTAGTCACCGACACGCTTATTACGTAACTTGCAGACAGCATGCGACAGCCAATATCGCGCGATATCTGCTGTCAAAACGAGAATTTGTGTAATGTAATTTGTATAGTGGCGCTAAATCTACCGCGAAAATTGCATTTTACGGTCATACAATAATAGATACGCAATCGTTATATATGATACTCATTTTTTATTACAATTAATCACCGGTCGCGCAGTGATCGCGTAGCTGTCGCTGTCTGTAAATTTTTAGGTAATAACCCCGCCGATCTGGTACTTGCCCGCTGCCGCAGCACACTCGCTTCGCTCGCTCGGCTCGCGCGTTTTGGTAAAAAGACCTAACCTAGTGTTATAGACTTAGTGTTATAAATATATTGTCGTGTTTGTATAGTTACAAAAAAATTTGCGAAATTTTATCTAATGTGAAACAATCGAAACCTTAGCCTGCATTTGTCCTCACGATTCCCGATTTGATCTCACGATGTGCCAAGCATTCATTATCACCATTACACCACATTAAAGTTTCATTGGTTGAAGTTGTGACCAAAATTTTATTGTGAAAACTGTTAATTTCGAAGTTTACCATTTTTTTTTGTAGCACCATAATATTATATAAGACCATTAATTTTAAAGAAGATCTGATTTATATGAAAAGTAGCAAATTGATAGAGAAAATCGTCAATTTTATATATTGAGATTTGTAGATAAAATTATTAATTCTATAGCTCCGTTATATATACCTATCCCATATAACATTAGGTATTCGTTAGCCTTTTAAGAATACTCGAGAAAGAGCGTGTCCAACTTGCATGACATTAAGATTCAATACTGAATGAAGTAGAATAAAAAATATACAATTAGATTGGTGACATGATAGCTAAGTATTGTTTATTCTTTTGTCTTTAATTTCTTTTTTAATTACCAATTCACGTCTGCGACAAACAGCTCAGTTGATATAAATGTTCGAACAAAGCAGCTGTAACATACGGATAGGATAATTATGGATAGCTCGAAAAGTTCAATATTATTAAAATATTGCAATACAATTGTAAATGTAATAAATAGAAATAAGTAAGATTAAGAAATTGTGGCACAAGTATATAATAATTATATACTTATTGACACAAATATTATAAGGAAATAAAATAAGTGGGGCAATGTAGAGTTAAAAAGTAATTAGTTGGTAATTGTAAAAATTAGGATTAAATTAAGCCTCGAAATTGTTAGAATAATATTAGAAAGTAAAGAAATGTAATTAATGAGAATAGATATGTAAGAAAAGTAATAAGGGAAAACAAGAGTAAATAAAGAAAATAAGATCTCTAAATACATCAAAGGAAGCAGATAAAAAAAAACATAAGTACAGAAAAACGAACATGACGAAACTGAGGGAAGAGAAGGGGACCATTTTGGATACTAAACCTAAAAAGCAAGCTTCTTACTAAATCTTTTTCCGAAGACTTTTGGCATTCCATTCAATTGTCATTTATACAAGACTAAAAGATACATTACATTATACAAATGTTTATGTATGTACACAAATACCTATGTAAATTAGCAGAATTATCAGATAACTATTGGCATATTGCCAGTAATTTTAGTAAGATGATTCGCAGTGCGCGTGAGTAACATGCGTAAATTAGAAGCGAAATGTGTTATCGATAACAAAACGATGTGTTAGAGATAATCAGTTGATAATACAATCAGCTATTGAGTTATAGTACCATATTCATGGAGACGATACGGACGTCGGTACAAAGTTGAATTATTTAAAAATAGCCTTCAAACATGTCAAAGCGAGGACAGTGGATTACACCGTTCAAAAAACAGGTTAGTGACGGTCTTTACTTTCACGTTCGTTCTATTGGTGTATTTCCTTTGGTATACTTACTATACTCTATGGGTGTATCTGAAATTTTCAAAACCTTACATATTTTTGATTTCCTGTTAATCAAGTTTTTTTTTTTTAATATATTAGGTCGAATTTTGGTAGTTATTATTCTAAGGTTCGAATACTAGTGTTATATTTAATTAACTGGGAACACACGTTTGAAGTGTCCGATCAGTAAAAAGGTTGTACTCGCATAAAAAAATTAAATAACGTCATTTTTTAATTGTTATATAGAACGTTTTCGTAAATTGCGACTATAATATAACACGAACGCTATGTGACTGAAATCTGTAATACTAGTGAAATAATTTGGACCACATGGGTGTTTACATAATTGCCTTTGCTATACAACAACACTGACGGCGTACACTAGGGTTGCCAACCGTCCTGTTTTCCCAGGACATGTCCTGGTTTTTGTAGTATCTTGGGATGTCCGGGATAGTTTTTAAACTGCGTCCTGGGTTTTTGAATGCCCTGTTAAGGTTGTGTATTTTAAAATTCGCGAGCCTCTTTTGCAATCCTTACATAACGGGCGGCCTCACGACTCGCGAGTGTTCGCACTGCCCGGGCCCGTGCCCGTGTTGTTTCAAAACAAAGACGCAACGTCCAACTTACTACGAGTATTTAGTTATCAACTTGTAAGTGAACAGGCTCCACAAAGCGTTTGTTTTATATTTTAATAGCTCTTTTTCAACTTATTCACATTTTTACTTTAAAAATGTATGATTATTATTATTACTTGAATTTCATTTAACCTATTTTAACTACATATTAATTTAGCTATTGCTACTCTATTACAGCGTCCTGTTTTTTAACTGAATTGTCCTGGTTTTCCGACTTCAAATCCTAGTTTTTTAAATTTGGGGTTGGGAACCCTAGCGTACACGCAACTATGTACATTGTTAACTATTATAATATAAGCCTGTAATAATATCGACTGCGAGCGGTAAATTCTAGCGTAATGGTTTTTCGTTATTTGACACAATGTCTGATGTTTAGAACCAACTAGATGACATAGACGTAATAATAATTAAAGAAGAGTGCGCTAGACCTGCGGGTGACCGTTAAAGTAATAGTCCTACTTTTGCTAGCGGCAGGGATCTCAATTTTTCTAAGTAATTACAAGACGCATGAAAGTGATATTTGGTGAATTGATTCTTCATTTCATTGACTTTATTTTGCCAGTTGCGTTCCACAATTGGTTAACTTTTGTAACAGAAATAAAATATCAAAAAAACCTTTTTTAAAACAGTGATTGAAGTTTTCCGGTCTGATGGAACCGATTTATGCCTCTAAATTTTCTGTGTAGCTTAATCTGAATACACACTTCAAATTCTAGTTAAATGTTTTAAAATTAATGATAGTTTTAATGTAAACGAAAATAATCGTTTTTTGTTATTTTTCGAAAGCTAAGGCGCGCACGTTTGTATGGCGCAGAAGGTCTTTAAAAGGCTTGCACCAATTATTTAAAAGTTTATACGAGTATAAGCGAGATATCAAATCTTTAAATCGAGTTTAAGTCGTTGGTGCAAGCCGCCCTTATTTATTATTTATCACTGCGTCACCGTAAGTTACGCTCAAATAAAAAACGTTATTTATTTATTTATTCTTTCTGCACTAAAGATTTAGTACACATGGCGGACTTAATGCCAAGTGGTATTCTCTACCAGTCAACCATTGGGTGAAATGAGAAAATATTCTAGTAGGAAAACTAGTAATAAAAATATAATTACATATTCATACATAGGTATATGGTATATAATAAGTACTATACACACAATAATAATATACAAATAATACAACAATACACAAATACAAATGATATACAAAATACATAATAATTAAATAAATATGAATACTAATGAGCCATTAATGCTCCTTAATTATCTTCATTTAAATAAAATTTCTGTAAAGTTTTCTTTAAAACAAATTGGGAGGTACACTTCCGAATGTACAGAGGCAAGTTGCTCCAGAGTCGAATAGCCGTGACAGTGAAGGATTTGGAGGTATAACTAGTATGGTGAGAAAGAATGGCTAGTCGGATATCATTTACAGAACGGAGGTTGAAAGAATCAAAGTCACTTTGGAACTGAAATTGTCTTTTAAGATAAAGGGGAGTGTTAGGTTCAAAAAGAATAGAAAATAAAGTGCACAATATGCGGACGTTTCTACGTTATTGAATGGTAAGCCATTTAAGCTGAACACGATATTGAGAGATGTGATCAAACTTTCGAAGACCAAATATAAATCGAATGCAGTTGTTCAGCAAACGTTCCAGTTTGTTAAGAAGCTCTTGGGAGATGTCAGAGTAACATACATCAGCATAGTCAATAATAGAAAACACAAGCGACTGTACAAGAAGGAGTTTAGTATTGGACGGAAGGAAAAACGTTGTACCCAGAGCGGAATTAAAGTAAATTCAATGTGTTTTCCGCCTGCCAGAACACGCGACTAAAGGGCTCTCAGGGTTTGCTGCCGATCGGAGCGGGACCTCTGGTCTCTCTCTTGATGTTGGTCGCGTTTATAATACTTAAAAGGATTATATGAGGTTATAAGATTAATCATATTCTGCTTAGCGACATATTCATTCAGAAGTCATTTAAATAATCCCTGCAATTAATTACACGGCACTTTGAACATTAAATCGACCATCAGTTCGGAAAACACCTAGCAACACTAACAGAACATTTTGTTGTGGCAATACTGCCACCGCCAACTCTGTCTCCCACCCAATGATGTTATATTTACAAAAGAGGTAGATGCGTTACATGCGCTCGAAAAATGGCACTTCAAAACTTTGCTAATTAGCCAACCTGGACTTGGTCAAAGAATATAAAAAGTAATGTCACAGTACAAGTAAGCATACAGTATTCTATCTTCATACAAATGCTCCCAAACGACGCGCTCGAAATCTCGGCATTTCTCGACACACAACAGTCGCGAGTGCGCCGCGGGTGTCGTTGGAAGGTATGAGACACTCCTAAATATTATGTCAATCAAGTTTACGAGCATAATGTTCAGTGTATGGATGTTTGAATACATCTATATCGAAACCGGAAATATTTCTCTGTTGCTAATTTGTAGGAAATATATTATCATAATGATCTAGTTAATTTATTGGTAATTTTTAATTATACTGCACACAAAATGCATTTTTTTTGTCCATTTCCACCATACTAACTCACAAACTTTTGAAACCAGATATAAAATACTAGTAAAATTATATACATAAAAACGTATTAAATTTGCAATAATATAAAATGAAAAGATAATATGACAAGTTAATATAGTACCTATTATCAAATACGTAACCCAAGAAACATTCAGTCCAAGTCGGTAGCCCTATTGCGTGTTTACGTACCGAGCGACCGTAGGTAATTATCTCTAGGACACTGCCGAGATAGAATACTGTATGCTTACTTGTACTGTGGTAATGTTACAGAAGCAACAATATCACGCAGTGCCTATTGCGTATCCTACATTCTAAAATCTTTTAATAATCCAAACGTTTTTTATAATATACACGATCATGTGATTACGGAGCCACCGACTTTTACATTTCTTAAGCAATAATATAAAAATACAATGCAAAGTCCGACTTCATTCTAGGCATAAAAATAACTCAAAATGAAAAAAAAATATCAAAAAGGCAAAAGAAACGAATTAAATTTATTTGAAGATAATTATAAATAATAATTGCTACATTTTTATTTAATAATATCCATTTTATACGAAAGTAGTTGTTTCATTTTCATCATTTTCAAATTTATAATAAAAAAGTTTTGGAGATCTATATAAATAAATCTATATAAATAATCTGTAAAATAAAGCAATTATATATAATTCATCATTCTCAAATTTATAATTAAAAAATGTTGGCGATCTGTTTAAATTAATATGTTCTCATATACATGATTCAAGAGAAACGAAATTCGAAAAAAAGCAAACATATTTTTTTACTGTCTAAATAAACCATTAGGTATCAATTATATTTTTTGAAAATGTCTGTTCTATATAATATAGTAGTTCTATATAATATATATAATATAGTAATGGCCTGTATCATGCTGCATAAATAAACGTTTTAACTATCATGTGATTTTTAGTATTCCATAGGCAAAGTAGTAAAAACTTAGCCCTTACGATCCCGTCACGCTCATGTCTGATGTTGACCATCCATTAGACGCATTAGTCCATAGATTCCCAACCTTTTTTGGACCATAGCCCCCTTTACAAGAGAACAAAAATTTAAACGCCCGCTAATCCCTAGTCCATAATTTAAAATATCGTTGCATATTATCTGTACCCAATTTACCTGCTGATTATATAGGTTATAAATCATAAAGATAAAATTAATAACACGACAACACATTAAAATTGCTTACTTCATTTTTAAAAATATACAGAATCTATAAGATGTAAAAAGTATTTACTTCATTTATTTGACCACCCCTCTTGACTGCCTTAGGGTGGCTTGCACCAACAATTTAAACTCTATTTAAGGATTTGACATCTCGCTTGCACCAATTATTTAATAGTTGGTGCAAGGGAGATGTCAAATCCTTAAATAGAGTTTAAATTGTTGGTGCAAGCCACCCTTAATACCCCCTTTTTGCCTCTGGATCCTCTACCCCCCCTGGCATTTATAAAATGGTAAACATTAAACGTAATTTCTAGAGGTCTGTAAGAGTTAGTACTTGTCATAATTCTCCCTAAACTTTTTAAGTAAGCTTTTATGTTCCATGAAATTTCAAAAGTCTACAATCGATAATTTCGGAGATAAGGGTCGACTCCCCTTACCTCCGAAGTACACAGTCTTCGACTTCTTTAATTCTCGTGCATATTTTAAAATGTTAACTGTTGCAAAATATATGGTATAACAAAAATAAGCGCGCCGTGCCACATTGGAATACACATATTAGAAGATATACTTCTTTGACATGGTTAGAAATTGAGAACAAGCCGCTGAAAATTATAGAAATTAAAAGCAGATAGCATAATATAAAACTGGCCACTTGAAACAATAAAATAAAAATTAGAACTGGTCGCATATAAAAAAAAAAAGTTGCAAACTTCATGTTGAATTAGATCGACGCGCGCAACAGTCATACTAACTTCATATGACGGGCTTTTTGGCGGGAACGCGAGAAGTGAAGTTGTTATTTTATTTAGATTTTCTATTTTTTACATTTTTGGGAGTTTTAAATTACAAAAGTCATAGTATTTGTGTTTTAAAGTTCTGTATAAGTGAAAAGAATGGAGTAGATTTAAATAAACATGTGAAGCTGAAGTTCTCGAGACCTTCCAAGTAGGTAGTCCTTTGTTACTTCAATAAAGCCTGCTATCACTTTACTGGAGGAGTTTCACAATAAGAAAAAGAAAAATTTACTTCGAACATGTTTCATGAGTTCGTCATGAGCACAGAGAAAATGAAAAGAAGCTTATTATGATGTAACTTCTTTTGCCTGCTGAATTACACTCAGATCTTTTTCACTTAAACCCCAAAAGAAGTACAACTTCAATAACACAAACAATTCAATAACAGTATCACAATCCAAAACGTAACTCTCTCTTTCCATCTTTACTAACATGTAACTCCATATCTCTCTCTTTCAACTTCCGTTCGCCTCGCCCGATCACACTTTTCGTAACGCTCTCGTCATGCATTCGCCAGCTTACTCCCCAAGCCAAGCGTGCCTAAAGAAGTTTTACTTCAAAAAGTTTGTTGATAGGTAACTGATAGTTTAGGATAGGATAACTGTGTAGTTTCTGAATAAATCGACCATTACAGACTGGCAGATGAACAAACCCACGATTGATGCTCACGATTGATTCTAGTTCAAACTGTGAATTCAAAGATTCTAGTATGCTTTTTTTTCTTTTCTGGAGTTGTCCCGATCTAAGACAATACTAACAATTGACGTCATGTGGATTTCCCGATAATAAAGATCAGTAAATTAGATCACAATCCGTAGAACTTATTCAAATTGATTGACAAGACATTTTTTATCGATACAAGATACGATACCAATATTTATCATTTACCGCAGTAGATAATAAATAATATTACATTCACTTACGTGAAAAGTGATAACGACCATGGACAATATCTATATTGATAAACCTGTTATAATGTATGTTTATAATAGGTATATTTGGCTGTGTAGGGTATTCATAAGTTTCATTTTTTATTTTATTTATTTCAGTAATCAATAGTCGTACTACTTATACAGAATGCCAATAACAGATTACCCTAACTTTTTATAATTCAAACAAACATAACAGAAGTAGACAAAGAAACAAAGACAAAAGTGTATAATTTCTACCGTCGGTCGTTAACCTCCCACTCGTGGTATCCCCTAGGTAGTCTGTGCTCTCACTATTGCCCATTATAATGCACATAATCTCCCTTCAGAAGCTACGCTATAACTCATTATAAGCACGTGCTGGACGTACAATGCGAGTCAACGGAGGAATATATACGTTTATTAGAAGATCGAGTTGCATGTTCTTTCCTATCAGTCTTCTTTGCTGGAAATTGTTTACATACATACAAATCTTCACGCTGTATCCCTAACGGGGTAGTCAGAGAGGATGGAGCGCCAAGCTTCGCGGTCCTTACATACTTCTTTCGCTTCCTCTAATCGCATCATTCTCTCACACATTTTCGCCTAGGTATGCGAGTGCTTTTGACATTTCCATTGGCTGACACAGACTATTTGATCTTCATAAGTCAACCTTGGTCTTCCTTGGCTTCTTTTAGCACTTGCTTTCGCACTAGATTTTTTTCGTCAGTCTTTCATTACTCATTCTTTCTATGTGCCCGAACCATCTAAGCATTCCTTTCTTTATTTTTACGATAACACTGTCGTGCAACCCTGTCATACTGCGTATCTCTTCATTGCTTAACCTGTCCGCAAAGGTGACATCGCACATATTTCTAAGAGATCGCATTTCTACTGCTTTCATCTTACTTCCACTCGATTTCGGACATATCCAGGGCTCGTAAAATAAAGTTGGAACCAACACCGCATTGTGAATAGCCATTTTGGCTAGATATGCCACTGCCTACTAATGCGGAAAAAGCACCTTTCACTTTATTGCCAGCTGCTAACCGTCTCTCCACATCCAACTCACATCTTCCATCCCTCCAAAACGCACTCCCCGGATACACAATTTAATTCCTTTGTTCTAGACATTTTCCATGTACCCAAATCCCACTTTTCATCTGTACCTGTTCTTTTTCAAACACCAAAACCTTAGTTTATGGAATAGCTTAGTGGAAGTTGTTTACAAATAAATAAAATTATTATTATTAGAAGATCGACTCCTACCCCGCCCCGCTCGCGACTCGCCTACTCTCGGCCGGACAATAGGGTTGTCCCTGTCCGCATCTGATTTAGTTTTTTACATGTAAGAAAATAAGCACATGCATACGTTTCTCGTATTAGTTTGTGATGACTGGCGGTGGCCGCGCGGCACAGCGGCGTATACATGTATAACTAATAGCGGCTACGGTCCCACCCCGACCAGTAGGTATATAAAGAAGGAACTCTGATTGGCGCAGTCTTAATCGTCTTAATAGCGAGAGAGATCGCGTTAAATTTCTCGTTTTAGATATTTTATAATGCGCGAAAGTTTAATAGTTTATAAAAGTTTATAAATGAGATGCTGTCCATAACAACCTACGTAATTGGCCGATAGTAGGCTTCAGTCACACTTGGGGCGGCAGTCACCTTCTTTTATACATAAATCTAATATAAACGGCCACGTGCCAATACATTAATAACATTATGCTCCATATTTAAATCAAAATAATAAATATTGAAATTATTTTTCAGTTGTTTGTAACGGCGGGCGTGTCTCTGAATGTGGCTGGCCATGGATTGGTGATGGGGTTCGCCGCCATTCTACTACCACAACTCAGACGACCAGATTCCATCATACCGATAGATGACTCCTCCGGCTCTTGGATAGGTGAGCAATACCTGCGATTTCCGACCATTCCATGAGTGGTAGGACCTTGTGCAGAAGTCGTCCAGCGGGATTATTACCTAAAAATCTGCAGATAGCGACAGTCACGCGATTACTGCGCGGCTAGTGACTAATTGTAATTAAGTATCATACTTATCATGTATGACGATTGCGTGTCTATTGCGCCTTGATCGTAGAAAGCACTTTAGATTTTGCGCCAGTATATAAATTACATTATATAAATTCTCATTTTGACAGCAGATATATATTGGTCATTGGCCGTCAAGTTACGTAATAAGCGTGCGGGTCGCTGCAAGAATCTTACTCACTAATCTCGCTGCCAAACGGCAGTGATTACACTGTTGTGTTCCTGGTATAGAAGGCGACTGTCGAAGAGATTTCTGGGACAAAAGGTACAAGATCTTCATCCTCAGGGCCGTCAACAGATTTATAATCTAAAGTTCTTTATAAACATTTAAACTTTCGCGTTGCATAATAAATACATAAAAAACAGAAAATTAATGCGATTATCACCTTTTATTAAAAGTTCCAGTGACAGCTTGCTTACGACCACGGCCGATGCAACTCGGCCGAAATGTGAAGTCAAAATAAATTTTAATTAAATTTTAAACGTTAATTCCTGTAAAAAATATAATAACTATTTTCTGTTAACATTTTACGATTATGTACAGCGATTGGATATGCGCATGTAATTTACGCCACCACTTATTAAAGACTTGCACCATGAGAAATTATTTTTATTTTTAACTGACTTTAAAAAAAGGAGGAGGTTCTCAGTTCGACTGTATGTATTTTTTTCAATCAATGTGCAACAACAGAAAGTCTATTAATTTGGTAGACTTGGCACCGTCTTCAGTAACTGTCAAATTTAATTATATATAATAATCTTCGATCACAAATAAAAAACTAGATACACAATCAACGCTCCAAAAGTGTCCGAACCAAATGTGCGCTCAAATGAGTATTTCAGCGCACTTCTATTTTAATGGTATTCGAAAACGCTAACAACGAACATGTCAAAGTGCTCCCTCAAAAATTGCAAAAGTAACACGTCTAGAACGCTAGTTCTTATTTTCGGTTAATAAATAAATAATATTATTTACATATTCATTATTTCATTATAATAATAACGTGACATACCTCTGTTTTATTAAATTCGTAATCATATTTTTAAATATTGCCTGACAATATTTGTCTTATCCTTGTCACTTTCACGTAACAAATCAACGCAGCAACATAGCAACGCAAATAGATTATTTGAATTATATTTTATGCACAAGACGTAAGATTGCATTTTAAATATTTTATTTAACAAACTTCGTTTCAATGTCATGCAAGAATAGTTTACGAGCGTTTATAGCCTTATGGTTTGACAGTAAGGTCTACTTTAGATTAACACAATATTGCCGATAATACTTTATGATATTAAAAATATATACGTCAATTCGGACAATAATTTGTTTAAATTTTATAGGAGATTGTGAATCTTGTTCTTTATTTGTAATCGAAGATAATATAATAATAATATACTCAGACGTTCCACACAGCGCCATCTAGTCCCAAAGTAAGCAGCACAGCCCTTGTGTTACGGGTACTAGACAATGCTACTATGCTACTCATATACTTTTCTTTTGTAAATAAATACATATTATACATAAACACCCAGACTCGGGGCGGGAATCGAACCCGCAGCTCCTGTTTACTTTCCGACGCGCTAAGCCGTTGCGCCACGGAGGTCGTCAAAGGTTTATAGGTATGTGTATTGTATTTATAAAGTCATTTTAATTGTACTTGAGTTTTGATCAGTAAAAGATAGTTATTTTGTACTTTTCAGTGTTTTTTTTTAAGGCGGTTTAATTTTTTTTTTGTACATAAACCCTTAACATATTCGCTATGCTGTCACAGCATGGGAAATCGGAATGTGTATTATCTATAATGGTCGAAATTGGGCGGGAAACGCGCGCCCTCACAAACTGTATAACCACTAATGACCGTGTATGTTTACACATGGTTTGCAAACACTGTGGTCGCGCAGTAGCGCAACGCCAATGGAGCAGTATTTAAACTGGAGGCTGCACTCTGAGGAGGTAGTTGAAGTCGAGTAACCTCGGAACATTTTTATACACCTCTATTTCTTTTCATCTTATGCTGTCGGTAGGTAGGTGTATCTAGAATCTATACCATATAGCAAAGTTATACAGAGTTAATTTAAAAATACTAATAACCTCTTAGTATTTTGTACTAAACATTATCGCCAATAACTATTGTTTTACGACTTTCAAAAATTCATAAGTTTTTTCTTTCATACAAAAATAAAAATACATTAAATGTTTCTGAAAATGGCACCTACCCAGTCGTTAAAGCGGCACACGCACAGCGTGGCGCTGAGGCCCGGTGCGCTTGCACTCTACCATTGGAAATACGTACAGAGTAATTACGTTACAGACAGTACAACAAAACGTAACAAATATTTTTTAGGGAACGTATTGATTTTTGAAAAAAGTCGTAGAACAAAAGTAGTTAGGTATGTTGACAGGAATTTTGCACTAAGAGGTTATTAGTATTTTTAATTAACCCTGTATTAGGTGTATTTCCGAGTTATTTCCAGGAGTTGGAAAGAGACAGAAAGGAAACGTTAGCGATCAAAGTTCAAAGCTTTGAATTTAAACCTAGGTTACTCGAAGTCAATTGATTTGTCTTCAACTACCTCTTCAGAGTACGGTATCCAGCTAAATTCAAAGATTCTTGGCGGCACCGAATCAATCGGTTCAAAAGTTAACTGCTTTTATTCGCAGAAATATAGGGTGCTGAAAACAATCTTACCTAGCGTACCCGATTGGCTAGGGTCGGCGCTGTAATCTCGTGCATGATTAGTAGTATTGCTGTCATTCATTTGTAGGATAAAGATATCACTTAATTTCTAATTCATCAATTAATTTCTTAGATAAAAATATTGTTAGCTCATATTTTATGATTAGATTACCTATTGATTTTTACCGAACGGCATTGTTTGTATGTCGGCAGCTAATCTGTCAAAACTAATTACTACGTCCTTGGTGAGAGTATTCTAAGTGAGAGTACATACGTAATACATAATATACGTATTTCTTTTCCAGCCGCGATCCTGGGCTTCGCGTTAGTGACAGGAAACTTCATAATACCCACAGTCATGGCCAAATACGGGCGGAAACCGGCCAATCTCGTCAGCATCACTCCGATGTTGCTAGGTTGGTTCATGGTGATCACAGCCAAAAGTATTACCTGCCTCCTGATCGCTAGATTCCTCCAAGGAATGTCCATGGGCATGAGTGCGACGTTGGGCCCTGTACTTATCGGGGAATACGCTAGTCCACGGAATCGGGGAGCGTTTCTTACAACGATATCTCTTTTCATAGCCACTGGTGTGCTATTAGTTCACACGATGGGATCATATTTCACTTGGCAAATAACAGCTTTAGTCTGTGCTTTCATATGTTTTATCGATTTACTCATCGTTATATATTCACCAGAGTCTCCAAGCTGGCTAGCCGACCAAGGTCGATACGAAGAGAGCGAGAGAATATTTCGGTGGTTAAGAGGAGACGGCGAAGACGATGAACTCCAAAGAATGATTGAAACTAGCATGATGGTGCGCGATACCAAAGCAAATGCCTACATATCAGAGTCTTTTGTGAAAAGAACTAAGAAAAACCTTGCTTTTTTCAGTGAGACAATTAAGAAGAAAGAGTTCTACAAACCAATTTTCATTATGGTGCATATTTACACTCTGGGGCAATGGTCGGGAGCTAATTTTCTAGCTGCGTACACAGTCGATATATTTAACAATGTTATAGGTACTGAAGCAAATATAGCTCTCATGATAATAACACTAGATGCCCAGAGGATAATCTCGAACGCGTGTGCCGTTTACGTCATTAAGAAAGTGAAACGTCGAAGAATGCTTTTCATAACAACAAGCATAAATATCTTCGCTTATCTGTCAACAGCTGGTTACACTTATGCGAAAAGTAATAATATGCTCCCATTTGACCATCCGCTAATAGGAGTCGCCCTGATACATATTCAAATGTTAAGTATAGCAACAGGAACGGTTCCACTACCCTTCATAATTGCTGGTGAATTATTCCCTCTGGAATACAGGAGTATAGCCGGTGGTCTCAGCGTTATGTTCCTCTCCGCTAATCTTTTCATAACCGTCAAAACTGTGCCTTTCCTTTTCAAGCACTTGGGAATCTATGGATCATATTGTATTTACGCAGCAGTGGTGTTCTACTGTTTGGTGATTGCCATGCTGTTCTTGCCGGAAACTAAGGACAGAACGTTACAAGATATAGAGGATGAATTTAGAGGCAGGCCTTTGACCGCAGAAGAGTTGAAGTCAACGCAATCGCTAACGTCCCTGAAGACATATAATAGGGATAGACGGTGTAGCAGTCCAATTATTTGATCAATTTCATTCACAACTTCAGATTTTATGGGTAGTCGGAGACGACATATTGAGGGACTTCGAAATCATTCGCGTTCTTTTGAACGAAGATTAATTATAATATGATTACATAAGGATTAAAATTGAATGAAAATGAAAATAGAATAATTATGGAAAATCTTCAACTCTGTAATCTTACATTTGGTGACAGCAGCGTCTTACTATTTTGCCGTCACACTAGACATGTGTAAGTCAGGAGTGATTGGTAAAAAGATAAATCGGTCAAAAAATTAATTAAATCAGTAAATCCCACGATTCCTACATCTTTAAACCATGGTAATTGAAGGTTTGTCTAAGATTGATTGAAGCAAGTTAAGATGTAGACTGCAACGACCGTTGCACGTTTTATGAATCGAAGGCAGAGAGAGATTTATTAGAAAGGTTTGTGCATTCGTAGAAGGAAAATGAAGACCATCGTACATGAAATTAGCTGAAAAGACAAAAAGTAAATCAAACCTCATTAGAAAGGAATCATTTCCTTTTAATCAATCATAATTTAAAAGTGTTTTACTTTGCATCTTATGTTCAAATCCAATACGTTCAAAATAGTCTACAAACTCGAACAATATAGCTCGTTTAAAATTGTTCTTTTTATAACTGCTAGGTTATACAAAGGTATAGCGGCGGCGTTGGAGACGTCGGCGACCGCCGGCGGTCTCGAGGCTGTAGGGGCCTCGCAAAGAAGTTTTTCAAGCGTTTAAAAATGTAGTTATTTCGTTATCCATTATTTCCGTACGAGTGTAGTAGCATACTCATAAAAATCGTGTATATTTATTATTAGGGTGGTTTATACCAACTATTTAAACACGAATTAAAGGGATCCGACGACTCACTTGCACCAACTTTTTAATTGTCAGTGCAAGCGAGATGTCAGATCCTAAAATCGATTTTAATTGTTGGTGCAAGCCACCCCTAGTGTACAATTCAGTTCATTTATTTAAACATTTCCTTTCTGACTGGAAAATGAAAGAAGCCTCGCAAAGCTGATGTCGCCGACGTCTGTTTCGTCTTCTAACTCGTCGTGACGGATAATATATTGTTATAACGGTGTCCAAACATCACAGAGGACGAAATGACGATATGGTCTACATACGTACTACTTAATCAACATTGTAGGGCAAGAGAGTAAGTAGAGGTCTCCGTTGCAAACATCAATTCTGGTGTGTAGGTATGTATGTACATGTATTGGTTCTCCAATGATTTGGATGGAATTTTCTATATGCATTTTATTATTTCCTAGTTTGTCTAGAATAGATGTTACCCCTGAAAAACTAGTTTTAATACAAAAAACAGTTTTTTAAATATTGAGAAGATATTGAGGTATACATTTTTTTTTGCTCTATCCGATAGAATATTGTGGTACCGATAAGCTGAAGAATGCATGCATTAGTATCATCTACTCAACAATAGATGAACACTAAAATAACTTGAAAGGCCCAAGTCACCAGGTACTAGGATCTAAAAAAAGGACACTTACATAAAACAATGTCTATCTCCCAAGAAACTTTCAGTTGGCCTCGTTATTATAAATATTTGAATAATAAGGGTCAACAACACGTACTACGGTGTTATCTGTTTGCACTAAAATAATATATTATTGGTTTTCTGTAAGTATACACATATGTAAATAGATATACATATATGTATATATATATATATATGAAATATAGCGCTAACTACTGATAGTATTTTTAGCGATGTATTAATTTCGAATGTTATCAATAAGTTGGTTTTACGCAGGAGCAAAACGGTGTATATGTACTATACTATATATGTGTAGATGTACTAACGACACCAAACGTTAAAATTACACATGTGACAACTTCTTGCATAATTGCATGAAATAAAAAAAAATCCTCCCGTCACAAATATTTAATCTAGACTAATTTACACCAAACACAGCCGCCAAAAAAAAGCGCACGTGTAGGTACTCAGGTGCGCACGTTAGAAGACTTCCTTACCGTGAATAGAAACTTAAAACTAGCAACTCGAAATTCATGAAATAATAATTAGCACAGGTCACATAAAGAAAATATATAAATCTCTTCGTTGCTAACTTCATGTTATGTGATTGACGCGCGTAACTTTCGTCGTTAACTTTATGGTGTGTTAACATTGATGACGTAGCTTCCGTTAACGCCTGCTGAAAATAGGCTCTGATCTTTTTCACCTAACCTAACGCAATGACTGAAGTACATCGTCAAGAAAGTATCGGGAATGGATGATTTGTTTATGGTTCCAAATACTTTTTTTTTTTTGTTGTTGTTAGATTGGCACAACTGTTTTCCATTTTGGCGCGGTTTAAGTTGCATCCGTTATTTAGATTAAATACAGTGCTGTTTTTAGTTACATATCTAGTGTGTATTGCGAATTTCATAATGGACAAAAACATCGACAAAGAGTTTGTCTTAAATTTTGCATCGCCCCAATGGAATTTCGTGTTCGGAGTCACTGAAAATGTTACAGAATCTTATCAGTTACTTACGGTGAATCGACTTTATCAAAAACACGTGCTTATGAGTAGTACAAAGCGTTCAAAAGCGGTCGAGATGTGATGAAAGATTTGCCTCGCTCTGGTAGGCCATCAACGTCTGCAAATGAAGTTAACATCGCAAAAGTGAAGGAAATAGTAACTGAAAATGCTCATTCAAGTTTGAGAGAGATAGCCGCCGAACTTTTTGTGTCTCACGAGTCGAACCGTACCGTTTTAAATAGTCATTTGGGTATGAAACATGTTGCCGCTCGGCTAGTCTCAAAAGACCTAAATTTTCTCCAAAAACTCAATCACATAAGAGTCGCTGAGGACATGCTAGAACGAGTCAATTCCGACCGAACATTCATGAAACGCATTGTTACTGGTGACGAGACATGGGTTTACGAGTTTGACATGCAAACTAGTCAACAAGCTTCGGAGTGATGCCTTCCAACTGAACCGAAACCGAAAAAACCACCCCAAAGTCGATCAAAAGTCAAAGTCATGTTAACTGTTTTCTTTTACTATCGCGGTAGTGTGCACTTGGAATTATCACTTGGTCGGGCACTTGGTCAAACTGTAAATAAATAATATTATTTGAGCGTTATGCGGCGTTTAAGAGCGCAAATTTGACGAAAAAGCCCAGATTTGTGGAAAGAAAATTGTTGGAATTTGCACCACGATAATGCGCCTCCGCATAAGGCCATCATTGTGAACGAATTTTTGACCAAAAACTCAACAAATACTATTGTGCAACCACCTTATTCACAAGATATGGCTCCAGCCGACTTCTTTCTTTTCCTAAACTCAAATTGCCACTTCGTGGCACCCGTTTTCATTCGGTAGAAGACATACAGGAGAATTCGCGGCGAGAACTGAACTCAATTCCGGAAAAAGCGTTTAAAAAATATTTTGATGATTGGATTATTCGTTGGCGTAAGTGTATCGTTCCTGAAGGAGCATACTTTGAAGGTGATAAAATAAATTTGGATGAATAACTAACATTTTGTGTATTATTGATCTTTTCCCGGTACTTTCTTGACAGAGTAGTATAACTTCAAACACGTATGCAAAAACAATTCGCTAATACAAGAGTTAAGTCTTAAATTCAAGACGATGTTACAGACAAACAAAGAACAATGTCAAACATCACTCCATTTAAAGTTGAAATCTCTGTTACATGATGTATCATGCTGTAGCATGCAACACAATGTCGCAAGTAACACGTGTAGCATGCCACAGTACAGTAAGGCTTCAACGTAAAACCAGTATTAATTTTCCTGTGGACGGTTTAATTTTTAATTTGTATTATTAATGTAAATATGATTAGATTTTATTGTAATTATAAGTCTTGTCTGTATATTTGTTGTATGTCTTTTTAAATAAAGAGCTCTTTTTTCAAGCAGCTCAGTACAAGTTTGTTTATTATTATTGTTTTCTTTGTGTATAATAAAAAATCAATGTTAGCGTGCGTTACCTATATGAGAATCTTTTATAATATGCTTATATTTTTTTGTTTAAAGCACACTAATAATATATAAGTATATGAATAAAAAAGCACTTGCATACCTAGGAGAAAATGTGTGAGGAGAATGATAAGATTTGAGGAAGCGAAAGATGTAAGGACCGCGACGCTTGGCGCTCCGTCCTCTCTACTACCACCGTACAAGTAAGCATACAGTATTCTATCTTCATACAAACGCTCCCAAACGACGCGCTCGAAACCTCGGCATTTTTCGGCATACGACAGTTGCGAGTCTGTGGTCGAAGTGCGCCGCGGTTGTCGTCGGACGGTATGAGACGCTCCCGCGCATTTACTGACTAAATATTATGTCAATCAAGTTTACGAGCATATTGTTCAGTGTATGGATGTTTGAATATATCTATATCGAAACCGGAAATATTTCTCTGTTACTAATTTGTACTATATATATTATCATAATGATCTAGTTAATTTATTGCTGATTTTTAATTATACTGCACACAAAATGCATTTTTTTTGTCCATTTCCACCATACTAACTCACAAACTTTTGAAACTAGATATAAAATACTAGTAAAATTATATAAATAAAAACGTATTAAATTTGCAATAATATAAAATGAAAAGATAATATGACAATTTAATATAGTACCTATTATCAAATACGTAACCCAAGAAAAACATTCAGTCCAAGTCAGTAGCCCTATTGCGTGTTTACGTACCAAACGACCGTAGGTAATTATCTCTAGGACACTGCCGAGATAGAATACTGTATGCTTACTTGTACTGTGCTACTACCCCGTTAGGGATACAGCGTGAAGATATGTATGTATATGAATAAAAAAATGTAACAAACGCGTAAAAACTAATTTCATATTTATAATTGGCAGGCTAAACTCCATATCATGTTTCAACTAAAATTACATAAGAAACTGACTTGTGTAGGTTTTTTTCAACCTCGCCATACTGCATATTTTTGCTCCCCATTCTGTCTGCAAGGGTAACACCGCTTAAGGTTACATCATAAAGATATGTATAAATGTAGGTAACCTACATTCGTTGTGTGGGATTACAGTCAAATGCGTTATCAAGCTGCCGTTGTGGATTGGCTTCATTATCTAACAATTTTTTCATTACTGTCCATATCACAATACGCGATAGTGGTGTCGCGCCTTGAGAAATGCGATGCAAAAGTGTGTATTATTGAAATGATTCGTTTTAAATAAGTGGTTATTAATATTATAAAATGGTTTCGCCTTTCGTCAGACAGGTTAGTGTACTTGGGATTGAAGATTTTTATTTCTCACTAGCGATAGTAGCGACCCTTTTTGGGATTCCATAGCCAAAATACATTCCTTAGTCTCGTCATGTCTGTCTGTATTCGCAGCCAGATTATTCCGGTTGCTTTACATTTATTGCGTTGTTTGGCAGAGACATGAACTGATAACTTTGCTCAAAACCAGAAACGAAAAAAATTTTGGGTCCATTTCAATTTTTTTTTCGTTCCGCCATGGAATCTTAAGTTAATGAGAAAATAGAAAGAAGAAACTTAAGAAATAACCTTCAAAAGATTTCGGCGCTTGCTGAGTGGCTCTGTGTCTACGGAACACTTCGGATGGAACACACTCGCGTTGTGACAAAGTCACAAAAGACACTGAAGGTAGAGCAGCGTCATCAACACCCTCACAGTGCGCCCTCATCGAAGTCTGGAGTGGACAACAAGAGACTCCGCTGCAATCGACCGACATTCCGTTTAGTCGTCTACCGTAACCGTACTGCAGAATGCCGTAGTTATAATATACAAACACAAATAGCGAACCAGTATATAGTATATACAAGGTTATTTCGAAAGGATGGGTAAATACTAAATACGAAAGGGTATTAAAATACCCATGACGACGGAAAACTTGCGTTCTACAACTTCGCCAAAACTCAATAGTTCTAGTGTAAAACCTCAAAGTTAAAAAAAAGGTGAGGCAACCCTAATATTAGCGTTTTTACGTCGCTAGGAAACCTTTGAAATATAGGGCAATGACAGGGTTGTACATTTTTCTGTATTAAATGAATGATTTTTTTGTATGGAAAACAAAATAAATGTATCCCGTAATTATAAGTAATAATTACTTTAATTAATATGTAAGGACCGCGACGCTTGGCGCTCCGTCCTCTGACTACCCCCTTAGGAATACAGCGTGAAGATATGTATGTATGTAATTATTTTATTCTACAATATAAACGTATTAATATTGTTATACTGCAGACTGTTATATTGCAGATGTAATAAATTATTACATCCGCAATATAACAGTTAACTGTGACACGTTGAAATCCCCGCGAATTTATATCCCCTTTCACGATAACCTTGTATACATAAAGTTATGTTAAATTTAAACTCATTAGTCATAGATGTATAGTGAATATGAATAGGTACCATTACGGTCAATTTAGAATAAATTACTAAGATATTACATACAGAACGTTATTCGCGATAATAGCGAAAATGCGACGCATAATTATTAGTCACTGACATCGAAAATCACGAGTGTATGCGTATGCCCTAAGACTTTAAACTAACCAGGAAAGACAAATAAAATTATCAGTTTATTGTCTAACATTTCATTGATAAAATCTTGAAAGGATAAAATGCTACGATAAGGTGATCTTTAGATTAGTTTATTTTATATTATTTATCTAACATACATTCAGTCAAGAAAGTATCGGGAATGGATGATTTGTTTATGGTTCCAAATTCAGTTATTTGTTTTTTTTGTGTTGTTAGATTGGCACAACTGTTTTCCATTTTGGCGCGGAGTTTGAGTTGCATCTGTTATTTAGATTAAATATAGTGCTGTTTTTAATTATATCAATTTCGTGTTCGGAGTCATTGAAAATGTTACAAAAGGCTTACGGTGAATCGACTTTCAAAAACACGTGCTTATGAGTGGTACAAAGCGTACAAAGCGTTCAAAAGCGGTCGAGATGTGATGGAAGATTTGCCTCGCTCTGGTAGGCCATCAACGTCTGCAACTGAAGTTAACATCGCAAAAGTGAAGGAAATAGTGACTGAAAATCCTCATTCAAGTTTGAGAGAGATAGCCGCCGAACTTTCTGTGTCTCACGAGTCGATCCGTACCGTTTTAAATAGTCATTTGGGTATGAAACATGTTGCCGCTCGGCTAGTCCCAAAAGACCTGAATTTTCTTCAAAAACACAATCGCATAAGAGTCGCTGAGGACATGCTAGAACGAGTCAATTCCGACCCAACATTCATGAAACGGATTGTTACTGGTGACGAGACGTGGGTTTACGAATTTGACATGCAAACTAGTCAACAAGCTTTCGGAGTGGCGCCTTCCAACTGAACCGAAACCGAAAAAACCACGCCACAGTCGATCAAAAGTCAAAGTCATGTTGACTGTTTTCTTTAACTATCCCGGTGTTGTGCACTCGGAATTCTTGCCGGAAGGTCAAACGGTAAATAAAGAATATTATTTGGGCGTTATGCGGCGTTTAAGAGAGCAAATTCGACGAAAAGGGCCAGATTTGTGGAAAGAAAATTCTTGGATTTTGCACCACGATAATGTTCCTTCGCACAAGGCCATAATTGTGAACGAATTTTTGACCAAAATCTTAACAAATACCATCGAGCAACCACCTTATTCACCAGATATGGCTCCAGCCGACTTCTTTCATTTTCCTAAACTCAAATTACCACTTCGTGGCACCCATTTTCATTCGGTAGAAGACATAAAGGAGAATTCGCGGAGAGCACTGAACTCAATTCCGGAAAAAGCGTTTAAAAAATGTCTTGATGATTGGATTATTCATTGGCGTAAGTGTATCGTTTCTGAAGGAGCATACTTTGAAGGTGATAAAATAAATTTGTATGAATAACTAACATTTCGTGTATTATTGATCTTTTCCCGGTACTTTCTTGACAGAGTAGTAGATATAAATGCCAAAATTAATTTTGCGTAGGTACAAAGTATATACAAGTGAAAGGGGGTATAAATCCACCGGAGTTTCAACGTGTTACTGTTGATTGTTATATTGCAGATGTAATAATTACGGAATATGTTTATTTTATTTTCCATACAAAAAAAAACATTCATTTAAAAGGAAAAAAATGTACAACCCTATTATAAAGGACTGTATGAGAATAGAGTCAGGGATAATGGAAGAAAAGGCAAGAGATCCTAGCTACCAAAATAATACATCACAAAAGCGTAGTCAAAAATGACAAATATTTGAAATTATATTCTAAATTAAACATACATACATATCTTCACGCTGTATTCCTAACAGGGTAGTCAGAAAGGCTGGAACGCTAGGAGTTGCGGTCCTTAAATACCTCTATAGCTTCCTCAAATCTCATCATTCTCCTCACACATTTTCGCCTGGGTATACGAGTGTTTTTGATATTTCCGTCCACACTCTGGCTATTTGATCTTCATAAGTCAGCCTTGGTGTTCCTTGACTTCTTTTACCGCTCACTTTCGCTTTGTATATTTTCTTCGTCAGTCTTTCCTTTTTTATTTCTTGGTCTTTCACAGTGAGTGATCGGATAATCGGGCGCTAATATACCTAAACTTCATTTTTATGCCTACGAAAGAATAATATGGACATGCCTTTTAGAATCCCGGATCCTGGAATCGTTTGAAATTCCTGATTGCTAAAAATGTTACCTGCATACAAAATAGTTAGAACTCGTTGTGAAAACGATATACTTTCTTTGAATAATGCTTACATACCCTCTCGTACTTTTAAGACGGCTGTTCCTTGTTAAACTCTCATTGTAATTTTATTTAGATTTAAAAAGCCGATTCTAATGGAACTTTTAATTTACAATAAAAGTTTTTATGAAAACTGGATTTGTAACAGGCCAGCAATTGAAACAATTTTAGTTTTAAGTGTAGCACCATTTATTTTCGTACAAAAGCAAATTATAAAATCTTTCACAAAAAGTATTAAAAATTAAAGATGTGCTTAAAAATTATACTACCCAGAGTATAAGGAACGGTTATCCTTATTATTATTGTCTGATAGTTACAAGGGTGGTCTGAATTCATTTTAAGAATAGCTGTTTTATTTTATTTATTTATTTATTTACACACACAATAAATTCTTAAATTAACAAACAATAAACACTTATGTACCCAAAACATTCAATAGACATTTACATGTAAACGAAAGAAAATGCACAACGCGTAATTGAGTACTTATTGCTCTAGTCCCCACACTAGGATACCCTGTGTCGTGGGGTACTATTCACAATTTTATTTTATTAAAGTGGTAGTTTTACTATATGTGTATGTACATCATTGTGTGTTTGAGTGTATATTGTGAAAGAGTGCATTTGTCTGTGGATATTTGTGTGTGTATACGTGCTTGCGTATGCGCATATATGAGTGTCCGATAAAGACGTGTATGTTTGGACGCGATACGTGCCCTATGTTCTGTGTGCGGATTTCTACGTGTTGAGTGAGTATGTGTGAATGTGAATAATTGTAAGTTAACAGTATCAAGATGACCCAATACCACAACTACATCAGATCCTCAGTACCTCTATATCCAAGCGTCAACAACCAATTTCATATTTTTTTCTTACATTTATATTTGACGTCATTAACTACGTTTAACACCTTATTAACTTTTTTGTATGGCGACGGACCCTGGTAAAAAGGTGCCCGGTTCGCGAAAAAGTTTTAGTACGAGGCACGTTCCAGGATAGTAAACGTACAGATTTTAAAGAAGGTCGTACATTAGAAATAGCCATTCTATGAAATCGTAAGACAGTCGTTAACACATAGCTGCCTAACACTTAGAGTCCCAAGTTCCTTCAACATATTGTCTGTTGGATAGCGAAAAGGCTTTCGATAAGCAACTTTTAAAATGGCACGCTGCGCTCGTTCAACCTTAATTAAATGACAACTGTGAGCGGAACCCCACACTGTCACACAATACGTCAACACAGATTGGCACAGTGCTAGAACAGTGAATCAGCTTAATTATATAGTGCTCGGCAACTGATTTAAGTCTCTTAAAAATATAAGTTAACTTCCGTATCCTACTACAAAGTGCTTCTGTTTGTACTCTCCATTAGAACCGGTAATCCAAATGAACACCCAAATATTTAAAGCTCTTCGTCTGTTTCAAAACCGGACATTGACACACATGATCATGTTCCTTACACCTGTTAATTAATTTGATCGTACGTTTCACGAAGTTAGCATTTCTGTGTCAGGCTGTTGTGAACATGAGGCAGAAACGTTGACGTCGTCATCGTCTGATTCTACTTGCTTCGAAGTACTCTCACTTTAGACATTCATTGAGTTAAAATAAATAATCACAATTTTCTCTAGATTTTCAATTTTTAACCTATTTCTCTTAACATTTAAAATCCACTTATATGTTGAATACGACCTTTCAACATCCACGGACACAAGTGGCGCAAACTTGTAAAGATAAGCGTCACTTACTTCCATAGAGTTTAGGGATATTTCCCTGACTACGTCAAAATCGGGATTTCTATCCATGAGTTGTTCTGTCTAACTTATCTGTCAATTCATTATTTGATATCTACTCAATTAGCGTTCTTACCTCGTCAAATATTTCGAATGTCTGGGATATGGACAAATCATATATTATCAACTTTTTTATTGCAATCTGAATAATTTTAAAATGCTCATCTATAAATTTTAGATCGGGTAACAAGTTTTTTTTTAGTTAATTCATTTTTAACATGTTTGATGGAAATAGCTTCATTGCTATTTAACGAAGGCATAACGTTAGAGATTTCATTAAAATATTTTGCATATTAAAATGCCGCCTCCAACCAAGTACCCCATCTAGTAATAAAGGGTTGTGGAGGCAACGGTAAATCTGGATACATGTCCCTTAAAATTTTTACTCTATTGGGAGATTTCAGAAACACTTTTTTTACATTTGATATAAGCGTATCCATGTCCTCGTAATCTAAACGTATTTTTTCTGTTTACCTATGCAATGCGTGAGCTAAACAAGTAAAATGCTTCATGTTAGGGAAAGTTTTGTTCAATACTTTGCCAGCAAGTATCATGTACGCTACACTATCGGTGCACATCATAAGCAAGTTTTGAACTTTAGATTCAAATAAGTCTCCCCACAAATTCTTCAAGCATTCAATAACAAATTGAGATATTGATTGTCCATTCACAGCGTCTAGAGTCTTACAGGCCAACATATAAGTCTGTTTAGGTTCATCCTTAATTAATGGTTTTACTAAAAAATGCACCACATTTCACATTTACATTTTATTAATATCCTAATGCGTACACTCACTCATACATACTCGCCCTCCTACTCACACACGCACTCACTCACTCACCACTCACACACACACTCACACACTCAAACACTCACTCGCTCACTTGAACATTCACTCACTCAATCACACACACACTCACTCTAACTTGGACAAGATTCTTATGTACTTCAAGTAAGTCAATGTTTATCTGTAGTTATTATTTTCTTGCATTAATTTGGTTTAGATTTAAACTTCAAGTATCATTGTTGAACATCGCTACTGAATTTTCATTGTCTGAATTGGCTTAAAGATAGTGCTCTTTAAACTAAACCCAATAAATTAAGATTAAAGACTAAGGCAACTGTTGTGAACGTAATTACAGGGGTGGAGCCTGGTGTCCTATCATACAGGAAATAATCCTAGTTTAGGCACCAGTCTCCCTAACTAGCTTATTACTAGCCTTAAAGAACTGTAACATTTTTTATTTAAAATCTTTGTAAGCTTTGGAAGAAATAAATGGATTTATTATTATTATTATTATTATTATTTCGACCCATAAAATCTGTAGTTTCATGTAATGAATTCCATAATTTACAATTATTTACATCGTCATGAATACTTTTCATTTTAGCCTAGAAAACACGATTTAAATATGTTTTTCTCAATAAAGATTCACTAGGAATAGTACGATTTTGTTTGCAGTTACAAATATACTTTTGAAAAAAGTTTCGAAATGTGGGATTTTCTAGCTTTGACCAAGGTATGTTGCAGATTATCAGAAAATCTACAAAATCAAAATCAAAATCATCTGTTTGAAGATTTCGATGTTTCTGCGACTTTTTGTGCCGATCAACATTTGTCTTCTTTGCCTTCATAGTAGTTTCACACTTACAGCAAAATATAGTTTTACTTGCTGTGTCGTAAATTATCTCAGGAATATCCCTTATCCATGACTGGGCAATGTCTTCGACTGGAATCGGGTCTGCCATTTTAATTTTACAAAAAGGATCGAGAACACAGCCAACCAAGATGCAGTAATCGCAGACTGAAATAAAAAAGGAATTCAAAATAACAAATCAATTTCGTTTTCATTTAGTTACGCATTATTCTAGATTATTTAGCGCAAATGATTAATCATCGAACTACAGGGTTAACTGAAAAACAACTGAATGGTAATATTCTGTATTTAAATACAGAATTTATATTCTGTATTTAAATAAGTATATTATCTTTTGCTATACAACTTTGGTGACACTGCAGTTGCATCGTAGAAAATAAGAAGTAAACATTTCTTACCTTGTAAAAAAACAAATAATTCAAGGCAGGTCGCAGAGTGACGGAGTCCGTGATTCGTAGCATAAAGTTGTCGTTCCAAGCAAAACAGATATCCAAATAACTATGCAAATCAAAAACCGTGGGAACGCCAAGTTGTTAGATAAAGGAGCAAAACACAACACAACACCCGAACGCATGAATAGACAGACAAGCGACGAATGAACCTAAATATGCGTGGGCGCAGGGTCGAACACCCGCCCCCTCCCTACTTCAGTCCCCGCTCATCCCTTCGTAGCGTTATCGCAGCCGAATTTTTGCTCTAATTGCGTCATTTCTGTTGGTCGTCTAATTATGTTGGCCAGGTAATATTATTTGCTATCTTACTCATTTACTTGCACTTTGCATTTGAACGAATAGATTTTGATAAAGTCATCTACTCATATGTAGACTAATGTTTTTGTGTTGCTTGCTTAGAAATATCAATAATTGAAAAATACAACTGAGAACTTTTTTAGCAGGTCGGATGACAGTTTTTTTAGTTAGAAAAAGTTTGCAATTTTTTTACGGTGGTTTTGGACAATTCAGGTATTCTATGTCACTCGGGATGACCTAATCGGTTCAGACATTTAGAAGTTATAGTAAAATAAACAAACGGACACACATACATAAAAAATATTACAATCCTTTTTTTTGGCAGTCGTGTAATAACTACAAGTAATATTTTTTAGTCTTCTATTCATATAAAATACAATAAATTAGTCGATTCGATCACTAAACTCTTAGATAAATAAATCAATTTCCACTACTTGACCACATTGTGCACATTATCATTTTTTATTGAAATTCCATTTACTTTGAATAAAATAAAGATACTAAATCAAAATAACCATTGCTACAATTTCATTGAGTTACTTATAGTTGTTTTTACAAAATTGTTAAATCCCGGGAATCCGGGATAACTTATTAATTCAGGAAGGAATATCCATATTATTCTTTCAAGAAAAGAAGTTTAGGTATATAAGCGCCCGATTATCCGATCACTTTCATCACTCATTCTTTCTATGTGCCCGAACCATCTAAGCGTTCCTTTCTTCATTTTTACAATAACACTGTCGTGCAATCCTTCATATCTCTTCATTGCTTATCCTGTCTGCAAGGGTGACACCGCACATCTTTCTAAGAGATCACATTTCTACTGCACTTATCATACTTTCACTCGATTTCAATCATATCCAAGCCTCACTACCGTACAATAAAGTTCTAAACACATCAAATACAATTAATTGTAATCTAAACAAATACAATTCTAAATTAAAAATAGTGTAAAAAGAAAAATAATATAAAAAAAGGTGCATCTTACACACCTATCATCATGCCCTATATTCCAAAGGTTTGCTAGCGAGTAGCGACGTAAAAACGCTGATATTAGGGTTGCCTCGCCTTATTTTTTTTAACTTTGATATTTACGTTACTAACTAATTAATCTGTGTTTGAGGTGTTACATTTGAACTGTTGCTTACAGGTGAAGTTGTAGAACGCGAGTTTTTCGTTGTCATGAGTACTTCAATAACCTTTCATATTTACCCATCCTTTCGAAATTATCTTGTATATAAGCCATTTTTAGACGAGAAATAATATGAGTAGGTACGAACGTAAATGTTTGTTTTATTGTATACTTTTTAGGAAATTGGGAACTCATACTGTAAGTTAAATGATTAGAAAAACAGTAGTCTGAAAAAAATGTTTTCCGCGCATGCATTTACCGGTTTCCTGAAAACTATATTTGAATACTGCCTATTTTAAAATGATATTCAAAAAAGATACAGTTGATCAGTCATTTTTGGGCCGTAAATATTACAAGCAAACAAATATCTTTATAACGTTAATTTTATTAAATACGAGCTAAATACATCCGACTTCAATAAATATTGACGGTTCAAGACTGAATAATGAACTGAATCAGATTGTATATAATGTGAACATGACCAGCACGCTTATTACCTAAATTGCAGTCAGCATGCGACAGCCAAATATCCCGCGATATCTGCTGTTAAAACGAGAATTTAAAGTGTAAGGTAATTTTAGTAAGGCAAACCGGGCTTTTGGGCTGTATAAAGTACAAGCTACGGTCAGTGGAAAAAAGCTATATTGTCTTTCATTATAAGAAAAATAATACTAGGGTCAATTTACGCTGTTCATAAATTCATAATTAAGTACAGCAAATCTTTTTTACAATCTTTAATTTTCAGTACCGAAAACATATTAAAAAAATTGAACCTATAATATTAAAAATTCGACTCTATTAATCCGAGCAGAAATAAGAATATAACCCGAGTAAATTAACGTGAATGCGGTACTATGGTTTTATACTTCTTATTCATGATTTTAAACTCATGGGTGCTAAGGTCTCGAAAAATTTAGACTAAATAATGAATCGTGGAATCTTTTCACCATATGCGGGCTCACACTGTGTTCTCTGGATGGGACTCTGCAGAAGAATACATATTATGTGACTTATGTGTCTGAGATGAAAATTGTTACTGTTGATAAGGATAATGATTAATGCCCACTTGTGGTTTTACGTTTTAATTTAGTTGATTAAGGGTGATCTCACTTATATTTTATTAGAGTTTATGAATCTCATTTGTTTTATTAAAGTTACAGTTTTGAGCGTTATTACCCCTTTACCTGAGCGGTATTACCCATAGTCAGGGGCAATAGCGCTCAAACCTGCTTTTTTTGTAAATAACTTTGACTGGTTAAGAATGTTAGATAAATACGTTGTGTTAAAATTTTAATTACTGAATAGTTAAATCTTTGTTATTCTTTCATACTTTTTATATACAACAAAATATTTAAGAAATACATCGTTTTTCTCTTAAGTGAATGGCATTACCCCTGCTTACCCTAAGTAAATTCGCGCGCTCTTCCAGGAAGTCCTTTATAACTTCGGTAAAGCCTACTATCACTACTGGAAGAATTTTACGATAAGAAGAAAAAACGAATTTACTTCGAATGTGCTTCATATGTTCATCATGAATTATAAATTTATAACAATACTTTGACTTGGACATTGCATTGCCTAACTGTTTAACTCACTAATCTGTGCGCCATGCCGTGAAGAAAAAAAGAACTTCATGTTGTGTTAGATTTTTACTCCATGGTTAGATCTACGCGCGCACCTTTCGTTGCTAACTTCATGGTCTGCTACCTCGATGACGTAACTTCCATTGCCTGCTGAATACATAGATATAATAACTTCAAAAACTCTAAACATATAACTTCTAAAACTTAAAAAAACCTTATATTATTTGATGTTTTTTCAAAACACCAATGTCTCTGTTTGGATTTTTTTATTTATATGTTATTTGTATTTATATCAAATATACAAGAGATAAACGAAAACAATGACACCCGCAGAAATATAAGATGTAGTGCAGATGTCAACGCCCTCCTGCAAACAAAATATGCTTTAATATTACGTAATAAAGTAAATACGTATGTAATTTTGTCACAGATGTTTTTCTCAGAGCGTACTATACCTAAACAGCTTTTGGGACAATTGTGGCAATTGTGGTATTTGAACATGAACTGACATAAACTTTAAAAATTTATTTTGACTTTGATTAAGTTTTGACGGGTATGGAAAGTTAATTCTTTTTTTTGCAGCCATCGTGAGGACTATCAAAGGAAAGCCAATACATTTAGGGTGTCTATCATATCTAAGAGGAAAAATCGACCCTTTGTAAGATAATTTAGACTTTCGTCCATCGGGTTCTCTATCCGTGTCTTCTTCCGTTTCGACTGTCATAGTTGATTTTTCAAAAATGCAAGGTAGAAAAATAATAATTACCAAATACTTATATACCAAATATAACAAATCCACAAAGACAATAGAAAAATAACAAAAAAATACGGTTAAAAAAATATAATATTTTTGTATGACTTTGCCTGAAAGATTAGATAGATAAATTACTAAGAAAAAGTTTTGCTAGCTTTTTTTAACAGGCGTCCAAATTCCCTCGTCTATGATTATAAAAATTATATTTTCATTGTTTCAAGTGTTTCGTGACCACGGGCGTGTCACTTAACATGATGGCGAGTGGTCTGGTGGTGGCCTTTGGGTCCGTGCTGCTGCCGCAACTGAAGGATACGCAGTTCATCTCCATCGATGACACATCTGGGTCTTGGATAGGTATTTACAATACTTTATTCTGAAAGGATGCTTACCTACCTACATAATTAAATTTGACGGTTACTGAAATCGATGCTGAGATTACTAAACTAGTAGATTTTTCCGTTGTTGTTTATAAGTTTGGCGCCGACTTCAATAGCTGTAAAATACTCATTCGACACAATTATTGTATTCATGATTAGTAAAAGATAATATATTTATTTTGTACTTTTCATTGTTTTGTTTTTAAAGTCGGTTTAGTTTTTTTCTTAAAAAGTTATATTCGTGAATCCTTTTCATGCTCTTTAATTAAATTAAAAATTTAAGAACCCCCGACAAAAAAAAACTCCAAAAAGTAAAAAAATAATATGTACCTCATAGCCCTTTAAATTTGTGATTAGTTTCAATGTTAATAGTAGTAGTAATATATCCAAGCGTCATCACGTCGGGGGAAGTTTACTTGTATTTAAATTTCATACATACTTTATCATTTTTAATTGTATTATCTTTTTATTACTTTATTTACTTTATGAGGTACATATTATTATTTACTTTTTGGAGGTTCTTTTTTGAGTCGACGGTTTTTTTAATTTTTAATTTAAGTTTTATTTCATGCTTTTTCCCACATTCACGCAAACACTTTCCGGAAAGATACATGAAATTGCGACACGAGATCGTGCCTCGCCGAAATCTGAGTATTCTGACAATTGTGGTCTGATTCATCATCAGACTCTGATCACTATCTATCTATCTATCTATAAACTATTCATAGAGCCCATTTCAATGAGCCTAAACATGATACCTCTAATGTAAGTGGCGAGGACTTGAATATCCTGCTGACTTCAGATGATGCTGCAGCATCTGGTCAAGGTTACTATGTTACTGTGACATTACTGAAGTCACAGTATACTAAATTTCGCATCGATTAGACTAATAGAAGATACTCGCGTCCCTTTAAATACCAAAAAGGACCTAATTTTCTTCAAACGGCAGAACCGATTTTTATAAAACATGACTAAGGAGCACGGTTAGCAAACCTGCTTTCAAACAATAAAAACCGCATCATAATCGCTCCATTCATTTAGGAGCTACGATGCCACAGACAGACACACAAACACGTCGAACTTATAACACCCCCTCTTTTGCGTCGGGGGTTAAAAAAGAACATCGGACGTTTGTTGTGGGACATTAAGGCTGTCGCTCATTTGCTAACTAGGCAGCCGACCAGCATCATCTCTCCATACCTACTATAAGCACACTCTAAACACCAAGTACTTAGGTATACCTATATTATATTAAACACTCTATTAAACTTATTAAATACTTACTTAAACATTATGTAATAAAGCTACACCCATGTACAAGAATAACGCACTGTACTTTTGACTTTACTAAAATATCACGTTTAAAAATTCATTAAGTGGTAATTCACAAACGTCGGAAACTTTCCGTGGCGGAAAGGCCGGTCGTCGAAAAACATAAATTCAATCCGACGGCTTGGATTTGTGAATACGACTATATCTAATGTGATATATATAGAATATAAATATAATACGATTTCGGATTTGTGAATCGCGTATAGACAAAATCATCGAAAAGTTTCCTGTTGGATACGGAAAGTTGAGTTTCTGACGTTTGTGAATAACCCCGCACGTCTTCAATTTACAAAAATACCACGTTCAGAGATTCACAAAACCACGATATTTAATTATATCTTGCTTTATTAAAAGATCAAGACTTATAGGCATACTAAGTATTCACTACATAACTCCTTCATGATGTTAATTCCCCAATATTTGTATTGACTGTTTCAGCGTCGATCGTCGGGTTTGCCCTTATTGTCGGCGCAGTCATCGTGCCCAGCATCATGGGCAAATGCGGCAGAAAAGCAGCTAACCTCATCAGCGCACTCATCATGACCATCAGTTGGTTCTGTATCATCACAGCCACCAACATTCCTTCGATGCTCTTCGCCAGATTTCTTCAGGGTTTGTCCATGGGATTTGTGGCGTCTTTAGCTTCTATATTAATTGGAGAATATACTAGCCCAAAAAATAGAGGTGCATTCCTAGCAACTATATCTCTTGCCATTGGAGTTGGAGTGCTGGTCGTCCACATACTTGGCTCTTTTCTGAGCTGGCAGAAGACAGCGCTGGTCTGCGCCTTTATAGCATTCGCAGATGTAGTCATTATTGTGTATTCTCCCGAGTCTCCAAGTTTTTTAGCGGCTCACGGAAGATATGCGGAGTGTAGAAGAGTCTTTCGGTGGTTAAGAGGTACCGAAGAAGAGGATGAATTAGAGAAGATGATTAAGACTGATATATCAAATAAAGAAGCTGTAGACGTTTGCGGGAAATTAAGTTTTTTTAGAAGATTGCAAAGAAAGATTAGCTATCTCAATGTGACGATAGCTAAGAAGGAATTCTATAAGCCAATAATTTTGATGATTCATTTATACAGTTTGAATCAATGGTCAGGAGCCAATATTCTTTCTTCTTACACGACCGATATTTTCCACGCCGTCGTCGGCTCTCACGACGATGTATCGTTCCTGATAATTTCGATGGATGTCCAAAGGATCGTGTCAAACGCTTGCGCCGTTATCGTAATTAGAAAAGTCAGAAGACGACCTATGCTTTTAGCAACGGCTTCCATCAACATCTTATCTTATTTTCTAATAGCTGGATATGTATTTTGTAGGAACCAAAATCTTCTTCCGTTCGATCATCCGGTTATAGGAGTATTGTTGCTTCACTTACAGACATTTTCTATAGCAACCGGTACGATACCGTTATCAAATATCATAGCAGGAGAAGTTTTTCCTTTAGAATACAGGGGAATAGCAGGAATGATCTCTGTGTTATTCTTGTCAATGAACCTTTTTGTCACCATCAAAACAGCACCTTATCTGTTCAGTGCAGTTGGGTTTCATGGCGCATATAGCTTATATGGTGGAGTAGTTGGTTACTGTTTGATTGTGTCCTTATTTATGTTACCAGAAACGAAGGACAGAACTCTTCAGGACATAGAAGAGGAGTTCAGAGGAGGGCCGCTGACGTCAGAAATGAAGTCAGCCATTTCAGTTACATCAATACAGTTTCAAAATATGAGTCCTAAAAGTAGAAATTCATTTGTCGAAGATTAGAATAACTGAATCTCAGGAAAAGTTAGGATTTCAATGATATTTGGCGAGTCATTTTAATGTGCGAGTAGCTACGAAAGGAAGATAGATGACTACAGAAATGTAATATGCTTCATGTACGGGTGGTGGTGGTTCCGTACAGATATATTTAGATATGGTCCTAAAATAATAATAGATCAAGATGAGCAATGTGTGACTGCAATGTATCAGTGCATTATTCTAACTAAAACAATAAATAAATTACAAGTGAAATTTAGTGATAGTTCTGTAGAATATTATAAACGCAAATGAGCAAGGACATTTCCAACACCAAATGACAAAATAGGCTAAACAAGACAAAATAGACAAAACAGGATAAATTTTAAGTAACGCATCTTCAATTTTCACAACATGACGAGATCCAATGAGATGGTGGGCAGAACTGACTGAAGATGACTCTATCAGCTTCGGTTCTCACATAATAAAATCTGACCCCTGGAATTTCCTGAATATATGTTTCTTGAAGAGCAACTCGTGTCGATCAACAAGAAGCTTGCGGGACGGAAGACAGCCTAAAGAACAAATTGATTGCTGGACCTAATATCTCATTCATTCCCATATTCGTATCTGGAATATAATTAAATAATTTTCATTACCTAAAAGCGGCCAAGTGTGAGTCGTATTGGCGATTTGAACGAATGAAAGTAGGATAAATGCAGTAGAAATGTGATCTTTGTGATGCGCTCCGGGTTAGAAATAAACATTTTGGATTCTATATTTTTTTTTAATTTGACTTCCAATTTGTCTGAAATTCTACGGAAGTAATGAGTTAAAAATGTGTCTACATGTTCTTGACCGGGTTTTCATTTACCGTTTTAAGTCGGTTGGTCAAACAATTATATAAATTGTCTGAATGATACAACGTTCATCGTTGTAATTAAAAAGGCTCCAATTATGGCCTTGACACAGTTGATACCAGTTCAGTAATGTGGTCTACTTATTGCAAAAACAATCACGTACAAGTGGACGAGTCATGAATCGTTTGACATTAAATTGAATAATTTATTGTTTTTCGATCTTTTGACGTTTGCTTCAGGGGCAGTATGTACGTATACTATTTTTAGTTGAATGGTTAAGAAATCGGAGTCTGACCCCGGCTTCAATTTTTCTTTTATCTTATAATTTTTTATGCATGCATATATGTATGAAATAAAATTTAAGTATAAGTAATACACTTTTTACTCTCACGGTTTGTATTCATTATAATAATAAATGAACGGGTTCTTACCGCGATATTAAATATTTTGAGTTTCCCGATATTTCGATGCTGTTACAAGCACCATGTTCACGAGGTAACTGGCGAGACTGCGGGTAGATATTCGAGAGCACATATTTCAGTCTACCCCCTTTTTTCGCTCGTAGTTGTTACATTTCACCATCACTACCGGAACTCACTGAAGTGAGTGAGTGGACCGATTGAAGTTCTTATTCCGGGAGATTTCAATGGCTTCTTTGACCATTCTGGGTATGTAACGGCGTTCTGTCGACAATATTTGTGGCTTGTGAAATTCGATCCAGTGATTAGGACCTGCCTCCAGTATATGTTCTGCAATAGCGGACTTCTGCACGTCATTATTCTTCACCGCTCTAATGTGCTCCTTGACCCGACATGAAATAGAACGCTTGGTTTGTCCGATGTAAGCACTCCCGCAACTACAGTCTATCTTATACACACCGGGCTTTTCGAAAGGAAAATTGTCCTTCGGTGAACGCAGGTGTTGTGCGATTTTCTTTAAAGTAGTGAAGACAGTTTTTATCGACAGTTTCCTCAATAATTTTGCAACTTTATCTGTCACTCCCTTAATATATGGGAAGTATGTTGGTTGACGTTCTACACTTAAAGCAGGTAAGCGCTTCTTCCTACGTCGAAAGCGCGAAAAAAAAAAATTGTGGCAATTGGTGATGGCACGTTTAGCCATACGGTATATAGGAAGCCTACTCACACTGATAGGTATCTTCATGCAACCTCACACCATCATCCTCGACATCTTAATGCAGTGGTGGCCTCACTGGTTGATCGCGCGGTTGTTCTTTATGATGGTGAACATCTGGACACGGAATTGGCTCATGTGCAGAGGGTGCTACGCAGAAATGGCTACATGGTTAATGTCGCGCGCTTATAATATAATATAGTACCTATCTTTTGCCTTTTTGATATTTTTTTCCATTTTGAGTTATTTTTATGCCTAGAATGAAGTCGGACTTTGCATTGTATTTTTATATTATTGCTTAAGAAATGTAAAAGTCGGTGGCTCCGTAATCACATGATCGTGTATATTATAAAAAACGTTTGGATTATTAAAAGATTTTAGAATGTAGGATACGCAATAGGCACTGCGTGATATTGTTGCTTCTGTAACATTACCACAGTACAAGTAAGCATACAGTATTCTATCTCGGCAGTGTCCTAGAGATAATTACCCACGGTCGCTCGGTACGTAAACACGCAATAGGGCTACCGACTTGGACTGAATGTTTCTTGGGTTACGTATTTGATAATAGGTACTATATTAACTTGTCATATTATCTTTTCATTTTATATTATTGCAAATTTAATACGTTTTTATTTATATAATTTTACTAGTATTTTATATCTGGTTTCAAAAGTTTGTGAGTTAGTATGGTGGAAATGGACAAAAAAAATGCATTTTGTATGCAGTATAATTAAAAATTACCAATAAATTAACTAGATCATTATGATAATATATTTCCTACAAATTAGCAACAGGGAAATATTTCCGGTTTCGATATATATGTATTTAAACATCCATACACTGAACATTATGCTCGTAAACTTGGTTGACATAATATTTAGTCGTTTGGGAGCGTTAATATGAAGATAGAATACTGTATGCTTACTTGTACTGTGGTGTAGGGTAGCCTTTCAAAGCTGCAGGGAGTCGGTGAAACCAAGCGGCACAGGTCCTAAGTTTTGGCATTATGTTGGTCCTACGTCTACCAGTGAACGTCTTCTGGTTGAGATGTGAATATGATATTGAATATAAGGTATATCGTACTTACCATATAGATAAATATGAATATAGTGCACTTGTATTATTGAGGCGATGTTAATGGCGTTGACGCCAGAGGTATTGATAAGCTAGTTGTTCTAAAATTTCACTTACAATAATCGGGATAATTATTCTTAGGCATGGAGTACTCAACCTATGGAGACGAAATATAGGACCATCTTATTCAACACTGCTCAGTTTATTTACACTAACAAATATCAACTGGCCCATTGGCGCAGTGGCATATGCATCTATTTTCCAAGCTAGGGTCCCGGGTTCGATACCCAGTCAAATCAATTTAGGAAACGAACTTTTCTAAATTGGCTTGGAGTCTGGGTGTAACTGGAAACTCCCCCACAGTTCGTTCTGTGGTACCCATAGTACAAGCTTACTGCTTAGTTTGGGGTCACACAATCTGTGTAATTGTCTGGAGTATTATTATTATACCAACTCTCATTTATATTATATCAACTCTCGCTCGCATTAAGCAGTACATAACCAATACTGGACTTGTGTGTACATCTCTGTATATTCCGACAAATGTTTAAAGATTTATGTGTAATGGCTTACTGTACTATTCGATGGTGTGGCAAAAACAGCATAAAATCAAACTTTATAACAACGCAATAACCGCAATAGTGTTTAGACATAAATTGTTTTCATACAAAATAAGTGACATTGCCACTCTATAGGTTGAGTGCTCCATGTTCTTGGGTAAATACGTTCGTTTTTATAATTAGGTTCCTCGCGAAACCACTTAGCTAACAGAAAACTTATTTTTATGTACATGTACACTGATGGTAAATCATATCTAAGACTACAAGATGAACGAAGACGAAACAATAGTTTGGAAATAATCTCTGTAGGTACATACATTTACTGGCTTTCTGAATATTATACGTGGGCTCATTGCGTTAGTATTCGACCGATTAGTCACAGTACAAGTACTGTGGATTAGTGGAGTTGCCAAGTTTGAGCAATAAAAAAAGATAGTTTTACATATTAAAAATGTATTGAGTTGGGGAATAAGTTCGTAGCGTTTTTATATTTCCTTTTGTTGTACAACGATTTTTGCTTTTGACAAAGTGTATAATATTCATACGGTAGAGCTCTTTCTGCTCTACAAAACTGTGCTAATCGTCTTTTTAAGTAATTAAATTTGTTATTACTTTTGAGGCTTAGAACTGGAATATCCAAGAGGTAAAAAACAACATTTTCGACACCTGCTCTTCTTCACTTTTCACCAAGGCCACGAAAGGAATGCCACGGTCAATAAGGAGCTCTACATAGCCCAGCTACACCACGTGAAAGAGACTATACGATTAAAAAGACCCCATCTACAAGGCCAAACCATACTCCTACACGACAACGCCAGGCCCCATGTTGCACAAGTCGTCAAAGCCACACTCCAAGAGCTCGAAGAGGTTTCTTCGGCATCCGCCGTATTCTCCGGACCTTGCACCGACAGATTACCATCTTTTTCACTCCCTGTAGAACCATATGAGGGGCGTTATCTTCGAAAATGAAGAGGACCTTAAAAACTGGATCAACAACTTCTTCGATACCAGGCCAGGCGATTTTAGGCGGAACGGCATCGACAAATTGGTCGATAGTTGGGAGGAAGTCGTAAACAGTAACGGCGAATACATAATTGATGAATTTATTGTTATAATTATTGATTTTTGTTTAAATAAAAGTCTTTAATAAAAACGCTACGAACTAATTCCCAAACCTAATATTTAAAATATGCAATATGGTTGTAAATATAGTCTAGATGCTTTGTAATTAAGAACGGAGTAAGTCTGTTTTCATGTTATTTTTATAAAAAAATAAAACCGAAAATTAAGCTATATCGCCAGTTTTCTACCACAAAATTCAGTTTTCGACCAGCATTAAATCAGAGCGTCTAGACAAGTGGCAAACGTTTCATAATATACGCTTGCTGGCGTTAGTCTGGGTGTTTATGTATAATATGTATTTATTTACAAAAGAAAAGTATCTAAGTAGTATATCAGTTGTCTAGTGCCCATAACACAAGCGCTGTGCTGCTTACTTTGAGACTAGATGGCGCTGTGTGAAATTTCCGAGTTTATTATTATTATTATATTATATTATTATATATATAGCTCGTCAAATGTGCTATTTGGCTACGTTTTATACTACGCTTTTCACTCGACTTTACTTTTCGTTTTCATTTTATAGAAAATTAATAACCTTTGACAACCAATTCAAAATTCGTTACGCTAAATCACATGGTATTTGTCATTCTATTCTACTAGCGTTTACGACAATTGAGCCACTCGTCTAGGCCCCCAGTTTTCGGCCATACCACTTCTCAGTCTGAGTTGACGGAGTTGGAGTTTTATGAATAAAATCACACTTAATTTATTGTTTTACATGAAATGATATCAGTCTTACTGTAGGTATCTTCTATAACATGTCACAAAACTTTCCCCATACCGTTATGAGAAATCAGACTAAAGTAACCGACGCCGTTAGCGACACCTTACTCGAATGGGTGATGATCGTTGGACAAACCAATTAACATCATGGTCTGGTCCAATTGGTTGTAGAAAGAGAGGAAGACCTATCTCACTCTTACTATTTTGAATTAAATTATTGTTTATTGGCTCTCCTTTACTTTCTTTTTACACTGAAACTGAGAGCAGTAGAGAACATCAAGATTTTCATTTCTTATTCTATACAGAAATGTTCCAAAAATAACTGAAATCTTTGTGCAAACAAGGTTTTTCGGAGAGGAGTGACGCAATTATACTTACGTTAGCATCTAGTACTCAGTTCAGAAATAAAAGGCTGCTTTATTTTTATTTTATTTTTTTACGTCAAACATTTGCGAATACCTATAAGTCTGCATTTACTCGAGATCTTATCAGCGTGGTCAGTCTGCAAGCCACAAAATTTCTTAACGTTGAAAGTTCTGTCGAGCTACAATGGTGATGTGCTTACTTAATATCGTAATAGATCAACACAAGGTAATAGTGAGTGCGTAATATTTTGCAACAACGCAAGTAAATGATCACGAAATCATAAGTGTGTAAATGAGGGTAACAAGAAAAGTAATATCTTAAAGATTATGATGCTATAAAATTTTATTACAACTGGAATATCCATTATTTTTGTACTTTGGCTAAACGTTAGACTAACTACTGTTTCCCGTCTTGATCATAGAAATTGTTAAGTAATTCTTGGGAGAGCATCGGAGTGGAAGAGCTATGCTGCATTGCAGCACGAATTCGGCCGGCTCGCCCGGTGAAATACCACCTTCTCACAGAATATCGGCGTGAAATAACAATGCAACAAATTGGTGTTGTGTTTCGTTCAGTGAGCGAGAGTGCCGGTGGCCCATCACCCCCTCCCCCTCCTTTCCCTATTTAGGCCGGCAACGCACCCGTGCTCTCCGGACGACTCGACTCTCCGGACGACTCTCCGGTCGTTGCGGGTGTCCATGGGCGGCGTTGGTCTCTCTCCATAAAGTGACCCGTTTGCTCGTTGCCCCCTCATTTATAAAAAAAAAAGTAAGCTGTGCCCATCTGACACCTCAATAATACATCTTATTAAGCATCAAAACACTATTCAGTAGTTAATCTAATCTAATGTCTTCCTATGCCTTCAATACTCAATGTTATAAATGCAAAAGCAAGTATGTTTGTCTATCTCTTATGGTTTCACAGCTAAATCGCCGAATTGATACCTATAAAACTTGTAAATACATTAAATAAAAGTGTAATAAAACAATGAATAAGACAAAAAATGTGTTTTTGTTTTCCTGCACATAAATGACGCAACTCATTCTAATTTTAAATACAACGTTATTGTTTCTAGATAGATAACCATGAATTTTCTGGAAAGACTTCGCCATTGGGGGCTCAGGTGATAACGATTCTTAGTTAATTTGTTATTTTATCTCGTTTGTTTATATCAAATATTTTGGCGAATGTGTAATTTTGTTTCCATTACGTATTATAGATAAGTACCAGAGCAATGACATACCAATATCAATACAATAGCAAACTTTTAAACTTACGCGTTGTATGATGAAATATCTAAAATGAGAAATGTAACGCGATTACCTTTTTGCGATGCAACTCGGTCGAAACGTCAAGCCAATAAAAAGCTAATCTCGGTAAATTTCCTGTTTAAGATACTTTAAGATGCACGATGGTTCTTCAAAAAAATCAAGTAAGTAATATCTACATGAGAATCTAAAGATTTTTTAGTAAGAAACGAATGCAATGCTTTCTAGGGCAATATTTCCAATATCAACCTCTAAAGAAAATCGGAATGGATATAAGATATTTGACACCTCCATATTATGTCTATCTCTCTGACTACTTAGGGATACAGCGTGAAGATATGTATGTAGAAGAAAAACATAGGCAACTGCTTTCCTTAATGTGCAGGTTACAAAATTCGACAAGGGATAGGATTTATTATGGGAAATACTCGTATGTAAATGAGCTAAATTAGTCATTCGAACGACAATTTAGTATATTTAATATTAATATTTTCCATTATATACTATTTTTGATATAAATCAGATACAGTAAAAGTTAATACTTTCCACAGTTAATTTACTACTTTTAGCCATTAACTACTGCATTTTTAATTTTAAAGTTATTTGCCGTGGTTTTATATGTGTCGTATTGAATCGTATGTATAAAGTTCTTTTTGTACTTGAGTTTTTATTAGTAAAGGATTGTTATTTTGTACTTTTCAGTGACTTTCCAGTAGCCTAGATTACTCCTTGAAAAATTCTCTACCCGTCAATAAAAGTCTTGTTACAATCGGTTCAGCCGTTAGAAGATTAGCCTAGACCAGCCATTCCCAAAGTGGGCGATAACGCCCCCTTGTGGGCGCTGCAGGCCTAAAGGGGCGCGGTAAGAGACCCAGAAAAAAATGGGGGCGTTGTGTAGAGGCCTGGGGGGTGATTTGTAATTCCATTTAGCTAGGAGGCATCTTAGACAACGACTGCATGAGCTCTCGACTCAGTAGACAAAATAAGTTTGGGAACCAGTGGCCTAGACAAACAGACAAGAAAGACAGTCAAGCAAAAATTTTTAAAAGCGTGTTTTAGTTTTGGTTTCGTGCAAATGACCAATAAGCATAAAAAGAAGTCTGTGTTTCTAAATCACAGATAGACACTTCAATTTTATTTATATGTATAGATACTCTGGACAGAATCGTTGTGCTCAACTATAGCTGAACGAATCGTCCACAATTTGCATTAAACGACATGCTGGGTAGTAGTTGGCTATTTCACGAAATGGTGGCGTTTCAGAATGCCCAGGCATATCATAATATGTCTGATTCTATGAAGTTATGACAACACATATGCGTATATTATGCGTATATCATGATCGGGAAGTTCTTGCCTATTTCAAGGTAAAAATTAAGACCCGTTCCATGTTTTACAAAATAGTTTCAATATTAAAATTATTAAAATAATCTCTATTACAATTATTAGTTAATTTATGAGTAAAATGTAAGGGCTTACTTCCTGTTAAATACCTTATAAAATAAATATTTTTAGAAACTTCCTCAATATAACTACTTTCTAGAAAAATATATTGTAAAAATATAGTATTGAGATCCTTGGTGTCAACATCTTTCGCGACCTTCAATTCCGAAGTCATCTGGAAGACAAGGTCAGGCTGGCGTCCAAAAAGCTCAGTGTGCTCCACAGGGCAAAGCGGTACTTCACTTCGGAACAGAGGCTATTATTATATAAGTCGCTAGTTTGGCCCCATATGGAGTACTGCTGTCACCTACGGGCGGAATCACCTGCATACCAAGTTGCTCCTTTTGACTCGATTCAAAGGGAAACTGTGAGAGTTGTCGATTTCAGGCTTACAAGCGGTCTCGAACGCCTAAGTTTGAGCAGAGACTTTGCCTCCACACCGCTCGCCATCGGCAGGGATTTCATCCTCACACTATGGAACTGAAATGGTTTTGCACGTTTCGGTTTTAAAGGAGCTTGCTCCCTCGAACTTTGAGGCTGTGGAATGATCCCTGCTGAGGTTTTCCCAAGAGACTACAGCATGGGCTCTTCAAAAGGGCGTAAAACGGTTTTTACAGAGCCGGCAATGCGTAAGTGATACTCCTGGTGTCACAGGCATCCATTGGCTGCGGTAACCGTTTAACGTCTGGTGTGCCGTATGCTTGTTTATCTTCGTGGTATAATAAAAAAAACATAAACAATGACAAGATCTTCCCGATCAACATAATATGCATACATTGAATACTTAATTATAAATGTCACTGGAGTTCCAGTAAATACACAATTTTGAGGAAAGTGTTATTTCAATCAAATATTGCAAGTTAATTCCTTATAACCTTAATACAAAGAAGTGAATATTTTTTGCGTGTACCTATATACAAGTAGGTGAAGTAGGTACAAATCATGTTACTTTTTATTGGGGTTAAAAAACTTTGTAAGTAACCTACATGTATGCGTTCATTGCTTATAAATAACTATACTCCATATTCGAGTCTAGAGTTAAGATCCAGTCTGATAGACTGAGAGCTGAGGTCAGAAAGGTTCCCTCGTTTGAAAATCATTTTAAAAAAGGCTAAGATCACACGCATTGACTCACGGTTCTGTAGCATACGTGCAAAGTAGAAATTAAATTTAAAAAAATAAAAGAACAGGCCAAGTGTGTTTCGGATCACGCAAACTGAAGGATTCCGTAGTCGAGATGAACGTTAAAATTCAGTTTACTTGTTTGCATGTGGTAAATACTTTATTAAGACGACATATTGGAAATTTTGACGGCAGGGATCGTGGGTTTTCTAAGTGACTATAAAACGTATAAAGGTGATATTTGTTAACCTGATTCTTCATTTCATTGACTTTATTTTTCCAGTTGCGATACACGGTTGGTTAACTTTTGTAACACAAAAAACAAATATCATAGAAACTTCTTTTAAAACAGAGATTTACATTTTTCGGAGTAACGGGACCGATCTATGTTTCTTAATTTTCTGTATAGTTTAATCTAAACGTATTCTTCAAAATACCAGTAGGATTTATTAAAATTAATTATAATTATAGTTTTTAAAATAAAGGAAAATAACTGTTTTTCGTATTTTTCGCAAGCTAGCGCGCGCACGTTTGCATAGAGCAGAAGATCTATTTTTTATTGAATTATTCTTCATCAATGTGTCGCCTTAAGTTCAGTGTAAAATAAAATATTTATACATTTTTTTCTCGATAACAAAAATGAGTATACGTATGCTAGAATTATTTTACATTCCTCTATTACATGTATGGTCCGGCAGCCCTAACTTTTAGTTAAAATATATCTTTAACTAAACAAACCAACAATCTTATTATAATCAGAGAGGATTGAAACAAATTAATAAATATTAGAACATTTTCAAGTAAATAACTCTCGTAGTTTAGGAGCCTAGGATGTTTGTCAAACACAACTAGTGTAGATTACACAGTTTACTGATAAAATTGTTATATTGCAAATCACTGTGACTGCACTGTCACTTATTTACTAAGCGCATGCAAAAGTAACCAAAATAGAATAATGTACTACTAATATTTTTGGTTTACATTAATTATCTTCCATTTATGCTTAAAGACCTTTGTGAAATAATATTATTTGCTGATGACACATCATTATTATTTAAAGTTAACAGAAAAGACATAGATATTAGCGAACAGAATAGGACCTTGGCGGATGTCTCGAGATGGTTCGCTGCCAATAATTTACTACTGAATGCACAAAAAACCAATTGTGTTAAGTTTTCCCTATCCAATGTACCCAAAATCCATAATGGACTGGAACTGGATGGGAAACAATTAGAATTAATGAAATCAGCTACTTTTCTTGGTTTAACAGTAGACAATAAGTTACAGTGGGCGGACCATATCGGGACTTTATCTAATAAGCTCAGTTCGGCAATATATGCTATTAGGCGCATTAGACAGTTGACAGATGTAGCTACGGCTAGGCTGGTGTATTTCGCATATTTCCATAGCCTTATGTCTTATGGTCTGCTACTGTGGGGATCAGCGGCGCATATGAAATCTATCTTTATTTTACAAAAGAGGGCAATACGTACCATCTACATCTACAGTATGAACGCACGAGAGTCGCTGAGAGATCATTTTAAAGACATTGATATACTCACCTTACCCTCGTTATACATCTATGAAAACATAATGTACACTAGAAAAAATTTAGATCTATTTCAAAAGAAAGGCGTTGTTAATGGTATGGAAACTCGTGGTCGTGATCAGCTAGTTATTCCTAAATTTAAATTACAAAAGTCAAGTGGTTCATTTTTGGGTAACTGTGTTCGTTTTTGTAATAAAATTCCTCAAGAAATTACTCAACTAACGGAAAAGAGATTTAAACTTGTCATTAAACGCACACTGATTGGAAAAGCATACTACAAAATTAGCGATTTCATTGAAGACACAACAATAGACTGGAAGTGATCCTCTCTGCATATGCATTTACTGGCTTTATAAATATTGTATTTTTAAATAACTGTTGTAGAATGATGTGGAAAAAATGATACCTGACTGAGTTTCTTGTCGGTTCTTCTCAGTATTCAGGTTTCCTTTTTGAACCGAACTAAAGGAGATTTGACGTTCAAAAATACCTTGCATTTGGGTTTACTTGAATAAATTGATTTGACTTTGACTTTGACCTATGACATAGTATTTTTTAATTTTTTTAAATGAAAGGTAACTCCAATATCGGTTTTCCAATATCACATATTTTATTAGAAATACCGGTTTTTGATATTATCGAAAAACGTCATTCATGGTCTACTCATTTTTAATTTCTGGGCTTGAGTTATCTATTTACTTCACTACCAAAAATTTCAAGTTACGAGGTGTAAAAAAGTCCCAGGTAGTATAATAGAAGAAAATATTAATTTTATAAAGCCCTTTTATGATGACCTCAATGGCACAGTGGTATAGGTTTTGCATCTAAACGCGGAAGGAAACTAACTTTTCTAGAATGGACGAGTCTGGGTGTACTGGGAGACTCTCCTAGTAGTCGTCGTCTGGTTCTCATAGCACGTCATAGCACAGAGAATGTCCTTGTTTAAGACCATATGATTGGTGTGTATTGTCAGGCGCATTTATTTATTTATGAATAATTCTTAAAACTCAGCACGTGCATAATAAATATTTTAAAAAGCCAACCAAGTGAGTGTTGCGGTGTGCGTACTATAAAAAGTTTCTTAGTTGGAATGTACAATATTTTTTTAATCATCAGCAAAAATAAATTCGTGTTATAACGATTCTCAATGACGCCACGAAAAATAGTTATTTCTGCGGTCGCTAAGCGCACAACCGAAAACACCTTGTAAAAAGTACACATCTTATATATTCATACCAATTTCTATTAGTGTTTTTTTAAATTCCATTATCTTAATTATTTTCAGAATTTTCCAAAAGTTTAATAAAGAGAAACACTTTTTACGACTAGAAACACATATCTCGGTAACTATTGATTTAAAAAAAATTCACTTTGAATCCTGTATATTATTTTTGAAGACCTATGTAAAGACTTCCCACATGGTTATGTTCACTGGAATTTCTTTCATCTTGTAAGATTTACTTTTACTCTCTTAGTTATCGTTATATTTTAATTATTGTCGTATAATACTATCCGTGTGTTTCTTGTATAATATAATATTGTCTGTAAATCGTGTGACTCAGAAACATGTACCTAGTGAATTATTCGTATCGATTAATGAGCTTCTGTATCAAGTGTCCGTTTCTTGTGTGTGTGTAGAAGTTTATATTAAATAAGTAACTGTATCTACACCCCATAATCCCTCGGTTACATGTATGGAGTCACCTTTAATTTTATTTTTTTCAAAATTTTACTAAAATTGTATATACTTAGTGGTTTACAAAATACATCTAACTACTTACCAAATTTCATGTAGTGTAGTGACTATAGTCTCGGACTCTCAGATTAAAATGGCTGTGACATACAAACAGACGGACAGAACGAAATTATAAGGGTTACATTTTTAGCCATTTGCTTATGGAAACCTAAAAAGATTTTGATCGAGGGTTTTTTGATATCGGCTCTTGGTCTATTAAACCGTACTGTGCGCATTAGAAAGGCATTGCAAAAAGCTTGAACTGATTATGACCTCTTACTTAGACGTGTTATTTGACTACAGCGAATTTAAAAATGTACATATGATTATGGATTTATATGTTACCCAAAGATATTTAGTTTTTGTGTAAAAAAAAATTGTCGACTTCATGACGTCATTACCTGATTCAAATTGGCAATTATTAAACAAATAGTTAAAAATAAAGATAAAATTGTTATATAACGCTGTAAAAAATATGATGTTTACAAATAAATTATGTTTTATTTAAAATACACAGATTAGATATAGTGACGCTGTAAAGTAATTATAATTATAGACTATAAAATCATTGAATCAATATAAAATAACAGTTCCGTGTTTAATTTTTTAAATATATTTTCTTGTACCATCCTGCCAATGATATCTGCTTGTGGTTTATTTGATCATATTAAAGCAATTTAGGGTGAAAATTATAGATTTTAGTGTAGGTAAAACAGTTCAAGAGCAATATTGTGGAAATCATTAATTTAAAGTTATACAGGGTGTATATGAAAACGGGACAGTTACTTTAATGGATGAAAGAACATAACTTTAGTATGTAGTTACAAAAAGAATCCGTTTAAGAGTTATGACCGTTTTAATTTTCAAGTGTTATCCCCACCATTTCTCGTAAAATTGGGTTGATCGTGTACAGTTACAGATTTTAAATCTTACGTATTTTTTTATTTTGTAATAATTTCATCCATTACTGAAATACAGCCTGAAAACCATTTTCGAAAATAATGCGTATACCCCAATGGGGGTTTTAAGTAACTGTCCCGTTTTCATATACACCCTGTATATACCAGTTTATTATAATAAACCCCACCCCCTAATTGAATTTTCTGACCTGCGCTGGAAAGTTAGCAGCTGGCACAATCAATATTTTTCTTTTTTCAGACTGAAAGTTTTATTATTAAAATAGACAAATACTAAAGAACCCAAGAAAACTGGTTCATTGCACCGCAATCTAAGCACTATTTGCGTACTTTAAGAACCGCTCAACGAACTGGGGCATTAAGATTCGAAAATAAGCTAGGAAAATTAGCTATCCAATCGCCCAACGCTCAGTCAGTAATCAAACCGAGGACCGTCGATTTGAAAGTAAGATGCATTACAATTGCGCCAACAAGTTACAGTTAAGTTAAGCCGAGACACAGAAATATAGACGTGTCCCAGAAACCTTTCGCCAAAGTGAATTTGATAATAGTCCTAGTCATGCTCTACCATAATAACAAAAAGTAACCTTGATAAGTTTCAAGGATTCTAGCTAGCTTTATTTTTTGTTTTTTTTTTATTTGTAATTTGTACCTACCTTAGAAAGAAAACATGAACCGTATGTCGAATTTTTTTTAAATAAGACAAACATTTATTTTTTGTTTTTTTTTTGGATACGTAATCTGTACCTACTTTAGAAAGAAAGAAAAAACTTTTTTAAAAACAAGCTTTTATTCGAAAATTCAGTTGTACTAAAACGAAAATAATAATTTTATGCGAGGGTTGTGCTGATGAATGTTATTTATATAGAGGAATATAATAAAATAGATCGATTGAAATCCTGTATAAAACTATCTACTTATATAGGCACGATGATACTTACTGCCTGAATCACTGAAAAAATAAATATCCATAATTGTACTTAATATTCTATCACATCTAATAATTTCAAAAGCCCACCTTTCGGCTCCATCTTCAGGCCCTGGATATCATGTAGCACCAGAGTGCTTGCCAAGACAAATCAAACGAGCCCAAACACGACGGGTCTTTCTTGTTCAGTTCAAAAGTTCTGAGGCCACCTACCGTCTCCATATTTAGACCCTGGGCACCAGAGTGTTTGCCAAGACAAAATAAATGAGCCCAAACTCGATGGGTTTATCTTGTTTAGTTTAAAAGTTCCTATTGCCACCTTCCAACTCCATCATCAGACCAGCTCCATAGTACCATATTATTGCATTGTCACCAAAGATACGCAAATTTGAGCCCAATCGAACGTTAGGAAGTGGTTCTAATTTAGCTTCTAAGATTTGTCCCAAAGAAACATACAGTATACTAACACGGCAAGATAAATAAAAGCTTGTAAAAAATTAATCCTTTATCGAATTTTTTTTAAATAATATAGACATATGCTGTATCCCTAACGGGGTAGTCAGAGAGGACGGAGCACCAAGTGTCGCAGTTCTTACGTACTTCTTTCGCTTACTCAAATCTCATCATTTTTGCCTAGATATACGAGTGCTTTTGACATTTCTGTGGGCTAACGCTCTGGCTATTTGATCTTCATAAGTCAGCCTTGGTCTTCCTTCCTTCCTTCCTTCTTTTACCACTCGCTTTCGCTTTGACCTATGGCCAGAAAGTTCCCCACGATACCGCGGCGCGAGAAAATCTGATCCATACAACCCCTACCATTCCTAAAACCACCTTTTGCCTACCACAAATATCTTTCAGAAATGCCTTTCATATGTTCAGTCAATACCAACTGATGACTGTCCAACTGACCAAGCTGATGTCTTTTTAGCACACGCAGTCTAAATGGGAACCTTTCCCTTCATATAAAGATACTATGACTGCGGTGCGCCAGTCCTCCGGAACCTCACTCTTCTGCCAGCAAAGATTGACACTTTATAGAATGTATCCCAGACCCTAAGATTACCATACTTGATCATCTCAGCAGTAATCTCATCATTTCCCGCAGCCTTTCCACATTTCAGATTTCTTATCGCTTTCTCAATCTCTTTCATACTGAAACGACTTCCTCTAGTTCCTGACCCGAGTGTCGCGATTCGTTAGGTTCGCTCTGTGACAGAGACAGAGTCGCCACTCTTATACAGTTCTCTATAATAATCACTCCATCGCTACGCAATATCTTTTTTGTCTGCTAGCGGATGATGTTACTTACGTATTTCTTTCTTAAATATTTCGCAATTTTCCTCAGTTGTCCGACATCTTGTTTCCGTCATACATCCTACACCTTTCATGCTTCTCTTGGACTAGTGCCTTCGTTTCTGCTTTCTGTAGCTTCTATCTCTCTTTCATCAAACCCTTCATACTACAGCTATTTTTGGAAGCAAGGTAGTCTCGCCCTGTCATCTTCTTCTTGTACACAGACTCTTTCACCTCACCATCCCACCACACATCACGCTTTTTACCATTCCCAATCATATTCGTTCCATACACTTCTTTCGTAGGATAACACAGGTCTACAGAGATTTAAAAAAAATAATACAGGGTAGAGATTTTAAAAAATGCGAATACAAATAACTGGGAGTCCATAAAAATTTTCGCTGAGGATATTATATGCCATAAATGAACAAAAGCGGAACTATTTTAAAAATTAGTTAGGCAATGAATTTTTGGGGCATGTCATATATAATTATATGTTTTGTTGTTGCCGTGTAGACGCATGGTCATAACTGCCGGCTATTATAAGACAAGATAACAAACGGTTGCAATGTTCATCTGTTCTGCCGCAAACACCGTGGAGTGGAGCGTCGTCATCGGCGCGTGGCGAAAGTAACTTTGCGCAACAGCGACATGCAGAGGTTCCGTCACGATAGTGTTGGGATTACGTCACTATCGGTTGTCGATGAACGTGGTTCTTTAATAATTAAAATTAGGTCAACCTGATTCTGTTGGCATCATTTTTATTTTTTATAATTTTACAGAAAGCAACCACTTTTCCACTTAACCATAAGCTAACCTTGTTAGGTAGTTTAATTAGTAACCTCTCGCATTATTGTTTATGTGCTTCCAGACCAGACCATTCAAATTTCAAATTACCTAGTCCTAGTACCTACCTAGTAGGAATCTAGTTATCAACAAAACAGCGTATCCTAGTGTGGAAATTATAAGTGTTGTTTTTATGTATTGTTTCTAGCATAAAGAAATAAATGTTTCAACGATAAATAATCAACGATATTGTTGAAAATGTAATCTAAGTATAAACTTACAATTTTACTGGCCTTTGGGAAATATTGTAATTACTTCTGTTGCAAAATAATTTTGAAAAAATATGCCTGAGTTTTTTGACAGTTCGAAGGAACTTTTGTTTATGGTAAGTCTCGATTCTTTTGTTTATGGTAAGTTTCAGTTTCGGCAGTAAATCTGCTGAAACTATCTCTGTAACTGAAACTGCATTGATTAATTTTCACGCTACCATCGAAACTGATCACAGCATAATGTAAAGTCGTTTAAGAGAACATATTTTTAATAGAGCCACAAAACTATTCCTGTATAACAGACCTAAGGTTGCATTAATTTTCTGTAATATAACCTTTCTGCTAGCGATTAATAACATCACTCATAGAAACAGGTTGTGATCGCTCAATCACTCAATTCGTCTACATCGTTATTACACACATATTTGTGAGATTTGTAATGTACACATATATTTGTTTTTAATTTCTTCGTTTTTTGAATGATTGTGTGCTTCAGCATTGGCAGAAAATTAGCCGTACCATCGGCTACATTGCCATATAAAAAGCAACTAACTTGATTACATGTCAAATATCCAATTACACCTACGCCTTGGTATGCTTCTTAACCTATGCGAAAAGATAAGTGGAGAGCACCTAAGTTTATATTTTTATCACTCTTCCAGAAATACACAAAAATATGCTATGGAATTTATGGTATATATTTTTTTTATATGTACGTAAATTGTATTATTTACAAAGATATAAATGTAGAAAATTGGTGTCAGAAATATTATTACTAATATTTATATAACGATTAAAACAAGTGGAATTCAAATCTACTTGTTCTAATCATTAATCAAATATTCATATATCTGACACCAATTTTCTAAATTCATAATCATAACTTACTGTTAGAAAATGATTATACCATTGTAATAATACTAACACAGTTGATATTTATGGCAAGTAATAATCAGAATAGCATTATTTTTGGAACGAAGTTCTTTAACGCGGCTTGCGGGAGGTACGAATTGATAGAAATCGTCACGTAACGAAAAAGCGTTACATGGGGGCGGGACCCGCGCATCCTGAGTCGCTAGGTTCATTAGCTATATACATAGATTCACAGTGATATTTCTGTCTCTTTCTGTTATATACGAGTATATTATGCGTACGAGTATTAAATTTTATATTTTTGTTTTAAATCGTAGGTGAGTTTTATTGATTTCATTATTGCAATTAAGTTTTGAGAATTGGAAACTGAAACTAAGGAACTTCGTTACTGACGGGGGTCCACCAACCGCACACGTTTTATTATTTCATGAATTGAGGCGAGTGCAAAGAGATATTTTTTTAATCTCTACGGAAAAGAGAATTTACAAGTTTGATGCTATCTGTCTGTCTGTTTGCCTATGGTACCATAGCTTTTGAACGCCCGTTTGCATGCGGTTTATTTTATTTCAAAACGCGCCTTTGAGAAGAATGCTCATGTATAGTGGAAATCGATGCAGATGATTTTTGTTTTTAAAGTTTTAATGTAATGTGCAATATTTAAAGTAAAAATTATGTAATCATAATCAAAATGGATAGTTATAACGTCTATTCCCTTCATACATCACACAAAACAAAAAGAAAACATACATATATTTGTTTACATCGATAATAATTTATCATATTTTATCGGTAATTATATCTCAATAACAGCAATATCTTGATAATAGAATTATAATTCGCCTAACATTTCATTAATTATAACGTACATCAACAAATTAAGAACAACGCATTTTCTTCCTCACGATACCTAACGTTTGTAAAGTTATTGCAATTAGATAATTACGAATTAAACCGATAAAGTATAAGCTAATCACTGTTTTATCTGCGATCTGTCGATAAATCATGTCCTAGTGATAGTACGCGTCTACCGCGACTCACGAGCTGTCACCCGTCCGAACCGGACCTCTATGTACCTAGTGTTTTCAAATAAGAGACCAAAAAAGCAAAAAAAATATTTGGTGGTCTGTAATGTAACAAGTGAAACTGTTAATTTTTTATTTGTGATGTGACATTTTACAAAACGGAAACAAAATTCATATTTCGAGATGAAATGGCGATGTAAGTTTTTATTATTAAAATATTTGTAGTTTAATTCGAAAATAATGAATGAAACTGGAAGTAATATTTATATTAAGTACAAAGAATATTCAATCAAATTAGGTTTAAGAAATTTGCACCAAGAATTACACTTCTAAACTTTAATTTTACTGTAAACCAAACAAATATATCTACATATGTATTTGCGTATAAGTAAATCTATTTAGATAGAGGTCTATCCTGTTAAGAAAGAAGCGTGAAGATATATTTTATATAGTTTAAATAAAAACTGATACATTACCTGACAAGTTTTTCACCGGTTCGTTTCAATAATTTTTCTTTTCCGTAGATTTAACTTCCAAAAACCACTACACGAGAATAAATTACTTTGGATTCCAATACGTGCAAATTACATACTGAACGAATAATAACTACAGTTTTTAACTATGTAGTTAACTTTATAATAGTCTAAATACATCCTACTACTAAGTTCATATCTCCTGTAAGGAGTCGGGTCGCACTGCGTCATGTGGTAGGCAAAGAGGTTAGGTACTTCGTCTGATCACCTTAAGCTCGATTATTGTATGCACTGTGCAGCGAGCACCCAATACTCCTGACCTACCTTCATCAATAATGTACCGGTATATGAAATAAAAAATAAATCAAGATTCATATTATAAAGAGGTATATATGTAAGTATATGTGTATATGTAAGTTTGGATATATTTGCCTACTTGTCGCTTAGAACAATGAATAGCTTTTGTCCCCAACACGCAAAGTAGGCGCCTAAGACGTCGATTTGCGGACACAAGCCCGTCATCAAGTAGCTTTTGTTCTATATCTGTTCCTGGGACGGGGATGGGGACGGGGATGATAATCTAAGTACACGCGGACGAAGTCGCGGGGAACACCTGGTTATTATTACACTACACAACACGAAGATACCATTATACACTACACAAAGGGGTAATTTTAATTTGGGTAATATTTTTTTAAGTTATATTTTTACATAATTTAAAAAAAATATTATCCAAATATAACTTAAATATATAAGAATATAACTTAAAAAAAAACTCAAATTTAAAATAATTGTATCTTTCTCTTTAATATGTCAACAAAAAATGGTGCGTTGCCCAGTTATTGTCAACGCTTACACAGGATAAACATTTGAATATGGTCAGGCGTAACTTTTGCTGTTAGTACATGTATATCGGAAAAGTCATAAAACGTTAACTCTTTTGCTGGTGGCAGGTCGTTGTGCGAGGTCTATTCCATGTCTATTCGCACCGCTACCAATTAACCGGCTAATCCTGCCGCGCGCTGTTGTGTTCCTGTGTGGAGGGTAGCACAATCAGGGCACAACATTGTTGAACCCCGATGTTGCCACAGCATTTGCAATCTAAAGCATTTCTTTATTCGTTCATGGGTCTCAGTATAATTACCAACAAATGTACAGATTCCTCACTCGTCTTCTCCGTATAAAAAAAAAGTCTCAACTGTTATACAGAAATGTTACCGTACCATACATGACTAACACGACCACGAGTAGAACGTGTAACCGCGACTGTAACATTACCACTAAACGTACATTTTAATTAAATAACTATTCGATTGAAATGTTGAAATAAAAAACTATTTGGAACATTGTCACGTCATGTAGACGTTTATGACTGCTATACAGAGTTAATTCAAAAATTACTAATAACCTCTTAGTATTTTGTACTAAACATTTTATACATCCCCAATAACTTTGTTTTACGACTTTCAAAAATTCATAAGTTTTTTCTTTAATACAAAAATAAAAATACATGTTAATGTTTCTGAAAATGGCACCTACTCTACCCAGCGCTGAGGCCCGGTGCGCTTGCACTGCTCCATTGGAAATACGTACAGAGTTAACGTACAGAGTAGACAGTTTCAGACAGTACAACAAAACTTAACAAATATTTTTTGCGGAACGTATTGAGTTTTGAAAAAAGTCATAGAACAAAAGTTGTTAGGTATGTTGACAGGAATTTTGCATTAAGAGGTTATTAGTATTTTTAATTTGACTGTGTATAACAACATTAACAGCGTTTTTGCAAATTCGATACTGGCCGAGCAGAGTCAGTGATGCTGCCAGAGTTTCCGCGCCGCCTGTAAAGCATTGAAAGCAAGTTGAATCGACAGTGAGTAGTCCCATATCTGTCGTAGAACGCTTAGAATAATAGCGCTCAGGAGTATTTACTTACACGCGATGCCTATCAAACAAATGAAGCTAATTTATGGATATATGCGTAATCAGCACATTGATTAAAATAGATATTAGAATTTCTTCGTTTTTCTGATCTGTCTGTATACATTATTTCACTGCACCAATCTTCATTTTTCTGTTTTATTTGAGGGAAATGCTATCGACAAGTGCTTACCCGCCAAATGGAGCCGTTTATGGCTCCAAGTTACTTCTGTGTCGTGCGCTCAATCAGTTTGTAAGCGTTATTATTCTACTGTTGGAGTTTCTCCAACTGTGGTACTTCAAGTGAATTTCTACAGTGGAGGACATGAAGACAAGGAATGTGGGTCACCTTTCGGCCAGTTGAGCCAACAACTTCAACAAGGTTACAGGAAGTAGTTGAATAAAAAAAGCGGAAGATTGAGTGTTCCCCTTCGTGCCATGGGGAAAGCCCATAACCAGTAGTGCAGAGACAAGAACTGATTATGAACGAATGATTAAACAAATCACTGACCTGCCTTAATATTACCGTCATAATAGCAGTAACCGGAAATTGTGACGGATAAGCAGTAAATATTGGGTCCTTACATATGAAATTGGCGTTTTGTACGGGAGGAATATAAAGTCAATTTTTTTTTTTGTAAAATATATTTAATTAATCAAAGTATGCACCGTTGTTATCTATGCACTTTTGCCATCTCATAGGTAGTTCATTGATCCCTTTACTAATAAAACCATGGGGGCGAGAATCAATAAACTCTTTGAAGGCGGTTTGGACTGCCGCATCCGAGTTGAATTTTTTTCCTTGTAAGAAGTTGTCCAAATTCCGGAAAAAATGGTAATCTGTTGGAGCAAGGTCCGAGGAGTACGGTGGATGTTGCAGACATTCCAATTGTAGCTCATCTAACTTAGTGGTTGTTTGTTGTGCAGTGTGTGGTCTTGCGTTGTCGTGAAGCAGCAGTGGCCTAGAGCGATTGACCAATCTCGGTTGTTTAGCAGCTAGTTCTTCCTTCATGGTTTGCAGTTGCTGACAATAGATATCTGCCGTAATCGTTTGGCCAGATTTTAGAAAGCTGTAGTGAACGACACCGGCGCTAGTCCACCAAACACTCACAAGTAACTTTTTCTGAGTCAATTTTCGTTTAGGGCAGGATTTGGCTGGGTCTCCAGGGTTCAGACATTGCGACAAGCGCTTCGGATTATCGTACAGTATCCACTTTTCATCACAAGTAATGACTCGATTTAAAATCCCTTCATTATTGTGTCGGTTGAGCAAAGTAACACAGCAGTCGACGCGTGTTTGCAAGTTCGACTCATTCAATTCATGAGGTACCCATCGTTCAAGTTTTTTTACTTTCCCGATTTGCTTCAAGTGGATTAATACAGTTTTGTCACTTACCCCGAAGCTTGTAGCTATCTCTGAAGTGCTTTGTGATGGATCCGCTTCCACAATAGCCTTTAATTCTTCATTTTCCACTTTGGTCTCCGGCCGTCCATAGGGTTGGTTCTGAAGGTCGAAATTTCCAGAACGAAAACGTTGAAACCAAAAACGTACCGTGCTTTCTTTTGCGACACCAGCGCCATACACATCATTAATCCTTCGAGCTGTTTCTGCAGCACCGGTACCACGGTAGAACTCGTACTCGTAAATATACCGATATTTCATGTTTTCCATTGTGCGGTAATAAGCGACGCCAAAGAAAAAAATAATCAGGAAAAAAACAAATGAATGACTGTTTTCAAAACTCAAATGTACCAGCTAAATGAATTTATAAATTTGAATTTGGAATTCTTAACCAAAGAGGAGATATTTCAGATCAAAGTGGTCAGTACGACAAAACGCTAATTTCATATGTAAGGACCCAATACTTGGAGTACATACTGCTTTATAAGCATATGCTAAAATTACTCAATATTTACTTTATAAAAATTTTATTTTATAAGTATTCTAGCTGATATCCGCGACTTCGTTCACATTTTTTATTTTTAAAATAGCCTATGTCCTTCCTCAGGATTGTAACCTATCTCCGTACCGAATTTCATCGCAATCGGACAAGCGTTACGGCAGCCCATAAAATACAAACAAACAAACATTGATTTTTATATATTAGAATCACATCACACTCAGAGGGAGATGAGACTAGAACGACGAGATATACCCGAATGAGTTTTATAATACCAAAATCAATGCAGTTTATTATTGCATTTATTTATTTATGTTTATGAAAGAGGGGGCAAACGAGCAAGCGGGTCACCCGATGGAAAGTGATCACCGTCACCCATAGACACCCGCAACGTCCGAGGAATCACGGGTGGATTCTCTCTCACTCACCGAACGAAACACAACAGCAATACATGCTGTTATTTCACGCCGATATTCTATGAGAGGGTGATATTTCACAGGGCGTGCCGGCCCAATTCATGCTACAATAAAGCATGGCTCTACCACAAATATTTGAAAATATTGACTACGAAAACAACCATTATCGATTTATCGAGAAAACTTTATAAAGTATATCTTGTTATACAGCAGGCTTGATTAGCAAGACAGTCATTAGTTGCATTAGTTACTGTCGCGAAATGTCGCGAAATCCTGGTAAATTTTGAAATCTAAAGATTAATTAATGAGAATGTAAAATTTCTAATATTGTCTATGTTGGCAGAAGTTTTGTCTATGGTCTGGGAGCGCGAAAAACTCGTACGCTATCAATAAGTTTGTCCACTTTTTACATTTACAATTAGGCTGGATAGCTACGGCAGTGATCAGTTGAATATAAATTTCCGTGAGGTGAACCCTAAGGTTCCCGCTAAAAGGCGCGAAGCATTAGCATAATTAGCACTCACGCCGTGATACCATTCATTCCCATAAACATCAGAAACAAGAACCGACTCACGGGTCAGAACGATTTGTCCCCAAAGGATAGGATGGTGGATTCAGGCATAGCATAATCCGTGGGTCGTGGCGACAGTACCTCGTCATTATTGTCATCAGCTAATCGTAGATATATTTCAGGGACATCTTTGTTTCCATAGATTCGTCGACCCGTAACACGTGATGTCCCAATTAGAAAAATCATGTTTGAAAGTCTGTTGTCTTATAAGACTAGGGCCATATTGTCTTCTGGGGTTAAAAAACATTGATAGCTGTATATCTGAAACTTTTTCGCTGTTGTCAAAGAAAAAATTGGAATGAGAGATTACGTAACATACATAACTACATAAACATATCGTCATAGTATAAACGATACAACTTAGCACTCTGTCGCATTTTGAATTTAAATAAAAATTTAAATGCTCTCTGTGTATGAAGCATATTTTTTTTTAAATACTCCAGACAATTACACCGATTGTGTGACCCCAAACTAAGCTGTAAGCTTGTACTATGGGTACCACACAACGAACTCTGGGGGAGTTCCCAGTAACACCCAGACTCCAAGCCAATTTAGAAAAGTTTGTTTCCTAAATTGACCTGACCAGGGATCGAACCCGGGACCCTAGCTTGGAAAGCAGATGTATATGCCACTGCGCCAACGGGCCAGTCAATGATTTCAAAATACCCATAGTTTCATTTTTGATTCTCATGTCTGGTGTTAGATTAGGTACTTTATGTTTCTTTGCCAAATCTCGGCTCAGTAAGATGGATGTATCGAGAAATAAACATGGCGAAACTAAGGATTTGGGTGATTTACTAGCAATCTATCACTGTTTGGTGCGTGAAATAACCTATTCTGAACCAATTAGCAGACAAGGAATTTAAACATGTTTTTTTTGCGGTATTTTTAGGGGTTTATTTTAGTTATTTGCTAATTTTTTTCTAGTGGATATTACTAGGTATGTGAAATTGAAGTGATTTGTTAAAATAAACGCTTATTGAGTAGTCCGATGATGAGACTTTTTAGGGGTTGCTAGAGAGGCCGCTTCTATATATTTGCCGCCGGAAACTCCAAGAAATATTAAAATGTATTATGTCGATATTTTCATGAAATAATATTAAGAATATATATCTATTTATTACTAGAGACATCGGTTGTTTTAAACAAAACCTGTTAATAAACCAACAGTAATCCTAACGATTTCAGGGGAAATTGGAATATAATTCGGAGATGATCCTCTCTACAAATTTACCTTTAGTAAACTGTACTTATAACATAACATAACATAACTTCACGCTGTATCCCCAACGGGGTAGTCAGAGAGGACGGAGCGCCAGGAGTATTTATTATTATTATTAAATTGTATTTATAATATTGTAGAAAATGATACTTGACCGAGTTTCTTGCCGGTTCTTCTCAGTACAGATTCTTTCCATACCTGTAGTAGATTCGCCATTAAGAAATACCTCGTAATGTAGTTTAATTGAGTAATCATGATTTGACTTCTACTAAGTACTATTTTTAATGTATGCATGTTAATGACGATTAAATGCAATCATTTGATATGCGTGTTTAAAGACCATTACTACAGACAATGTAATCTCCGCAAAATCAAACGAAAAGTATTTCCAACTCGACTTCGCTAACCAGTGCTCATAATGACATTTAACTAATTTTTTATTTAATTATTTATTAAGGAAATATCATGAAATTATTAAACTAAGTAGAAATGAAATATTTGAAGATAGTTCGATTTTGATTAATGTATTCTATGTATTATATTACAATCCGCTCTGAAACGTTAGAAAAGATTATTTACTTCTATAAGAAAAGGTGCGGTCACTCTTGCGGACAGGATAAACAATGAAGACATACGGAGTATGACAGGGTTGCACGACAGTGTTATTGTAAAAATGAAGAAAGGAATGCTTAGATGGTTCGGGCACTTAGAAAGGATGAGTGATGAAAGACTGACGAAGAAAATCTACAGAGCGAAAATGAGAGGTAAAAGAAGCCAAGGAAGACCAAGGCTGACTTATGAAGATCAAATAGCCAGAGTGTTAGCAGACGAAAATGTCAAAAGCACTCGCATACCTAGGCGAAAATGTGTGACGAGAATGATGAGATTCGAGGAAGCGAAAGAGGTAAGGACCGCGACGCTTGGTGCTCCGTCCTCTCTAACTACCCTATTAAGGATACAGCGTGAAGATATGTATGTATGTAAGAAAAGGTAGCGTTTCACGAAATTTCTGGGCACGTCATGCTTTTACTCAGTTACACGATCTTACAATGACTCTAAAGTAGACTAAATTACGTAAACGTGTATGTAAATCTTCCCCATTAAATGTTCTCAATGTTTTTGAAAACTGCATTTTAAAATTCGCATTACTTCGTTTTATGTTATTTGTTATAATATATTATGTGACACGTGACTTCGTCCATGTGGAAATTTTTTCAGTGGCTTTACAGGGTTAGAGGTAGATTTAAAAAAAATGTAGTCTTCCCCTTTTCACCCCCTTAAGGGTAAATTTTCAAAAAAGAAATAGCCTTTTTCCGTTACGTGGTGTCAAACTATCTTCGTGCTATAATATATCATCCAAATCGGTCTGGTGATTTAGCCGTTAAAATGTAACAGATAGACAGTCTTTCGCGTTTATAATTTACTAATATATGTGTTATTAAAGTAAATGTTAGTCAATAACATAATAATATAAAATTTTCTGTAAAATTGTAGATGGTAGTGTTTGTGACTTAGTTTATATTATTTTAAATATACACATCAAAACCAAGCTACGTGTTTTCCATTTTCATAACGTAAATACAGTCCCTGCTCCTTAATAATAATTTGTGAGGAGAATGATGAGATTTGAGGAGGCGAAAGAAGTATGTAAGAACCGCGACGCTTGGCGCTCCGTCCATTCTGACTATCCCGTTAGGGATACAGATACAGCGTGAGAATATGTATGTATGTATATTACACATTTGGCAGCTTCTTCCACCATCGAATCAGTTTGTCTATTCAAAGAGGTAATCCTGCCAGTCTGCTGGGCACCCTCAGCAATGACAGCTTTCTAAGGGGCAAATATGAGGAAGTCTATTCTTGAAGATAATGTTTAGTTTTAAGTTTGTAAATATTAACGTTAAGATATGTATGTAGTGATTTATGTCAGAAATAAATTTTACGAAATAGATTTTATGAAAATTTTCCGTAGCTATAGAACTTCCGTGCTTGATTGAGAGAGAGAAGTAAATTATATAGGAAAAGTCAATTCATTGGTTATGACTGTTAACACAATATTGCCTGTCTGTGTATGAATCACGTAAAAACTTCTAAGAGCAAAATTGTAATTCTATAAGTGGGCCTTAGAATAACAATTTTATTAATTTTGTCTTTTTTCAACTCAACCGGATTATTCGATCAAAAAATTAAATGTGTACATGCGAATTTTAAATCTATATTGTAGACGTAGTCGTTAGTGACAACCGGTCAAGAGCGAACTTACTGTAGCTAATCTATAGATCTACAACAAAGTCTTTCAAAAACAAAATAAAATTTTGAAATAGAAAAAATTGTTTTTTATTTCTGTGTTTAGGTTGGATTTACAGCTCTACAGACAAATATTAACAAAAACGTTAACCCAAAAGGTTTATGATTAATTAATGATGCAATTCATCACGTGACATACATACAGACGGACAAAAAGAAACTACTTATAATCTCTAAAGCCTTAGGTTCCCCTTTTGCTACTTTGATTACGAAAACATGAAAATAGTTTTGCTCCCATGTTCCTGTGATTTGCGAACACAAAATCAGAAGCACAGCTGATAAATCCGCTGATTATAAAGACAGACATGATTAGCCCTGTAGCTCAGGACAGAGAATAAAGCTACGTGCCCGCTTGTCATAAGAGGGACTTCGGGGTCGCGGCCGATCGGAGTGGGCGCTCCGCACGCTCAATACCTAACTTGCAATCAGCATGCGACAGCCAAATATCGCGCGATATCTGCTGTCAAAACGAGAATTTGTGTAATGTCATTTGTATAGTAGCACTATATTTACCGCGAAAAATGCATTATACGGTCATGGCGCAATAGACGCAATCGTCATACATGATATCAATTTTTATTACAATTAGTCACCGATCGCGCAGTGATCGCGTGGCTGTCGCTGTCTGCAAATTTTTAGGTAATAACCCCCCCACTGGTCATCCATCCATTTGACTCCGAAGAGCGCGTGTGATCCACGCTGTCGAGGCACTGCAAGGGTGCAAGAATGCTCCGTCACTATCCCCCAAAGAAGTGCTTTGACACAGCGCAAGAGGGGCTACTACTACATTTCGTAGGCGATTTCTGAACTTTTCGAAAATGCGCCGAAGACGACCGTTGGTAAATTTTTAATGAGTAAGAATCCTAAATAATGCAGTCTCTTCCTCAAGGGGCTGGGTATCTGTTTCCTGTGTTATCAAAAAGGGTCATACTTGATCAAACCGATAAATAGTCTATATCTCTATATAACATATTTGAAGACCTATTCAAAGATACCCATCATGCTTATATGCCCTGAAATTTTTTTTCATCCCTTATTTACATGTGTGGAGTACCACCGCTAATTTCATTTTTTGATGTGCAACATCTTATGCGGCAAGTCAGTACGGCTGTTGGCGTGGCGACATGGCGACGCGTCGTCACGCGCTTGTATTGAGCTTGTATACCTATAGAATATGCAGTGTTGTAGTAGTAGTACGATTCTCCCTTAGGAAAGAAGGCAAAGGGATCTAAGCCCATACAATTGACGTCTTCAGTAATAAATAGATAATCTCTTCATATTATTTAATCAAAAGATCGACGTAATACATTTTAATTCTTTCTTGGAGTTTCTGGCGACAAATATATAGGTCTAATAGGATCCACTGAGGCGGGCTAAGCCACTAAAAAATCTCAACATCACACTACTAAATAAGCACTTATTTAAACAATTTTACATAACAGCACAACAGCGTAGATACTTAGGACGCAAAATTACGCCAATTTTACATCACAATATTCACTAGAAACCATTTGTAAATATAACTAAAATAAACACAACCGCTCCCCATAAAATCCCGCCAATACTCATGCAGTTTTTTCAATAAAGTTTTTGATTATGCCACATTAATTTTTTAATTTTGGTATTAAATTAACATGTATTTTTACCCACTTCAAAAAATGAGGAGGTTCTCAATTCGTCTGTGTGTTAATTCTTTTTTTTTGTATGTTTGTTACCTCATAACTCTGTCATTTTTGAACTGATTTCGAAAATTCTTTTGTTTGGTAGGTAATACTTCAAAGGTGGTCCCATTTAAATTTCACCGATATTGGAACTTGGACTTCGAAGATACCTAGATAACACGACCTGGTTATAACCTTTATTTATATTGATGATTCTCTTGTATATCGTTGCGCTCCGGAATTAGAAAGAAGTTAATTACAGACCTGCCCTAGATCTTTATTTAGGTTAAGATCACTCAAAAGGGATAAATAAAAAAAAATTATTAAAAAAAATTAAACCGCCTTCAAAAAAATCACTGAAAGTATAAAATAACTATCCTTTGCTAATCAAAACTCGAGTACAATTAAAATAACTTTATAAATACGATACACATGCCTATATAATTAAATTAGTTATTGAAGTCGGTGCCAAGCCCACCCACCCACACATTTTATACTTTTCAGTGTTTTTTTGAAGGCGGTTTAATTTTTTTTAATTTTAAATAAAGAAAATTTTTTTTTTTTTTTTTAAAATCTAAATGTTGTTATCGTTTTTGATTATGACATATTTATATTCTGTAATAAACCATCTTTTCGTGCATATTTTCTGTACAAAACTACTGAGCGTCCCGCGGTAGCTCAATTTTTTTTCAAAATTTTTTTTAACCTCAAATTCCTTCCAAATATCACTTTTAAAGTCTGTATACTCTATTTTTTTTTAATAATAATATTGCAAAAATCGGACATTCCCTGTGCTATTACGACGACGTCTACTAGGGGCGTCTCCCAGTACACCCAGACCTGAGACGATCCACAAAAGTTTGTTTCCTAAATTGACCCAACCGGGAATCACACCCGTAACCTTTTGCGATTGGTTACAAGTCCTAGACCATTGCGCCACAAGGTCGTTATACATCCATACTTAGCTGGTAAATTTACAAAAAATCCTAAGCATGATAACTACAACGTAAGTCTGACCGTTGCTAGCCTTCACTTTGTATGATCTAATAATACCATAATAATAATACCTACAAACAACAACAACTCTTTTAAGAAATGTTTAGTCATCAAATGTAATTGTATCGTTTCTGAATTAATGAATCAAGTCTCGTTATATTTATTAAATTGACAGATATGTTGATAGCGCAGATCACGTGAACCGCGTGTCATATTTTTATGCAGTGTTCTCATTGACTTTAGCAATCATTATACCCTACGTGCGTGCGTCTGTCACACGGAAACGAGACAATAACACCTGAAATTGCCATTCAAATAGTTCGGTAATTCTTTGTCAATATCGATCCGATATTAATTATATTTTTTGTGCTATATCATATAAAATTGGTTTCCTTATGACAGTCATTATCTGTTTTATTTGCTGTTAATTTTTGTTTGTAGACTTCTTATATTCTAGTGGCTTATGTGTAATAAGTGATGTACGAGTGTTTTCTTCGTTGAATTGATATCAATAATACTATGTATCGCTTGTAAATTACGACACAGATGTAAGAAAATATAGGAGGATATATGAGATACGCTTTTGGTAAGTATTGAAACGAAAATCTAACCAATAGTAGCTTATATATGTTTATCTATATAATTAAAAAAAGTCTGGACCGTCTTTTTTACATGTTTAGTCAGAGTAAGGTTTTTACAGAAAGAAAAAACAAATTAATAGTAAAAAATGTTTTTAAATACAAGCTTTTATTTAAATGCTCTAAAAAGAAAAAAATGATCTTTAAATTAAATCAAACCCATCAATTCATTACATTATACCTATGATTTATATTACATAAAAGCTTATCATGGGATTTAACCTGTGTAAATAAACAAGAATACAATATGTAACTTGACCTTGACACAAATTCTAAAAAAAAATCATGTACCTATACTTCGTAAAAAATAATAAATTAATATATAAAAATAATGTTTGTTTGTATTTTATGGACTGCCATACCATCCATCCGATTACGATGTAATTTGTTATGGAGACAAATTAAACCCCGGGGAAGGGCATAGGCTATTTTAAAGTAAAAAACGCGTTCGAAATCACGGGGATCAGCTAGTATATAATAAGATATAACCACAGAACGACAGTAGATATACCGACAACATTATTCAACTTTGTAAAAAAGTTGAATCTTAAAGTGTCTAATTTTATCACCAAATGATTCCTTGAAAGCGAAACTGTACAATAGCGTTAGGAAATTGATGATATTTCCCATAAAAATAAAAATTATTAATATGCAATGTTAACATTATAACAATTTATTTAAAATCTGAAATGGTCCCAAAACCGGTTAATATTGTATAAGGTTTAATAATAAAATCTGTTACGAGGAGGTTCGATACATAAATTTTATTTTAATAGCGCTGCATTTAACAATAACACACTGATTATATTAAGATATATTCTTATAACATGTTAATTTTTGCAAATACACTAATTTATTTTGGTGATTTCAAAAAATATCTTCAAAGAGTATCGAAACTGTCGTCAATTTGTGAAATGTTTGTGTAATAACAATAATTAAATACTCCAAACAATTACACCCACTGTAAGATATTCTTTAAAAGTAGTTTTTCCAAAATAATCTACAGAGAAAAAACAGTGATAATTTTTCAAGATACTAAATATATATTTCCCACAGTTTGAGTATAGACTAGATGATTAGAACATTGTACAGAATGACAAGATGTCAAAGAATAAAATTATAATAGAATGTGATTGTTCTAAAAAGAGTTTTGTAAAACCGATTATGTAACTCCGAATTAACTTGCTTGAACAAAATTAAAGTCAAATCAATTTATTCAAGTAAACCCAATTGCAAAGTAATTTTGAACGTCGAATCTACTTTAGTTCGGTTCGAAAAGAAAATCTAGACACTGAGAAGAACCGATAAGAAACTCAGTCAGGTATCATTTATTGTACAACTATAGATGATTGGTGTTAATACAAAGAACAGACATGCAATTCTGTAAAAACTCGAATCACCCAAAGCGAGACTCACTCGACAATTCACCCCACTTCGCATTCGAACTCACTTGACCTTCAAATGGAATTCTCTAAACCAAACATTCTAGGAGCGAAGTGAAATGATCTTAGATGCGAGTTGGTCGGGGATTGCTTTAAGAGTAAACATCTCAGTCGATATTTCGTCTTAGAGTATTTTAACTTCTTCTGAGATAATTCCATTAAATAAAACTCGTTTATTTAGATTGGATTGTTATATTTAGCAAAACTTCATAAAATTCATTTACGATAGTACAACTCGCCGCCGCCACACATCGAGGCGGCGCTAGTATCTCTGTCGGCTTCAGAGAATACCAAATCACAGTTGACAATCTCACCGCGGATTCAGAAGTGAATTTGACTAATTTGCGTTAGAGAATCGTATTATTGAGGGCTCTCAGTAACATTCAGACTACAATACAAACCGAACTGGAAAAGTTTATTTCTTAAATTGGATTAATCGAACCCGGACCTCAGGGTTAATTAAATTTCAACCTCAGAAATGATAAATCACTGATTATATGTATTAAGACAGTTATCATAATATGGGAGTTTTTGGCGGGAATTTGTGGGGAGTGGTTGGGTGTTTATTTTAATTTTTGCAAATGGTTTCTAGTGGATATTGTGATGTTAAATTGGCGTAGTTTTGCGTCCCAAGTGTCTACGCTGTTGTGCTGTTATGTGAAATTGTTGAAATAAGTGCTTAATTTTAACAAAATTTGACAATTTTTTCCAGTTATCTATTTCTATCTTATTTAGATAACAATTCGATTTTTTTGGTAAATCCTAAGATATAATTGCTTATGATCCGTTTCAATCGAACTTACTAAAATGATAAACAATTTTTTCCAGTAAATAATATGTGCGCCGTAGAAGGCAATGTTTTGAAATAAAATGTATTGAGAAATGTCTTTAAGTTAATGTACATGAAAATCTATGTATTCTAACATGATTTGTCTTGTTTAATTAAATAAAGCACTAAATTTGCAAGATAAATACACACTAATGACTTTTTTATTGATGCGTAAATACTAACATTATGCATTTGTAATTATTGAACTATTCACATGGCGTAATTGATATCTTTACCTTCATGTAACATGACGGAACACTGGCGTTTGCATGCTGAATATTTAGTCTCATTTTCAATTATTGTCTGTGCGAGGAGACCATTCATTTTTATAATTTAGCTTTCATTATTTTTCATTGAAGTTAAACTTCCTTTGGCACGTTTGGAAAAATGATCAGTGTATTTTTTAGCGTGTGACGAAATTGCGCGCGCTGATGTATCATATAATAATTTATTATTTTTTATTTCATTCATTTCAAGCAGCCAGTTTTGTTTTTTTATATATGGCCAGTTTTGTTTTTATATGTGGCCAGTTTTGTTTTTTATTGTAGGGCTGTCGGTTTGCCATAAATATAAATAATTTAGTTTAGTTAGCAAATTTCATTGAAATAGACTTTAAATCATTGTATTATTTGCTAAATGACTTTTGTAATAACTGGTTCACATTAATCAATACGTATATTTGAGGATACACAAATTTCAAATGTTATCTCCGGTATCATTTGGGAAAGCACGAATTCCAAGTATATGTAGGTTAATATGAATTTTGTATTGTTAATAATTAATGATACTTACTAAAAATATAAAAGACATACATACGTAAATAGTGATCGATATCAAGACGCCTACTTATCTATGGTGGTTATGTAATGCGAATTGAATTAGAAATTGAAAAATGTAAATAAGATTAGATTGAATTAAAAGCACTACTTTTGCTGGAAATATTAATGAAATACTATTTATAGTTATAAAAATGTAATCCACTGTAATAATATGTATTATCACTTCGTTGATAATATACTAATAACAAAAAATATTATATCGATGTTACAAAGTAATTATAAAGTAAAAAAAATTAAAATAATGTACAATAAATATTAGTGTTATGAAACACATCATACAAAATTTTTTCAAGTATAATTTTTGTTACCATCCCACTAATGCCTTTGATTTCAGTTAAAAGAAGTTATTGTTAAAATTATTGATTTTAAAATTTGCAATAATTAATGGCTCGACAAAAAAAAATTATGAAAATGATTATTTTCAAATTGCACATTATTAAAGTTAGAATAGCAAATTTAAGTGGAAACTATTGTTTTAACATTTGGCGCCAATGATGAGACAATGTCCCTAATTAAATAAAGATTTATCAATATCGATTAATTAATCGCTCTGGACTTTTTTCGATGTCATATTTTAATGACATTGAACTCACTAGTTGCGGATTCCTACGCATTGTTTATATATACATTAAGGGTGAAACAGATTTGGCTAATATGACGGCAAAATATATCCCTATTTGTAACAGTTAATAAAATGTGTAAAATGATTTATTTACATTCTAAGTCTAAGGTATAATAAGTGGAGTTATCGATCTTTATCACGAATAATGGTTTAACTACAATGTAAAAATTATAACTTTGGATTAAATAAAGCGTATATGTCAAAAATTTTACGTAAAATACGCCTAATTTTGGTCTAAGTGAGACGTAATATGAGTTAATCAACAGCTGTCATCTCTATCATGGGTGTATATAAGATGCTCAGAGGGCCTATACCACCTCTTAGCATACGCTTATGTTCCCAAAATAGCCAGTTTTTGTACCCGTACAAACAAATATCTTATTGAATATGTTTATGTTTCCAATTGATTAATTATAGTGGCGTTTAGAATTCTGTCATTTTATGCCACGAATTCACAAAAACGAGTTTTTCTTTGTGCATTATTCAACTCCCCTATATAAAAATTATGGCTATGTCTGTGGTCTCTATGAAAATAGATATAAATGCACACTCTTAAATACATTTATTTGTCCCTGGTCATATATTTACCTATGTGATTTTTTTGTGATATCAGCTAAGTGTGTCTCAGCCTTAAAGCATATACTGTAAACGTATATCAACGTAGCCAATTAATAACGTTGCGTACACGCGACCAACCTCACTATCAGTGCAACTAGCGTAGAATACGACAGAACAATTCTTTAATGTGATGCAACAATTGTTTTAATTGATTCGTTGCTGTGAACTCTTCTGTGTTCCATAAAATTACAGGTAATTTAGTCATAATCCTTACTAATAGTAATCATTACATGCGATTTATGTTAGATGTTAGCTTAATATAATTATCATACCATAAAAGTGCGCTATAAATTAAATCGCGGTTTTTTAAATCACTATTTTCAATCTCATTTATATTCAAACGGACTGAATAACTTGTCGTTAAAATATCAACACGGCTCAAACCGCCTATAATTTTGAAATTTTGCACAGAAGTTCCTCATAATGCAAAGTAGCAGAGCAGAGATTTTTGAAGATCATCTTCTGAGGGCTTCAAATGGCCGTCATAAGTAATCCTAAGCTTTATTAATCAATCTATCGAATAATTTATCAAACAAACATATTTGACAGATATCAACATAACAAGTCATAACTTTAAACACAAAGGGAGTAAAATAGAGTGAAACTTAAGACCCGGCTACCAAAATTTCGAGCATTTTTAAATGAATTTGCTGAGACGGGCAGACGTTGAATGAATGTGAAATTCAAATATATATTTATTTATAAATTTTTGTTTACTGCCTAAAATCATAGCGCAATTTAAGTATTTTCCTTTGATACTTTTTTTCTATAATGCGATGCCTTTTTGAGAGATTTTAAGTATTAAAATTAATTAAAAATTAAATTCCACTGAGATGAAGTCATAAGCTGTTTTCTAAGCTAATTAAATTTCACTATATTTTATTCATTGTATAAATATAGTAATATTTATTATCCAAATAATTCAAGTAAATCCGTCGGTGGTTACTCTCGTATGTAGTATTAACACATGAAGTCCTTTAAAAATATGGAATCTATTATAACATATTAATATGTACAATAATAAACTGAATATAAAACATATTTTATCGACACTGCCTGAGTCGCTGAGCCGTTGATCTAGTTATAGTACGTCTGGTTCCGGAGCCGAGGGTCATTGGTTCGCCTGACAACATAAAGACGTGCTTTTTTGAATAGTATCTTATTTACATTTCATCCATAGTGTACTTACGGTTACAACATTTGTGTAATATATAATTTCCTTTTTCATTCGGGATGAACAGGGCGTCTAAATCGCTCGATAAAATTTCACCTTGACGCTACTCTTAGAAAAAATATTTATAGATTGCCAAGTAAGCAAATAGTAACTGGTTGTTAGCCTTTCCTCAGCCCTGTAGTCCGGCCCAAAGAATATTATGGTGCTCCCTATCTGTAAGAGGTGATTAAAGAACCCTTCAACGTCGCGGTCGATCGAAATGGGGGCTTCAGTCGTCCATCCATGCGACTCAGAGAATGAATGAAGAAAAGAGGACGCAGTGCAAAAGCGCTGTACCACAAAAGCGCGGAACACACGCGTTGTCGTGGTACAGCGCTTTTGCACTGCGTCCTCTCGCGAAGTACTTGGACTCAGGAAGCTCTGGTGTGTTGCGTACATCACAAAACAACACGCCGAAGACACCCACTGCAGAAGTTTTAGTAGGTCAAAACCCGACAACTTTTTTTTAGTTTCGGTCAGTATGAGTCTGGCATAACCGCCTTGTCACCCTGCCTTGTTGAAATGGGCTGTAAGCATTATGCGTTCCTCGCTTAAAAAAAGTCTCTCCACTAAGAAACTGGGTGTCTATATTCAGGTATCTCTTGCGTTACCAAAAAAAGCGCCTGCTCAAAAGACAAGCAACTGGCGCATTCTATATTTATCATTCTTTCCATACCAGCTGCGATTGATAATTACTTTATTATTCTCATAAAATTTATTTATCTGACTAGAGTCACCTATTAATACACAACGAATTGATAATTTAACGCAGTTTTTTCTGTTAATTTTAGTAGTTAAATATTTCCGGGTTCGATTCCAACTATTATATTATACGTATAAAAAAATTAATTACGTTTTCAATATTAATTTCCTGCCCAGTTTAAGCATTGTATACATACATGAACATAGTTCAGGGGGCTAAAGTCAGCTCATATTATTGAAAATGAATATTAATTTGATGTTTTATAAGTTTTATGAACATCAATAAGTTAAGTTTTCAACCGCCGACTAAAAATTCGATCCCGACCCTTATTTCTAATCCCGGTGTTTCGGGATGCTTAGTCGATCCCGGGATCCCGAGATAATTTCGATATTGAGGGTTACAAATAAACAATAAGAAAGAATTACAGAAATCAGCTTGTTAAACAACAAATCAAAATTTAGACAAAAATCAACGTTTTTTACGATATGTACACATGACACAACTAACTTTTTTATTGCAAGCAACCGAGTAACCCATTGAACTTGCTTGCCAATCATTTTAATTGTAACTACAAGTATTTTATTCACGAAAAAACAACCCCAAATAGCCCAGTAAAAATTATTTGCCTACCATTTGTATTTCGAGCAGTCATCGCTAATTCGCAAATTAATACAATTAAAATGATAGGCATGCAGGGTTATTGGTTTTGCTTCACGCGGTCTATTTTGCAACTTTTTAAAAAGATGTCAATCCCGAGAATCTTGGGATAAGGAGAACTTTATCCGAAAAATTTCGGGACTAAAAAGCGGTCGGGATTCCGGGATCGAATTATGTACTCTCGACGCAAAAAGAGAGGTGTTATAAGTTATTATAACTTTATGATAAGTTGTGATATAAATGGTACCAGTAACATATCCGATTGTCGTCGCGTCGGGGAACCGATAAATAAATAAAATAAAAACAGAATGCAACTAACGACCTCAATGGCGCAGTGATTTAGTTGGTGCACTCAAGCGCGGAAGGTTCCGAGTTCGAATCCTTGTTGGGTCAATTTAGGAAAACTAACTTTTGTCGATTGTCTCGGGTCTGGGTGTACTGGGAGACGCCCGTATTAGTTGTCGTCTGGTTCTCATAGCACAAGGAATGCCCTAGTTTGAGGCCAGGTGATCGGTGCGTATTTTCGGACGCATTTTATTATTATTCCTATTAAAAACTAAAAATAATAAAGTAGACCTGTTTCTGGTATTTGTAAGAGACTGGTCGAGGCTTCAGGATACCGCCGGGCTGGCAGCGTCAACGAAAAGTAATGCTGCCAGTCTGCTGGGCACCTTAAAAGCAATGACAGCTTTCTAAGCGGCAACTTTGAGGAAGTCTATTATACCACAGTACAAGTAAGCATACAGTATGCTATCTTCATACAAACGCTCCCAAACAACGCGCTCGAAATCTCGACATATCTCGACATACGTCAGTCGCGAGCGCGACGCGGTTGTCGTCGGACGGTATGAGACGCTCCTGCGTATTTATTGACTAAATATTATGTCAATCATGTTTACGAGCACAATGTTCAGTGTGTATGGATGTTTGAATACATCTATATCGAAACCAGAAATATTTCTCTGTTGCTAATTTGTAGGAAATATATTATCCTAATGATCTAGTTAATTTATTGCTGATTTTTAATTATACTGCACATAAAAAGGCATTTTTTTTGTCCATTTCCACCATACTAACTCACAAACTTTTGAAAGTAGATGTAAAATACTAGTAAAATTATATAAATAAAAACGTATTAAATTTGCAATAATATAAAATGAAAAGATAATATGACAATTTAATATAGTACCTATTATCAAATAAGTAACCCAAGAAAAACATTCAGTCCAAGTCGGTAGCCCTATTGCGCGTTTACGTACCAAACGACCGTAGGTAATTATCTCTAGGACACTGCCGAGATAGCATACTGACTTGTACTGTGATTATACTTAGCGGTCCCCTGATGCGGCTTCGATATATTCAAACCTACTATTTATTTTATAATTTATCATAAACTTAAAGGGCCAATTGTTACTTTCTTTTTTTTTTACTTTATAGAGGTTTTTTTTAGTCGGGGATGTTTTCTTAATTTATTGTATCGGAATAGAAAGAGTTATTAATATGTTCACTTAATTATCCCCTGAGGCTCAGTTTATAACGTATACTTACTACGTTATGCGTAAATGAATATCAATTCTAATGCTCTGATGAATATCAATCGTATACAGACCACGCCATACTTCTAGTAGGTACTTACATACTGAAGACGAGCCACTTAAACAAAATTGTGTTTTTTATTTCTTTTTCCTTTTATTTCAAATCTAACGGGCCCAATATTATTTTTTTATGATTACAAAGCTATATTAAAACTCGCTTGAGAAAATATTTACAAAAATCAAAATCGCATTAAGTATGAATTTTTGCTGTAATCTGTTAACGATACTAAACCAATAGTATAACGATTATAACGAAGATACAAAACAATCCAGATAAGTTGCGGGAAAGCTGCGTTTCAAAGTGAATTCAAAACAAGCAAACATTTGGATTATTTGTCTCAGATTAGTAGCCGTTTCATTATTTTCGAATGTTATAAATTGTTGTTCGTATTTGGCTTAGAAACGAATAACTGGTTTAATAAATTATATAAAAATGAGAGATGTTTTTATAACAAATAAGGTTTCTTTATAATTCCTAATAAATATTTATTGATTTTCATTTATCTCCATGCCATTTGCAACTAAAAGTTATTTTTAAAAACTCTGTCTTTTTCTTGATGTAAATTATGTTTTTAAACGCTGAATAAAAAACACAATTTTATTTGAATACTTTTTAAATCAACTTATTTTAAAGACGTCAACCCTGGTCGCGTCCTATCGCGATGTAAATAACGTTGATTCTCGCAGTTGCGCAGTCATATTTTAGAGTAATGTCAACATTTGTTTTTTGTACATAATTGAGGTTGCAAGAAAAGTACATTATCAATTGATAAACTGGTTTGATAAATTTTTGATATTATAAATACCTATTAATCTGTATTAGTAAGAATCATTTAAAATTCTGTGAAATTTCGGAGATACAACTTCATTTTCGCACAAAACGGATTTCAGTTTGAATTTTTTTAATTGACATTTGTCCGATCTTGTTTTCATGTTTGAGATTTTTAAGATAAAGAATTTAAGTTGTATGTATACAGATATCTAACTCTTAGTCTTCTTAGATTTTATAAAGGGAGCAACCGGGCAATCATATCACCCAAAGGAAAGTGATCACCGCAACCCGTGGACACCCGCAACGTCCGGGGAATCACGGGTGCGTTGCTGGCCTTTAGGGAAAGGAAGAAAAGGAGGGGGAGGGGGAGATGGGTTACCGGCACTCTCACTCTTACTGTATATAGATTCTGTTATTTCACGCCGATATTCTATGAGAGGGTGGTATTTCACAAGGCGAGCCGGCCCAATTCGTGGTCCAAAGCAGCATGGCTCTACTACTCAAATCGATATCTAGATTCACGTCACCAAAGCTGCATAGGCGGACTCAGTTTTGCTCTCGAAATATTCATATGAGAATAAAAGAGGAAAGAAATTGCGTATTCATTCGAACACTTGATCATTTCTCCTCCATTTCTGAAACTAATGTAGTAGAGTAATGTAATGTTACTGACGTTGATATCACAAATGGAAAACGTATTCTAGAAATCTCAAATCAGAGACTAATGGCCGCTTTTATAATTAACATTGAGCGATTTTATCGTCACGATTTTACCGTCCACGATACAATAGGTAAGCAAAATGCTTCCCTATTACGTCGTAAAAAAATGCTTTTTTAGATGATAACGATAATAGTTAAATTAGGTTAGAATAAAAAATGAATAAAGCAGACATTGTTGAGGAGTTAACACTAAATAAAAATATCCCAAAGTTATATTTTTAAAAATTAAAAAAGAAGTGTTTATTTCATGCTGAAGTTTTAATAGCGTTTTAATTATACGTATATATTTAAAAATATTTGCAAAAAGTCAGACACTTTCCGGGTTTTAACAATAATCAATAAACTTCAAAATAAATGTCGCGCGGGCTAGAAAGAGAAACGCTACTGGGTAGTACGGGGGGGTAATTGCCTCAAAATTTGCAAACAGCGACAGCCACGCGATCATTGCGCGACCGGTGACTAATTATAATAAAAAATTGGAATCGTGTATGACGACTGCGTGTCTATTGCGCCATAACCGTAAAACACTTCGAGGTAGATTTAGCGCTACCACAGTACAAGTACAGTATTCTATCTCGGCAGTGTCCTAGAGATAATTACCTACGGTCGTTTGGTACGTAAACGCGCAATAGGGCTACCGACTTGGACTGAATGTTTTTCTTGGGTTACTTATTTGATAATAGGTACTATATTAAATTGTCATATTATCTTTTCATTTTATATTATTGCAAATTTAATACGTTTTTATTTATATAATTTTACTAGTATTTTATATCTAGTTTCAAAAGTTTGTGAGTTAGTATGGTGGAAATGGACAAAAAAATGCTTTTTTATGTGCAGTATAATTAAAAATCAGCAATAAATTAACTAGATCATTATGATAATATATTTCCTACAAATTAGCAACAGAGAAATATTTCTGGTTTCGATATAGATTCAAACATCCATACACTGAACATTGTGCTCGTAAACTTGATTGACATAATATTTAGTCAATAAATGCGCAGGAGCGTCTCATACCGTCCGACGACAACCGCGGCGCGCTCGCGACTGTCGTATGTCGAGCAGTGTTGCCAACAGGTGAACGAGCTGTCCACCAGATTCGACTTCTAAAACCACCAGAAAACCACTAACCAAAAACAACCAAAGTTAAAAAGCCACTAAATTTGTCACTAAATCTTTTTTATTGTTAATATGAAAGAAAAATAAGCAGGGATATATGAAAAACGTTTATTACGAAAATGAAACATATTAAAATTATTACAAATCGTCATCAGATGTGTATTTCACCGCCACCATCATCATCAATTTCCAAGGAACGATATGATTCATTGGTGCCAATTTTTTTTATAACGTGTATTGGAATTTCATAGTCATTGCAGCATTTACCTATCACCCTCATACCGCAGCGTACTCTTAATATGGCACATAAAAGATTCAACTTCATACGATTCCTCTGTTTATTTTTTATAATGTTCATGCTGCTAAACAATCTTTCGACGTCGGCATTGGAGTGTGGTAATATTAAAAGAGAAATTGCAAAATTCGCTAAATCTTGAAATCTAGCTTCTCCTTGAGCGTCTTTAAAATGCAACACTTCGACCCAAACCTTTTTGGTGTCTTTGGTTTCACTCCATTTCATTAAATGTATTTGTCGCCACTGATCATCAACTTTTGCAATGAAGTCTGTTTTTTTATTTAATTGAGACATTATGTCGATTAGATCTTCTTTGTTGTGATTTAGTGCTTGTTGAAGACTTACTCGAGAAATCTTTTTCATCAAAGTCACATTTTCCGGCAGCCTGTTTTTAATTTCTTCAATCAGACTAACTATAAACTGTATACACCGATTCCGTATTGATACTTCCTCTGCTGCTGGTAATCCTTTTTCTCTCATCTCTTGTATTTGTTTTTCAAATCGGAATCCCAAATAACTTCTTTGATCCAAAAAATCACGAATATTTTAAGTGAAAATATTAACTTTATTTATAGGTAACGTGACTTTGCTGACAAGCATATCTATCAGGTTGATCAACTCATCGCACAATTTGGTATGGTCTGTATCTTTTGACTCAAACATTTTGTTGACTCTGTTTATCTCAATTAATATTGGATATAAAAATGAAATATATGCGTAATTCATCTCGTTCGCATACATAGAGTGCAATAATTCTGCTGTGTGACACCTTTCGTGGATCTTGGCTATAGAAAAATGAGTTTTTAGCTCTAGCCATTGCGTATATATTCTCGAGACTGCTGATTCTATTGACAACCATCGTGTCTGACATGCTTGAACGATTTTAAGTGGTTTATGGCCATCATTCATTGCTTTGTATAGCTCCTTATAAACACTTTGTCTAGAAGAAGAGCGAGCAAACCAATCATAGGTCTCCCTAATTAAAAATTCTAAATTCCTCGGCAAAAATTGCTTTGCAGCAGCAGAAACAGCCAGTTGCAAGGAATGACATAAACAACGCACTAGAATCAAATGTGGTACCTCTGCTTTCAACTGCGCAAAAACTCCATTATTTACTCCAACCATTACGGAAGCGTTGTCTGTACCAATGCCCATAAAGTTCTCTAGTTTCAAATCGAATCGTTTAAGTGTATTTTTTATAGCGGAGACAATACCCTCAGCGTTGCATTCATGCAGCTCTGCAAGGTCTAAATATGTAGATACTATTTTTTGGTGTGCTTTACTATAATAAATTATAACCAAACCCAAATATTTCTGAACAGCAATATCTGTTGATTCATCAATCAATAAACTGTATGATTGATCCTTAATATCTTGTTTTAAAACCTCAATGAAATGTGATGCTAATACATTTTTTATGACCGCGGTGCACTTCGTTCGGTGTAGTTGTACTTTATCTATTTCCCTTTGATGGCTATGATTGATTACCTCACCTAAATGGTCAACTACTCGTATACTCGTATGCATGGCTGTAAACAAAGCAAGCCTGGCCTCTTCCTTTTTTTGACTTCCAATGGGTTCTGGTTTAAATGGTAATTTGGGTTGCTCAGTGATAATCTGCAACAATTTACAATAATGTAATAAGTATAAAAAATAAATTTAAAAAAAAAACACGACAGCTATCTCCAAAAAAAAATATAGCCTATGTCACTCGGGATAAGAATGTAAGGATTCCAACGATACCCTAATTTTTTTTAAACTCTAAACAAATTACACTCCTTTTTTTGGGCAGTCGTGTAAAAAATAAATGTACTCTGTCTACTATGCTAACACTCATCAAACTTGGTAGGCGAGGCGGATTTATGAACACTACAATGCAAAATGTTGCATTCACGGGAAGCACTGCTGCCATTTTCACATCCCTCAGACACGTATTACGACACCCTCAGGAAGATAATATGAGGTAATGCTAAATGCGGTACCACATGGACACATTATTGACCATGCTTTACCGTAATAAAATAGTCGTGTTAGCTTACCTTTGCATTTTGTTGATGTTTCTTCGACATTCCATGTGATTTTAAGTGTCCATAATGGCTCCTTAAAGTGGTACCACAAAATTTGCACTTCGCTACTTGGCCAGTAGTACTTTCAATCATCTGAAGCCAATCTTTTAAAGCAGGGTCTTGCAGCCAAGAATCCCGAAACTTTTGAGAATACTGAGGTTTCGGCATATTTTTCATTAAGTGACCTATCCCTCGCGAACAAACTTCAGACAGTGAATAAGACCAATTTGAGAAAGAAGAAAGTTTAGAATATAAAAAATATTTTGCTGGAAATCCCCGCTTCACCTGACAGAAAACTGCTATAAACAACATATTTTAAGGGAAATCCCCGTGTTACTTGACAACAGAGATTTAGTGATGGTCACATAGTAAAGTAAATACCCCTAAAATAAATTAGAAATATTATGAACTGCAACGTCCAAACTTTATACTGGCGTGATTATGTACTAAATAAAAAAAAAATAGGAAAAATTCTATTCCACTAAACCACCAGAAAAATCACCAGCCACTAAACGCAATATTTCCCCCACTAAAAGGGGGTTCAAACCACCAGATTTAGTGGAAAATCCACTAAGTCGGCAACACTGATGTCGAGATTTCGAGCGCGTTGTTTGGGAGCGTTTGTATGAAGATAGAATACTGTATGCGTACTGTGGCGCTACTATACAAATTATATTTTACAAAATCTCGTTTTGACAGCAGATATCGCGCGATATTTGACTTTGCCTGCCAGCTGCAAATGAGATAATAAGCGTTAAATTTATTGGTATAACCATGAACGATAAATGATGCTTGTGTCTCAATTAGCAAAACAATTGATGCTCCATTATTCCTATCGATTCCCATAGGTATCGATGGCGTGGTTTTACCGACGCAACGTATACAAAAAGATAACATACAATATTACGTATTTCTCTTTGAATAATGTGCAAACAAAGTACAGAATCAGTAACTAAAGCTAGCGTTTCAATGGTTGGCGTTTTACCCACTTTAAATTTTGTTTTTTTTTTATAAATAAATAAATAAATACGCCAAACAATACACACCAATTATCTGGTCTCAAACTAGGACATTCCCTGTGCTATGAGAACCAGACGACTGCTACTAGGGGCGTTCCCAGTACACCCAGACTCGAGACAATCCAGAAATGTTCGTGTCCTAAATTGACTCGACCGGGAATCAAGCCCGGAACCTTCTGCGCTTGGGCGCAACACCTAAACCACTGCGCCAACCAGGTCGTCATAAAAGAGAGGGCAAACGAGCAAGCGCGTCACCTGATGGAGAGTAACCCACCGCCCCACCTGCAACTTTCAGAGAATCACGGGCGCGTTGCCGGTCTTTAGGGAAATAGGGAAAGGAGGAAAAGGAGGGAAAGGAGGGGGAGGGGGTGATGGGCCACCGGCACTCTCACTCACCGAACGAAACACAACAGCAATAGATGCTGTTATTTCACGCCGATATTCTGTGAGAGGGGGGTATTTCACTGGGGGAGCCGGCCCTATTCGTGCTGCAATGCAGCGTGGCTCTACCACCTTTAAACCACCTGTTTTTCACGTCAAGTTCAGTTTAGGCGAATATCTTAAAAACGCGTATTCGAATTTTAGTAACGTGCAAATATTCGCATTAATTTTTAGTTGTTTTACGATTTCTGGTTTAAATCATAATATGCGGTTTAAAATTAGTAGTTAAAATTAGTACTTTTAATTAAGTCGAAGTCAAAGTCGAATCAATTCATTCAATTAAGTCCAATTACGATGTATTTTTGAATGTCAAATCTACTTTAGTTCGGTTCAAAGAGAAAACCTGGACATTGAGAAAAACCTAAGAAACTTAGTCAGGTATCGTTTTTCCAACATCATTTCACAAAACGTTTATTGAAATACAATATTCATTAAACCAGTAAATGCACGTGCAGCGAAGTTATTTCCGGACTTTTGTTTTGTCTTCAACGAAATCGTTATTTTATAGTATGATTGTCTAATTAACGTATGTTTTATAACCAATCTAAATTTATTCTCCGTTAACTAGTACCTAACTGCAGGTAATGTATATAATAAATAAAAAATTAAATTTTCATTCAAAATTTACTACATTTTTTCAAGCTAGAATGTAGTACTTTAATTGCTATTATTAAAAATTTTAAAATTCTTTTAAGTTCATCCCATTTTCAATATTTTTCAGACCATCATAAAAGCACAAAACATAAACTGGTCACGTAATTATATGACATACTTTTAGTAAGCGGTTATCATAATTTATTTCATAACGCATGCAAATGGGACAATGATCTTTCATATCTAGATGCGTCAAGTGATAACACTAATTATTCCCCGTGGGGTACAACATTTAGAAGTAAAACGAGATAATTTTTTGATTAAATCTAATATTTGTAAATGACGTATTGCTAAGCAAAAAAATTCCATTAGTTATCGCGCCAATTACTTCAGTAGATTTAATGAGGCGATTGGCGCATCAAAGCCAACGAGACCAAATCTGTGCAGATAATATTCCTCCGTGGCGCAACGGCTAAGCGCGTCGGAAAGTATACGGGGGTTGCGGGTTCCATTCCCGCCCCGAGTCCTGGGTGTTTATGTATAATATGTATTTATTTACGAAAGAAAAGTATATAAGTAGTATATCGGTTGTCTAGTACCCATAACACAAGCGCTGTGCTGCTTACTTTGGACTAGATGGCGCTGTGTGAAAATCGGAGACTATTATTATGAGTATTGTATTAATATTTCCATGCAGCGCGAAACCTGTCCCCTCGTTGTTTAGAATGGAGTTGAGACCTGCAAGCAAATGCAATGAGATATTATATCTTGATAAAGGACTTATGTACATGGAAAACCCACATATTCACTAAACGCAAATCGCTAATATTCCCTCAACTTCATAATTTATATTGGCTTCTCAATAATTTGCCACGGATGCCCAAGGCTGACTCTATTGTCAGGGGGCTTTAATTTTAGTGCCAGTAAACAACCCTAATATTTTCTTAGTATCTGTATGTTCAAGGTTATTATTGAACCCTTATAATTTGGTTAACATAAACATGACGTTACACTTTCTATACTTACATGCAAAAAATGGTACTGACGCACAGCTAACAGGTTAACTTGTTAGCAAATAGATATACTTATTTAAATTAGAAAGTATAAAACTAAAGCCTGCAAGTTCGAGGTCACTTTTTAGAATAATAGTTATTTGTTGCCATGTGACATATGATGAAAAATAAATTCTCTTATAATACCACTTATTCGTCCATCCATCTGTCTAAAGCAGTCGATTTTCTACCAAAACTATGTGGCGTCCAAACTTAAAAGATACATCTCGTTAACCCACATAATTTCTTACAACATAACATTAAAAACACCTGTAGAGGATTTTATGAAATTACTAATTGAGTATGATCGAATTGGACTTGATTGATCAGTCTCCGCTTATCCCCGAAACTAACGGAAAGGAGACGTTCCACGAATGTATGGAGCCCCGGCCTGCACTTTGTACACTTATAATTTAGAAACTTTAATATTAAATAAAAGTGTTTTAATTATGGTTTCGGTATATATTAGCCTAGTTCTTTCGTACAAATGTATTACATGCACATATCATAGGCAACACCTTACCTAAATAAGATGGCGTCAATGACATATTTCACTTTTAACAGTTAATTAATAGTACTCTTTGTAACAAATTATATTGCAGGTCTTAACTATTGAAACCTATTTAAAATCTCAAACAGTGGCCTGTTCACAGTTTGAACATATCCATACTGCAGTTTAGGGTATAAAAAAATAACAGGAAATGCATTCTTTGACGCCTTGGGAAACAGGTCAACCAAATCAAATTTTCTTTTGAGAAATGCATAGCAGGCCTGTGACAGTTTCAGTTCCGAACGAGTTGTATTGGCGCTGTAATCGCTTCTGCCGTCTTGACTATCCGCCTTAGAAGTCAGTTGCTTGTCAGTCTGCTATCAGTCTAACTCATACTCAGACTGGACATACTTTTCTATTTCGATTTGAGTTTTGGTTTACCTTGTGTTTTCCTCGATTTCATGCTTCAAAGTCAAAGTCAAATCAATTTATTCAAGTAAACCCAAATGCAAGGTATTTTTGAACGTCAAATCTACTTTACTTCGGTTCGAAAAGAAAACCTGAATACTGAGAAGAACCGACAAGAAACTCAGGTCAGGTATCATTTTTTCAACATCATTCTACAATAGTTATTTAAAAATACAATATCTATAAAGCCAGTAAATGCATATGCAGAGAGGATCATTTCCAGTCTATTGTTGTGTCTTCAATGAAATCGCTTATTTTGTAGTATGCTTTTCCAATCAGTGTGCGTTTAATGACAAGTTTAAATTTCTTTTCCGTTAATTGAGTAATTTTTTGAGGAATTTTATTATAATAGTTTTATGAGTTGAGAACTTTGAAATGCCGTGTCTCCTCTGTTGTTTGATGTAAATAATCCCCTAAACCGCTGCGTTAGTGGATTTTCGGAATCACTAAGATATACCTACATGAAGATATATAAAAAGTATTGGTACGTACGTATAGAACGGTTGTCGAAAAGTAGGCGATAGTAGCGCCAAAACGAAATACATAATTATGGCAAAGCGACTGTCGCATCTGTAGCATGCTACAAATACTTAATCTGTGTTTCATAGTTTTTGACAGCGTTTTGACCGATTTGGCCTGTGACGTGCAAAGTATATTCATACATCACCACTCGAAGACATGTTCAACTACACATGTTTTCAACAAAATAAAACTAGTTGCTCTAAAAGCTCTTTGTAAGTAGGTATTTTTTGTTTAATAAAGAATAAATTAATGTATGAGATTTTTTACCATTACTTTGTTAATAATTTACCTACAAATCACATGAGTTTGATAGTAAATTGAATACTTCGCATTTAGTTTTGGAACGAACTCGTTATGGCGTACTTGTTGTCCGCATAGCCCTATTAAATAATAAAATATTGCTCTTGTACTAAAAATATATAATAAAAATTGCAATTTCACTATTTTTCTAATAATCTTTAGATTTTTCGTCGATTTTCTAAATAGCGTACAAAAGGCGAGCCGAAAATCAAACATCTCCTTTCGAATACAATATTTTTACCTAAGTTTACAGAAAAAAATGCAACGAAGCCCTAGGTCATAATAAACTTCTGGAAATTATGTTTAGAAATTTACCATTTTACAAATTAGCCCAGCGGCTCTAGGCAAGAGAAACGCTTCATACCATCGAAACGTTTGCTGGCGTTATTACTTGTCAAACGTGTCACTTAGCTTCGTTTCATACGGTGGTTTTCACACGACTTTACATTTCGTTTGATGTATAAGAAAGTTAATAACGTTTAACTACCAATTAAAAATCTTCGTAGATAGAGGCTTCATAAAAATATATGTAAAAAATGTTTTAGTCAATAAACTATTTGATTTGATTTGATTTGAATTAAAAATCGTTACGCTAGATTTACGCCAATTTCACCGTAAAAAAAAAGGTTACGTGGTAATTGTCATTATATTCTACTAGCGTTTACGACAATTGAGCCACTTGTCTAGGTCACCTGTAAAGTTACGACATCATTTGATATGGTACAATGTAATAATTCTATATGTAATAGCTAGGTAATTTATTGTTTTAATTGAAAGATCAAATTAGTTGTTACTTAATATTTACTGAATCCAGCTAAGAAAATAAATATTTTAATTTAGAACGTAAATAGTAATTTACTTCAACGTTAAAATAAAGTTGAACATGAATTTAATTCTTAAAATTATTTAAAAGCAAGGTACCTGTATTGACTCAATATTTTATGTGATTAAAATAGTTTTTCCCTTTTTTTTCTTAACTGAACGGAACGTTTTAAAAATCCGAAGTTGAAGTTGAAAAAGTGATACCCGACTTTCTTGTCGGTACTTCTCAGTGCCCAGGTTTTCTATTTGAACCGAACTAAAGTAGATTTGACGTTCGAAAATACCTTGTAATTGGGTTTACTTGAATAAATTGATTTGACTTTGACTTTGAACTTGAAAAATTTTGTTTCCAAATTTAACTTTAAAAATTTAACGCGCATTAACAAAACATGATAACAGTCTTTATCAGTTGTCCATAGTTCTCTTTTTATGACATTAAACTGTGAATCCACCTAATAAATCAATTAATAGGTATAATTTTTAAAATGTGCGGCTATATAACTTGATGGATTCGTAAACTATCATATTTATCATCATGAAATTATATATATTCAATGTTTCTAAAAAGAAATGCTTTATTACGAATTATTTTATTTTTATTGCCCAACTATAGTACTTATCTACGGAGCTCTCCATGCGCATTAAATTGGCACTTGATAATTTATTTTTACAATACAAAGTTGCCTAGATTGTAAACGACAAGGATTATGAACCTGTTCTAAGTAGCTCGTAACGTCAGCAAACCATTCATGTCGATTCATCCACGTCAAAATAAAATTGACTTTATTGCTTTATTGGGTTGGTATTAAAAATTTTGTTTGTATGAACCTAATGAGGCATTTTGTTGTCGAATTTTGATACAGAAGCTTAAAGGGTTGTAGGGGTCCCGTTGGCATCCTTTGAGTACGGAGCCCTAACTAGTGCGTAGTCTTCAAATTGAGAAAACAGGGTACACACAACGACACACCAAGTTTCATAGCAAACGATTGAAAAATATAGGAACAAATAAAGAAACAATTAAAATACCCATTAAGATTAGTAAAAAAAGCTGCTATCGTTTTATATTTACCCTAATTTATTTCGTCCAGCTTCTATACTGTCATTTTTATAAAATAGGAACTTTGGAAGTAATTAATTAATTATTATTAACAGTCAAGAGAAATTAGTTAGGCCCTTATGGGTAGAAATAATAGGTGTCACTGTTTCTCTATAGCTTTCTCACTGGTTCACAATCTTCACAGCATATTTCAAACCCTCCTGCAGTTCCCTCTGAAGACATATTATCTGATTTCCTTTATATTTACTTTAATTATTTTACATTTCAAAAAGAGATTGGTATATTATTACATTACATATTATTTAAAATATTTGAGTTAATAAACAAAGAATTGTATAGACGACATGATAATACGTTCCGCAAGTTTACACTTAAAGTTGAGCCACACCGAGTGCATGTTCAGTGTGTGAATACGCAGAATTATTTGTAAAATTACGCTGAATGCAGTGCAGTTGTGCATGCGGGAACATCCAAGACTAAACCTACAAATGTGCACAAAATATGTGTAATTTTTATTTATACATGCCAGTGTGGTAATAAGTAATACATTATATACACACATATCTCACTAATGTGTTACATAACTTTTTTTGTATATCTTGCAGTACAAATGATAGAGATCTTTGTGCGGTAAAAATGTATAATACAGCAAATAGAAATGTGTCTTTCGTCGGTGATACACTTTACAAAACGTGTGCTGTAACCCATCTGATGAAATGTCTTACACAGTTCCGCTGGGCTATCACGTAAAGAACGATAACTGCGCCACAGTCGCGCGACGATTGTTACAAATTGGAAATTACGGTGGAATGCGGTAAATTACTTTTTGTAGCATTAATAATAGGGTCGCTAGCTGTAGTTTGTAGTTCACTGATTAATTAACAGAGCAAGACCCAAATTTGATGGGAGCAAAACACATTTTGCAAGGCCCTCTGGTGGCGCAATAAGACAAAAATAAAAAAGAATAACAATAGAAACTGTCGATATTTTTATTCATAAAAATACATACCATTTTTTTTGAGCACAACATTAAAGATCATTTTAAAAAAAACTACAGAAATAAATTTCCTGCTTTTAACTGTACTGAACTCGTTAATAATTGTATGGTAATTAAGCTTAGATGCTATATCTGCTTCAATAGATAAAACTGCCAAAGATGGAAGTCTCCCGACCCGTTGTATTCCTTAAATATTTTTTATTAATTTTCATTTTGAAAAATTTCATTGATTTATCGTTCTATGACGAGTAAAACTTTTAGTCGCGTTCACTGCTTTTAATGCATAAACCTTCGAGGCGGGAGGCCTTTCGAACCGCGAGGCCGTAGGCGGTGGCCCACGTCGCCCCGGCCTTACGCCACCTCAGAATACAGGCAGGAATATCGATTGGCGACATTATATCGTGATCGATTTAACAAGATATCGCGATCGATCGCATAAGATTTCGCTATTGCTTACTGGCTGCAGTTACATAATAAGGTAGCCGTTCATTATAAGTCTTTCTGCTCGCTGCACGTACTACACACCATTAATCCTCATACTCATTGTGATTCAGCCTTTATTGTGGTTTTGTATTTTAATTAAAAACAGTTGAGCTAACAATGGATCGCCTATAAGGTGCGACGAATTCTAGATTTTACTTGATCATTTAGTAGTAACAATGTGGAATCAATACTGACAGTCATAATCTTAACATTACTAAACTAACATCGCGAATATCTAGCTGTAATAAATTATTAATGAATGGAAATTACAAAAATCAAAGGTATATCTTTAGATAAGTAACATTTTTATATTTTTAAAATACCTCGAGATAAAGTTGTTATTTATGTAACGAGCACTTCGATCACAAATATTATTTGTAATCGAAGAACGAGCACTGTTTATTGGGTTTTTAAATTGCGTATTAAAATGATTTCACAGAACACTAAAATATAGGTTAGAGATGAACAAATGAGTTCACTAACCTTTCGATTATAATAATAGTATAGAGACCCGGATTTGATTACGAAAGGTTAATAGTTCTTTAATTCTGTAAACTAAATGTTAATATGCTTTCTATACATATAAATCTTCCTCGGTACACGGATTTAGAACACTAAATCCGTGTTTTTCAACATGTGGGCCACGACCCTGGGGGGTCGCGATCACAAGTTAGATAAAAGTAAAAACAAGGATTGTAGGTCCTACACTGTAATCAAAATATTGTATAGTATTGTATTGTAATCAAAATAAATAATAAAAATAATTTCAGTGAAAAAGCTGTGCAGTACATACGCACACACTTATTATATCAGATAATCCTATCGGTCGCCTTGCGTTAGAAAACAGCACCCACACATCTGCATTTTATTCGATTTCGTTTTGTGATATTAGTTTTTTTGCGATATGAGACGAGCTGTCTGGAGTTATAAAGTCCATATTTCGAATATAAATGTAAAAAAGAAAGAAAAACCCAGAACGAAAGAAGATTAAGTTGTCTACTTGAAGATAAAAAAAATTCAGAATAAAATTTAAAGCATATTTACATATACTCTGTCGGAATAAGCATGTAAATTATTTATGTTGGGTTACTGATAATGTTAGTCTAACGCAAAAAATTCAGAACTAATTTCGCAGATGAAATGCATTATTGAAGTCTTAGATAAATAACTTTGTGAAATATTAATGCAATACATTTCATTACATAAATTACATAATACGAACTACTTTTGCTTGTGTAGATAAGTTAACAATAGATTGCATTCTGCATTTATCTCATAAAATAAATATTAAGTGTGCGGCTTAGACCAATTAATTACTACAGACCAGTGTCGGGCAAAATGTACTTGTAAAAATTACAATTAAAAATTGTAATTTTAAATGTGATTGTGAATACATTTTGTTAAGCAAACATTTACTATATACTACTTACTATATACTAACATAGTTTTAAGATTGCTTGTTACTAACAATATTGGATCATGTTGTCTGAAATAAAAAAGATTATTATTATTATTTACAATTACAAAAAGTTATTGTAATTGTTTTTACAATTACTTTTGCCTAATATTGCTACAGACATATAGAAAGGTGTGAACCATGGAGCACTCAACCTATAGAGACGAAATATCGGACCATCTTGTTCACCACTGCTCAGTTTATTTACACTAACAAATATCAACTCTCGCTCGCATTAAGCAGTACATAACCAATACTGGACCTGTGTGTACATCTCTGTATATTCAGACAGATATTTATGTAATGGCTTGTTGTTCTATTCGGTGGTGTGGCAAAAATAGCAAAAAATCAAACTATGAAACAGAACGCAGTAACCGCAACAGTGTTCAGACGTAAATTGTTTTCATACAAAATGAATGACATTGCCACTCTATAGGTTGAGTGCTCTATGGGTGAGAACAAACGCAACTTCAGTGAGGACGGGTCCAATGCATGTGTGAGTCATATGTATATATGCGTGGGTCTGCGTTGGATCAACAAATTATGGGCGTACGCTAGAAAATAATATTTCCAGTTGTGAGCAGTTGTACGTCAATTTAGACTAGTGATTATTTCTTAACGACCTAATTAATAAAATATCTGTTTAGTAATCATGAACAAAATTTTATAGATATTCGAAATACTGACTGGCCTTATTGGTGCAGTGACATATGCATCTTCTTTCCAAGCTTAGGGTCCCGGGTTCGATCCCCGGTCAGGTCAATTTAGTGAAACTAACTTTTCTAAATTGGCTCGGAGTCTGGGTGTTACTGGGAACTCCCCCAGAGTTCGTTGTGTGGTACTCATAGTACAAGCTTACTGCTTAGTTTGGGCTCACACAATCTGTGTAATTGTCTGGAGTATTATTATTAATATAATGACAAATTATTCACTTTTAAATTTAAGTAACAGCGGGAACAGAGCGGGGATACGTTCCGTCCCTGTTACTCCTAGCGTTGGGCAATGTCATTGCTATTTGCTAGTTTATGACGCCATAGCTATGTAACGCTATCTCTCTCTAGCTTATCCCCTCTCTGTTCCTATTATCATGCTATAAAATAAACGATTTTGTTGAAGACAAAACAATCATATTACAACCGCACCGCCCCTACCGGCGGAGGTGAGGACCTCCCCCGCGACACCCGTAGGCTCTCACGTTTAGAAGACCGAAGAAAGCCGTTAATATTTACGTAGGTGCGGAAAACTCCCCTGGCGACGCCTTGAGCCAGGGGTTTGCCTTCCATACGAGGTATCTCTCGGCTGGAGGAACCCTCGGGCGGTCGACCATCTAGTAGAGTGCCTTTAGCGCTCGCACCAACGCGACTAGAGACGCTGTAAAAGTTAACAGCAAACAGGGGATTTTTAGTCGGTTCGAGTCCGACACTGCTCAATCGGCGTAGAGTCCAGCTGAGCGTCCGTGGGGATTTATTCCCCCCGCAGAAACGAAAAAAAAAGACAAAACAGTCTGGAAATAATTTTCTCTGCACACGCATTTACTGGCCTTGTAAATATTGCATTTAATAAACGTTTTGTAAAATGATGTTAAAAAAATTATACCTGACTGGGTTTCTTATCGGTTCTTCTCAGTGTCAAGGTTTTCTCATTGAACCGAACTAAAGTAGATTTGATGTTCAAAAATACCTTGTAATCGGGTTTACTTGAATAAATTGATTTGACTTTGACTTTTTGCAACATTTTACAACAGGACAACATAACATTATCTCTAACATTCTTTCTTTAAAATAAATAGACACGTGTTACTCGTATGACAAATCGTATTCATGAATTAGCCAAATCGTATTCATATTACCGGTCTCGGTCTCGCTTTAGAACGCCGAACGTTATGACATTATGTCTAATTACTTTTTAATTAATGAGATTCCATTCCAAAATTGGCAAAATCCGTTTTTCCAAAGTATAAACTTCTTATCATTATTAATAATTAACTAAATAGGTAAATATATTAATAAAAGACGAAAGAATATAAAATCATAATATAAACGGCGTTATCGCAGTAACAGTTCAAACTGTGTGACACGTTATAACATTTTACAAAATAAGATTGTTTCCATTACAGACGACGTCATGGGCGACTGCGATGACAAGAGGTGCGAGGGAGATGAAAGTAGATTAGATACAAATAATGAAGAAAGAGAAAAATCTGAACAGAACAACGATAGTCAAAGAGATACAGTGAATACTGAAGGAATGAGATATGAAGTTAAAAACGAAGAGTCAAAGCTTAATGAAGAAACTGTAAATACTTGTTGTACTAATAAGACCGTAGAAGCAAACAAAATGTCGAACACAGAAAAAAATAGTGAAGAATTAGAAAATAATGAAACAAAAGAACCTACATGCACAGAACGAAAGCTGTCTAACTACATGCAAAACATAAAAATGACATCTTCGGGACTATCGATACAAGTACCATCAAAAAAGAAAGAGGCGCCTCTGATGACTGATTCGAAAACTGTCGTTAGATTTTCACCGATTTGGAAACAGGTATTTACAACATAACATAACATATCTTCACGCCGTATCCCCAAAGGGGTAGTCAGAGAGGACGGAGCGCCAGGAATCGCGGTCCTTACACACCTCTTTCGCTTCCTCAAAACTCATCATTCTCTTCACACATTTTCGCCTAGGTATGCGAGTGCTTTTGACATATCCGTCTGCTAACACTCTGGCTATTTGATCTTCATAAGTCAGCCTTGGTCTTCTTTGGCTTCTTTTACCACTCACTTTCGCTCTGTAGATTTTCTTCGTCAGTCTTTCATCACTCATTCTTTCCAAGTGCCCGAACCATCTAAGCATTCCTTTCTTCATTTTTACAATAACACTGTTGTGCAACCCTGTCATACTGCGTATCTCATCATTTCTTATCCTGTCCGCAAGCGTGACACCGCACATATTTCTGAGAGACCGCATCTCCACAGCATTTATCATCCTTTCACTCGATTTCGGGCATATCCAGGCCTCACGACCGTACAACAAAGTTGGCACCAACACCGCATTGTGGATGGCCATTTTAGCAGTGTTAGATATATTCATACTACCCACTAATGCGTACAGAGCACCGTTCACTTTACCGTATGTACCGTATTTACAGCTTTCTCTAAATTACATTTTCAATACTGTAATATCAAAACTGATCACCTCACGCATAGAGATTTCCGTACGTTTTACATACATCCTAATTTTTATTTTATTTATTTGGAATGACCAACAGAAGTGCATTATTGCCAATGTATAAATTTGCAACAGGAACAATAAATGCACAACCCACAACCTCACTCAAGGATTACTAATGTGCCGAAGTACCATTAAGATGAAGCGATTTTATGTTATTTTATTACATACATATGTACATACATATCTTCACGCTGTATCCCCAACGGGGTAGTCGGAGAGAATGGAGCGCCAAGCGTCGCGGTACTTACATACCTCTTTCGCTTCCTCAAATCTCATCATTCTCTTCACTCATTTTCGCCTAGGTCTGCGAGTGCTTTTGATATTTCCGTCGGCTAACACTCTAGCTATTTGATCTTCATAAGTCCGCCTTGGTCTTCCTTGGCTTTTTTTACCACTCACTTATGCTCTATAGATTTTCTTTGTCAGTCTTTCATCACTCATTCTTACCATGTGCCGGAACCATGAAGAAAGGCATGCTAAGGCATTCCTTTCTTCATTTTTAAAATAACACTGTCGTGCAACCCTGTCATACTCCGCATCACTTCATTGCTTATATTGTCCGCAAAGGTGACACCGCACATATTTCTAAGAGATCGCATTTTTACTGCATTTATTTTCACTCGATTTCGGGCATATCCAGCCCTCACTACCGTACCATAAAGTTGGTTAGATATATTCACACTGCCTACTAATGCGACCTGAGCACCGTTCACTTTATTGCCGACTGCTACCCGTCTCTTCACATCCAACTCACATCTTCCATCCCTCGAAAACGCACTCCCTATATATACAATTTCATTCAGTTGTTCTAGACATTTTCTATTTACCCATATATCACACATTGCCTGTACATCTTCTCTTTCAAACACCAGAACCTTAGTTTTATTCACATTCATATTCAATCTTTTCATTTCACAGTCTTTTATCATGCACGTAACTAGTGTCTGCAAATCCGCTTCTGATGGTGCTATAAGCACAGCATCGTCAGCGTACAATAGGCAGTTTACCACTGTGTCATCGCATATCACACCACTCATACTATCTTTCAATGTTTGGAGGCAACTGTCCAAATACAGCACGAATAGCCAAGCAGACATCTAACCAGGGCGACATGGCACCATCTATCCTTACACAGACTCTGTGGCCTCGAAATAATGACCTCACATCCTGCAGTAAGGGGCTCTCCACGCCATAAATTATCCCACAATAATGTTAAATTATTATGAGTAGACCGCTTCGCAACTACCATGTTTCTCACTGATTATGTGGCCGATCAACAGTGCACAAGCTGTTATGATCCGGTGTAATCAGCCGGTGACATTTTTAGCACCGGAACGTCTTAGTCCTCAGAGTAGTCTACGCATTTGCAATTCAAAGTGTATTCTTTGCCTTGAAACTGCAAATATCTATAGGCTCAGTCCTCCTCCTCCGCCATAAGGTGGATTTTTTGCTAGTTTGTCTTCCTCGTTGTTCTAAAAAACATTATTTTTGGGATTATATCGGACAACTTTAAACAATTACAACAGCCAAGTGGGTCATTATTGGGCAACTAAGTTCGTTTTTATAATAAAATTCCTCAAGAAATTACTCAATTCACGGAAAAGAGATTTAAACTTGTTATTAAATGCACACTGATTGGAAAATCATACTACAAAACTAGCAATTTCATTAAAGACAAAACAATAGCGTGGGAATAATCGTCTTTGCACATACATATACTGGCTTTATGGATATTGTATTTAAAATAACTATTGTAAAATGATGTTGAAAAAATTATACCTGACTGAGTTTCTTGCCGTTACTTGTCAGTGTCCAGATTTTCTTTTCGAACCGAACTAAAGTAGGTCGACGTCCAAAAATACCTTGCAATTGGGTTATTGAATAAATTGATTCGACGTTGACTTTAAACTTAAATAAATAAATAAATGAATTTCGTAATTAAATAATAAATTATTTTCAGAGCCTTGCTGCTTCTGCGTCAATATTGGTGACGTTCACGGCTGGACTCACGTCAGGGTACTCAGCGATATTGCTGCCACAGCTGGCGTTGCCAGGCAGCCTTATACCTGGAGATAAGGACACTGCTTCTTGGATAGGTTTGTTGAATACTTTATTATCCTTATTGCTCGATCTAACATCTGGAGAGATTAGTGTCTCCCTTAGGACATCGTTGTAGTCAAACCCGCACCAACAGCTGTTGCTAGACTCCCTGTCATGGTTTCCAATTCACACGAATGTAGAAAAGGAATGACAAAAATAATATATGAAAATGATTTAAACCATATATATACATAGGACATAAACTTTATAGCTCGGCTCACCAGCTTGTGACTTGAATGATGATTTTTAATGCCCCTTCAGGTTTACGCTCTCGGTCCTCGGTGGATGCACTACAATACTTTATCATGACTCCGTTTTTGATAACACTATTGATATAGATATAACGCCTAATCAAGAAACAATTATTCTGATTCGTCTTAGAGTCTAGGTTTCACAGATATTCCACCAGTTTCCATAGGCGGGCTTAGTTAGTCGTTTGGAAATGAACAATTGCCGAGAGTGTGTAAAGATTCGTAGTAGCTGTAAGATCCATTTGTACCTTTTTGCTTTGTAAGTACAATATGTGTATAAGTGTAAAAACAGTACATGCACAACCACCAACGGCGCTGCGTGTGTACCCTCAATATAGCAGTTAACTTAGAAGAGAACGCCCCTAGTAGATGTCGTCTGGTTCTCATACCATAGGGAATAATATCCTAGTTTGAGACCAGATGATCGATGTGTCTTGTCTGGCGCATTAATTGCTAATATTATTATAGGCATGTTTTTGGTCTTTCTAACCAGATTTTGTGAAATTGTTGTTTAAAAATGACAGTTATTAAGAAATGTCAGAAGGGTTGAAAATTCTGATATTAGAGTAAATTCTTCCTTCCTTCAACTTATCGCTTTAAACGATCATGGTGGTGTTTTTGTGAGCCGTTGAGAAAAGCCATTGAGAATAGTTATAAGCTGTTTTGCTACGTATAAATATATTTTTAAGGTTCTGTACCCTAAAAGGAAAACGAAATCCTTACAGAAGTAGTCATGTGTCCATATGTCTGTCTGCTTGTCGCGCTTGATTTTCTCAGAACATCTTGTCAACCAATATACATTATATTGCACTAGTGGTAATTTTAATGTATTTAAGCTATAGTTATAGTTTTCGAGAAAAACGAAGGTGAAAAATAATGGGAATATTGAATAATAAATCTTTAAAAATTAGTTTAGATGTCACTTCACCTTATAAATATTGTACTATAAACATTGGAACTCGCACTTGACCAATTTTTTGTAAATTTAACCATAAAGTTGAATAATTGCTGTTTTTAAAGAATGTGCTGTTCGGCCAAATAATAAAAAATATGCTGATAAAGCAATACACCAAAAAGTTCCAAAATTCATTTGTCACCAGCTGATAAAAACCACTGTTGATTGCAAATAGGTTTTTACTTCGCATAATTTATTACTGAATCAAAGATCGTTTGTATCAAAGAGACCAAAGTACAGTACAAATTGCTGTAATTACTAATATACAAGATACACATACATAGGCGTGGTTAAACGTTCTCCAGACCTTTTCAAAGAACTACCTTGAACTTGTACGTTTACTTAACTACATGAAATCATAATATTCCTTTGTTAATAAATCAGACTTTATTTTGTCGTGTGGTTATTTTTAACTCACTCGATACTATTCTATTCGATAATAATCTTAATAGACAGCCATCCGGTTTAAATATTTAGTATATGACATTACGTGTTCTATTAATTTTTTATAGCACAGATAAGACAAAGTATTCATTTATTACTCCGAGCTTAAACGTGACAAGTTTATGAATCTATAATTAGATTTATTCATTTAAGCTTTGAAAATTACATTAAAGTTAACATTTAACTTTAATGTGATTTTCAAAGCTTAAATTCATTATTTTCAAAGATTAAAAATTTAAAAATAAAAGAAGTTAATTATTATGAACGCTTCGCACTCGTTATTGGCGCGAAATCTAATAACAATCGATACCACATTATTTGGCCGGAAAGGAACAGTGTTTACAGATACACTGTCAAGCCATGCTGTCAGATCTGAGTTCATATTGTTCTCATTTTTATAGTTTTTTACGTAAATAAAAAAATGTATGAATCTTTTGTGATCTTTTGTAATCTACCAAGATAATTACTCTACATAAACGTGTGCTATAATATGTAGTTTATTTTATATTAATCAGTACATTAATAACTAAACGTTAATATTTACAAAATTAAAAACTTAACAATTTTTAACGTATGCTTTAAAATTTTGTTCAAGAACTTTTGTAGTCTTTTATTATAGAGAGACACTTTATTGTAAATACGACTAAAATACGACTTGAATATTACTTTGTTACACATTTTATGTTAACTTCCCTTACATTTACATGCATATAAATATGTACATACATACATATCTTCACGCTGTATTCCTAACGGGGTAGTCAGCGAGGACGGAGTGCCAAGCGTGGCGGTCCTTACATACTTCTGTCGCTTCTTCAACTCTCATCATTCTCCTCAAACATTTTCGCCTAGGTATGCGAATGCTTTTGACATTCCCGTCAACTAACATTCTGGCTATTTGATCTTCAGCCTTGGCCTTCCTTGGCTTCTTTTACCGCTTACTTTGATTCTGTAGATTTTCTTCATCAGTCTTTCATCACTCAGTCTTTCCAAGTGCCCGAACCATCTAAGCATTCCTTTCGTTATTTTAACAATAACACTTTCGTGTAACCCTGTCATACTGCGTATATTTTATACAAACATGTAGGTATGTTTATCAGTAATCCAACGTTGCTCATCTGTCACACAAATATCCATAACATTAATAATGCTCTACTCACAGACAACGCTCTCTCTACTCCTCTAAGTTGGTGGGAAATTGAAAGATTTTCTTCGATAAATAGAGATCTTAACATTGAATATTTGGATCAGTTTAGCAGTTCCCGAGATAAGCGCTTTAAGTATATTGATAGACGCGTACCTAAGACTTCAGGGAGCATCCGTTAATTATGTGAACTGTTTTTCTTTTAATTTGAACCAATTGCGATTTAATGGGACCCCTCCTTCCCCTCACGTGAGATCGCTACAGTTGTTAAATTACTAAATTTATTTATATAACGAATTAAAATTTTTATTCTCAGAATAAACGTTTTTAATAACCATTTCTTCAGCGGCCAGAATGAAATACTACAAGAACAGTAAAAGAAAAAATTTATAATTTTTAGGATGCCTTACCTTAATGGAAAAAAGGAACTCTTATAGGGTCACTTCGTTATCAGTCTGTCTGTCTGTTAAGACCCTTTTTCTCAGAAACGCATGGAGGTATCAAGTTGAAATTAATATCAAATACTCAGGTCTGCAAACCCTTGAATACGTGAAAAATTCAAACCTCTAAGTCAAGGCAAACAAAAGATACGGCCGTTCAACATAAGTCAGTTATAAAAGTCATAGTGTCAACATAATATGTTGACACTCGCTAGGAAATCAAAGCCTGTAGGGTTCTTCACGTTGACCTATAATCATGAAATTTGGCAAGAACCAAAATCTTATATTACTAGTAAAGGGAAAAATCCGAAAACCGTTAATTTGTAGTTATATCACGTAAAACAATATTTTTTTTCGATTACAAACTTAAATTTGTAGTTGAAGAGTATATGAGAATGTGTTAAAACTGCAAAGTTAAGTATGTTTTTGAATTCGACTTATATTTTTTTGTAAACACATGACATAAATACATTATGTGCTGGTACGGAACCCTCGGTTTGCGAATTTGACTCGCACTTGGCGTTTTTTTTTATTATCTGTTTAATAACATATAATATTCTTTAAAAGTTGACGTGAGATTTTTAATTATAACCCCTCAGTGTAAATGAGATTTGATGAGATTTTACGGGACCCTCCCCTCCAATTTTGAGCTCACATAATATAATTGATGGATGCCTCCTAATTTTGAACTATGTAATACCTCCCTTATCTAGTCGATATGTAGGTTGGCATACGTTATTCATATGAGAATTGCCTAACAATACACTTTACTAATGACTCCCTCCGCCTTCGCAAGGGTAGAAATTTTTTTGAAAATACAGCCCATGTTACTCACTGATAATATAGCTTTCTATAGGTGAAAGAATTTTTTAAATAATATAATATATAATATACTCAAACATTTCACACAGCGCCATCTAGTCCCAAAGTAAGCTGCATAGCGCTTGTGTTATGGGTACTAGACAACTGATATACTACTTATATACTTTTCTTTTGTAAATATATACATATTATACATAAACACCCAGACTCGGGACGGGAATCGAACCCGCAACCCCCGTTTACTTTCCGACGCGCTAAGCCGTCACGGAGGTCGTCAAATCGGTTGAGTAATTTTTTGAGTTTATCCATTACATACAAACTAACAAAATTTACCACTTTATAATATTAGTGTAGAAAAATAGTAGACATACAGCAAAATTTAGGCTTCAAACTAAGATGTCTTGTGTGATGAATATAATGATTTCTAGCTATCTTCGGCCCAAAATCTTTAAAATTATCAATCGACACGTGTTTTGCGTCCTAACGAAGTGTTCTCAGGATATTCCAGAATTCTAACTATATCAATACTTGGGTCAATCACCGATTCGGTGCTGATTAACTGACCGAGCTGACAATTATATTGTTTTAATATTACTATATAAGATGTCTTGTATTACATATAGGTGACACACAACTGAGTCTGTAGTACTCAAACTCCAATATTTTATAACGTTGTCGTCTAAAATGATTGAGTTTCTTTGATTTGAAAACAAATAACAGATTTTAGATGGTAGACATTCATGTTACCCGGCATATAGATATGATATTGAACTCGCTTTTTTTATTACAGCTTCTATGGCAGCACTACCTATGGCTCCTGGATGCTTAATATCTGGATGGATGATGGAGAGATTCGGAAGAAAAACATCGCACTATATCATCTGCGCTCCACTTCTTCTCGGATGGGTACTCATTGCCTGTGCAAAAAATCTCAGCCTTATGCTACTGGGCAGGTTTCTGACAGGACTCTGCGTAGGCTTATTAGGTCCACTAGGTCCGGTATACATCGGAGAAACGTCAGACCCTAAATACAGAGGATTCTTCCTAGCTGGAGTATCGCTGGCTATAGCTGTTGGGATCCTAGTAGCTCATGTTATAGGAACATTTATGACTTGGCAATGGACAGCTGCAATTTGTTGCATGTTCCCAATTTTGTCAGTGGTTCTGTTAGCCTTAGTACCAGAAAGCCCCACATGGTTGATCTCAAAGGGAAAAACAGAAGAAGGCGTGCAGTCTTTCGGGTGGCTCCGAGGTTACAGCGAAGACGCTAATTCAGAACTGAAAGGCATAATCGATAAGCAAAAAGCAGTAGACTCCGAACCAGCTATGAATTGGAAAGAAAAGCTCGTAAGTCTCCGTAGCCCGGAGCTTTTGAAGCCCTTGTTTATAATGATATTATTCTTCATTACTTGCCAATTTTCTGGAGTTAACGCAGTTGCATTTTATTCCATAGAAATAGTTGAAAAGGCTGTTGGAAAAGGCATTGATCACTATGTGGCCATGCTTGTCATAGATTTAGTGAGGGTAATAATGTCGGTTGTGGCATGCATAGTTTGCAAGCGGTATGGACGAAGGCCGCTGTGCTTTATCAGCGGAATATGGACTGCATTGTCCATGGTTGGGCTCTCAATGTTTCTTTATTGGACTGATGGCAAACCTACTAACATGTCATGGTTGCCGCTCACATGCCTCATGGTGTACATATGCGCTATATCAATAGGTCTGGTTCCTTTGCCTTGGATCATGTGTGGCGAGGTTTTCCCCACCAGAGTCAGGGGGCTTGGGTCAGGAATAAGTTCAGCCACGACTTTCGCTGCGTTTTTCGTAGTGGTCAAGACTGCTCCAGGAATGATGTCCAATTTGGGAGAAGTTGTCACGTTCCTTACTTATGGTGTTATTTCTCTTCTTGGCACGGGTTTATTGTTCTTCGTATTACCAGAAACGAAAGGAAAGAGTTTGCAAGAGATAGAAGATAGATTCAAAGCTGGTTCAAAAACAGAACCTAAAGTGTAATGTATCAAAATTTTTAGATAGTGCTGATAATTTGCCATGCGGTATGCATGTTTATTGAGTGTTATTACGTATGTTTCCTCAGAACTAGCTTAACGTTAGTAATACGACATAAATATCGTTTTCGGAGAAATTCCTAATTATACTAAATCATTGTATTAGGCACAGACTTTGAAATAACTTCTGACGCCGAATCCGAGCTGCAACGGTGAGATAAATCCATAGAGCACTCAACCTATAGAGTGGCAATGTCATTTATTTTGTATGAAAACAATTTACGTCTAAACACTGTTGCGGTTACTGCGTTCTGTTTTATAGTTTGATATTTTGCTGTTTTTGCCACACCACCGAATAGAACAATAAACCATTACATAAATTTTTAAATATCTGTCGGAATATACAGAGATGTACATACAGGTCCAGTATTGGTTATGTACTCCTTAATACGAGCGATAGTTGATATTTGTTAGTGTAATAGTAATAGGGTAATAAACTGAGCAGTAGTGAATAAGATGGTCCGATATTTCGTCTTTATAGGTTGAGTGCTCCATGGGTAAATCTGATAAGCTGACCCCTGTACATACAACACACATTTATTGTCAGATAAGCTGATCGGCCGCCTTTTCGTTAGATAACAAAACCCACACAAATTCATTTTATTTCGTTTTATTGGCCTCGCTTCCTAGCAAGGGACAGGCTGTCTAGAGTTTATAAAGTCTATGGTATTAGATTTATGAATATTTGAAATATGATTTAGAACTAGAGGTAAAACATTTTTACAATAGAAAAGGACTAGTTTCTGAGGAATAATATTATTTTGGTGTAAACGTGCTTCCTAATATGACGCCTCCTAATTGGAAATGCTGGATGTGCGTCTGTTTTTTACGATATAAGTATTAATAAGCTCAAACCGATATTAGTTTGTAATGTAGATGTATTATGTCTGTATATACAATTCTGTAAACATATAATCAGTAGTTATGTAATATAAGAAACACTTATTCTTTTACAATTCATTGTACCATGATGCCAGTGAGAGTATCGGAGAAAAATAAAAAAAATTAAAATACTTATTGTTTTATTTAATAAAAATATGCGAAAACAAACAAAATAAAAAACTATTTAAAATGGCACATATATTAGTAACAGAACTAAAACGTAAGTAAATAATTTTTATATGATAAATTAATCGATTAAGATGAACTATCGATATAAAACGATTATTTATTAATATACGTACTATATTTATGTAAATGTTACAGATTTTCGTGAAAGTAATTTCACTAATAGTACAATAATTTTAGTAAAAACTTGACACACAATTCTGACTTATATACGAATTTACTTAATTTCTTCTTCAACTCATGTTGTTTCATATTTGTTGATGAATCATTAATGTTTAATGAATAAATTGATTTAGATCTGCTAATTAAATCTATTGATTATTACTGTCACTAATTGTTTGCTAAGAAAAAAAAGTCAGTAAACTTAATCTAACCAAACACGATAAATTGTATAAGAAATGAGAATCCATTATTAATTTGTGAATAAATTGATTTAGGTATATGCTAATTTTCGTTTTACAACCGCTTTTACAATTAGGTACCTATTATTATGTAAATCCGAGGCTATTACTGTACTTCGTTTAAAATGTACAACTATACATTTATTGAAACTTTCAACTCCATTTTATTAGATAAAATTGCATGTACAATAATATTTTTATTACAATTTATTGTACAATATATGAACAAACATCGCAGTGTGACTTTTCCCTTAATATGTACCTATAGAAATAAGTAAAAATAACACAAAAAGATAATGTTACAATGAGTGTTAGATGTGACTGTTCGAGTTATAACAAGCCCTTGATGATTCTTGTTTTGCAAGCTCATTTGCCTCTTGGTTTAACGAGACGAGAGGCAGGAGGTGCGAACTTTGTAAATCCTGCCTGGTCGAAAACAGGGAGGAGGTCGCGGACTCGAGCTGACACCGTACCGCCCGTCACTCTGTGAAATATTATGTTTGTAATAAGACCATCTGTTCCCCTACATTGTGTAATAATCATAATCTAATTAAACGTACTGTATCTATACAGTACGTTTAATTGGGGGTGTTACTTTGCGGAAATCCATTTCATGTGATAATTTCCTAAAATCTTTAGCTATTTTCCGCTCAGACTCCAAAAACCACCAATCGACACGTGTTTCGCCTCTCAACGAAGCATCCTTAGGATATACCAGAGATAGGATTCGGTCAGCTAACCAGCACCGATCCGACAGCACCGAAGCACAGCAGCTAAGCAGCACAGATAGCCAAAGATTTTAGGAATTTATCACATAATTAAACGTAACTAAATATAATTTGGGTGAATGAGTAGACCTAGGGGTAGATGTACGAATGGATGGAGGAAGGGAAGGATGGATAAATGGATTGCTTAATGGTTTGGATGGTAGATAGATGGAAGATGGGATAGATAAATGGATAGTTGGATGGTTTAATGACCGGATGGTAAGTAGATGGATGACAGGATGAATAGATACGATGGTCGGTTGGATGTACCATACAAATAAGTAGTCTGAGGGACTTAAAGACGATTGGATGGACAAATCAAGAAATGATAGGACAAATGGACAACGGGATGGATTGTTGTTTTCTTGTAGGTACTGATGGATAGATATAAGCGGATACATAGATAGATGTTTCAGTGGATAGTGGTCAACTGTTAGACGTCGAATGCGCCATCACACTATAAAAATAGATGTACATTAAGGGGTTTTTGTGCGAAATAAGGCAATGATTATTTCAAGAGAAATTTCCATTACAGTAAACAAATCTGTATACGAGCCACTATTAGTATTTAGAAAATCAACTTTTCTAAAGTATTTTTTCTGCAGTTTGATTAGTATCCGTAATAGTATTAACACTCCAGGCTATTATACCCATTGCGTAACCCCAAACTAAACACGAGGTTTGTACAATGGGTACCACACGAACTGGGGAAACTATAGGTAACGCCCAGGCTCCAAGTTAATTTTAAAAAGTTCGTTTCCTAAGCTGACCTAAAGTAATCGGATCTGGGGCCCTGGCTTGGAAAACGATGACCAAGCATATGGACCAGTCAATGTCAATAGCCGGTATCAATAGTAGGCACTTAGTATTTACTTCGGAGACACACAAGTGATGAGATTATCTGGTGATAGAAAAATAAATTTTTCGATCATTCTGCCTAGTCTTGCCATAAATATTGTTACAAGGAAAACTCGTTTTTTTTTTCTATTACATGAAACGTTTATTACTGCAGTGTGCGTTAGTTAATATATTCTTATAATAGCATTTTAAAAATATGAAGCTCATTCGAAATTATCTCCATTGGCCTTAATACGATCCTTTAAACGTTGTGGCCAGTTATCGATTGAAACACGTACTTTCTCCTTGAGGAAATTCGTCACTGCCAATCTTATGGAAAGTTTTAGGGATTCCAAATTATCATGGCGTTTAGAGCGCGCCATACTCTCTAAAAGAGATCATAAATCATAATCAAGTGGATTAAGACCGGGACTATATGACGGCCAGTCTTCAGCTCTGATGAAGTCAGAAACAATCCTTTCCAGCCACGCTTGTATGGATCGAGCGTTATGACCCGGTGTTGAGTCTTGTTAAGAGACTTAACTACGTTCTCGAAAGTCGTACCTTGACAGCTAAAACCATCACCGAAGCCGGTAATGCCCACTTTGTACTCTACTGACTAATTGACAAGCTTCTCTAGAGCTTTGAGCATAAACTCAGTCATTCTGTTTATTGAAATGTTGCTCGGTAGTAAACATTTTCTCGTCAGTAAATAAAAATTTTCTGTGACCTCCCTTTGCGTACCGCCTAAGAAGTTGTTTTGCTTTTACAGCCCCATTCATTTTTAAATAATTGGTTTAGTAATGACCAGTGCGTCTCTTATAAACTGCAAGTCCAAAGTCGTCTTTAAAAGACGCGACATGGCTCTGAATGCTGCTGCATTCATTTCCCTAGATAAAATCTTTTGCTTTCGGACAGGATTTTTTCGGATATTTTCCTTCATTGCTTTGATCGCCTTTTTGTACGAATACTACGTGGACGGTCAGATCTTTTTCTCTCATAAAGAGAGAACGTTCATTATACCTATCAATAGCCCGGTACGCAATAGCCAAAATGAGAAAGCACTATGAATATTCGTATGAGAATGAAAGGTTCCAAATTCAAATGTAATATTACTGTTTTTCTTTACAGTATTTATGGCCAGACTGTGTATATATCGCGATTACTGATATACATTCGACTAATACCAAGCGTATGGAGAGTTTCATAAATTGCATTGACTCCATACCTACTTTGTGTAATACTTTTACAGCAATTCGGTTCTCTTTATCATCACACTCCATTTTCAACCGACTTCCAAAAAAGGGGGAGGTTCTCAATTCGGTTGTATGTTTTTTCTTCTTTTTTTTTTATGTTTGTTACCTCATAACTCCGTCATTTATGAACCGATTTGGAAAATTCTTCTTTTGTTTGAAAGGATACACTTCCAGATTAGCCCCATTGAAATTTCATTCACATTGAAGCTTTGATTTCGAAGATACACCAAATAACGCGATTTCGTTATAACCTTTATTCATTTATGTTGATGATTCTCTTGTATGACATTTGTAAACTATCGTTGTCCCCACATGGTATAATGGTAGTAGGGAGAAGATACAAATTGCCTGTGATATAATAAATTCAGTCAGTAGAGTCAGTCTTGTGGCGGACAGAGAATATGACTGGTAGCTGTCGTCTTCGGATTGTAAGAATACTGCTAAGGTGTCATTATGATGCAACCATTACACTGTTCTTTTATAACTGATTCATATTGATATGACATTGATGATATTGATAATGGCCACAATGGGCAATTATTGAAGTCGGTGCCAAATCAATGTTCGACAACGGAAAGTCTATTAGTTTAGAAGGCTTGGCACCGACTTCAATAACTGTCAAATTTAATTATATGGGTATTTGTATCGTATTTATAAAGTTATTTTTGTACTTAAGTTTCGATCCGTAAGGGATAGTTATTTCATACTTTTCAGTGTTCTTCTTTGAAGTCGGTTTAATTTTTTTATAAAAATTTTTAATGTCACAAGAATATTTAACAAAGATTGGTGCCAAAATGAGAAAGCACTATGAATATTCGTATGAGAATGAAAGGTTCCAAATTCAAATATAATATTACTGTTTTTCTTTACAGTATTTATGGCCAGACTGTGTATATATCGCGATTACTGATATAATAAATAACATTATTTTCCCTAAAAGTAGTCAAAGAGTACGTAATATACTAACATATATTTGAAAGAAATCAATATTTCACAAATATTTAAAACAAATACAACTTTTAATGTCAAATCGTATGTTTGTATTCCGTAATAGAAATTTCTGGAAAGGATGCTCCACGTGTTCCGCGCCGGCATGTGCGTGAATATGTCGCAGTGTTTAGTAAAAGCTAAAATGCTCTAATATCTGGGTGTTAAAACATCACCTAGCACGATGCCGGCGTTGGAACCCTGGGCCTTATTGGACGAGGTATCCTACAGAACGAAAACGACACAAATAAATGTAATCGTCTTTATTACCTAAAAATTTGCAGACAGCGAAAGCCACGCGATCACTGCGCGACTGGTGATTAATTGTAATAAAAAATTGGTATCACGTGTGACGATTGCGTATTTTATGGTCGTAAAATACACTTTTCGCGGTAGATTTAGCGCCACCATACAAATTATATTACACAAATTCTCGTTTTGACAGCAGATATCGCGCGATATTGACTGTCGCATGCTGTCTGCAAGTTACGTAATAAGCGTGCGTATCTGTATTGTAACCAACGACTTATTGTAGGTATTTCACTTTCTTTGATTATTTTTGTTACTTTTTTCACGCTCTTACGTATATTACTTAATACGTATACGCTATTGTATATTACGTAGTTATGTACGTATATATATGCACAATTGAATACAACACTGTTACATAGTTTTTTTCCAATTTGTTACTTATCTGTCTTTGGGTTGGGCCAAAAGGTTTTAGTGGATATATTCAATGTAGCGGAGACCCACATACCCTCCTCTCCGCCCCCCGAGCGAGACGGGGATACATAAGGCAATTCCTAATGCCAAAATAAAGAATATCAGTTTCATACTTTTGCTCATTATGAGCAAAGCTGTAATACTCTGAGTCGTGGCCCTTTTGTGCTGCTGCAACACACACATATTTTGCAATTTTATTTAGTTCTAAATTTCTTTTTTATCCATTTATATTATATTTTAAATGTCCTCGAGCGGGAGAGGGATGCACGAAGCAATTCCTAACTTTAAAAAAGGAGAATATCAATTTTACACTTTTGCTCATTATGACCAAAGCTTTAGTCTAAGTCGTAGCCCTTTTGTGCTGCTGCAACACACATATTTAGCAATAGTATTTACTTATGTTTCTTTTTATATTATAATATACAGGGTGCAACACGAGGGATGGATCATCAGAAGCAGAGCAATAGAAGAACTCGATATCTATTGATTAGAGATCCATATATTTGTATATTCAGCGATATTCAAAGTTATTTAGGTTTTTAGAAAGGTGCCTATCTAGACTGTGCGTGCTATAAGGCCATCAGCTTGGTCAGCTTAGCGAGTAAAGTTTATACTAAGGTATTGACTGAACATATGAAAGGCGTTTCAGAAAGATATTTGTGGGAGGCGCAAGGTGGTTTCAGGAACGGTAGGGGTTGTATAGATCAGATTTTCTCGCTTCGCGTTATCGTGGGAAAGTTTCTGGCTATAGGCCAGAAAGTTTTCTGCGCTTTCGTGGATCTAGAAAAAGCATTCGATAGAGTAGTGCGGAAGAAATTGTGGAGCCTTCTGCCTGAATATGGCGTGGAGGGCTCCTTACTACGGGCTGTGAGGTCATTATATCGTGGCCACAGAGCCTGTGTAAGGATAGACGGTGATATGTCGCCCGGGTTTGAAGTCTGTTCTGGTGTCAGACAGGGCTGCGTGATGTCTGCCTGGCTGTTCGTGCTGTATTTGGACAGTTGCTTCCAGAGATTGAAAGGTAATATGAGTGGTATGGGATGTGATGACACAGTGGTAAACTGCCTATTGTACGCTGACGATGCGGTGCTAATAGCACCATCAGAAGCAGAGTTGCAGACACTAGTCACGTGCACGAAAGAAGATTGTGAGGTAAAAGGATTGAAAATGAATGTGTACAAAACTAAGGTTCTGGTGTTAGAAGCGGTACAAACAAAATGTGTGATTTGTGTAAATGGAAAATGTCTAGAACAAGTGAATGAATTTGTGTATCTGGGAAGTGCGTTTTCGAGGGATGGAAGATGTGAGTTGGATGTGGAGAGACGGGTAGCAGCTGGCAATAAAGTGAACGGTGCTCTGTCCGCATTAGTGGGTAGTGTAAATATATCTAACACTGTTAAAATGGCCATCCACAATGCGGTGTTGGTGCCAACTTTGTTGTCGGTAGTGAGGCCTGGATATGCCCGAAATCGAGTAAAAGGATGATAAATGCTGTGGAGATGCGGTCTCTCAGAAATATGTGTGGTGTCACGCTTGCGGACAGGATAAGCAATGATGAGATACGCAGTATGACAGGGTTGCACAACCCTCAAAATGAAGAAAGGAATGCTTAGATGATTCGGGCACTTGGAAAGAATGAGTTATGAAAGACTGACGAAAAAAATGTACAGAGCGAAAGTGAGTGATAAAAGAAACCAAGGAAGACCAAGGCTGACTTATGAAGATCAAATAGCCAGAGTGTTAGCAGACGGAAATGTCAAAAGCACTCGTATAACCAGGCAAAAATGTGTGAAGAGAATGATGAGATTTGAGAAAGCGAAAGTGGTGTGTAAGGACCGCGACTCCTGGCGCTCCGTCCTCTCTAACTACCCCGTTGGGGATACAGCGTGAAGATATGTTATGTTATTTAGGTTTTTGTGAAATTGTGAGGAAAGTCAGACTTTGGACAAAATGTCGTGAGTATAATTAAACTTTTCGGTCAACGAACGTCTTATATCCGTTTCGTATCACAATATTGTTTTAAAACATGACCAACGAAAAAAAAAACCAAAACTTGTTAAGATTTTCTGCAATTATTATTTTTCCATCAGCTTTCAAAGCCTATATGGAAAAAAACTTTTTGTTACTTTTTTTCTGCAACTTATGAATATGAAGAATAATATAATTTGATACCTTATGAACTTACTTGCTAGGTTTAATCAGTTTGGCGGCTTGCGCTGGCGTCGCTAACTCTGTTGGGAAGTACGTAGCGCCGTAGAAGTCCAAGCCATTATGGAGAAGAATGTTGGCCTCCTCCATGCTGGCCAACGTGACGCGAATCACACTGGTAGACTCTTTGGGGATCATGCTGCTGACCAGTTCGCCGTCTATGGTAGTTAATGCGCGAGGTGGGGTCTTTTCGATTGGTTTTGGGGTGGAAGTTCCTGAAAGGCATAAGGAACGATATAATAGCGAAAATTAATAGTCAAAATATTTATGAGTAATATATATTTTTTGAAATCTAATTTTCGTCAAATATACCTAAAAACTTTCATGAAAACTACAACTTTCTGGTTCGTCCTTGTAAATGCCCTAGACAAATACACAAACAGACAAACATCAAATCTAATAACACCCCTCTTTTTCGTAAGGAGTTAAAAATACACAAGTATTTTTATAATATTACTTTATCCACCGAATTAAAAATCTAGAACTTAATGTAAATATACAAATTAATAAAACGAGCCTGAAAAGTTAGTTGCATTCATATTTACAGAAAAAAAATTATTTACGCAAAATTAATTGTCAGTAATCAATAGCAAACAAAACTAAATATTATACAGGACGTCTAGAAGTAGGTTACCTATTTCATTAATTTTCAAATAATTGAAAATGTTCCTCCTTTGCTCCTGTTCGATTTGAAAGCTTGTATTAATACGTGCCTGAGGATCGGTATCCCTTTGATGTATCCATGTATGGATGTATGTATATCCGACTGCAAATGGGGTGCGTATCCTTTATTAAGAGTAGTTTCATTGACTGAGTGTAATGGAACGTGTATTAACGAAAGCGTGACACGATTGTACTCCTTGAGGACATGCAGCGCACGTAAAAGCAAACTGTGGGCCCATACGTTGCGAATCTGGATGTAGGTTTACGTAGTTTCAAAATGTCGGACTTTTTTTAATTACGCAGGAAAAATCTGCAAACAGATACCCAGGACAGAGACAGACACAAGACAGAGACTGAATTATGTGGGGGTGTTAACCACCAAATCTCCTGTGGTGGCCATTCTCAGCGCGTTGTTGAGGGACTCCGGGTTCTCTTATGGAACGTACCTCAACACTGTCGCAGCACCGAAGCACTTCTCGGAGGGGGAGGGGGAGTAATGGAACCTCTACACCTTCGCAGTACCACGACAAAGCGGACCACGCACGCTGTTGTCCTCCTTGGGATCGCGTGTATGATCGGCCGGAATCCCCGCTCCGATCAGCCACGAGCGCGGAAGCCCCTATAATCACCTGTTACGGCAGGCAGTGAGCACCTTAACCCTATTCTTTACCCGGGCTACAGGCCTGACAGTCCGGGCGTACTACTCTTATGTACACCTGTATGTAATTGTATAGTTCAGTTGGCAGGTTTGATAAGGCCTGCATAGTCACTGATGTCAAGTAAAAGAAAATAGTAATAGCGCTCTTACCGTCTCTGGGTGAACCACCATAGTGCAGTCTAAGGACTTCCACGACGGACGAGAACTTATAGAGCGCGTGGCGCACGTCTTCCTCAGGGATGTCATCAGGGATGTCGTAGACATAAATCGTGAAGGTCTTCTGAGGACGGCAAGGAATCGCTACCTGGACCAGAACAATTTTTATTCATATCTACAATCTACGTTCTTAGATTTCTATACCACAAATGGAAAATTGAAACTCCTATGAGATCACTAACGCGTCCATCCGCTTGTTCATCTACGCGTCTGTCAAACTAGATTTTTCACGAACTGACCAATGTATAAACTTGAAATTTGGCACAATAACAAGTCTTGTTAATCCTAAAGAAATCTATGTAGTACCTACTGTTGCACTTAACTGAGGCTCAAGAACCACACCTGACTCACTTACAAAGCGACGCTTGCGCAGCAACAATGTAGCGCATTTTACTTCATTTCATATTTAAAGTACCTGTGTAATACTTTTATAATGAGTAATTAAAGTTCAGTTTAATATTAGACTGCAAAGTATTTATTTAAAATGGATTTTAATTAATTTCATTTATTTTATTGGTATGCAAAATCAAAACGTAAGTTCTTGCCCATTCGGAGCGACAACACAATAGCACTGTCTCGTTTTTATTTACGGCGAAGCATATATTTTTCATTGTTTCAACTTTTTCCCAGTTTTATTTAGAAGATTGTTAAGAAATAGTGAAGTGGCTTTATATTTTGTTGCATTCTATTCCTTTAAATTTTTTTTTATGTAAAAGGAAGCAAACACGCCAGCGGGTCACCTGGTGGAAAGTGATCACCGCTGTCCATGGACACCCGCATCGTCTGAGGATTCAACGGTGCGTTGCCGGCCTTTAGGGAAAGAGGAAAAGAAGGGAAAGAAAGGGAAAGGGGGTAGGCTACCGGTACTCTCACTCACCGAACGAAATACAACATTAGATGCTGTTATTTCACGCCAATATTCTGTAAGAGGGTGGTATTTCACCGGGCGATCGGGCCCAATACGTGCTGCAATCCAGCATGACTCTACCACACGTAAATGGGACCATTATAACTTTTTACTCATCCACCGTGAGTCAAAAAGGACGACAATTACTTAATTTACCAACTTTATTCATTTTTTTTTTTAGATGTCTTATTGATTGAACACCACGCGAAATAATCAATACGGATCAAGCGCAAGGTATGTCACGAAGCCTTCTTATTAAATAAAAAAATGTATTGAAAGTAATGCTATATCCTTAAGATTTGCTTTGTTTACGCCTCATTATTAATATTCATAGTTTTATTTTTAATCTTGTTGAGTAAAGCTTTTGAAGACAAGGGGATAGCAACGGTATTTTCAGTTTTTTGTAAGCACTAGGTTGCACAATGTGTCCACACAACACACTGCTCCCAGTAACATCTAGTCTACAAGAAAAATTCGTTTAAAAGTTCAATTTAGAAAAGTTAGATTTCTATATTAACCTGACCAGGGATCGAACTCAGGGTCCCCCTGAAAGCAGATGCTCTACCATCGCCAACGCGAACGGACCAGTCAAAGTAAGTCAAAGTAACGTGTTTCAGATACAGATAGAGATGTATAAAATACCTCATTAAAAGTATCTGGAATACTAGATACAAGATACTTTTAAATCATACATACATACATACATACATATCTTGACGCCGTATCCCTAACGTAGTCAGAGAGGACGGAGCGTCAAGCGTCGCGGTCCTTACATACTTCTTTCACTTCCTTAAATCTCATCATTACTTTTAAATGATGCATTTGAGATATCAGATATAAGGTACTTTTGGAAATGGTATTTGGAATAGAAGATACAAAATGCGTACTTTAAAATTACTTTCTTAAAATAAAATAGTTTTTTTACGTTATATATATATTTTTTTGAGACGTATGTTTTCTGTTATCTAATTATGTAAGACTAAGTAAAATCAGTTCTTCAAACATCTCACTCATTTTTTTCCGATGGGTCTCATTATCATCCCCTCGAAAGAGAAAAGTCGCTCCATAGGGGCGAAAGTCCGCAAACAGATGTTATATTTTAAACATATTTTTTTAATCGTTGGACAAACATTTAAAATCTATAAGTAGATACCTTTGATAATGCATTCCAATGATGCCCTAACATAATAAATAGTATTTTGTATTTCCAAAATACAAAGATACCAAAAAAAAAGTATCTAAATACGAGATACGAGTACAAAATAAAGATTGAGAAAAGTATTTCAGATACACGACGAAAATACGTATTTTGTATCTTATATCTGTACTTCAAATACTTGTATCTCAAATAAGTCACATCTCCGGATACAGATAATTTAATTCGCAGTTTAAAGAACTTACATTTGATAACCATAAGATAATGTTTATTAACTTTATATTTAAGCCTCCAAAACTAACTCGCAAAAGTGAAAACTCAACTTTTGAACTTGACGTCTGTCTTTAGGCACTATTTAACTGTTTCAAATTTCAGCCGTTTATCTCCAGTAATCTATGAGAAAAACAGCTGTATCAGCCAAACGTATGATCACTAAGATGAATCCAAAAGTCTTCTTTTTCTAATTTGGAAAAGAACAGTAAAAAATATATGTTGTAGTTAAAATTTGATCCATGTTTTCGACGTCACCTGTACACCTAGGCATTACCACAGATTAATTAGTTCGCAGCTGGGGACGGGCATACTGACAATTTAAACTCAAAATCTATACACAAATGATACGCATTATCATTACATACAAAAACAAGATTAGATGTAATATTTGCAGAAAATTAAAAATACCCTTATTTAAATACAGCAGGGGGCATGACATTTTAGTTTTATTTATAAAAGTGAGACGTGATAAAAAGATCTGAGAGTTGACATATTTGTCTGGAAATTTTTAGACTTACTTATTCATCATTTGTTTTGCGAATTAAGATCTCGCCTAGTACTTACCTACGTATATTAAAAGACTTCATTTATTTATACAATTACGCTTCAAGAATGTAAACTGAAATGTATATTCTATGATTACGTATACAATTTCACTGATAGGAGAAATCGGGAAAAACCAAGGTTGACTGAAAATTAAATAAATTCAGTGTTGCTGACAACAATGTCAATAGATCACTCGCACCTCTGCGAAAATGTCTAAGGAGAATGATGAGATTTTAATGAGCAAGACAAAATCTATATTAAATAACTGTTGCCAGGACTTTGCCGGTGTGGAATGTAACTATCTTGTTATTATTAACTTTGACATTCCTTTTTACTCTTTTAGCGGTTGATTTTAGAAAATCGGCAACGAAATTTAATACACATGTAATTAGTTATTTTTTTCGTAGATTTTTTACATTATAGTGTCGAGTTTAGTAGGTACAGACATTTTTAATTTTTTTGCACACTAAACTTTTGCATCCTTTTTCAACCTTTTGACAGTTCTTGTGTTCCCAAAAATCCCTAATATTGCTTGCCTTCATTATATAAGGAACCTATATACAAAACAAGACAAGTTTATGGACCCAGCGGTTTGGACTATACGTTGATATCAATCAGTTTCACAGACAGAAAACAACAAAGCTTGCTATGGACTATGAAATTTGAACCAAAAAGTACTACCTTCCTTACTTACTTACCTTCCTGTAAAACCTGGAACCGGTAACTTTATGGAATCCCTTCTTAAACACCATCTGGTAGTCGTCAACATGAGAGAATTTGAAGAGTATTCCCGTAGCTGTCTTCGTAAGGGAGAAACATCCTTTAAATTCCATTTTCTCGCAGATGGCTGAAGCTTTCTCCATGTTAAGGCCGTGTGATGGAGTAAGAAGGAATGCACCTTTAGTCAAAAAGTGTTCGGAGTCCGATATGTCGGACTCACTGTCTCCTCTCTTCATCAGCGTATGGATCTGCTCTTTCCACATATAAGAATCTGACATCTGCCAATCAGAACAAAATTTTGTAAACGGAACCCAATTTTTTTATATTTATAATATTATATGTATTATAGAAAACTGCTCGATGCTCACTACAGGTATATTTCAAGCAGAACAATAAATATATGATCGTCGACCATATTGCTAACAAGTTGGCGCGGAGGCAGAGCATCTACCGTGCATGCCGGGGTCCTGGGTTGGATCCCGGTCGGCTCAATTTAGGAGACGACCTTTTCTAAATTGGCTTAATGGGAGCTCCCCTGGTTTGGTGTGTGGTACCTACCTATAATATAATTCATGTACTTAGTTTGATATCACAAAATTTATGTCATTATCTGGAGTATTATTGTGATTACAGAAGATTTCTTTTTTCAGTAATAGTAACTAACTAAACACTAGGCTGGTATACTCCCCAAAATTTCGTAAAAAGTGTGAGCCCAAATTAATCACTAGGCTAAGGATTGTACTATGTATACCACGCAATGAACCGGGGAGCTTCCAATAACACCTAGACTCACAGTCAAAAGTTCGTTTCCTAAATGGATGGAATCCGGGCTTAGAGCGCAAATGCTCTGCCATCGCGCCAACAACGGACCAGTCAGTTAAAACGAGCCATCACACATCTGGTCAGGCCTTACGTTAATATATTTCGTTCTCTGTACACATCGAATGGGAAATCGCTTATAATCGTACATATAAGTTCATTGAAATCCCAGTTTTCAATGTTCTAAAGCTAACAAATACAGAAATTGAGTCCATTTTAAACGGATTTTGTATTACTTTTTTACACCTCGAATAGTAAGTCGCTCGTAATTGCACATGTATGTTTGTTGAAAGTCCTGTTTTCAGCGATAGAAAGCTATCACATACAGAAATTGAGTCTCTTTTGATCAGATTTCATACAATTTTTTTTAATTATAACGTCATTTGCGATTAAGTTTGAAGTCTATAATTTTAGATTTATTTGTGATTCAGTTCGAAGTTTATAATTAAGCTGCTTCGAATCTAAGCTACGTGGATAGATTATTATAAGAAATAATCAGGGATTTAATAGGGAAGAAATAAATTGTTAACTGCTAATTATTGAGAATAGACTTTAGCTTGAAACTAAATTGTACAATGTTTTCGTCGTTCTATTCGGGCAGGACAATTCCTTAGAGAGCATTTAACATTTTGTCTTGGATAAAACCAAGTACGGTTTCTCAATTATGAATAAATAAAGACTGTGGTATAAATAATAATATAAACATAATTAAACGATCATTGATCTTAAATGGACGTATAAAAAATCTCTAGGAAAACAATGGGACGAATTATTCATGAATCGATATTGCGACAGTAATGACCGGTAATGACGTCACGCATGAATGGTGAGGAGATGCGCGTGCGCTTAAATGAATATATCTTATGGAGAACAAATTAATTACTGAAAATAGTCACCTTCGTTGTTGGTGTTGCTCTTAAAAAAAGTAAAATTGTTATTGTTTTTAAGATTCATAGCAAAAGTGATTTAAATGGAACGCTTATAGTTTGTCGCATGGGTATGTCCGTCTGACTGCTCCGTCTCTATATCAGAGTCGATATTATATTCCGTCATATTTACACCTTTTCAGAAAGACATAGAGAAGTAAATTGTAACCAAAGACCAGAAAGTAAGAACAAAAAATTGTACAGCCTGTGTTTTAGACCTGTTTTTTGGCTTTTATTTTTTTTTAATTTGTCTTCTGATTTCTGTATTTTTTAAGGAACCCTACGTCAAAACAATTGGATTAATTAAACAAAATAAACAAATAAAAGAAATAAATACATACATGTCTCCACGCTGTATCCCCAACGGAGTAGTCAGAGATGACGGAGCGCCAAGCGTCACGGTCCTTACACACCTCTTTCGCTTCCTCAAATCTCATCATTCTCCTCATACATTTTCGCCTAGGTATTCGAAAATAAAACTCCCCGTAATTGCCCCTAACGGCCCATCCCTTTATCGCCCAGTTGAATACATAATAATATATAGCCTATGTCCATTTGGAATAACGTACCTTTCAAGTGGTGGAAGAATTATTCAAATATGTGCAATAGTTCCGGCTATTACCCTGCACATATCCGCGCTCTCTCTTTATAATATTAGTATCGATTTGACGATATCTAGTTTTATCTCCGCTCCTTCCCATTACTTGAGTTTACAAGTAAATTACCGTTTGCTATTTTTCGTTAATATTTTTTCAGTGATATCTATTTAGTTTTTTATAAAACAAAAATATTCTATTGGCAGCTTAGTGTATTTCCACCTTTATTCTTTAATGGAAATTGAGCATAATTACGCCTCGTCTCTGAGTGGGTGGACACAATGTATTTGAGTCAAATTGCTATCAATTGTCGTATAAATGTGCGTCTGTTTTAGACAAAGTTATAAAGCCTTTTATGGATATGTTTAATTGGAGCAATTTGCTAACTGGTTAACTATGAATTTGGTTCAAGAACTGTGTGCTGAATTCCATATATGCATGAATATATTTTACGATATCTGTTCGTAAGGCGACCAAGAGGTCTAATTGGACTTCGAATTATTACAGAAAATATTTTATATGGCCGTGTAACACGTGCCACACAGAAGCGTTGTTGGCAAGCCGCATTATGTTTTTTTGTTTATTTAATGCAAATATATATTTGATAAGACTATTTTTTAACGCTTCTATCATCATACTTTGACTCGCAAATTTTTTAAACCAAACAAAGTTCTCAAATATTTGCTCTCTATGATGCTCTGGCGAGTTATCAGTTTGTAAAAATATAACTGATATTGTTTATACTAAGTTTAATATTAAAGGCATTTAAATAACGATTTATTTATAAATGTAATGTAACTGCAAGGTGACGTCTCACATGGCAAAGAGCCAGAACAATTTGCAGATTTTTGTAAGAGTTTCAACTAATAGTACCTCAAATTGAAAAATTTACTATTCACAAAAGTGACATTACTTAAAGTGATCATTATCGATCAAAGTTTTAATTAATTGGTCAGCATTATATGACTGTATATGGTTAGATTAAATTTATTAGATTCATTATATTACGATGATGTATAAAATCAAGTGTACAACTGAATTTTTTTAATACTTCAGATAATTACACAAATTGGCCGCTTATTTAATATTTCGTCGAACGATTTTATCGCCTCGATTTTACCGTTTCCGATACAATAGGGAAGCAAAATGTATGAAGACGCCAATGAATTCGAAAATACTTCGTTGGAAGACGTTTTTAAATTTCCATCAACGATAGCGTTCACGGCATGACGTTATCGTCGACGGAAAAAGCGTCTTTTTCCGCAACACAATAGGGACACAATAGAGACATTTCGTTTGCCTATTGTATCGTGGACGATAAACTTCGACGTTAAATTATAAAAATGGCCATCGTATGACCTCAATTTAAGCACTAGGTTTGTACAATGGGTACCATACAACTAACTGTGGGAACTCCCAGCAACGCCTAGGTTCCAAGTCAATTCAGAATAATTCGTTTCTTAACTTGACCTGACAATGGATCGAATCCAAGACCTCGGCTTGGAAAGCAGATGCTCTACCACCGTGCCAATGGGCCAGTCAGAATTAAAGCTATTTAGTTACGATTGCTCAATAGATTATATAATTGGTTAAAGCTATAAAAAAAATTAAATAATTAATATTATAACAACTTACACTGTTCCTACAAAACAGATAATTACAATATACAATATAGATAGATACAAAAAAGAAACCGCACGCTACGAAGACGATATTCATCCTCAACAGTCTCCCCGTGACCACGATCGGTGTAATCCGGTCGAAACGTCGGGATAAAATAGGTAACTAGCCTTAAAGTATAAACGCAACATGGACACGTGAGTAAAAATTGTAAAACAGATAATAACGACTATTTCATTACCAATTAAAACTCCTTCTTTAAATAGATAGCAATTTTCTCGAGTCGCTAAGTTCTTGAGAGTTTTGAACACATATTGGACAATAATGGTTATATAAGAACTTAGTCAATATGAGGCTTTTCGATCCAGGAATGTGGTGAATTGCCAATAGGCAAAAGCAACACCTTTTCACATTCTCCGAGATTGTGACTGATACCCACTTGTTAAACCTGCTTCGGTCAATGTTATCTGACCAGAAGAGGCTCAGCAGGGCATCACTTCAGGAATATCCTGCAGCCCCGCGTCTGCAGTTAGACTTGATAATTATTCACAATGCAGTAGTGCAATAGATCAGAGTTAGTTGCATTTATACAGGTCTGGTATGATCAACATAGCCATTAGATAAAATTAAAAAAAATACTCAACGGAGAATGACCATACAATGCGGTGCTGGTGCCAGCTTTATTGTATCTTAGAGGTCTAGTTATGCTTGAAATCCAGTGAAAGTAGTATAAATGCAGTGGAAACGCGACCTCTCGGAAATATGTACGGCGTCACCTCGTAGGCTAAACAAGCAATGAAGAGATACCCAGTATGGCAGAGTTGCACGAAATATAAAGAAAGGAATGCTTAGATGATTTGAGCACACAGAAAGTAAACCAGATCATAGAAAAAGTACAGAGTCAAAGTGAGTGGTAGTAGAAGCTAAGGAAGACCAAAGCTGACTTATAAAGATCAAATAGCCAGTGTTAGCTGGCGGCAATGTCAAAAGTACTCGCATACTTCGGAGAAAGTCTGTGAGGAGAGTTATGAGATTTGAGGAAGCCAAAGAAGTATATATCTGTGGACAGCAATGCTTGGCTCCGTCTTCCCTGACTACGTCATGAGGGATACAGCGTGAGAATATGTATGTTTAATGTTACCTAAATATTAAACTTGTTATTGAACGAACACTAAGAAATTATACCAAAAGGCACTTAAGGATTTTTTTTTATACTATTGGGACGATATACGAGCATGGAGCACTCAACCCATAGAGACGAAAAATCAGAATATCTTATTCATCACTGCTCGATTTATTTACACTGACAAATATCAACTCTCGCTCATAACCAATACTAGAGCTGTGTGTACATCTCTGTATATTCCGATAACATTTAAATATTTGTATAATGGCTTGTTGTTCTATTCGGTAGTGTGGCAAAAACAGCAACAAATCATACTATAAAACAGAACGCAGTAACTGCAACAGCGTTTAGACGTAAATTGTTTTCGTATAAAACAAATTACATTGCCACTCTATAGGTTGAATGCTCCATGTATACGAAAGGGACCATCATAGTCCGACTATATCGGCAAACTAAGTAATGAGCTAGGGTACGTCGAAATTAGGGGGAAGGCATAGCTGGGGTACTGCAGGAACGAATACAATTAATTCAATTCATTAATTCGTCACATATTACAACAGTTCCAAACTGTCAAGTAACCGTTAGAAAAACCGCTGTGACACAAAGATAAATAGCCGACAATTTAATAACTGTTACTTTTTAATTTTGAACGGCACATTAAAATTGCAATTTAAAAACGCACCCTTATCTTGATGATGAGGTCAAAACGTTAGGTCAAAAATTATGAAATTATTGTATTATCATCGATTTATAACACTTATGTATTTCAAAAATTATTACGTTACATAAATACATATATACAAGTAAAGCTACATAATAATTAAATAAATGCTGAAATAAAAACAAAAAATATAAGTAAATATAATAAAATCTATAAACTGAGAATGATTTTATGTATGCACATGCGTACTTGGACTTCAGTAAATCAAGTCTAATATTTCGTTACATTTTGAAAAAATAAAACTTGACTGTATTTCTTGCCGGTTCTTCACATTGCAAGTTTTTCCGAACCGATAATACAGTCGAAAAATATGTTGTAACAGAAGTAACTTAAATAAAAACATTTTGATGAATGAAAGTTACCTGAGAGCGACCCTTCTCCGCCTTCCTGGCTGCACTAGTGTTTTGCCCTAAACTAGATTGTGTTGGTGTCTGCTCCTCTGGCTGTCTGTGTTCGGTGTCGGAAACTCCTTCAGCTAGGGACATGGTATTGAGACTGGTAGTGGCCGGCGCCAGCAGCGGATATTCGTTGGGGAATGATGCTAACTCAACCGTGTAACGCCGCTCCTTGGCTCGTATGGAATAACAATGCCATGGAGTATTTTAAAACTTTATTTAATTTCGAGAAAACTGTTTAAAGTGGAAACTGTTTGCGGAGAAAATCAATTATTTGAAGAATGAAAAAATAGTTTGAGAATTATTTTCTCTGCACTTAACATGATTTACCCAATAATTGAAATCAAGGGACAAATAACCATTTTATTTTGCAAGCTCAGTGTTTCAAAATGTAGTCAAAATCAAGTCTCATAAAACATCCACTCACAAAATAGCATTTATCAATGAGTACATAATTTTAAATACTTATACCAATTGACTTTTTGAATTGATTTGATTGTAATTGTGGGGATATTATTAGAATTAACAAATTTTTAACAATTATTAATAGAGTAGACTCTAGTCCTATGTATGTAAGGACCGCGACGCTTGGCGCTCCGTCCTCACTGACTACCCCGTTAGGGATACGGCGTGAAGATATGTATGTATGTACTCTAACCCTTGGTCTGGGAAACAAAGAAAACATAAAATTTAGTAGCTTTTGCTTATCTTGCCATGCGATTTATAAAAGTCCGCTAAATAATTTATTTAAATTAAATACGAGGAAATTGTATAGTGAAAGTATTTGTATTATTTCTCTGCAAATAAATACGGCGTGAAGATATGTATGTATGTGCATACATATCTTCATGACTTGCCCGTTGGCGCAGTGGCATTCGCATCTTCTTTGCAAGCTAGGGTTCCGGGTTCGATCCCCAGTCAGGGCAATTTAGGAAACGAACTTTTCTAAATTGGCATGGAGTCTGGGTGTTACTGGGAACTCCCCCAGAGTTCGTTGTGTGGTACCCATAGTACAAGCTTACTGCTTAGTTTGGGGTCACGCAATCTATGTAATTGTCGGGAGTATTATTATTATTATTATAGTATATAAGCCATAATGTAAGCTAGTACTTTTTCTGACATCTCAAAATTACAACAGTCGAGTGGATCATTATTAAGTTCGTTTTATAAAGGACTTCAAGAAATGAGAAAGTTCTCAATGCGTACGTGTACTTATATGCATTATTATATTATTTTCTAAACGTATAATAATAAAAATCCTCGAGAAGTCATTCATTTAACGAAAGGAAAATAATATTATTAAAAAATACGATTTCATCAAAAACAAATCTCACACACTGCACATGGCTTTCTGATGAATGTATTTTGATAAATACTTACAAATAACTATTTATTGGAAAATGATGTTGGAAAAAATACCTTTTTTATATAAATAAAAGTTTCTTGCCGGTTCTTCTCAGTACAGATATTTTCAGCAGATCTGATGTTAAAAAATACCGAGTAATTAAGTTTAATTGACTAAGAAATAATCCAATCGACAACTTTGAGTTTCTTCTTTGATCTTTTTTAAGGAAATAAAAAGAAAACATAAGAATAAACACGACTCCACGGGTTTCTAGCAATTTTTATTACAGGAACCGTTTTGTAAGAAATATCGTCTATACAGTAGAGACAGAGGTACATCTCATAGGTCAAAATAAAACCTCAGACACAATGAAGGTGAACCGAGTCTAAAGAGCTTTGCATTATTTTCACATTTATTAGTATTACTTCTTTACATGGATTATGGGCATACACACACACACACACACACACACAAATTCGCATGTGGGCCCAAAGCAGAGTAATTCGTAGTAAAATAGTTTGGTAAGGAACAGTATATATTATCATATTATCCCGTGTGTCCAAACGTCAATTAAAAAGTTATTAGGTAATTTCATTTAAAACTCATAATAAATTAATGACGATTGCGTAATAGTTCATTAAGGCGACGCATTGATAAACAATATTTTAATCTAAAGTAGACCTTCTGCTCCATGCAAACCTGTGCGCGCTAACTTAGAAAAAATGCGAATAACAGTTATTTTCGTTTATTTTAAAAACTATAATTATTTTAAAAAATTCAACTGTTATTTTGAAGAATATGCTTAGACTAAACTATGCAGAAAATTTAGAAACATAAATCGGTCCCGTTTCGCCGAAAAATGTAAATTTCTGTTTTAAAAATCTTTGATAAATATCTTTGATATATTTTTTTTTATTACAAAAGTTAACCAATCGTGTAACGCAACTGACAAAATGAAGTCAATGAAATGAAGAATTAGGTTACCAAATATCACTTTCATACGTTTTGTAGTCACTTAGAAAATTGAGATCCCTGCCATCAAAGTTTCTAATGCGTATTGTAGAAAGGTACTCAAAAGTGAATCTCTTCTTGAGAATAATAATAATAATATTCTCAAACATTTCACACAGCGCCATCTAGTCCCAAAGTAAGCAGCAGAGTGCTTGTGTTATGGGTATTAGACAACTGATATACTACTTATATACTTTTCTTTTGTAAATAAATACATATAATACATAGACACCCAGACTCGGGGCGGGAATCGAACCCGCAACCCCCGTTTACTTTCCTACGCGCTTAACCGTTGCGCCACGGAGGTCGTCAAATAGTTTGTAGAATAGTTTGAAAGAAATCAAAGTCAAATCAATTTATTAAAGTAAACCCAATGGGTATTTTTGAATGTCAACTCTAGTCCGATTGAAAAGAAAACTTAGACACTGAGAAGAACTGACCCATTTTCCTTTTTCGCGTCTTAGTAATTCATCACATGATGATCTTTTAGTTTATGAAAATAGTTTTTCTCTTTAATAAACACACCAGATTAAAGAATATTTCTGAACGGAATACGTTTTGAAAATTCGTGTTCTCTTTTTTTTGGGATTAAAATGTGAATTCACCAAATAAATCGTTGTAATTGAATGAAAATAACTCACTTAAAGATGCAACCATATGTGTGGGTGTATTCGCAAATAAAATTTCTTAAAATTACGCGACTGTAAAAAAATACGATTTTTTTTCCAAACGTATTTTTACTGGGCTATATAATTGTGATAACATTAATTTATTCTTTACTTATCTTAAACGTAGCTCGCTTCGATATATATTTCAATAAATCAAAACATATTTCAATAAAATAAATACGATTTGAAAAATATAATTCGTAAGACAAGCATTGCTGAAATAATAATAACAGTTTCGGACAAAAAATTCGAGCGAACTGACGAAACGGCAGGATGCCGTTCGTCAGTTCGAACACACGTTCAAGCATGCAGGACGGCTGGATGGCTTCATGGCTTGATGGCTTAACGGCAGATGCGAAAAACGATTTCCAACAAGCAAGACTGATCAAGCCAATTCGGCGCCACACACTATCAAATTGGCTTGATAGGACCTCCGCTACATGCAAATTGGACGCGCTTGATCATGCATGCTTGATCGTGTGTGGCGGGCATATCTCTTCATTGCTTATTCTGTCCGCAAGTGACACCGCACATATTTCTAAGAGATCGCATTTTTACTGCATTTATCGTACTTTCACTGGATTTCGGCCATATACAGGCCTCACTAGCATACAATAAATTTGGGGCTAACAACGCATTGTGTATGGCCATTTAGGCTGAGTCGGCTGAGTTAGATACATTTATTATTATTTTATTTTCTTATTTTTTTATTATTATTTTTTTAATAGGAATTATACATAAGGTATACTACATTTGAATTTTGACATATCTTATAAACAGAAAATAAGTTCTAGTATATGTTGTGCTTTTATTGTCTAACGATTGTATCTAAACCAGATTTTTTAAATTTCTGGCATGACAGCGATGAGATATCTAATTCGTATGGCTAATGCCAGTAGCAAACAACCGGCCGGTGGATGCCTTCCCCCGATGATAAGTTTTGGGTACACTATATAATAGACCATTTACAGTTCAATACAGTCTTACCTGCAAAGACATAAGCTATGTAAAAAATCATCTGATGTAGCACTCAAGTGTTGGCACATTATATCTAGTATGGGCTTGATTATGTGCTAAATATTTATACGGAGCATCCGCCACATTGGATTTATGACTACGTCACGTATACGGAATCCTCCCCGGCGTGCACACAACAACTCACCAAAGTTTCACCGCAATCGGATAAATGGTATAGAAACACATAGCAAACATTCATCCTTAAACAAACAGACACACAGAAAGACTTTCGCATTTTTAGAAAAATAAACTAGCCCACATTTGTTTTCGGACACATAATATTATCTGTGTACCAAGTTTCATCATAATCAGTTCAGCGGTTTAGAATTTGACATATATTCATCCCCTTTTCACCCCTTTAGGGGTAGATTTTTAGTAAAAGAAGTAGTCAATCTTTTTAATAAAAGAGTATCTCTGTACCAAATTTCATCATAATTGGTTCAGCTGTTTACCAATTCCCATACAAATTTTCATCCCCCTTTTCACCCTCTTAAGGATTGTTTTTTTTTTTAATTTTCCCTGTTTCCTTGACGTCAAACTATCTCCACGCCAAAATTTTATCAAAATCGGTCTGGCTGTTTAGCCGTGAAAACGTACCAGACAGACTTTAGCATTTATAATATTATTATTTTATTTTATTTATTTAATTGGTTTAAATTATATTTGCTTTGTGGTGGAAATTATTATAATATACATTGTCAAGAATGTATCAGGAATGGATGATTTATTTATGGTTCCAAATTCAATTTTTTGTATTTTTTTTTGTTGTTGTTAGATTAGCACAAATGTTTTCCATTTTGGCACGGAGTTTGAGTTGCATCTGTTATTTAGATTAAATACAGTGCTGTTTTTAGTTACATCAGTCTAGTGTATATTGCGAATTTCATAATGGACAAAAACATCGAACAAAGAGTTTGTCTTAAATTTTGCATCGCCAATGGAATTTCGTGTTCGGAGTCACTGAAAATGTTACAGAAAGCTTACGGTGAATCGACTTTATCAAAAACACGTGCTTATGAGTGGTACAAAGCGTTCGAAAGCGGTCGAGATGTGAAGGAAGATTTACCTCTCTCTGGTAGGCCATCAACGTCTGCAACTGAAGTTAACATCGCAAAAGTGAAAGAAATAGTGACTGAAAATGCTCATTCAAGTGTGAGAGAGATAGCCGCCGAACTTTCTGTGTCTCACGAGTTGATCCGTACCATTTTAAATTATCACTTGGGTATGAAACATGTTGCCCTGAAAAGACCTGAATTTTCTTCAAAAACACAATTGCATAAGAGTCGCTGAGGACATGCTAGAACGAGTCAATTCCGACCCAACATTCATGAAACGCATTGTTACTGGTGATGAGACGTGCTTTTACGAGTTTGACATGCAAACTAGTCAACAAGCTTCGGAGTGACGCCTTCTAACTGAACCGAAACCGAAAAAACCACCCCAAAGTCGATCAAAAGTCAAAGTCATGTTGACTGTTTTCTTTAACTATCGCGGTGTTGTGCACTCGGAATTCTTGCCGGAAGGTCAAACGGTAAATAAAGAATATTATTTGGGCGTTATGCGGCGTTTAAGAGAGCAAATTGGACGAAAAAGGCCAGATTTGTGGAAAGAAAATTCTTGGATTTTGCACCACGATAATGCGCCTTCGCACAAGGCTATCATTGTGAAATTTTTGACCAAAAACTCAACAGATACCATCGAGCAACCACCTTATTCACTAGATATGGCTCTAGCCGACTTCTTTCTTTTTCCTAAACTCAAATTACCACTTCGTGGCACCCGTTTTCTTTCGGTAGAAGACATAAAGGAGAATTCGCGGCAAAAACTGAACTCAATTCCGGAAAAAGCGTTTAAAAAATGTTTTGATGGTTGGATTATTCGTTGGCGTAAGCGTATCGTTTCTGAAGGAGCATACTTTGAAGGTGATAAAATAAATTTGGATGAATAACTAACATTTCGTGTATTATTGATCTTTTCCCGGTACTTTCTTGACAGAGTGTACCTATTACAAAAATTACAAAAACTTTCCGGAAGAAATTCTCCAATTGATAGTGATAACCACATGAAAATCTATTATGTAGTTTAAAGGAATTAAACGCGCAAACAAACACAAACAGAAAGTTTGTTACAAATATACTGTATTGATATTTACTATATTTATATTTACTATATAGTTACACCAGTCGACTCTACAATTCCCTCGCGTCAGCCAAACATATTCTAAGAAACACAAATGCAAAGTTAGCATAAGCTCATCCGCCCTGCGTGGACTGGTTGGGAATCCATTGTTCTTTTTAGTTAGTCTTAGACCAGCCATTCCCAAAGTGGGCGATAACGCCCCCTTGTGGGCACTGCAGGCCTAAAGGGGGGCGGTAAGAGACCCAGAAAAAAAATGGGGGCGTTGTGTAGAGGCCTGGGGTTGATTTGTAATTTCATTTAGCTAGGAGGCATCTTAGACAACGACTGCATGAGCTCTCGACTCAGTAGACAAAATAAGTTTGGGAACCAGTGTACTTAGACGATGTTTCGAGATGAATAAACGTCACATTTAATCAAAAATTGTATTTTTAAAAGATCCTCCGGCTCCCTCTCGTCTCGACTATATTGATATTTACTATATTTATATTTACTGTCATCATCATCATCAATATAAACAAAGATTATCAGCAATTTGCGTTATTTGGCGTAGGTATCTTTGATGCTCCGATATCAATTAAATTTAAACGGAACCATCTCGGAAGTAATTCGAAAGTAAAGAGAACCCATTCAAACAAAAAAATAATTATCGAAATCGGTCCACAATTAACGAAGTTTTCGGTAAACATACCTAAAAAAAGCAAAAAAACATACATGCAGACGAACATAGAACCTCCTCCTTTTCCTCATAAAGGAATGTTAGGCCTCAATTAAAGTTTGCAGAAAAAATATAACGAATGACCTAAATGTGGGCCTAATAAATTTCACCAATCTCCTAATACTTAGCAAACCCCTAAAAAAGAATTGGGGACCGCTAACGATGATTTTGCCTTTCACGAAACGTTGAGAACCCCTATGCAATTATAAGATCCCCTAAAAACCCGATTTTCGAATCCGAGACACTTCAAAACAGTTTTACTGTTAGTTTTTGACAATATGGAGAATAATATAATAAATTAAGCCTAGTATGAGGATCACTATGTAATTCATTTAGTAATTCCTTGACAACATACAAACCTACATTATGTAAAAAACTACCAAATAAGTATTACATTTTACAAATAAACTTGCTCTGTAATAAGTATCAAGGTGGTTTCAGACTGCATTTGGGTACGATTTGTATTTGATTGTTGTATTTGTATGTCTAAACAAAAACATTATTTTTCATTTTCATTATGTAGAAACTTAGAAGTAAAATATATGTGTTTTATCGATAAACTTATGGAAACGAATAGTCACTATGGAAACGATAAAACGTCACATAACTATGTCTGACATTACTAGGGAACTGTTAGACTGGTTAAATCCATAAACTTAGTATATGGGCAATTTTAAAAATAACTAAAGAATAATGTGGACAGGACCTTATGTTTAAATTTTTTGTAACATTTTATTTGATGAAATGCCTATCAGTGTTCACTGAGTCGTATCCGACGGTGATATAATTTTTGTTCTAGTTAAAGACTCGCCTACAATACGTTACATAAGAATATAACTACATACATTCGCGTAACTTTACCGACCATTCTTCACACCTTTAAAAGCATATGGAGATGAACGAAGGCGTTATAAAACGTAATCAGAAATATATAAAGGTTAAAGGCCATCATGGGGACGCCACTTGCTTATATTATTCATATTTTATCTGTTGCAGTTTTATCTGTTGTAACATTTGAAAATCTTAGTTATCGCTATAAAAAATAGATGTTCGACAATAAAAGTTATCGCTTCAATAAAAATACAACTTAAAGAAATATGTAGGGGAGAACGGGGTAATGAGAGCTAGCGAGTAATGGGAGCTACTACAGTTTACACATATAGGAACGTGCAAGTCAAGCCGAAATGACACGAATGGCTTCGAAAACCTTCGGACATGCAACATGATCGCTGTTACTCAACTTAGTGGAACGCGTATAACGATGAAGACAACAAATTGGTTTTGTTACTCATCGTTATAAAAAATATCAAAATTCGCAACCAAAGTAAGTACCTGATCTTATAGTATTCTGTTGTGTTTAGTATTTATTAAATGCCTTATTTCATAAATTTTACAATAATAGTGAAAGAATTAAAGAAGGTAATTTAGCGATGTTTGATTATGTCAGTTTTATTAATTCGAGATGTTAAACATTCGGGTAATGGGAGCTAGAAGCTCTCCACACAGAGGTTCTAAGAAAACCAAAAAAGAATACGAAGAAAAATAAAGAGCTACGGTAGCGTTGCAAAACCAGTGAAAATGGATTCATTCTGAGAGCTCGGCTTGCGATGACTTCATACATTATATTTTAAATTTTTGTTTAGATCGCTAGAATACCTTATTTTGTACATTTAACGTTTAGAAACGCTTTGTTTTTGTTGATTACCATGTTTTGTTCATTACTTTATAACTGTCATTTGTTTTGGCTCTTATTACGTGTACCAAAGTGAGTTTAATTTTGTACAGTATTAGGCGATGGTTCTCATTGCACATATGGTTTTCTGGCTATCGTTACCCGACGTGTGGGGGTAATGCGAGTATAACTAACATTTACAAAAAAAGTGATTTTCAATAACTAAGAGTTAGTTTTTTAAATAATTGTTACTAATTACTGAAAGACAAATAACTAAACGACTAATAAGTGCCTAAAAAGTAAATTATTACAATATAAGCTCGTCTTTTTTTTACTTTTCCTTACATAGCTCCAATTCCCCCACTCTTCCCTATCTATAAATGACGCCATAAAATAATTATAAGCTGTATAAAAACTTATAATTATTTTATGACTTAAAATTGAAAAAATGCCAAAAGACCGCATTTTTTCAATTTCACCCAATAGTTTTTTGAAATACACCCCAGTGTACACTGTTAAATTGTGTTTGTCAATTTAAATGTATGCTGCTCTAAATATTTATATTTATTGTGTGACTCTAAAGTCTCCAAACTAAGTTCTAGACTTTTTCTATTGGTACCACATAATGAACGAAGAGAGCATATAGTGATACTCAGACTACATGAAAATGACTTCAATCGCTACTGCCATTGCATCAACAGGCCGACGGTTGTAATTATTATTGAGGAAATTATTGTAACGCACATAAAAGCCATTCGATCTTCTAGGATGTCGACATGGATGAAAACATAGGATATATTGAGGCATAATTAAAGGACATGCTTTCGCTAGCTCGTGTATTTATCGACCGACTTATTTTGTGACATTCGAAAATACTATGTTATTATTAAGTAGCAACACTCTCAAAATAATAGTGTTGCCATTTGTTAACGATTATTATTGACAATCATGGTTAGAGTGATACGTCTATGTTGTGTAACGTTATACGTACATCTTGTTTCATAGTTTAATTTTGTGAGTTTTTTTTTTATTTCTGTAGCCGCCATACTTTTTTTTTCTCTTTTTTTTTATATATATAATTTTAAATACTTTTCGAAAACAAAACGAAAGTATCAATTTTTGAGCGCCGTGAATGCATTCACAGTTTGTTACGTCTCGCGCGGAATTCCAAACTAAACGGGGGTAGAACGACTGGCGCATAGCACGCGAGAAAAAAGGTACTATCGCACAGATTACTCGTATTTTAGTTAGTTTTTCAACGCAAAGTCAAATTTATGTAATCCCATGATATCTAATTTTATACTTGTTTATTATAATATTTGCTTATTAGAATAAATTTTCTTAACTTTTATTATATTAAAATACAAGATTATATCACAAAATTAAACATATGAAACAAGATGTACGTTATAACATAAAGTACTTTGCGGTTATAACGTTACAGTTGATAATAGCTAACACACGGTTATTTAAATAAAAAACTTCTTAAATATAATTTGATAGGTCACACGGACAAACCGTGCAACCTATTTTTTTTAATTTTACATTGTTACAAAATTCGATCAAGTACACAAAACCGACAAAAGGTTTTTATCTACATTTGGCTGTTTGATTTTTTGTATTGATTTGTGAACAATCAGTTTCATATCATTATTATTTTGTATTACGTGACGATAAGGTGTCATATATTGATATTTATTCGTATGTATATAAAATAAAAAACTCGTAATTCAAATCAATGCAAAAAATCAATTGTAAATAGTGCTCTCGTCATTGCAAAGTGCGTTATTAATTTTTTTCTTAATTACAGTGTGTTTCGTATGTCATATTTCTTTTTAAAATAGATGATAGATTCAGTGATGTGTCGATTTTATCTGATATGGCGCAATTGAGATAAATAATACCATTTGAAGAATTTACATTGTAGTAATTGTATAGATACATAGAGCAATGTGTGTTTTATCACTGAGAAATGTCATTAATATGTTAAAATAATTGTAATTTACTTTATATAATTGAAGTTGTATTATTGAAGTCGTACCTAATTATTTGTAATTGCAATTATGTCTCAGTCTAAAAGCAAAATATCTCCGTTCATGAAACAAGTAAGTTATTTTTTATTATTATTACAAATATTGTGTATTATGTCGGTAACACAGAAGATACAGGACAGTTTTCTAACTTTTACTACAACTTTAACTTTTTGGTTCCAAAGTTGAAAATACAGAGCTACCTCGATCTGTCTGCGGTATATTTCTTTTTCCGATTATTTTTCTCAAAATCTATTTAACGTACACAATTATAGACTTTGTCATCTTTAATTATTATTAAATTAATTAATAGTAGAAACCAAAGCAGACGTCTAGTTCATAAACTGAGTTTTGTTTTTGGGGGTTACTTAGAGCCTTACATAGAGAATAAAAAAGTTTATTTCGAAGTTATCATCTATTACCAAATGATATCGCTTAATATAAATATGTAACACGTTACTTTGTGTTACATTTTCTATAATACTTAAAAAAATGCAAACAATCGTGATCCTCCCACATCGTCTCCAAAAGTGATATTAAAAGAAAAAAGTAAAGAAAAGTACGACTCCCCACTAATGCAAAAATTTAAGAAAAACATTAAACCAACCAAAAAAAACACTGTAAAGTACGAAATAACTATCCTTTACCAATCAAAACTAAAGTACAAAAATAACTTCATAAATACGACACAAATACCGACCTACATAATTTTTGACAGATACTAAAGTCGAACCCAAGCCTGCTAAACTATATAATAGAATTTCGGTCATAGCACAATGATTTGGCACAGTCTTTAATCATATAGGTATTTGTATCGTATTTATAAAATTATTTTTGTACTTGAATTTTAATTAATAAAGAATAGTTATTTAGTACTTTTCAGTGTTTTTTTTGAAGTCGGTTTAATTTTTTTCTTATTTTTTTTTATTTCTCCCTTTCGAGTGACCTTGGCCTAAATAAATATCTGGGGTAGGTCTACAATAACATCTCTTATAATTCTGGAGCACATACAAAAGAATCATCAATATAATTAAAACTTATAAGCATACATACACACATACATATCTTCACGCTGTATCTCTAATGGGGTAGTCAGAGAGGATGGAGTGCCAAGCGTCGCGGTCCTTACATACTTCTTTCGCTTCCTCACATGTCATCATTCTTCTCACACATTTTCGCCTAGGTATGCGAGTGCTTTTGACTTTTCCGTCTGCTAACACTATGGTATTAGATCTACATAAGTCAGCCTCGGTCTTCCTTGGTTTCTTAGCGCTTTCGCTCTGTAGATTTTCTTCGTCAGTCTTTCATCACTTATTCTTTCCATGTGTCCGAACCCATCTCAGCATTCCTTTCTTCATTTTTACAATAACAACGTCGTGCAACCTTGTCATACTGCATAAGTAATGTGATGAAGAGCATTGCTAATTGCTAATTCTGTCCGCAAGGGTGACACCGCACATATTTCTAAGAGATCGCATTTCTACTGCATTTATTATACTTTCACTCGATTTCGCGCATATCCAGGCCTCACTACCGTACAATAAAGTCGGAACCGACATCGCATTGTGGATGGCCATTTTTGCTGTGTTAGATCTACTAATACTATCTACTAATGAGGACAAAGCACCGTTCACTTTATTGCCAGCTGCTACCCGTCTCTCCACATACAACTCACATCTTCCATCCCTCGAAAACGCACTCCCCAGACACAATTTCGTTCATTTGTTCTAGACATTTACCATGTAGCTAAATCTCACATTTCGTCTGGTATAATAAGGTAAAATTCAAGGTTATCTGGTAATTTCAGTGTTTCGTGACAATAGCCGTGTGCAGCAACATAGTGGGTCACGGCTGTGTGATGGGGTACGCGGCGGTGCTCCTGCCGCAGCTACACGCGTCTGACACAACCCTACCTATCACAAAGGAAGCCGACTCATGGATAGGCAAGGATAAATTTAATAAAACATGCTACGGATATTACCACAGTATAAACATAACAGTAGGATCTCTTCCTAGAAAGCTAGCGTACGCGATTTGTATGTGCGCGCGCTAATACGAAGCGCTGTGGCACGCACACAACGGCAATATTTTGGGGGAATATGGGTAATTATTGTAGCGCCAGTCGGGGTCGCACGCGACGTAAATATGCGACCGCTTCCGTTTGTCTTTAATTTATTCTTCACATCGTCACAAATACGAAAATGTCTATATCGCATAAAGTCATAAACGAACGTATTTTAATGTTCTTAGATGCCTAAATAATTTTAGTCATTCAAATGCAGTTATCATTCTTCAACAGAACTACAAGAAATTAAATTTAACTAACGCAACAAACTTAACTATCTGTGTGCATCATTTTTTATTATTATGTACTAAATATTTAACTAAACGAGATACTATAAACTTTTAAACTTTCAGGTTGCATTATAAAATATATCTAAAACGGGAAATTTAACGCGATTACCTTTTTATTTTGGCTTACAACCGAGTTGCATCGGCCGTGGTCTCAAGCAAACTGTCGCAGCAAGTTTCACTCCGTGTCTGAGGTAGACGTTTTGTCATCTACCACCGATATTTGTAAATATGTAGTTGTAAAATCTGTCAGGATGTCAGGACTCTAACTGCTGATTATTATTTGCATTTTTTACAAAATGAATTGCCCACACTGTTGCAAGATGTCCCGGAAGAAGTGAGAGAAACGATGTGGCTACAAAACGACGGATATCCCGCGCACTATGCAACAATAGTAAGGCGACACCTAAACGCAGCCTATCCTGACAGATGGATCGACCGCTTAGGACCGATTTTGTGGCCGCCAAGGTCTCCCGACCTAAATCCCTTGGATTTTTTTTTTATTGGGGATGCCTTAAAAATTTGGTTTACGAACACTCAATCACGTCAATAGACCAATTGCGCCAGCGTATAAGCGCTGCCGTGGAGTCCATTAACCGTAGAAATTTCATACGCCGTGTAAGGGCTTCATTCATAAAATGATGCAGGGTGTGTATTTTAGCAAGGGGAAAACAATTCGAACACCTATTGCAAGTTTTTAGTAATAAATACTTTTTTTGTATTTTTTTATTTTTCTTTCCAAAGTTTTTATTTGTTTTAAGTCCTATAGCAATTTTATCACGCAGATAAAGGATTATAAAACAACAATAATAAACCTGATAAACACACAGTTAGACCATTTTCTTTAAATTAAAAGTTTTGGTGATGTAGCCCCTTCATCAGATTAATAGCAATAACTTTGTAATGAGAAGGACTAGACGAAAGTTTTATACCATTTTAGAAACCTTAATAAATATTCAAGTTTTTAAAATAATGGGCCACTTCAGCGTGGTACATTTTTTTTACAGAAGAATTTATCCAATTTGGGTTATCATAATCTGAAAAAAAAATATTTCTTCGTTAGTGGTCTTCTTTTTTTTAGAAATGAAGATAAGCTAACCAAATCGTTATTAAGCTACATAAGCTAACTGTTTAGTAATATTTTACAAAAATCAAATTTAAAATTTTTTATCATTTGGAACGACAGCATTAAAAAAACTGAAGCCTGGCGGAGAAAATGGTCAAAATAATGAAAAAAAAAAATTCTCGGTAACCCTAAGGTTTTTTTTAAAACTAGTCAAATAGGTTTTTGGTAATTAGGTGTTTTACCTTTCCCTTAAGGTTGATCCATTATTTACGGGACACTCTGTATGTCTCATATTTTAGTTATCATAAGTCTATTGTCTCCCCTCTCCCCCAAATCTTCAATAAAAAACTGCATTACTCTTAGTGTTAATTAAACCAAATACAATTATCATTAAAATAACTATTCTACGTTACGAAAAGTCATTTCAAATAATAACTGAATCATTTTTTACACATCCTATGCGACTATTGTAAGGCTCGCTCGTTTTTTTTAAATATTTTGGCACCTACTTTTATGTTGCACACAGTTATGGACACAATTGTTTTCAGATACGATGGAGTCTCGTACCTGAGCAACTCCTGCGCAAAACACTGCTTTATGACAGCATTGTAACTTTGTCACGAGGTAACTAGAAAGTCTACATGAAACTTGCCTCAAGATTATACACTTGCACAGGAAACTTGACGCCCCCCTAGCTCAAGTTTAAATTGCTATCTGGGTATCGTAATTTAGAAAATAACTTTATTTTTGCAGTTGTATAATAATGTGTACATTTTTAGTCAGTACTAGCTGTGGCCCGTGACTTCTTTTGCGTAGACTTTTATTCACTAAATACATAATTCACAAACCTTCGCGGGCGTACGGAGACCAATAACCAAAGTTACATCACAATCAGTTTAGAGTTTCTGAACGCATAGAGGACAAACATACAAACAAACATTCATTTTTATACATACATACATACATATCCTCACGCTCAGTGGCGGATCCAGGATTTTGGTTTGGTAGGGGCTTGAACCCAATGAGGTTAGGGCCCTCCGGGAGCCTAGACTTTTTAATGGAGGGACTCAGATGATGCTTTGGGGGCCCCTAAATCCGCTACTGCTCACGCTGTATCCCTAACGGGGTAGTCAAAGTTTTTATTTATGTAGATATGCTTATATTTTGAAGTATTTGGTGTGATCTCCGCAATTCTAATTCCATATTTATTTTTACGACAATGGATAGGAATCTCTCAAACCGCTTTTTTAATGATAATGTCATCTTTAAGTTTAATCATACTTTAAATGATAATTGTGATTAGAATTATAAGTACCACACATGAATGGCGAAGCACGTTGGATGTAGAAATAGTATCTATAGAATATCGAACAGATAGGTATTGAAATTATCCCATAAGTGCTCGTATTGCCAATAGATAGTATAGCACTGAAAAGGTCAATTTATATCTTATCTTAAAATAAATATGATAAACGTTAATTATTACCTATAACTTACACTTGATATATAAAAATCTTTATCTATTTACTTATAAATTTATAATAAGGCTGACATAATAGACAAGAAGATACGAGTAGAACCATTGTTAGAACACCAAACATCGCTGCCTTTACATACCTCGTCTCATATTTACGCCGAAGAATGTAAGAGCCTTTAATACTAGCAACTAACAAAATAAATATTAATACATACATACATACAAACTTATCTTCACGCTGTATCCCCAACGGGGTAGTCAGAGAGGACGGAGAGCCATGAGTCGCGATCCCTACATACCTCTTTCGCTTCCTTAAATCTCATCATTCTCCTCATACATTTTTGCCTAGGTATGCGAGTGCTTTTGACTATTTCGTCTGCTAACACTCTGGCATTTTGATCTTCATAAGTCAGCCTTGGTCTTCCTTGGCTTCTTTTACCTCTCACTTTAGCTCTGTAGATTTTCTTCGTCAGTCTTTCATCACTCTTTCTAACTGTCCAAAGGATATAAGTTCTAAGCATTCCTTTCTTCATTACAATAACACTGTCGTGCAACCTGTCATACTGCGTAATCTATATTTATATAGATGAAAGTTTTTTTTCTTTGACCGCGATAAACTTGAAAACTACTGGACCGATCGGCATGGGACCATGACCATTCGACGCGGAATTAGTTGTAGATGGTTATAGGCTACTTATTTTTTGAACGCCATAGACCCTTCACCATTTTTCAAAAAAAAATGTACTATTACGTACAAAATTTTCACTTACGCCCAGCGAAGCGAGCGGGAAACGGATTGTTATAAATATTAATAATCTCCATGTAGAGAGTGATGTTATGGTCCCACATTAAATTTAATTTTGTATAATGAATTGGCCAGATAGCAATTTAAACTTATATGTACGTATACACTTGAAACAAATTTGAATTAGACTTACTAACTACCACATGACAAAGATACGATGTCGACTGTCCAGCACGACGAATATACGATATTCAGTGTTTCATGCTGGAATTAATCAGGTTTGATACTTCATAGTCGTACCAGAAGCCAATTGTGTAGCAATAGACAAAAGTACCGAAATATGAACTAAAACTCGATACCCACTGCAAATAATAAACTGCCGCTATTGTCAAGTCATTAAAAATAAAACTGTCACATTTGACATAGCAGTTATTAATCATTAAATGTCAGGACTTTTTGGTGGGAACTCGAACGGGAGAAGTGAGGTTGTCATTTTATTTAGATTTTCTATTTTTTACATTTTTAGGAGTCTTAAAGTACAACAGTGATAGTATATTGTGTTTTAAAGTTCTGTGTAAGTGAAAAGAATGGAGATGATCTAAATCACTGGCTCCCAAATTTATTTTGTCTACTGAGTCGAGAGCTCATGCAGTCGTTGTCTAAGATGCCTCCTAGCTAAATGAAATTACAAAAATCACCCCGCAGGCCTCTACACAACGCCCCCATTTTTTTTTCTGGGTCTCTTACCGCCCCCCTTTAGGCCTGCAGCGCCCACAAGGGGGCGTTATCGCCCACTTTGGGAATGGCTGATCTAAATAAACATGTGTCGCTGAAGTTTTCGCGCTCTTCCAAGAAGTCCTTTTTTTAACTACAGTAAAGTCTACTATCACTTTACTGGAGGAGTGTTAGGGACAGTTAATGTTTCTCCAGAAGTTTCGTCATTAGGCTGATGGTCTTCTTACCGATGCCTTAAGAAATATAAATAAATTAAAAAAAACATTGTCAAAAACCCGTCAAATTTGATGCGGCAACTTTATATGCTATCTGGGTATACTACTCTGCCAAGAAAGTACTGGGAAAAGCTCAATAATACACGAAATGTTAGTTATTCATCCAAATTTATTTTATCACCTTCAAAGTATGCTCCTTCAGAAACGATACACTTACGCCAACGAATAATCCAACCATCAAAACATTTTTAAACGCTTTTTCCGGAATTGAGTTCAGTGCTCGCCGCGAATTCTCCTTTATGTCTTCTACCGAATGAAAACGGGTAATTTGAGTTTAGGAAAAAGAAAGAAGTCGGCTGGAGCCATATCTTGTGTATAAGGTGGTTGCTCGATGGTATTTGTTGAGTTTTTGGTCAAAAATTCTTTCACAATGATGGCCTTGTGCGAAGGCGCATTATCGTGGTGCAAAATCCAAGAATTATCTTTCCACAAATCTGGTCTTTTTCGTCGAATTTGCTCTCTTAAACGCCGCATAACGCCCAAATAATATTCTTTATTTACCGTTTGACCTTCCGGCAAGAATTCCGAGTGCACAACACCGCGACAGTTAAAGAAAACAGTCAACGTGACTTTGACTTTTGATCGACTTTGGGGTGATTTTTTCGGTTTCGGTTCAGTTAGAAGGCGTCACTCCGAAGCTTGTTGACTAGTTTGCATGTCAAACTCGTAAAAGCACGTCTCATCACCAGTAACAATGCGTTTCATGAATGTTGGGTCGGAATTGACTCGTTCTAACATGTCCTCAGCGACTCTTATGCAATTGTGTTTTTGAAGAAAATTCAGGTCTTTTGGGACTAGCCGAGCGGCAACATGTTTCATACCCAAGTGATTATTTAAAATGGTACGGATCGACTCGTGAGACATAAAGTTCGGCGGCTATCTCTCTCATACTTGAATGAGCATTTTCAGTCACTATTTCCTTCACTTTTGCGATGTTAACTTCAGTTGCAGACGTTGATGGCCTACCAGAGCGAGACAAATCTTCCATCACATCTCGACCGATTTTGAACGCTTTGTACCACTCATAAGTACGTGTTTTTGATAAAGTCGATTCACCGTAAGCCTTCTGTAACATTTTCAGAGACTTCGAACACGAAATTCCATTGGTAATGCAAAATTTAAGACAAACTCTTTGTTCGATGTTTTTGTCCATTATAAAAGTCGCAATATACACTAGAATGATATAACTAAAAATAGTACTGTATTTAATCTAAATACCAGATGCAACTCAAACTCCGCGCCAAAATGGAAAACAGTTGTGCCAATCTAACAACAACAAAAAAAAAACAAAAAATTGAATTTGGAACCATAAATAAATCATCCATTCCCGATACTTTCTTGACTGAATGTATACCTGTTAAGATATCCCTTCATATAAATGAAGAGAATAGGAGATGAATTGTTAGAGGTAAGCTAGTGAGTAACGACGAACAAACAATCAGTATTATTATGAAGCAATGGCCACTTTTATAATTTTCCGAATAGTGTTTTTATCGCCGCGTTTTTACCGTCCACGGTACAATGGTGAAGGAAAATTTATGCAGTTATATGAAGACGCATTATATTTCTCTGCACGATAACGTAGTTCCATGGACGTTGAAAAAGCGTCTTCATCGCCGACATTATAGGGAAGCATTTGGCTTACCTAATGTATTTTGGACGATAAAAACGTCCCATCGACGGTTTAAAATCCTTTTAAAGGATAAAGACGCTTGATATGCATGCTACTAGATCACCCAACCGATATGTATGGTGTATAAAAATTTCTGGAGTTACTCCGGTTCTTCTCCGCAGCGTTAACATGATTATAAAGCTATAAATGATGAAACGAAAAAGATGTTTTTTTTAAAACTGATTGGGCGCTTTTATAATTTATCGTGAACGTTTTTATCGCGCGTTTTTCCCGTGGACGGCAAATCGTGAACATCCGTGCAGAGGAACGCTTTGGCTGCTTTTATAATTTCCCGTTGAACGTTTATACCGCCACGTGTTTGTGCAGTGGACGACTGAACAAAAGGGAAGCAAAATATTGCAGTTGTATGGAGACGCTTTTATATTTCCATGCACGAAACGTTTTGCTATGGACATTGAAAAAGCGTCCTTATGGATGACATACCTAATAGGAAAGCACTTTACTTACCTATTGTATTTCGGACGGTAACGATAAATTATAAAAGCACCCATTTAGTGAATGTATCTCAGATAGCATAATATAAGGTTGCTGCATGCTTGATTTTTTTTGATTGTAAACTGTCAAGTCAAATAAAATAAGGCAAGTTTTTGACATTTAACGATTAATAACTACTACATCAAATATGACATCGAAGCTTTCAATAATATTGCTGCAATTTTATAAGTTTTGGTAGGTATCAATCCAGATAACAATTTAAATTTGAACCAGGCGTGCGAGAAGTTTGCATTGCAACTGTATACAATTGAGACAAGCATAATATGACATTTTCATTGTACACAAAATGTTAAAAAATACATGTGCAAAAAATTATAATTTTTATAACAATAATAAAGTAATAAATATATATATATATCTTTGTCTACTTTTTATCCTTTCCATAAAATACTATATTTTCTTGAAATGTTCTATAATTTTTAAATACTATAATCAGCTGAAGAAATTTTGGCAACCCTAATTAGAACACTGGCGGGGTAGGTTGACATTCTCGTATATTTATTAAAAGCGAATGTAAACTATGTGTTAACTAGGCAACAACTTTTGAATTTCTGCGAACTACCCAACCACGCGGTGACCGCAAGCGACCGCACACCAGCACGACACACTCCATTTGTTATGTTAACATTGCATTTTTGATATGCGGTAACTATATTAGGATATCTAAACTTGTTTGAAGTTGCATGAAAAACTTAACACACACCTGCTTCAAGTTAAATTACAATCTGGGACCGAACGATGAGGTACCAGGTACCAGCACTACTGTGCTACATAATTATTTATGCTAATTATACGCATTATATTTTATCGAATTACTTCTATTCTCATTACAGCCTCAGTGACGGGCATCTCGTTGCTGGTCGGAAATTTTATGACACCACCCATAATGGGCAAATTCGGACGAAAGATAGCACACTACACCGTCACCGTGCCCATCATATTAGGCTGGTTTATTATCATACTAGCCTCTAACGTGGAGGTAACTTTATTGAATAATTTCTGATAATAATACGTCCTTTAGAAATATATTATTATATTATTCATGATTTATTTAATTTTGATATATATGTACTATACTCAGGATAAAGTACCCCGATAGCAATTTAAACTTGATTCAGACGTGCGTCAAGTTTGCGACGCAACTGTATACACTTGAGGCAAATTAAATTAAACTATCCATTACCACGCGAGAAAATTAGGTACCGAAATAAATACAAAACCTTTGTTGTCTATTTGAAGTAGCAGTTTTTACTATATAAATGTAAAAAATGTTTAGTCATATTTGATTTAACTAATTACTACAAAAGAAAAATCAAACATGCAGCAACTTTACACGCTGTCGAGATAGATGGACAATCTCTATCTCGGAGTGAAATGTATGATAATTTAATTACTTAACTTTTTATATGTGTATGTAATAGTAATTTCATTCCACAAATATTTCAAAACTATCGATAGTTTGTTAGAAAAATCAAGATTTCATAATAATTTTAAAATAAAATCAATAATTTAACTTTCCAGGCCCTGATCATAGGAAGATTACTTCAAGGACTATCGGTAGGCATGCTCATGCCTCTGCGTTCCGTTCTCATTGGCGAATACACCAGCCCACAAAACCGAGGCGCTTTCCTCACCACCGTATCTCTTGCACAGGCTTTCGGCATATTCTTCGTTCACCTTGTCGGGTCACTGCTGACCTGGCAACGAACCGCTTTGATATGTGTTTTCTTTTCTTTTGCAAGTCTAATAATGACTATCTACTCACCAGAATCGCCAAGTTTCTTAGCTGCAAAAGGAAAATATGATGAATGTAGAAAAATCTTTCGATGGCTCAGAGGTGATGATGAAGATGATGAATTAGAAGAGATGATTCAAGCGAGACTAATCATTGAGAAAGAAAAAATTGAAGCGAGTTTGAAGACTAATCGATTTAATGAAGCTCTGGTGATAGTGAAAAAGAAAGAGTTCTATAAACCTATTCTTCTAATGGTCCACGCGTATTGCATGACACAATTTGCAGGAGGAACCACAATGGCAAGTTATTCGACCCAGATCATAGGTACACTGATGGGATCTGGCGCAAATGTGCATTTCTGGATGGTAGCTCTTGACACTCAAAGGATAATTTCAAACACTGCAGCAATTTATGTGATAAATAAAACGAAAAGAAGAACAATGATGTTTGCCACGGGAGGAATTTGTGTCATCAGTCATTTAGCCATTGCTGCGTACTTGTACGCAAAAAATAATAATTTCCTCGCATATGATGCTCAGTGGATACCTATTACATTAATCAATATACATTTCTTTTCTGTAGCCACTGGCATGGTGCCTTTGCCAAGTGTTATAGCCGGAGAAGTCTTTCCGTTGGAGTACAGAAGTATTGGTGCCAGCGTAAGTTTCGTGTCAGGTGCCAGCTTTATCTTCATTGTATTGAAAACTTTCACGGGGCTAATTGACAGTGTTGGACTTCATGGCACATATACTTTGTACGCAATTATTTTGACATATAATTTAATGGTTATATGGTTCTTATTGCCAGAAACGAAAGATCGCACTTTACAACAGATAGAAGATGAGTTTAGAGGAAGACCATTAGCTCCTGAAGAGTTGGAAGAGAGGCAGTCGCTGCAGTCAGACCCTGTGACAGCATATAAGAGGAAGATTTCTATGAGAAGATGCAGCAGTCCCATTTTAGCTTAACTTTTCAATATTAATATCATATTTCGTACATATTTGTGCTTTCCAAAATTACATAAATTTCTTATTTATGAAGTTTATAGTTGAGATGTCAATGTCACAAGTCCTATTTCTGAAAGTATGTGAAGTCGGTGTAAATATTTAATCCATTATAGTTAACCCATAAAATATTACATTACATATCTTAATCTCTTGTAGTTCTTGTGACATCCAAATAAAAATTAACTCATAAATAGAATAAAAGCTGCTTGCTTAGTAAGTTCTGAGTTACCTATGCATTTATCCATGTTAAAAAGCTTTTACTTTTAAGATTTTAGAGAACAATACATTACATATAGATAGTGCAGAAAACTTACTAAGCGAGTAGGTTTTTTTATTCTTTTCAGGCATTACTTTTCATTAGGATATCACAAGAATTACAAGAGGGGCAAATGTTACAATGAGTATAAAAAGCTTTCTACCTGATATGTAAACAAAGAAAGACAAAAACAGCTACGTGATAATTAAGACTAGGTACACTACGCTTATTACCTACACCAGGGGTCACCAAATGGCGGACCGCCGTCCGGATCCAGACCGCCAACGTATTTTGTGCGGACTTTAAAATATAAGAATATATCAAAACAAAATAGCCCGCGTTTTATAACTTGACTATCCGACGAGCGATGATATCAACAACAATTATTTATTGAACCAAGAATTGATATCCGATGGTTGCTAGTCATCATCTACCAAACGACCGCGACAGTCTTATAATATCTAAAAATGGACCTCTAATGAAACTAATTGGTGATCCCTGACCTACGCCTTAATATTTTCTAAAAATTGTAAAGGTTTGTAAAATATAGTTGCCGCGTGACTGTATGAGCAAGCTAAGGAATAGGGTATTTTACGAACTTGTATAGTACCTAATATTTCTTTACAAAGCAAATGTGATTGGTAGCAGATGCCAAGGAAGAAAAGGCTGTCTTATGAAAATCAAGTAGTCAGTGTTAGCTGACGAAAATATTAAAAGCTATCGCATCTAGGCGCAAGTGTGAGGAGAATGACAGCATTTGAGGAGACGAAGGGTGTAAGAAATTGGAAAATATATTTTTACAATAGGAACGCCAAAATGATCTATTTATATACATTTACGGTTAATAGTTACGGTTAATGGAGCTATAGAATTAGTAAATTTATCTACAAATCTCAATATTTAAAACTGACGGTTTTCTCTATACATTTGTTACTTTTGACATAAATCACATCTTCTTTAAAATGAATGGTCTTTGCTACAAAAAAAATGATAAACTTCAAAGTTTTTACAATAACATTTTGGTTACAACTTCAATCACTGAAAGTTTAATGTGGTGTAATGGTGACAATAAATGCTTGGGAGGAAATCGTGAGAATAAAAATGTAGGTTAAGGTTTAGATACTTTAGATTGTTAGGTTTGCAACACTACTGCAAGTACTATTCAGGCGGCATGTAAATAAAAAAAATACTCCAATAAATAGCTAGCATTGTGTAGACTAAAGTCTACACAATGGTGTATTACAATTCCAAATTTGAATTTAAATTTTCGAATTTTCATCGAATAAATGAATGAGGAGCTCAATGTGGAAATTGTTTTCAATGTGTATTCCGTGGGAATTTCTGCATTTAATCACATTTTTTTTTGCCAAAACTATCGTTTTTTTAATAGTGATTGTTAACAAAGCTTTGTAACATGTAACCAAGGAGATTATTTTCCTAGCAAATATGGATACCTCGTCCACGGAAGCCGCCCAAGTCGTGGCGTTGCTGAATTCAGAGATTAGTCAACGTGTTGTAGCTGCACAATGGCATCTTAGCCCCTCTGCTGTCAATAGAGTGTATCAGCGGTATCGGGAGACTGGTATGTTTACTCGCCGTCCAGTATCTGGTAGGTATTGAGTCACGTCTGAACGAAATGACCGATATACTATGTCAGTTTCTGTAAGAAATCGTCGATTTAACTCTATTCAACTGCAGCAGCGACTCCATGAGATTCGAGGACTGACTGTGAGCGATTCTACTATTAGAAGATTGACGGAGCGTGGCGTGAAACCTCATAAACCAGCTAATAGGCCATTATTGACGGTAGAGCACCGAAGAGCGCGCCTTAACTTTGCACGGGAGCACTAAAATTGCAAGCAAAATTTTCTTTTCTAACGAATGTAAGATCATGCTGTATGACAGCCATTCCCAAAGTGGGCGATAACGCCCCCTTGTGGGCGCTGCAGGCCTAAAGGGGGGCGGTAAGAGACCCAGAAAAAAAAATGGGGGCGTTGTGTAGAGTATGGTATGGAATGGCTGTATGGTAACGACGGAAGAAAGAAGGTGTATCGAAGAGAGGGAGAGCGTTTTGCACAGTGCTGCACTGAAGAAAGAGTCAGTTACGGTGGCGGTTAATGGACGGATTGGGGAGGCATAACCGCCAATGGAAAACCGAACTTGCTTTTGTATCTGAACCTCGCTTACCATCATTGAATGGGTCACGTTACATCGAAGAGTGTCTGGAGCCTCATGTGGGGTACCTCACGCACGTTTTATTGGCGAAGAGTTCATTTTTATGCAGGACAATGCCAGGGCTCATACCGCAAATGAATACCTGAACGAAGTCGGTATTACGGTTATGGGCTGTCCAGCAAAGTCCGGATATGAATCCCATAGAACACCTATGGGATGAGTTGAAGAGACGAGTAAGAGCGAGAGATCCTGCTCCGGAGACGCTTGGCCAGCTTAAAACAGCTATACGAGAATGGGATAACATCCCTCAACACAAGATTGTGACTTATCCGTTCCATGAGGAACCGCATGGAAGCAGTCATTAGAGCCCGGGGAGGAATTACGAGATACTGAATAAACTTTTTTTAAACATTATTTTGTCTTACGTCTTTGTTTCTAACATTTTACAAATTCTTCTCAAAGGGTAAAACCATACCTGTTGAACAAAACACGCTAGCTAAAGAAATCTAATTTTAATTTGAAACATCAACGTTTGTTAAACGATACCTTATAATATCCGCAATTAACTGGCACTATTTCTTTTTTTTGTTTTAGCGTAAAAAATTCATAAGACTCATTCAAAACTAAACTTCAGGGGTGTTTCGATTTTTTTGATGAGAAGTATATTTATAACTTTTTTTTGGTTAGGTTAAGTCTTTTTACCACAACGCGTGAGCTAAGCGAACATGTCGCGGCAGCGCTCGGCGAAGCGCTAGATCGGAATCCGCGTTATACATTGAGCAGTATTGAAACAGTAGTCTGCACTCTTAAAGAGATAGTTGAAATCGAGAAATTTTATCTCGAAACATCTCTATAATCCTCCATCTCTTTTCATCTTTTGCTGTTGGTATATTTAAATGTATAGCAATGTTATATATTTGTGTGTATAACATTGCTATATATAGATGTGGTAACTTACTTCCAAGTGCAGTATTGAAACAGGAGTCCGCCCTCGTAAAAAGATATCTCGAAACATCTCTATCTCTTTTCATCTTTGCTGTTGGTATATTTATATATAGTATCTTATATAAACTAGTAGGTGTATTTCCGAGTTATTTCCAGGAGTTAGGAAGAGACGTTGCGCCATTGCACCAACTCCATCAAGGAATATAATACTCCTCTAACTCCATTCACTGCGCCAAATGTGCCGGCATTGTCAGGATGACAGCTTGTCAAGTTTATTTATTTAGTTTATAGAAAATGTTACTTTACATAGTACAATCTACTATTTTAAATAATTGCTTATTTTTTTTTATTGGCAATAATTATTTCATGGCGTCTTACAATTTTTTAATTTTATTGTATGACATTATATTTTTTATTACCAATTCATAGCAATTCTGTCTATATTTTCACCAATTTTGAAGTGCCGTTAAATGCATCCCTAATAGAAATTGTGAATATGTTTTTAAATTGTTCATGAAATCAATGGTTTATTTATTTATCATTTGTGAGACAAAAATAATAAGATATTCATTAATATGAGTAAATTATTAGGGCCACTGCGCTCTGCATTATGCCCGCCACACACGATCAAGTATGTATGATCAAGCGCGTCCAATTTGCATGAAGCGGAGGTCGCATCAAGTTTTGATTGTGTGGTATTGGCATTGTAGGGGCTTCATGCCAATTGGACAGGCTTGATCAAGCATACTTTAATACATGCTTGATCAAGCATACTTGATCGTGTGTGGCGAGCATTAGAAACGGTTGTCTGTGCATTAAATCTATCATATATGTATAAAGAAAAATAAAATGTTATTTAGTTACTAAGCGCAAAACTTGCAGAACAGCTGAACCTGTTTAATAGTTTTGTTTACATGTTCGCAATAGCAATAGTCCGAGTAAGGCTTCGATCGCAAATAAAATGAGTAAGGTTTTCATAGAAAGAAAAATTGGAAAGTGGTCCGAAAAAATGGGAAAATTGGAAAAAAACTTGAGTATTTTTTTATGATTTTTTTTTATAAATTCAAGACATAATTCACACATAATAATAATTTTTTTATAATATTTCCTGAGCCACAGCAGGTGTACTATAAAAATTAATATTTGTGCATTATATGAAAATAACTAAACATTGTGAACACAGTATCTGTAGCTGTGAAAAATATTTTAATTTTATCGAGCAATATGAACATTATTGCGTTAATTACTCCTGTGGTAGGTTCAAAAGAGAAATTACATCGGACTAATATTTCATAAAATCGTAGCGCTAAAAGTGACGTTGGCAGTCTTCATTATTCTAGTTTATAAGTCCGCCTAATCATTCCTCGTAAGTAAGAAAAAGGTAACGTCAACAAATAAATAAAATACAACATTATTTTATAATTTCTCTATATTATTTGGTACACAATAGTCTGTCAATCTGTCCAACCATACGTGGTGAAGTTGCTTAAAAATTGTTCGTATTTTCAACAAATCTAAATTACAATAGTTTACAAATATATAGACACGGCGCATGCGCAGGCGCAGGCTCGCCAGTATAGTTGCACAAACGACTACATTCACTTAACTAGGTTATGTACAAGTTGCTCCATACACACATCACTTGTCTCAGTAAAATAAACAATTTAGTTATCGGGTGATGTTACAATCAGAGATCAAATCAAAAACGCACGTGGAAACTTAAAACTTATAATTTAACAGCCATTTTTTAATAAATGATACGGTTAACATACTGACAATTCTGAACATTAATCATTTGATATACCTATACCGCCAAAAATATGTAGAGTTAACAAAAAAATCGATATTATTTCAAAAATTTTACCTAATCTATCAATTTATCGATCGATCCATTTGCTCTATATGTAAACACGTTGAAGCAATTCATATTTCATTTAAAAACTGATTGAATTAAAAATATAAATGAGTAAAAACTGATCAAAATATGTTCGATAATCCAAATCAATGCATTTTTCCTTTTATAGTTTTTTGCCTTCAATTTGTTCTTCAAAACATGAAACATGAATAAAAAAAAAATTGAAAAAAACGCATTGAAATGAATTAATCCAAACATTGATACATTTTTCCCTTTCTTATTGATTTGTTCTTTAAAATAGAGTAACCACGTTAACATAGTTCGTAATTTAGAAACTAAATTAGGTAATATAAAAAAATGAATCAATGATCATCACAAAATTATTGTCAGTCAAACTAACCTGATAAATTACACTTCTGAAGGGATTCCCACACCTATAGTTGCTTTCTACATATTTTTATCAGTAAATAATGATATCAAAATGTCAGTCATATTAACGTGTCAATTCACTAAAACTAATAACAATCCAAAACATTAAAAATTTAATTTATATAAAAAATAAAAGGGACTAAAATTAGCAATGGCTCGCGGCCATACAGCCGAACTTACTTGCATCAAATCATTATTTTATACTAAGTTCATATACATAATATATAAGTTCACTGGTCTCGGAATACAAATAAAAATTGTATACATTTATTAAAATAATATAAAAAAGCTAAAATACAAATCACTAAACATTATATTAATCTCTAAACCGCAGTTGTTCCACGAATCAACATGCAAGTAGCAACTTGGAAGGCTAAAAGCAAATTAACTAATAGCTGAACACTTTCAATACGTTTTATGTTCGTTATAAATAAAAATTGAAATATATTTAAATGGATATTTATTTTCTTTTTCCTGAACTTTACGCATTTATTGTGTTATCTAATGGAGATGCTCGCTTGTTAAACGAAATATGGATATTACTGGCCGCTCTAGTTCGTGTGATGCTCATAACATAACCTCTTGGGTGTGTTACAATCTAGAGACATTATTAATAGAGTAGGCGATTGTCGATCTAACGCGTAAATGGAAACGTCCTGACGGAAGAGTGAGAAAATGTATGTAATGACTCGCTCCATCTTGTCTATGCTCGTAGTGATAAGTTGCATTTTTTGTGCTGAAGACAGCTATATCCGTACATCTATATATATTTTTTTTAGTAGGGTTCTCCCTGAGGAGGAAAGGTGAAGGATTGCTTCTGTGCCCATATAACCGATGTCTGCAGTAGTAAATAGACAAAATTCTTAAATTTCATTAAAACGTCGATTTAATACATTTTAATGTCTCTTGGAGTTTCTGGCGGAAAATATATTGAGGCAGTATTTCTAGTAGGTTCCACTGAGGCAGACTAAGCTACTAAAGTCTTTACGTCACTACTTAATTAGCAGTTATTTCAACAATTCCACAATAATGCACAACAGTGTAGACACTGGGACGCAAAACTACGCCCATTTCACATCACAATATCCGCCAGTAACAATTTGCAAATAATTAAAATAAACGCCCAACCGCTCCCCATAAAATAAAAAGAGTAATTAAAAATTATTTCTTCTACATATAGAAGAAGAGACCGAATGAAATGCCGACATGACGCAATTTAAGTCGTCTCTCATGCAATATTAATAATATCTCTAAATCTCTATGGATACAATTAGGGGTGTTTGTTTGTATGTTAGTGACACAACCAATGTAATACAGAATATAAATAAATGCTAGAGGCTCCAGGGTACAGAACCTACACAAATTTTAACAAAGACAACGAGAGAATGATTTTTCGTGTTTGTGCACGTTTCACGCGGAAACCGTTTAACGGATTTAGATGAGACTTAACATGGTGGGAAATACTTTAAAACATACCATCCAACAAAATTCAAAAATATATGCAACTGATGCCACGGACACAGGTAATTTAGAAATACTGTGTCCTTAGAAGGCGATACACAAACTGTCTCTTACAATGACCTATTTCTATAAGAAATTGACAGTATTTCCATCCTAACATGACTTTGTTCTCCTCTTTCTTGCACCCTCTCGAGTCCAGTCGTGATACAACAAAGCGAGCATGAACGTTAGATAACTTCTCTAACCTTTAGCAGAATGGATATCGCAGTACAAGAATTCAAATATCAATATATCCTTAGGCTATGCCAAATTATATTTATTAAGCAACACTGTTTTAAACATTTTATAATGTTTACATTGCACTGTCATATGTGATACGACAAATAAATAATTTATTCGTATATTTAAAAAATAGATAAAATCGAAGCTTAAAACTCATTATATCATACAAATAATGTAATATGTAGATGGAAACACACGAGAATGCATAAATACAATTTAAAACAATTATATGCGTTTGATAATTTAGAAAATTTCATCAAAGGAGTTCAAAATGCATTACGATTAATTATAACACTGAAAGAATCAACGAGAACCTTAGATAAAAAAATAAAGTCTACCTGTTGCTAATGCAACCATTTCGCAGCTTATACGTCTCACTCCTGAACACAAGCCTCATGTAGCAAATGGTCAGAAAGAGACAAACATACAAGTACAAATATACCATATAAGACAACTTCAAAAAGATCAAATAACTTAACAGACACTAAAATAACTGAATATAAAAATACTTGGCGCCATAGTCACTGACCGCTGTCAACCCCCATACTGAATTTAGCGTGACTTCATATGACGTGTGAAACTTTCTGAACCCAAACCAGTCTATTGACTTCGTCACAATAGCGTAAAAAATACCGTCATGAGTTTTAAACTCGAAATAAGGCTGAAATATTGTTTCTCGTGTGAATCAACCTTTAGATCTTATAAGGCGACGTGTACACGTCCAAAGCTCTTCTATGATTAAAACTAACGAGATAGCGTCTCGTAATACATACACAGAAACTACATATTTACACATTATAAAATATTAATCAATCTTGAGAACACAGTATCTATTTCGCGCACACGTACCAACATAACATATGTTTACGCTATGTACCAGAGAGTACAAACATTACACATTTAAAATTTCAGTTCTATTGCGACAATTACAGGTTTATCAACATGAATATCAAAAATATTGTGAGTGTACCAACAACACTCATATTTGAATCCTGCTCGCTACTGGGTGATTCCTTCCATCGTAGCCTATCGACAGATAAGAAAATTGACGAGACTAATGTCAACAAATAATTACCTAAATATTACATGGCATTGTAATTCAAAACGATTTGAACTAATTAAAATTGTCTCCACTTCTCTTCTAAGATTTACACTGTAGTCTTCCAAAGTTTCTCCAGCTTTAATGATAAGGCGAAGGGGCCTACCAATTCCAGATTATCCATTGAATAATAATTTAATTTATACATACCGTACCATGTTTGTTCATAAGATATTATGAATACAGATTAAGTATAACCATTTGCTGCGTATTTTTTTTTCGATTTTTAATTAGAGTAATAATAATAATCTTTATGATAATATGATCAATGTTGATATGAGTTGTTCATTATTGAAAAATTTATTTATGGGATTTCATACAATTTTAAAAGCCTATGTGGACTGCCACAGTTTTAGCATCAATCCCACAAACTCGAGATTGAATTCACTACAAGAACACTGCTTATTTATAAGCATGGTTATGCATGCTAGCTTGTTATAATTGTCTTTGTTTATTAAAGAATGCTATTAACTTATTTACTTATCAGAGACTTATCAGAAATGTTATGTTGGTACGCCTGAGTCTAATATTTTATGACAATCAATTCATTTAACATTAGATATTCGATCTTATGTAAAAGACTTACAATCCAAAATAGAAGAGTGGAAAACCATAGGAAAGAATGTCAAACACCAAGTACAGATATTTAGTCTAATTGAATACCATAGCCAAACATAAATAACAAACATTACTTATATTTTCTTATGACTAACTACATAGGTTTTCCTCTGATAGCGCTTCTTGGACAACCACTTGATAATACTAAATTATAATTACAACCAGTCCAAGCAGATTAGTCGCAAACCACGATATATTTCAATACAAATCGTTGAAGGACTGGAACTAACTATGACTATTAACACTTGCCTCTCTAGCAAGAAACGGTTCGATTCCCAGTTGAGCCTAAACAGTGGTCCGTCCAAGAGCATTCGGTCGTTTCGCTACAAGGCCACCTCACGCACACTTCCATATCACAACACTACTTAACTATCAGTTTTCCTTGCAAAAATTTTCAATTCATTAAAAAATTTCACCTAATTTTATTAAAAAAATATTTACAATTTCATCAGAGAACTACCTCTCAACTCTTAGCGCACTAACAACGCTTAATGTAACATTTCTTACATTCGGTTAAACACAAAATGATCAATTTGGATGTACTCTCCAGTAGCCATTCATATGCCACGATTCGAAACTCGCCGCAAAAAGTAATGCGAATGACTCGGAAACTTTTGCGATTCCGCGAAGTAAACGTCAATTTGCTCGTGTTTTCTAAGTCAAGTATGTAATTACTCCAGACGACGACACTAGCGCCCCCAAACGCCTTGACGTTCCGTTAAGAGATTGTTCATAACGCAATCGAAATTGTAACAACATTGATATAACATCGAATTTAAAACACTATTGAGTACCGGTTCTAAGTGTTACATAAAATTCGTTTCAATTGTGTATTTGACTACTTTGTAACACATAGCTATAATAAGAGATACAGTATGGTAAAAATATTATTATTTTAAAGTAATACACATTTTAAAGGGTAAATCACTAAAAATATACCTTAAATTTCAATATCGGCCCAAAAACGAGACTGCTTAATCGTTTGTAATAATATAATTTAATCTAAAAAATAACTTCACAAGCTTGCGATTATCCGAGATCGCGCGATATACAGATTAAAAGTTATGATTTTCATCGAACGAAATAAATAAGTATCAGATATTTATCAAAATAAACTTCTAATTTTCTAATATAACCAGTTGATGAATTTAATTTTACCACTGCAGTCAAAAACCTAGTAGTGTTTGAATGAATAAACATCAAACTTAAAAGAACTTACTCTGTTTACTCTGAGGGCATTTCACTACAACACTGATAACATTGAATTTTTAACACATGTAGAATTTGATATAATTTCATTATTACAGTTAGTATTTGTCTTTAGGATTCTTTATTATCCATGTATACTTTGTATTTATTTCAAATAAAGCCCATAATCGTAGTAATAGTGCTAGAAACTAAACACATTCGGATGACAATCAATTTATAGTCTTATCAATAACACATAAAGTCTCAAATAGAATATGACAATTATGTTTTGCATTATATTCAGTCCAATCTATTTGACATTTGATATACAGTTCAACTTATATAAGACATTATGAACATTAAAATTAATGTCACAGAGTTGTTTATTATGGAAACTGCTTCTATTATAAAGATTCAGTTACACATATTGTTTTATTCAAATATGTGATGACGTCACTATTCTAGTAGACTAGTTTTTGAATATAGAATTTATGTGATATACTTGAATGCTGTTTCGACGCTACTTTCATGTATAATTAAGAACATATCTCAACTTGTTAAAATTGTGTAATTCCACGATGAAATGGTCACTATTAATATGGTTTCGAGCAACGAGCTAACGCCAATATTTAGTAGTAGCAACACAAACCATGAAATGATTTAATGCTGCCAGATAAGTTAGTTTAAATTAATCCGATTAATTGTTATTGAAAATTAAATTAAAAAGCGTATGTCGCAATTTAATAAAAAAAAATTGTAGGCAACACAGAGATTTCATAATTTATGATATGGTAACAATAATTCATGAGTATGAGTCTTCTATGACCAAAGCCACAAAATTTGTTTACAGTTTTGGTACAGTTTGGAAGAATATTTGTATTTTTTTATTCTTAATTATGAGAGAAAGAAATTAAGATTGCAACAAGTATTTATTAATTACAAAATATTCTGTTACTTCCAACAATAAATACACAAAAACAAACATTTTATTTGATTCAATAATCAAAACAGCTAAGTAAAATGTTATATAAAAAATGATCAGTTGTATCTGAATTTGAAGAATATTCCTCCGTAACTGCTATTGATACATATATATCTTCACGCTGTATCCTTAAGGGGATAATCACAGAGGACGGAGCGCCAAGCGTCGCGGTCCTTACATACTTCTTTCGCTTCCTCAAATCTCATCATTCTCCTATTCCTATTATATCATTCTGTTATTGATATTATGTTCAAACTATTTCATTATTATCAGATAATCAATCAATATATCAATTTGATATAAAAGTAATCTCAATCGCTGCACATAACACCAAAATTAGTATTAAGGAATATTCTTCAAATTCAGATACAGCAGACTATTTTGTCGAATTTTTCATCAGACAAGTTGTAACCAGAAACTTATATTAACACACATCTCATACCAGGAATATAACAGGTAATCTTTAAAACTGATTACAATGGATTCATATTATCCATCTTCCGTTAAAAAATATTTAAAGGTAATGTAAGTTAGAATGTAGTAGATAACCACCGAAATTACAACGAATTTCTAAAATCCTTTCACCCATATTTAGAATGAACCTTCAGGGTGCAAAGAGGTTCTATATAATCCTGTTAAATTCCACGTGGGCGAAGTCGCAGGTGACAGCTCGTTTAATATATTTATGGATTAGAGTATGCTAAAAGCAATATTTCCCGAGTAATTATTGCCAAGAATTCAGGTATAGCAGTGAGACAAAAAATAATTTGATCGATCCATAAATACATTTATTTACCATTGATTGAACTATGCTCTCGTGTTGGAATAAACTAGTTACAAAACAAGGGCGTCAGACCGTGTGATCATAGCTCTATCGCTTCACACGCTAGTAGTGGGTCTTGCCAGGAATTCAGGTATAGCAGTAAGACAAAAAAAGTTGATCGACCCATAAATACATATAACTGATATTGATTGAATTGATTGCTCTTGTGTTCGAATAAAATTAAAGTTAGATACAAGGGCGTCAAACCGTGTGATCACAGCTCTACAGCTTCATCAGCCGGCAGTGGGTCGTGCCAGCAATTCAGATGTAGTAATGAGACAATAAAAGTTGATTGACTCATAAATACATTTAATTGCCACTACGCATTTGTGTTTGAATAAAATTAAAGTTACATACAAGGGCTATGTATGCTGTAGTGTTCGAATAAACTAGTTACAAAACGAGGGCGTCAGGCCGTGTGGTTACAGCTTCACAGCTTCATCGGCTGGCAGTGGACCGTGCCAGGAATTAAGGTATAGCAGTGAGACAAAAAAAAGTTGATCGACCCATAAATACAATTAAGCGTCATTGATTGAACTTGTATGCTCTTGTGTTCGAATAAACTAAACTTACAAAACAAGGGCGTCAGACGGTGTGATCGCAGCTCTACAGATTTTTCAGTTGGCAGTAGACCATGTCAGGAATTAATGTATAGGCAGTGAGACAAAAAAAATGTATCGACCCATAAATACATTAACTGCCATTGATTGAATCAAGCTCTTGTGTTCGAATAAAACTAAAGTTCGATACAAGGGCTCTTGGGCTATGTATGCTCTTGTGTTTGAATAAAACTAAAGTTAGATACAAGGGCGTCCGACCGTGTGCTGGCAGCTCCTCGGCTCCGCCGGCTGGCAGTGCGCGGGCGGGGGCGGGGGCGGGGGCGGGGGCGGGGGCGCGGGCGCGGTCAGTGCGCGGCGTGGCGCGGCGGGCGGGCGCGGCCGGGCGCGGGAGTGGCAGTGGCAGTGGCAGTGGGCGGGGCTCCGCGGGCGGGCGAGCGCGAGCATGCGCACGCGCCGCACACGTAGTCGTCGTCGTCTCGTAGGGCGCCCCGCGCCAGCCCCACACAGTGCATGTGGAACCACTGGTCGCAACCGCCGTCGCACTGCACCCAGTCCACCTCCTTGCCTGCGCACAGGTTATACTATTATACTAGCTGTACCCCCGACTTCGTCTGCGTGCCAATATTTTTCGTGGTTTTCCCAGTTTAGATTACATATACAATTGTACATGTATGTAAAGGTGTACAAAGATTGTAATAAATTCTCGAAATCTTACGCAATTTTTTGCTCAAACTCCAAACACCGACATTCGGTGCTGACCGAGTCTAATCTCTGGAATATCCTGAGGATGCTTCGCTGAGAGGCGGAACCCGTGTCAATTGGTAGTTTTTGGAATTTGAGCGAAAAATAGCTAAAGATTTCAGGAATTTATCACATGAAATAGATTTCCGCAAAGTAACACCTGAGTCTATACAACATGTACAAAGATTGTTTTTAAAAAAAGCCTAACCCACATCTGTCTCCGGGCACATACTATTTCTGTGATTTAGCATTTCCCATTCAAAATTTCATTCCCCTTTTCACCTCCCTTGGGGTAGGTTTTTCATAAAACAGTAGCTTATGTCCATTCCCAGGTGTCAAACTATCTTCATGCCGCATCTTAATCAGTTCAGCGGGTTAGCATTTTCTGTACAAAGTTTCATCCCCCTTCTTAACTCTTTAAGAGGTAGATTATAGAAAAACAAGTAGCCTATCATTTGTGCAATCACATGTTCTTACTACATAGCAATTTTCATCAAAATCGATCAAGCCGTTCTTGAATTATTAAAATACTTACAGACAGACAGACAAACATTTAAAAAATGGTGGAACCTAAGTCAGTTGGTCATAAAATAACTATCTAATACAAAATATTAAAGTAAAACTGTAATTACAGACAAACGCTAGACATTTATATAATAGTATAGATAGAAATAAAAAATATGAATTACTCCAATGACACCATGCAACAACGCAATAGAAACTTTTAAACTTTTGCATTGCATTACAATATCTAAAAAACAGGAAATTAACGCGATCACTAGGGTTTCAAGCAAATTTGATTTACTTGAGATCACAGTCGATGCAACTCCGTCGACACCAAAATTCGAAGCCAAAATAAAAGGTGATCGCGTTAACTTCTCGTTTTTTCCGATATTTCCCAAGAGACTTTTGCAAAGTAAAACAAACACAATACAATTCTAATTCGAATACACACATACATATCTTCACGCTGTATTTAATGAGGTATCCAGAGAGGACGTTGCGCCCAGCGTCGCGATCCTTACATACTTCCTTCGCCTCCTCGAATCTCATCATTCTCCTTACACAATTTTGTCTAAGTAAATGAGTGCTTTTGACATTTCCATCAACTAACTTTAAAATCATTGCCCTAATGTCAAAGTCAAATCAATTTATTCAAGTAGATCTAATTGCGAGGTATTTTTGAACGTCAAATCTACTTTAATTCAGTTCGAAAAGAAAACTTGTACACTGAGAAGAACCGACAAGAAACTCAGTTGGGTACCATTTTTTCAACGTCATTTTCTATGATGCGTAAGTTAATCTAATCTCGCGGGGTTATTACCTAAACATTTGCAGACAGCGACAGCTACGCGATCACTACCTGACCGGTGACTAATTGCAATAACAAATTGATATCATGTATGAGGATTGCGTGTCTATTGCGCAATGACCGTATAATTCACTTTTAGCGGTAGATTTAGCGCCACTATATAAATTACATTACACGAATTGTAGTTTTGACAGCAGATATCGCGCGATATTTGGCTGTCACATGCTGGTTATAAGTTAGGTAATGAGCGTCCCGAAATTGCTGCAAAATGTCAAGCTATAATGCATGTTTGAAACTTTTGGATTTCTATACGAGCATATGATAGAATATGAACTGGGGGCCTAGACAAGTGTCTTAATTGTAAATAATAATAATAAATATATTAAACGCTAGTAGAACAGAATGACAATTAACACGTGACCTAGTGTAACGAATTTTAAATTGGTAGTCAAACGTTATTACCCTTTTATTAAATCGAACGAAAAGTAAATTGGTGTGTAAATCGCCCTGTAGACCGTAGCCAAATGTCACTTTCGACTAGTAATAACGTCAGCAAGCGTTCTGACTTTATGAAAGTGCCACTTGTCTAGCCGCTGTGTCTATTGAAAGGAGAGACGGTTAGCACTCCCCTTAAAAAGGATGGAGCACAATAAAATGGTTAAGGCACAACTTGACCACATTTTTTGTTACTGTGTTGTGCTTTGTTTATTTCTGTTTGTTTGTATAAATGTAACGATGTATTGTAATCGTCAATGTGTATGTCGTGTACCTTTTACATAATTCCTTTTGTTTTAGATACCTACATTTATCTGAAAAACAGCAAATCTAAATTTAAATTATTGTTAACAAACTACTATAGTGTCTTCTGCAATACGTGACATTGGCAGAATTAATGTGATTGACACATTAGAAGCCATTATTTAGAAGTTGAAGTTGAAGTCTAGCCGCTCTGAACTATTGTCAGATTTCGTTTGACAAAAGATCTTTGGCACAAGTTGTATATTCGACGTGGTCGGCGAGTCCTAAGTCCTACAGAGGCAGCGCTACGTGTCTACGTGTCTACGCGTCACTGACCGGTGGGCCTTAGGCAGTTGTCGGCGGCGCAGTCCTCGTCGTCGTCGTTGGAGGACTCCGAGGTGGTGGAGTCGTCGGCGGGCCGAGCGCCGCGCCGCGCGCCGCCTGCGCCTGCGCCTGCGCCTGCGCCTGCGCCTCCGGACTGCCCGCTTCTACCGCCGGCTGCACACGCGCACGCAAACACATAAAAACATAGACATTTATTTGTCATCATCGCTCGCGAGTGATCAATTGATACAAAACTATATATAGAGATAATAAAAAACACTAAGTAATAACCTCTTGAGTAATTTATTCTTAACCTCATCTCCAATAACTTGTTCTAAGACTTAATAATTCATACCTTTTTTAATACAAAAATAAGAATACATTGGATGTTCCTGAAAATGACACCTACTCTAACCGGTCGCTAAATCAGTACAAGAACAACATACAGAGTTACAAAGCAGTGTATACAGAGTAATTAAGTTTTAGACAATACAAAAAATAATTTTTGGGAGACCCAATAAGTTTTGGAAAAAGTCGTTGAATAAAAGGTGTTGGGTATGATAACAAAAATTTTTTATTAAGAGATTATTAGTATTTTTCAAATAACTCTGTATACAGGAGGCACAGCATTACGATCTTCCATGTATCGCATGTTGTATGGGTGGGTTTTCGAACGAGGAGATTTTATTAAAAACTAGATGATCCTGTGAACTTCGTACCACCTAAAATAGATTTGATTGTAACTCTTCATAAGCGATTAACAGTTATACATGACGCAGCTGTCAAACGATAGGTGCGCCACGTACGGCATCTATTCAAAGTAATCCGAAGTGGCAAAGTAATCCGAACTGACAATTCCTATACAAAATCACCAATTTAGATTTTTTCGATTTTTCGGCTGTTCCGGTCGGTCTACATTAGGTGGTCTACATTAGAAAACAGGCACGACAATGTGCGTGCGTGCGATTACAGGCGTGTATGTGTATATGCGTGTATGAGTGTGTAGGTGTGTGTGTGTGTGTGCGTGTATGTGTGTGGGAGTGTGTGTATATGTAGTATGAAGTGAGTGTGTTGTTTTATGTAGATTTTAAATTAATATTATTAATAGTAAAGACCTTTACATTTTGTTTCTGTAAGTCTAATTTAAGACAATAATATGTCTGTAGCAACATCTAATGCATGTAAGATTTGCCTGTTATTGGGTTTACATTATGTCTATTGTTTCTGTATCATTACTCTATTTTTTTAAAGTGTAAATCTGTTGGCAAGTTTAAATAAAAAAAATAAAAATATATGTGTATGAGTGTGTATGCGTGTGTGTGTGTACGTGTGTGTGTTTGTATGAGTGTGTGTGTGTGTGTGTGTATGTGCGTGTGAGAGTGTGTGTATTTGAGTGTGCATGTGTGTGTACGTGCGTGTGTGTACACATGTACACTGTACTCACCCGCCCGGGGCTGTCGAGTGTGCTTGGCGCGCGCGGCGGCCGCCAGCCCGCGCTTGCGCCGCTCCTGCCGCGCCATGTAGTGCTTGCGCATCATTAGGCCGGAGCCCGACGATATGCCCTGGAGGAACACGCATACACATTTTAAATCTATAAAAATCTGTTTCTTTGTTAACGCATCACAAAAAACCACTACACGAATCTGAATGGATGTAAAAAATTTGCATAGAAATTTAATGGGAAACATTGTGACATCACTAACAGAAAATAGTACATTTCAATACAAGTGGAAAGTATGTCATTTCATATGTGGAAATGACAATTCCGCACGTGCATCGAACGACGTTTTTTAATACATTTGCGAAAAAAATATAAATAAATAAAAAAAATCCAGAAATGTAATTTCGCGGGAGTAAGTTTCTTTTTTTTTTCTTTAGAGGGGACATGGCAGGGCAACGGTTTCTATGCATGCAGCGAATTCAATGACAATAATTTATCTAAATTCAAAATAATTTTAATAGCTTTATTTATTTATTTACATTATATATTTACATTCATACACACGTGTGTATATTACATTACTTGTATATGTGGTACACATGTGGACGTGTATATTAAAAAAAAAAAATTAAATTTAATTCATGTATTAATAGTATTTATGCTGTAAAATAATCATTTCATACAAAAATTTTGTACAGAAAACTGTTTGATTAAAAACCTCCACGCATTTGGATGTTATATGCAGGAGGAAAACAAAAAACATTAGTTTGAAAAAGAATAAATTTCCGCACGCTAAACAAACATGGAAAAGTCTACTTTTTGAGCAAATGTATTAAAATATAATTTATGATACTGCATAAGTTAATTGGTTGAGTGACATTTGAAGCATCGTGAAACACAAGCAGAAATTATAACATTAATATGTAACCCTGCAATAACATTTGGAAATATTACATTACATATCCTCACGTCGTATCCCTAATGGAGTAGTCAAAGAAACAGGATATGGATTTTGACCTGCTGATCATGCATATGAAATTAGTTTTGACGTATGTATATCACATTTTTTTTAACCATATACATACATACATATCTTGACGCTGTATCCCTAACGGAGTAGTCAGAGAGAACAGAGCGCCAAGTATAGCAGTGCTTACATAGCTTTTTCGGCTTTGCAATTCTTGTCATTCTTCTTATACATTTTCGTCTAAGTTGATTATAATTCGAAATATAATATGTGTATTTCAGTAATTTAACACACGAATACATCGTTATTTCAAGTAATTGTTCAAATAATGGGTTCACACTGATTTTAAAGATCTTAAAATCCTTTACAACAAAAGTTAAGACTTCCAAAAATGTTACGGTACGAAATTGTATACCTGTTTTCTGTTGAGATAATTTGTAGTCGTCGCTGAGCCTCGTTTTACTGTAGATTTTGATGCAGATGTGCCTGAAACAATAATATTGTAATGTATTAAAAGAAAAACCCTATCTGTATATCATTTTACAGTTTCCCATGGTATACATTTTGTTGATGGTTAGCAAGTTACTAGAGGTAATGAGATCTATAGATAACTATAAATTTTTCTGGTGGTGTCTTCCCATCAACACTCAGATAGATGTTTTTTACTTTTAAAGAATTGCGCAAAGCGTGTGTACGTGTGCGTGGGCGTGTGTATGAACGTGTGCGTGTCTGTACGTGTGTGTGGGTGTCTGTACGTGTGCGTGGGCGTGTGTATGAAAGTGTGCGTGTGTGTACGTGTGTGTGGGTGCCTGTACGTATGCGTGTGTATGTTCTTGTGCGTGTGTGTATTAGTGTGTGAGTGTCTGTACGTGTGTGCGTGCTCGTGCGCGCGCGTGTGTGTGTGTGCGTGTGTGTGTGTGTGCGTGGTTGTCTGTACGTGTACGTTTACGTGGGTGTGTGTATGGGCGTGTGCGTGTGTCTGTGCGCGTGTGTGAGCGTGCGTGCGTGCGTGCGTGACCCACCGTGACCGTGGGCGTGGGCGTGGGCGTGCGGGTGCGCTGGGTGCGCGACGTGCGCGTGGTGCGGGTGGTGCGCGTGGTGCGCGAGCGGGCGCGTCCTCTTGAGCTGCAGGTGCGGGCGCGGCGCGCGCTGCGCCCGCTTGCGGCGGCCCGCGTCCAGCGTGCGCGAGCACGCGCGCCGCCCGCCCGCCGCCGCGCCGCGCGCCGCCGCCACCGCGCCCCACACGTGCGCCTGCTCCTCGAGACGGACCTGTCGGGGCCGGGACAGGTCGACTCGTTACTACATTTCTAACAATCGCGGTGTACAACTAATGATTTTTGAAGTTATACATCTTTTAGCATTCATTGAAAATGATTAGAATGTAAATTCAACAGGCAACAGAAGTCACAAATCAATGTAACAAACTTTGAAGTTAGCAATGAAAGACGCGCGTATCAATCTAATACAAAATGAAGTCAGCAACAAAAAAGAGCTTTTTTTTTATATTTCCCCGGTTTTAAATTTAAATTTCATTAGTTTGAAATATCCAATTAAAATTTTTCTAATCGCTCTTTTTTTCAATAAAGATAAATCATTTAATCAAGTGACTTTAATTTAGATCTTTGATATTGAACCAAACTTAAAAATCTAAATCTTACAGTAACTAAATCACTTGTAACTCTCTAAATAGGAAATCTGCTGTATCAATATCATTATACCGAGTCTTGCCATAAATATTGTTACAAGGAAAATGTCGTTTTTTTTTTTCTATTACATAAAACATTTATTACTGCAGAGTGCGTTAGTTTATACATTAATATAGCATTTTAAGATATGAAGCTCATTCAAAACGACCTCAATTGTCCTTAATACAATCCTTTAAATGTTATGGTCAGTTATCGATTGAAACACGCACTTTCTCCATGGGAAAATTCGCCATTGGCAATCTTATAGAATGTTTTAGGGACTCACAAATTATCATGGGGTTTAAAGTATTACCTACTCTCTAAAAGAGACCATAAAACATAATCAAGTAAATTAACATTGGATCTAGATGACAGGCAATCTTCATCTCTGATGAAGTCAGATACGATTCTTTCTAACCACGCTTATGTGAATTGAGCTTTATAACACAGTGCGGAGTCTTGCTGAAAGAACCATTTTTGGTTATGGAACATAAAGAGTTCTTAAGAGGCTTACCAACCTTCTCAAGATTCATATCTTGATACACCTGGGCGGATGTTTTTATACCTTTCTCACAAAAATTACTCCTTGATAGCTACACAGCACTAAATCATCACTGAAGCCGGATAGTGCCCACTTTGTACCCTACTGACTAATTGAGAAGCTTCTTTAGAGCTTAACTGAGCCAATATATCACAACTCCGACAAATAATAATTACCATAGTAGCCATATGTATCACTCCAATGAAATCAGTCTACTTTTATTTTTCGATTAACTATTTGTTCTCGAATGCCAAACCTATTGAATACACGTGTCGGCTGAATGTCACCGTCGAGCCAGCTCATACACTTATTTATTATGAGATAAGTTAATGGGCCACCATTTCGTTAGAAAACAGCATAAACACATTCACATTATATTTGATTTTGTTTGCCTCACTTTGTAATACGGTTAGACTGTTAACTGTTTGAAGTTATAAACTATAACTTAAAAATTTCTAGCTCCTGGACAGAAATAACCGTAAATCCTGGACAGCACGGTACTCACCTCGAGCAGATCCCCCTCTACCATGAGGTCCTCGAGGCGCGCCAACAGAGCGGCCACGCTGTCGGCGGGCGCGGGCGGGGCAGGGGGCGGAGCACAAGGCGGGGAGCGGGGCGTGGCGCTGTAGGCGTGCTCCACGCTGGCCGCGCAGCGCTGCGCGGGCGCCCCCGCCGGCGCCGCGGGCACCGCGAGCCCGGCGAGCCCCGCGAGCGCCGCGGGCGCCGCGGGCAGCGCGGCCAGCGCGGGGTTGGCCAGGGCGCCGCGCGCCGCGTCCTGCCACGCCATAGCGCGCTCGGTCACGCACTGCAGCGCCTCCCCCTCTGCCAGCCGGACGGGCAGCTTCTGCAGCCACACCTGCGCACGCGCATACACAGCTTTAGAATAGGTGTTAACAGTGACAATGTTTTTTTTTTTTGCGGGAACGGGAGAAGTGAGGTTGTCATTTTGTTTAGATTTTCTGTTTTTTACATTTTTGGGAGTTTTAAAGTACAAAAGTATATTGTTTTAAAGTTCTGTATAAGTGAAAAAAATGGAGTAGGTCTAAATAAACATGTGTAGCTGAAGTTGTCGCGCTCTTCCAGGAAGTCCTTTATAACTTCAGTAAAGCTTACTATCACTTTACTGGAGGAGTTTTACAATGGGGAAAAAACTAATTTACTTGTCATTCTGATTCTACTTATTAATACGTGACATTGGCAAATGCGCTAAACTGTGCGCCATGCCATAAAGAAAGAACCGCGACGCTTGGCGCTCCGTCCTCTCTGACTATCTCGTTAGGAATACGGCGTGAAGATATATATGTATGTATTAAAGATGACACCAATTAACTCATTAAAATGTCCACGTAATACATGGCGACATGAAGTTTCTGGCGACAAATATATTGAGACAATCTTTCTAGTAGAATTCATTGAAGCGGACTAAGCCACTAAAAAAATCTCAACACCACACTACTAAATAAGCACTTATTTCAACAATTCGACACAATGCACAACAGCGTAGACACTTGGGACGCAAAACTACGTCATTTTTACATCACATTAACAGCTAGAAACAATTTGTGAATAATGGAAATAACCGCACAACCACTCCCCATAAAATCCCACCAAAATCTCCAGTAGCAGTGATACAGATCTGGTGTGACCTACGTAGCCACTTACATCAAATAAAAAATAAACTAAGTGAATGCTTTCACGCAGACATATCTACGTTTGATATTAAATAGAAATCCATAGCCATAATAAATTAATAATCTCCAAATTAAAATTACAGTAACGAAAAACGTCCTATATTTCTTTAGATGAAATAAGCAAACATTATACGTACTAATAGCGCCAGTATGCGGTCTAATCTGGGTCGTTTAGTGCGTACGCAGTCAGGACACAAAAACTTAGGTTCGGTTGTTGGGAACGGCATCTCAGTCCGATCGGGCGACTCCTCCCGCTCCTCTTTAGCGGATGCTATACACGCAGCTGTTGAGAAATACATGTGATATTATTTTCATTGTAGATTACACATTTTTATTAACTTTTTAAAAATTAATAAAACAAAAAGTTTACTCTTAAGACTCCACTTCACGAGTGTATAATTATTTTATTTCATATATTTCATTATTTCAAAAATAATATAGCCATAGCTTATTTTGTTTAAATAACACTTCGATCACGAATAAAGAACAAATAACAGTACAAATATGGTTCTCTTATGTATTTTATACTCATGCAGTATGACAGGATTGATCGAAAAATTATAACGAAAATTAAACGAAAGGAATAACTGAATAATTCGAGCCAACAAAATGAATGGATGATGAACGATTGACAAGGAAACAATATAAGAGTGAAAGTAACCATAAAAGATAATGTAAAAGTGAACAAGAACCCCCATTTTGTCCCTGAAGGCAAGAGAAAAATGTCTGTCTCTTTCAAGCTGAACCATATGATTGCGTTTACATCTCTATGTTGATAAGAGAAGCCATAGTTCACAGTAGATTTATAAAAGTCAAATAATCAAGGTGTTAGCTGACATATAGCAGAATGATAAAATTTATGGTACGCAAGTACTGCGAAAGATAATTAGCGCTCCGTATTCCTTATGCTCTACTACGTTAGGGATACAGCGTGAAAATAGGGACAATTAAATACGAAGTAAGAAACTATATAGTGATGCTGCTCTCAGAGAGAAATAAAAATTTAGAACTTCCGATGCAAGCCATAAGTCAGCCGAGAACTTAAGAACTTGAATAAGAGATGGACTAGAAACTACTTCCTTATCTGTAAGTAAATATTTATTGCTAAAATATTAGTTCCAAATAGAGTATCTATGTAACATAGACGATTACACCCTAGAAGATATTTAAGACGGCACCTGAGACTGTCTATAGTTGTGTAATATGTTACTAAATGGCGAATACGCCCACAGCTCTCCGCCTGTTCACTATCCAACAATCAACGTCCAATCTCCACGTGTCGAATTTAATTTAATCGGATTACATACCCCGTCATACACCCCGCAAATATTGACACATTTGTTTCCTTTGAAATAAATCGAAGCGCCACCTATGGGTTACCAGTCTGTTGTATTTCAGAAGTAATTTGATACGTACAATGAAACCAATCCTTGCACAATTCGCACTGCGTCATGACCCCGTACTGCCTCTTCTGACACACGCAGAAGGTCATAGTGGGCGAAGCCGACGCGCGTGGGTCCTTACGCATGTTGCGGGCTCTGCAAACAAACTCATAAATTACGACTGCATCAAAATGCCAGCTGGTAGATTTGACTGGCCTCTTCGTGACACTATGCGTTTGAAATAATGATAGGACAATCAAGAACGCTATTATGTCTAATTTGACTTGCATTCCAAATGCAATTCAGGTCATTGCTAGGCTGAAACCTATGTGTAATTTATTTGGATTTATAATAAATGAAGAAAATGAACACTAAGAAAATCCCTAAATATACTTCATTTTACAATCTGGGACAGTGTGGAGTAAACAGCGTAAAATCTATTTTTTTTCTGATTTTCCAGGTGTTGTCGTAAATTTTGTAGGTGGAAATATTTTGTAAGATGTCCGTCCAGATCGCTAGCAAAATCTTACTCGCTAATCCTGCCACCAAATAGCAATGCTTGCACTGATATTCCAGTATGAAGGATAATACAACCATACAACCGGTGAAACTGGCACAAGAGGCACTACACCTTACTTGATGACGGGCTTGTCCGCAAACCGGCGTCTTAGGCGCCTATTTTGCGTCGGCACTACACCTTACTTCTAAGAGTTTCCAATGCATTCGCAAATGAGTGTTTTTTAACCTTTAAATATTGTAAATATCCATGGGCCTACTTGTCATTAATTGGACTGCTTGTTCATTTGTCTTATCTGTACTATAAAAGAATACAATAAGGGCGAAATACCTCAGTTCTTTAATCGCCTGCAGCTCTCTCTGCTCGGCGTGTTTGAAGGCGGCGACGATTTCGGTGGGCGTGGAGTCCTCGCTGAAGTTCCGTAAGAACAGGCCCGCCTCGAGGGACGAGGGCGGCGGGTCGGCGAGCGCGGCGCCGGCCGGCGGCCCGCCCGCGCGCCCCTTCCGCCGCAGCCCGCCGCCGAACTCCGTGCGGGGCGACAGGGCTTCCAGCAACGAGTACGGCCAGTTCTGTGTATATCAGTACATAGCGTATTTCACTAACGATGTATTTCTATCTGTATACAAGCATATAAGTTGTGTGTATGTACGTATGTTTGTCCAGTATAATCACAGCGAGCGAAATTATTGAAAATGGATACATAAAGTGCAGGATAAGCAATGAAGATACGCAGTATGACAGGGTTGCACGACAGTGTTCAATGACACTGTAAAACAGAAGAAAGGAATGCTTAGATGGTTCGGCCACATAGAAAGAATGAGTGATGAAAGACTGACGAAGAAAACCTGCAGAGGGAAAGTGAGTGGTAAAAGGAGCTAAGGCAAACCAAGCCTGACTTATGAAGATCAAATATCCAGTGTTAGCAGACGGAATTGTCAAAAGCACCCGTATATCTAGTCGAAAATGTGTAAGGAGAATGAGATTTGGGGAAGCGAAAGAAGTATGTAAGGACCTCGACGCTTGGCGCTCCGTCCACTCTGATTACACCGTTAGGGATACAGCGTAAAGATATGGATGGATCATAAAGAGAAACAAATAGTAATTTTGTTATTGAATACTATTAAAAATAAATATGAACAGTTAGTCATGAATATAATAGCCGATGTTGCAATACTTAGTTATGAATAACAATTACTCCGTCAGTCACTCATTGGTCATTAGCGCGACGTTTTGTATCAGTACCACTACAATGATTCACTTATTCAATACAACAGTTAAATATCAGTATAAGAGCCAGTCATTAGTTTAACAGTTAATCATCAGTCCTAATATTAATCATTATTTAAAGTCATCAATCTGGCAGTCATCGGTCCGTCAATCATTTACCAGTTCAGTTAGCCAGCAATCTCAGTCATTTATTGTTCTAACTTCTTCTAACAGACAATCATTACTTCAATATATAGACATCAGTACAACAGTAAATCAGACTGGCAATCATTAATTTGACAATTATCGAGCAGCTAGTCAGCCGGCCGTGCGCACCTTCTTGAGGAACATATCGGCGGCGCCACGCTTCCAGTCACGTGCGGAACGCAGCGCGGCGGCCAACTGGTCTTTCTCGAATAGCGGTAGCGGTATATGGCTGGCGCGTCGCACTAACGCCTCCAAACTGTGCATGTATGGGTACAGGTCCTTACACTGCATCTCCTCCACCTGTAAGCCACATTCACACTTATTTATTACGCATATAGAAGAAGTCAAAGGTCAAATAGAAGTTTCTAGCCAATAAGCTTCTATTTGACTCATAAAGTGTGCGATTTACGAATTGTTTTTTTATTTCATTTGAGTCATAGAGTCAATCAGTCTGAAACAATGGATTATGAAGGCAAATTGTACTGTATATAGAAGGCTTAACAAATAGTAAGTAGGAGGGGGTACCTTGGCCAGCCAGTCGGAGGCATGCTGCAGCGCCGCTCGCAGTGCTGGCCGCGAGGGCAGCGCGGCGTCAATGCCGTCTCCGTCAGCCAACAGCGCGCGCACCTCGGCCACCGTGCAGTAGGGCCCGCTGCCCTCCTCGTCACCCCCTCCCGCGGCCCCTCCCGCGCCCGCGGCCGCTCCCGTCTCCACGAGCACTCCGCTGGCGCGCTGCTCCCACTCCTCCACCTCCGCTGTTGTAACATCGCTTATTACTTTTTTAAGCCATGCATATAAAAGTACCATACAATTGATAACAACAGCATTAAAATACTATTTAACACTATAAAAACTATAATCCACTACAATAAAATGTTACCACTTAATTAAAAATAATAATGGTATATTTGGAGTTATTATTTTTTCAACTTTGGTTGAATAGCGATAGTATAGTGCATTGCACTATTATATTTTTCTGGACTACAAACTTTCTATCACCAGTATTACTTGCTTGCTGGCATAGGAATACTAAAACATACTTTGTGTAATAACCTGAACAAGTGATAATTAATGAATCAGACATATTATGAATAATTTAGTAATTTGCAATAAGTAACTTTCTTATATTTGTAATGCACATCCCATAAAATTAATGTAATTACGAAATAAAGTGAAATCTAAATAAATATGTGCAACTGAAGTTATGAGGAGTCATTTTCAACAGTTAAACCTACTATCACTTTACTGTAGAAGCAATATAGGAGGATATTACTTCTAGTAATCTCTGCCATAATCATGAATACATATTACTATATTGTCTGTGTGAATATCTTCGATCACAAATAAAGAACTAGATTCACAATCTATAAAATTTAAACAAATTATTGTCCGAATTGACATATGTATTTTTAATATCGTAAAGTATTATCGACAATATTGTGTTAATCTAAAGTAGACCTTACTATCAAACCATAAGATTATAAACGCTCGTAAACGATTCTTGCATGACATTGAAACGAAGTGTGTTAAATAAAATATTTAAAATGCAATCTTACGTCTTGTACATAAAATATAATTCAAATAATCTATTTGCGTTGCTATGTTGCTACGTTGATCTGTTACGTGAAAGTGACAAAGATAAGACAAATATTGTCAGGCAATATTTAAAAATATGATTACGAATTTAATAAAAAAGAGCTATGTAACTTTATTACTATAATGAAATAATGAACACGTAAATTATATTATTTATTTATTAACCGAAAATAAATACTCGCGTTTTTTTAGCGTTCTAGATGTGTTATTTTTGCAATTTTTGAAGGAGCAATTTGACATGTTCGCTGTTAGCGTTTTCGAATACCATTAAAACAGAAATGTGCTCAAATACTCATTTCAGCGCACATATGGTTCTGACATTTTTGGAGCGTTTATCTATTTTTTCTGTGTATCTATTTTTTTATTTGTGATCGAAGGTGAATATTCACAATAATCTGTAGCATGTATTGTGTTAATTTTATCACCTTAATATGCTTGTTTTTTTTTTATACAACGAAGGTGGCAAACAAACATACGGCCCGCCAGATGTTAAACGATTACCGTAGCCTATGGAAGTGACACCAGGAGCATCACCTGCGCATTGCCGACCCTGTATAAATCTTTTTACGCCCTTTTTGAAGAACCCCATCCTGTAGTTTCATGGGAAAACCTCGACAGGGAGCTCATTCCACAACTTGAAAGTTCGAAAGGAAAGCTCCTTTGAAAGCGAACCGTGCGCGACCATTTCGGTTCCAAAGTGTGAAGATGAAATCCCTGCCAGTGGCGATAGGGGCGATGGTAGAAACTTTGTAAGTGCACGTGTGAGTGGGAGACAGAGCGAAATATGCGCTGCACTATTCCCATGATTGATTCCTTGGCTGCAATGAATAAAGAACCATAATATAATGACAACAGTTTACCTTTTAATTTATACAACAGAGATCTCTCAAACTCGACTCTGTTATGTGGTACGACATTCATGGCCTCCTCTAATAACCGGTCGATAACCTCCGGCGTGAGCGTAGAATTATCCTCCTTATATGTGCGAACCTCCTCTAGAAACTTGACTTGCTGGAGGCGGGCTTGTAACGGCGCTAGCTGAGGGAGAACTATACAGAGGCGAGAACCGAGTTCTACGACCTATGGACAAAATACAATTACAATAAAATACAAGAAAAAAATTGGTTGATATTGAAAGATGGTTTTACAGTCTAGTTTTGGTTGTCTGTTAAACTATCTGTTATTGATTGTCTGTTAAACCGTGATCTAACATACGTTTTGAAGTGACATGTACATACATACATACATATCTTTACGTTATATCCCCAACGGGGTAGTAGGAGGGGACGGAGCGCCAAGCGTCGCGGTCCTTACATACTTCTTTCGCTTCCTCAAATCTCATAATTCTCACACATTTTCGCCTAGGTATGCAAGTGCTTTTGATACTTCCGTCAGCTAACACTTAGGCTATTTGATCTTCATAAGTTAGCCTTGGTCTTCCTTGGCGTATTTTACCACTCGCTTTCGCTCTGTAGATTTTCTTCGTCAGTCTTTCATCACTCATTGTTTCTATGTGCCCGAACCATCTAAATCTAAACATTCCTTTCATTTTTACAATAACACTGTCGTGCAACCCTGTCATACTGCGTATCTCTTTATTGCTTATCCTGTCTGCAAGGGTCTTCTAGACACCGCACATATTTCTAAGAGATCGCATTTCTACTGCATTTATCACACTTTTACCTGATTTCGGGCATATCCAAGCCTCACTACCGTATAATAAAGTCGGAACCAACATCGCAATGTGGTTGGCCATTTCGGCTGTGTTAGATATATTCACACTGCCTACTAATGCGGACAGAGCACCGTTCACTTTATTGCCAGCTGCTATCCGTTTCTCCACATCCATTGGCTGTGTTAGATATTTGACATGTAAATGCAGTGATTGATGGTTTGACGAATATTTAGGAGGACAAAGACTTGAGATGAACCACAGGCATAAATATGTTAGTATATGTGTATTCGGACACACTAGGCAATAGTGACAGCTTTAAGTAGCGTCACTGAGAAAATCTTGCCGTCTCGCTTATTGTTGCGTGAAGAGACGTTACTTAATATAAATTGAAAATAAGCTGTGGCTAACTCTGAAATATGTTTGAAACAACAAATGTAAGTGTAAGTTCGTCCCGAGTCATGGAGCAGGACTTTTATTTATTGGTATAAAAAACAGTAATGCATTAATGCATTACTTATACTATCATTACCTCTTCAAGCTCCTTTAGATAAGCCGGGTCAGTCTCCGCCAAGTCTTTATTTAACAAATCTGTCGCCTTGTTTTCAAACTCCGATGTTTGCCGTAACACTTCTTTTACAGCTGAACCTGCAGAAATAATATTACTTATTAAATATAACATAAATGATCAGAAAAATAAATTACTGGATAACCACAACTTCTACAATATTAACTACATGTATTTTGCATGTACAGACAAAAAATCAATATGTTTGGACAGGGTGTCGTGTGAGATGTAGGCTGGAGAGTGTAAGTGTGGTGTGTATGGATGAGATGAGTGGGATGGGTGAGATCTGGTGTGTGTTTGCACGGTGTGTGAGTGTGGCGTGGCGTGTGTGTGTTTGTGCGGCGTGCATATAAGTGTGGCGTGTATGTGGCATGTGTGTGGTGTGTACGTGGTGTGCGTGTGGATGTGGCGTGTGCGTGTGGTGCACGTGTCGCGGCACGCACCCTCCGGCAGCACGCAGGCCAGCCCGTCGATCTCCTGCGCGAACAGCGTGAGCTCGTGGATGGAGAGGCGGTACTTGGGGTCGTGGTGGCGCGTGCGCGTGCGCATCTTGTTGAGGTCCAGCTGCTGGATGACGGACGCGCACTTCTCCGCGTCCTCCACGGCCGTCTCCAGCGCGCGCACCAGCTCCGTCTTGTGCATCTGCATGCCACGAGACAGACACACGAACACGTGCGTACAATATACAGACAGCAACAACAATAATTTATCAAAATACGATTAAAATAATAAGACGTTATTATGATTCACATGATTCACTTACTAAGATTAAATACATATTATAAATAGATAAAAACAACAAGTTTAAAATAACCAGAAAGCTCATATGGCCCAAGTAATTAATGAATTTTTAAAAGTATAAAATCAATATAAGATATTTATGTACAAGCCTCCATATTTTCACAAGTAGTGACTAACTTTTTAAGATTTAAAAAAATCGCTTGTGTGAGCCGAGAGTCAAACCAGCCATATGTAAAAAAATTACTACGCCTGCACAATAACATGAGATCTGAACTCGTTGACGTCACTGTCTCGTGATTGTTACGTGCACAAAAAAAAACTTTTTTTACGCGCTATTAGTTAAAATAAAATTTCACTATTCTATATTAAAGTAGGTTTGGAAATTTCTACCACCATGCACATCATTTACTTGTAAAATAAGGAGACATACAATATAATAAACGAAACAAAAAAAAAGAGCAAATGAAATTACATTAGCAGTACAACATGAATGAACTGCAACATATAGCAGGCAGGGTCACATTATTTACAAATCTCAAATTATCATGCTCATGTAAAACATATTTTTACAGACAATGGAGTCCATCTAAATAATAGAGGTATATCTTATATTAATTGAAGAACCAAAGTTCGTGTCGCAGAATATCAAGGTACGGAAAAAATTTAATTTCCGCAAACGATACTGCGGACAGATAGTACAATATAAACATAGAAAACAGTACATACTTTGAGTTCATTAGCCCGCTTAAGATGTGCTTTCAGTCCATCAAGATCGCACGTTTTAGGTGTATCCGGGTCAAGAGCGTTCTGCACCGCCTCCGCCCACTCGCGGAACGCGTCCGATTTTTTCTTTAGTTTATCCAGCATTGCTGGTAACTCGTCCAAAGTGTAACGATACCTGTTGTAGGCAATGTAAGTGGCGTCATTAAATTAGTGGCAATGTTAAATCGAATGTAGTACTTAGAAACGAATCTAGAATGTTTGGCCAATAGTATGCAGGTCCGATCTAACGTTTCTTGAAAATAATATTGTTGTAAAAAAGGATATCTGGAAATAAAGTATTATAAAAAAGGAAACACAGATACATTCTATAACCGTGGTTCTTCTAACCCACTGGTTCCCAAACTTATTTTGTCTACTGAGTCGAGAGCTCATGCAGTCGTTGTCTAAGATGCCTCCTAGCTAAATGAAATTACAAATCACCCCCCAGGCCTCTACACAACGCCCCTATTTTTTTTCTGGGTCTCTTACCCCCCCTTTAGGCCTGCAGCGCCCACAAGGGGGCGTTATCGCCCACTTTGGGAATGGCTGTTCTAACCGAATCAAGTTCAGAACAATGTTTCACATACCACCGTCAAAAGTACTATGATAATTTATCATCATTCATTAATCAGTTATTGTTAAAAAAATAGTGAGTTCAGAAAAAGATACGAAAGGAAAATATAGTTCTATTTTTTATACTCATAGAACAGAAAACTGATCAAACATTTTAAAGATCATTTAGCTGGCTAAATTGACTGGTCTGGTATTACGGCGGCTAGTACATCTTCAAGTAGAGAGTATCGCATTCCATTCTCGTCCGCGTTAATTCTGTCCAAGTTACCGTGTGCAGGCAGTTCGGCAGCATCTACTGAGGCAGTAACCACCAGTACCGTAAAGGTCACTGCACCGCGTACAGGCATTTCAGCAGCATCCACTGGAATAGTAGGCTGCCTGTACCGGAAGGGTCACATTGTGCTATATAGAGGAGGTTGTGTGCACCATTGACTGAAGCAGTATGTGACTGACAGCTCCGCTTTACCGCGTATAGACAGTTCGGGGCAGCATTTATTGAAATAGTAGGAGTCTGAAAGCCCTACTTTACCGCGTATAGACAGTTCGGGGCAGCATTTATTGAAATAGTAGGAGTCTGAAAGCCCTACTTTACCGCGTACAGACAGTTCGGGGCAGCATTGACTGGAGCAGTAGCTGGCTATACAGACAGAGCCCCACTTTATTGTGTACAGACAGTTCGGGGCAGTAAAGACTGAAGGAATAGCTGGTTGTACCGTAAAGATCATACCGTGATCTTACCGAGGGGGATAGGGCACAGATTGACTGAAGCAGTAGGCAGCTACACCGTAAGGGTCCCAGCGTACCGTGTGGTGCAACGTGTGGTGTACCGTGCGGTGTGCCGTGCGGTGTACCGTGTGGTGTACCGTGTGGTGTACCGTGAGGTGTACCGTGTGGTGCAACGTGTGGTGTACCGTGCGGTGTGCCGTGCGGTGTACCGTGTCGTGTACCGTGCGGTGTACCGTGTCGTGTACCGTGTGGTGTACCGTGTGGTGTGCCGTGCGGTGTACCGTGTCGTGTACCGTGTGGTGTACCGTGAGGTGTACCGTGTGCCGTACCAAGTGGTGTACCGTGTGCCGTACCGAGTGGTGTACCGTGTGCCGTACCGAGTGGTGTACCGTGTGTCGTACCGAGTGGTGTACCGTGTGCCGTACCGCGTGGTGTCCCATACCTGAGCGTGTGGCGGGCGGGCGCGCAGCGGCACAGCTGCGCGTAGTGGCGCAGGCAGGCGCGCGCCGCGCCGCACGCGCAGGTGACGCACGACAGGAAGCACGTGGTCTTGCACAGGTGGCACTGCCGTTCGTCATCCGGCAACAACTCGAACGCCTCGCGCTCCGCTTCCGTCACGCCCTACGCACCACACACACACAAGACCCATTAATATTTATACAAAACTACTAGACAAGTGGCAAACGCTTTCTACAATCGATACGCTTCCTGGCGTTATTGCTCGTCAAATGTACCATTAGGTTACATTTTATACGGCCGTTTTCCTACTAATTTACTTTTCATTTGATTTAAAAGAATGGAAATAACATTAGGCTACCAATTTAAAATTCGTTACGCCGGATTACGTGATATTTTTCATTATATTGTACTAGCGTTTACGACAATTGATCCACATGTTACTGACGAATATTTAGCTATCATTATTTTAAAACATGTCACCGTATCTGCGCCATTACAATAATGAGGGATTTCTCTCTACGATCACTGTGCAACAGTACCAGTCCTGTGCTGTCAATGCTACTAGTATAGTAAGTGTTACTTACATTACTTTGTTAATTTTTAATTTCAATTCGTCATATTTTTTATACCACGAATGACATATATACAGCTGGTGGCAAGTTAGAATACCTACTACATGCGAAATAGTATTTATGACATCAACATGCTTGATAGTTGTACAGTTCGACAGTTGTGAAGTGGTACCCTTTAACATATAAGCATTCACCCTTCAATGAGTGTTTCCTTGGTGTCAATAACTTACCCTCCTCCATTTTTTAGCCAAGACTATATTACATACAATATTAGGTGTTGACCATAAATTCGCCTGTATGTAATCAAGTAGCCTATGACTTTCCCCAATGATTAATCTATCTCCAATCTAAATTTCGTCAAAATCTATCCAGCGTTAGATCCCAAATTCTAAAATTTAGTAATTCCCATTGGTGATTCAATATTTACTGGAAACCTTCATTTGTTCTAAACAACGGGTCCTGGGTTCAATTCCTTCCTCAAGTATAAACGATGGCATCTCATCATTATAAATTATGTCTCGAAATGATTATTCAACAACAAAATAAATCAACATGAAATAATAAATAAATATTCTAAAATTTCATTTATACATACGTACATATATAATCTCACGCTGTATTCCTAATTTCGTTTATAATTTCTTTCAAATGACCTATTCACTAAAGGTTAATGAAATAAATCGTAACTCAGAAAAGTTAAGACAGCGAATTGCTTGAAATTTGGAACTTTTCCATATAAGTTCATAGTAATAACTAAACAAATCCTAAAAGACAAATATATTTGCGATTAAAAATAAATGTTACGATAACTTTGTAGTATTGCATATATCTAATATGCAATATAAAATGTCTTCCAAAAATTCGTCAAGTAATTCGTCAGAGTAAGTTTTAAAAATATAAAATTATAATAATACAACTTATATGTAACTGTAAGCAATTTTGTAATTCAGCAATGAAACATTCAAATCCACATTACAACAAATTCATACTTCATCGATTTTCACCTGTTTGTCTCTGAATCGAAATATCAATGTTACCATTAACATATACATTATTATTACAGGCAACAACAATACACAATAATTTTATAAAACAATGGCACTCTTGAATATTACTTTAAATTAGCAATACTCTTGCGGCTTCTATAAGGAGAAATATCAATGTATTTTATTTTACCCTAAATGTGCAGCACATTTTTACAACCTGGCAACCCACCACTGAGCCACTGTTCTTCCTCAAGAAGCTTTGTTCTTATATCCACTGGAACCAGCACTGCTTGGCACATACCAGCAGGCGGTGAGTGATGCTGAAATTGCCTCTATTAGTATTAATAAACATTTTACGATTGGCCAATGCAACCAGGATCGTAGATCTGATAATTGCAAATTGTGTAGCCACCGCTTCTGGCTGGTATGTTATCATATAAGCCTATAAAAATGAAAAACGAAGTATGCGTTATTTAAAAATTCCCTAAAGTGGATAACTTAAGTTCGCAAGCTAACTGAAGTCTTGGTTAGAATATTATGAACTGCACCACACAAACCTATGCTGTATCCACTATAAAATATTGCTAAAATATTAAAAAGTAACGACATTGTTATTACACCATGTTAAACAAAGTACTCCAAGATCTCTTAGGACAAAATCAACTAAGAAAGCTTACAAAACATTACAGCTCACTTCCACACCATCATTACTAACACAGCGTCTGCAACAACAAACCTCCTTTTACAATCCCTTCTAATAGACACCGTTTTGCGTAGCAGGAATACACTCACCCAATCCAAGAGACCCTTTCTAAGTTTTCTCTCATCATGTAACATGGTCCTCATGTCTCGGTAGGCAGCCAAAGCGACTGTGAGTGAGAGAGAGTCGGCTTCTAGCGCCATCTTGCACACGAGTTCGTCGTGTGAGAAGACACAGTATCGCCGCAATGTCGAGTAGTGTGCGATGCATTCCCTGCCCATTTTTAACTGAAAGCCATTGAAATATTATTGAATAAAATAAAATCATAGTAAATCTGTAATATGTGGAAAAACTGAAACAATGTTTTCAGACTTGGGATTCTGTTCATCCATTTATAGAATGACCAATAGTTGGAGGAAATGAGTTCTGGAGTAGAGATAGAACTAAGGGAAACATAGTATAGGCAACCCTAAGCTAGATGGACAATTCACCTCCAATTTATCGGAAGTCTTGAAAGAATGGGTGAAGCCCAAAATAGGGTTCGGTGGTACACCTTTGAAAAGTCTACATCAGGCAGTAAATGAAAACCTACTCTTTAAATATTATTATTATTATGGACGAAAAGCCATTGGCGAATGGCTCATCTCAGCTCTGTGTTTTGTTTGACTTGAACCTATAGTCAAGGCTACACTAAAACTAGTTAAAGTCTCTGCCAATACCACACTTTCTCGGACCTTGTTCCAAATATCGACTATGCGATTGTTCAACAGGTGATTATTATTATTTCTTATAAGTGGCTGCGCAAGTTCCACCAGATTTGTATCACTGCGACCAAAATTGATCTATTGTGATCGCCAAACTCAACAGGTGATAAGCTACAGAGGAAACTGTAGTTGAGCAGTTGCATGTGAGACTGTGTCTCCGGGATGAGAATATGAAATGTTAAAAATATTTCAGTGATTAAGATTTCCCATACCCAATCAGCAGGTGTGAAATTGACGGCTTCAGCGAAGTTGTAGCCCTGGTTGAAGCCCGCGTGGTAAGCACGAGGGAACGTGATGACAAACTCGCCAGCGTGCTGGTCCGTCCTAAGCGAGAAAAAGACTTGCAGTTACAAAGATATTACAACATGTTACTATTTATTTATTAATAAAACTGTCCATTGTTTACTTTTTTAATATAGTAGGGTGTAAAAGCAACTGCACTGCTAATAGTAAAACCGTGAACTTTATATATAACCAGTTTTTACTTCAAAATTGAATTGACACCTCAAGAATGCAAAATCTACTATGTAAAAGTAATACATGACATACCTATAGACAGGCACGCCAGCCTTCATCAGTATATTTGGGTTCATGATGGTGACAAGTTGATGGAGAAGGTCTGGTTGCAAGTGGAACAGCTCTGGTGCTTCTGATTTCATCGCCGTTTCGAACTGTTCTGCTTTAGAACCAGGTACGCCGTACCTAAAACGAGGGTGTACACTTTCTAGACATTTAGACACAAAAATTACATAAAGTCTAGACTTTAAATGGAGACGAAATAGAGAAAATGCGATGTTTTTAAGAACATTAATATGAGAGTTTAAAATCGATTACGCTTCGATATTCCCAAACCATTTTTATTATAAGTAGGGTAACACTTTTTTGATAATGGTATTAGTAGAAAATGTGATATTGCTACCACCTTAAGATGGAAATACTGTGACCAATTATTACAGTAAAGATATATCGTTTCAAAACAGTAAGAGTTATTTTTATACTTTTGAAGTTTTGTAAATTTTTGCAAAAACTACTAAATGGACTTGAATGTAGAGTGTTGTTTGAAGGGCTTACGATTTTAATTGTTTAATAGAGTGTATACCATTCCGCATCTTTATCATAAGGAGAAACAGGATGAATGCAGATGGAAAATACTGATCTAAATGAAATTAAATATTTTCCTATAAATTCAAACAGTTGCAAACAAAAGAAATGTATTCTTACCAAGTCTTGGGCTCCCCCCAGTGTAGGTAGTTGATGGAATAACTCCAATGGTCTTCATTGTGCCAGCAGAACGTCGCAAAGCACATTCCCACGTATAGCCATGGGACCTGCATAAACGAATGAATAATAATAGTCTTCTAACAAACATAGGAATTATGTGGTCCATAATGGGTACTAATTTAAGTTATGGATGAAACGCAACGGACTACAGAAGCACCTAGTAACACTCGTAGTATGATAATAATCTATATGTCTTGCTGCTGAATAAAAGCATATTCTCGTGAATGAGGTAAGAGACAGCTGTATTCCACCACGTAGACAGTGTGATTGTATAATGGGCAGTGCCCACCCTAGAAAATTCGTTGAACCCAGAAAAATCCTTTAAATGTTACATGAGAAAAAATTGCAAATTACTGAAATCGAAAGCTTGCAGTGGGCGATCAACTGGTAGGCTAGATTCCAGGAAAAATCCCTAGCTAAGCCTATGGTACACTAATAGAAGTGTGTGTAGAATTGGCAATGAAATGGTCAAGTGGAGGAAAAGGGTCATTGACTAGAGAACTGGTAACCGCTGGCTATTGTAGACACTCAGTGGCCATAGAGTCTTTAATCATTCTTCTTCATCATCAGAAAGACAGATCATGAATGAATGAATAAGATGTCATTACTGCAATGAAAATATCCCAATTTTAAGAATATTTGGGAATATAAGCCCTTGTACCTAGATCTTACAATCTTTAGAAAGTAAGTACAGAAATACGAGTATATCATTTTATAGACATTGTACAAAACACTCTGCGCTTCCCGAACACTCTCTGAACAATGTATTCCAATGACTCAATTGCAAGTCCGTACGTACCTTCATCCCTGAGATGTCGGCATTAATGTGTCCCAACACGGAGCCCTCAAGCACGGGGAGGTTGTTGAGGTTCCAGCTGGACTCTGCGTACTGCTGTTCACCGGGGTACAGGTGTGCGCTGGACTTTGTAGGAAAACCTACGCGACACAGGTAAAATAATTAAGGAGATAAAGAGTGGTTTTCTCAACAACAGAAGTACACGTTCACAATTGGGATACCCATAATTTATTTATTTTATTGCACACAAACAAAAATTACATATAAATAAAATTGGACACAGTAATCTATTAAAAAGATTATCTACTAAAAGGCAATGCTTATCTCTCTACGAGATCTCAACCAGGACACCTCGTTAAAAAAAAAATTTCAGAACTGACAAAAAGCATGACATTTGAAAAATATTTATTGGAATCTATTGTTCATATATCCCGTTAGGGATACGGCGTGAGGATATGTATGTCTCTACAAAATACAATCTCTCTACGAGATCTCTACCAGCACACCTCGTTAAAAGGAAAATTTCAAAACTGACAAAAAGCATATAATATATTTGTAAAATATTTATTGGAATCTATTGTTCATATATCCCATTAGGGATACGGCGTGAAGATTTGTATGTATCTACAAAAGGCAACGCTTATCTCTCTACGAGATCTCTACCAGCACACCTCGTTAAAAAGTAAATTTCAAAACTGACGAAAAGCATAAGATATTTTTGAAAAATATTTATTGGAATCTATTGTTCATATATCCCGTTAGGGATACGGCGTGAAGATATGTATGTATTTATGTATTGTTCATTCTTAGGGCCGCGACGCTTGGCGTTCCGGAGCGTGAAGATATTTATGTATTGTTGATTCATTCCAGTAAATATTATGAGTGATTGCATAAACATAGATTGTTTATGTTAGCGGTTATCAAGCGTCGAATTTTTTAAGCCACTTGACAAAAGGTAAACAAGATTGTAGAATGTAAACAATGTGTAGTTCGGTTTTTTTTAATATAAGTCAACAGAGGATATAACGAAGGATATAATGCAAATTACAGAATAAAAAAAGGTTTTACAGTTTTTTTTTATATTATACTAGCTGATAGCCGCGACTTCGTCCGCTTTTTTATTTTTAATATAGCCTATGTCCTTCGCCGGCCTTTAATCTATCTCCATACCAAATTTCATCGCAATCGGATGAAAGGTATGGCAGTCCATAAAATATGAACAAAAAAACATTGATTTTTATATATTAAATTTATGAATCCTTGGTGAGTTGTTCTGCAAACGCCCGCGAAGGTGTCTGAATTATTTAGTTTATTTTATTTTCATTAGTGGTGTAACAAGTGTCGGAGTTATCTCACCTGATCCATGGTCCATGGAGTGCAAATCAGCGCCATATTCAACAGTAACATCCTCGTCGATGGAAGACACGACACGCCAAAATTCCTTCTCCACTGTTGAAGTTGGTACCATCTATACAACAGACATAATTCACCATATTGTTACGAGCTAAGGGTAATAAGATGCCGGTTAAAGGTACAAAGAGTTTATTTTCCTTTGCACAAGCAGATGTCAAGAACACGCGAACTTAATTACAGCGGTCCCTAGTCTTCGTAGTCGCCCTCGAAGTAGGTACTCGCTACTCGCGTAGTAGTCACCGAAGATACACGCTTCACTCAATAACAACGTTCCCAAATCGCAAAGTTCTTCTATCCAAGGTCGTCGCAGTAGTCGTCGTAGTGGTCTTCGTAATTTGCCTTGATGTCGCCTCGATATATCGCTTCGATCGATAGTTGAGAAATTGACTCAGTGGCGTACACGGAGCTCTATTTATAGACCGATAAAATGAGGGTGGAAACTTCTAGACTAAACCTGAATGCTAGTAATAATAACTCATAGAAATAAAGAGGGTTGAACTTTCTAGTTAATTACGCTCGCTAACAATAATTTGACATTGTTCTTGACGCCGCCTGTCTTGCCCCGGAATTTTCGAGGTGCAACTTTGTTCTTCTTTCTTAATTTCACTTATACCATTCGATAGTAGACCTTAAACCTAGCAATGTGTTTTTAGGTCGTAACTCTGCAAAGCCTAGGTCTCGAGATATAAGCACTAAAAGTTACGCGTCTAGCTCAATTTAAAAACCGACCTTATTCCTTAGACATAAGGACCAACCGTAACAATATCTATCCCATTCTTAACATTAGTCAGATAATACATTTTGTACAATTACTCGGTGTCTAAAACTACGTTCTTGAGTTATAGCGCTCGATAGCGACCGGCCATACCATGTACAGCAGAAAGTATTTGGTTTTAAACATAAAACATCAAAACTATTAAACTTATTACTTATGTAATAGGGACTAATAATCCACAACACAGGGAATCCTAGTGTGGGGACTAGAGCATGTAATCCGTCGTTTTAGCTTTTTTGGCATGAAATGTAAATAAATAAATTTATAGAAAACTTTTATAGACACAAGTAATGTTTAGACGGTTCGGGCACATAGACTGAGTAATGTGACGAAGAAAATCTACAGAGCGAGAATGAGAGGTAGCAGAAGTCGAGGAAGACCAAGGCTCAAATTGCATGAGTGTTAGTTGACGGAAATGTCAACAGCACTCGCATTCCAAGACGTAGGAGAATGATATTTGAGAAGGTGAAAGATGTATGTAAAGATATTGCGCTCCATCCTTTCTGACTACCCCATTAGGGGTACAGAGTGAGAATATGAATGTATGTAGAAATGCAAACGCTGATCAGAGTTTCTTGACGAATCTTGTGTCCAGCTTTTCTCTTTGAACCAAACTAAAGATTTGACGTTCAAAAGCACCTTGTAATTGGGTTTACTTGAATAAATTAATGTACCTTAGAAAATGTACCTATAAAATAAATACCTAAAGTTTCGGTTTAGGTTGCAATTAACGTAGAAACCGAAAGGCTACAATGTCGGTTATAAAAAGTAGTTTTGGTTGGCACTAAATGCTCTATATCTACTCCTCTGCTGCTTTCAATAATCAACAAATACTACGTTTTGTACTTACGTGTACTGGCATGTTGAAGTAATCAGATTTGAATTGATCAGCCATTTCTCCGAACTGTTGAAGAGTATATTCACGGCTGGCTTGTTCAAAACCAAACGCTTCTGCTGGCTTTGACACCTGTGAATAAATACATTCATTTCTCATATCATTATATTCTTTCCACAATGCTTGGCACTCCATACTAATTGACTACTCTTTAAGACATACAGCATGAGGATATGTATGTGTACAATGTGTATAATTATCTGAAGAATTACTATTATGTTCTTTCAAACACATTTTAATCTTATTTCTTGTTATTGCAACAAAAATGTCAATCAATTTGGTGTTATTTAAGTCAGAATACAGACGAAAATATCAAGCAGTTTCAAATATACTATCAATAGATTGAATTTCTAAATAAATAGTACAGTGTGATAGTGTTGTGTTGTGATGTTGTAGTCTAGTAACGTGGGTATAGTACGACGTTATGCGATAGTGTGTTGTCTCACAGAAAGCATATATCCAACACAATCATAGTTTCATCAAATTATAACACCACAGAGCACACCTCGTGTCGCGAACTGATTTAAAACTCAAGAATATACAAGAATTTAATGTAAATGACAATTTTTTTCTTTGTGTTTGAACTTGTAACAAAAACTTGACGAAGCATTTCATTGTTCTGTCAATTTTCAACTTATGAAAATAAAATTTTTTATCAAAAAGGTTCCATAACACCTCACTACCATATCAATATAGATAAAAGGTATTTTATCCATAATAATTTGGTATGTGTAGTAGTGTAACATTTGTATTGTAGTGCGACCAGTTGTATGATAGTGTATTGTGATAAAATAAGTTAATTATAATAGTGATATGATAGTGTAATATAATATGATGTGTTAGCGTGTTAGTGAAGCATGAGGCAGTGCTGGGCAAAATTTAATTGTAATTGTTTGCCTAACAAAATGTTTTTACAATTACAAGGTACCTATAACGAAGAAAGGAATGCTAAGATGGATCAGGTACATGGAAAGAATGAGTAATGAAAGACTGACGAAGAATATCTATAGAGCGAAAGTGAGTGGTAAAAGAAGCCAAGGAAGACCAAGGTTGACTTATGAAGATCAAATAGCTAGTGTTAACCGACGGAAATGTCAAAAGCACTCTCATACCTAGGCGAAAATGTGTGAGGAGAATGATGAGATTTGAGAAAGCGAAAGAAGTATGTAAAGACCGCAACGCTTGGCGCTCCGTCCTCTCTGACTATGTTATCAATAATAATTTGGTCTGCGTAGCAGTGTAACAGTCGTATTGTAGTACAACCAGTTGCGTGATAGTGTGTTGTGATGGATTAAGTTTATTATAATAGTGTATTGTGATATGATAGTGCAATATAATATGTTTTAGCGTGCTAGCGTAGCGTGAAGCAGTATTGGGCAAAATTTAATTGTAAAAACAATTACAATTTTTAAATGTAATTGTTTCTACAATTCCATTTTGCCCAACACTGGCGAGAGGACGTGTGGTGTGATAGTGTGAGGCGGCGACATGTGACGGCGCGCTAGTGATGCGCTAGTGATGCGCTAGTGATGCGACAGTGATCGCGCGAGTCAGTGTCAGTGGCGCACCTCCTCGGCGAGGCAGACGGGGCAGCGCCAGTCGCCCTTGGGCACGTCGGCCAGCGGCGGCAGCAGGCAGAACGTGTGGTACGAGTCGTCGCAGCCGTCGCACAGCAACATCTGCTCCTCCACGTCGCCGCGCCCGCACACGTGACACATGTACTTGGCGAGCTACGGATACCATACATTACTGTTATCCACTATCCCTTACTTTATTTTTGTATAATTAACTCGTGTTACAAAGACAGGCAAATTGTTGAGAATTTAAACAGATTGCAGCCATGCTTATAATTAGTGATGTGCCGGATATCCGTATCCGCCGATATCCGAGGGAAAAGAACGATCCGGATCCGGATCCGTTACTTTTTTAGCGGTTCTTTTACGGATCTTTTACCTTATTAATTTTCAATACATAGATTAAGTTCTATATAAGTCGAAACATGTCCTGTCTCGCAAAGCGTCAAGTGGCGTCAACTATCGTTTCAAGGTCACGCGCTCCGACACCGTTGGAGTAAGAAAGTTAAAATCCGTATCCGCGGATCTTGACACCAAATATCCGTATTCGGATCCGTATCCGCGGATATACATTTTTTACGATCCGGCACATCGCTACTTATAATATAAAATAGGACAAGAATTTATTTACGATTTTTATGAATGAAATATATAATTATAAATGTAAATATATGATTAGAAAATGATTGTTTGTGAGATTTTATTTTGTGGATTACGCATGCATATGGATTTTTAAAAATGTATATACATTAATATATTCAAGAGTGTGTGCGTTTGTCTGCATATGGATGTATATATGTATGCGTGATTGTTCATGACTATATAAATGTACTTGTATATGGATGATGATATGTGTGGCTATGGATGGATGTGTGTATTCATGTTCTTGTGACGCCTGTGACCGCACGGTTGTATAAGTAGGTAGGTTTGTGTTCATGACTAGATATATGTGTATGTTACATACATACATACACACGGATTACGCAGTATATGTGTTATATTGTGAGTGTATTTGTAATTTACGCGTGCATTTCCATATTTCCATATGTACATAATATATTATGTATGGCAACGGCCATTAAGTCCTTATATATTGAAAAGAAATGTGTCAAAATGTTGTGGGGCCATGGGACGGTATCTTATTAATCTTATGACCTGAAACATCCAGATTAGAGATTATATATTCGAGAGTAGTACTAGCGAACTGTGGGTGTCGTCGCTAATTACATAATATATTGCTATACTACGAGAAGTCGTATGTGCTCTCTCATACGCGTCGTCAATTTCTATCAGTTTGTCATGTATGGTATAAACATTCTCTTATAACTGTGTATGATGGTAGAGTCATTGAGACTTTATGTGTGTTTGAGTACGTGTGCGTGCGTTTGAGTGTGTATGCGTGTGTGGGAATTTAACTTTATGTAAATGTGCACATTTCTACCTCTGTTTGTACTGCATATTCATGCGACTGTAAGTCAGCGTGTATCCGTGCGTATGTATGGCCGTGTAGCATTTATCGACGTTTGTTTGTGTATGTATATCCATGCGACTATTAGTGTGTGTATCTGCGTGTATCACGCTCACGTAAAACATATACAACCATACGGTTATGTATGTTTTACGTGAGCGTGCATTTGCCTACATCTGCTTGTGTTTGTTCATGCGACTGAGAATGTGTCTGTTTATATGACTGTGTGTGTTATACATGAACATGTATGTCCACATCTGCTTGTGTCTGTATACCTGTGCAACTGTGAGTCTGTCTGTGTGTGTATGACTTAGTGTGTATATATGAATGTGTATGTCTACATCTGCTTGTGACCGCATTCCCATTTTTTTTTCATTCTTTATAGTATGGCACACATTTTAGCGCATTTGCCAATGTCACGTATTAATAAGTAGAATCATAAGTAAATTGGTTTTTTCTTATCGTAGAACTCCTCCAGTAAAGTGATAGTAGGCTTTACTGAAATTAAAATGGACTTCTTGGAAGAGCACGAGAACTTCAGCTACATATGTTTATTTAGACCTACTCCATTCTTTTCACTTATATAGAACTTTAAAACACAATATACTATCACGTTTGTACTTTAAAATTTGAAAAAAATTAAAAAATGGAAAATCTAAATAAAATGACAACCTCACTTCTCCCGTTCCCGCCAAAAAATCCTCCGTATACCCATGCGACTGCGAGTGTGTCTCTGCGTGTGTATGTGGTGTGCAGGTGGACAGGTGTGTGTGTAGGTGTGCGTGTAGGTGTGTAGGCGTGCAGGCGTGCAGGCGTGCAGGTGTGTGTGTAGGTGTGCGTGTGCGTGTGCGCACGCACCGGGTCCAGAGGGTTGGGCGGGCTGGCGTGGTGCGGCGCGGGCGTGACGCTCACGGTCATGTTGGACATGCGGTGCTCGCGCAGCCGCGTGGAGCGCGCCACGCGCGGCCGCGCCCCGCCGCCGCAGCTGCCTGCCGCTGACATCCACTTGTTCTCGCGGGGGCCTACAATGGACGGACCCATCATGCCTTGTCGTTCACATCACACTGTCACAAACCTATTTCCTTGTCTCTCTGTCTATCTCATTAAACGTCAACATGAGTAAAACAGTTATAATAAGCTACCAGCTATAGTAAGTCTGGCTACCTCACACTATCGGTGTAATTCGTGTCAGCTAGCGACAGACTTCACATACATTACAGTAATAATTATTTACAAAATACTCGTAAATCTTAAGTATTTTGACTAGTATTATTAACAAAAATAGTATATTGTCGTACTGTGAGCCTTCTCTAGTCACATGTTAGTACAAATCTAGAATCTCACACCGACAAAAAACGAACACGCTCTTAAAGCTGAAGCTTCGTCCATTGTAATTATTGGTCCGATACTTTACATTACGTACCATTTTTTTAAATTTCTTAAAGCATTGGCAACTAGGCTACCACCGTAACCACGTAAGTAGAAAAACACTGTCAAAAATCATAACTATACTGTATAGATGCCACTATATTGTCGTAATTCTTGTAAAACACACAAGTACTTCTATTCTACCCCGTTAGGGATACAACGTGAGGATATGTATATATGTATGTAAGTACTTTTATTCTTTACTAATTCCTATTTTCCTTCCAAGAAAGTGATAATAGCCAATACTGGAGTTAAAAAATACTTCTTGGAAGAACATGAAAACTTCAGCTTTACATGTTCAGACTTTACAATATTTTTAGACTTGCCCAGAACTTATAACACTCAATAAAAATGATAGGCAAAGATATTCAATGGGTTACATGGTAATGCTTGCTTAATTTTTTTTTTATTTCCTTCGATTACAAATAAAGAACTAGATTCACAATTTCCTATAAAATTTAAACAAATTATTGTCCGAATTGACGTATATATTTTTAATATCGTAAAGTATTATCGGCAATATTGTGTTAATCTAAAGTAGACCTTACTGTCAAACCATAAGGTTAAAAACGCTCGTAAACAATTCTTGAATGACATTGAAATGAAGTTTGTTAAATAAAATATTTAAAATGCAATCTTACGTCTCGTGCATAAAATATAATTCAAATAATCTATTTGCGTTGCTATGTTGCTACGTTGATTTGTTACGTGAAAGTGACAAATATTGTCAGGCAATATTTAAAAATATGATTACGAATATAATAAAAAAAAGCGATGTAACGTTATTACTATAATACGTAGTAATGAACACGTAAATAATATTATTTATTTATTAACGGAAAATAAGAACTCGCGTCTTTTTTAGCGTTCTAGATGTATTATTTTTGCAATTTTTGAAGGAGCAATTTGACATGTTCGCTGTTAGCATTTTCGAATACCATTAAAACAAGTGCGCTCAAATACTCATTTGAGCGCACATTTGGTTCGGACATTTTTGGAGCGTTGATTGTGTACTATCTAGTTTTTTTATTTGTGATCGAATTTTATTTCTCATAAAATGCCAGGCAAGTCATTGGGGGAAACTTAGCTAAGCGTATAGTGTATATGTTGATTTTCGTCAAAATTTTGATTTGTTTTTTAATTTTAAAGAGCTGACTTTTGTAAAATTTCTTATTATTTATTTGTAACCTCAATACCGAAATAATTCCGGAATCACGGGATTGACTAAATGTAATCCCGAAATTCAGAAACAAGAAGAGGGGTGATTCCCTAACCTAGTACTACATAAATATCGTTTTCATTTAATCTATTCGAAAAACGATGATTGGTTCCTCGATAAGTGCGACCAAAATACGTCTTTTCTCTGAAAGACTTTCGCAGAGGGCAGAAATTAATTCGAATAAGGAACACGAGTGGTCAAATGAAAATATTGTATGAAAAATATTACTGGCCGAGGTTTACCTACCTGGCCGGCGGTAGTTACGTGCCGGAAAAAAATAAGTATATAAAAATATAAAATTTCTTTGTATTTTTACAGTTTTTGGCGGGATTTTATGGGGAGCGGTTGGGCGTTTATTTTAATTGTTTCCGAATGGTTTCTAGAGGACATTGTGATGTAAAATTGGCGTAGTTTTGCGTCCTAAATATCTACGCTGTCGTACTGTCATGTGAAATTGTTGAAATAAGTGCTTATTTAGTAGTGTGATGTTGACATTTTTTTAGTGGCTTAGTCCGCCTCAGTGGATTCTATTAGACCTATATATTTGTCGCCAGAAACTCCAAGAAAGAATTAAAATGTATTACATTGACATTTTATTGATGTAATATGAACAATTTTCTATTTACCACTGAAGATATCGGTTATTTGGGCACAGACCCTTTACCACCCTCCTAAGGTAAAACCGTACTAAAAAAAATGTACTTTTACATATCGAATAACGTCTCTCATTTATTTTTCTCATAGATGGTGTACTGTATAGTACGGTCTGTAAGCACCGTTACACTCTGCTCTCTACTACACATCCGTTCTCTGCGGCGGTCCGCAACCAAACAGACAGCTTGTAGGTAATTATTTCCTTTATCTAGACAGCCGCTGTTGTGGCGCTGTCACTCGTGCGTGGGGGAGGACTGAGTACTTCTTTCCCTTTCGCACCTGTACACTACAGATGGGAATGAAAAGTAGTGTACCACTCGGTTTACCTCGGGCACAGTAAATTGAATCGTTTGCTTCGCTCGGGATTCAACATTGCGGCTAGTTATACAATCTAGTATCGTTGAGACTTACTCCGGCGAGTCTCGGCGGGTTCCCTCTCCTCCTTGACGGGCGTCTTGAGCTTCCTGTCATCGTCGATAGGGAGGGCGCCCTCCGTGTGGCTGCCCTCGGCCGCGGGCTCGGGCTCCGCGGCTTTGAACCGGCGCGCAGCCGGCGGCGGCGTCGCCGCGGGCGGGCACTTACTACTGGACCGACTACGACTCGTGTTCGCCTTCTCTGGTGTCTGCTCGGTTTTCACTTCGATCTTCTGTAAAATTTACAATAGAATAAATCTGACGAGTCGGGTGCAATCACACATGGAGCTTCATTCGTTGGAACTCTATTCCGTCGTAATAAGAACTATTTAATCTCAACAAATTTTGCTTTGAATTTTCAAGGAAAGTTCATTCGCTGCAATATTCATTACTAATGCCCCACCCACCATGGCTTTGCATGAAGACTTGAAATAACAAATAAGCCTATAATAATTTAGCCTATATTACTCAGATATAATGTAACATTCCATTAAAGAATGTCTACAATTTGTTTAGTAATTCGGAAGATTACCCCACACATCAGTGGCGTGCCTAGAGCTTCAGAATAGGGCAAGCCCGACATACATGTTCATTGTTTTTGTAAAAGTAAAGAGAAGGCTAAAATATTATAGATTACTAATTAATCATGACTTTGGCACAACCGGTGAACAAGAAGAGAGGAATGAGATCGCTCCCAGCGTTATTTTTCAACTAAAAATTTTTTACAATACTTTGCTATTAAAAATGTACAGGCGTAAATAGTTTATCAGTTTTTAACATATGAATGTGTCTTAATTCGTTGTTTATCCGAATTACTAAAAGAAATGACTGTATTCATTTGTTTTTGTAAATTCATGTGTCATTTATGGCCCCGGTATAGTTTTTCAATCGTCATAATCAGAACGATTCTAAATATTTTCGTCATTTGAATAAAATATACAGCACCGATAATAATAAGTGCACTTACCTATAACTTAATGGGAAAAAAATAAAAATCTAATCAGTCTCATACACTGATATATTACATTGTTGTTATGTGAATTTCTAGTCAAAGAAACACATTCGATGAGTTAAATAGTTTTGTACACTGATTTATTGTCTCTTATGCAATTTACTAGTCGAATAGTACACAAATAAGGCGTAGATTTTAACAAAACAATTAGTTGGTTTTTCTGTCCAAAGTTCAAAGATTATACATTTTCTATGCTGATTAAAACTTGTATACACTAAGTCCTCACAATGAACGAATTTTTAGATATTTTATTACAAATTAACTCACTTATTGATGGAAATTAAAAAATACTTATCACTCATCCACCGGCTCAAAGAAATATATGTATATATTGGGTAAATATAAACAATGACGCTTAATTGTATTCGTACTCCTATCATATCTCTCACTGTACGAAGTTCAGTATGAAAGCCGGGCTTTTGTCTTCATACTAATTGCTATATAAACCGTAGTAAAAAAGCTGAAGCTATAACGAATTTTGACCTTAGAGAGAAAGGTTGTAAGCCCCGTTGCAAGCCAACGCGTGGGAGTGAGACGATTGATTACTCTGAAATTTTCTCTGATTATGCCTTGAGATCTCGTTAGTGTCGATCGACTGATGCACTGATTGTTCGCGACTTGGGGTAAAAAAATCTCTTTTATTCTCTAAGTTGCCTATACTGTTTTCGTTTGACAAGTAATTCGTGGGAATTTTTAAAACTGTTTGATATGATTTGAAGTAGATATTTATTACTCATTTATCATTGACACGTTAGTATTGTGTTCTTAACTGAGCACTTTAGTAAGACAAGCCAGGCTTTTGGGCTTGTATGAAGGTACTGCCACTTCCCCACATATATGTATGTATAAACTTAACAGTAGGATGTCTTCATAGAAAGCAAGCGTACACGGTTTGCATGTATGCGTGCCAATACGCACGCGCCGTGGCACGCATACAACAGCAATATTTTGGACGAATATGGGTAATTAAGTCATTATTGTAACGCCAGTCGAGATCGCGTGTGATGCGATCGCTTTCGTTTGTCTTTAATTCGTTTTTCACATTGTCGCAGATACAATATGTCTAAATCGCTTAAATGAACGTACTGTAATATCTTTAGATGCCTAAATAATTTTAGTTATACGAATCTCGGGTTATCATTCAACAACATAAAGCTACAAGAACTTAATTTTAACAAAGACAAAAAGTTTGTTCGTATGCATTGCTTTTTATTATTTTAATTATATGCTAAGTGTATAAACTAAACGAGATGCTCTCCGTATCTCACACCCAATGAAACGTACGTACCTACGTATTCGGCCGAGGGTAGGCGATTACGTTATGCATGAGACGGGAGTAGACCTTATATTCTACATATTCTCTGATAATGCCAATTGGCGCAAACAAAAAAAGTAATAATAACGTGACGTCGTGTCCGAGGTTAATCAGATAAGCTGACTCACCTGTACATATGTCACATATATTACTACCAGATAAGCTGATCAGCCGCCAATTCGTTAGAAAACAGCACTCACACATCTACATTTCATTTGACTTTATTTGTTTCATTTCGTAGTACGGCACAGGCTGTCTAGAGTTATAAAGTGTATTCGTGATCTATGCCTACACATAAAAAACAAATATCTCTTTATAAAAAATTACTATCGAGTTCCTCTGAAAGTGCTACGTAAAACTATATTCAGGAGTTTTTCAAAAATTTTCAAGTAGTTTTGAAATTAGGCAACAACGCTCCATTAATAATTTTGTGACTGAAGAACTTAAATCTAAATGTGGCTCCACTGTATTTTAGGTAAGACAGACAAACATACAGATTTTATCAAGGGTTCTTTTTCATTGTGTAACCTGTGGTAAAATTTTACAATTAATAGATAACCTAGATTTCTAATTTTTTTTTTGTTTCACTGTTAATGTCAAAAATTTACAAAAATTCAAGAATTTCTGATAAGTATTTATTAAATAAGAAGTCAAAATTAATATCTGTGGAGTAAATCCCTAAAGCTTATTATAAAAATGAATGCAGTTGCTTAAACACATTTGATTTTTGCAATATAAACAAAAAATAATTATGGGTACATACGGTCTCCTTGTTATCGCCAACGGACCCATTACTCTTGAAAACATCGTAAGGGTACAATATACGCTCGTAATGGTTCTTCAGTATCGAGCCGATGCCCTTGCCTTGCGGGTGGCCCATACGACGGGCGATTTTTGACCATTTACGCTCATTTGAACATACTTCGAAGCCGCCTAGAAATACAAATGTAATAATAATAATAATAATGCGCCAGACAATACACACCAATCATCTGATCTCAAACTAGGGTAGTATTCCCTGTACTATGAGAACCAGACGGCGACTACTAGGGGCGTCTCCCAGTATACAGTACAGTAATGTACTTATATTACGTATTTATGATTTATTTCATATTTGGCTATATTTCGTAACGAGGTCAAGTTAAAGCCCTATTTCCGCCCTAAAATAAAGAAAATTATATTGGATAAATAACTATTAAAAAGAAATTAAACTGATTTCAAATTACGACTTCTTTAAAATAAAAAAGTTCAGCTACTTTTTTAGTTCATGAAGAAACAAGTAATTTTAAATGGTATGTATTTAAAAGCACTATAAAATTGATAAAAATATAATGTAATAATATAATATTAACTATGCAGCACTATAATAAACGCTATGATTAATATGACGACCTCCGTGGCGCAACGGCTAAGCGCGTCGGAAGTAAACGGGGGTTGCGGGTTCGATTCCCGCCACGAGTTTGGTTGTTTATGTATAATATGTATTTATTTACAAAAGAAAAGTATATAAGTAGTATATCAGTTGTCTAGTACCCATAACACAAGCTCTGTGCTGCTTACTTTGGGACTAGATGGCGCTGTGTGAAATGTCTGAGTATATTTATTTATTATTATTATTTACTTTAAAATATGTGATGATCTAATGATACTATAAAATAATTAATTCTTTCCAATATATGTTCATAGAGACAACATTAATTTTAAATTGCAAGTACATAATTTATATCAGAAACAGTAAATTTATAACAAACACTATTAAATATGAATATAAGGAATAGTAGTCTCGATTACTAATTCTCTTGCTCGTGTAGCACCTTTAGCTAAACAATAAATATACAATTAAAAAGGAAAACATTAAACCACCTTCAAAAAAAAACTCAAAAGTACAAAATAACTATCCTTTACTAATCACAACTCAAGTACAATATAAATAACTCTACAAGTAAAAGAACACATATCTAAATAATTAAATTAAAACCATCAACAAAGGTTATAACCAGGTCGCGTTATTTGGTGTATCTTCTAAGTCCAAGCTCCAACATCGGTGAAATTTAAATGGGTCCACCTTAGAAGTATATCCTTTAAACCAAAAAAAATTGCGAAATCGGTTCACAATTGAGGAAATTATCGGTGAACATACAAAAAAAATCAATAAAAACAAAACAAACAAAAACACATACAGACGATTAAACCATTGACACTCACCTGCTTCCCGAACGATCTTATGCAGAGCATACAAGTCCAGTGGCTTTCGTTCCACAGTTGGTATCTTGAGCATGGAGCCCTGCAGCTCCCAAAACTTGATGATTTGATCCAAAAAGTTAAGCTTGACGCGAGTTATCGCCTGATGACAATACACATGTTTTAAAAGATAAGCAGTAATTTCTCGATACCTTTGCACCAAGTTATACATAGGTATATAGACAAGTGATACAACAAAGTAACCCACATACTAGCTCAGAGAATAAGCAAATTAAAGCCGCAGGGGGCTGCTCACATTTGTTGAAGAATTGATAACCGCTGGGGCAAACGAAGCCTGGAGTAGAAAGCGCATTTGAACAAACATAGTATCCTACAGTGAGATGGAGCAGTAAACTGAGCAAGATGGCTGGCAGTCGTTGGATAGGCAAAGCCTAAGATCTGACTCAGTGACATGCTTTGGGGGAGATTTGTGTCCAGCAGTTGAATACAATGTGCTGATGATTATGTAGAAATTGAGACAGGTAAAGGCAACTGAATTGTAGGATGTCTAAAATCTAGAGATGTACTCAGTAACACCCAATTCCAAGACCTTTTACAATATTATCAGTGAACTAAAGGTGCCATCTTATTCTTTTAATAGCAAATGAATAATTCTTATGCTTTTAGAGAAGATTACCTACAAGGGGCACATTGTAACATGTGTAACGTTGTCTGTGTGGATAGAATGCATTTTTAATGTAAATTTTAAGTTGCGGGCCTACAAAATGCATTGCTAAAATACCAGTTATACTCAAGAATATTAAAATCATACTAAATTTGGCATTACTAACAAATCTTTGAAGCAGACAATTTTAACCTTAAGACCCTTTCATACTAATTTTATCTCACTCCATTGTTGACTGGCAGTGTTGGGCAAAAGCAATTGTAAAAACAATTACAATTACTTTTTGTAATTGTAATTGTTTTATTACTTTTTGTAATTGTAATTGTTTGTCTAACAAAATGTGTTTACAATTACATTTTGCAATTACAATTTTTAATTGTAATTGCTTTTACAATTGCATTTTGCCCAATACTGTTGACAGGTACCCATGGTAACGTACTGTTCGTTGATGGTATTGGCTATAATGAAAGAACAAGTATGTTGCCATGGTTACCAGTCAACTATAGAGTGATATAAAACTCATATTATGTGAAAGGCTTAAAGCACAGGTTTACTACCAATAGATATTCCATTGATGTGACCCTATGTGACCACTAGTCTTTCGCGCTTTGACGACCTGTGTTCGTCAAACCGGCCTTTGCAGCATAACATACTGCATTCTACCATCACGCACAAAAGAGTTTCTATTTCACAAAATAATTAAACACCTTAAAAGTACTAATGAACATAGATTTGTTTTGTTCAAAGGTCTGTCAAATGTCAAAAGCTTAGAGTCTTAAAACATTGACTATATCCACCAAATAGACAAAATATTTGTATTTGGTTTCTAAATATTTGTATTACCATCGCGTTCTATTATGGGCTTACGCCACATATTCCTTTCAATCTAACAATTCGTGACATGTGAAAAGCGATATCGCTTTCCACTAATACGGGTAAATCTGTGATTCAGTCATATTTTTCTGTTACAAAGATTTGTTAGGAATGCAAAATCCTGTAAGATTCTAAGATATTCGCTGCTACTAAATTTTAACAAATGAAATTCTATTTTACTTTTATTTTATTTGGAATAACATACGGAAGTGCATTACATTATAGCATATTTGCAACAGGAACAACAAATGTACAACCCACAGCTTCACTCACGGTTTTCAAATTCTAAAGATCAAAACACTCATTTATAGGATTGCCAACTTTTATTACAATAAATATAGTATAAGGTCGGAGAAATACAACCATTTTTTTAAATCAGCTTCATGACTGGCTACCAATGTTTAAAAAAAGAATTTTTAATTTGCTGAAACAAAAACATTATACACCATAAAGGAATTTATCAATGATGATGACTACGAGTATTTTATTTCATGTAAATTTTTTTTTTATTGTTTTGATAATTTTTTTTTATATTTCTTTTCTTATTTATTTAATTTTTTAATGAAATTTAATTTTATTTATTTGCTTTTTTAACTTCGACGTAATTATTTAAATTCATTACAATATAAAATCAAAAATATATTGATATTGAGTTAGAAACTTGTTTGTGTTGTTAGGAAATATAAAATTTAGTTGAAAATAGTAAAATGATATTCATGTTTAATAATTATTTTTCTACAATATGTGAATTTTCTGAGTTAAAAATTCATATTTGCATGCTTTTAATAAGCAGAGTGTGTAAAGTTATCTGTATTATACTATGTACATCTAGTTATACTCGCGTTACTGCAAATAAATTTATTATTATTATTAATGTTTTATGGATGGTTGACAAAAACTGTATTTTAGATATTTTATTTTTCTTAAACAGTATTACAGAGCATAAAACGTATAATACTGTTTTTAACAGTATAGTTGTAAACCCTGCTCATTTACCACCCTGTGCACTCGACTAACACCGCCTCACTATACGGTGTCTATTCGTTGTCAGTGAGTGGTCGACTTCGCAACGTAGAGTCGATGCCTCACGGTGGCAGCGCGAGCAACGAACTATCAATAAGTAATAGGGCGCTTTTATATTTATCGTTGAACGTTATACTGTCACGATTTTTCCGTCCACGGTACAAGAGGGAAGCAAAATATATGCAGTTGTATGAAGACGCTATTTTCCATCCACGAGAACGTCATGCCATGGACGCTGAAAAAGCCTTTTCCACCACACATTAGGGAAACATTTGTTCAGCTATTGTACCGTGGACGGTAAAATCGTGGCGATAAAAACGTCCAACGGTAAATTACAAAAGCGGTATATAATATACCCATACCCATAACCACTCGCGCACGGCGAGTGCCATAAACTCTAGTTTTCTTTCTTCCAACGCACCGCTTGCCGTCGACAGGGAGTTCATCCTTACGCTTTAGAACCTAAATGATTATGCACTGTCCTTTTCAAATGAGATTCCTCCCTTGAACCATTGAGTTGTGGAATGAGCTCTCTCAAAGTTTTCCCAAATCAAGAATCACTGAATCGAAAAATGTTCATCACTTACCCCAATATTTTTAAAACAGATAATGAGGAATAGACTAGTAAAAAAAAATAGTCCCCACTTTACGTGTAAGGGAGGTAACAAAAAAAAATTTTTTTGACATATTATTTTACAACTTTGTAGGCATGATTAATATGTATAACTATGTCAAATTACAACTTTTTAGTACCAAAAGTCTCTGAATTAAATCAGGACAGACAGACGGACGGACAGACAGTCGGACAAACAGTCGGGTTTGGTGAAACTAGAAGGATTCCTTGTTTTACTACGGAACTCTAAAAAGGGCGGGGGCAGTATTGCCACAGTATATTTTGTTAACTATTATATATTTGTTAATTACTTAACAAAATACTCTAACTCTATGTAAACTGGTTTATGATTTATATTAGCTGAGTATACAATGAGGATCATTTTAAATATTGAATAAACATATTTACATCTATAATTTATTATTAGGGATATGTGTGAAGATATGTATGTATTATTAGTTATTCAAAACTACAGTTCAAACTTTATTATCTACTAACTGTACCCGGCCATGCCTTGTTGTGGCTCAGTCTGGTTAAATGGAAAAGAAAGAAAAGAGAAAGCACATGTTTACATTTCATATATATTTGGTATATTACTTATACAAACACGCTTATATTCTAATGCAATGTTATGTCAAGATTTCAAAATAAGTGAAGAACTTTCAGGGATTTAAGATTTTGAACAAACGATCATTTTCATTTTTATTTTATATAGATAATAATAAACACTGAACAGACTCATGTTTAAAGTAACCAAAACAGAAAAACGGAAATACCGCTCGCTTCATTGTAGCCATTTCTTGGCAGTCATGTATTTCACAATTTCCTACAAACCATAACATGTATTTGATAAAGTTTCCAATACAATACTTTGCAGTATTACTAGATTTGAATTTGGCAATAAAAATACTTACATTTTCAGAGCTAAGCCACTGGATTATTTTGCTTTTAGTATGGAAATAGCTCCAACCATAGGGTTATTTTTAAACACACACACACACACACACACACATACAAAGTCACAGGCATCAGGTATTCACAAAAATGTACCTAGTGAAAAATATTGTTTTGTGATTTCATATTTGAATCAATTAAAACTTAGAGGATGACACTTACCTCTAACTCATTTAAGCGCTGTATCCGAGGTGTGAATCGCAGACGGTCCACATCTACAGCAAATGGTGGCTGCCAATGCTGCAATGAAACATCTTTTGTAAATATATCTAAATAAATATTTGAGTATACCTGAAATAATTACAAGATCAGAGATATAAGCGGAGTTTGAAATACATTAATAAATTGATGGTATCAATATCTGATGATTAATAAATCACTTAACTATTTCCTGTATTTTTTCTGTAAACTTTAGGTAAAGTTTATTTCCCCTAGGCCCTGTCTTAACTTTGCCTATGTGTGAGAGATAAGTTATGAAGCAATTCTTCACTTTCCTTTCTCTTTCGGATATTTCTCTCGTAAATCACTAAGGTCAAGTGAATAATATACATTTTACAATAATATAAGGTGATCCACATAACATTTGTCGCATTGTAGAACTGAAAATTGTACCAGGTGTACCAGAAAGTATTTACTGGTTTTTTTAATGAAAAAACACATTTGATAAGAAAATGGAAAAGTTATTTATTCAAAGTATTAGCCATTCAATTCTACACACTTTGTCAATCTTTCTGGCAATTTATGAATGCCATCCCAAAAAACCTTTATAATTTGAGCCAAACAATTCATTGAGCCATTTTACAACTTTTTTGAAATTTGCAAAATGCTGCTCAGCCAGCGCATGTCCCATTGATGCTAACCGGTGATAATTAGACGGGATCTGGTCTGGAGAGTACTGCAGTTGCGATAATAGGACCGATCTAAGTGATTTCAATGTGTCTTTCACCGGTTTTGCTGTGTATAACAGTGCAATCAATACATGATTCAAATTGATTATTTGATGTTTGTAGCAATTAGTATTCACTGTTTCACCAGGTTTCAGAAGTTCATAATATAGCACACCACCCTGATCCTACCAAAGATAGAGCATTGTATTCCTACCGAATCAATCTGGCGTTGGAGTCAGTGGGCCAACTTAGCCAGACGATAACCAAGATTTTTTAAGTTTTGGATTTTCGAAATAAATCCATTTTTTATCACCTGTCACAATCCAATGCAAAAATGACTTCCTTTGATACTGTTCAAGCAACATTATACAAATGGTTTTTCGATTTTCGATTTGCCTGTCATTCAATTCCATCTTCCTAGTTTTCGGATCTTACCCTTTGTTTGTAAGTGGTCCCTAATAGTTTCTAGTGCCACATTTAACATTTCTGCCAATTGTTTTGAGTTTGGGTTAGGTCTTCATCCAATTACTCCTGTAATTCTGCATCCACAAATGTTTTTGGTCTATCCGAACATCTACTCTCTTTCAAATAAAAAACACCACTATTAAATTTTTAAAACCATGTCTGGTCTCACATGTTTTTATGCTTGGAGTATGCTCTCCGTAAGTTTCTACCAGCAAACAATGACTTTCAACAGCCTTTTTCTTTTGATGAAATAAGTAAAGCAATGCATGTCACAAATGTTCTTTTTCAGGCAAGAAATTCGACATATTTACAGAGCTATACTTAATACTATGACACTATTATTTAGGTCAAATGAAACTTGTTGTTTTTGAAGGTTAATGACAGTAGAATAACATATAATATGTCAAAAATAATAAGAAATAAAAAAATGACATATATATAATTTTATTCCATAGTGATGGCTAACAACATCTATAAGAAAAACCGGTAAGGACTTTTGGGTACACCTGGTAGACTGAAAGCAGTTTTTCTCTAACACCTAAAGTATAATTATTTTGTGTAATGTTTTCAGTAAAGTGTACAGATTACGTTACTTCAACACTTCATACTCCATAAGCTTGTTATAGAGTCTAATAAACTTTATGTTAATAATTCTCATCTTATAATATACTTTCTTTGAAGTAACATATTTAACCCCTTCTACGCTCAACACAAGTTTGCCATAAGGCACTCAAACTATTAATATTCTTATATATTAAGATTGCTTCTACACCACGAACCTAGTACTTCTTACAGAGGATGTTTACAATGTCATCCCAAGGAACATCTTGATGTGCCTTGCTGTAAAAGATCTTACTAAAACTAATTTTGATGTATTGTGCTCACTACATATACAAAACTAGTGCCTGTGCAAAAGTTACAAATGTCACTTCAACAAACTATGGAACATTCTCATGTTCCTTGTTGTTGCTATCTTAACATTTGTGGTTGCATGGTGCTTAGAGAATTCCCTATGCAATACAAGTTTAACTTATAGTTTAAGCCACCAATTTATAATTAAGAATAGATGTCGAAGACAAAAATTTGGAGTTACTTCACAATATTTACTCTCTTAACTACCAGCACAAAAATATGTATACAATATGATTCCGTATTTTATAATTCACGTACCATAATTATGAATTTCATAACAAATATGTTACTAGAATTATTATTAAGAACAAGCACTAATATTAACTTAAATTTACATAGGACTTATGCAACAATATGGTTGTTGTAAAGTTAATTATAAATAGAACCAGTGATTGATTATTATTTAGTTAAACATTAAATTAAAGGCTACATACTAAAAGGATGTTCATTACACAATAGGCCTAATACCTAATTAAACTTCAGTTTTCTCTGACATTCATTTTTCTACTTTAAAAAATTCACACTACAAAAAGCGACATAATACTCTAGTTTAATTATTTCATTAGATGATGACTAAATTACACTGGATTATAAAAATGTTAAGAACTTAGAAGGGACAGCCATTTTCATTATGATGTCATAGAGTCTAATGCACATTTTAATTTGTTTAACAATTTACAGCTATATTTCAAAGAAATATTACTACATGTATGTTTACAAGGTGTGAAAATATCTGTTCACAGTATATGAGCAAATGAAACCTATGCCTATCATGATTATTACATATTGTCCTCATTTGATTTTGCTTATGTTTAGATGTACCTACTTGCTACCACAAAATATGTGTTCACATCTGAAATTGGAAAGAACTTAACAGCCACGCTAAACATTACAGTTAGGCGCGATAAAAACATCGCAATAGTTCTTTTTTTATCTAAACTATCGTAGGCTGGAGGGCATCTCACAAAATGGCAACCACCTTCCTAATAAAACAATATGCGAATGCATTTGTCGCAAATGTGATGCATTTTAATCCTATTTTGTACAATCCAACACTGTACAGACACGTATTATTATATATTGTGGCATTAAATACAGTTTTAGATAACACGCAACTGCCCTAAACGAGGTAATATGGTTGCATCACACGAGAGTTAACGTGCGCTGCTATGGTTAGAATAACACTACAAATCACTGTATTACACTTTGTAACCAAGTAATATTAACAAAAATTGTGAAATGCAAAGCTTATAACAAAGAAAGTAGCTTACCGCGGGGGGTTTGATCTTGCATATTCCCGACTTCTCTGCTATGGGCCTTATTTTACTGATGTATGCAAGAGGGTCCAAAAACTCCTCAGGGGTAGGCTCGAATACAGGAGCCTCAGGTGGCACGGTAAACGTAAAATTATCGGGTTTCATGGGGGACGCCGAGTCCCCCATACTAACTTCGACATTAGCTTCGTCACATTTTCCCATTTTTGAGAAAAACTATGCAGTTCTCGCTGTTGCAACTATAAACGACACTTTACCATTATCTAATGTTAAGGAATAAAGAGAGCACGTCCACAAAGAAATAAAAGCATAACAATTAGTCCTTCCATAGGGAATTACAGCGAGATAATAAATGAAATTATCACTAACAAATAACACAGTACACTTATACGTCCGCCATGCGAAATTGAACTTTCAAAACTATAGTGTTGCTACATCAAATAAAAGAGTATTTTTTTTTTACTTTTCTTGTCATGGTGCGTTTACGAAGACTATTAAAAGTTTTAGATCAACGTATCTTCATTAAACCTGACTACATTAGAATACTGCTTTGTAAATTCTAAAAAATAGTAAATTGATATAAAAAATTACTAGTAATGTTACGTGTTACAATTACAAGCTTGACACATGTAAGTTTACACATAATTTTTAAATAGTAATAATTATTGAAAGATTTGAAATTTCAGAGAGTGACTATCTATGACGCGACTTGATTATGAATATTGCGCTTCATACAATTTAAAATCACAAAAAATCACTTTCTGAAGCGATTATTTGAGTTGGTAAATTTCAAACTCCGGTAAGGCCATTGGATGTAAAATTTGAGAAATAGACGTTTTGAATTTTACGTATATGTTAAGGTTATTTGTATAAACCTTGTACTACAGTTTAATTTTATTAACCTTTTGTACTTAAATGAGTAAACATTTTAATAATAACATTCACAGAAACTAAAAAAATATGGAAAATAGTTTGGTCTTAGTGATGTTTGATATGCCCACACAAGACTTATGGTTATTTGAAAAAATGGTAATATTAGGACCGAACTCAGTAAATAAGCCAATGGTATTAGGAGTATTTTCTTTTTTAGTTAATCAAAATCAAGATAAAATTATAAGAATGCTTTATTTTATGCATACCTATTACAAAAAAACTAGCCGTCGCGAGATGCCTGGCAGTTGTGAAACATCGAAATCATTTTGTTTAAAAAATATGTATGAAAGGATAGTTTATCGAAGGAAATAATATGGCATAATCAAAAATATCACACAATCAAAAACAAAATATTCAAATGTGTGTATTTAAAAAATAACAATTTAATACTGAAATTTAAAAAAATCTTAAAAATTGAGACGGCTGCGGCGGAGAAAGAGGGCAGATAGCCGAGCTGAGTAGGAAGAGAGTCGCTGAGTCACAGGCGAGTGGCGATGCGTCGCCACGCTAAGAGCCGGCATGACCCACCGCATAAGATATTTTACATTTGAAGTTGAATAAAAGCTTAAAAAAAATGAAGTCATGAAATGAGTGCAGACGTAAATACAATTGTTACCACCCCTACTGTTCCCGCGGGTATCGTATAAGGCAACTAGAGGAATGTAACAGAACAGGCAACGGCGTCCTCTGCGCAACAGCTATTGTCTTTTATGGTCGCTGTTTGTCCAACGTGGCGATTATAGACATTTATAAGCAGTTGATAAAGTCATGAAAAGTTTATTATTAGATACAAATAAAACCTAACCAATAACGTACATGACCGGATGCTTCCTGTTCTTACAACAACAATGTCACGTGATTTACACCAGCACGAACACAAAACCGTTCTAGTTACGTACTTTGGCATCGTTTTGCGGACTTTTCTCGCCATAATCTTCAATCTATTTCCCTTTCGAGCCTTGTGACGTACAACAATATGTATTCAAGTCACTTTTGCATCCATTTTCTATAAATAACAGTAAGAGCGCAGCCTGAACCTCAAAACTCTTAGCAAGACTGACGCCGTGTTGAGTAAATTGACGGTTTGTGATTGGTCACAATGGACTTGTGAGAATTTGAAATATGCTCTTTGTGGATTTAAAAGAAACATACATATGTAACGGGTTTTTCCAAGGGAATAACTGGTACTTATGGAATTTTGAAGTGAGTTGGCACTTGAGATATAAAAGGCGAATGCGGCCGAATCAAAAAGTTAAATTTCGGTGACCATGGACTTATGGCAGTTTCAAATTTACCTACTCATTTAATTACTGATTCCTACAATGAAAAAGTAACAACATTTTATCAAATACAATCTTTATAATACCATCGCGAATTTGTGGGAATATGAAGAAAGTACAATATTTATTACTAAATAGTGTTATAATTGCAATCATTTCGATTTATCTTGAACATTTGTAATCATTGCATTTAAATTTAACTATTTGTTTTGTTTAATGATGTTGTTTATACTAAAACACTGACAGCAATTGATAGATCGAGCATTCGGAATCCACATTGATCGGTTTCTGATTGTAGATTTTGATTTATTAAGTGAACATAGAAAATTATCAGCCTAATTCTAAACACACGTTTCAAGTGTTAAATTTCAAAACGGTGTCAAACATTATAATTCTCAAAAAATTACACTAAATAACTTTCAAAATTTGTGAAGTAGAACTGGCAACATTGACAATTTTACGTAGAAATGTTTGGATTATAATGTTGCACGCCCTTGTTTGTACTCAGCGAGCTTTGGAAACACACATTTTCGTCTGCAATCGATGAAATCACATCCGTCATCCGCCATTTGCGAAAGTGGCCGATCGCTGCTCTACAGCGCGATTGTCATCGTTTTTGATTATGTCAAGTGTGTAATTTATTATTTTTCGGTAAAACTGTGAACTTAGTGAGGGCATTTGACCATTTAAAATGATTGTGAGATTTTTGAGCGTTTTGTGTCTCGGAATTTTGGCCGCTTCGGTGCACAACGCCGAAGGAAACAACGACAATGAAGGTATGTACATAATCCAGCTTCATATTATCTACATACATAATTTGTTTTTATTTTATTGTATGAGTAGCACAAGTACGTTTATAAGAAAAACTGTATTTTTAATGTTATTTGTAATTTATTATGCACACGTAAATGTAAAATATTTATATTTCTTGAGAATATGTAGAGTAGTGGTCGTTTGTCCTAAATATTTTCCGAGGTGTCTGATTTGCGCCTTCAATATCTACCTGCATAGATACCTGCATCTCTACTATGCGTGTTTCCAGCGTTTTCCAAATTTCGTTATTATGCGTCGGTGCGTTAGGTCACACGGAGAGGTACTCTGTGTAGGTGTTAAGCTGGGTGCTGGGACCGGTCCGGCGAGTCTCGAAGAGCTCGGCTATGCACACTGCACACACGCGTTTTGACCCCATGTAGGCGTGAGCTGTCTCGCCACTTTTTGCAGTTGATTCATTCACTTACAGACAATTGTCTTATTTCCGAAGACTTTTTTTGTACTGTTACTATGGCTTGATTTACTGAACTAAATGAGTCTGTCATTTTAGAGAAAAATATTTATGTACTGTCTACAAGAATAGATGACCGAAAGCAAAAATGAATTCTTATTAGAATTAAGAACATGTAATACTGTATGAAGTTGTAATTGTTATAAATATATTATTGTGTGGGTTGTATTTATAAATTATTATGGAGGAAATAGTTTTTTATTATCTTTAATGTTATTTATGCAATTATCTTATGTCAAATATGTCATTCCTATACTAGCAAAAGCTAATTTTTTTAATTTTATGTATATTTTGATAATTTGCTTAAATGTAGGGTTTATATATTACTTATAAAGTTTAGTTTTTTCGATTATGTCATTATGTTGTAAATGGAAGTACTTTAGCTTATCTATTGCAGGTTTTTATACACAACTAGCAAACCCGGCCCGTTTCACTGGGTGTAAAAAAGAAAAAAAATTCTACTGATCCGATCGCTACCAAACTTTACAGGATCACCCGCTAGGCCAATCTGAAGATTCCCTGAAAATTTCATCGAAATCGGTCCAGCCGTTTCGGAGGCCATAAGCAACATACATACATACATCGCCTTTTATATATATAGACTAGCGACCCACCTTGACTTCGTAAAGGTAGAAATTTTTAAAAAAATAAACTACAGCCTATGTTATTCGCTGATAATGCAGCTTTCTGTAGGTGAAAGAATTTTTGAAATTATTTGAGTAGTTGTTGGGTTTATCCATTACATACAAATAAGCAAAACTTACCTCTTTTTAATACTAGTATAGATGATAATGAGACGTATTATTGAGGCGTCAGTTTTAGAATTTGATTTTTCGTAGAAGACTCGTACAGTTAAAAAATCTACTGATCACCAAGTCAACATCAAGTCTAATGTGAACATTCTGCTATTCTTTACATTAGCCTTAGACTTCTAACTTAAATGCCAGAAGTCATTATTGAGAAATAAAGAAGTTTGATTAATACTGAAAACATCACCAATGTGGGCTAGTTTTGGCTCCCGATAATCATTTAAAATTTTTGTATGTTCATAGTTCAAAATGGGACGTTAAAAGTAGTTAATCTAAAGCTAAGCCTTGTAATGTAGCAAGAGTTATAAGAGTAGTATATTTTTTGGATTTAAAAGATAACATTTGATATCTATTTTCATAGGCATGGCAACATATAGCAGAACTAACTATCAATATATGATAAATCATTTCCTAAAGTACCAGATATTACTTCCAACCGCACTCAGTCATTTTCTAACACCAATAATGAAGAGCAGACTTCAATTCGAAGAGAACATTATCCGTAACAATATTACGAATATCACTATACATTTCTGGTTGAGTGATAATATTCGGAGTGGTGGTATCAGCCTGAAACAACATTTCATATGAAGGACATAGCAATTTATTCATAAGACTTGCTAAACTTATTTATTCCAAAGATTTGATTTGATTTGTTAAGTTATAATGATGAGGGTTATTATCATTTTGTCAATTTTAGTTCTTGTGTTAATTAAGATTTTTCTTATTATTGTGTATCAATGGATATATAATTATATTGCTGAAATACCATGAAAAAATCTTTTATTTTAATGTATGTTAAATTTATGTTATATTAAGTGCATTTTTCTTTATATCAGAAGTCCTTTTGGTATTAATTTTATTGTTGAATATTGTAGTTAAGTAATTTTTACTTGTGGATGTCACAGCAAATCTAGCTTAATGTCTGGTCATAGGTACAGCCGCTGTTGTTGATGATGAAAATCATTTGTACAGTACTTTTCAAGTAATAGTATTCATACTCCAGATAATTACAGCAATCATATGATCCCAAATGAAGCCCAACGCTTGTTCAGCAACACACTTGGAAGCTCTCAGTAACATGCACACTTCACGCCAATTTAGAAAATGTAATGAATTCAGATATTTTATAGTTATCTTCCACCCAAAATTCCAAACGCACCAATCGACGCGTGTTTCGCCTATCAACGAAGCATCCTCGGGATATTCCAGAGATCAGGAGGGTTATTCACAAACGTCTGGAACTTTCTGTGGCGGAAAGGGCCGATTGTCGGACAGCATAAATTCAATCCGACGGATTGATTTGTGAATACGACTGTATATAATATGATATATATAATATAAATATAATTTCGATTTCGGATTTGTGAATCGCGTGTGGACAAAATCATCGAAAAGTTTCCCGTCGGATACGGAAAGTTAAGTTTCCGACGTTTGTGAATAATCCCGCAGACTCGGTTAGCAAACTAGCACCAAATCCAATTGTTTTGTAATTTTGGACAGAAGATAAATTATAAGAATTCGTAACGAAATGGATTTCCGCAAGGTAACACCTGAATGACTGAATCTATACAGTCCAATTTAAAGTAATAAATTTTCTTTTTTTTTTGTGCAATTCTCCCTTGAGAGGGAAGGCAAAAAGATCTATGTCCATAACAGCCGACGTCTTCAGTAATGAAATGATTGATGATGTATTCTACATGAAATGTCATTAAAATGTCGACATAATACATTAATGTCTCTTGGAGTTTCTGGTGACAAATACATTTGAGGCAGTTTTTCTAGTAGGATCCACTGAGGCGGACTAAGCCACTAAAATCTCAACATCACACTACTAAATAAGCACTTATTTCAACAATTTTACATAATGCACAACAGCTTAGATACTTGAAACGCAAAACTACGCCAACTACATCACAATATCCACTAAAAACAATTTGCGAATAATTAAAGTAATCACCCAACGGCTCCTCATAAAATGCCGTCAAAAACTCACTATATTTTCTAAGTTAGTCTAATTGGGAATTAAACCTCGGCCTCGATTTTGAAAATCAGATACTGTGCACCGCACTATAGGATACATTTGGAATATTTTCGGGATAAAAAGTAGCCCAGATGACTGTTTAAAAGTCCACTGCCAACGAAAGTCCTGTCAAAATCGATGTGATTTCGAAGATTAGCTCGGACAAACAAACAGTCTTTAAATAACGAATGTTTGGGTTTGGTGAGTGTTTGGTTGATCAATACAAAAATTATAATTAATTTTACGAGAAATATAGACATCATATACTGTCTCGTGTTATATTTTTGGAATGGTCTAATTATGCCTTTGAATTAGATAACCACCAACAAAGAATCACCTGATATATTTCTTAGTTTTTGACTTTATGCTGTACCACAGACACCATATTCAATTTTTCATAAAACAGACATACCTACCCTATTATAATACGCTTGTAATTGAGTAATTTATTAAATAAAAAGGTCTAATTATTGTAGACAATAATGAGATTTGCATTGCCAAAAGAATTGTTAGAACCGCGATACTGAGTACGTTAGCTATCCGTCTACCCCGTTAGGTATACGACATGATGATATGTATAATATATGTATATTAGATATTTACATTACTATAAAATAAACGATTTCGTTGAAGATAAAATAATAATCTGGAAATGATCTCTGCACATGCATTTACTGGCTTAATGAAGACGTTCAAAAATGCCTTGTAATTGGGTTTACTTGAATAAATTGATTTGACTTTGACGCTATTTTCTATTCGGAGGTGGATAGAACATCCGAGCGTTACAAAGCTATAAGCCACTTCAGGTAAAGGAGTAGGACCTTGTGCAGGGTGTGCGTTGCCATCATCTCACTAGCTAATCTCGCCGCTAAATAACAGTACTTGCACTATTATATTCTGGCGTGAAGGGTAAGACAGCCGATGACATTTCTGCCACTAAGGCGCAACTCAGGGTTGACAATGCATTTGGAATCTGGAGTGCTTTCTTAGCCTCGATATTTGTTAATGAAATAGGTCTTAATCCAATTACTATCAGATAGACAGTTTACTTTAGTGGTCCGCAATAAGTGTCGATATCTGAACAGTATCGATACTTTCGTTACGGTATCTAATATTTTTGTGCTCGATAATTTTATTTCGATACCATACTAGGTATCAATATTTTGAAAACATACTCAATACTTTGTGGATTACATCTAAATGTGGTCCTTTAATATCCGAAAATCGATCTTTTGTGATTTCGAGATGTAAATCATTGTTTCAAACTTTATGCTATTCATGTATCAGTACGTTTGTCTATTGCTGTATATTTAAAAAATAAAACATACGGTTAACTAAAAATCACTTAGTTAAAACCATTTTGAAAGAATAGTGTCGATACTTTTGATTCGATACTTTTATCGGTATCGAAACTTTTCATGCAATACCTGGGGGCCTAGATAAACGACTCAATTCCGTAAACGCTAGTATAATAGAATGACAAAGTATTGGATTGACATTAGCAATTGAACCACGTAATCTAGCGTAATGAATTTTAAATTGATAGACAAATAATGTTATTAACTTTATTCAATCAAAACGAAACGTGAAGTGTGAAAGCCACTGTATAAAACATAGTCAAGTAGCACTTTTGACGAGCAATAACGCCAGCAAGCGTTTCCATTGAACGAAGCGATTGGATGCTTTTATAATTTACCGTTGAACATTTTTATCGCCACGTTATTACCGTGCAAAATACAATAGGTAAGCAAAATGCTTCCCTATTGTGTCAACGATATAGACGCTTTTTCAACGTCCACGCAATGACGTTATCATGCACGGAAATAACGAAAACGTCATTCTGTGGAAGTTGAAAAAGCGTCTTTATCGTCGAGATAATAGGGAAGCGTTTTGTGTACATATTGTATTTTGCACGGTAAAAACATGGCGATAAAAACGTTCAACGGTAAATTATCAAAGCGTCCGTCCATTGCCACTTGCCTAGCCGCTCTGGTTTCGAGTGCTTATAAAATTATGCGTGCAGTTTGCTCTTAAAAAAAAACCATATTTTTCTTTTTCCACCAGTTCCCAGACTAGCGTAAAAACATTCAATATTTACACATTAAATAAAAAATTTAGTTTAAATATTTTGATTAAATTATCCGCTCGAAGATTCGTTAATATACTATGATTGAAATATAAACAGTTACGTCATTGTGTAGTGTCGATGGTTACGAAGAAGGCTTTTGTTGTTTCACGGCGGTGAATTCAAAAGGATGTTATTTTTATCACGGTTGTCTCACCAAACGCTCGCCAAGCAAGCAGTTTTGTCATTTCTTATCGTAATTTTACGGGTTGTCAGTTTTAGTGACATTATTAACACTATTAGCATGGGCGTATTTAGGCTGTTAAATAAAGGAGGGGAATATTCAGATTAATTCAGAAAGTAAAAACTAAATGCTGTTCGTTCGTAAGCGCATCACTCTAGACCGGTTGGACCGATTTCACTAATTCAGCTGGCCGAAATGTTCACAATTATCAGAATAAGGTTTTTATATGAAGAAAAATGGGAAAAGTTGCCCAAAAAATTGGAAAAGTCGTCCGAAAAATGGGATAATTTGAGAAAAAATGAGTCGTGCTTTTTGCTATGTTTTTATTTATTGAGGACAGGACGTCTGTCAGGTATCTAGTAACTAATAACATAAATATAGCTATATAACTACTTACGTATCAATCAATATAATTTTTTTGTGAAATTTTTTGTGAAGTTTGTGAAAGTATCACATAAAATTACTAAGCTTATTTGTATAGTTTTTACAAAATGTAGAGGTTACCTTGGAGTTTCGGGTCGCGGCTAATGGGAGTGGGTCCTTGGGCTTTCCATGTCCAACGACAGCGCGTGTGGTCCGCGCTGTCCTTGGCACTGCGAGGTTGCAGGGAGGCTTTATAACTGAGAATGAATACCACAGAAGTTTCAGCGGGTGAAAGCCTCACATAATAGTCTCAATCCCAGAGTACTGCTTATCTGTTTAAAAAAAACCACTTAATCTTTGTTTGAGCTCGGTCGGATCTATCACTCAAAATATATGTGAATTTAAAGTTCTTTCTTGGCAGTCCGACAGTGGGCTGTGTTGCTACATAATTGTTCCCACTTGTTTAGCAATATCTAGATTTGGCTAGCATTTGCTTTAGTAAAAATAGAATAAGCTTTTGCTAAATTATATTGACACAAAACTCAGCTTTTGCTTTAAAATTGTAAGTAAAATTATATGCTGACGTTTTACTCACATCACCCATTATTATTTTTACTGGCAAATGGTCACATCCAGTAACAAATAATATTTACTAACTGTGCCACGAGCGTCGCACTTTCACCCACGTTACATTTGGAATATTTTCGGGATAAAAAGTAGCCCAGATGACTCTTTAAAAGTTCTCTGCCAACGAAAGTCCTGTCAAAATCGATGTGATTTCGAAGATTAGCTCATAAATCAGTGATTAGCTCGGACAAATCTTAAATAACGAGTGTTTGGGTTTGGTAACGTGCGAATGTGTAAGGGCTTAAGATAATTTCGAAATCACAGACACATACCTCAGTTACATTAATTTCTGTTACTTAACCTTTTTTTATGTACGAGGTATTGGATTCATCTCAATTACACGCGTGACACAGGTTAGAATGTTTTTGAAATAATCAGTATGGCGTCTGTTGTGTGGTTGTATAACACATAGTCAGGCACAAAAAAAATTCATCAGATCCAATCATGTTGAGTATCAAATTTAAGAGCTTGAGAAGGACATTTCTATAATTCCCAGTACATGGGGCATAAATGTGATATGTAACAATACTTTTCGCATTAAAAAAAATAAAATGTTAGTTTAATTTTCATTGTGCCTGCGACATTCGCAATTATAAATTTCTTATTTGATCAAGTAGCATTTTACATTCAGTTTGTTTAAATTGCCTTTGAGCATTAAATAATATTGCGGGAAATGTTTTGAGTTTGAGTTTTTGTGCGTCGGTTATGTTTCGACCTTTGATGTCAGCAGATTATTTCCTTCCCTAGAAATTATGAGATGCGTATCTCAAGCATAAGAGATAGCCGAACGAGATTATATCGTCCATGGTAAAGGTAAAATTAATATATTTATATTTTGGCGAACACTTAGAGTGATATGACGTCGTAACATCACGGTATAGAATCTTTAAAAGATTGCTCATATGTTTGGCCGTCTGTTCGACTGACACCAGATTTTGTCAGGAACTATATGACGTGCTAATTTGAAAATCATATTTATATGTACTCACGTATGTTGTTAGTTATTAAGGTTTCTATCAGATGGACCACACGAATGCATTCGACAAGTTCAACTGCGTACAGTAATGCGTTATGTGCGGTTATATCTGACTGCACGCGGTGGTCACCGCGCGTCTATCTCAGGAGATGTGTAAAAGTTGAAATGGAAATGAAAACACAGTAGTTACGTAACTTCTTCTACTGTGCCGGTGACTTCGTTCGCGTAGTTTTTTATTTATTAAATTAAATAATTCACAAACCTTCGCGAGCACACGCAGAACAACTCACTAAAGTGCCATCACAATCTAATGAATAGTTTAGGAACGCATAGAGGACAAAAATACAAAGAAACATTCGCCATTCGATTAGTTATTTTTCCGTCAAAGGAAGGAACCTAGATTACTCTCAGAAAAGTCCTCTACTTGCCAATGAAACTCGTCATAATCGGTTCAGCTATTTTGATTATCGCGGCTGAACAGACAAATATTTTATGAAAGCGTGCTTGGCTTTTGGTTATGTGCAAATAACCATTACAAGCTGAAGAAAAGCCACATCAGACAGTTCCATTTTTTATAAGTATCTTAGTTATCCGAAGTCATGACATGAAAAGAAATTTTTCAACTACTTCAGTCGATTGCTGTTTTTAATTAATAAAATAATATTATCTTATCAAGATACAGTCATGCGGAAGAGAATTAGAGTAATACGTCTGTTTATCAGACGTAGTACGTACATAACGTCAACTGGATGAAATTCCCGATGGACAGCATGCGTGGATCGATCGGTCGAATCGACATGCATGACACCATAGCTGCAGCCGACTGCGTGTCGTTCAAGTCACGATTGCATAAATCGGAAGATTTGTACTGCACAACTGTGGTCCGTCTGATAGGACCCTAAAAGAAGAACAACAACAACAGAAGCATAGCAGTCTACTGGTGAGCTGCCGCGCGTGGTACCCTCCATGTGTATGTACGAGAAAAGTCACGCATCAACGAGCAGCTCTGGCCCAGACGCTCAATAAAATCATCTAAGCTTTCCAACAAAGAAAAACAAACTGTTGTGTGTTTTGTATCTATAATGTTGGTAAGGAAGTATGTATGAAGTTCCTCTGAATTTTTTTAGAGTATCATAAGCCAAAATTTCTAAAACACACTTCCATTGTGTTTGTTTGTATGTCGCAGCGGAATTATTCGTCCTCTTTACACTTACTGAGCTGGATTCAAATACAGAGACTTAAATTAACCCAAACCCAGAGATGAAAAAAACAAAATTAAATGAGTATTTCAGACTCATTTATAATTTATTTTGCTTTGTCGGAAATGACTACTGTACCTACTACCTACCTTAAGTTTACGCGTGTCTTACTCCTTCCTAACTGTTTTTATTAAATACTAGCTGCCGCCCTAAAAAAGCCTATGTGACCTTCCCTGGGGCTCAATCTATTTTCATACTAAATTTCATCAAAATTCGTCTAGCCATTTAACCGCTACAATGTAACAGACAGGCAAACACTCGTATATAAATGTTAATAAAGTCGTTTTTGTGGCGTAAATGTGTTGGATCAGATTTAGATAATAAGTTTCATAAAGAATAAATTATATAATTTCATCGCTGAATAACTCTGAAACTGGCTACTAGCTATTACTTCTCTAAATTGTCTTATTTGTCCGAAATTACATTTTGGTAAGCATTCATTCGCAGGAAGACGTAGTGGCGGAATGTAAATAGGTATAATTTGGGCATTTGGGAGGATGAGTCAGAGATTACTGGAAGATATGCGGACTGAATGTGAGTGGTAGTGGGGAGGACTCGACCTAGACAGGCTTACATAGAACAAATTGGTAGTATTGGAAAAATGCCAAGTCAAAGTTACCGTAAACTTACAGGATATATTTGCAAAACAAATCTGTTTCAAAATGAACTACACCGAGAAGAAGAATTAGCAAGAAATTTAGTCCCACATCATTTTGAACATACTTTTATTGGCTTGACATGCAGCAACTTTTTAACCACGGTGATACATGATGAGGTTTTAGGCAAACCCCCCTAAGTTAACTTTTGAAATAAATCTAGAAAGTAGGATTTCGCTCACTTCCTATTTATTGTCCTATCAATTTCAAATTTCGCAAATGTGTGCAGTTCGGGTAACAATACTATAATATGGTACCATCGAGCTGATCTCTTGATAGAATGGCGGGTTTATTACCTACAAATTTGCAGACAGCGACAGCCACGCAATCATTTCGTGACCGGTGACTAATTGTAATAAAAAATTAGTATCATGTATGACGATTGCGTGTCCATTGCGCCATGACCGTAAAATGTGCTTTTCGTGGTAGTTTTAGCGCCATTATAAAAATTATGTTATATAAATTCTCATTTGGACAGCAGATATCGCGCGATATTTGGCTGTCGCATACTGACCGCAAGTTAGTTAATAAGCATACCGGTTAACTGAGACTTATCTGCGCTTACTTTTTGTTCATATTACAATTTCTCATCTTCTTCTCTTAACAATCTATGCTTATATGCTTTGACGTTGTTCTGCTTACAGAGCAAAAAAACAATTATTTTAAACATGTACCTACACATACGTTACTCAAGAAAGTCCTATGCTCCTGTCCTAGCTAATGGTAATTTAAAGTATTTTATCTTTCTTCTTGTGGAATTTTATCGAGAATAGCACGAAGGTGCACGAACTCTCGAGAATCGAAGCCTGGCTGACTTTAGTCACTATCCGTTTGGTATGAGTATGGCTATAACCAAATGTGTTTCGATGCAGTGACCACAACTCAACCATATAAATAGCAATCAATATTCATTTATTATAACTAGGTTTTAGTGACATAGTCTAAACCTTGTTTCCTCTATGGCTAAGGTGATGTGATCGGACGATGATAGATTTCCCAATTGATACTACATAATACATAATTTATATTGATGATATGATTATTCATTAATGTTTCCTTCCTCTGTACAAGGTCAGTGGATTTCCTACAGTTGTTATTTCGCGTTTGAGAGAGAATGTGCTTGCAGTTTCCTGCCTAGGTACTAAAATGTTCCTAGCCCATCGTCTTCACAAGTTTATAATAATTCTTATTCCTTGGGCGATTCTACGATTAGCGTGGCAGGATAAGTTATATTCCTTTTTTTTCAGACCAATGAATGCTCAAAATTATACTTAAAAGGAAAAATTCATTAATATGACAATCTCCAAATTGTATAAATTGTATATGTTACAATGAAGATCTAATCCTCTACGGGCTGCGGATAGAACGATCCGAGGCAGTACCCCGTAACCTCCAGCCTTTTCATTAATTTCCATAATTGATTGTCGCAATGCTGTTACATACATACATACATATCTCAGACTGTATCTCCAACGGGTAAAGGGTGGAGCGCCAATCGTCGCGGTCTTTACATACTTCTTTCGCTTTCTCAAATCTCATCATTCTGCTCACACATTTTCGGCTAGGTATGCGAGTGTTTTTGACATTTCTGTCGTTGGTCTTCCTTGGCTTCTTTTGCCACTCGCTTTCGCTCTGTAAATTTTCTTCGTCAGTCTTTCATCACTCATTCTTTCTGTGTGCCTGAACCATCTAAGCCTTCCTTTCCTCATTTTTACAATAACACTGTCGTGCAACCTTGTCATACTGCATATCTCTATATTGCTTATCCTGTCCGCAAGGGTGACATCGCACATATTTCTAAGTGATCTCATTTCTATTGCATTTATTAAACTTTCACTCGATTTCGGGCTTATACAGGCCTCACAACCGTACAATAAAGTTGGAACGAACACCGCATTGTGAATGGCAATTTTGGCTGTGTTAGATATATTCACGCTGCTTACTGACGCGTACAGAGCACCGTCCACTTTATTGCCAGCTGCTACTCGTCTCACCACATCCAACTCACATCTTCTACCCTCGAAAACGCACTTCCCAGATATACAATTATATTCACTTGTTCTACACATTTTCCATGTACCCAAATCTCACATTTCGTCTGTACCGTTTCTCTTTCAAACACCTTACAAACCAAACACAAACCTTAGTTTTGTTCACATTCATATTAAAACCTTTCACTTAACATTCTTCTCTTATACACGCGACTAGTGTCTGTAACTCTGATTCTGATGGTGCTATTAGCACAGCATCGTCAGCGTACAATAGTCAGTTTACCACTGTTTCATCACATATCATACCACTCATACTACCTTTCAATATCTAGAGGCCACTGTCCAAATACATCACGAAAAGCCTGGCAGACATCGCGCAGCCCTGACTGACGCCTGAACAGACTTCGAACCAGGGCGACATGTCACCATCTACCCTTACACAAGCTCTATTTAATGCTGTTAGTTTATAGAAGTCGTAAATATTATATTTTTAATCTATTTGAATTACAATACAATTGACATCTCGACTGATGTTTAGGAATACTTCAATGTTTTGCTTATATAGTCGCTCAAAATTATAAATTGCGAGACAAAGCACTTCATAATTGATTCCTTACTCAGTATGCAAGTGACATAACAGAACAATGGCCTAGACGTGTGTACAGACTATGTACATAATATGTACATCAGTCATACATATACATACATGACGTATTTGTCCTGTGTAAATTTAGTCTTGTTAGCTAAATGCAGTAGACTTATGTGGATGTTTTTATGACTGGCGAAATACTAATTTTCTATATTATAATGTAAGCTCTTACCAATTGGCTTTTTCGCTTGTCATTAGAATATGTGTATCCAAAGCTTTACAAAATGTCAAATAATTGTGATGAGAATTTTCTCGACTGTTTAGTCAAACTCAAAGCTTTTTAATCTACATTAGCAAATCTGAGAAAAAAGTAGCTCTTTTTCCAACTCATTTAACCTGTTGATTGCGTTGCAACAGGTGCATATTTTTTGTGACATCCACCCTGTGCATGCACGTTGTGTTCAATGACATTACCCTTATGGTACTTCAAGAATATTTTTCAATAAGACTAATACGTATTCTGTTATCGCAAAGTATCGAATGTAATTATCTAAAATAGACTGGATGACTTAAATAATGCATAATGAGTATTTAAAAGAACCTATAACGCTACGAAACACGAAAGGAACGACCCTAAAACGAACTTCGATGTTCTTTTTTTTATTTTCCGAAAAAAAAGTGATTTATATTTTAAACATGAATCTTGCTATCATTTGTATTTACGGCCAGCGAAGAAGTCTCTAGAGAGGTAAGCACTGCCTTTTGTACGTTTTCTCTCAATTCTACTTTCATTATGAATACTGTCTACAATAAACATACAAATAAAATAAATTTGTTGAGTGTTGAAATATTTAATTACAACTCTAATGTGAGTACAGTGTTGAAAATAATTAATCGGATAATTCCTAGACCACTGATTAGTTACTGAGCCGTAAAACGATGAACCGAACAATTTTAGTTATCTAATCCCGTTCACACCGGGTAACCACAATATCTATGCTTTATGGATATAGAAAACGGAACGTATAATTTATGTTATAATCTGTGCAAATTCCCGCGCTCTGCGTTTTTATGTCATTGGAGTTTGGAATTTAACAAAATTCAATATTGATGAAGAGTTTTTGGCGGGATTTTATGGGGAACTGTTGGGCATTTATTTTAATTATTTGCCAATGGTTTCTAGTGGATTTTGTGATGTAAAATTGGTATAGTTTTGCGTCATAAAAATTTACGCTGTTGTACTGTTATGTGAAATTGTTGAAATAAGTGCTTATTTAGTAGTATAGTGTTGACATTTTTTAATGGCTTAGTCCGCCTTAGCGGATCTTACTGGAAAGACTGCCTCAATATATTTATCACCAGAAAATCCAAAAAATAATTAAAATGTATTACGCCGACATTTTAATGAAATAATATGAATAATTGATCTATTTACTACTGAAGACATCGGTTATATGGGCACAGAACCCTTTACCTTACCTCCTAAGCGAGAACCATACTAAAAAAAAAATCAATATTGACGCACGTTTGCATAGAGCAGAAGGTCTATTTTAGATTAAATTGTTGTATATCAGTGCGTCGCCTTAATGAAGACTAATTCTAAGAAAAATCTTGTCCTTTTATCTGACCATAATGCGTGGGTCTTCACATATGTAAATACGGCGGAACCCATAAATTTGTAATAGTTCATACGTTTAGTGGTTTTTGTAATCGTGCCATTATTCATGCGTTAACGCGTGAAAATCGTGACTAAAACGCGAGTTAGATGAACAAATATTTACTTTTACTATATAACGTAAAAATATAGTTATGCAATGATTCTGGTGATGTTACTAAATTGTTACCAAATTTGAATGATTGTGTTTGTAAATTATCTATGTTTTCTGTTAAAACAAAGAAGAATCTGACCGTTCTTTGATTTATATAATATCATTGTATAATCCAAGCCGCTGTGAGTCTAGAAACCTAAAATGTTTACAGAAACGCCTTTTATATACAATGTAGACAAGCATTAAGGTCCGTATTCCAGAACGATATTCAAGCGTGAATCTCTGATGAATAGCGGTAGGTATTTCTTTCTAACTATCCTCAACCATTTGAATATTGAATATCATTCTCGAATACGGGTCAAGTATTTTCGAAAATTCAAATTTTGAGGGATGTAAGGTTAGTGTCAAAAATTAAAATGCCTTTAATGACCCAAAAGAATCTGTTACATAAAACATATTAATCATTTATGTGATTGATTGTGAGAAAGGCAAAAAGATGTAAAAAGCTAAAACAACAACACTTTCAAACAAGGTTTACATCTGCTTTTTAAACCAAGAATTCCTACATCCCTGGCAATACAGGAAAGGAACTTTTTGAATCGATTTGAAGTCTGGGTGTTATCGAATATTCTCTCAGTTCAAAATCATCATCATAAGCATATACTCGTCCACTGCTGGCTAAAAATATTTCCCAATGCTCACCACTAAACCCGATTATCGGTTTTTCTATTCCAATTACTGTCAGCTACCTTGTTCTGATCTTCGCTCCATTTTGCTGGAGGACACCCTACGGCACGTATAGGGACTCAAATGTGTTCTCCAAGTCTCCGAAGTGCGGTATCCACTATCTATATTATATGTTTAGAGCTTAATTTCGGACCATACTATTGGTCAGTTTACACTAATACTTTCTCTTCATAAATAAAAAGTAATAGTATTTGTAAGCAAACAAAAACATGACTGATATGCCCACGTGTTTAAACTGAGTAGGTAGTACATACGCAAATTACTAGAGTACATCTTTTAAAGTTAAAAACGTGGGTAGCCGTTGAAATAGATTTAAATGTTCAGTATACAAAGTCGAGAATGATTGAGTGATTGGCTCTAGTCAAATCTATTGATTACTGGAGATTGAAGACGCGTGGGTCGGCGACGTGACCTACTTACGAGGTTTACCGGTGATTTAGAAGTATTGTCCGTCGGAGCGGTCACCTCGTGCGACCGTATTTTGAAAAGAAATTCTCGACTTAAGTGTCTTATATTATGTTTGAAATCAACCGTTTTATATCAACTTATAATGCCAACATTTTTATATGCTTAACCTAAGATTTAGATGTTCATTGTTTGTTAATGCCTTTAACGTCAACTAACTTCATTGTTTATTTGGAATTCTCTAGTTTTCAGTTAACTAATAGAATAACTGATGATTTTTTTCATTATCTAAAAGCGCAGATTTCAAAAGAGAAACCGTACGCAAATCGGTTTACCCATGCAAGAGCTACGATACTACCAACATAGACGATGACGTCTTTATAGCATCCTTCTTTTCTATAAAAAAGGATGATACGGTTCTTGACGGACCTCAAGGATGAAGTCTAAAGAACAATATTATGATAACTTGATCAGTCGCCTTAAATGACATATCTCTCGCTTTATCTACAATATAATGTGTCATTCTCTTACTCTTATCTCTTTTATCTCTTGTAATTTATATCTCTTTCCCTGCACAACGTATCGGTGTACGAACATGTGTTTTTCTCCGTCGACAACATGTGTTTTCTCGTTACAGTACTTTTGTGTCATTTTATTTCCTTTACCGCTGACACGTGATACCCAACAAAGTATATTGGTGTGTGAGTAGTGTCTCTGTGTTTAACTGATCCCTTATTTGAGTCAGTATGTCAGTATTCTATGTTTTCTTTTTAAGCGACTCAAAAAAGGAGGAGGTTCTCAATTCGGTCGTATTTTTTTTTATGTTTGTTACCTCATAACTCCATTTTATGAACCGATTTGGAATTTTTTTTTGTTTGTAAGGATACACTTCCCGATTGGTCCCATTGAAATTTCACTGATATTGGAACATGGATTTCGAAGATACGCCAAATAACACCAAATAACGCGAACTGGTTATAACCTTTATTTATTTATATTGATGTTTCACTTGTATGTCATTTGTTAACTATCGTTATCCGCAAATGGTATAATGGTAGTAGGGAGAAGGTATTAATTACCTGTGAGTTAATAAATTCGAGTCAGTCTTGTGGCGGACAGAGAATACGGCTGTTGACTGTCGTCTTCGGATTGTAAGAATACCGCTAGGGTGTAATTATGATGTAACCTTTTCACTGTTCTTTTGTAACTGATTAATTATTATATGATATTGATGATATTGACAATAGGTAATAATATCCCAACTTCGATCTGTTCGCATCTTTTATTGTGAGACCCATGATTTGTGCTCTTCAATAGAATGGAAGTTAACACATTGCGCTTCTGATTTAAAAAAGAAATTAATTGTACACCTGACCTAGATATTTATTTAGGCCAAGGTCACTCAAAAGAGAGAAATAAAAAAATAAAATAAAAAAATTAAACCTACTTCAAAAAAACACTGAAAACTACGAAATAACTCCATTACTAATCAAAACTAAAGTACAGAAATAACTTCATAAATACGATACAAATACCTATATAATTAAATTTGACAGTTATTGAAGTCGATGCCAAATTAATGTGCAGCAACAGAAAGTCTATTAGTTTAGTAGGCTTGGCACCGACTTCAGTAACTGTCAAATTTAATTATATAGGTATTTGTATCGTATTTATGAAGTTATTTCTGTACTTTAGTTTTGATTAGTAAAGGATAGTTATTTCGTAGTTCTCAGTGTTTTTTTTTAAATCGGTTTAATTTTTTTATTATTATTTTTTGTTTTTAATTTATCAGTGTATCTCAAATTGAATTATCGCGCTTTACGTAGTATGAGACGCTATCGCTATGAATGCTATTAGACTATTAGATCAGCTATCAAATGTTTGACCACGTAATGTCACGTAACTTCAGCAATATCGACCGATATTGACATAGAAACACCGTTGAATTTTATAGACTGAGTTGTGAGCTCTTGAATAAAGTATGCGAGACGACGTTCCCCTGAATAATATATATTTGATTTAATATTTAAACACGGCTGCTGTCGACCTTAGGTAAAATGTAACGTGATGATTATTGACAAATGGCAGGGTAATGTATGGTAATGTCGATAGGCGGCGTGTTAGGCAGTTATAAATCTCGTTTGCCCCTGCGAAGCGATTTCATAAAAGTCACAAAGGTGTCAGAAAGCGCAGAAAGCGATAAATTCATGCAAACAACTGCCAAAAACGGAAGTTTAGGGCGACAAAAGAACATAAAAAACAGTCAAGCGCGGTTTGGCTTTGTAAAAATAGTGTTCCTAATTTTTGAGGTGTCGTCTTGGTGAATAATAAAATGATAATGTGATGAATTACTAAAATCTTTAGCTATTTCCGCTCAAACTCCAAAAACCACCAATCGACACGTGTTTCGCCTCTCAACGAAGCATCCTCAGGATATACCAGAGATCGGACTCGGTCAGCTTCAGTACTGGTAGGCTGACCGAGTCCGATCTCATATCCTGAGGATGCTTAGTTAAGAGGCGAAATACGTGTCGATTTCATATGAAATGGATTTCCGCAAAGTAACACCTGAATCTATACAATATCTAAAATGATAATACTTTTTTATTAATTCTTATGTATTGGTGCAGTATATTCCTTAATTTCGCTGACTGTACAGAAAGTCCGTTGTGATTGGAAAAATGGATGTAAATAGATTTCATTAATTCATTTTAATGAATTAAGTCAGGCTTAACCATTGTAATATCATAAATGTATTGACATTCATTAAACTACTATTTGAAGTCAGTAATGTATAAACCTATCTTACTTTCATACAATCAACGGCATACATCTGGCCATTGGTTGTTCTTTGCGGTTTTCGTCTTCGTAGCGAGATCAGTATGTACAACTTAATTTGTATATTTCTGTCTTAAAACTCTTGCATCGATAGAGAATTTTGAATAATCATAATTTGGGCCCATAACAAATAAGAGATACAATTAGGTGTTATATGTCAAAAGTTTAACAACACTCACGTTAACCACTTTAACGAGTATATTAACATTTTGGTAACCCATTATTTAAGTGGAACACGTGTTGTCTTCCTCAGAGTTGCATTATGGATAACCGGAGTCACGGCACCGATTGGCCGCGACCCTGACCTCTTTACTGGCCTTGTACAAACGAGGCATACCCTTATTCTATGGCCCGGTCTACAGTTCTGATCAGACAAGACCAAATGTAAGCCCGTCAAACATAATAAAACGCCTGAGTGTTCTGTTTCAACGGTTTGTGTACAGAGCTCTAAAAAATAGCGTAAAGGGACCGATTTGGAGGCAAACAAACCGTGGCAAAGGATCGGTTGTGAACTTTTTCATTTGGTAACTTCGATTGCTTCCAACGCGCCGTCGTCGGAATTCAAATTATTTTACTTAGCACCCACGTCTTGGTTGTTTTATAATGCGTTAGGAGTCGGGATATCGAGGAGGGTAATTAAGTTTGTGAACTTTGCGAATGGGAAGAATATGATTCTTCTTCTAACCTCACCGAACAGGGATATTTTACTCTAATATGGTGAAGCAAAACGGAGGGTTATGATTACAACGTGTATGTTGTAATCATAACCCTCTGTCATACATGTACAGTCAGCAGCATGTATGGTCATCTGTTTACGCACAGAACCCAAACCATTTTCCGATTTCAACGTATGAGGATTTAATGATAATATGTGCGATGGTGATCGCTCGTTCTCAGCGTCGGCGACCTTGACAACAACAAGATAATGTAATTTCTTGTAAAGTAGTGTACATCGTCTATTATATTATACGACCATATTTGTATATATGTGTGTATATCGCAATCGCGTTTTCGAAAACGGCTCTAACGATTTCGATAAAATTTACAATATAGAGGTTTACGGGGCCGAAATATCGATCTAGCTACGTCTCAATTCCGAGAAAAATTGTTTTGTCCGTATTTACACACACTTAAAACTTCTAAACTTTTTAATTTCGTGACAGAGTTTACCTTCTCAATGGCACAGTGGCTAGTGTATGTTTACCACGCCGAAGTACGGGGGTTCGAGTCCAGCAATGCGGTCGGACTTTTTTCGTTTTTTTTTATAAGATATCGAGTAAGACTCGGTCGCCCAGGTACTATATGTTTAAACTTCCTACAATTACATTGAGTATAGTGACAGCTAGATATAAATAATTATTTTAGAGTCATCAATAACTTACCGACTTACTAAGTAATAACTTATAAACCGGACCTCTAATTAGTAATATAGCTAATGAGACATTAACCGCGGTAATTATTTATAACTTAACTTGTCTTTGGAGTTTCTTAAAATTTAAGAATTGTTGGTGAAAATATTGTTGATTATTTTCATTTAGATTAGATGTTACCGTTATATTTTTACTACGAAGTGATGAATACAAGCGTTCGTTTCTAAAAACGTTTTTTTTTGTTTTTTCGAAAGAAAAACCGAAAACCCATATTTTTACCTTCCGTCCCGAAACACTCAGGACCTGACAATACTAATAGCTACATGAGACTGTTTGACTTTGAAAATGTACGGCCGATCTTGTTAATCTAATAGGCAGCCCCATTCGTTCTAAGTGAAATAGCTTCGGAGTTTCTTTATACTTTACAAAGAACTATAGTTGAAACTTTAACTATCGAGTAAAGAAATTACTTTGTATAGATAGAGCTTTGAGAAGTTTCCGAACGTAGCCATTTCGACGGAAAAAGTTTGGGAGGAAAGCTAATAATTCGCGGCTGAACGCGAGAAACTGGGAGTGAAACGTTGAGAAAGATTTATAATTAAACAATTAAAACATACTGAAGACTGAAGAAATAGTATATATGCAAGAGTGAAATATTGAGGTATATTGAAACCTAAGTGTAAGTTAATGGGAGACGAGCCGAGCGAAGTTCAATGCAAGTTTCAAATAGCAGGTATTACTTAATTATGTACAGGTACAGTTACATAAGTACATAACTTTATCTACAATGGATCCATGAGATCAGCGCTCGTTCAAAAATGTTATAACTTCTAGCGAACTTGTCAATATTTTTTAATGAATTTATGTTTTTTTAATCTATTATCGTAATCGTTTAAACTTTTAATCGTCATGGTAACTGTTCGGATTATTACCGAGCACGCAAATTACGTCGGTAAACGTCATCTATGCTAACGCCGTAATGCAGCGGCCGCGCTTATAATATTTTAATATATAAAAAACAGTGCATTTTTGACCGTATAAGCCGGCGGACGCGCTCATCAACATTATCATTCATTAACATTTTAAACATTAATATATTTAACATTAAACAACTTTTGTCCCATAAACTTCTATCTTTTAATAGCCGCCATAGTTCAGGACGCTACAGTAACAGTATTAGAACCAAAGAGATTCAAACTGTTGACAATTTTTTTTCCGGTATTTGTAAGGGCTAGATATAGTGTCTCTTTATTAACTTGTGTGCGTGTTTTGAGCTGAGTAAACATTCACCACCACTACAGATGCACACGTGTATTTATAAAGAACACTGTCTTAGAAAACCTTTGCATGTGTGTTAATTCAGATTTTCTTCGACTTTGATATATAAGTACACTTTCTTGAATACAAAAGTTACATTAATAAAATTTTGAGATTTTGACAAAGGCGAGCTTATCTCTGTAAGAGATTTCTTTCGGCTAACTCCATAAGCGGTGCGAATACTGTAGTGTAAATAACGAAATTTCAACTAATTCATTAGTGATTTGTTCTATTAAAACTTGAGCAAAATAAATATAATTAAAAAAACATACTTTTATAAAGAAAAAAAAAATACATAAATAAATGAAGACAGTTATGTAAGCGTATATAAATACGTAATACATACATAGTACATACATATTACACACATACATATAAATATATAAAAATATAGTATAAATATACAGGCAGTCCTCGACTTACGTCGTTTCGATTTACGTCGTTTCGATTTACGTCGTTTCAAGTTACGTAGAACAATGTTTTGACACTATTCCTCAAGCATACGTCATTTGTTTCGATTACCGGCATAGGAGAATTCACTTTTCAGAGAAGTTTCAACGTTAATAACAAAATTTGTGCAGCCTATCAGTGTTACCAAGATCTGTATGATAGTAAGAAGAAAGAAGCGAAGCAATCTAGAATTGATAGTTTCTTTAAGCCAAAAGTTTAATTAAAAATTCCCAAAAGTTTAATTAATATAAAAATATGTTTTTTAGTTGCAATTTTTTTTAAATCTAAAATTGTTGTATTTTTATTGGAGTGTATGACATAGAACTCTTGCTTTTTGCTTTTATCTAACTTGCGACTGCAACCTCCCGAGCATGACTGCGACCCGCCGGTGGGTCGCGACCACAGAATTGAAATATGGTCATAGAGCCACAGTGACGTGCATACACATTTTCAGGAGTGTAGATAAAAAGAAAACTCACCAAAATCGCCACTTGTCATATAATTCGTATGTAATAAATAATATTAATGTGATCTAGTTTTTTATATTATTTATTCACTGGAACTACTTTGAAAAATATCTCAACGGTAGCAAAATTACTATCTTATAAAACTATAGCAGCAAAGAATAATTAAATATAATTTATTTCAAAATTGAATGCCGATAGGCGCCATATACATACGTATCTATTAAATATTCTATAAGTAAAGAAGATGACGTCACAAAAAACGTTCAGAGGGCGCTAAAATAAGAAAAAATATAACAAGAAATAAGAAAAAAGTTATAACATATAACGAAAATGTTAATATTTTTTATAAACTTAAATTTTTTTTTTTAATAGGCTAAACTCTAGGTTCTCAAACTTATTTTGTCTACTGAGTCGAGAGCTCATGCAGTCGTTGTCTAAGATGCCTCCTAGCTAAATGAAATTACAAATCACCCCCCAGGCCTCTACACAACGCCCCCATTTTTTTTCTGGGTCTCTTACCGCACCCCTATAGGCCTGCAGCGCCCACAGGGGGGCGTTATCGCCCACTTTGGGAATGGCTGGCGCTAAACTAATTTATAACTAATAAGAGTCAAACCGTTGAGAATTTCTTTATCCGTTGCTGTTATTGGCTAGAGACTCCGTCTCTTTTTAAACTTGTGTGCGTCTTTTGAGCTATGTAAACATTCACAACCACTACAGATGCACGCGTGTAATTATACAAAACACAGTGATCGAAAAGTTTTGAATGTGTGTAAATTGAGCCGCGATTTGAAGTTGTCTCCCGAGTGAACGGTTGCTGTGACGCTTTCTTGTCGCGTTTGGATTTGGATAAAGATAAGGCGAGCGCGGGAATTTTGAAATCATATTTTTGGATGCGATATATTTTTTTAATTTTATTTAATTAACAAATTGTCAGGGTAGACAGTGTATTTGTCTCTATGGAATGCACGCCACTGTAGAGCCACAGGATATGTCTTATAGCGTATCTCTCACCTGATTCTAATTTACCGTGTTTTCCCATTTTATATCTATTTACGAAAAGAAAACCAGCTAATCAAATAAGCATATTCCGAAAATTCGCAAAAGAATTCAATGTAAATCATGTTTTTTCCGCAAAGACATATTTTCTCATATTACGCATTCTTACTCATACGTCATTATTCACGGATCGCATAAATTCGTTGTGTCGCAAAAATATGATCTTCAACACAAATCCATTTGTCAGTGTAATGGAATTAGATTCAATTGTACTTTACTTTAGTTTTCAATATCATACACGCAATGAAGAATTGAATACTTGATGGTTCGGCCACAAAGAAATCATGACTAATGAAATATTAACGAAGAAAATCTACAGAGCGAAAGCGAGTGGTAGGAGAAGCCAAGGAAGACCAAGGCTGAGTTACGAAGATCAAATAGTCGGAGCGTTATGTGACGGAAATACCAAAAGCACTCGTACACCTAGGGCAAAGTGTGTGAGGAGAATTATGAGATTTAAAGAGGCGAAAGGAGTATGTAAGGACCGCAGAGCTTGGCACTCTATCCTCTGACTACCCCGTTACGGATACAGCGTGAAGATATGTATGTGTATACACTCACAAATTAACCTCAATTGAATTTTATCACTCATAAAATTCGATTGAGTTTGCATATGCGATAACAATAATAATTATAGATTATGCTTCAGTGCTGGTCTAGGAGAGAGAGAAATATAGAATAGGCCTGCTGCTTATAGGCTGCTATATTATAAGGAAGTACTTGGGCGAGCGAGCTCTACTCGTCGTTTTTTAGGTTTGATTTTACTACATTGCCGGTTTCGAACCCACACACTCCGGCCTTAGGCACTGTGCTATTGAGAAAGTAAACTTATGAAATTACCGATAATATTTTGCTGGTAAGTTTTCAAGTTTTGACGACTACCGTGGCGCAACGGCTAAACGCGTCGGAAAGTGAACGGGGGTTGCAGGTTCGATTCCCGCCCCGAGTCTGGGTGTTATGTATAATATGTATTTATTTACAAAAGAAAAGTATATAAGTAGTATATCAGTTGTCTAGTACCCATAACACAAGCGCTGTGCTGCTTACTTTGGGACTAGATGGCGCTGTGTGAAATGTCTGAGTATATTATTATTATTAAGTTTTCCCAGAATTTTCCCAAAACTGAGACCTAGCTAGATCGATTTTTCGCTCCTGTAAACCCCTATATTGTAAATTTCATCGAAATCATTAGAGCCATTTTCGGGAACGCATATACAAATATACAAATGTTGATTGTATTAATATTTTTAGGATTTGGATAGAATTTAGGATTTGTGTATGGCTATGCTATGGCCTAGCATCTTGTTCCGCTTTAACAGATGTAGGTACATCGAATTACAAATCGGACACGTAAATATCCTTCGTTACAAGTTAGACGGGGCGCGCGCGGCGGTATAGAAAGGAACGTATACGAAGAAAGCGTACACGAATGTACTCTGTGGTGAGACGGCATATGGCACACTTATTTCGTAACTTGCAGACAGCATACAACAGCCAATATCGCGCGATATCTGCTGTCAAAGCGAGAATTTGTGTAATGTAATTTGTATAGTGGAGCTAAATCTACCGCGAAAAGTGCATTTTATGGTCATAGAATAATAGATACACAATCGTTATACATGATACTAATTTTTTATTACAATTAATCACCGATCACGCAGTGATCGCGTGGCTGTCGCTGTTTGCAAATTTTTAGGTAATAACCCCGCGGATCCCGCATGACAGCCATTCTCACAGATTAATAGTTATGGTAGGTTCTAGTTACTAGCCGGTCGTGTAATGTAAACAAACTTGGTAAGTTCTTTGGGTGCTAAGGAGTCTTAATACAAAGCTGGTCGTAAAAATATTTTATTTTATTATATTTCTATTATGTATTAGCTAATAGAATACCCAACGAATTCGGAAATATTACACCAGTTCTGACGCACGAGTATTGAGATGTACATCCAGACCAAGGATCCAGACCCGTTTCCTTCAAAATGTCACTGTCCGAAAATGTGGTTCCATTTGTAAAAAATATAGAATTCAAATTAAGAATCGAAGGTATCGTCTACGTACGTCTATGAAGCTGTAATTTTTTGAAAAGAGATCATTATTCAAATTATAGAATACCTCATATAGATAGATGCGCTAAAACGTTTATATTCAGACTATTGTTATTGATTAAATGTGTCAAAAAGAGCAAAATTTTCATGGGTTCAGTACAATTCGAGAGAACAATGTGGTTTTATTTCTTCAAGAAAGTGTAGTGAATAGTCAGGATGACTCCCTTGATTAGTTGTAGATAGCCCTCCTTGTCTTCGCCGTAATTCAGTATAAATCTGCCCACATAAATATTTTTTAGTTATTTTATATTTTCATATTTATTCGTTTTAAAACCAGATTGAACAAATAAAATATTCGGTACCTGCGCTGTTCGTAGAATAATTAACATACAGCGATACTAAGTGTTCTCATTAGCTTATCACTGGAATTCACTTACCTTATTTATAGTGTCTATTTATTTTGCATGTGCTTGCTTAGTTTTAGAATACTTTTTTTTAGCAAAGCTTTGATAAATGTAAAAATGTTAATAGGTATTCGTAACGCAAGAAACCGCGAGTGTCGGATAACTTTCCTGTCCATTGCAATTTAGGCCGAAATAGTCAGGCGAGCCTTACGCACACAAGGGTTCCGCACCACCATACAATGTATTTGTATTTACCGACAAAATATAAGTCAGAATCAAAAATAAACTTAACTTTGCAGTTGAAAGACACGTGCTCCCGTACTCTCCAACTGCAAATATAAGTTAGTAATTGCAATGAATGATTAATTATAAATTCGCAATTTCTGGATTTTTCCCTTTGTGCTGTGAGCTCTTGCTTCTTTTAGCCGTTTTGCACTATAGACGAATTTAAGAAAAACTTCGTAAACATTATCGATAACTGACTTTCAAACAAAAAACCCCATGGAAATTGATTAATTAGTTCTTATGCTATTCGCAGAGTTTTTAACATTTGTAGTTAGATATCTACAATTACATACACATGCTCACGCTGTATCTCGACGAGATAGAGAGGATGGAGTGTAAAGCATCGCAGTCCTCACATATTTCTCTTCCTCCTCAAATCTCATCATTCTCATTGAAATTTAGATGTGGTCTAAAATTACATTTTATATTTTCAGTCAAAAGTGAGTTATTCCAATAGTAACCACTGTTACTTTATTGTGTCCACATATTTCTGTTCCGTTTGGCCAGTCCTTTATTTGTTTAACCTTTTCTGGGTTCTTTTATACGAGTATTATAATGAATATTCTGCTTTATCATGATTTAGTATTCAGAGAATTCTGGGGATTGTAAGAAGTATAATAAACTGAAGTTGAAATACAACATCTTAAAATACTTAATATAAATAATTTTTGGTCTATGACTCGAAGGAAAGTTATCAGTGCTGGGAAATATTATCGCTTGAATTTTCACTTCATTCGAAGCCATATTTACATTGACATGTCAAAGACATTGGCGAGTGTTAGAGCGAATGCTAGTGCAAGTATAGTGGCAAAACATGAGCGTCTGGACAATGTCTGTTTACACTATGGCAAGTCCAGTGGCATTACTTCCGTCAAAATGGAAGAGCAACGTCGAAAAATACGTGCGATTTCGCGCAAAATTATCTTCATTATAATGGAGCGAATAGAGAGTGTTATCTTCTTCTTCTCTTGTATATAAAAATGAATGTCTGCCATTTAGATGTCATTTCGTTCACAATATCGCATAGAACAGCACACGTGGACCGTCCTGTTGCCGGTCACTTATACACTACTTTAGACTCCATAATACCACAGTACAAGTAAGCATACAGTATTCTATCTTCATACAAACGCTCCCAAACAACGCGCTCGAAATCTCGACATACGACAGTCGCGAGCGCGCCGCGGTTGTCGTCGGACGGTATGAGACGCTCCTGCGCATTTATTGACTAAATATTATGTCAATCAAGTTTACGAGCACAATGTTCAGTGTATGGATGTTTGAATACATCTATATCGAAACCAGAAATATTTCTCTGTTGCTAATTTGTAGGAAATATATTATCCTAATGATCTAGTTAATTTATTGCTGATTTTTAATTATACTGCACATAAAAAAGCATTTTTTTTGTCCATTTCCACCATACTAACTCACAAACTTTTGAAACTAGATAAAAAATACTAGTAAAATTATATAAATAAAAACATTAAATTTGCAATAATATAAAATGAAAAGATAATATGACAATTTAATATAGTACCTATTATCAAATAAGTAACCCAAGATAAACATTCAGTCCAAGTCGGTAGCCCTATTGCGCGTTTACGTACCAAACGACCGTAGGTAATTATCTCTAGGACACTGCCGAGATAGAATACTGTATGCTTACTTGTACTGTGATAATACGCCAAGTGGCGAGTCAAGGACTATACGGGGAGCAGAGCGCTCGCGCCAGGTGTGTCACTTGCCCAAAAAAAGATCCTCGCGTCCCTTTAAATACTAAAAAAGAACTGATATTCCTCAAACGGCGGAACCGATTTTGATAAAACATGTCTGTAAACGGTGCGGTGTCACGCTTGCGGACAGGATAAGCAATGATGCAGTATGACAGGGTAGCACAACAGTTATCGTAAAAATGAAGAAAGGAATACTTAGGTGGTTCGGGCACTTGGAAAGAATGAGTAATGAAAGACTGACGAAGAAAATCTACAGAGCGAAAGTGATTGGTAAAAGAAGCCAAGGAAGACCAAGGCTGACTTATGGAGATCAAATAGCCAGAGTGTTAGCAGACGGAAATGTCAAAAGCACTCGCATACCTAGGCGAAAATGTGTGAAGAGAATGATGAGTTTTGAGGAAGCGAAAGAGGTGTGTAAGGACCGCGACTCCTGGCGCTCCGTCCTCTCTGACTACCCCGTTGGGGATACAGCGTGAAGATATGTTATGTTATGTTTATGTCTAAAAACCAGCGCTAGAAAACATGCTTTCAAACAAAAAAAACGCATCATAATCGGTTCATTCGCTTAGGAGATACGATGCCACAGACAGACACACGGACACGTCAAACTTATAACACCCCTTCTTTTGCGTCGGGGTTTAAAAAAATAGAAAGCGAATCTATTTGGATCAACTTGGAAGCTAGTTTCTAAACCAACTTGACTCTCTACTGTCCGATCGGTTAAACCACTGTACTTATCTACTTCTCTAAACACATGGCCAATGTAAATCGGGCATGAGATTTATTTCAATAGCTTTCTTTTTTTAAATTCACTAATATAAAAGCGAAGTACAAATAACTTATTGACTGATTGATTGATTGATTAATCACGAAATGTCAAAACTACTGCAACTAGGATCATGCGGTCTCATGATAGTTTCTGTAAAATATATATGGGGTAATGTGAAATTGAATACAAATATTACTTATTTAAAACAATGAGACACGTGTTTCACATTTTCGTAAAATTCTACTAAGAAAAGGGGAGAGGAGGGTTTTAACTTTGTATGAAACTACATGTAAGGACCGCGACGCTTGGCGCTCTGTCCTCTCTGACTACCCCGTTAGGGATACAGCGTGAAGATATGTATGTATGTATGAAATTACATATTACATGGAAATTATAGGAAAATAGGAACATAAAATTACGTTCTCACGGCTAACTGCTATCTGAAATTTAGAATGGAGATAGAGTAAGCTCCGGGGAAGGACATAGGCTATTTTTTTTAAATCAACGCGGACGACGCTAGCTACAACTGTTGTAATTAAAATCGTAACTAAAATCATTAATTTTATAGTAAGATTGAGTGATCAGATCACTGATCAGGATATATTTAATAAAATATATTTTCCTTTCTGTTAACTTCCTGAGGTACCTACCTTATTATAAAAATTATTGTCTTAAAGACGCTGTATCCCTAATGGGGTAGCCAAAGAGGGATACAGCGTGAAGATATGTATGTATGTATGTATTGTCTTAAAAAACGTAAGGTAACTTACCTATACTATATAATATTTATGTTATTTTTAGAAATAGCCAAATTCACCATGATTTAGGGTCTCTATACCATTAGCAGGTGACCTTTTGAAACTGATCTATAGAATGACTTGTGGCATAGATTGGGGTCTTAAAAGTTGATAACACTGTCAAGACTTATGACGTAATTACGAACTGAATAAACGCTTGAGCGATTGAAGGTATTGGCAGGATGCTCGAAGCGTTTTTAGGTTTCATGTACATAATTACTTTAGACAGTAAGTTTTAATTTTTTATTATTTTGGGACGAGAAGGGCTGAAATTAGTATCGAAGTTACGTCACGCGTCGTCAGAAGGCTCTAGAGGCAATGTGATTAAACAATGTAGTTTTGCAAACGAAGAACAAAGTACTTGAAATAAAACTTATTATAAATCAGTACATACATATCAAAACGTTAATATTTACAAACTTAGTCTATTATCTTAAGACTTCCAAGTTTCCGCTTAGAAAGCTGTCATTGCTTAGGGTGCCCAGCAGGCTGGCAGCATTACCTCTTTGAATTGCCAAGCTCATTTATTTATTTAATTTAAAATATTTCCATGAATGTTTTTAGGTGGATTCAGAAATTTAGAAACAACATATTTCAATAAAAATAAGGGATTATGTATAATGACCACCAAAAAAAACTGAGCCCCTAAGCTTTCTTCTTAAAAATGTACTAAATGCCAAAAATAATTAAATCTTTACCAAAAAAGAAAACCTACAATTACAACAGTTCTACCTCTTTTAGTCATGACTGCATTTTCAATTGTATTCGAAAATCAAATGTAGAAAATGATCACCAAATAACGATTCTATATTATACTAGCAAACCCGGCCCGTTTCACTGGGTGTAAAAAAAAATATCTAATGATCCGATCGCTACCAAACTTTACAGAAACACCCGCTAGGCCAATCTGAAGATCCCCTGAAAATTTCATCGAAATCGGTCCACCCGTTTCGGAGTCCATAAGGAACATACATCGCCTTTTATATATATAGATAGAAGATATATATCTAATTTATATATGAATACTCTTTTTGGTTAGGTTAGGTTAGTATTTTTACTACAATGCGCGAGCCGAGCAAGCGAAGTGAGCGTGCTGTGGTAGCGGTCGGCTAGATCAGAATCTGTTTTATACATGGAACAGTATTTAAATAAGAAGTCGCACTTGAGGAGGTAGTTGATTTCGAGGAATTTTAATCGAAGAAGGAATTTATTTACTATTTTCGGGGTAAACAATGATTTATCTAGAGTAATTTGCTTTTATGGGATAACAAGATGTTATATATACAATACAATACAATACAATACAATATACTTTACTGCACCATAAATATACAAAAAAAAAACAAATGATCAAAAACATAAAAATATAGTACAAAAGGCGGCCTTATTGCTGAACAGCAATTTCTTCCAGGCAACCTTTGGGTTATAGGATATATATTATGAAAATAGGAAGGCGACGAAGAGGAATCAAACTATCATAGATACTTTAACTATGCTTTAAATACATATACACAACATATACATATACATACATACATATAATTACATAATATACCCATTGATACATACATATACAATACATACATACATATAAATACAATACACCTACTACATAAATATATTAACAATAAGTACATAGTGCACAGCACATTGTTATAAAAAATATTAGGAAAGCTAATTTGACAGAAAATGTTCCTTCACTCGCTTCCGGAATACATTGAGAGATGAAACGCACTTGATGTCATCAGGCAGTGCGTTCCACAAACGAGTAGCTCGCAGAGTAAAGGAATTGGAATAGAAATTAGGAGCGTGAACTGGGATATTAAGAGTGAGCATACGGGAAGGTCGAAAGGTACGATTAGCAGTAGAGGAGTGGAAAACAAAACGGTTTTTCAGATAAGACGGAGTAGTGGGAAGGAATAAGACAGAGTATAAAAGAGATAGAACATGATAATCTCTTCGACGACGGATAGCTAGCCATTTAAGTTGGGAGCGGAAAGTGGAAACATGATCAAATTTACGCAGATTAAAAATGAATCGAATAGACAGGTTTTGCAGACGTTCAAGCTTGTTTAAGGACTCAACAGTGAGATCAGGATAGCAAACATCTGCATAATCAAGAAGAGGAAGAAGAAGGGATTGAGCAAGATATATTTTGGTGTCAATTGGGAGGAAATTACGCAAACGTTTGAGGGAACTGTACGCTCCAAAAATCTTCCTACTGATTTCGGCGATCTGAGGTCTCCACGATAGGTGTCTATCAAAAATTACTCCTAAATTCTTGACAGTCACTTTAAAAGGAATATGAATACCGTCCAAAATAATCCGAGGTAAATTTTCATAGTCGATCCCAGATATGAGCGCGGAACTGCCAATGATGATCGTCTGTGTTTTTGACGGATTTAATTTTAAACCAAATGAATGACTCCATCTGGTTAGTGTTAGTAGATCAGCATTCGTGTCATTAATGGCAGCTGGAAGATCACGCAAAGGTGCTTGCGTGTAAATTTGGAGGTCGTCTGCATACAAATGATAGGAAGAAGTAAGTGATTTGGATATAGCATTAATAAAGATTGAAAATAGTAGAGGAGATAAGACGCCACCCTGCGGTACACCGGCAGCAATTGCGCACCACTCAGAATATGAATCATATATGCGTATACGCTGCCGGCGTCCATGCAGGTAACTATGAAACCAATCAATAACCGTTGGAGATATGTTAATTGAACGTAGTAACCCCAGCAAAATATCAAAGTATTGAAGGCGTTGCTAAAATCAAGCAGAGTAAGTACTGTCAGCTTTCGATTTTCCATTCCCAACCGTATATCGTCGCTGACCTTAACGAGAGCAGTAGCCGTACTATGACCTGCACGGAAACCGGACTGGAAAGGATCAAGGAGATTATTTTCGTTCAAGAAAGAGAGAAGCTGTTGTTGATGTACTAGTTTTTCAAGAACTTTGGAAAGAATGTATATGTATTTTCTATTTTGGTGACATTTCATATAATAATAATAATAATACTCCAGACAATTACACAGATTGTGTGACCCCAAACTAAGCAGTAAGCTTGTACTATGGGTACCACACAACGAACTCTGGGGGAGCTCCCAGTAACACCCAGACTCCAAGCCAATTTAGAAAAGTTCGTTCCCTAAATTGACCTGACTGGGGATCGAACCCGGGACCCTAGCTTGGAAAGCAGATGCATATGTCACTGCGCCAACGGGCCAGTCAATATTAAAATGTGTTTAAATTTTTGGTGGGCATTTACTACTTTTGGGTTCAACAACGATTAGTTTGGAGTCGTTTGCTTTAAATAGCTTAGCAAGTTGTAAAATTTTTGGTTATAATTTCATACTAAATTGGGGATTTAATTTTGGTAATCATTTACTATTTTTAGCGGTATGAAGTGATTTGTTGCCGTTATATTTACTATATCTGGTGATAAGTCGAACATAAACCGTAAAATAATAAATAAGCTGTTATAGAATTTACACATCTTATCATATATAACGATGTGGTAACTTTACTGGGCCGAGGGTCATTTCGCCGTCCAGTAAGCTGATCTAATTCCTCAGGATTCTGGCTATCTACGTTATAAGTTTCATCAAAATCTATTGAGTGTTTAATCCGTTCAAAAGTAAGGAACAGACAGACATTTTCGCATTTATAATATTGGTATAGATATTTCTATATGGATTTTCACTAATGCCCGAGTCGCTGGCAAGAGCGATTTATAAAATCAGAAACAAGCAGCGCTCGTTGGGACCTCGGAATGAGGTCAGTTATTTCCCATTCACCGCGTTAATAAAATGTATAGGCGACATTGTATTTCTGGGCATTACTGTTTACTGCAATCGTAACGTTTCATTTCAATGAATTTTATTTGCTACAAAAGCGATGTAATTTTAAAACAATAAAATACAATGCCTGTTTTGAGGGTAACAGTGAACATAAGCAGGCTATGTTTATTTTATTCATTATGCATATATACTATATGTATATATATCTATACAAATTCTAGAAAAGTCTACCAATATTACAAGGAGAGAGCGGATATTGTATGTTTGATTATATTTGGAGGGTAATCTCTGGAACTGCTGCACCTATTTGAAAGGTACATTATTCCAGATGGACATAGGCTATATAATACGTATTCAGCTTGGGCGAAGCCTAGACGGACCGCTAGTATATTTATAAAGGTGAAATGGGAACAATATTTGGAGACGCTATAAGAAGTACAAAAGATTACGTGTATACACATATTATAAAGTTGTCATAGAAACAGTTATTCGGAGATGCACATAAGCGTTTTAGATATATAGGTCCTCCAAAATGATAAAGAGGTTTCAAAACTACTTTTTTATTTAAGTCGGTAGGTGCTAGAGAGTGTAAAAGGTAGAGTAAAAAATTCAAATTCAAATTCAACTTTATTCGTCGGTCATTACAGGTTGTATGTACAATATAGATAGTAAACAACACAAAACAGTCCTCTGTAATTTGCCGAAAGCGTACAGACAAAAAATATATTATTATAATAAAAATAGATAATTAAAAATCATGCACAATCCATCAAATACAGAAAAGCTATAATAATTAAAACGATTTATAATTGCATCCCTATACTAACAATGAAAAATCACCATCATTTAACTGCAAATGTCAATAATTAAATGTCAAAATGTAAAAATAATACGTCAATAAATTGGAATATGTACATGATCTGTTGCAATATTTAAGTGCGTCACGCTTCCTAACTTTTTGGAAAATTCTGTAGAAATTTGAAATGGTAGAAATAAAAACCACTTTAAACGAAAATTGCTTTGAATACAACGATATCTAAGTACTGGATTGAGCGTTCGAAACAATTTCGTATGTTCCACTCGAGTGAGGCTCCGGGGACTACACTACTTGTACTGTGACAACACCTAGCTCACGTTCAATTCAATGCTTGTGCAGTGAACAACGTAGCGTATCTTACCTCATTTCATATTTAAAGCATTTATGTAATGCTTTTACAATATAAAAACGAGCAAGCCTTACAGTAGTCGCATATGATGTGTAACATCTGACATCTCACCTTGGTAATGAGCAACATTGATATGATATCCTCAAAAAAAATGATTCAGGTATTATTTGAAATGGTTTTTCGTAACGAAGAACAATTCTTTTTAATGTCAATTCTATTTTATTTAATTAATACTAGGAGTAAGGCAGTTATTTTTGTTCAATTTGGACTTATAACATAACATAACATAACTTCACGCTGTATCCCCAACGGTGGACTTATGATAACTAAAATATGAAACATATACTTGTGATTTCAAAGTAATTAAAAACCGTTGAAAAACTGCGTCAATAACAGTACCACTGTTAGTTGTCCAAACATTTAGAGCTTGAGCTCATGACACTGTTGGCTAACAGCACAAACCTCTCGGAAAATGGGTTGGTACCATCTGACGGCCAACAATACCACCGCGCGCGCTCATTGATCAAATTAAATAGCGCGCTCTTCTCCGGCTTCCTGTTACACACTTCCGTACCTTTTCAAGAAATCATTCCCACAGTATGCAGGAGAGCGAGAGGAAAGATGTTACACATCAATAATTAAAAAATTGATGCTCGGATTATTATTAGACTAATAAAAATGGATTTTTAATGAATTAAACTTATTTTATTATAAGTAAATTTAAAACTTCGTGAGCAGGTCTTGCCCATTCGGAGCGATGCGACGACACGATAGCACTGTCTGACTCTTACGCCGAAGCGGCAGTTCCCGCGCCCGCTCTGCCAGAGACACAATTTTTGTTTTGAGGTACCATTCTAGTGTAGGGTATAATTCAATGTTCGTGTAGTTTTTGAGATATTGTCGGTTATACCAAAGAATATGTAGAAAAGAAGGCAGACTCTCGCCTCATGCGTAACTGAATTACCTACTCCCGGCTGGATACGTAGGGTTGTTTTGTTGGGAGTGTGACGCGGAGAGCATCTCGTTTAGTTAGAAATATAGTATATAATAATATAAAACAATGCAGACGGATGAGTTTTTCGTGTTTGTAAATTTAATTTCATGTAGTTTTGTTGAATAATGAAACTGCATTCGAACGACAGCAATTATTTAGGCATCAAAGGACATTATAATACGTTCGTTTATGCCATTTAGACATTTTCGAAGAACGGAAGTGATCGCGTGTTTGCGACGCATGCGACTCCGACTGGCGCTACAATAAATCACCCATATTCACCCAAAATATTTCCGTTGTGTGCGTACGACGTGTACGGATTAGCATTAGCGCGCACGTATACGAACCGTGTACGCTAGCTTTCTATGAAGACATCCTACTGTTTTATTTATACTGTGGTTATACTCTCAGTACTTGCAGAAATGACTTTGTGTTTCATAATGTTATAAAAGCTATAAAATACGAATTTAGTCTTACTGTCTATTAAATGAATATTGTACATCCGGACCTTTCACTGTGCGTGGTACGACACGCACATGACAGGTTTTTTTTCCTTTTAAGCCACGGTATCCTAAAAATGTCATTGCTACATATCAGGTATTATGGGCTGGAAATACTGAGTCTCAGACATACTTATTGAATACATTATTTTAAAAAATAAATACATACTACAGAACTCTAAAAATATTTGTGATAGGTTGGTATAGAGTTTAAAATTGATCACGCTGCCACAGATTCTGATTCAGACTAATTTCATTCCATTATCGTGACAGGTAGCATTGAATATAATATTTCATAGCCTAATGCTGATTGCATTTGGATATACAGGTTGATTCAGAGTTCATTTAACAAATTAAAACCAGAAATTTCACAAAATATATAATTTTCGTAATAAAATAATATTAAATAAAAATAAATGAATAAAGTATTAAAAATATAAAACCCAACAGAAAAGTAATGGATTTTGTGCCTTTGCTACTCTCTATAATTAAGTTCATTAGTTCAGTCAATATTTTTTGTTTTTATTTTGATTCAAAGATGATTCTATTTCATGTATAAGACTATTCTATTACTTAAGGTCTTTAATGAGGATGAAAGATATTATTATAATATAACCTACATAATATCAGAGGATCGATAGCGAGTAACGGATCCAATTTTTGATGTTCATTTCCAAAATTGGAAAAAGGAACGTCTATTGAATCATCTCGGGTATGTCTGTCTAGCGATAATAATTTATCAAGTATTAAATTTTATTTACCATATCAAGAATAAACTTACAGAAAATGATAATTCTCCGACTCCCGAACTAGTTGACTACTCTATATCTTAGAAGCCAGCGACATACCCTTCAAATTATTCACTTGATAAAGAACAGTTGAAATTAATATATGGTCAAAGATTATTGACATTCACAGCTGTAGTTAGTGGTGGTCCAAAAACAGGCGTGAATTTCAAAAACTGCGTTTTTATTTTTGTGGATTAGTTTTGGCTTTTGGGCGATTTTGGTCAATTTGGCTGCAACAGACACATGTAAACCGCATTTTACACTTCATGGAGTGCTTACGCTTCCATGCATCTATATTTTGGAAATATGTAAATTTATAAGAAAATATCCAGAAATTTATACAAAACGTGAAAATATCCCTTCAAATTATTCATTGAGACCAACACGGAAAAAACGATTAATACAGCCTAAGTCAAATTTAAAAATGCATTCATCGGGACCTCTATCCACGTCAATAAAGATATATAACCATTTGCCAGAAACCTTAAAAAAAGAAAGTAAAGATAGAATTTTCATAAAATTACTAAAAGAACTACTAAACAAAAAATGCTACTATACCATAAATGAATACATAACTGATAGATTATAATATAATATTAAAACAACATTAAATATTAACATCAAATATATAATATATAAAAAAAAATAAAAAATTATTTATAAATTAATAAATAAATAGTAACAAATTTATAAATAAATAAATATAAATACAAGATAGTTAATAATATACATTTACAAATAAATAAATATAAATAATAATACAGACATAATAAATATAATTAATTACATAATACATATATTGGCAGTCGGGTAAAAAAAAAAAAAAAAATAAGGCTTCCTCTCTCTTGAATTGCAATACCTATTTCAAGGTCCATTCAATTATTGTAATATAATTATGGAATGCAATAAAGATATTATTATTATTAAAAAAAATTTCTTTTTCGGTCATCGTTTGGAGTATCAAATGAAAGCTTTTTAAACCACGTCTCCAACTACAGCGCTTCTTTCAATATTTTTATTTTAAATTCGAATGAGTATACGCGTCAAAATTGTTTTAGGTGCACCTTATCTTCAAATGTATCCCCGGAAGTTATTTCTACAAAACAATTTTACAAATGTGACCAGATCTTCAGATCAGATCAGAATCGAATGTATTAAAACGTACGGAACTGATTTCACTCTGTTTCTTATTCGCCCTGTATAGAAGAAGGCGCAAGAACAATTCACAAAATTTTTTTTTCTCTTTATAAAAGCGATTTGCACCAAAAATTAAAACGTTTAGTTATTTGTCAAAAGTTTTTAACAACAGCCTGTATATTACTTTACAGTATGAATATCGAGTAATATGCTTGCGGTCTCTGGTATCTGGTTACAGATTACGACACATTTAATAAATATATACCTATGTTCTGTTGAAAATAATGACCATTTTACATGTGTATATCCAGCTTATGTGGGTGAAGGAGGGCGTTTGTAATGTGGTTTCTCCATTATACTGCTGAAAACGGAATTAGACCTTTTTTTTGTGACGCAGGAGAAACATGAACACAATACACAAGTACTCCTACCCTAGGGATGGGACAGTTATGTGGGGCTTTTAACTACCAAAGCTTATGCGGTGGCCGTCCTCGACGCGTTGTCGTATTACGTTTGACAGACAATAGTACCTACCTTGAGTGTTTGCTAGAGCCACCCAGAGCAAGCGAACTCGTTCTACATTTCACTTCATAAAATAATTTTAATATGAATTTTTGGGCTTCATCGTAGTGTATTCTAGCATGTGTAGATGACATCACTAGTCTTTTATGATAAGTATTGAATTTTTTCGTCTTTTACTTTAATAACAGTGACAGCTCATTTGAATTTCACCTATCCGTTTTGTTTATTGAGACTTGTCCAGCGTTCAAATCCTGGTGTGAATTACTACGTATTATAATCACTGAAGTATGTAAGAATCGCGACGCTTGGCGCTCCGTCCTCTCTGACTACCCCGTTAGGGATACAGCGTGAGGATATGTTTGTATGTATGTATAATCACTGTTAAATATATTTATCTGATAGTAGGTATATAATACATCGAATGTAGCATTTTTACAATATTTTACGTAGTTTTGTCATATTCACGCAGATCAGTTGACGGGTTCAGTCCAGTTTTACTGCATGACACTAGAGTGAGAATATCAACCTCGGTCTAATAAACAAAATGAACGAACCCATGACAATTTGCTGCTCTTACCAACAAATGAATTTTGGTGTCTCTTTCTATCTCATCGAGTGTAACCACGAGTAAAACAGCCATAATAAGTATGACAACCTCGCACTGTCAGTGTAAATCGTATCAGCTTAGGAGTCGGTCATGAAATTATTTGCAAAATACTCGTAAATCTTAAGTGTTTTGGCTCTACTAGTATTCGCAAAAATAAAAATATGTCATGTTCAGCTGTGTGTCGTTGTACTGTGACCTTCCACAGTCATAGACATTAGTAAAAATCTAAAAACTCGGTCAACAAAAAAGGATACCATGGGGACACGCTTTTAGAGCAAATGCTCCATACATTGGAATACTTGGGCTGAGATTTCAACTGATATTTATAATGTACTCAGTGGCAGCAGCTATAAGGTTCCTGTTTCTAGTCTCATTAATGATCTCCCATTTATGTAGTATTGTTTGCTGATGACACTTCATTGCTATTTAAACTGGACAGAAGGAACCTAGATATTACCTGGCTGAACGGGATCCTAGCGTACGTCTCGAGGTGGTTCGCTGTTAATAATTTACTACTGAATGCACAAAAAACCAAATGTATTAGGTTTTCCCTTTCTAATGTACCCAGAATCCATGACAAAATAGAACTGGGTGGGATACAATTAGAATTACTTAAGTCTGCCAGTTTTCTTGGTTTAACAGTAGATAGTAAATTGCAGTGGGCGGAACATATCGGGACATTGGCTGGTAAGCTTGGTTCCGTGATATATGCCATTAGACGCATTAGGCAATTGACGGATGTGGATACGGCTAGGCTGGTGTACTTCGCATATTTTCATAGCCTAATGTTCTATGGCCTTTTGCTGTGGGGATCAGCGGCGTATATTAACTCGATTTTTATTTTACAAAAAATAACAATACGTGCCATCAACTGTATGAATGCACGAGAATTACTAAGAGATTGTTTTAAAGACATTGATGTGCTGACCTTGCCGTCCTTATACATCTTTGAAATTATTATGTATGCGAGGAAAAATATAGATCTATTTATATTGAAAGGCGATATTGGTGGTATGGAAACCCGAGGTCGTGATAAATTGGTTAATCCAAAATTTAAATTACATAAGTCAAATGTTTCATTTTTGGGTAACTGTATTCGTTTTTATAATAAATTTCGTCAAGAAGTCACTCAATTAACGGAAAATAGATTTGAATTTATGTACTAAATGTATAACTAAACGAGATGCTATCTCGCACCCAACGCAACTAACTACCCTACGTATTCAGCTCGATAGTAGGCAACTCCGTTATACAGTAGGCGGGACTCGGCCTTTTTTATACGTAGTACATATTCTCTAACAAAAGGGAGTCTATTTGTTGTTTCGCAAAAATCGCACTGCTCACGATTGTGCTATGACTCCTGCTGTGATCTAAGTTAGATTGATACATAATTCAACATAGATTACTACGCAATAAATGCTATTCAAATTCATTTAAGTTTAAAAAAAATATAGTGTTAATGATCATGTAAAGAAAAAACAAGGTTGAGTATGTCTGACGTAGAACACTGTGGGTGCCACATAGTGATCAACCAAATTAATTTTGAATCTTTTCGTATTCGAATCATTGAGTTGGCTTAACGACTAGCGATATTTAATGGTTATTTAGCAATGCCAGGCTCAAAGGCTTAACACTTATGATACAAAGAGACGCCGTTAGACGATACCCATATATACATTGCATTAGATCACTGGTTCCCAAACTTATTTTGTCTACTGAGTCGAGAGCTCATGCAGTCGTTGTCTAAGATGCCTCCTAGCTAAATGAAATTACAAATCACCTCCCAGGCCTCTACACAACGCCCCCATTTTTTTCTGAGTCTCTTACCCCCCCTTTCGGCCTGCAGCGCCCACAAGGGGGCGTTATCGCCCACTTTGGGAATGGCTGCATTAGATAACCGTTGATTTTATTATTTGACTTCATAACTCGCTACGAACGTCTCGTCTCATTTTGCGTCAGAATTAATTTTCATTAAAATTTCTCCTTTGTTTTTCTGACTATTAACAGCCATTATAGTTCCACTCATATCGCTCAAAAGTGGAAAGTAATAAAAAACAAGACTAATACAATCTGTTAACGAAAGTGATCAAATTAAGCCGTGCTTGTATGGCGAGCAAATATCAAACGGCAGATATTTGCAACAAAATTCAATTCGTTTCTAACGAAAGATCCTTGGTCGAGTTATAAAGGCACTTATCGAATTAGACAATGTTTATGAAGGTCCCAGAATCGAGATGAAAGCTCAGTTACATTTTGGGGGGGTTTGCTTGTTAATGTCTATAAATTAAGATTAAATTAAGGTTAAACAAAAGTGGCACAAAGAGTGTTATTTATTCAATTTCAAATATAAATGGATTTGCTTCTATTAAAGCAAAACTTAAGAATTCCTTTAATTTATATTGTACTAACGACCCCCCCGGCTTCGCTCAGGTGTGATGTTGAATGTTTGCAACACATCAAAATTTTTTTATTGAAATTTTTATACAAAAATATTATCCAAATTTCAACATTTCGGTTGGACTTTCCCAAAATTTTCTTTCATACAAACCTTGTCCTTACAATTACGAATACAACAAAAAGACACATAAATCGGTCGATCCGTTCTCAAGTAGTATAATGACGTTCTTTAACATGCAGCAATAGAATTTTATTTATATACATATATAATAAGAAAAAAAACGTAATTTTTGAAGAAAATAAAGTAAAAATTCGATACTTCATATAATAATAACTGCTTCTATAACAAGTGTTGTGTTTCAAAGGAAAGAAAAGAGACACTACCGTTATTGTATGAGGATGTGTAGTGTAAGAGGATTCCGTAATCCTCATTGCCCTTCAGTCAGTGTTTTGATCTCTCACATCCGTTTCGTCGAAGACACTTCGGCGCAAACAGCAGAAACTTGGAACTGCTGTAATAAGTGGTGGCTTATAGACAGATGTGAATTTCAAAGGCGAAGTTTCCATTTTAGGAGGTTAGTTTAGAGGTTTAAATAGAAGTCAAAAAAAATCTTAGTCATCCTGTGGGGTATCAAATGAAAGCTGCTTGATCCAGTTGTCTAAAAATGTGTAACATTAAAATTTTTTTGAAATACAAAAATGTTAAATATATTAGATACTTACTCATGAGAACGGAAACACACGGAACTACAATTCAAAATAATCAATAAATCAATTAATTTAATATACTGTAACGTGGTACAGTCAAAAGTGAAAAGGCAAAGAGACGTGACGCGCTCGAGTTTTGATTCATAATCTCGCAGTGATAGTAGGTAAGAAGTCATCGGTCGTTCTTGATGAGCCGTCATGAACACCACCGCGCTCTCCAAGAGGGCGCCAGTGTTCTCTTATTCTTTAATTATCGGTGTAGCCAACATTTTTCTTAACACATTCGAAAATACGCGTTTAATTGCTATCAACCCACCTATTCCAAAAATATCATTCAGAAAAATTTGAGCAAAATCATGAACAACTAAATTAAGATGCACATTGATAGTTACCAAAATTGCATAAATATTTTTGGTTCCACGACAAACATTGTTTAGCCGTTGACAGTATTTTTCTGAAAAAAAAAGCTCGGTCTCATCTATCATCATCTAATCGTAGAGAGCTTTCACTCTGTACGATAAACTTATTTTGCGATAGCGATTGGTGGAACATTGGAAAAAAATATGAAATAAAATTATGTATGTGACAGTAATAAAACATTTGCTGAACCAGAAAATACTTGTTAGTTAAGTTATTTCACTAACAATGTAACAGTCTGCTCTCCCAAGTATTTAATTTCCAGATCGAGCACAATTAATTAGAACGGAAACCCTGAAAATAATTAATTATCGCCTTTAACACTTCCGTTCCAGTGAGAGAGTCTAATATGGCGGACAAAATGGCGCGACATCGAGGCGGGAAACAAAAAATAAAACAAAGCTGGCGCGGGCCTGTCCCGTTACTAATTGCCACAGATAGCGAATAGCGGTGTACAAACTAATTTGATGAAAAATTGGTCATTTATTGATAGTTTTATTTTGGTGCAGAAAAAAATATTAACACAGATTACAAACCTATATTTTTTATATTAAATCCGAAATAATCCCGAGGTGCGAGGTCCAGTGGACTGGACTGAGTCCAGACTTTCTTAAAAATGCATCGTTGAGATAATAATTAAAAAGTTTGAATTTTGACGTAATATATGTAGCTAAAACGAATTTCATTTTATGAGCTGAATTTCCGCAAAGTAAAACTTGAGTCAACTCATAACTTAGTTACGACAAAGTTAAAAATGGATAATGAAGAGATATGTCGAGGCATGGCGGGACACTGTCTTCAGCCACATCGCTAGGTCCACTCTGTCCCTGGCTCTTTCTCGAATATACTCGCACATGAGAATTTCCCTGGTGACGATGCCTTGAAGTCCTCCATACGAAATCGTCGGTTAGAGTAAACCTCGCCCTGTCGACCAACTACCGGGTGCCTTTCGCGCTCACCTCAAGGCCACTGAGACCGGTGACGTTGGAAAAGCCACGGGTTAACGGCAAAGAAAAGGTATTTTTAGTTGGTTCGAGTACAACACTACTTAGTGGGTGTAGAGTCCGGCTGAGTGTTCTCTTGGAGAAATTCTCCACTTTCAGAAATATAAAAAATGCGACTGTTAAGAGTATAGCGAGAGGATATCTCAAGTCAAAGTGAAAGTCAAATCATTTTATTCAAGTAAACCCAAATGCAAGGTATTTTTGAACGTCAAATCTACTTTAGTTCGGTTTGAAAAGAAAACCCGGACACAGAAGAACCGACAAGAAACTCAGTCAGGTATTATTTTTTCAACATCATTCTACAATAGTTATTTAAAATACAATATCCATAAAGCCAGTAAATGCATGTGGAGAGAGGATTATTTCCAGTCTATTGTCGTGTCTTCAATGAAATCGCTAATTTTCTAGTATGCTTTTCCAATCAGTGTGCGTTTAATAACTCTCTCGTTTATTAAATCTCTTTTCCATTAATTGAGTAATTTCTTGAGGAATTTTATTATAAAAAAGAACACAGTTACCCAAAAATGAACCACTTGACTTTTGAATTTAAATTTAGGAATAACTCTGGGTATTTAGGAAATATAGGAATAATCTGTTTTAGGAATAATCTGCGTGTGTGTGTATAATATATAATGTATACATTATATTTTCGCTAATTTAGACATTCAAGTACTTATTAAATCTAACACTGAACATGGTGTTGATAATATTGATCCATACAGATGTCTAAATCAATATAAATAAAAATCAATTGCCACGTGTATGACGGAGCATCACTTGACAACGGCCCGACCGATTTGGCTGATTTCTTTTTTATTGTGTTCGTAATTGTAAGGACAAGGTTTGTATGAAAGAAGGTTTTTGAAAAATCCACGAAAAAGTCGGTAATTTGTATGGTATTTCCGTATGACAATCTTAATAAAAAAATTTGGCATGTTGCAAACATTCAACATCCCACCGTGGCGCAGCCGGTGCGGATCGCTAGTCTGAAATATAATAACGAAGTCACTAAGGAAGTCTTATATAAATATTAGATTGCCTCTGATGGCACAAAATACATTATGTCGCTGATGAAATAATATGTAATACGTTATAAAGGTTCCATTAAAGATAATTGATACCATAAATATCTTAGATAATATACGTATACATCTTTTATGGCAACACCCACTGTGCTTATTCAGCCACTTTTAAATATTATATCAAGTAGGAGGCCGTATGCCAAAGAGAACGTCGAGTCAAAATGGCGTCCGGCTATAAATCACAGTTTCCCGCGCTTTTTATCTTCCTTTTTAGTAGTTGGCATCTGATTTCAGAGTGCATTTTCGTTAGAACATAAATTGAAGTGATCCGATGACAAATTGAGTGGTCGATCGGCTGATATAACATTTGGTCGTCTTTGATAATTAATACGGCACGATTTTCGAATTTTTCTCGTTCAATTTGTAATCTGTGACAGTTCACGTTAGCTAATAATACTTGGCTATTACAAAAAGTGACTGCTACGACTTTTTGGCGACAGCGAAAGAAATTTATATTATGTTTACATTTTCTATTTTTGTGCTTTTGAGAGTTTTAAAGTACTTACCAACTTACAAGAATTATAAGTTCTGTCCACGTGTGTATGAATTGGAATATCTCAATAATCGCGAGCAGAGTTTTTGTTTGCTTGCAAGAAGTTCTTTTTATTTCCTACTAGAGACCCGCCCCGGCTTCGCACGGCAAGACATTTTCTTGAAAATAAAGTACAGTCCATGTTACTCGCAGATAATGTAGCTTTCTATAGAATTTTTGAAATCGGTTGAGTAGTTTGCGAGTTTATCCAGGACGTGCAAACAAACAAAGTTTATCTCTTTGTAATAATAGTATTGATAAGTTCTATTCAGATTGATACGATTTGAGGAGGCGAAAGAAGTATGTAATGACTGCGATTGTTGGCGCTCCGTCCTCTCTACCTTGTTAGGGCTATAGCGTGAGCGTATGTATGTACATGTTTAAAATTATTAAAAAATCTTTTTTTTTGACGAGAACAGAAGAAACGAAGCATAATATATTATTTAGCTATACTACACCTTTTTATCTATCTATATAAATAAAAATGAAATGCCGTTCGGTGGTAAGCGCATGCATTGAGAACGACTGGACCGATTTGGCTATTTTTGTTTTAAAATGTTAGTAGTAGTCCGAATTAGGTTTTGATGGAAAGAAAAATCGGAAATATTAAGCTTAGAAAACTTTTAAGTTCAGGAAAATCTGAACGTCTATTTTTCTATGAGATTTTTGTATGAACTCAAGACCTTACGAAAAATAATGTAATAACTGAGCCCCATCAAGCGTAGCTGAGCATAGCATAATAAAAAAAAAGTTATTACTTAGTACTTAGGTGCCTACAAACACTTCTGCTCGGGTATACGAGTGCTTTTGTTTCTTTCGGTTAAGGCGAGATATTTGATCTCGAAGCTTCGAACTTCGAAGATAAATAAACGCATATATGGAGAAAATATAACTTCTTAAAACGAACCTTGTTAACAACTTACTCTCAGTGCGGGATCATCCATTAAGTTGTCAGTATAAGTAAGCCGAAGCCGGCGAATTGCGAATTTCGTAAATGAAATCGTTAACAGGAAGGCGCAGGTAAATGGGGGCCATTTGGGAAAATTCACGAAAATAACCGAATTTGCACGAATAACAAAGCAGGCACATCTGCTGCTACCGTTACGGAACGGACCTTTTAATTTAGGTAAAAATATTAAGTCGCTTTCCATTTGTTTCAAGATAACGGTGTGAAGTTTTTCAGAAAAAATACGTGGCTTTCCTTTGCTTCTGTTTACTGTTACCGGGCTCGTTACGAAGTGCTGAGTATTTTTAGCGGAAAGTAGTCCGCTTCGCTAGGTGGCATAGCAGTTTGGTGCCTGTCACAGACTTCTACATAGAGAGGTAATTTAATTAAAGCATTGTAGCGAGTTATAGAAATATTTCTTCGTTTTAACAGTCCCTATCAATTTCGCGATCTGAAAAAATACTTCTTTTTAATCGACTTCAAAAAAAGGAGGAGAGTCTATGTTCGCCTCTATGCATTTTTTTTATTTGTATGTTCACCGTACTGTGGACTGATTTCGAGAATCGATGATTCTCTTGTATGTTTTTGCGCCCCAGAATTACAAAATAGTTAATTGTAGACCTGCCTTAGATATTTCTTTAGGCCAAGGTTACTCAAAAGGGAGAAATAAAAAAAAAATAAGAAAAAAATTGAACCGCCTTCAAAAAAAACACTGAAAAGTACAAAAGGATAGTCCTTTACTAATCAAAACTCGAGAACAATAAAAATAACTATAAATACGATACAATATAATAAGTTGATGAGTTTTGGGGCCCCGGTGAGATGGTTATATTTCTATTTACAATATTAATGTATTTCTGGCAGTATCTAATATTACGTAGGTATATAATACTTCGATCACAGAAACTCTGTGATCACATATGTAATGGTATAAAAATTACATAAATTACATTTCTATGAAAGCGTGAAATATGAAATTTGTTAAACGTCACGTCATCGCGTTCCATGAATAGGGACGTAATGAAATCTTATCGTTCGATTTTTATTATTTCCAAATATATACGAGCGACGACTGGTTGACTTTTTGGTATTTTGTTTTTTGAGTTCCGTGCCAATACTCGTAAAAAACGGAACTCGTAATTTCATTGTGTTTGGTCTCTGTGTGTCACTAATTTATTCTATCATCTTTACACCTACAGAGCTGAAATTTGATATCGAAAATTGGCGAAGAAAACTCAGAAATGAAAGATAAAATTAAACAATTGGTATTTTGTACTCAACGTTTTATTAAATTTAACTTTTATTTTGTCCGAAATTTCTACAAACCTATAATAAGTTAATTCATTAAATTATTAAAACTTTCGTGAGACATTATTAACGCACTAATTATTAAATACGGCTTTACTCACGTATAATCGGTATAGGTACCGACTAGTTTCGAACCTATTGGAGGTCCATCATCAGGGTGAGTGGGATGAGTTCGCGGGCCGCGCCCCGTCTCGCACTGCGCGCCTGAGCTCGCAACGCGCGGCTTGACAGAGCGGGGGGCGCGGGGTGCGCCGGCGATGGTGACGAACTCTGCGAGACCGATGCGTCTACGTCAATATTGGTGTTTACGGGCGCACAAAATGTACTCACGATGTCCACTACATACTCGTCAGCACTATCGTTCTTATTCCGCATCGCGTTTAACAACACGGGTTTCCAAGTAAGCGGCAGGGCAGCTCAGGCGCGCAGTGTGAGACGGGGCGCGGCCGCGAACTCATCCCACTCACCCTGATGATGGACCTCCAATAGGTCCGAAACTAGTCGGTATCTGTACCGATTATACGTGAGTAAAGCCGTATTTAATAATTAGTAAGTTAATTCATGTTTGACTTTCTCTTGGCTCATAGCAGTCTTTTTTAATTTATTTAAGCATTGGCCATTAATGTAACCATACGATTTAAAAAAAAATATAGTTCGTAAATGCTTATTCTCTGTTCCTATTATTTACCCCCAATAAAATGATACCTATTATTAGAATAAAAAAAAATGTCTGAAAAGAACGCGAATAAAGCTTCATTTGTAATGTTCGTTTATATTTTTCAATTTTTATGTGCTTGCACAGAACTTCAACGCACAATATATTGTATAGATTCAGGTGTTACTTTGCGGAAATCCATCGCACGTGACAAATTCCCAAAATCTGTCGATTTGTGATTTTTAGAGTTTGAGCGGAAGATAGCTAAAGATTTTAGGAATTTGTCACGCACAATATATTGTCAGCTAGGTGTCTTAAAAGTTATCTTAAAAGTATATTGTATAAAATCAAGTATTGCTTTGTGAAAGTATTGGGTACCTTCGGCCTAAAATTTAAAAGTTATCGATCGGCTCTTGTTCGCTCTTTCGGTGCTGGGTACCTGACTGTTTGTAATTAGAATAAGATAAGTAGTATTGGATACTAAGTACAATATAATAAATGAATAGATCGAACATGGAAATAGAAATTAAAGATAAGGAGTAGAACCATTGGAATAAAACCTTATAGAGAAAAGTAAAATAAAGCTTTGGAATGTAAAGCAAAAAGGACGAATTAATGGAAAGGATAAAGGTATGATCAACAGAAGAAAGAACGAAAAGATCAAAAGTTATAAACGGTCTCTGACACTTAACTTAGGGCAAGCAGTAAAAAAAAACTGCCTTTTATATGGCGGAGGGGGCAAACGAGCAAGCGAGTCACCTGATGGAAAGTGATCACCGCCGCCCAATGACACCCACTTCCGGGGAATCATGGTTGCGTTGCCAGTCTTTAAGGAAAGAGTAGGCTGGAAAATGCTTCGGCACAGCGTGAAAGAGGCTCCGATGCATGCTGTATGAGATCTCGGAGCCTCGTAACAACACGCCTAGGAGGATAACTGCAGTTTTGGTGAGTAAGAGCCTCACAAAAACTGAAAAAGGGTAAATCACCGAGTCTCATCGGCGGAATTTCCTATGAATGGTTTACGGTGAAGCAAAATATTTGAAACACGGTATCTATGAAGTAAGATTGAGTATTTGAAACAATTCTATGTTCCACTCAAATGAAGCTCCGGGGCCACACCTAATTCATTTTTAATTCAACGCTGGAGCAGTGAACAACGTAGCGTATCTTACTTCATTTTATATTGAATGGACTCATGTGTGAGGAAAATGATGAGATTTGAGGAAGTGGAAGAAGTATGTAACGACCGCGACACTTGGCGCTCCGTCCTCTGACTACCCCGTTAGGCATACGGCGTGAAGATATGTATTTATATATTGCTTTTCAATAAATAATTAAAAAATTGATGCTCAGATTATTACAAGACTGCAAAATATACTGTGATGAATTCATAAAATCTTTAGCTATTTTTCGCTCAATCTCCAAAAACTACCAATCGACAAGTGTTTCGCCTCTCAACGAAGCATCCTCAGGATATACCAGAGATCGGATTCGGTCAGCTAACTAGCACCGAATCGGAGCTATCCTGATATCCTGAGGATGCTTCGTTGAGAGGCAAAACACGTGTCGATTGGTATTTTTTGGAGGTTCAGCGGAAAATAGCTAAAGACTTTATGAATTCATCACATGAAATGGATTTCCACAAAGTAACACCTGAGTCTATACAATGCAAAATATACATTAAAATGGTTTTTTAATTAATTAAACGTATTTCATTATACGTAATATTAAAACATTGTGAACAGGTCTTGCCCATTCGTAACGACGACATGATAGCATCGGCAGTTCCCGCGCTCCGACTTGCCAGCGCACATGAAGACGATTGTTGTTTTTATGTACTATTCTATTGTATAATTAAGTGGTCACACATAAAACTGAATATGAAAAAGTAAAAAATAAATAAAATAGAAATTTCACTTCCTCCCGTTGCCTCAAAAAGACATAAAAGTTAAGCCGAATGTGTCGCAATGGCGATATCTTTTTGTAGATTTTTTCGTTTGTTCAAACCGTTATAATCCTCCCCTACATCTGACCCCGCTGACCATCCCCTAGCTTCGACAATGAAAACAAGTACCGAATATCGCAACTAAACTAATTTGATTCAACTGAGAAGTGTCAGAACCATCGCCAGGCACGCCCTTTGTTTTGCTTGGAATTATTTATAATGGCAACTTTAGGATCGCCATTTTGTGATATGGAAACTCTGAAAGCCTGTCAGGATAAGAACACTAAGTACTTTGTACATTGAGTTAATAGTACCCTCTGTAAGCTGTGGCTATCTGCGTTTATTAGTCTACAAAATTTGTTAAAAGCTGAACGCTTAATACCCTTTTTTCCTAAATATTTACAAACACGTAATACTATAACTGGAAGACTTTTAAAGAATTGCGTTTGTTTTTAACAAACTTAAAAAAAAGGAAGAGGTTCTATATTCGTCTGTATGTATTTGTCTTTTATGTTCACCGATAACTGCGACAATTGTGGACCGATTTGAAAAATTCTTTTTTGTTAAAAAGGATAAACTTCTGAGATGGTTCCGTGTAAATTTCACTAGTCTTGGAGCTCAGACTTCGAAGTTATACTAAATGACGCTAACTGCTTATAGCTTTATAGGTATACTCGTATATTGATGATTCTCTTGTATGTCATTACGCTCTAGAATTAGAATAGAAGTTAATTGTAGACCTACTCGAGATATTTATTTATTTAGGCCAAGATAACTCAAAAGGAGGAAATAAAGAAAAAAGTATAAGAAAAAATACTAAAAAGTACAAAATAACTATCCTTTACTAACCAAAACACAAGTAGAAAACTGACTGTAATAAAATGTAAATTCAATGCAATAAAATGACTATAATTAAATTTGACAGTTATTGAAGTCGGTGCCAAATCAATGTGCAACAACAGGAAGTCTATAATTTGGTACCGTCTTCAATAACTGTCTAATTTAATGATATAGGTATTTGTATCTATAGTTATTTTTGTGCTTGAGTTTTGATTAGTACCTAAAGGATAGTTATTTTGTGCTTTTTAGTGTATATTTTGAAGTCGGTTTGTATTTTTAAGGGTTTCGTAATTCAGAGGTATAAATAGAATCCAAACAAGATTGTATTGTCTATTGTAACGTTGTAACATACATTACTAGTTTATTTTAAAAATAAATAAGAAAAGTAATACATTTGGAGAGAAATAATATTGTAATAAACAAATTAAATTTAGCGTAATAAGTATATAAACAATAATACTCCAAAGAATTAAATAAAGTTAAAGTAACTGAGTATGAAGGCGCATAGCGAGCGAGAAGTTAAAAGTACAGTCGCTTCCAAAAGTCACTCGTATTATAATTTAATTGTTTGTAGTAAGTATAAGAATTGTGCAATTGTTTATTAAAATACTATTTCTCTCCAAATGTACCCAATACTATTCTTATTTATTTTAAAAAAACTGAAAAATACGAAATGACTATCATATCATCAACCCCCAATATTTGTAAATAATAATTATTAGGGTTCTTACACACTACACTCACAACTCGGCTGAAACGTCAAGCCAAATAAAAGGTAATTGTGATAATTTCTCGTGTTATAGACATCCTCAGAATATTTCAGAGATCGAACTTGTTCAGCTAACCAGCACAGAATCGTTTTATATCACTGTCGACCTTCTCATTGACTGTGCAACTTAAAAACTTGAAATGTGATGGAGTGATCTTGCTGTTACTCGTAGCATAACAAGTATGTATTTCAATCACATCAATTCCGTCTGGGATAATTATGAAACATTTAAATAACAAGAGTGTAAACGAAACAGATTGCCTACGTGTTAATGGACAAAGTAATTGTCAAATAAGCCACCAATCGGTAGTGTGCAGTGTTGTCGAATGGAGGTAGACAGAGATAGTTTAATTCTAACCTTGCCATGAGCTATCAAATAGAAGTAGTCTAGTGCAATGAGAATTAGTATATCTTTAGCTGTATCCGCGAACAGTCATTGTTTAAATACACTTAAAATTAATGATTAAATTAGTAATAGTGAAAACAGTGTGTGCTTTTATTGCTGACCCCAATATTTTGCTTTTGTGTAACTAACAGTTTAAAATATTCAAAGGAGAATATGGGACAAAAAAATACTCAAATTAGGTTTGATCATGCTCCGCAATTATCATCGAAGCTTGATAAATTGGTTATTCCAAAATTTAAATTACATAAGTCTCATTCAAGTCAAGTCTCATATGTTTTATTTTTGGGTAACTGCATTCGTTTTTATAATAAAGTTCCTTAACAAGTCACTCAATTAACAGAAAATAGATTTACATTTGTTATAAAACGTACATTGACTAGACAATCATACTATAAAATAAACGATTTCGTTGAAAATAAAACAATAGTCTGGAAATGATCTTCTCATTTATGCAGTAAATGCATGCACATGCATTTACTGGCTCTCTGAAAATTGTATTTTAATAAACCTTTTGTAACATGATGTTGAAAAAATGATACCTGGCTGGGTTTCTTGTCAGTTCTTCTCAGTGTCTAGGTTTACTATTCTCTTCGAACCGAACTAAAGTAGACTTGACGTTCAAAAATACCTTGTAATTGGGTTTATTTGAATAAATCGATTTGACATTATTAAAATTTTATAAAAATGTAAAGCATTACTCATTAACAGGAAAAATATAACCAAAGTCTTTAGATTTATAGATCTTCTTTAGGTTTTGTAAATTTCCAGAAATAACTTTTTCTTCACCATTTTATTAATATCCTACGGACCTTCAGCGCGAGAATCGAACTTGCACTTTATAGACTTTTAGCGATCAGACGGATTTTATTATAAAAAAACAAACTCATGACACAAAATATAATTTTGTAATAGCTGTTGTAGAAAATAAATTAAATTTCAAATAGAAAATCGACAAGAGGTATAGCTAGTCTGATCGCTACGAAAGTGGGCTACCAAGTGGGCCAGCTCTTCTTCTCTACCCCATGACGTCACATGAAGTGCGTGGAAATAAGCCACGCTCATCGGTTGGTCGTTCGTTGCTTATAATACATTTTTTTTTATATATCTTGCGTCATGGCAATCTGTTCTCTGAACAATGAGCCACTGTTATAACTGAACCATTTTCTCTGGGTAGTTTGTGTGTTTGAGAGAGTCGTCCACTGACTTCTCACTCTTGTCTGCTATCAAATTATAATACATATAACTTAAAAATTATAATACATATAAATGTAACTTACCTTCTTTCGTAATTTTTTAAATGATAGTGAAAACAGAATCGAAATCTACTTAGAAAGTTTACGAGTGGTAAGCGAATACAAACGCAGATATCTTTGTCAGAACTTTGTTCTATAATATTTAGTGATAATGTGCATACTTGATGTAATGTAGGTGACTATATATTATTAGTCTGTGCTGAGTTTCCTGAGGATGTTCCCCTGAGAAGCAGAATATTGGTGGAATATTGCTGCAAAATTGCTCAAAAAATATATAAATAATATATGAGATGGATCTTTAACACAACACCTGATTCATATATGGTTTTCTTGTATTTTCTTTAGCAAGTATTTCTTCTATCTGTCTATATTATAAATATTTGCATCAATAATTTTTATATCTACCTACTAAAAAGCTGAAAAGCTCGTTACAATTTTTTTTTGTTACGCTTATTGTCAGCGGCAGCCATTTTAGGTTGACATTTCATTGTTTCCATTCTTTTGTCTACAATCAAAGGAATTTATCGCATTATATTAAAATTAAAGGCCTTTTCAAACAAGCGGTATTTGCTAACATTGGCTAAAAATACCCTGTTATTCTAGTATTTTTATGTATTTTGCGGCTCACATGGGGCTGTCGAGAACAAATACCGCTTAAGACCGTAAACCGTATGGTATGTTTGGGACTGAAAAAATTAAAATATTTTTGTTTAAAAGCTTCTGCAGTTTTTGGGAATGTTCATAGCCATGTTTGGTGAAAATGTGTACCGATTATTTTGTGTGTCGAAGCTGTTCAAGTTTTTTATTCCTGTAAACAATGTCATTAGCACTAAAAGTATATGTGTATTTATGGGTATAATATGAACTCCAATCTCTGGAACTTTTTGAAGATGCTTCTTTGAGAAGTAACGCACTTATAGAACTCCAAGTTTCTAAGTACTACTCGTCTATTTGACTGTGTGTACGATGGTTAATTAGTACAGTAACGAGTACATTGGTTAATTACTATTCATTTTAAAAACGTATAAGTGATATTAGCTGTGTTTGTGCAGGTGTTTTACTTAAAGATGGTCTCATGTTATATACATATAGTTACTAGGGCTTCCATCCCGAGACTCGTAGTCTCGAAATTTCGAGAATCTCAAAGTTTTTCATTCTATATTCGAGAGCAAGATTTAATTATTCAGTTTCGAATTTTTCGAGATTTATTTTTATGTTTTATAAGTGTTATTATCGTTTAAAAATCTATGACAATCACGTCTGTTTTGAACACTGCCAACATAAGTAAATTTATATGAACAAATGTTTACATACCTCGCATACCTAGGCGAAAATGTGTGAGGAGAATGATGAGATTTAACGGAGCAAAAGGAGTATGTAAGAGCCGCGACGCTCGGCGCTCTGGACTCTCTGACAACCCCGTTGGGTATACAGCATAAAGATATATATGTAAATGTCTACATATATATGAAACTTACCTTCACAGAAATTACCGATGTACGTAAACGATCGAACTATCAATTGATGTAGATAGTTATTGTCGAAAATTAGTTATTTGCTAAGACCAAATATTGTTAGTCCTAGTTTACAATAATATAAACGATTTCTATTTGCTTTTTAAATGATTTGCACATCATAGCGTCTGGCATCATACGTATTACTATATTCCATCGGGCCATGATCGCTCGATTATGTGTGTGACAGTTACTGTGACAGTTTCTACATCATCACCAAAATCCTGTATTAATCCTCTGTTATGTATAAGCATTTTCTAATACACTCTGAACCCAAACTATGGCTTTTTTCACCCAGCGACTGCCAGTCATCTTGCGATAGGTAACATAGACCTTCTGAAGTAACTGTAAATATGGTTTATCAAACGGTGCGATTTGCGGTTAATTCCTTTCTGTTGGTAGATTTTCTGTGAATTTTCTGTAATTCTGTTGATTCTCAAATAAATACACAAAAAATCTAAAAAATGTATGTTTATGTTAAACCTATCGCTATTATTCTTTCAAAAATACTTTAAGCGTTTGTGATGATTTACTATTGCATTTTTTTTTAAATGTTCACTTCCATTTCTCTAGAAGAACATCCCTTTCATTTTTGGCTATCATAAAAAGGACGGTAGAAGATAAAATATTAGCAATACTGATGAGTGCAATATTATAAATGTCTATTTTGTATTTAGTGAAAGTAACTTTATTATTTGAAAGCTGAATGGTAGTGTAGTGTCAAATGCAAATTTTTCTCAAAAGTTATGCCCTCCTAGGGATTCGGATAAAAAATTCCTGTAACACACCCAAGATTAAAACTGATCTAACAACATCTCATTTTTATTAAAATCCATGTAGCCGTTTTGCCTACAGTAGGGTAAGTTGGGGTAAGATCGTAAGCGGGGTAACATCTTATAAATCGTATACTTGCTAATAATGTATCATTTTTACTTTGAAAATGTAAGATCGTAGGCGGGGTAATATCATATAAATAGTAATATTTCCTAACAATGTATCATATTTACACTGAAAATGAAAAATGATACATTATTAGGAAGTATTACGTTTATTACCCCGCTCACGATCTTACCCCAACTTACCTTATGTGCTGAATGAACCTTCATGTACCTGAAAACACTGCAATTAGGAGATCGAGTTATAAACGTAAAATAATATCAGCAAAAGTTTTTTCAGCAACCGGTGCAATTACTGTCACAAGAGGCATAACATCTTAATTCTCAAGATTGGCAACGCATTTTCAATCTGAAGAGCTTCGATATTGTAAATAATGTCTATGAGCCTCGTCCCACTTAACATGAGGTGGATTATTTGGTCGTTTGTCTTCTCTCTTGATTAAAAAAATTACGCAGCCATTAGACCTTTAATCCAAACAAATAAATTCAAAACGTTTATTTAACACAGATTTGGCAAAGTTGTAAAACATAACGAATGGTTTGAACGCACTCCTGTAAATCATTACCAATGAATAAGTACACAGTAATTGTTGGGGTGACCCCCTAAAGTTAGCCACTTGTTTTATTACTGTTTTTAATTTATGTTTCAAATGTCGTTGAGAATTGGGAATATTATAAAGGTGGAAACAAGCGGTACGAAGTGGGATTAGGGCAGCGGGAGTATTTCGGGATTCCTTGCTTTATAATGTACAAACGGAATCCTTTTGATCACTCATGCATTCGTCCATTTGTCCCCCCAATCGACTTTACCAGAAACCGTATGATATAAAAATATTAATTTGGCATAGTGATAAGTCTTGTTTAACCCTACGTTTTGCATTGGTTAACATTTTAAATATTCCTAAGCAATGACAGCTTTCTAAGCGGCAGTTTTGAGGAAGTCTATTATTTAAGGTAATATTGTTTAATTTTAAGTTTGTAAACATTAACGTTGAGATATATGTACAAATATCCATATTGAGAGTTAAAGAAGGGAAAAATTCGACTCGACTCTACTTGAACTTTTCCGCTCTACCACTAAAACAGACTTAGAATTTTCAAAATTTCAGGGATCGTAAAGCGTTACCTGAAGAAAAATATATTGTATAGATTCAGGTATTACTCTGCAGATATCCATTTGATGTGATGTGATGAATTCTTATTATTCTAGCTATTTTAACTGTACAGTAATGATAGCTGTATAAGACATTTGTTGCTATTTGTGTAGTCAGTTGTTACAATGCTAACACAGGTCATTATGCAGTTAGATCGTGATAGCTGCATTTGTACCACGCCTTCGTTATCGACTTATTTATAACGATGCTGGCAAACTTTCTCAATTCTGTTGTATTATTTTTTTATGTTTGATACCTCAGAATTCCGTCATTTATGAACTGATTTGGAAAATTCTTTTTTATATGAAAAGATATACTTCCAGATTGGTGCCATTTTAATTTCACTGGTATTGGAGCTTAGATTTCTAAGATACACCAGGTAACCTGCTTTAAATATTTGTTTAGGCCGAGGTCATTGAAAAGGGAGAAATAAATAAAAATTAAACCGACTTCAAAAAAAATCACTGAAAAGTACGAAATACAAAAACTCAAGTGTATAAATACGATACAAATACCTATATAATTTAATTCGACAGTTATTGAAGTCGTTGTCAAATCCAGACTATTGTAACCAGTTGCAATGTGTTATATTGTAAGCAGTATGGTACAGTTCACAATTTTACGAGATAGATTATAAACTAACGGTATTCACAATCACATATAATGTACACTTAAATGTCTTTGGGAACGTGCGTGCTTGATTAAATAATTAACTTCTTCTTTTTTATTGTTACAGGTAAGAAGTGGACAGTGGTCACACAAAGTGGCAGAAACCGATAAGTATTCGTATAAGTATAAAGAGATCTCATCAATGTATACTCTGAGGACCCTGCGTTCGACACTACATTGAAAGGACCTTTGAAAGGATTGCAAAGGGTCATTTCGACCTCTAACTTTGATTTTAAATTTAGATGTGTCGGCCATTGTTGGTTTTGCGCCGGAAATAGAATAAAGCCACCCAGTTCAGCCAGGATATTTTGTGGCAAAACCGGTCCTGTTTTGCAGTATGCTTAAATTAACTATCTATAGGTAAGGTAATAAAGTGGCCAAGTTTATTGAAGTGAATATTTCAGGTACATAACTTCTGTAACTGTTGACTTAATTACAAAAAAATTTCGTTATATATTTAAATAAAAATATCGTAATAAGGAGTTTTTATTGACAGGCAGAACCGAAATGTTTGAAGATGTGAATAAAATAATAAATATTCAATACTCAACACAAAATCACAATTAAAATAAAGAAAAAAAAGACAGCCAAAATAAATTAAATTTCAATAAAGCCAATACAAATATTAAGCAGATTAATAACACCGTCATATACATACTTGCATATCCTAATGCCTGTATTCGGAACAGGGTAGGCAGAGAGGATGAAGCGCCCAAGCATCGCGGTCTTTACATATCTTTCGTCATCAAATCTCATCATTCTCCTCACAAAATTTCTCCTAAATATGCAAGTGCTTTTGAAATTTCCATCAGCTAACACTCTGGCTATTTAATTTTCAAAAGAGCCTTAGTTTTCTTTGGCTTCTGTTAACACTCACTTTTGCTCTGTAGATTTTCTTCGTCCCTCTTTCATCTCATCATCATATATACGCAGCAGACAGGGTTGCACGACAGTGTTATTGTAAAAATGAAGAAAGAAATGCTTAGATGGTTCGAGCACATAGAAAGAATGAGTGACGCTGTCAAGGAAGACCAAGGCTAACTTATGAAGATCAATTAGCCAAGCTGTTAGCTGACGGAAATGTAAAAAGCACCCGCACACCTAGGCGAAAATGTGTGAGGAGAATGATGAGATTTGAGGGAGCGCAAAAAGTATGTAAGAACTGCGACGCTTGGCGTTCCATCATCTCTGGCTACCCCGTTAGGGATACAGCATGAAGATCATCATATATATATGTCCCTATGCAACATACATATTATATCCACAACGTATGTACATATATTATGATGATTTAATAATCTGGTTTATATTTTTTGGACTTGACTTTACGGCGATCCGCGGGGTTATTATCTAAAATTTGCAGGCAGCGACAGCCACGCGATCATTACGCGACCGGTGACTAATTGTAATAAAAAATTGGTATCATATATGACGATGGCGTATCTATTATTCTATGACCATAAAATGCACTTTTCGCGGTGATTTAGCGCCACTATACAAATTACATTACACAAAATCTCGTTTTGACAGCAGATACCGAGCGATATTAGCTGTCACATGCTGTACGCAAGTTACGTAATAGGCGTGCCGTACGGTGAGAGAGCTAGGCCACAGTACAAATGCTAGGCACAGTATGTTGTGCGTGGGTATTTTAAAAAGTGCGATCAATTTATGAAATTTCGTCTTAGATGCGTACATTTTTTAGGGTTGTCGGATTAAGAATTCTTAAAATATCGCTCATTCGATGTATCCATGTCTACATCTTATTTAAACACCGATTACATTTTGCTATACATCTGTAAATTTATGGTCTAACAACAAATAAGGGAGTTTTTGGAAAACATTTGTTCCACCGCTAAAACTCGTTAGCAGGGCAATTTTTAAGTCTTTCAAAGTGGAACTGGTGTTTTAAAACATTTTAACATTAGGTAACCCTTTAGTTTTTTAATCGTTATCAGAGCATTGGCCTCCCCTTGTTCTGCTATTACTATCTGAACTATTACTGCCAAAGAAAGATTGAAAAAATGATGTAGTCTTTGCGTAATACCTACATATATACATACATATCTTTACGCTGTGTCCCTAACGGGGTAGTCATAACCTTCTTACGTATAGTATTTTAAACTTAAGTGAAAATTATTATTACTACTGACAGATTTTTTTTCAAACTAAAAAAAACAATATAATAGTTTGCGAAGGTGAAATAGCTTTTATTACAACAACAAAAAGATGAATAAACCCTGTATATGAGCGTACGCAATATGTTCTTAGCCGGTTTGTTTTTAAGTAATTATTACTTTTATATTAAATCTGCGGCAACAATTCTAATTAATGTTAGAAGTCGCATAAAAATGTCTACTTAACATCGAGTTACGGATGAGCAGATTTAGCTTTTATAGTTATGTGTAACAGAGAGGGTTCTAGGTATTTTATTTGTGTAGTTTTAACACCGAAATCTGTGTCGGATTATCATAATGACAGCGGCTGCTTGTCGGTACCGGAATAAAATTCAAATTACCTATTTAGCATAATCCTTGGACTACGGGTCGTCGCAGTTGTACTGAAAACTTTAGGATAACTGCCCCAGTTGGGCGATGATAATGATGCGTTACCGTGATGATAAAAACTATGCATTAATCGGGGCTCTAACTAAGAGTCTTGATATGCAATTCGCTGTATGTCATTTCTGCAGCCGAAAAGCCTCCATCAATTTTAGTAAATGAGGGTAGGATATGGTGACGTCATCATATGTAAATACATACATATCTTCACTCTGTATCCCTAACGACGTAGCAATAAAGTATAATTAGATGTGATAAATTCCTAAAATCTTTCGCTATTTACCGCTCCTCCAAAAACCACCGCTGTTGGCGATTCGGTCAGCTAACCAGCATCGATTCGGTACTGGTTAGCTGACCGAATCTGATATCTGCTATATTCTGAGGATGTTTCGTTGAAAGCCGAAACACGTGTCGATTGGTAGTTTTTGGAGTTTGAGCGGAAAATAGCTAAAGATTTAGGGATTTTGTCTCATGAAATGGATTTCCGCAAGGTACTGAGTTTATACAATATCATTTGATGGTTCGAACACATGGATCTACATCTACAGAGCGAAAGTGAGTAGTAGCAGAATCCAAGGAAGACCAAGGCTGACTTACGAAGATCAAATAGCCAGAGTGTTAGGTAACGGAGATCCTAAAAGCACTTGCGAACCTAGGAGAAAGTGCGTGAAGAGAATGATGAGATTCGAGGAGGCGAAAGAAGCCATGTAGGGACCGCGAAGGTTGATGCTCCTTCCTCTTTGACTACCCCGTATGTAAATCTGGTTCAATTCATGTCATTTGGCTTTAAAAAAAAAACGTAATGAATGAAAAGTGGTGGAACTCGTAGTAACGCGCTCTCGTCACTATTACTGTTGCCTTGTTCATGCGTATCATGAGAAGATTTGTGAGGAGAATAAGATTTGAGGAAGAGAAAGAAGCATGTAAGGACCGCCGATCGAGACGATTGGCGGGCTCTGTCCTTTCCGCATACCCCGTTAGGGATGAATGAAGATGTGTGTGTGCAATGCTTAATTACACGCATGCATACCTACATATCTTCACGCTGCAACCCTAACGGTGTAGTCAGAGAGGACGGAGTGCCAAGCGTCGCGGTCCTTACGTACTTCTTTCGCCTTTTCGAATCTCGTCATTCTCCTTACGCATTTTCACCTAGGTATGCAGGTGTAATGCATAGATGTTTTAGAGAAAAAAATAAATGAGCAACAGAATTTGTAATTTAAACTATGACGTATTGTAGGTATTTAAAAGGAATAGTTTCTTTTACTAATTTAGTATTACTGATAAAGTATATAAATTAACATTAATCATTTCCATATAAATTTGCTACTATCAGAAATAAATACTACTAACTTTAATATTAAGAGTTTTCATACTAGAAATCACATGAGTCACATATGTTACTGCAGATGTCATTGTTCGAATAACATCATAAATTATAATGAAGTACCTGGGCGGACTAGCTTTGCTGGGATAAAAAAAATACAAAAATTCTCACCACATTGCAGATTACGAACTTCGGCATCGTAGACCTACGATCTAGCCACTCTGCTATTGAGAAGGTAAACTCTGTTGTGAGATTGCCATTCATATTCCGCTTACCAATCACATTTCGCGGGCAAGTTTTTATGTGTGAAAACACGGAGAAAACGGATTTTCCCAGAATTGAGACCTAGCTAGATCGATTTTCGGCCCTCCTCAACCTTTATATTGTACATTGAAATCGTTCGAGCAGTTTTCGAGAACGTGATTACAAATATTGCTCATATTATAGTATAGTTCCCGGCCACGCGTTGCTGTGGCGTGCGTTGAACAAACGATCATAATTATGGATATATTAATATATAAAACATAGCATAAGCGTATTCGCATGGAACGTTGTGTCAAAGTTTCAAGTCGATCGACCGATTAACTGGTGGAGTTTTGCGACCACAAACACACAGAAGTTGAATTTTTATATCTATAGGTTACATATGTACATATTTTTACGCTGTATCCCTTATAGCCAGAGAGGACGGAGCGCAAGATTGTTTGTAATATATGGAATTGTGTTTTAATTATATCGCAAACTATTATTTTGTAACGTTTCAATGTTTTATGTCCTATATTTTAATTATTTTATGTACACATTACATTTACATACATAAATCAAGTTAGTTAATTTTTATTGAAACTAACGTTTTATAATACAGCGTTATATTTTTATTGAAGTAAGTAGCCTTTTTATAGTTGTTATTACCAATTTTATAGCGCTTTTAAATGCGTCCTGTCGTTTAAGAATTACAATTAATTTCGTTCGAGCATTGTCACACCACTGAAATACAAATGTTTGATATACGTTCGCTTTTGTTTCGGAGGAGATAATTATTATTATCCATTGGTTTATTTCCTTACAGTCAACCTCTCTGATCCGCTTCAGTGGAGATTTACCCTTAGATGTTACTTCGAATGGATAATCTTTTAAACAGTTATTCAGTCGATTGAACGAGTAATTTTTTTAAATTTTATTGGGTATACACGTGTACAATAGGCAACAACAACAACAACACAACAGCCATATAAAATTGAACAGTATAACAATGGACAATCATAAATATTTTACGAGGCGAATTCTTATAACTAGAGGTCGCCCTGTGGTCGAAATTCGACCGTAAATATGAACTCTTTGGCGACAATCTCTGCTCTGTGCGACTGTTTGATCCATGGAGGTTACTTAAATGCGATCACAAATTCTTATGAGTGACATTGACAGTCTTTTTAACAATGGTAGTATGAAAGTAAAACTGTGCCAAATCTCACACTCCTATATGCAATATTCTCAAAAAGGAATCCGAAGTTTTCGCTTCACGTATTAATATAACTGTTTCCAAAATTTTTTATTGATAGCACTAAACCTCGTTAATAGCTACGAAATAAACACAAACACAGGAGAAAAAGGTACTGAGCTGTTTTGTCTTTACTTATTTATATATATATTTTCTGAGAATTCTTATAATTCTGATTTTTTGTAATTTTCTGAGAATCAGAATCATTTCTCAGGATACTGAGTAAGCTTCGTTGAGAGGTGAAACACGTATCGATCGGTGTATTTTTTTCTCGGGCGGAGGATAACTACACCTAGGGTTAGCAACATTTCTTCGGCTGATTATTGTATTTTTCAGAATAAGCTATAAAAAAATATAGTACACTTACACTTCTTGCATTTTTTATTAATTTTTTGTATACAATAAAAGTGTCATATGCTTTATCGCGTTCCATTTTTAAATTAACGTAGATCGCAAACTCATTTCCAGACAGAGGCGCGTTCAGTTACACGCACATCGGACATCGCATCAGTTGAAACTCGAAAGGTAACCTTAAAGCGCGTTCATAAGTTTTAAACAGCGAGGAATTTGTTTGTTTATAGTGTCGATGTTGCAAAATAAAGAATGATTATTGAAATATAGTCTCTGTGTACTATATATTTCGTTAACAGTATGTAGTACACAGACTCGAAATATTGTAACACCCTAACTACGCCTGACACACGTCTGAGTAAAAATTAAAAAATTCATTACATGTATAGGTATGGATACAGTTCCGAAAATACAATAATTTATTGAGGCTTCATAATTTTCATGATCTATGAAGGAATGTATAGAAAGAAATGAACTGTAGAAAACAAAGTCCCATTTCCCTGATAATGTTACGTACAATTTCTCATTTTTTGCCGCGCTAGTTCTAGTTGGAGCCCCTCGGCGGCGCCCTTCTTAAAGTTTTCGGCGGCAATTTGCGTCATTTCTCTGTCGTTTTCGACATTTCACTGAAGAGCTGTTCAGCGAGTAATTTTACCTTTTTGTGTAGTTACAAATTGAGTTACATACTGTTATTTTTTTACATTCACAGCAGTTTATTTGAATTCAATATATATATATTAATTTCTGTACTTAATATTATAGACACAAGTGTCTCTAGTAGTTTCATTTAATCACTTAATCGTTTAATCACACTCGGACGTGTTATTTTCTCGAAATTTGTTCTTTCAGCAGCTTTATTATTAATAGAGTATAAAAGCTTTAATGAAGTGGATGGATATGGATAATGGATGTATGGCTTTTCTTTATTAATACATACATTTATTAATATAAATGCTTATACAGCACGGCAGTGTTATTGTAAAAATGAAGAAAGGAATGCTTAGATCCTTAGATGATTCGGGCACATAGAAAGAATGAGTGATGAAAGACTGACGAAGAAAATCTACAGAGCGAAAGCGAGCGGTAAAAGAAGCCAAGGAAGACCAAGGCTGACTTACGAAGATCAAATAGCCATGTTAGCTGCCGAAAATGTAGAAAGCATCCGCATACCTAGGCAAAAAAATGTGTGAGGAGAATGATGAAATTTGAGGAACCGAAAGAACTATGTAAGGACCGCGACGCTTGGCGCTCCGTCCTCGATCGCTACCCCGTTATTACAGCGTGAAGATATATATGTATGTATATATATGCAGCATATTTGTTGTTGCTTTTACCAGTTATAATATACTTTTAAATGTATTTTAAAAAATTTATCTTTTAGTACGAGTTTTCTGTTTCATATTGTTGCATAGTGTAGATTTAGAAGATAGTAGAGGAATGGATACGCTTAGATATTTGTATAGATTCGGGTATTATACTGCACGGAAATCCGTCTGAAGTGACTTGTATATGTTTTTTAACTACCTTCTGCTTAAAGTTTCATATTTATTGATCGACACGGATGTCGCTTAAGCACGAAGCATCTTCAGAAACGCAGCATTGAACGCTTCGGTGTTCAGAAGCTGGCAGAGTCTGATCTCTAGGTTTTTCTAAAGATGGTTCGTTGAGAAGCGAAATACAAGTCGATTAATAAATTTGAAACTGTGCGACGAAGATCTTCCCCCCACAGTTACAAACTTGTTGATCGATATCTCCGATGTTGATATATATCGTCTCGGCTTCGCGTGGTGATTTATTCTCCCGAAAATAAAATAAAAATTATCTTGACACAGCGGCACCTACCGGGTCCAACTGTTGCTAAAAACCATCCAGATGAAGTAAAAAAAAATTACATCAAAATCGGTCAAAAAGAGAATTCTGAACACAGCGGAATTTTATAAATATTTTTACTAGCTGACGCTGACCCGACAGACGTGTTTTGCACGAAATAAAAAAAAAACTAGAACTCTGTTGTAGCGCCACCTACCAGGTCCAACTGTGAATCTAAACCATCCAGGGATCCATTCAAACACACACAAAAAATTTCTTCAAAAATTGATCAGGCCGTTTAGGAGTTCCCGAAATAAATAAATAAATGTCCTAGAACCCTTTTACAGCGCTACTACCTACCTACCTACCAGGTTCAATTGTGAATCTAAAGTAGAGACCCACTCCAACACACAGAAAAATTTCATCAAAATCGGTCCAGCCGTTTAGGAGGAGTTCAGTGACAAAAACATGTACAGAAGAATTCTATATATAAAGATAAAACATACAAATTGATCACGATAAATTTACTAGTGCGATTAAAATGAGTAAGTCGGTACTCGGGTCGCATTTTATACCATACGTACTCTTCAGAACAAATAACATAGACAGTTATGATATTATGTACATCTTTATATGACTTCAATAGAGGATTACCTTGGATGGCGTTAGAAACAATGTCTATATTTAGAAGCTGACTCTTGACGTCAACACTTGTGTATATATGCAGTTTTTTATACATAACATATCATGTTTCCAAGTATCACGTTAATTTTTTAACGACAATTGAGCCACTTCTCTAGACCCCCTGAACTTTTATTATTTCGTTGTCTATTTACACCTGCTGAACTGTAATTTATCTACGACTTATGTCCTTAATTCAGAATAAAATTACAAAAAAAATAAGTAATAAAGTTATAATACAATAATGCAACATAAACTTCAACTTTTCAGTGATGGCTTCTAATGTGACAAACACATTAATTCTGCCAATGTTACGTATTGCAAAGAACACTATAGAGGGGTTCACAAAAATATTAAAAAAAAATTTGATTAGCTGTTTTTAGTTTTTAAAACGAAGCACAACACAAATGTACTTCACATTATAGCTTGATGTCATTACCAGATAAAAATTTATCCAACACATTAACAAAAGGAGTATATACCAAAGACAAAACAAATTTACAATTTACTTGACGAGGAACAGAAGGGGGAAGAATATCATACAGAGAATATTTTAGTTTCGGACAGCAGAAAAATAAATGATCCAGAGTACCTTCATCGATACCGCACTCAAAACAATAATGCAGTTTTATTAATAAAGCGGGGAAATTTGTGGTCGACCATTATTTGACAGCTCGTAATTCATTATAGATTATTGAACTGAGATACGATATGCACTTCTTAACCTTCTCAAAATAACCACTACATTTTAACCGACCAGTGTAAAATTTGCCAAATTCGTTCAACCGTTCTCAAGTAATGTGCTTACAGCATTTACTTTTTATTTATATAGATAGAACCATTGAATTCGTCTTTGTAATTTTTAACCAACTTCAAAACTTTTTTTGTGTATGTTCACCGATAACTTCATCAACTGTGGACCGATTTCAAAAATTTTTTATTTTCTTCGAAAGGGTATACTTCCGAGATGGTCCCATTTAAATTTCACTGAAATTTTAAGAAAAAAATTAAACCGCCTTCAAAAACACTGAAAAGTACAAAATAACTATCCTTTACTAATATTAAAACTCAAGTACAATAAAAAGCTTCATTTCAACTCAATATCTGAATTTTAAGCAAAACATAGTATGTCCATGAACGCATCCTGTAAAAAAAAATTAAACCGCCTTCAAAAAAACACTGAAAAGTACAAAATAACTATCCTTTACTAATCAAAACTCAAGTACAATAAAAATAACGTTATAAGTACGATACACGTACCTATATAATTAAATTTGACAGTTAAATGTGTGAAATCAATGTGCAACAACAGAAAGTGTATTAGTTCGGTAGGCTTGGCACCGACTTCGGTAACTGACAAATTAAATTTTTAGGTATGTGTATCGTACTTATAAAGTTATTTTTATTGTACTTGAGTTTTGATTAGTAAAGGATAGTTATTTTGTACTTTTCAGTGTTTTTTTTAAGGCGATTTAATTTTTTTTTACATGATGCGTTAATGGATATATGTTTTGCTTAAAATTCAGATATTGAGTTGAAATGAGGCTTAAAAATTATGTCAAGGTAAACTACATTATCACCTACTTGGTTAGCAGTTTTTAAATAATGCGTTCATTTACAGACAAAGCGTTTACAGATTACGAGCGACTTTTTAAAAGGCCAAAAAGACTCTCTTATGTGTTTATTTATTGTCCCATTGTTTCACTAAACATTAATCTTCTACTTTCTCGTAATTAATCGTGTAGGTACCTACTTTTTACGTCAAGTGTCCAGTAAACTAATAGTTGAGAAATCCGTTGCAGAACAACAATTAATTCTTAGGCATGGACGAAATGTGAACGTTTTGTTGAATGGCAAAGAAAAGAAACAATTTGTCAGAGTTGGAAAATAAAGAGACTGTTTTTGAGATTGTGTAGGCTCCCTTTTATAACTTTTAAAATTACAAAAATCTTATAACTTTTTTAGAGAACTTCGTTTCAGTGTTTCGGCACGTTTATTGCCTAACTTGCAGTCAGCATGCGACAGCCAAATGTCGCGTAAGTCCTTGATGTACCTATTTGATTTCTGTTAAAAAGATACTGTTAATAGAATTCTTTAGTTTATGTACAAAATGAGTAATTTTGCAGTGGAACTTATTAATTTTAAATACGGTAAATCATAGTTTTAATTGCTAAAGGTCATTAGTTGCTCTTATTTTTTATATTTCCCATATATTTTTAATTTTCCGTTTTTTCATATTCATTCATTTTTGTATATTTCCCATACTTAATCATTGTTCTTAAAGTTAGTTGTGAGATCCAGATGCGGCGAAACTGGATATCGCCAAATTTAAAATTTTCACTGCAAAAGTTGGTAAAGAAGACTGGTTTTGAACGAGGATAAATGGTCGTCATTTGTCTGTAAGAACCCTTCCGCCTCCGTTTAATTGTCGATCAATCAGGCCGCTGGAGCCGGCGCGAGCTGAGGTTTTCTGAAAAATCTCAATAACTTACCGACGGCTGGGTAGAAACAATTCAAGTTGGCGTAAGCTTATTCATGTTTTAGCATTGACGTTTAAAATAAAGTTTATTGTATGCGAATATCAGTTAAAGTTCTAGATAAATGAAAATTGGTCAAAGTCAAATCTATTCAAGTAAACTCAGAAGATATTTTTTACCTTAAAATCTGCTGTTGCTGCTTTAAACTCGAGTTGAACTTACTGACTTATCGATATTAATAATGTAATGAGTTCCTAAAATATTTAGCTATTTAACCTGCAATCGACACGTGTTTCGCCTCTCAACGAAGCATCCTCAGGATCTTCCAGAGATCAGACTCGGTCAGCTAACCAGCACCGAATCGGTGCTTCGGTGTTTCGGTGCTAGTTGGCTGACCGAGCTCAGACTCCGTCAGCTTCTCTGGAATATCCTGAGGATGCTTCGGTGAGAGGCGTGACATGTGTCGATTGGTGGTTTTTGGAGTTTGAGCAGACAATAATATTGTAGGAATTCATCAGATGAAAGGATTTCCGCAAAGTAATACCTGAGATATTAATAATAATACTCCAAACAATTATACAAATTGTGTGACCCATACTAAGCACTAGACTTGTTACTATGGGTACGACACAACAACCTGGAGAAGCTCCCAACAATACCCAGACTGCAAGCAGATTTAGACAAGTTCGTATCATAAATTGACCTGACCGGGGATCGAACTCGGGGCCTCGGCTTGGAACGCAGATGCTTTGGCACCGAACCAACTGGCTAATCAGATTTGACTTAATATCGATTAATCAACTTAATCGATTTACTTAACATCAATCAGCGACTGAGTTAATACCAAAGCGTAGCCTAAACCACTGGGCCTAGAAACTAAAATAAGCACTAATGTTCCTTAAATATATATATTAGGTTATTTCGAAAGGATGTGCAAATGCGAAAGGGTATTAAAGTACCCATGACAACGGAAAATTTGCATTCTACAACTTCGCCAAAAGTCAATAGTTCTAGTGTAACATGTCAAAGTTTAAAAAAAATAAAGACGAGGCAACCCTAATATCAGCGTTTTTACGTTGCTAGTAAACATTTGGTTTGGAATGTAGGCCATAACGATAGGGTTGTACATTTTTTCTATTATATTTTTTTGTATGGACAACAAAATGAACGTACCCCGTAATTACTATATCTGCAATATAACAGCCAACATTGACACGTTGAAACTGGCGGATTTATACCCCCTCTCACAATAACCTTGTCTGTATATATATGTCGGTGGAAATAATAAAAAGCACTCATTTGACTATACCATGGCAAAGCGCGACTTCCGATGACACGCTAACGGAACGTCGGGGCCGGCGCTGAGAGTCTGTTAGACTACGGCGGCCGGTGCGATAGCATTTCTCCGAAGGATCGTTTGGCATTATTAAATTTCCAATTACCTACGTAATAATTGTTACAAAAGGTTTTCTGTCGTTTACACATTAACTTTGTCTTAACGTTGTATTTTATGGAGTAAAGTTCGCCTCTTGTAAGATTAGGTATTTAAGGTAAGGTAAGGTTGTAATGTAAGGCAAGCGGTAAGGCTAAAACTGCACTATAACGCGTCGCGGGTCATTCTGCTTCACCTTAGGCCTACTGTCCACGGAAGTGTAGCTTCATAGACGCGTATTCGTCGTTATATGTACGCTTGTACGCTTGGTGTACACCTGCTTGCTTCTTAAGCGCTAAAAACGCCCTCCAATTTGTTGGAACAACTTTCCTAGGGATGGCGATCTGAGATCGATTAATGGAAAAATTTCTATCGATCTCGAGTAGAGAATCGATTTAGAGAATTGATTGTGGACACCCAAAAATGGAGTTTCCATTATGTTTGTATTGGTAAGAACGCAACTATAAACTAATCTAGCGTGGAATTTTTTAATAAATTATACATACATTATCGGAGCCAGATTTAGCGCTTTTTTTAAGTCGTCAAACTTTTATCTATCCCATGCAAAATTTGAAAAACCCGTAGAACAATTTTTGAGTGTCTGTCGTCTATTCACTGGATCGATTCACTGCTCGAGATCGAATGATCGATTCTTCCATTAATCGATCTCAGATCGCCATCCTAGGAAAGTTGTTCCAACAAATTGGAAGGTGGAAATACGCTTTTATGTACAAAACTACGCAGCTTTCGGCGGAGCAGCAACGTCGCGCTCGCGTCGCTGCATGCATTCTTCATGACGTCTGCCCTCCTGTGTCGTACACCGGGCTACATGTGTAAGTAGCCAGCAGACGTACACCAAGCGTACAAAGACGGATACGCGTCTATAAAGCTACGCTTCTGTGAACATTTTGGTCTGAGACAAAATGTACGCTTGCAATACGCTCCTTGAACAAACTTAAGTATCCCCGGCTGCACGAGCTGAGCGTTGGATTTTCAAGCGTCTATGAAGCTACGCCTTCGTGGACAATAGGCCTTAGTCGCATTATTATACAAAGTTTCTCAATATCTATAATTTTCTTATCAAGTACACATATTGTACACCTTACGTCTATTAGAATACGTAACTTATGGACATACAGGAATAAATTTGTTCAAAACTAATTTGGCATGCACGAGCGGCCGCGGCGTGGTATCATATCCTGCAGTTAGTCATCCCCGCACGTGATGGGAATTTTAACACTTACGGTGTCACGCCCTAGTATGTGCCGTGATGAAATTGATCGGTGTTGTCTATGTTTAAGACTGTAACTCATTAATTCCTGAGCGGCTAGACAAATGGCAAACGCTTTGTACATTCGACAAGCTTTCTGGTGTTATTGCTCGTCGAAAGAGCCATTTGGCAACGTTTTATACGTGGTTTTAACACGACTTTACTTTTCATTAGATTACATATAAAGTTAATAATGTTTCAAAGTCAAATCAATTTATTCAAGTAAACCCAAATGCAAGTTATTTTTGAACGTCAAATCTACTTTTGTTCGGTTCGAAAAAAAGCTGAACACAGAAGAACCGACAAGAAACTCAGTCAGGTATCATTTTTTCAACATCATTCTACAATAGTTATTTAAAATACAACATTCATAAAGCCAGTAAATGCGTGTACAGAGAAGATTATTTCCAGACTATTGTCATGTAACAAAACCATTTCGTCGTGTCTCTTCTCGTATATCGGCCGTTTTTCCTTTAGGGCTGACTCAAACGCATCAATTGAAGTCAATAACGATCTCCTGTGATAATCTCATTCGGTTTCAGCAGCTCATAATAAATTACACTATTGATCCCACCAAATGCAGAGAAGCTTCGAACCATGGATACTTGGTTTTGCGTACGATGTTGATGCATCGCCGGGCCGCCGGATGCATTACTCCACGATCTTCTACGCTTTGGATTTTCGTACTGTATTCGCTTTTCATCGCCAGTTACTTTACGGTGCAAAAACCTTGCCTTTTCTGCCGTCGATGCAGTAGTTCACACGTGAGATAACGTCGTTCAACGTATCTCGGCTTTAAGTCATACGGCGGAGTTCTGATACACTGAGTTAACTGCCGGGCACTCTTTGTTATAGCTAAAAAAGTAGTGAGAACAATACTTTTCAGCTGGAAAAGTAATAAAAGCAATGCAATAAATATATTTCTTGTGTTACATGCATTACTTTTTGGCTATAAACACAGAACATGCAGGCAGTTTCATTTGAGCGTGAGTTTAGCAGACATGATAAAATATAAAAATCATAAACTCACTAATAAAATTGAGAAAAAAATTAATTGAAAAAAAATGCACATGATTATTTATGTTTAAAATTTACATTTTTTGTTTTCATTATATGTACGGTTTACTTGTTTAATTAAAAAATCTCAAATTAACAAACGTCTGCTACATTCAGCTCATTAAATATGCCTTTTTTTTTTGTTTTATAACATTTTAAACGCTTGATGATGTACGAGGTTTGAAGACAAAATACACGAGTTTTAGCTGTTTGTGTACGAGTATAAAAGTTCTAAGGTTGGCAACCCTGGGCTCTCCAATCTATTTAATGTTTGTATTGGGCCGAGAACGTATCTGGTTTGGACAGCCCTGCCCTAGGGTATACCTTTAAACGTGATAGTTTCGACAAAGATTGACAATTAACAACTTAAACCAAAATGCAATCTATATAAGTGAAATACCACTTACTCACTGACTGACGAGATCTCTGAGACTATAAGTCCGATTAATATGAAATTTAGCATAGTTCTTTCGCGGTATAGACACTCACGGATTTTACGAACGGATTTTACGAAAGTTCTGTCCACGATGGCACTGCTACCCGTACGAAGCCGGGGCGGGTCGGTAGGACTATATAACAATAAAATTTAAAATTTGTTAATCATCTATATCAAGTTCTTCAAACTTCAAAAACTTGAACTACAATACCGAACTGAAATTTTTTAAGGAGACATTAAAATATCTGACCGTGATCTAAAACTTGATCTGAACTAAACGAGATGCTCTCCGCATCTCACACCCAACACAACAACCCTACGTATCCGGCCGAAAGTAGACAATTCCGTTAAGCATGAGGCATGAGGAGTGGGCCTTCTTTTCTACATATTCTCTCACATGGTATATCACGTATGTATTCATTTCATAGTCATAAACTCATTACCCATATTCGAAGGCGGTTGGGTAAGGTACCCTAGTAGACACCCTATGGCACTCCCCTGATTAAGACGAATATAACACCTCAATTATTAAAATTTATTGTTTAGGCTGCAGAATGCGTCAAAGGAACTGACACACTAACATTGACTCTAAAAACATTACCTTCCTTCTTTAAGATTTAAGTATTACCTTCCTTCCTTCTCTTCTCCTTTCTTTCTTCTCCTTTTGATGGAGAATGTGAATTTTCTAAAGAATTCGAAATTAATATTTGCATGCATTTGTTTAGTAAGCAGTGTATGGAAACGGATCTATGTATTCCATGTATATCTTGTTATATTCGCATTCCTGGAAATACATACACACATACATAAGTTCACGCTGTATCCTTTACGGGGTAGTTAGACGGACGGAGCGTCAAGCTTCGCGGTACTTACATGCGTCTTTTACCTCCTCGAATCTCCTCACGCATTTTCGCCTACGTATGCGGGTGCTTTTGGCATTTCCTCACCTAAATCTTTACCTATTTCATATTCGTCAGTCAGCCTTGGTCTTCCTTGGTTTCTTCTACCACTCGCTTTCGCTGTGTACAGTTTCTTGGTTAGTCTTACATCACTCATTCTTTCCATGTGCTCGAACCATCTAAGTATTCCTTTCTTCATTTTTAAATATATTATTAGTTACTTTTTTTTTCTCAGCTCCTGGCTGTTTTTTTTATTATTAGTATTCTTTCTTTTTTGACTTTGAAGCTACTGCACCTAGAGTTCTAAAGTTCCAGGGTATATAAAGCCTTGTCTAAAGTTTTATTGATTAATATGAGGAAAGTCTTAGGTTCCATTGATCTCAGAAGTTATATTTAGAAAAACCATTTTATAAATATAACGCAACCCTGTATGCGAACCGATCTCACATTTGGTTAAATTATTTTGTTTCCTAATAGATCGTTATAATGTAACCTTATATTCCCGGAAAGTCTATCTATTACAGTACCGAAGTAACATTATGCTATTAACTTCTTATTATGTGCTTATGTGTAGAAAATAACTTTACTAGTCAGAGAGCTGATAACGTATTTTCATAACATATTTTAGGCCAAACAAATGTATGAAAAACGTACATTTTAATATCAGTTGAATAAGAAATACGAGTCAGATAGGATGTTTGTGGATATTTAGCAACTGCGCAGCATATTACTCATTTCAAATAATTATTCGCGTCCGGTAATTACTTAAAACCATTACATTCCCTTAGATTTTTGGTGCTATATATAATTGTTAGTTATCGTGTAACTTTTGAACGTCTCGACCAATCCAGGTCATAATCCCACAGTATATCTGTTTTATCGAGACTATGGTTCAAACCCATGCTAGGTACCAATAGTTGGCGCTGTAGTGAAGAAAGAGCAGAACAACGTCTGTAAGGCCAGCTAGTACTACAAACATGTTAGAGGGCCTGAATTAAGTTTATTGCGGTTATTGGGGGCACTAAAATGGGACAGTCTGGTTACATTTCTAAATCATTGAAACGATATGGTAATTGTATTTTAAATCGGAAATAAAATAAAATTTAATGTGGGTGAAAAACATTAATTTTTTTTTATCAAATGTAATATGCTGCGTACATAGAGTTATAACTCCAGATAGCTTGTCCCGTTCTCCCAAGTGAGGCAAATAAAACGAAATAAAATGAAGATGTTTTCATGATAAATGTATCGCATATGTACGGGTGAGTCAGTTTTTCTGATTTGCCTGACTTTTGTTTCTAGGAGACTGCAAACTGCAAACATCTTTTTTGACTCTCCCATTAAGAAATGGGAGAAGACTAAGACTAAGAAGTCAGCCAATATTAAAAATTTAAAACAAACTTTTTTCATACCTTCGTTTAGCCTAAAATATGCTATGAAAATAACAAATTACTTATCAGCTCTTGGACTATGTACTTTCTTATTTTATATATAACTTACTTATATTCTATAAAGTGCTTTCATTCTCATAACCTAAATATTTTATGCAATCTAGTTAGGTGTAAAGCTGTCCGAGATAAAACACGTCCTCAATATTCTAAATATAGCCACCGTGACACTAAATTGACGACTAATATCACGATTTGAGTCACGAAATTGTAAATACTTGATATAAATATCTATGTTCCATTTAGAGAAATGTTCTCTCTAAGTTAAGAATGCCTTCAATTGGGATTTATGTATCGTATTTCATTTTGCGAGACACGGCTGCCAACAGTTATTATTTATTCTGTTGTAAAAATAATATTAATAATACATTTATTTGGAGGAACACTAGTATAACTACCATAAATGTACATAGAATATTTAAATTATTTTCCACATTCTGCTCACTAAAGAAATTTTGACGGCAGGGATCTCAATTTTTCTAAGTGACTACAAAAGGTATGAAAGTGGTATTCGGTAACATAATTCTTCATTTAATTGACTTTACTTTGCCAGTTGCGATACACGATTGGTTAACTTTTGTAACACAAAAAAAATATGTAAGAAACCTCTTTTAAAACAAACATTTACATTTTTCGGAGTAACGAGACCGAGTTATGTTTCTAAATTTTCTGTATAGTTTAATCGAAATATATTTTTCAAACTGCCAGTAGGATTTTTTTAAATAAATTATAGTTCTTAAAATAAGCGTAAATAACTGTTTTTTCATATGTTAGCGCGTGCACGTTTGCATAGAGCAGAAGGTCTATTTTGGAATAAATTATTGTTTATCAATACGTCGCCTTAACAAACTAGCATCCCACCCCGGCTTCGCACGGATGTACAGTGTGTGTGTTGTAGGTCGTATAACTAGAGAATGTCTTTATAGAGTTATGGTATACAATGTTTAGAGCTGTTTTTTCATTAGACAACACAAACAGATTCCATTTCACTGCAAGCGATTAATAATTTTAAATCTGCGATATCTTCTAAGACATTCATTTTCATGATATGCTGTGAAGGACAATTTTGATATACATTAAATGCACATCGTATCTAACGTATTTAATTGGATAAAGATTAATACTTATTGTTTAAAATAGCTTCGTAAATAACCCATTATTTTTTAGTAATATGTAAATGATAAATATGGTTACTGTGGGTTATTCTTAGGAGATAGACATATACCAATCCAGACTTTGCTGTAGGCCTTTTTAAAATATACAATTTCGTAGTACATTATGATCTATCCAGTAAGGTTTAGCCAGCATTAGCAATGTAAGCCCCCAAAAATATGTTTTTTTACGATATCATTACAAATCATTAATATCCTCGGCTTTTCTTTACTATAATATGCATTTATTATACATATAAATCTTCCGAAAAAAATCCTCTAAATGATAGTGAAAACCGTATAATAATCCTTTTCGTAGTTTAGAAAAAATTAACGGAGAAACAGACAGACAAAAACAACGACTTTGCTTTATACTATTTAGACATAGAGAAGAAGAGATAGACTAGAGATTAACATGTAGCCATAGAGAAACGATACATAATAATAATCCAACCCAGTAATACTCATCTAAATGAAAATAAATTTGTAATTTGTCGTAGGTATTGGTCGTAATAATTCAATAATCAAATGTGAAAATTATACAAATAAAAATAGTAAATAAATAATTAAAGATACATACCGTCACGCTCTATCCCTAACAGGATAGTCAAAGAGGACGGAGCGCCAAGCTAATTAAAGATAACACTAGCTGTACTCGCGACTTCGTTTGCGCAAAAAATTGTTTCGTGACTAACCCGGATTAGGTTAGATTACATGTACATGTATATATGTACAAAGATTTTTTTTAAAAAAGCCTACGTCCAACCTACTTCTGCCTCCGAACATATACTATCTCTGTACCAATTTTCATCATAGTTGGTTCAGCGATTTAGCCTTTCCCATTCAATGTTTCATTTCCCTTTTCTAACTCTCAGGGGTAGGTTTTTATAACAAAATAGCCTATGTCCGTTCCCAGGTGTCAAACCATCTCCATGATCACATAATCAGTTCAGCGGTTTAGTGTATCCCATACAAACTTTCATCCCCCTTTTCACCCCTTTAAGAGTAAGTTTTTGATATAAAAAATAGCCTATGTCTTTTTGATAAAAAAAGTCTATTACCGTACCAAATTTTGTATAAACAGAACAGAAACATTAAAAAAAACAATTATATATATAAAGCGAAATACACTTATCTTGAGAAGTCATCGTTGCTGATAATGCATATTTAAATTCCTTTACTGTACGTAATGACATTTAATTTAACATTTTTGATAAGAGCCTCTAAGCTCTACGGTGAGGTAGAGCCATGGGTAGAAAGTAGAGGTTCTTAAAGGCTCTTATTGTGTCCCACAAATACAAAAAATAAAACCTTGGACAATTTATTAAATCGGGTTATACTTTTGCAAAAATTTTATACATTATACGAGTAATTAATAATTGGTGCTTGTGTTACTTGAGCTGTAATTCTGTACGGCTTGAGATATTAGGGTCATATTATGCTTAGCTATGATAAGCTCTGATAGGTGGCACATGTTTTTAACCGACTTAAAAAAAAGGGGGAGGTTTTCAATTCGACTGTGTTTTTTTTTGGTATGTTTGTTACGCGATTACTTCGCCAATTATGAATTGCTTTCGATTATTATTTTTTTGTTTGGTAAGTCATACTTCAGAGTTGGTCCCTTAAATTTCACCGATATTGGAGCTTGGACTTAGAAGATACACCAAATAACGCGACCTGGTTATAACCTTATTTATATTGATGATTCGCTTGTATATCGTTGCGCTCCAGAATTAGAATGAAGTTAATTTCAGACCTGTCTTAGATATTTATTTATTATTAAAGGAGAGGAAGGGGAAGGGGGGAGATGGGCCACCGACACTCACTCACCGATCGAAACACAACAGCAATAGATGCTGTTATTTCACGCCGATATTCTATGAGAGAGTGGTATTTCACCGGGCGAGCCGGCCCAATTCGTGCTGCAATCCAGCATGACTCTACCGCACAAATACGCTAGGTGCGAACATTAACTTGACTTTCAATTTCTTTGTATTCAACTTAAGTTAGATTACAATTACTCATCAATCATCATATAAGAGCATTATTTTTGAATAGTATATTAACACTACTGCGGAGCAGCACGGGTCCTCTTAAGCATTAAAATTTTAATTATAATCAGCAATACTGCAATAGGTATACATAAACATAACATAACTTCACGCTGTATCCCCAACGGGGTAGCCAGAGAGGACGGAGCGCCAGGAGTCGCGGTCCTTACACACCTCTTCACTTCCTCAAATCTCATCATTCTCCTCACACATTTTCGCCTAGGTATGCGAGTGCTTTTGACATTTCCGTCTGCTAACACTCTGGCTATTTGATCATCATAAGTCAGCCTTGGTCTTCCTTGGCTTCTTTTACCACTCACTTTCGCTCTGTATATTTTCTTCGTCAGTCTTTCATCACTCGTTCTTTCCATGTGCCCGAACCATCTAAGCATTCCTTTCTTCATTTTTATAATAACACTGTTGTGCAACCCTGTCATACTGCGTATCTCGTCATTGCTTATCCTGTCCGCAAGCGTGACACCGCACATATTTCTGAGAGACCGCATCTCCACAGCATTTATCATACTTTCACTCGATTTCGGGCATATCCAGGCCTCACTGCCGTACAACAAAGTTGGCACCAACACCGCATTGTGGATGGCCATTTTAGCAGTGTTAGATATATTCACACTACCCACTAATGCGGACAGAGCACCGTTCACTTTATTGCCAGCTGCTACCCGTCTCTCCACATCCAACTCACATCTTCCATCCCTCGAAAACGCACTCCCCAGGTACACAATTTCATTTACCTGTTCTAGACATTTTCCATTTACACTAATCACACATTTCGTTTGTACCGCTTCTCTTTCAAACACCAGAACCTTAGTTTTGTTCACATTCATTTTCAATCCTTTTACTTCACAATCTTCTTTCATACACGTGACTAGTGTCTGCAACTTTGCTTCTGATGGTGCTATTAGCACAGCATCGTCAGCGTACAATAGGCAGTTTACCATTGTGTCACCACATCCCATACCACTCATATTACCTTTCAATCTCTGGAGGCAACTGTCCAAATACAGCACGAATAGCCAGGCAGACATCACGCAGCCCTGTCTGACACCAGAACAGACTTCAAACCAGGGCGACATGTCACCGTCTATCCTTACACAGGCTCTGTGGTCTCGATATAATGACCTCACAGCCTGCAGTAAGGAGGTATACATAATTAACTAATTCAGTTTAGTTTCTCGGTGACGAATATTTACAAGTTTGTAAGCAAAGACGCGATTCACAGACATATTTTTAAGTTATTGTTTAGTTATGCAATTTGTTTTCTTCTAAAAGCGGTGATCCAGACTAGTTTGGAGACCTCTGTGTTAGATCTACAATATCTGTCCTAATCAACTGTTTGTGTACAGAGTAGGTACATTGTAAGCGGAAAACAACGCTTTATAAGACGCCATTTTTCAAATTAATTGCGCATTCCGCTTCTCCACAGAGTGAAAGATTGAAAGGCTGAGGGTTTTTTAATTTGCTTTCTCTCATATATTCGAGCCCTTTTGTCCAAAACTCGCTTTTCAAAAGGGAAATTTTTCACCCTTTTGTGTCAGTTGTGACATGATTTGGCATTTTTTGTTCTGCGACGCTTTGGCTATTGTTTTATAATTTTGGGCACGTGTTAATTTAACCTTGGCATCCGCAACAGGGCTGACGTGTTAGTAGCCTTTTTTCCCATTTTCTTTCCTTTTCTCGCACAGTATTTGCAAGCCAACGAGTAAAGGATAAGAAGTAACTAGTCTACATGCAATTCGCGTCCGTTTGTCCATATTAACAAAGCTGTTACACCATTTTTTACCTGACGCGGCGAAACAAAAAGGAGGGTTACGATATTGAGTGCTTATGTACGTGCCCTCACAAAGCTGAAATGCTGAATGAATTTAACCGATAATATTGTACCTATGAGTTCAAAAAATTACAGTTATTTTGACCTATATCCAAATTTTTAGACAGGTTTTGTGTTTAAGCTTTTTACACGTAAATAAAAGGAAAACTACAGTTCGCAAAATGTTTTTTTTTTTCTTAATCTTATTGTTCAATCTCTATGTATAGTTTATTATTAATTTTATTTATTTTGGTTTTCTTTCTATAACCTGATTATGTTCTATGTGCGTATATAGTATAGCAGTCATCTCTACAACAGGGTATCTTAGTGTAGAGATTATAATTTTCTTTGTTTATTATTATAAGAAATGTAGAAAAAATATATAAACTTCCGGATTTCGCCGGGAAACACTTAACATTAAAAAAAGTTTTATTCAATTTTGTAATTTATACATATTCAGAAATAACTGGAGATCGCCCGATGGTCGAAATTCTACCGTAAATATAAGCTTATACTATAAACTCTTTGGCGACAATCTCTACTTTGTGCTACTGTTTGATCCAAGGAGGTTTACATTACATATGATCACAAATTACTATGAGTTTAACATTGACAGTCATATTGACATTGGCAGTGTGAACGTAAACAATGAACGTTTTATTTTATTTAATGTACTTATTTGTAACACATATTACATAAAAATGTTAGCTTTCTCTTATCCTTCTCCATATAAGCTTTAAGTGTACTAAATTTCACACTCTTCCGTCCGCGCAATTTTCTTAAAAAGGAAACTAAAGTTTTTGCTTCGCGTATTGATATATAGAAGATATACGTTTGAATTTATAAAAGGCAGTGTACCTAGCTGAAAAAATACTTTTTGTGTTCCAGACGTGAAAAATAATTTTTTTTTTTGTTTATTTTTGTCTGATTTTAAAAGATGCTGGTTATTGTCGAAGCGCTGATAGATTTCTATGAAACTGGTACACATATATACCTGAATATTTATAATAGTTTTTGTTATTTTACTCGCACACCTGCGACTACGACGGAAAAAGATCGAGAAATCGGAGAAATCGTGTGATTCAGAATTTTAGTGTCCCAGAGAATTATTTTTAGCGTACAAGTGATCATATTTTAAGTTTGGCCGACGTGTATCTAAATCATGCCTATAGAGATAATAACATTATAGATTACGTGTCGCGTATCTCTAAAATGAAACGACCAAAATTTATTATAGGGAAATGTGGTAATAAATGAGTAACAGAATTAGAAATTTAATGTAAAATCATGATATTTAAAATTAATAGTGGCCACTATAAATTTATTATACCTCTCATTTAAATCATAATGTGAATCCACGATAATTTACTGCTTTTAACCATAATAAATAAAAAGGTAAATAAAATACATAAATCCGCTAACGGGGTAGTCAGGGCTACCCCGTTAGCGGATACAGCATGAAAATATGTATTTATGTATAAATAAAATAATAGTTTTAACAAATATCTTTTACATTTTTTACATAATATATAACGGGCGGATGTCATGTCACGATGATAGGCAATAATTATATTGGAAAAAATTGTATACGAAACTATATTTTAATTACCTACAACTTATTGTTTCATACTCGTATTGATTAAATGTTTTGTAATGTAATTAATAATGCGATCGCTCAACTGCGCTCTCCTAAGTTCTATCTTACCTAATCACCATAAGTAGTTTTGAGCTACAATATTTTCCCTAATATATTTAACTCAGCCAAAATTGCCATACACAATGCGGTGTTGGTTCCAACTTTATTGTACGATAGTGAGGCCTGGATATGTCCGAAATCGAGTGAAAGTAAGATAAATGCAGTAGAAATACGATCTCTTAGAAATACGTGCGGTGTCACCCTTGCGGACAAAATAAAGCAATGAAGAGATACGCAGTATGACAGGGTTGCACGACGGCAGTGTCATTGTAAAAATGAAGAAAGGAATGCTTAGATGGTTCGGGCACATAGAGAGAATGAGTGATGAAAGGACTGTTCTTGGAGATTTATAAAAATAATAAATATTTTAAATTTTAATAAAAAATATTATAATTATAAAAAATAACAAGACAATTATGAAGATCAAATAGCCAGATTGTTAGCCGACGGAAATGTCAAAAGCACTCGCATACCTAGGCGAAAATGTGTGAGGAGAATGATAACATTTGAGAAAGCGAAAGAATTATGTAAAGACCGCGACGCTTGGCGCCTCGTCCTCTCTGACTACCCCGTTAGGGTTACAGCGTGAAGATATGTATGTATGTATGTATATTTTCCCTGTCTACAATTTCACCAGCCAAGCTAGAACTGTCGCGAGATGCTCGATAAAAATTAAAAACTTTTTATTGTGAAAAGTGTTAATTTTAAAATTAACCGCATTTATGGATAAAAGTGATAAAATTATTGTGAAAACTGTTAATTTTGAAGTACGTGTGATTCAAATCAGAAAGTTTTATTGCGGAAACTATTAATTTTCTGTGTGATCAATTATAGTTTAAATTACTAATTCTGTTGCTCATATATACATCCCTTATTTAAATAAAATTAAAAATAAGATATGTCTTGTATTAAATCGGGAAAACAATGCAAGTATACATATTTATGTTCCAATCTCGTACACGATCCCATTTGAGCTTACGCAGCCGTTTTAGCTTAGTTCCGACCGGAATTTTCCGGATTGTAAACCGAGCTTACGTCGCTGAGCTATTTCTTGGATGTGCTCTATAAAACATTCACTTTAATGCCATGTAATAAAATTTTTGGCGGTATGTGCATAGGATACGTTCCGTTTTATTTCATACTGCTGTTGACGGTGTCGCTCGTTTGGATAAATCGACTGGAATTTACGAATTCTTGATTCGGATTCAAATTCAATATGTTTGTGATTACAGATTGTGTTTATACGTGCCACGGGTACCACGCGACAAACTGGGGGGACTTCCTAGTAACTACCGGAGTACAAGCCTGTTTACAACATTTCATTTCCTGTGACGAATTCCTAAAGTCTTTAGCTATTTTCCGCTCAAACTCCAAAATCCACCAATCGACACGTGTTTCGCCTTTCAACGAAGCATCTTCAGGATGTACCAGAGATCGGACTCTGTCAGCTAACCAGCACCGAATCCGATCTTAAGTCAGCCTTGTTATTTTTTATAATTAAAATAGATTTTAGGAATTCATCACATGAAATGGATTTCCGAAAAGTAACATCTGAGTCTATACAATATTTCATTTCCTATGTTGATCTGATCTACCTTGAACCATCCTCCTGGTTTGGACGACTGATGCTTTGCCACCATGCTAACGAGCCAGTCAAGTCAAGTCATTATGCTGTTGCATTGAGTTATTGTTGTTATTACTTAGTTTATTATAAATACTAGTTGTGTCTAATATAATATGGACATTGAAAACAAAATAAATATGTTAAAAAACTTTTCAGCTGGGTGCTGCAAGTATAAAAAAATCTAATATTAAGGTTTTTTTGTTATAAAAACGGCAGAGAAATTGTCATGATGTAGCTTTATGATTAGATCTTGTTGTAAGATTACGGAAGAATAAAAGAAAGTATATGGTAAGATGGTATTTTTACCCGACTGCCCAAGAAGGGGGGTAATGTTAGTCAAAGTCAAATCAATTTATTCAAGTAAACCCAATTACAAAGTATTATCGAACGTCAAATCTACTTTAATACGGTTCAAAGAGAAGAGAAGAAAAACCCGGACACTAAGAAGAACCGACAAGAAACTCAGCCAGGTATATTTTTTTTCAACCTTTTACAAAAGGTTTATTAAAATACAATATTCAGAGAGCCAGTCAATACATGTTTTTCGGATATATGTATATCTGTCTGTTTGTTTACTTAGAAATAAAAACTTAAAAATTGTATGCGAATGAAACAAACAAATGTGGATTGCGACTTTGTTCTACAATCTTTTGGAGATATATCTTATGAAGCATGCGAAACCTGCATTACTCAAAGAAATACACATTACCCTGGCAATATAAGATCGGGCTGTGATAACTTCTCTGTCAGAGGACATTGCAGACACGAATCTCTTTAAAAAATAACTTTTTCCATCAAATGCCGTCGATAGTAGCCAGTCGGCAATGCGTGTAATTTCCCCTGGGCGCTATAACCGTGTGCCCGTCACAGCGCGTGATTTAGCCGATGTTTAATGAGATAAAACAAAAATCGTGCAGGCTAATGATGATTTAAAACCAGTTAAAACGACAAAGGCAGGCGAGCCTGTTAGAATTTAGAAACCAATTATTGAAGTAACACTGGCTATTTGATCTTCATAAGTCAGCCTTGGTCTTCCCTGGCCTCTTTTACCGCTCGCTTTCCCTCTGAAGATTTTCCATTGTTATAGTAAAAATGAAGAAAGGAATGCTTAGATGGATCGCGCATATGGAAAGAATGAGTGATAAAAGACTAACGAAGTAAATCTACATAACGATAGCGAGTGGTAACAGAAGCGAAGGAAGACCAAGGCTGGCTTACGAAGATTATATAGCCTGAGTATTACTGGATGGAAATGTCAAAAGCACTCGCATACCTAAACTATGTGAGGAGAATGATGAGATTTGAGGAAACGAAAGAAGTATGTAAGGACCGCGACGCTTGGCGCTCCGTCCTCACTGACTACCCCGTTAGGGATACGTATGTAAATGTTATTGAGTATTCTTTCACTTCTTTCTGTGTTATTCATAGTAAGTGTTTTATATATGGGGAAGACGTACAAGAAAATAGTCCTCTTGACGGTTATTTGGTGTGTGGACTTTTACGATACCAACGCTATAAAAGCACTTCAGATTGCATAAGCGTAGTCCTGAGTACTAAAACGTGCCGCTTCTGCCAGAAACTCTATCGGCCGACTAACCCTTCGTACTGGAATATAACAGCGCAACCACTGCTCCTTACTGATACTTGAAGATACTGGTGGTAATCTGGACGGGCTCCGCACCAGTTGTTACCACCTATAAACCAACAAGCAAAACAGTTGTTTTTAACTGTACGGACTATATTAAGACCATAAATGATTGAAATGTATTACTGCTTTGTATAATATTTTTTGGGTTTTTTTCGGGCCAGATCGAGTCGTATCTACTACACGACAACACTGGCCGACCAGTGGGGCAAGACAAGTACCAAACGCAATGTGGCTGGCGTCATTGCTCACCAAAAGTGCCGCTTGGCTACGTTTCATACGGTGGTTTTCATACGACTTTAAGTTTCGTTTGATATATAAGAAAGTTAATAACGTTTGCCTACCAATTTAAAATCCGTTACGCTGTATTACGTGGTATGTGTCATTCTATTCTACTAGCGCTTACGAATCGAGCCACTTGTCTAGGCCCTCAGGACTTTCTAGATGGGTAAGGTGGCGGACGGAGAAGAAATGTCGTAATTTTATCAGCGGTATGTACATATTTGTAATCATATGGTCGATCAGAAAGCCTAAACTGTTTAATTGGTTTTAGCTCATGACGTATTAGGGAATTCGTCTCAATTAAATACTTGTCTAGGCTCGGTAATTTATTTAATAAAATCAATTTGGCGTCCATAGTAAGTACGAACAATTCAAGCATTAAAGAAGTCATTAGACCACATCATGATGGGTGTCAAATGCAAAGGCCAAGATTTCAAATAACGTTTCAAGAATAAATAACACGTGGAACAAAGAAATGTAATCTAGATAATTATTGTGTGAGACCCGACTATGTCAAACGAGATTAAAAAAGTAACTGTAATTTTATCCTGTAATTTGGTTTTATTTATCACCATTGTAATTCATTGCCAGAGTCGTGGTCATGAAATAAAGAGATGGACATCCTTCAATAGTTTTCTCTCATGTCAGTTTTAGCTTTTAACATATTTTTCTACTAGTTTATAGACACTACCTGGGAGGCCACGTTCTTGCACCTTGAAAACCTTCCTACATTCGTTATGCGAATATTATAAAAATATCCAAATCGTCACTGCGTTTTAACTTTGTCACCTCTTGTTATATTACGGAAATGATGTCATAGATGTCTTCACAAATGGCTACTTACGTTACGAGTGACTGCGAAAATTATTATTAAGCAGTGGTGGATGAATCAGAAATATGTATCGATAGAATTATATTCATTATAGTCCGGGACATGTGCGTTGCATTTGTTCTAGGAATTTTATACTGAATAAATTTCGTTTTTAGCAGTTGATTAATGTTCAATAATCATCAAAATGAGCGTTGCCTTAGTTGTATTAGTTGCCGCACCCGCGGTGGAGGGTATATCTTATAAAAAATTAAACAGCCTTCTAAAAAACGAAACACAAAAAAGTACTAAAAATAACTATCACTTACTAATCAAAACTCATGTACAAAAATAATTTTATAAATACGATACAAATACCTATATAATTTAATTTGACAGTTACTGAAGTCGGTGCCAAGCTTAACTAATAATTCTGTTGTTGCACATTGACGAAGTATCGGTGAACATACATAAAAAAAACATACGCACAGACGAAGATGGAACCTCCTCCTTTTTTGAAGTCGGTTAAAAATTATGGTTTGAAAGTTAAGTAATAGGCGTGCCGAAGTATTCCGAGGACTCGCTGGTTACGTCAGTACTATTACTCCGGTTTCTCTGCAAAGTCGGTATATTAAAATTGCCACGCAAACATTGTTACACTACTGTTAGGAATGAATTAGTTAAGCGGTAGGATTTAGAAAAATCTATGGATTGAGCAAATATTTAGGGTTATTGATTTTTATAGTTATAATAATAATAATAAATTTATTTATATATAATAGGCACACATTACAATTTAGGTACACAAGGGATACAGCGTGAGGATATGTATGTATGTATCAGTCACATAGTAAATTTGCAGTTGAATATCCAAACTCAAAAGATTCGTGAAAATCCAGAATAGCGATCGACGGCGCAGGAGATTCAAGCGAGGCTAGCAACTTATCACTCGGTTAAACTTTCTCACCTGTAGCCCCAAATATGTATAGCGAAAATTATTTTCAAGATGTGATAATGTCTCTGTCTTAATGTTCTGTTCGCTCCATGAGATTAGCATTAATTTACGTTCACATGTAAAATGCAAACAATATATAGAGCATTTTATAAAAAGTTTTATCTAGTTAGCTGAAGACATATTTCATTTTAATCTAGCTCTATATAGAGTTGAGTCTAGATTGAATCTAGTCCTCCGGGGATTATATGCGCGAGCTGCGGTAATATTGCAGCGTACCGCAGCATATATTTTATTTTATCTGCTATTTTCTCTTTTTAAAGCGCATAATATAGTTAAGTACTTCGAGTAGTTCTTTCTTGAGAAACACATTAACTTTAACATTAAAAACTCCAGACACAAATTAATTTTCACTATTCTGTCTAATGACCCCTGTAACTCATAACTTAACAGTAGAGTTAGCAAATTAATAAATGCATGGGAGACGAATAGAATTTCTTGTAATATTCAGCTTTATTAGCAGTAAGATATAGTGGCGGATATACATATTTATCGCCAGTAGGCTATTCAAATTTTGCCGCCCCTACCAACCTCTACAATTCGATACAATCATATTAATTACAGATATCGTTCACAATCATAATAATTACAATTTTTTTGTCAAAGAAATTGTAACTATGATTTGTGCACTATCGTCGTAATTACACCACCCTTTTCCGTAATTAGTATGATCGTGAACCAGGGGATCGATGAACCTAATAACAATGAGGTATATAAATATGGATCTTTTTAATTTCTGTAAGACAAAAAAATTCTTGCCCCAAATATGCCGCCCCTAAAATCTTCCGCCCTAGGCTCCAACCTACTCAGCCTGCTGGTAAATCCACCACTGGTAAGATACAATTGTAAAAGTTAAGCTGTACATTTCCAAACGTTAATTTACAAACCTATAAATATTAAATAATACACTTCCTCAAATTATTGAAGTCGGTGCCAAATCAATGTGCAACAACAGAAAGTCTATTATTTTGGTAGACTTGCACCGACTTCAGTAACTGTCAAATTTAATTATATAGGTATGTGTATCTTATTTATAGTTATTTTAATTGTACTTAAGTTTCGATTAGTAAGGGATAGTTATTTTGTACTTTTCAGTGTTTTTTTTTAAAGCGGTTTATAGATTAATTATTGTTTGTCACTTCACCTTAAATAAAGCAATTCCAAAGTAATCTGTGAGACATCCGTTATTATTGAAATAATGTACATTAGATGTACATGAAGCTCAGCTCGCTCCATGTAATTATTTTTACTCGTAATTTTAAAGGCGCCTTGAACTCAAATACTCGTAACATATTTAACTGCATTTTTATTGACCAAACTCACCTTCACCTATATCTACACCATTTATTCAATGCTATTATATAGGGCGTGCATTTATCTTCTATAAATAGTACATAACAAAGTTACTGTCTAGGTCTGTCTGTATGGTCAATTCTTCTAAACTACGCTACGGATTTTGATACAGCTCTCACTATCATTTAAAGAATTTATTACGGAAGGTTTATATGTATAATACATGCATATTTTATTTATATAAATAGAGAAAAGTAGATGTTTTGTAATCAAGTGATAAATTCTAAGCTTTTATGGTACATTGCTGACGCTATGTATCTTAGAAAGGTCTACAGAAAAGTCCGCGATCTACAGTAACCATTTTTATTTAAAAAATAATGGTTAATTTGCGAAGCTATTTTCACCAATGTGGCAATATCTTCATCCAATTAAATATTATGCTAGTTACGTTAACTCTTCACAGCATTTTAATTAAACAGTATCTGTACCCGCGAATTCGTCTGCGCGGAATATTTTTTCGTGGTTTCCCGGATTAGGTTAGATTACATTTATACATGTACAAAGATTGTTTTTGAAAGAACCTTCTCCTTTTTTGAAGTCGGTTAAAAAGCCTAAGTAACCTACGTCTGCCTCCGACCACATACTATCTCTGTACCAAATTTCATCTTAATCAGTTCAGCGATTTAGCATTTCCCATACAAAGTTTCATCCCCGTTTTCACGTTCTTAGAGGTAGACTTCCGATAAAAAAAAGTAGCCTATGTCAATTCTCTGATGTCAAACTATCTCCATGCCAAATTTCACGATAATCGGTCCAGTGGTTTAGCATTTCCCATACAAAGTTTCGAATCCCTTTTCACTACTTTATAGGTAGATTTTCGATAAAAAAAAAGTAGCCTATCTTTTGCACAATAACACGTTTTTACTATATACCAATTTTCATCAAGATCGGTCAAGCTATTCTTGAGTTATAAAAAGAAAAAAGACAGACAGTCAGAAAGACAATCAGACAGAGAGACAAAAATCAAAATCACAGTGAGTTATAAAATGACTATCACGACAAAATTTTATACAAGACAAGATTTATATTGGAGTATATAGTATAGAAGTACCTACCTACTACGCGTTTGGCACAGTCTAATACCTACTATCTAGCATTAATGGCGCATATAATATTGCGGCCGAATTTTTTATGGATCGTTCTTCTTCTATCTAACCGCATGCTCAAGCAATCTAACAAGTTCTTGATCAATATTGTCTATAAATAACTTAGCAATAATTAACATTTTAAGCATCAAATAAGGGTAGAATATCAAATTTAGGCTAGACCTGGGTATCCAACAATAGTAATCTAACTTATATACGCAATTATTCATTTAAAGTTATATTTGCCATTATTTCTTTAGACTTTAAATATAAATTCTAATTATTTATAGGCTTACAAACCCTAATTTATTCAATTCGTTTATTTAAATTTAAAGTAATTTGGTGACTGTTAATTTTAGAGTTTGCAATTGTTAACGATTAATAGAAGTAAATTTATTGAGCAAATTACAAGTTTTTGTTCGTATGTGGTTTAAATCGGAGTTGCGAAATTTATAGTGAGCCTTCTTAATTTTGAAATAACAGTAGTAGTACTAGTAGAGTGGAATGACAAATACCGCGTAACGAATTTAGGGTGGCTTGCACCAATTAAACTCGATTTAAGGATTTGACATCTCGCTTGCACCAAGTACTAAATAATTGATGCAAGCGAGATGTCGAATCTTTAAATCAAGTTTAAATAGTTCGTGCAAGCTCGACTTGTCTAGCCGCTCTGAGCGGTTAAACAATTGGCGAAACGTACAATAGAAACGCTTGCTGGCGTTTTTGCTCGTCAAAAATGTCACTTGGCTACATTTGGTAAGGCATTTTATTGATACATAGACTTATATATGTATAGTTAGTAAGTATTTGTTCTTTATTTTATTTTCATATTAGTAGTATTTTCATATTACTATTTCATATTAGTTATCTTAATATTAGTATTATTTTCATATTATTATTCCAAATTAGTTATCTTCATATTAGTATCATTGTCATTTCTATATTACTAACATAGCGTATTAAGAATATTGTTACTAACAAATGGACCTTAGTTGTCTGAATAAACACATTTTATTATTATTTGATACGGTGGTTTGATTTATAAGAAAGTTAATAACGTTTGACTACTAATTTAAAATTCATTACGCTAGATCACGTATTATTCGTCATTCTATTCTACTAGCGTTTACGACAATTGAGCCACTTGTCTAGACCCCCAGATCTTATTGCAAAGCAGCTGTACCGCGCAGTTTCATCCGCGATAAATTCGGTATTTTTTCGGGATTATATTAAAAAGTGTCCAAATAGTCCTGTCATTGAAAGTCCCTTCAAAATTAGTTCAGACACTTCGGCGGTTAGACCGGATCGAGAGACAGAAAAACATATAACAATTTTAAATACGCATACCTAGTATTTGGGACTTGTAACGTGTAAAAGCAAACTACATAAGCTTACGAGAAAGCTTTTATTTTAAAATTACAGACAAGCAATTCACTTTTATTTGATTATTTATTCGTATTATGTAGATAAAGTACCTTTCATTTAACATTTTTCAACGAAACGTCTGCCGTAGGTTAGCTGATTCTGGCATACTTTCGTCTAGTCCTAATAGCGAAGACGACGTCAGCCCAATCTGTCTAGAATACAACCTTAGTCGACATTGCGACAGCTCACTGCGGTATAAAATATAAAAATAGCGAAGGGCGAGTCGCACTTGCTTATTATAATGATGTTTTGTAATTTCAGTTGTTACTAACCTTTCTTCGTATAATAACATAACATAACATAACTTCACGCTGTATCCCCAACGGGGTAGTCAGAGAGGACGGAGCGCCAGTAAAGTGTTCAAAATAACGTAATCCTGATAATATTCCTAAAATTGACTAAAATCTCGTTCTCTGACTCGTTCCGTTTATCCTCCACAAGTGTGGTCTCCCATGTTGAGATGATTGGAAACTCTTTTCATTAGTTAAATAGTGTGGCTCCAATCGAAATTTAAATATGTTCGGGCAAAATTTAAGCTTTCATGCTTTCTGAACACTAGTTAAAGCCACTTTTTTGGCAGGACGACGGTGATGAAGTCCCATAGAGTGCAACGCATTATTATTACCCCCTTATTACCCTCGGCGATACGTTTCAAATATTTCGGCGAAAGAAATAACAGTTTTTATAAAACCATTTTCTTCATATTGTCGACTGATATAAATTTTTTGTCCAAGAGTCGGGCCGCGTCCATAACTGGTATGGCGGAGATCAGTAAGATTACCCTCTTCCGCACAATGATGTTGTATTATAACATCATTGCTTCCGCATGTCTCCTGATCCAGAATCTTACAGTGTCTCTAGTAATATTATAATTTGAATTATAATATTACTAGATTATTACTATAATTTGAATTATAATATTACTAGATACTAGATAATATTATAGCTAGCTTCATGATCTGCAATAATTGCGGCTGTTTTATGGATACTTCAATTCCTCGACATTATGAAATTAAATACGACGCAAAGTTATTATTGATCGCAAGAAATGCAAGAGAAAAATATGACACTGACACACAGTGACAATTTTCATATTTGATTCGAACTTCGTAATGACTAGGCCATTAAAAAGGTTATGAATCTCGATTATAGGTCAAAGGTGTATATACTATATTGACCCTTGTTTCATATCAAGTAAGTATAATTTTATATGCAGTTGCAGACAACTTTTCTTAGTACCTTTTGAAACTAAAGCACTGAGTTGACTTAGTTCTATAGTTTCAAAAGGTAGAGAGAGTCTACGACTTGATGAAGGAATGAATTTGAAAACTGACGAAGGTTTTCGTACCCCGACTGTATTTACACGATATTTATTATTTTAAAGGTTGAATATCCATTTCTTTTTAAAAGTTTAAAGAAAGAACAATGACCACGCAGGCGAATTGGCGCGAATGAAAATTAGATACAGTATTGTGGATATTTTCATAATCGAATGAATTAAACTTTTACGTTCCTTGAAATTTCATCATTCTCCTCACACACTTTCGCCTATGTATGCGAGTGCTTTTGACATTTCCATCGGCTAACACTGGCTATTTTCATAAGTCAGCCTCGGTCTTCCTTCGTTTCGTTTACCACTCACTTTTGCTCTGTAGATTTTGTTCGGCAGTCTTTCATCACTCCTTTCTATGTGCCCGAACCATCTAAGCATTCCTTTCTTCATTTTTACAATAACGCTATCGTGCAACCCTATTATACTGCATATTTCTTCATTGCTTATTCTGTCCTCAAGGGTGACACCGCAAATATTTCGAAGAAATCGCATTTCTACTGCATTTAACTTACTTTTATTCGATTTCGGGCATATCCAGGCCTCACTACCGTAAAGTTGGAAGCAACACCGCATTGTGTATGGCCATTTTGGCTTAGTTAGATATATTCACACTGCCTGCTAATGCGGATAGAGCACCGTTCACTTTATTGCCAGCTGCTACCCGTCTCTCCACATACAACTCACATTTTCCATCCCTCGAAAATGCACTCCCCAGATATACAATTTCGTTCACTTGTTCTAGACATTTTCAATTTACTAGTCTGTACATCTTCTCTTTCAAACACTAGAATCTTAGTGTTATATCAATTCTAAATGATAGTGATAACCATTTCGATGTTTAAAAGTTATGAACGGATACATTGACAAACTCAAATCGTGAATTTATCCTGTGACAATCCTGATCGTGACTGTGGACATGCTTCATGTAGTGAGTTTTCCATGAGCTTTATAGGTTGCAGTTCAAATGCATTTGACGTAATTCCAAGAGCGAGCGACTGCATTCATTACCTGTATTCACATTACGCATACGAGATTGTGCTACGCGAGTCTGATACAACACCTTGTACGGTGTATGGAATTTGATGTGTTGCGTGATTTCTTAGATTCTCTGTGTATTTATTTTAATTAGTTGTAGGCTCGGTGGTCGAAATTAGAACGTAAATACGTAATAAAAGCTTTTTCCCTTAATAAACACACGACAGACTCGAAAGAGCTCAAATCACACAAAAGTTACAGCTCGAAACTCATTCAATCAATCAATCAATCTGTCAATTGTTGGCAACAGTTTAAAATTCTGTGACGACAATCTCTACTCAGTACAATTGTTTGACTACAAACTATTATGTGGGACTTTTTGGCGGGAACGAGAGAAGCGATGTTATTACTTTACTTAGATTTTGTATTTTTATATTTTTGGGAGTTTTAAAGTACAAAAGTGATAGAACATTGTGTTTAAAAGTTCTGTGTAAGTGAAAAGAATGGAGTAGGTCTAAATAGACATGCCTAGTTGAAGTTCTTGCGCTCTTCCAAGAAGTCCTATAAAATTTATTTTTGGGAGTTTTAAAGTACAAAAGTGATAGAACATTGTGTTTAAAAGTTCTGTGTAAGTGAAAAGAGTGGAGTAGGTCTAAATAGACATGCCTAGTTGAAGTTCTTGCGCTCTTCCAAGAAGTCCTATAAAATTTCAGTAAAGTCTACTATCACTTTACTGGAGGACTTTTACGATAACGATTGTACTTAATACAATATATGACATTGGCAAATGCGCTAATCTGCGCCATGCCATGAAGAAAGACAAAAAAAAAACTATTATGCGTGTTAAACAATGAATGCGTGACTGTGATTTTTGTGAAAGTTATTTTAATACAAAAAAACCCATGTCTTAAATATTTTTGAAATGGTCTAATCAAGCTGTAGATTTTGATTTCATCACATTGAAGTGAGATAAAAAAATATGTTTATGCAAAACAAGTTTTTTTGCTGAATTAATATATAATAATAATATTAATAATGTACTCAGACATTCCACACAGCGCCATCAAGTCCCAAAGTAAGCAGCACAGCGCTTGTGTTATGGGTACTAGACAACTGACATACTAATTATATACTTTTCTTTTGTAGATAAATACATATTATACATAAACACCCAGACTCGGGGCGGGAATCGAACCCGCAACCCGTTTACGCGTTTACTTACCGACGCCCTTAGCCGTTGCGCCACGGAGGTCGTCAGATTAATAATTTTGTTGCTCAAAAAACACTTCTAGTGTAACGTACATATCTACGGGATTCTACTAATGTATGTATGTTATTTGTATAACACGAAATGCAAGCAGAAAGTCTGACCTCAACCCAAACGACAATAGCTCGTTCAGTAAAAAGTAATACCAAAACGGACTTATGCGTGCTCGAACAATGGCGGTCACTCCGCCATATTTGGTAGTCATGACATCATTTGCTTACTATACTCACATTTCTGTTGCTATATTAAAAAAATGCTTTTAATTTTATTGTATTACGTTGGCTATGAGTAATGGTGAGAAAATATATTCGATGAAATTGATAATGCTCGTTGACCTTTAACTCTGGCAAATAGTAATAGTTAATCTGTGGTAATAGGTTGTTTGATACATTAAAAGATGTCTCGATGTACATACAAACAGCTTCGCGGACTTTTATATCACGGGGAAGATACGACCACGTAGTCCAATTGAAAGTAAAGTGAAGCCCATAGACGACCTCCGTGGCGCAACGGCTTAGCGCGTCGGAAAGTAAACGGGGGTTGCGGGTTCGATTCCCGTCCCGAGTCTGGGTATTTATGTATAATATGTATATATTTACAAAAGAAAAGTATATAAGTAGTATATCAGTTGTCTTGTACCCATAACACAAGCGCTATGCAGCTTACTTTGGCAATAGATGGCGCTGTGTGAAATGTTGAGTATATTATATTATATATTATATATATTCGTAATAGCAAGGCTAAGAAAGCATTTTAAATTGCAAACGCGGTGGCAATCCAGTATTAAGATCTTGTGCCTCTTGTGTTAGTCACCGGCTGTCTTACATCACTACTACGCGCTTTGACACTTAATCATAAAATTTCTTTTAATAATTCTCAGGAGCCATAACCATGCCTTTATAGCTGATGTTTTCGATATTAATCAAATTACAAAAACTTAGGGCACAGTTGGTGTAATTTCCTGGAGTATTTACTTGTTATTACTTGCCCTTTACCTATCATCTTTAACACAGATATCACCCACCCATCCAGTACATCGCACAACATTACTTATAGTCCGGCCGCTAACGGCCGAATAGTCGAACGCTTCTTACATTATTAAGAGCTTCTCAAACACATAAGGCAACTTTAACTCATACTCAAAAGAAAAATTGAGAGTTGCTTAACTTTTGATACATCCTTAATTGTAAGGCCGTCTTAATTGGAAAAAACACCAAACAGCGCATATTCAAACGGCAATTAACTTTTGACAGAAACACATAAGAAAGATATATTATATACACTAATAACTAAATAGCAGCTTTTAGTAATTAATTAGATTTTGTAAAATATGCTAAAATATAAGTTACTTGCTTGGAAAGAAACGTTGTTGTAGTACTATCGAAAAGGAAATGAAAACGGACTTGTTTGTACTGGTGTTGCCATACAGTAGGCGTTTAAGGTCTCCTTAGATAAGCGGATACTTACAATGTATAAGTTACGTTTGAAAATACCAATTAAATTTGAGACCGTCCTTAAACTAAGGATAACTTAACTAAAATTTTATTTAAGAAACGTTTGAGTATTCGGCCGTAAGAGAATGCGTTTCTGACGTCTGTCATGTTCATGACTAGTGATGGGCAAAAAGTAACATTGCCACATTATTTCTTCAACCGACCCAAGAAAAGAGTAACTTAAGTTTCAATACTTGTTTGTCTGGAGTCTATGCGTACGAAACGACAACAGACGACTTTTAGCGTCATAAAATGGTGGTCCATCACGCTACTTGGAGTTGTCATTTTAATAGAAATGTAAAAATAGTTAGTCACATTATGCTACTTGCCATCGCGCGTTCGATTTGGGCGCAGTTTTATAATATTATGAAATTTATTACTACATTCCATTATTATTATAAAGAAAAACGTATTATTTTATAGTATAACAGTTATACATAGTTCACGTAACCTTGTAACAGCGCTGTATGAATTAAAAAAAATATTGTTTTTTTATTTATTTAACTTAAATTTAGCGCAAAATTATAACATTTATTGTCAGTTGACATAATAACATAGTTTTACAATAAAAATATTTTTATCGTAAATTCAACGTCATTTCAAAGTTACGTCGTGCTGTCGACCTGTCAGGAACACATTCCCTCAGCGGCCGGATTGAATGTAGGCCTCAGATGAGCCTCAGTGATCTATTTGGGTAGTTGACTAAGGCTAGTTAGATTTTAAAAATCTGTCAATAACGTAATATTGTATAAGAAATGTTCGAGCTTATGAACGGCGAGTCATAGTTTTTCTCCTTTGTGACGAGTTTCTTTTCATAAAATTGATGATGAGAAATATTAAAATAGCACCAGTTTCTTTTTTATTCCTTTTCATTCAATTTCAATTATCAATAACCAATTAGTGTAAATTATATGACGTATTTATTTGCAAAGGTATCGTTAAGTCCATAATACTTTTCTAATGTACTACTGTTTGCTCATTTTTCTTACGAAATCCAAAAGCAAGCAAATTTCAATGACAGTAATTTCTTTTTCTTTCAGGTAATCGTCTCAATAATCGAGGAGAAAAAACCTTTCACACCGTTGGCTTAACTCTCAAAGTATAACGCTATGCTTGAAAAACGACGTATTCAATAAAATAAGATTCTATTATCAAAAACAAATATTTATTTATCTTCCCTCAATAAATCTTTCAAATACTTTATCAAAGATTTATTTTATCCATGGATTAAACGCATAGTAAGACGCGCAACGAACGCGCTGTGCGATTGTTTGCTGGAAACTGGACCGCTAGGTGGGGCTGCACTGCAATTTGGTTGTCAAAAAGCCACCATTCTCAACACTTGTTGCATAATTCGAAAATTTCTCCAAATAGGTGACCATAATCTTCCAGATTTACCGACAGACACAAACAAGTAGAGAGAGATCTTTGTTATCACTTACTTGGTTGAAACACGTAAATGACATTAATTACCAGTACATGCTGAGAACACTAAGGGAGAAAAATAAATAATAATAATATAATATTTTTTTAATAATTGAATTGATATATATTAAAAAGTCATGTGTGTACGCCTTAACGAAAGGCTTAGTTAAAGTGAAGCCTTAGTTTAGTGACGACTCTTCCTTTTTTTCGTTTAAACTTCAAAAGGATCGTTAAGAAAATGGGTATGTATTACAATATTATATAACTATAAAGTTTTAAAAAAAGGCTTAAAATCTTTGCTGTATACGTGCTAGAAAGTTTTAACTAGTTTTTTACTTTTCTTGAATAGAGTAATTAATGAATAAAGACAAAGCGAATACAAAAAAATTAACTCGTAGACGTTGATAGAATACGTTTTTCTACGATATTTGTACTGTTTTTATAATATCTTTAGTTTTAATGTACTTGTCCTATTTAAATATTAGAGTATAATATATTAAACGTATGCTTTCATTTTAAGTTATATCGAACTTTTTAGACCGATAATATAAAATAAAACCCGATATAAACAGTAATGTAGATCGATTTCCACCAGAGGTATTCACCACCACCAGAGCATTCTAGAAAACTAAAAAAAAGGAAAAATTTGTTCCAGAACCGTAGACATCGTAATGTCACAAACAAACATATACAGGCAAAGGCGTTAAAGTTGTAATACCCCTTTTTTTCTGTCGATCTTAATAAAAAAGCTGGTTAGAAATGAGACAACAATTTTATTGGATATTGATTTATTTCCGATTTTGAAATAGAAACATTAGCAAAATACCCAATATTTTTTTTGTTTTAACCGCATTCTATCATTCATTCAAACATTCACGCACAGATTTCAGTTTAAGAAGGGTAGACTCTTGACCAACTCATTTATCCGACCAACGAGTTCCCGAAACCCCCTCCGACGTTGCTGCCGCCGCCGCCCTGGCTGGCACCGAACCCGCTGGAACCGCCTCCTCCGGAGCTGAACTGTCCACCACCACCGCTAGCGCCTCCAGCAGAACTCTCCTCTTTGATGACCTGAAGCCAAGTTTTACTATAAATAAATACTCCAAAAAACACATCAATTGCGTAACGCTAAACTCAGCACTGGGCTTGTAATGTAAGTGGGAACTGACGGAACTCCCAGTAGCACAGACTTCGAGAGAACTTCGCCCAAAGGACCTCTAAACCGGTTCTTAAATAACATTTGTAAGGGGCTACTGGTGATTGGTCAAACACAAAAGTAGTGTTAGGAGTCATCTTCGTTGCGTCATCGACGCTTTTTTAATGATTTACTAAATCGTAGTATTGTTGATGAAATCGGATAATTCATTATCTGACTGCAGGTTGTATGCGATAACCAAATCTTACTCGATGTTTATTGTAAATACGAGAAATGATATGACTCGGTATTACATATTACTAGTGCTGCCTCTGTCGAGCAATTAGTAAACTAAAACCTACTGCTCATAATGGCGCTACGAATAGTAATTTTAGTGACATGGCACCATAATCGAGTAATCGTCTTTCGAATTTCAGACACCCGTCTCACGACTGTTGTGTGGTCATCGCTGTTTGCACATTATGCATAAAGCACTCAACCTATAGAGTAGCAATGTTATTTATTTTGTATGAAAACAATTTACGTCTATACACTGTTGCGGTTACTGCGTTCTGTTTTGTAGTTTGATTTTTTGCTGTTTTTGCTGTACCACCGAATAGAACAATAAGTCATTACATAAAGATTTAAATATTTGTCAGAATATACACACAGGTCCAGTAAAGCGAGCGAGAGTTGATATTTGTCAGTGTAAATAAACTGAGCAGTGATGAATACGATGGTCCGATATTTCGTCTCTATAGGTTAAGTACTCCATGACATTATGTGACAACCCAGCGGGTTTGACGGTCGATTAGAGAGCTAATTACGCAACTGCCATTGTAATGAAAATGTATCGTGTTTCATTCATTCCAACCGTCCCATTGTATTGATTATATCCATTGATATTCAGATAAAATTGTAGTCTAGAATAAAAATGGTATTTGCAATTTTTTCTTGAAATTACTCTAGTCTACCTTACACATTTTTGGACATTCTCTCGGTAATTTATGAGCTTAATTTAAATGCAAATATTTTGGAATAGTGATATCATTTATGGCAAGATCCACTCTTAATTTCAAATGCAATATCTGTTGTCTAACTCTGTGGTAATGTAATAATTACCTTACAAATTTTTAGGTTAATTTAATACAAACATTTCCAAATCGATTTGTAGTTTCCCCATAGTCACAGAATGTGTTTATCCTATACGTGTACGTTGTACTCACCAGACGACTATTATGCTGAGATCCCTCATTGAAACCGCCGCCCGCGCCGCCTTGATGGAAACCTTGGTTATTGAAGCCGCCGGTGTTGGCACCGCCACCCCAGTTCTGGGCGTGGTGACCGCCTCCATTTGAGCCCAAACCGACCCCAGGGACTATCGGACCCACTCCACCGAAACCTCCGATGCCGGGACCAATAGGACCTACTCCGCCAACTCCACCAACTCCTCCCAAACCGCCAATGCCGTGGTGGCCTAGGCCAATGCCAGCATGGCCACCAAAGCCAATACCGGGTCCATAAGGCTTAGCTTGGATAGCTAATACGTAGGCGAGAACGACTATAACCTGGAACAATTTATTTATCTATGAAATATCTTACAATGATTAAATATAGAAATATGTCGCCATGTCCTATGCAGGATGTATAGAGCTCAGCCTATAAATATTTTTTAACTCCGTTATACATATAATTATGTGCTACTATCGTGAATATTTTACACATATCCAAAAACATGTGACTCGTAACAATATTTGGCAATCGGATATTTGAATCGAAAAAATGTTTATTACATACTGCCCAATATTTTTGAAAGATTTATCCAACGACACCCGACACAGTTGAATAGAACAGTGAAAAAAAATCATCCCCGCTTTACGTGTAATGGACACACCTATAAACAATGTTTTTCAAGATTTTATTCACAATTTTGAAGACGTAATTAATAGGTGTAAATGCTAAGTTACAGCTTTTTCATACAAAGAGACAGAGTTGATGAAACTATAAAGGTTCCTTGTTTTACTACGGAGGTCTAAAATTGGGTAAATTGATATTCGCACTCGACCATTAGCCCTTTCCTTATCTACCGAGCTACTGGACCAAGAATTATAAAAAAATCAATTAACATAAAGCGGTATCTACTTATACATGGAAAATATTATGGAAGTCCTATACTCAATACATAACAAGTAAGAACACTTACCAGGCACTTCATCTTGGCGGTTGGATACTCTCGCAACACTCGAGACACTGATTTGATGCACCTATTCACTTGTGTTTTATACTTTCTAATTACACGTCATTAACTTTATCGTTAATTTTCAATTGATTTAGAAAACGCTTAGAAAACTATTTTAGGTTCAAACCGAACCACAAATTGCTGGTAACGATTCGAGGTAATTCCACAGTAATTTAAAGTGGCTATAAGTGTTTTTCCCAAGATAAGATCTCATCAACGTTCGTAGAAATTATAATTGATGCTGACGACGAAATTATTTTTTTTAATTTCTTTTATGTTGCGGTCATAAACTTAGAATACACTAGTGTATAGACGTACAACTAGCGCGAGTGAGAATGTAATTTTTTATGATAGTGCCACGAGTAGATAAGGGACAGCGAACGGGACGCTATTGTAACCCTTTTTGAATGACAGGTCGTTCCAAGTCGTCACGTTGTGGACAACGCTGTTGACTTATTATTTTGTATTATTCCTGTTTTATTTAAAGAATATTTTTCAATAATGGTTACGTGTTCTGTCTGATTGTGATATTACATATCGCAATAATCAAGGGAATCAATCATTCCATAGGTGAAAATGACAATTTAAAAATTGTCACGCGTCAACAAGCTCTAAGTTCGTCTATACGCCAGTATATACTAAGTTTATGGTTGTAACTGTATGTTATGGTTGCAAGGCTCATCTATGGGAGAAAAGAAGACGTACTCGTGAAATATGCGAGCTGAAAAGAGGTTTGAAGATTTTTGTTAGGAGCTTGTAACTAACTCTGTAATGTGGCACTTTAGGACATGACCTTAGTAATTTTTTGTTTAGTGTCCTCAGTCGATATGTATAGGTTACATCGTGCGCTCGGCATTTTCGAAAAAAAATATAATGGCGTCTGACGAGTACGCCACAGTTTTCCAACTCCTTTTCCGTGCTGGTTGCAGAAATAGCAAATTTTTCCAATACGAAACGATCATTTTTAAAATGGTATGTTTTTATGTTTATTTTTAGATTTTAACCCAAAAAGTATTGAATGTATTTTAATGAACTTTGCTATGGCGAGTATACATGAGTATTACTAGGGTATACTCGCTAGGGTATATTAATTCAAAACGAAATTAGACGTTGTTTTGTGGTCTACGCGAGCGAAATCGTTCGAAATGCTAGTGTTGTAATCATTACTATAATTTTCCGTTACGAGGAGATGGACCCTTATCATGCGACATTTTGGCTGTGCTATCCTACATGGATCCAGTGCGTTTGACATATACAAATATGAAATGACAAGAGATAAGTACTGAAGATATTCCTTTGGGTACAGCCTTCCTAAGCAGACTACGGTTTTGTAATTAGAAAACATGCAAAAATGTATATTTTAACTTAAATCTAAATCAAGATAATGAACAAGTAATGTTTTCCATGCCAAGAGATGACTTATCTATAAAAAATAGAATAGTGTTTCTACTCTATTCAAATGTACCTACCACTACGACAGCTTTAGAATAAATAAATACACATAACCAACGTACTGCGCACTACACAAAATTACTGAGTAAATATCAGTGTTTTGGAAAATGAATAAGTGACAAAAGAGCTAAGGAATCATTAACAGGAATCGGATTCGTGAATGGAGTAGGATAACATTCAATTCTTTCAACGGAGTCGGAAATACCTATGTCTATATAGGAAAAGAGAAACGCGACTGGTCAAAGACGTATCGTATCATTAAGTTCTTCAGACTAAATACCTTCATGAGGTCCATACGTAAGCCTCTATCTTGTCTGTCTATTTATATCTATGCACGGATTTGTGTTACCGTCAGTTTTAGTTATATGTATACGCATACTTACATACAAATAAAACCCATGTTACCCTTATCTACATTTCTTTTATTTTTTCCTTGTCTCGTGTTCCAATTGTTTTTGTAACAAAATATATTTAGTTTCACAGAAATAGATGAGTCAAGCAATTATCCAGTTACGCATCGTACGAATCTCCTTATTTACTTGATCGTATCAATATTATTCAATTTATAGGCATGGCATTAGTATGTATAAATTACGTCAGAACTATGCTGATTTTGGCGTAGGTTAGATGTTAATATCTAATGTATGGTATATACAACAAAATATTAATGACGTAACAGTGAAAAGGTATAGGATTCCAAGCACGATGATCAGTCACTTATACGTGATTCCCACCACTCTTGATTCCAAACTGACCAGCTGCCAATTCATACCATAAAATATTTTTTTTTGTTTATTGAGTTATTGCCATGTAGGATATCAAAGTAACAAAATATACAATAAACTATCACATTATTATAATATATTATGTTTAAAATGAAATCATAGTAGGAGAAATATAATATAATTTGTGTATTTCAGAAGCTCAGTTAATGAATAAGCTAAAGAACTCTGATATGTATCTAAGCAGTCCCAAACCAAAACCAAACGTTGTGGAGAAAATTTAGAACATAACATAACATATCTTCACGCTGTATCCCCAACGGGGTAGTCAGAGAGGACGGAGCGCCAGGAGTCGCGGTCCATACACACCTCTTTCGCTTCCTCAAAACATCATTCTCTTCACACATTTTCGCCTAGGTATGCGAGTGCTTTTGACTTTTCCGTCTGCTAACACTCTGGCTATTTGATCCTCATAAGTCAGCCTTGGTCTTCCTTGCGTTCTTTTACCACTCACTTTCGCTCTGTAGATTTTCTTCGTCAGTCTTTCATCACTCATTCTTTCCAAGTGCCCGAACCATCTAAGCATTCCTTTCTTCATTTTTACAAAATGAAATTTAAATAAAATTTAGAACAATAAAAGAATATGTGTTATAGACCACAGAATTCGTTATTTCAAAATTTACTAACCCGAGGTACTAAGAAATGACGTTCCATGTTCCACTTCAGTGTTGCCACTGTGCTCATGCCAAAGTGCTTGCAAGTCTACTATAAAGTTTAAATACATGGCTACACGGAAACCGTGATAAATTAAAAGCTGTCATGTTAGTTTGAGGTAGAAAGAATATAATTCTACATACATACATATCTTTGCATTGTATCCCTAACGGGATAGTCATGAGAGAATATAATTATTTAAATAATTTTAATTTTGTGGTGAAAAAGTTAACAATAAGAAGTTTCAAGTCTTAAGGAAAAATTCCTCTGTTAACCCAGCTTTTTACTTCTAAGAACGGTCTAAAAATTCAGTAAAATCAAACGAAAATTTAATCGTACATAATTATTGCCGATATTTTTAACGCCTGATAAAAAGATTGCATTATTTTGTTGCCTTATTTCTGTCTATCCGTCCGTTTATCCGTGACATAGCTTTTGAACAGATAAACCGATTTGCTTGCGGAATGAACATTTTGGATACGTGTCTTTAGGGACGGGACCCGTAACCAAAACTGAACGAATGGCAATAACGGAACGTCATGTCTGACTAGCTGTCTGAATATCACAGTCGATTTGTTCCGTTAATCTTACTCCTACTTTTTTCTATGTGTGGTCGAAATTGGTTTGTAATTAGTTTTTTAATTTTAGGTTTTTCCTTCAAATAAAACTTTCATTGGTGTTAGACTATATTTGATTTAAAGTCACTTGAAATCTTGCTAAAACCCCTTGAAACCGCTAAAACCCTTAGACATTTTAACTTTAAAAACACATTGGCATGTTCTATACCTCTATTAGGAGAATCCCTTAAACTAAATATTTTAACTCCAAAAAAACCTTTGCAATTTTTATATTCTATACCCCTATTAGAAGAATCAAGAATCCCCTAAACTGGTAACACTGGTCAAACCCGAAATTCGCTGTAATTTTTAAATTTTATTACAGGCATATAATTCCATAACCGCTCCATTCCTTTTATCTGTTTGCATTTATCCGAGTTACTTGATTCAACCTTAATCTTCTTAAATTCGATTTGCTTCGTTTTCCTTTGCTTTTAAATAAAAGTCAATAATCTCCGATCCCTGGGATAGCTTACTTCAGCTAATCGCGTAATTCTGCAACGTCCGAATACTTTAATATAGAGACGAAAATCTACAAAGTAACTAGATAATCATATGTTCCCGTCAAAAATCACTTGTATGGCTGCAGAATATGCTCAAAATATAGATGCCTTTCCTTATATACATAAGGTTACATTAATTAATTTACGTATTTTTAGGGTCCATAAAATAACTCAAGTGGCAAGGCAAATTTTTCAGAATTCATATGGCGTCTAAACTTGAAATTTAACGTAGTGATGCGTCCTGCTAACCTATACGATGTATTGCACTAACTAACCTTTTTTTATAATTAAAAAAGCATAAACTACATTCTACATGGTTCAAATTCAATGGTTCTACCCTGTCACAACACTACGTTCTCTTTTGTAACACCGCAATTATTTCTGATAGATTACATGTTGAATTTTTGCGGTAAAGGTTTGGTGACCTGGATCTCGATATTTAAGAAAACTGAGAGTTATATATTTGGACACATACAACTTCAACTCTTTATCTTGAAGTCCTTAAACGTGGAAACATAATTGGACAAAAAAATATCTATAAAAATAAATCCAGAAAAATCCTGTTTTGCACAAAGATTCAGTTGCATTTCCAGAATTCTACGTAATTTTAAAATGATTTTTATTATAACGAATAGGTAATTACTCGTATAATATCTCAAATCTCTAAAACCAGTTTTATAATTGTAGTTTTCTTGCAAATTATAATTATATGCAAAAACAAATGTTGAGACTTTTCCGCGCTAAAATATGATCACAACAAAAATCAACTTTATTGTTGTCGTCATAGGGCGCAGGGGTAATGAACGAATTCGGTAACGCTGGGCTTGTAGTACAATGTACTAAATGGATTTCGAAAATTTCCATTTCAGTCAATACAATGTATTGTAGTGCTTTTTTTTTGGATTTATTTCAAATCATAATTAACACAGAGTTCGGTGTTTATGTATAGCTTGATATTTACAGCCTACCCTCGTATGTTAATATCGCCTGCAGGCCAACGCTGAGTTACAATTTGCAATGTTAATAAACACGTTCTACCAAAATTCCTTCTCGCATGCTACTCCAATGCAAAATCTGCTGTATTTCGTATGACATAAAGTCAATTTTTCTATGTAGATCCGTCCGACATTTTCAGAGTGCGAAAAACAGGCTGAAACGCGGTAAGAACGTTTTAAGCGCAATTTTGAGCGAAGTCCCCTTCGTTCGTTGCTGTTTTACATGGAGAGTTCATCACGCCTGTAATTAACACTCAAGTGTAGTGCTGGGTCAGATCGGCCCTTTGCCGCAGCGACAATTTTTAATTGCTCTTGTGAAGTTGCGTTATGAAAATTTTGGACTTTTTACAGCATTAAAAAGGGAAACACTCCTTTATGCCGCATTTTCTTTATTGCTCCATCCAAATGAGACTGTAGTCCTTGAGCTGAGATCTTGTTTCAAGGTACGTGAATATAATGAGAATAAAAGTTATTGTATTACATTTTATTATGAAATAGAGTTTCCTGGAATTCACGATTTTACGTAATCCATTTTGTATAAGCGTAAATCCACTGTTTTTTTTTGATTCGTTGGTCTTTTATTTTCGCTACAAGTTTTTCATTCTATTAAATTAATTTCTAAATAATAAATTTTTTAATATAACGTTATTTGTAATTCATATTCCTTTATAATCATTATTAGAAACGACACTGCTATCGTTACTCGTTTTATTCTTGTATTTTTTTTCTTCGCCAGTTTCATCACTCATTCTCTCCATGTGCCCGAATCATCTAAGCATTCCTTTTTTCATTTTTACAATAGCAGAGGAAAATCTACAGAGCGCAAGCAAGTGGTAAAAGAGGCCAGAGAAGACCAAGGCTGACTTATGAAGATCAAATAGCCAGAGTGTTAGCGGACGGAAATGTCAAAAGCACTCGCATACCTAGGCGAAAATGTGTGAGGAGAATGATGAGATTTGAGGAAGTGAAAGAAGTAAGGACCGTGACGCTTGGCGCTCCGTCTCTCTGACTACCCCGTTAGGGATACGGCTTGAAGATATGTATATATATGTAAATGTTATTCAGTATTATTACACTTATTGCTGTGCTATCCATAATAAGTGTTTTTACAAGCTTGTATTTAACTTGCTGTGTTAGTATGTTTGTGTGAGTCAAATGTTGGAAGCTAAATTAGAACTACTTCCTACCGTTCGATTGGGCTCGAATTTGGTATACTTGCGTACCTTCGGTGACAATGCAATAATACAGTACCATGAAGCATCAGAAGCAAATCTGATGATGGAGTCAGAAGGTGGCCATAGGAAGTCCTAAACTCTAGGTTCCCAAATTTATTTTGTCTACTGAGTCGAGAGCTCATGCAATCGTTGTCTAAGATGCCTCCTAGCTAAATGAAATTACAAATCACCCCCCAGGCCTCTACACAACGCCCCCATTTTTTTTCTGGGTCTCTTACCGCACCCCTTTAGGCCTGCAGCGCCCACAGGGGGGCGTTATCGCCCACTTTGGGAATGGGTGTCCTAAACTAAACAAGATGAACCTATGGAGTTTGGGATCATTTGTTTTGTCTTGGCAAACACTCTGGTCCTATATAATATCTAGGTTCTGAGTGGAGCACGCCGTCGTGTATTTGGGCCCTAAACTTTTCGCCGCTGGGCAAGCTTATGTTGTCCTGTCGAATAAAATCTTTAGAAGGTCTCGTAATCGAAGAATTAGATAGTTCAAAATTAACAGGAGAAATACTTTGCAATAATGAAGCATTACTAGAAATACACAGATTAAGACAAAACTAAAAAGTTGAAAATAAAATTATTTATTTAAGAAAAACTTTTTTAAAAACGCGCTTTTATTCAAAAATTCAGTTGTACTAAAACGAAAATAATAATTTCATGAAAAGGTTGTGCTGATGAATGTTATTTATATAGATGAATATAATAAAATACATCGATTGAAATCCTGCATAAAACTATCTACTTATATAGGCACAATGTTAGAATAATCATTAATCACTGAACAAATTAATATCCATAATTGTACCTAATATTCTATTACATGAAATAATTTCAAAAGCTTGTAGCGCAAATAGAAAACAGAGAAAGAGAAATTAACTAAATAATTCCTTGCGCGATATAAGCTTTTGAAATTATTTGATGTAATGGAATATTAGGTACCATTATGGATATTTATTTTATCAGTGATTATCTTAACATCTATATAAGTCTATATAAGTATGTATGTAGTTTTATGCAGGTTTTCAGTCGATCTATTTTTTTTATATGCAGTCAATCCTAAAAGACGCCGAACAAAGCTCAGTAGCTCAGGTATTTAAAGTCTTACATGACAATAATCTATAAAGATTCCGTTTTCGCTTTTGAGTTATTACAAAAGCAAATTGATCTTTATTTTCTATTCTAAAATTATATTGAATCCCACTCACTCCCACCTCAACCCATTATTGTGTAGCTGTGGGACTATCATCCCCCGACAAATCCTTTCATGCTATTATTAAATAATTTACTTACAACCCAATTTAAAACAAATGAAACTGGTAACCACCCCCCGGCAGCGCCGCCGCGTGGGGAGATGAACAGTTAGCAATATTGATGAGTTCGCAACTACTCCGTAATGACCGCTAATAACCCTAATGAGCCAACATGCCGATACCTTCCACGTTCCTCAGTTACAACTCTGAATGAGCGATGTTCCTTTTAAAATTTAACAGAAATTCCATGTAATATACTCTCTCCTACAACTTTATGTAATTTAATGACGAATCGAATAATTTGCGTAGCTTTTGTCATAGGCTCTGCTGACAAGGTTATCGAAAGATTTATACAGCCAAACGTCTCTTTACCATATATTTTAAAATATTAGGTAACCTTTGAGTAGGGCCGGGTCATTAAGGTGACGCATTGATAAAAAATAAATTAATCCAAAATAGACCTGGTCTATGCAAAAGTGCGCGCGCTAGCTTACAAAAAATAAGAAAAAGTAGTTATTTTCGTTTATTTTAAAAATTAGAATTAATTTTAAAAAATCCAACTGTAATATTGAAGATGTTTATATGTTTAGATTAAAACTATACAGAAAATTTAGAAACATAAATCAGATAAAATCAATAAAAATGTAAATCTCTGTTTTAAAAGAGGTTTCTTTGATTTTTTTTGTGTTACAAAACTTCACCAATCGTGTATCGCAGCTGTCAAAATAAAGTCAATGAAATGAAGAGTCAGGTTACCAAATATCAGTTTCATATATTTTGTAGTCACTTAGGAAAAATAAGATCCCTGCCGTCAAAATTTTCAATACGTCGCCTTAATACAGAAAAACTAGGCGACGCTCTAGGGCGCTCTAATTTTAGAACGGCATCGCAAGGGTACGCGAGAGTATATATAGTGAAATAATGAATAAAATGTATGGTGTAACTATAGTATTATAAGCCCCTAATGATGATAATGGTAGAATCATTCTCGATTTTCAATTCGTCTAAATATATTATTTTATATATGTTCGAGCATAAATTCTTTGTTTATGAACCAATTTCGTTATGAACCAGTTTTAATGATTCTTTCTGCGTTGGGTTCTATGTAGCTTCAAGGGAAAAATGGGTGGTCCCATTTTAATTTCATTGCTATTGGACCTTGAACTTCAAAGGCACATCAAATAACTTTTAAGAGGTTTCTGTTTTCATGATTATTTTTTATATTAAGTTTCAGAATTAGAAAAAGTTAATTGTATACCTACCCTAGAGATTTTTTAGACAAGGCCACTCAAAAGGAAAAAAATTAATAAATTTTAATCAAAAAAATTATAGGATTAAAATCGTTTTTATTTTGGTTGTATTTAGCTTTCTGTAACAAATTATGTGAGAATAACTGGCATGAAGTTTGTGTTTAATTTTTTTCAAACGCAATTTTAGAGTGACGAATCGCCATCAAATATGTCTTCAGAGATAAATGTAAAATGTTATGAATGGAAACTTCGAGAAGCCTCAATCATACAAATGATCATAGCTTCAAAGTATAAAGGAGTATTCTGTGGGTTGAAGAGAGAGGTCATGTTTCATTGAAAGACTGTACGCAATAAATTTAAAATATAATAGTGGATTAAAAGGAAAGTGTGAAATAGTAGCTTTAAATGTTGTTTCTCTTTTCAGGTAAGATACCAATGTTATATTACTTTAAAGAAATAATGTAATAGATTAAGCAATGTGATAAATTCCTAAAATCTTTAGCTATTTTCCGGTCAAACTCTAAAAACCACCAATCGACACGTGTTTCGCTTCTCAACGAAGCATCCTCAGAATATACCAGAGATAGGATTCGGTTAGCTAACCAGCACCGAATCCATCTGACCGAATCCTATCTCTGGTATATCCTGAGGATGTTTCGTTGAGAAGCGAAACACGTGTCGATTGGTGGTTTTTAGAGTTTGACCGGAAAATAGCTAAAGATTTTAGGAATTTAGCACATGAAATGGATTTCCGCAAAGTAACACCTGAGTATACAATAGGTAAAGCAATATTTAATGTCTATTAAAAAACTCAAAATAATCTCTTTTCAGAGCAACGCAATTTTGTTTTTATTTCGCATAGTATTAAAAACACATTATACAAATACAAAAGTTAATATTAATGCACACAAATCAGCGCAACATTTTCCACATTGTTTAAAGAATTTAATTAAATGAACTGAGAACCAGAACCAAAGAACAAGAACCAGTTATGTGTAAACAGATTCAAATATCTCTTTAAAACGACGTTGTTCAAATTACACAATTAATAAACAATGACGACGTTGGACCACAACAGACTATTGCTTGGTGACGTTAGCTCCAAAATTGGGGCTTAATCGTCTTGATAAACGTCAATTTTCATTAACTCTGTCTCATACGATTTAAGTACGTAATATAAATGTATAGACACCTATTATCTAATACCGATCGACGGCCACAGCCGTGTCAGAGTGGCAACACGTAAAACGCTGGATCCATTATCATGATATTGATCTGTACATTGTTTCATGTTAACGCGTGGTGTCTTTGTTAGCGATACGTTTAAATTTACAGCTTTATTTCCTGAAATATTCTCAAACATTCTTATATAATTTTCCTACCTAACAAATAAATCGAAATAAGTTGTGAAATCGAGATTATTATTAGAACCGTTTCTAAATTTATTTCATAATAAGTTGCCGTTCTTTCCACCGTGTGTCAAACGAATTTTCCTGCCTCTTTCTATCTCATTGAGTGTAACCACGAGTAAAACAGTTAGCTATAGTAAGGATGGCCACCACGCACTGTCTGTGTTTTTGGTGTCAGCTTATGAGTCGGTCATGAAATAATTATTAGCAAAATGCTCTTAAATCTTAATTGTTTTGGATTCATACACTTAAGATTTAAGAGCAGCAGGATTCATAAAAATAAAAATACGTCGAGTTCAGTTGTGTATCGTTGTACTGTGACCGGTCCTAGTTACGCACATTAGTAAGAATCTAGAAAGTCGGTCAACAAAAAAGGGACACATTAAGGACACGTTTTTAGAGCAAATGCTCCGTCCGTTGTGATAGTTGGTCCGAGGTCATAATTAACCGATCGCCGCGGTTAAATAGTGGACCATACGAATTTAACAAGGAGGTTAGATATTTGGAGTTTAATAGCGATGCGACCTTTCTGACATCGATCAATAGACATTTCTTTTAAATTTGTCAATATTCTAAACAAAACTGTCATAGTGACGACCTAGATGGCGCAGTGGTTTAGACGATAACCCAAGCGCGGAAGGTTCATTGTTCGATTCCCGGTCGGGTCAAATTAGAAAATGAACTAGATTGTCTCGGGTCTGGGTGTACTGGGAGACGCCCCCAGTAGTCGTCGTCTGGTTCTCATAGCACAGGGAATACCCTAGTTTGAGATCAGATGATTGGTGTGTACTGTCTGGCGCATTATTATTATTTCTTCACGGGTAAATTAAGGTTCTGGTGTTTGAAAGAGAAACGGTACAAACGAAATGTGTGATTTGTGTAAATGGAAAATGTCTAGAACAGGTGAATGAAATTGTGTTCCTGGGGAGTGCGTTTTCGAGGGATGGAAGATGTGAGTTGGATGTGGAGAGACGGGTAGCAGCTGGCAATAAAGTGAACGGTGCTCTGTCCGCATTAGTGGGTAGTGTGAATATATCTAACACTGCTAAAATGGCCACCCACAATGCGGTGTTGGTGCCAACTTTGTTGTACGGTAGTGAGGCCTGGATATGCCCAAAATCGAGTGAAAGTATGTTAAATGCTGTGGAGATGCGGTCTCTCAGAAATATGTGCGGTGTCACGCTTGCTGACAGGATAAGCAATGATGAGATACGCAGTATGACAGGGTTGCACAACAGTGTTATTGTAAAAATGAAGAAAGGAATGCTTAGATGGTTCGGGCACATGGAAAGAATGAGTGATGAAAGACTGACGAAGAAAATATACAGAGCGAAAGTGAGTGGTAAAAGAAGCCAAGGAAGACCAAGGCTGACTTATGAAGATCAAATAGCCAGAGTGTTAGCAGACGGAAATGTCAAAAGCACTCGCATACCTAGGCGAAAATGTGTGAGGAGAATGATGAGATTTGAGGAAGCGAAAGAGGTGTGTAAGGACCGCGACTCCTGGCGCTCCGTCCTCTCTGACTACCCCGTTGGGGATACAGCGTGAAGTTATGTTATGTTATGTTAAATTTAGGTAAACATAAAATGCGCCTTCTACCCAGGTATCTTCCCACGAAGGTCGTAAAAGCTGTCCTAATAATTAACAGTTTATTATGAGAAACTTGCGCAGGTGACAGGCTTGAGATCCATCATTATCTAGTTTCGTTTTATCATTTTGAGGAGTAAATAGCGCTGACTCAACTGAATCGTCACTTTGGAATTTTACCTGGGCCAGAATCATATATAATTTTTAGCGTACCGCACAGTGTCTAATTCAAAAAGACATTGACAAAAATTATTAACGGGTAGTTGCCATTACAGTATTTAAAAAAAAAGTAGCGCTGCAGTTAACGTCAACGTCGTAACGTCGTAAGTTGTAATTTTTGCTCTATTATATTCTGTACAACACGAAAAGTATGATATGTATTGTTGTAGAAATAGGATCGAGCGAAACCAAAATTCACTGTTTCTTCACAGTAGGTAATATTATCACATACACTATTTGATACTTTATTTGAAGAATTAAATAGAAGTAGCTTTTCCTATGGCTTCAGTCGTTTTGTGCCAGCAAATGGTAGCCTATATTTTTGCTAGAAGTACAGTCACTGTACGCGTTTATAGTTACATCATTTCTTTAATAACTTTCGCTGGAAAGAGAAACCGCGCCCACTAGTCATCACACAATCTAACATTTCGTTTAATTATTACGGAAGTAGGGATGCACTAATAAAATAATTACTCATGCTCCATAAGATTCTTTTACCCGCTTCGCTTGTGGAACCGCTTACAATGGAACGTAATTCTTTTATGCAGAGTTTGATGCCATTATCATCGCTATCGAGTTTCAGCTATAGGCTGTCAATTTAAAACGCGATTTTAAAGTATTTTGCTAATTAAGTAATTACGGCGTTATATTACAATAATAATGCACAAAATCATATCTTCACGCTGTATTATTAAAGGGGTAGAAAGTGACCGGCCATTCTATTATAGCATTCTAGCTATTATTTCCAGTGTAACCACTACACACAAAATGTAATGCAATTTAGACAAAACAATGCGGATCCATGACGTATAGTCTGAAACAATAACATCAAAATAGTTAATGGAAAACAGACAATGGGTTCCGTAGGTTTCAACGGGGAGGAGGGGGCAATCTGTAAGATTAATGTTGGTTGCGAAGGCACGGCTATGGGGCAATTGTATGTAGTGCGCGAAACAGACCCGAATTCAGGGCTTAGGTAAAGAATATGTAGAAAAGAAGGCCGGGTTCCGCCTCATGCGTGACGGAATTGTTTACTCTCGGCCATAAACATAGGGTTCTTGCGTTGGGTGTGAGATGCAGAGAGCGTTTCGCGTAGTTATACATTTACTACATAATAATAAAAAAGCAATCCACACGGATAAGTTTTACGTGGTAGGTAAATTTAATTTCTTGTAGTTATATTGAAGAATGATCTCTGCATTCGATTGACTAAAACTATTTACGCATCTAAGGGTATTAAAAATATTGGTTTTTGCGATTTGGACATTTTTCGTATTGACAATCGCAACAATATGAAGAACGAATTAAAGAGAAATGGAGCGGTCGCGTGCGATCCCGACTGGCGCTACAATAATTACCCATATTCCTCTAAAATATTACCGTTGTGTGCGTGCCACAGCACGTGCGTATTACCGCGCACACATACAAATCGCGCGCTAGCTTTCTATACATATATCCTACTGTTATGTTTATATTGTGGCTTAGGGGACTTAGACCTGTGTCGTTTCAAAATTCTCAAAATTGGGACAAATATTACACACAAGCACAAATATAAACTCACATACACAACGCTTACATGTAATATATCTTTTTTCATTCGTTTATTTTTTACATATAAACAACTATAATACTTAGTAACGGCTAGTGTTACAATTAATGTTAGTAAATTGAAATTTTTCTGATTAATTAAAAACAAAAATAAAAAACCGTTGTCACCGTTATTTTATTTTGATTTTAATTCATTTATTGTAATTTTAGCTTGTTCTTTTTCGTGCTGTTCTTTATAATAGTAAGATACGTACATACATACATTATGTACGCGTATCCCTAAGGGGGTAGTCAAAGAGGACGGAGCGTCAAGCGTCGCGGTCCTTACATACTTCTTTTGCTTTCTCAAATCTCATCATTCTCACACATTTTCGCCTAGGTATACGAGTGCTTTTGACATTTCCGTTGACTAACACTAGCTATTTGATCTTCATATGTCAGCCTTGGTCTTTCTTTTACCACTCACTTTTTCTCTATAGATTTTCTTCGTCAGTCTTTCATCATAATATTAAGATCTTTAATAATATTCTTGTAAATATTTCACATTCCGTATTGTTAAGTGTTAAACGTATGTTTGAATCCATAGGACCGGCTTTGCCCAATGTTTGTGCCACAGAGCTTCGTAACATATAATTAATAGCTAAATGAAATGTCTTGCTTGGTTCGCGAAAGAGCTATAACAAGGGGGGCTTCTACGTTTACTTCCTAAATACGTCTCTGAGCAGGACTGCGTCGACGACTCTATTCGTTATCTGTGTCTATGATTGTTTTCATCTTGCGTTATTTGCTGTAACCATTGTCTATCTGTAGTTTGCAAAGTAAAATGAGTTGTTAGGAATAAAAAATATCTACAAATATTGTTTAGGAATTTATTACAGGATAAATTCGAAATTGTTTGACAAATCTAATATATAAAAATCAATGTTCGTTTGCTTGTTCGTTTGTATTTTATGTACTGCCATACCGTTCGTTTGATTGCGATGAAACTAGGTATGGAGATAGCTTGAATCCTGAGGAAGGCATAGGCTATTCAAAAAAAAAAGCGAAGTCGCTCACATCAGCTACATCAGTCTTAATATAGAATAATAAATATTTGTTTTTTCGTATTTTACGGGCTGCCATACTGTACATCTGATTGCAATGAAATTTGGCATGGAGATAGATTGAATCCTGCGGAGAGACATAGGCTATTTTAAAAATAAAAACGCGGAAGAAGTGCCTGGTATCTGCACATCTGCTAGTTTGGTATGAATTAATAATAATGTTTATTAGCTAAGAAAAGCAATCTCTATGACATATCTTAGCGGTTGGCGGTCGGTAATAGCGTTGGGATAAACACTAACCGTCTTACTACAAAAAAGATAGACACGGCGTAGACTATGTTTATATGTAAACATAAGCTGGAGCTAGTTTAACGTGTGACTAAAAGCACTGAAACACTGTAATATATTGACACTAGCCTTTGCTAACGTCATTTTTTACATGTTTTTAAACTATGTCTATCTCTAAAACTGTGTTTACCTAAACACGTGTTAGACCAATGTTTAAAATATGTTTTGTAGTAAGACGGTAATTGTGTACGGGCAACTTGTATCTACTGGGTTGGTCATTTAGGATTTTTATTCATTTAAGTTGAACAGTCCTGAGACGCTCGTAAACCTTGCGTAAACCTCTAAGCAGATGACAGCTTGACAGTTTAACTCTATTCATTTATTTTATAAAGCATTTTATTAACTTAACGAGAGGAGCCGTGCAGCTCCGCAGCATCGCAGCATTGTGTTGATAACAGTTCAAAAATAACGCTCTTAATTGATGATTAATTGTAACCTAACCTAAGTTGAATACAAATATTGAAAATCAAGTTGAATGTGCACACCTAGTTTCCCTCCAACTCAACCAATTTAAGTGGGCAAAAACTCAAATCAAAGAGCTCGTTCCAGCGAGTGTTCTTAAACCAAAACCCCAAACCTCAATTAGAACCGGAGATATCGCGATATTATAGAGAAAGAAAGCTATGAAAACATAAGAAATGTACATGAGGAAATCGTATTTGAGTATAACTTGAGAAGGATAAAAGTTAGGTGATTTCCAATGCTTGATTACAAATCTGTGTATCGATACTTTTCATTTAAAAAAAAAAGCGAATCGGTTAAATAGAACGACCGGACGGACTCGTAACAGATAGCACAATATTTTAAACAGTTCCCATTTTTTTTTATTTGCCATGATTATTTTATAGCGTCTATAAATTGTTTGAAGATAAAATACTTTTAATGAAGAAGTAGCAATTAATAGTATGATATTCTATTATTTTAGTAATAATACATACACGTTAATTTCCCGTGTTTTTAGATATTTTATAATGCAGCGCGAAAGTTTAAAAGTTTATAATAATACATAGCACACAATTTGAACTATATTTTTACCAATTTTGAAGTGCCTATAATTATGCCTTTTTAAAATCTCTGTTAAATTTTAAACGCCTATCAGAAACATTGTAGCAAACTCTACGACCGTCTGTGCGCGGCTGCTACTGGCAGGCGCTGTTACGTAGACTAGTTCGATAAAGCGATGAAAGGTTTTGATAACGGTTTGTTAGGACGCAATATAACTTTATTTATTCATAAGAATCAAAGCAATGTAGAATAAGTAATGCTTTGGATGAAAAACAAAAAGTATAGAATGTGCTATCTGCTTATTTTCTCGCGTAGGTAAAACGCAGGTAAAGATGGTCAAGGTATTGTAACAAGCTTCTCTGAAATTTTAATTAGGGAAGTCAACTGGGTCATTTTTGTGATAATTTTTGTAATAAGCTTCTTCAAGATGTCACTCGATTTTTTTATTTATTTTTATGCTTATTAGGAGCTTTGGCCTCCACACTAGGTTTATGTTTGTGGTTACATGTGCTAATTAACGGAAAATAAATTAAAACTAGTTCTAAAACAAACGTACACTAATTATATTACACACTAATTGAAGAATTATTTATGAATTATGCAACGATTAGATAAAAACAATTTCGTCGAGGAGAAATTAATTTGAAAATAATGTTCTCTGTAAGTACATCCGTTTACTGGCTTTAGAATATCGTATTTTAATATTGTAAAATTACGTTAGTCAGAGATTTAGTTTTAGCGTGTAATGAAAATGATAAAATTTGAGGAGGTGAAAGAAGTATGTAAAGACCGCGATACTTGGCGCTCCGTCCTCTCTGGCTACCCTGTTAGGGATACAGCGTGTGGATATGTATGTGTATATGCAAAATTATCATGAAAAATGTATACCTGACTGAGTTATTTGTAGGTTCTTCTCAGTGTTAGGTTATCTTTCCAAATCGATGACAAATTTGAGTGTAACTGTAACTGCATTTGCTTGATTAAATTGATTTGACTTGACATTGTTTTCAAGAGGCTTATCTTAATATAATTATAATAATTTAGTAAATTATATTTGCTCTGGCGAGCGCCTGCGACTTCATTCCTGTGATGTTAAGAAACACACATATTTATAAATTATGACGTATGTATTATTTGGATGTATAGGCTAAATTCCTGTAAAGTTTCATCAAAATCTGTTCAGTAGTGTAGTGTGGCGTCAAAGAGTAAAACATCTTCACATACATTCGCGTTAGTAATATTAGATTCTGTCCTCGAGGAAGCTAATTACAATAACGATCACAAATTAATAAATATTGTGTTATCGTGAGATTTGAGAAAATGAAAAGAGTGTTTAAGGACTGCGCGGTTTCATCCTATCTGACTCCTTAAAGATATAGCGTGATTAATTGTGCATTAAATTATGATCTGAACAACTTGTATGGTGGGATAGCATCAAATTATGCTCTACGTCTAGTCTAAATGAGAAATGGCGTGCCGTTATACATATGGGTATGTATAAGTAGATAGCATTCAGAAAGTCGGTTTGATAAGAAAAACTATTCATAGAATGATTGCACGATTAGAAGGGTGGTGGATAAAGTGTTCCTTGTTCAGTGGGGCCTTCAACGATGCTATTCCACAAGTAGCTGTACTGCGTATTGTGTAGGGCTGCCAACTTGCATTAAAATATTTATTCATGTATATAAATTTAAAATATGTGGTGATCATTGTCGAATAGGTACATAGTTCTTTACATGTGCTTACATTACATGTGTACAGGGCATGTGTGCTGCTCCACTCATCGCACTTCATACACCATTTGAGTGTCACATGATTCCCATTTATGGCGTGCGTGGAGACCGCGCGGTAGCCACTACCATGCGAGGTACCCATACACTATAAAGATGGCCAAATCAAGGAACACCGGTGGTCGTTTTATTGTCGTGCGTCACACATGAACGAGTGGAAGTCAAGATAATTTTAACGCATGCGGGGTTAATTCGCGTGCGTGACGAAATACGCATATATCTGAAAACGTCCGAACTTGGCTTCAGTAGCAATTTTGAACAAAGTTGATGTTCGATTTAAAAATATAACCAAGTCCTAGTTCAGTCAAGAACTGTAAGATTATACATTGGACATGCTGAACATGCATCGTACTGAGGAAATACTGACCCTTGCAGGTTCGACGAGTGGTAATAATGTTTTTATCATCCATGTGAAAAGACATTCAGCTGCCATTTTTTTTGTTTTTATTTGGCAGGGAAGTATCACAACGTTTTGTTTTTATAAGTGTCTTTTTTGTTTGGAAGTAAACACATCGTGTTGACAACCCTAACAGCAACGGTCATAAGGATATCTCTATAATTTATGTGCGCCAGAGGCCAGATGACCGCGTTTATGACTGGTACTTGACGTTTTTGTTGGGTTGACTGAGGTGCCTGAGTGATCGTCTTTTTTCTCAGGGTTCCGTAGCTCATAAAATGCGTTTAACACGTTTCGCTATATCCACAGTGTGAAGCAACTCGGTTTTATTGTTATGTGTTTTCTACTGGATACACGTGCCCTATTTCTGTAGTGGATTGCTCCGTTTTCGAGATATTGCAAGTGATACATTGTTTTTTTTCATGATTTCACAGTAGAGGTTCTTAAGGAACCTCGACCATACTGGATTTGTGATTTTGTTGTTTGCTCTTCTAGACGACGTAAAGATACACATATGTGTATTTAGGTAAAAAAGAAAAAAACCGTATTAAATAGTAGTATTTCCCATAGTTACCCGAAATAATCCGAACGCAAGAGGCTTGTTCGGTGACGGCTTACAAAATGTAGGTACTGTTGTAGTTTAGTCCTATCCGTCTTCGATACTTTCTTTATTATTATTGTTATTTTGCTGAAACTCATCTCAAATTATTATATTAGAATAATAATAATATTCCTATTTATAATTAATTTATATGTTTATATAAGCTATGGAATCACAGTATTCCTTGTTTCTCCTGGGTTACCGAGCGAGGAGATTTTCTCAGTAGAACGGAGTAACATAGGTGGTCACTTTACGTCAATTAACAGGAACAGTTGTAATTACAAAGCGCATGAAATAACTAGAAATATGTGCGGTGTCACCCATGCAATGAAGAGATACGCAGTATGACAAGGTTGCACGACAGTGTTACTTTAAACAAGAAGAAAGGAATGCTTAGATGGTTCGGGCACATAGAAACAATGAGTGATAAAAGACTGACGAAGAACATCTATAGAGGGAAAGAGAGTGGTAACAGAAGCCTAAGAAGACTAAGGCTGATTTACGAAGATCAAATAGCCAGGAGTGTTAGCCGACGGAAATGTCAAAAGCACTCGCATACTTAGGCGAAAATGTGTGAGGAGGATCGCGACGCTTGGCGCTGCATCCCCTCTGATTACCCCGTTAGGGATATAGCGTGAAGATATGTATGTATGCATGCATGAAATAACCAACATTGATTAGGATAATTCTAATCTACGTTCCACTGAACACGTGTGATACCAGTACCTGCGAGCCTCCCAATCTTCGATAACAGAATGATCATAAACCCTCAGTCACAGTGACAGCTAACCACAAATTTATCTCTAATAAATATCGCTTTTTACACGTCACGAATTGTTAGATTGAAAGAAATATATGGCGGAACCATATAACAGAAAGGGTTAGGAATATACGTATCGCATCTCTATCGGTATGCTCAATGTTTGACGTAAAAATGTTTAACTGACAGATGACAGATATAAGAATCAAACAAATCTTTGTTCGTTTGTACTTTTAAGTTTTATAATTATTTTTAAACTTTACAAGTAAAAAATGAATATAAACATTTTCATAATTATATGTGAGATGGAGACTCTTTTGGGCGTGTCGGTGGAATGCAGTATTTCAGGCTGCAAAGACTGGTTTAACAAACACATGTGTCAAAGCGAGAAAGACTCCAGTTTCACATCAACGCAATATTTAGATCTGTGAATCTAACAGCCTAGTCGCCAGTACTGTCACATTAGTAGTAATACACGGTAGTAAACTAATTAATCTGTGGTAGTACGATTCTCCCTTATGAGGGAAGGTAAAGGGAACTTAGCCTATACAACCGAAGTCTTCAATAATAAATAGATAATTTCTTCATATTATTTCATCAAAATGTCGACGTAATACATATTAGATGTTTCTAAGAGTTTCTGGCGACAAATATATTGAGGCAATCTTTCTAATAGGATACACCGAGGCAGACTATGCCACTAAGAAAATCTCAACATCACTCTACTAAATTACCACTTATTTCAACAATTCTACACAATGCACAGCAACGTAGACTCTTTAAGACGGAAAACTACGCCAATTTTACATCACAAAATTTACTAGAAACAATTTGCGAATAACTAAAATAAACGCCCAACCACTCCCCGTAAAATCCCGCCAAAGACACTTACATTCACATAATGTTTAGTTCGAAATTCAAATCGAAACGAGTCGTTCAGAAATTAATAGTCTGACAGAATAGGAAACGGCGCGATGGAGTCGATTCTATCGACGTACCGACATATATTTTAACTGTATTCTGCTAAAATTCAAACATCAATTAATACGTGTTTTGTTTTTCAATTATAAGCATTTTTAAGAATGTCACTCGGTGCAAAGTATATAAAGATCTTCTACGATAACATTGCCCGTCTCTCCAAAAACATTACAGCTAAATGTGTACCTGTGTACTGTACATTATACGTATACCAAATATTAAACAGAAATTAAGACATGGATTTGTTCCTCGACGAATATTTTCTCCGTTTTGATGTGTATGTAATTACTTATTGGTTATTACGCACACAAATAGATACAATATTTCGGTGGAGTGAGCCATGTTATCATAGATCGTTAACTGATCGAGAGAAAACTTTTTTCCTTATTATATTATTGACATGAAATCTTTTCCAATGAAATGACAAAGAGCCAGATTAAAGTAGTAATAAAATAATAAAATTTATTAGCTATTTTATACGTACTTACAGTATTAATTGGTTATTATAAAGGGATACTTATTCATTAAATCCAGTTCCAAGGTATGAATGAGTGATGAAAGACTGACGAATAAAATCTATAAAGCAAAAGTGAGTGGTAAAAGAAGCCAAGGAAGACCAAGGCTGACTCACGAAGATCAAATGGCTAGAGTGGTAGCCGACGGAAATGTCAAAAGCACTCGTATACCTAAGCGAAAATGTGTGAGGAGAATGATGAGATGGAAGCGAAAGAAGTAAGTAAGGACCGCTTGGCTCTCCGTCCTCTCTGACTACCTCGTTAGGGATACAACGTGAAGATATGTATGTATGTATGTACAATGTATTCAAGACCGAAAAAAATGCTCTGAGAAGAATCAACAAGAAATACTGCTCCGGTTATCATATAGGCAAGGTATAGGCTGTCAGACGCTCACCGAGAAGTTCGCCCCTAAAATTCACCCAGAAATTCGTTCAAAAGTTCGCCCTTTAAATAATGGCGTCATAGAAGTAAGACAAAAATGGCAACAATATAAAGCAGTTTATGCTATAATAATTTTACTTAAGGCATTGATAGAGAATTTATGATTAATTTAAGTCGATCCATTAAGTCAATTTAATATAATTTTATTTTAAGTCTTGTGACACGTTGAAAATAACCGGTCAACTACAAATTTTTATAAGGCTTTCAACTTTCAGCCGAGTTGCATCAGTCGTGGTTCTACGATTCTTAAGTAAATTCCTGTTTAAACTCTTAGTTTATTTGGGACCACAGCCGATGCAACGCGGCCGAAACGTCAAGCCAAATAAAAGTAATCGCATTAATTTCCTGTGTTTTTAGAATATTTTGCAATTATTTATTTCACTCATTCTCTCATTCATACACCAGGATATTATAAAAACTGAGTAAGAAAACTGTCACTCAATTTTTCTATCATCCGGGATTGTATTTTTATTTTTATTTTATTTATATTTCTTAAGGCATTGGTAACAAGACCATCAGCCTAATGGTAACTTCTGGAGAAACACTGACTGTCCCTAACACTCCTCCAGTAAATTGATAGCAGGCTTTACTGGAGTTAAAAAGGACTTCTTGGAAGAACGAGAAAACTTCAGCTACACATGTTTATTTAGATCTCCTCCATTCTTTTCACTTACACAGAACTTTAAAACACAATATGCTATCACTTTTGTACTTTAAAACTCCTAAAAATGTAAAAAACAGAAAATCTAAATAAAATGACAACCTCACTTCTCCCGTTCCCGCCAAAAAGTCCCGGCATTGTATATTTGTAATAACCTCAGACCATGAAATATAATGGTCGGAGTCATAATAAGGTACCGCTCTTTCCACCGTGTGTCAAACGAATTTTCCTGTCTCTTTCTATCTCATTGAGCGTAACCGCGAGTGAAACAGTTAGCTATACTGAGTATGGAAACCTCACACTGTCAGTGTAATTCGTGTCAGCTCATAACCGACTTTGCGTACATTACTACAATAATTATTTCCAAAATACTCGTAAATGTTGTGTTTTGGCTACTAGTATTCGGAAAAATAAAACTATGTCATGCTCAGCTATGTATCGTTGTACCTTAACCTTCCCTAGTCACGCATATTAGTAAAAATCTAGAAAGAAAGCACTTTAGGACACTCTTTTAGAGCAAATGGTCAGTCCTTCGTTACTTCCTCCATGTTTTCCATAGTACAACTATTTTCCGCTAGAGGCGCCACTGAAGACAGCTAAATAATTTATATTAAATTATAAAATAAAATGTTTTATTGATTGAACATCAAACCTAACGCCGGGTTAATAAAAGCTGTGTTAACCGGAAGAGAGATAAGAAACTCAGTAATTACTTGACTTGGGCTTTCCTATTTTATACTGTTCCTATAGACAAAAATAAACATTTCTTCTCCTAATTTGAGGTTTGCGTGTTGTAGGTACGTTTGTGAAAAATTCATATTGACACATTAACTTAACGACCCAGTTCACAGAATGAAGATATACGATGCGTTCTGTGTCGAGCAATTTAAACGGAACCTTAATTACTGTGTTTTTTTATAGTTTCACGGTTTCCATCCATTATCCTGTTATAAACGCAGTCTGTCTGTCTGGTTAGCTTGCACGCCTAAACTGCTGGACCGATTTTGAAGAAATTTACAATAGACATACATTAAACCTAGAGGGAGCACATATACTACTTTTTTTCAAATTCAGTCGCGGGTAAAAGCTAGTACAATTTATATGAATGAACGGATTCTTACCGCAATATTATGTTCGAGTTCACGGGTTAGCGCCATGACCACGGGTTATAGTTAAACTCGTGATCATGGTGTTTGCAAAAGCATTGAAATATCGGGAAACTCGAACATTATATCGCAGTTCATTTATATTGTATAATTACTATGTTTATATGAACAAAACTGAGGTTCTGGTGTTTGAAAGAGAAGAGGTACAGACGAAATGTGAAATATGGGTAAATGAAAAATGTCTAGGACAAACGAATGAAATCGTATATCTGGTGAGTACGCTTTCTAGGGATGGAAGATGTGTGTTGGATGTGGAGAGACGGGTAGCATCTGGCAATGAAGTGAACGGTGATTTAGCCGCATTAGTAGGCAGTGCGAAAATACCTAACTGTGCTAAAGTGGCCATCCACAATGCGGTGTTGGTGCCAACTTTGTTGTACTACCGTAGATTAGTTAGTTACTAAGTACTACTGTACAATAAAGTTGGCACTAACACTGCAGGCCTGGATATACCCGAAATTTGATGAAAGTAAGATAAATGCGGTAGAAAAGCGATCTGTTAGGAATATGTGCGGCGTCACACTTACAGACAAAATAAGTAATGAAGAGATACGCAGTATGAGAGGTATGAGAGGTTTGAGCGACAGAGTTATCGTAATAATGAAGAAAGGAACGCTTAGTTGGTTCTGGCACTTAGGAAGAATTAGTGATGAAAGATTGATTAATAAAATTTACGGATAAGAAGTGAGTGGTTGCAGAAACGAAGGATGACAAAGGCTGACTTATGAAGATCAAATAGCCAGAGCGTTAGCTGACGGAAATATCAAAAGTATTCACAAACCTAGGCGAAAGTGTGTAAGAAGAACGATGGGGATTGAGGAGGCGAAAGAGGGCCGCGATACTTGGCGCTCCGTCATCTCTGACTACCCCGTTACAGATACAGCGTGAGGATATTTACTAGTTATGTGATGAACTCTTGTACGATTATAAATAGATATTCCGATTATCGACGATTAAATTATATTATTTATTTTTATTATTATTTTAAAAGTCTATTATTTTATAAGTATATTAGAAGTTCTAGGTCTTATAAGTTCTCTACAAATTCGGTTAAGAAATTTACCGTTTTATAAATATCATGCGTAAACTGTGAGCGAGTTGAATTCTCATTTTATAGAATATTTAAACAATCAGACCATTGTGTGACCCCAAAATAAGCTCGTTTTGGGGTCACATAATGGGGTTTAACGATCTAAAGAACTGGAGATGTACTTAATGACATCTAGACTCCAATGAAACCAGTCAGCAGCATTTCGAAAGTTTTTTTAATAATACTGGATTCCGCTAATATCGCGAGAACACGGTAGATTGAAAATATTTGGTACTGCAAATGTCTACGTCACGAATGTTGGTAGTGTGAGATTAAGAGCGGTATTCTAGCCCACACGCTACACCCGAACTTCTCCAAACAACTCCCGCAAAACTCGTGCATTCCTCAACCCTGATTAATCTGCTTAATATTTATTTTTGTGAAAGTTTTGAAATTAATCAAGATTTACTACGATTTCATGTACCCATGTCAAATGAACGTGTACCCGAAATACACTCAAAATTGAATTACATAAAACTTCATCATACTGGCAGAGAAAACTTAATTATAATACGAATATATTGAGATTTGCTTCGTTAACTTTAATTCACTCTAAATAGGACACTTAATGTACGTATATCTTGGTGCCTTTAATAATCTAAGTGACTGCTTTTAAATGTGGTATATTTTACACATTTTATTAAAATGATTAAACATTTTGAATACGATTGAGGTAAAAGTAATTGACATTTATTGACAGAAACCGAGAAATTGGGGTTCAAACTTGAGTAGTGGGAACAGAATGGGGATGAGCTAGAGGGAGATAGCGTTACATAGCTGTGACGTCACAAAGTCCTAATGACATTGCACAGCGCTAGGAGCGACAGAGACGGAACTTATCCCCACTTTGTTCCCATTACTAAAGTTTAAAAACGAATAACTTATGTTTTTCATTGTATTTCGTATATTTTTTAACAATTTTGTTTATAATTACTAAACCTATTTTAGCGTTAAGAAATAATCGTTTAGGCTGTAATAAACAGTGCATCGACATGCTACAATACGAAGATTTTGATTACAAAATAGGATGTATTGCACTTCACGATTGGTCAAAATAACGATGAAAACGCTATTTTTCGCTGTAAAAAATATAATGCCTTAAATAAAATTTTACCACATCATTAAGAATTTAACGACGCAATAAAATAATTATAGGCTATAAAGACACTGAAACGATATAAAAATTAAATAGGTAGGTACGTATAATAGCAATATAATTTTTCCAATATTTCTGCTGTCAAGCTTGCAATCACATTTTTATAAAAATTTTGTGCGAATACTATAATGTTAACTTTAAAGTTTTTAATAGTAAATGTAGTTTTATTGTAGAAGTAATTAATTTTAAATTTTATGACATTTAAATCAGAACTAGCTTTATAATGCTAATAATTTTAAATGCAATAACATGTCATTAATGAATTAATTTGAGTTTGTTTTAACTTTTTCTCATTTTATATTTTCCTTACAAAAATCATTCTATTACGCTATTTTGGCTGCGTACCTACATGGGCTTTCGGGTGGCAAGGTCAAACTAGAACTAACATCAATACACGTTCCATGTAGTAATAATGAATCTACTGTTACTATTACTATTATAGTCTCATTTGTTATTAAACGCACACTGATTGGAAAAGCATACTACAAAATTAGCGATTTCATTGAAGACACACCAATAGTCTGGAAATAATCCTCTCTGCACATGCATTTACTGGCTTTCTGAACATTGTATTTTAAGGCGACGCATTAAAAAATAGAGCTTCTGGTCTATGCAAAAGTGCGCGCGCTAACTTACGAAAAATACGAAAAAGTAGTTATTTTCGTTTATTTTAAAAACTATAATTAATTTTTAAAAACCCAACTGCCATTTTGAAAAATAAGGTTAGATTAAAACTCTACAGAAAATGTAGAAACCTAAATCGGTCCCGTTATTCCTAAAAATGTAAATCTCTGTTTTAAGAGAGGTTTGTTTAATATTTTTTTTGTGTTACGGAAGTTAACCAATCTTGTATTGCAACTGTCAAAATAAAGTCCATGAAATGAAGAATCAGGTTACCAAATATCACTCATAAGTTTTGTAGTCAAAGATTGAGATCCCTGCTGTCAAAATTTCCAATGCGTTGCCTTAATAAACCTTTCGTAATGTTGAAAAAATGATACCTGACTGAGTTTGTTGTCGGTTCTTCTGTGTCCAGGTTTTCTTTTGGAACCGAACTAATATAGCTTTTTTCCAGACTCTTGTTTTGTCTTCAACGAAAACGTTTATTTTATAACATGATTGTCTAATCAATGTGTGATAAATTCCTAAAATCTTTAGCTAATTTCCGCTCAAACTCTAAAAATCACAAATCGACACGTGTTTCGCCTCTCAACGAAGCATCCTCAGGATATACCAGAGATAGAATTCGGCCACCTAACCAGCACCGGTGCTGGTTAGGTTAGAAACACGTGTCGATTTGTGATTTTTAGAGTTTGAGCGGAAGATAGCTAAAGATTTTAGGAATTTATCACATGCGATGGATTTCCGCAAAGTAACACCTGAATCTATTCAATAATCAATGTGGGTTTCATAAAAAATCTAAATCTGTTTACTGTTCACTAAGCTACTTCCTGAGGAACTTTGTAAACATTTGACTTATGTAATTTAAATTTTGGAATAATCAATTTATTAACCTCGGGCTTCCAAACATTAATATCGTATTAATATTCTATTAATATCATATTCGCTTTATCCCTACTTTTGTTATTAAAATATTACTAAACTATCGAAGGTGGCCAATCGATTTCATTGTAAAGAACAGTATGAATTTCCGGAATTCCTCGATAACAAAGAATAACGTCCAAGTACATTTTATTGAGGAAAAGTTACGTATAACTCAGGGGTTTAAAACCTTTCAAAGGCTTCTCCATCTCCAAATAATGTTATAATGTTGTTTTGATTTCGACTGCATAATGTTCGGTTTTATAGAGGATTACTATTATTATCGATTCCCAATGCTGGCTTCATTCGTTTAGTAACTGTTATTTTTTAATAGGTATCCTTGGCTGGCTTCTCCGACCTGCGCGGGATGATTAACAGCTGGCACGTTCTATATTTTCCGTTCGCATACCAGCGTGGAAATACTACGATTATTTTGACAACCCTAATGCGATGTGTCTATTGATCGGTGTCAGGAAGGTCACGTCGTTATTATACTCGCGTTTAGCGTAAAGGTCCAATATTGGACCTTTGCGATCGGTTCATTATGACATTTTTAATATTCTCTCGCGAGTGACGTGTCGATAATATAAAAAGCCCAAGAGCCCTAAAAAATGCCACAGACTACATTAGCCATCAGAGCACAGATTTAGTACTAAAGAGAATGTAACATTACTGCGTTTGCTTCTAATAGATATTCTCTCTCTTTGACGACCTACGAGTATGTTATGTTATAAGTTATAACTAAAATAATGCATTCTACCGTCACGCCCAAAAGAGTATCCATATATCTCACATTTATATTAAATTTACAATGAAATGTCAAAAGCACTCGCATACCTAGGCGAAAATGTGTGAGGAGAATGATGAGATTTGACGAAGCGAAAGAGGTATGTAACGACGTCCTCTCTGACTACCCCGTTGGGGATACAGCGTGAAGATATATATGTACGTATGATATATTTACAAAAATTTCGATATTGATAGTACACTTGTAAAGTTTGAAAATAAAAAATTTAAAACTACAATACTAAGTAACAAAGATTTGTTTGGTTCTTATTTGGTTTTGTCAAATGCTACAGCATAACAATGTTAAAACATTGAGAACACCGATAGAAACAAAATATGTGTATTTCCATTCCTTTCTCTTATAGGCTCAAGCTATATATTTCTTTCACTCTAACAATTCGTGACGTGTGATGACGTAAATGCGATATCTATTAGTGATAAATCTGTGCATCAGAGCCACAAAAGGCAGTGTGACCTACTAAAAAATAATTGAAATCGATAAATTAAATCAATTGATACTCCAAAAAATATCGAGGTCCTTTGTTTTCACTGCTATTATTTTTATAATAATAATAATAATAATATCCTCAGACATTTCACACAGCGTCATCTAGTCCCAAAGTAAGCAGCACAGCGCTTGTGTTATGGGTACTAGACAACTGATACACTACTTATATACTTTTCTTTTGTAAATAAATACATATTATGCATAAACACCCAGACTCGGGGCAGGAATCGAACCCGCAACCCCCGTTTACTTTCCAATGCGCTTAGCCGTTGCGCCACGGAGGTCGTCATAATCGTCATTTTTAAATATAATGATTGTTTTATTCCGTGATCAATGGCCTTTAAATATTAGTAGGACTTTGTTTGTTTTAATAATAATGGCTAAAATGAAGCTGTGTCATAATCGGTAACAGATTCAAAATAATTAAATTTAATTGTTTCCAGCCTTGCGACACTAGTTCTTCAAGTCAGGCAAGTCGTGCGTTTTCAATTACCTTTTTATACAATTTCAATAAAATGTATCTCATTGCATTTCCTTATTTTGTGAAATAACTTCATATGACTTTTTGGCGGGAACGGGAGAACTGAGGTTGTCATTTTATTTAGATTTTCTATTTTTTAAATTTTTGAGAGTTTTAAAGTACGAAAGTGATAGTCTATTATGTTTTAAAGTTCTGTATAAATGAACAGAATGGAGTAGGTCTAAATAAACGTGTCTAGCTGAAGTTCTCGCGCTCTTCCAAGAAGTCCTCTAAAACTTCAGTAAAGCCTACTATCACTTTACTGGAGGAATTTTACGATAAGAAAAATCTAATTTACTTGCGATTCTACTTATTAATACGTGACATTGGCAAATGCGGTAATATGTACGCCATGCCATAAAGAAGGAAAAAAAACTGCATATTAAAATATTGTAATCACAAATCACAAAAAAATTACTCATTTCTTCATATTTGTTTCAACTCTAGTCATTCGAGACAATTTAGGCCCAAAATTGCCATTTTCTTTTAGTCGTTTTGGTACTTACCGACTTATCAACTAACACATCAACCAGGCACAATGCCGTTTACAGCTCGGTAAGTAGCTAGTAACTAAACATCTTAAGCGGGAACTTACGATTTGCGCCGTATCGAGCTGTTTGCTTGTGGTTTAGTTAACTTGCCAACTTACCTACTTACTTTTGCTGCCTCGCTATTTGACAACTGTCGGCGCGCATCACTAGCGGCGAGCGAGAGGAGCGAGAGAAACGTCAACTAACTGTCAATATAATTTCGAATACTCTGTGATAACGACAACTGACGAAAACTAACGGCTAATTGTTGTAATCATTTTATTATAAAATAAATATCTTTAAAGCAACAATTGATGTATAATTAAAACAAGAGAATAGTCATCGAATTCTGCAACTACATTTCAATCCGAAACAACGACTTAACAACTAATAACGTTTAAAGTAACATAAATCTGCAGTAGACTACTTGTATTACGCTGATGCGGTTAGAACTAATTATTTCTGAATACTTTCATCCGACCACTCATTTTGCGACTGTTAATTACATAACTGTTCCTAATTTCCTTCTCGACTGATCTTGACAACTGACCTTGGCAACGGTTAAAGTTAGACTGTTATATACTGCTACATTAACACGCAAACAACCCATTTTTTCACCGATTTTATCGAAATGTAATAAAATTATCACAGGTGGTTTGATTGATGTGATTACTAACAGTACGAAATGTATTAGATAACAGAGTTAGTTTTTTTTATACATTTTTATTTTTCAAATATCTATTTATTAAAGAAACGAAGAACTGATATTACACATTAAGTTAGAACTATACAAGTAATTAGAAGTAATATATAATAAATTATAATTTAAACCTAAAGGATCCGTAATTACTATTATTTATTTTTTTAATTTTGGCTTTGTGTATACTGCACCCATTCCCAAAGTGGGCGATAACGCCCCCCTGTGGGCGATGCAGGCCTAAAGGCGTGCGGTAAGAGACCCAGAAAAAAAATGGGGGCGTTGTGTAGAGGCCTGGGGGGTGATTTGTAATTTCATTTAGCTAGGAGGCCTCTTAGACAACCACTGCATGAGCTCTCGACTCAGTAGACAAAATAAGTTTGGGAACCTAGAGTGTATAGTATAGATAGATATGTTATATAGTACAGATCAAAAACTATGTCGGTACATGGAGGTAGATGTGTCCTACGCACCAAAATGCACGCTACCAATACGCACCAATCTGAATTTTCTGTATAGTTGTAGTCTAAACATATTCTTCAAAATGACAATTTGATTTTTTTAAATTAACTCTAGTTTTTAAAATAAACGAAAATAACTACTTTTCGTATCTTTCGTAAGCTAGTGCGCGCACTTTTGCATGGACAAGAAGGTCTATTTTGGGATTAAATTATTGTTTATCAATGCGTCGCCTTAAGAGAGAAACTGCTGGGTTTCTGGGTTACCATGTAAAGAACGTTGGCTGCGTTGCAGTCGCGAGACGATTGTTTTACTTTTTCACCGACTTCAAAAAAAGGAGAAGGTTCTATGTTCGTTTGTAGGTTTTTTTTTGTGGCATAAGTAAGGTCGCTAGCAATAGTTTTTAGTTCACTGATTAATCAACTGAGGCAGCAGGTGCACTATTTAATTGTGCTCGATTAAACAACATAAAATCGTGATCAATCGCGTTAGATTCGCTATCACTTACTGGCTGCAGTTACGTAATAAGGTAGCCGATATATCTTATACGTTATGGGGTCAAAGCGTTGTAAAAAATTAGAAAAAACTAAAATTACTTTCTCTTTTAATTACGATATTTTCATATGTATTGGTTTCTAATTACAGATATACATACATATCTTCACGCCGTATCCCTAACGGATTAGTCAGAGAGGAAGAAGCGTCAAGCGTCGCGGTCCTTACATCTTTCGCTTCTTCAAATGTCATTCACCTCACACATTTTCGCTAGGTATGCTAGGTATGCCTAGGTATGAGAGAGAAGTTTCTGATTACACTTACAATATTGTCTGCTTCCGTGTGTAATATTATCAATGTTTTATTTCGAGGATTGCATACAATTGTACGTTTCTTAGAGAAGAGCGGCTCGCTTATTTAGTACCTAACTTGCAATCAGCATACGACAGCCAAATATCGCACGATATCTGTTATAAAACGAGAATTTGTATAATGTAATTTGTATAGTATGTAAGAACCGCGACGCGTGGCGCTCCGTCCTCTCTGACTACCCCGTTAGGGATACAGCGTGAGGATATATATGTATGTATGTAATTTGTATAGGGGCGTTATACTACCGCGAAAAGTGCATTTTACGGTCATGGCGCAATAGACACGCCATCGTGATACATGACAACAATTTTTTTTTTACGAGTCACCGGTTGCGGAGTGATCGCGTGGCTGTCGCTTTCTGCAAATTTTTACGTACTTCAATTTATAGAAGTCTTTGGTATACATACCTGTACATGTATTTACGTCTTCGTGCTAGATTTGACGCTTTGAAAGTACCAAAATTGGTAAAAGTAGTAAATAAATTAATAAATAGATAATATTTTTTTAATTAATAAATACCCCAGATAATTCACACCGATAGTCTGGTCTCAAACAAAGACATTCCTTGTGCTAAGAGATCCACACGACGACTATTAGGGACGTCTCCTATTACACCGAGACCCGAGATAATCTAGAAAAGTTCATTCCCTAAATCGACCCGACCGGGAATCGAACCCGAACCTTCCACACTTTTACCTAAACCTCAATAACTGCCCACTTTTGTTCTCTATTCTCTTTGGTAATTTCCCTATATTAATACAAGTAGTGAAAAGAGTCGTTTACTTATTCACCGAGAGGAATAGAGTATAGATCGCCGCGCCTTGCGGGAAAATAAGCCATTACATCATCTATGTTGGAATAAAAAAAACAAAAAAGTCTTTAATATAAAAATACATACATATTTTCACGCTGTATTCTTAACGGGGTAGTCAGAGACGATGGAGCACCAAGCGTCGCGGTCTTTACATTTCTACTTCTTTCGCTTCCTCAAATCTCATCATTCTCCTTACGTTTTCGCCTTGGTATGCGAGTGCTTTTAAAATTTCCATCAGCTAACATTCTAGCTATTTGATCTTTGTAAGTCAGCCTTGGTCTTCCTTGGCATCTCCTACCACAATCCGCTCTGTAGATTTTTTTAGTCAGTCTTTCATCACTCATTCTATGTGCCCGAACCATCTAAGCATTCCTTTCTTTATTTTTATAATAACATTGTCGCGTAACCCTGTCATACTGCGTATCTTTTCATTACTTATTTTCGGAATAATAGAAAAATAAAATTATAAAGTATTGTGCACTAATTGTGACACGAGTACAACGTGAGATACTTATATCACAGATTAATTAGTTACTAACTTAAACTAAAGACTCTTTGGCGGGAACGGGAGAAGTAAGGTCGTCATTTTATTTAGATTTTCAATTTTTTTACATTTTTGGGAATTTTAAAGTACAAAAGTGATAGTATATTGTGTTTTAAAGTTCTGTGTAAGTTAGTACTACTTCAGTAAAGTCTACTATCACTTTATTGGAAAAGTAAACTATTACAATACGTAACGTTGGCAAATGCGCTAATCTGTGCCCAATGCCATGAAGAAAGAAAAAAAAAACGTAAACTAACGCTTATATTACGAACTCTGGTACACGCAAAACGCTCTTGGCTATTTTGAACCAATAGGATAATTGAATAAGGATAGGATGTACATGGGGGTTCCAAATTAAAAAAAACCCGCTTGAAAAAAAATTTTGTAATGTAGTCATCTATCAAGTATAGGTGCCATTACCAGAAATTCGTACTCAGTGTCTCTACTGCATCATTTAATAAAAACTACTACAAAGTACCTAACTAGATAATAGGAGCCATACCGTGTCTTTATTCCTGGGTTTGAGACCCAAATCCCCCTCCTCGGTACACCTATGAGTCATATTATGGAAATTTTAGAAGCAGGTTAAGTTGAAAGGGACGAGTTGGTAAGAAAGTTTCTAACAGGAAAAAAGTAAAATTTAAACGAGTGCATCTCCGGCCTCTTTGACGCCGGCTCAAAGTTGTAAGGAGTGCCGGGTACAGGTTGACTTGTTAAACTTTGAAGGGCTAACGAGGAGTTTTCTTGGCAAAACTCTTTTTTAGTATTCCGCAGTAAAATTGAAAGAGGTGCACTTGTATTATCGCCTCGGAGTGTTGTTTGCCAGTCACAGATTATTAACCAACTTCAAAAAACAGGAAGATACATTTTAAGAATTATATGAAATTAGAGTAAGAATTATATATAACAGTAGAATAAATTGCAGAATGGAGACAGCAATTATAAATAAGTATAATAATGTCTCTGAACCTCTTTGTCAGAGGATGATTGGAAAAAACAACAAAAAAAAAGGAGATTCTCAATTCGTCTGCGAAACTACACTACACTATATTATACAGTAGCGACCAGCCCCGGGTGCGCACGGGTAGAAACTTTTTTGCAAATAAAATGCGGCCTGATACTCGCTGATAATGTAGCTTTCTATACATTCTTTTTTGTTCATTTTTAACTTTAATGTAAACGAATACTAAACAAAACTAACCAAAATTTGGTTAAAAAATAAAAAAAATTGTGTGTGGTAGAGAGCCATGCTGTATTGCAGCACGAATTGGCCGGCTCGCCCGGTGAAATACCACCCTCTCACAGAATATCGGCGTGAAATAACAGCATCTATTGCTGTTGTGTTTCTGTAGGTGAGAGTGCCGATGGCCCATCTCACACTCGTCTCCTTCGCCTCCTGTCCCTCTTTCCCTAAAGGCCGGCAATGCACCCGTGAGTCCCCGGTTGTTGCGGGTGACATGGGCGGCAGTGATCACTTTACATCAAGCGATTCATTAGCTCGTTTGTCCCTTTTATAAATATAAGTAGTGCCTTGTTATTGTGTTATTTACTTCCCTATACTCGTAATACTGTATAATAGAAATTTTTTATGTTTCGTCGTTCTTATTATTACGTGATACTAGAATCAATCTCATGTACGCATAGGTTGCTAATCTTGCTAATGGAATGTCTTTAACTATAACACGCGAGGGAAACCGCTCTTATGTGGACCATATTTTATAGTTGCCTGCAAACACATATCTTTTCTATTTTTCTTATTTTTCGGTGAAAATATTCTAATAAGGAAATCGGTTAAGAAAGTATGAACGCGAATACGCATTAGCTTAGAATTGTATCACAATTTTGTATAAAGTAGCAATTAGATTTAATTAAACATTTTTAAAAGGTTTTAGGTGTAAAGATGACAGAAGTGGTTGTGACATACAAACAGACAGACAGATAAATAGATAGATATATATACAGATAGGTAGACATGACGAAATTATAAAGATTTTATTTTGGTCATTTTGTGTATTATTTTTTATTTTAGACAGCCCTAGTGACATCACGCTCGTTGCAAGTGTACTTCAAATTCGCTTCGTTGAATTAACGTTCAATAGCTCAACATGTTGTGAAGCCGTTTCGTATTCGTAGGTCGCAAGTTCAAGTCCCACGCATGTAACACAGGAGGTTGTCTTATCAATTATAGTCAGCTTATCTGCAACAGCATGCTATATCGGAGTCAGGAAGAATATTTACGCGATTTAAATTTAACGAATCGAGTTGTGTACACTTCCTACATTATTTTTTATTTAATTGTTTTTTCCTGATTTTTTTACAATTTCGTATTGAAATTGATAAGCTAGGCACGAATCTTATCTGCGTCTTAAAACATGCAGTTTTAACTTTTATTTGTTTTTTTGTTATTTTTCGAATCCAGTTAGGTAAAAGGAACACTAATATTTTCTATATCATAGAAACTCGCTTTTTTGTTTTTAATCAAAATTGAATTAGTAGAATACCTTCTTCAGAACCCCTTCTAGGTCGCTATAGCACATACTTTTTGGATTTTTTTAATCGCCTTAAAAAGGAGATTTTGTGTGCGTCTGTATGTATTTTTTTTATGTATTTTCGCTGATAACTTTATTAATTGTGGATCGATTTCAATGGTTCTTTTTCCGTTGGGTTTAGCATAGTTACAAGGTGGTCCCATATACATTTCGCTTATATTGGAGCTTGGACTTCTAAATTATACCTAATAACCCAAACTATTTATTTATATCAATGATTATTTTTTATATCATTCCGCTCCAGAATTAGAAAAGAAGTTAGTTGTAGACCTATCCTAGGTATTCATTTAAGCCAAAGTTTAGGCTCCACTCAAAAGGGAGAAATAAAAAGCTTTTTAAGGAGAAAATTTAAATTTAAACGACTAAATAAAATATTGAAAAGTACAAAATAACTATAACCCTCCACTAATCGAAACTCAAATTGAATTTGACAGTTATTGAAGTCGGTGGCAAATCAAATCAGTTAATTAAACGAAAAGTGTACTAGTTTGGTAGGCACTTCTGTAGGTATCTGTAACGTATTTATAAAGTTATTTTTGTAATTGGTTTTTTGTATTGTTTATTTTATAATTGTCAGTGTTTTTTTTCGAAGTCGGTTTAATTTTTTTTTTATTGAAATATATTTCCGGGTGTTCCATTGTATCACTACGCCAAACGAGGTTGTAGATCACATAGTTTCTGAGATAATAGACAGTGACAGAGTAATAATCGGACGGACTATTGAGAAAGACGTTTTTGCTTTAAATGTAGGTAGGATTGTCAAGGGTAAGTACCTTATATTAAAGAGTTGTGCGCATTTTTTGTACAAGCGTACTTTTCATTAAAACACTTTATTTTAATTGTTTTAATTTTTAAAGTGTTAGCAACACCGACGAATAAACATAAAGGGGAACACTGGCGCCCTCTATATAGAAGAGTGCGACGGTGTTCGTGACGTCATAGAAAAGAACGACTGACGGCTTGTTCCCCACTACCGCTCGAGATTATATAAGTCGAAACTCGAGTGCTTCACATCTCTATTGTTTTTACCTTCACGACTGCAGCACGAAGTGTTCGAATAGAAATTAATTGATATTAAATATTTCGATTAATCGATAATAATTTAATTAAAATTTGGGGTGTTCCATTGCTATAAGTATCTAACTTACTATTTAATTGTATCGTAGCTAACATTAGGTTTTATTTTATTGTTTACTAGTACTAGAAACAAAACCGTAAAGCGATTTTTGCGTGTAACGGAACGGATCGCGTCGATAAATAATAATGAGCAATGGAGACCTAGTCAAGTGGCTCTATTGTCGTAAACGCTAGTAGAATAGTGGTAGAATACAATGTGAAATACACGCAATCTAGCGTAGCGAATTTTAAATTGGTAGTCAAACGTTATTAATTTTCTATTCAATCAAACGAAAAGTAAATTCGTCTGAAAATCGCCGTTAAAACGTAGTGAAATGTCACATTTAACGAGCAATAAAGCCAGCAAGTGTTGAGATTGTATGAAGCGTTTGTCACTTCTCTATCCACTCTGATATTATTTTTGAACGCTACCTAAAACGTCAGGGTCAATTCATATCACTGTATAAAGAGCCAAAAATTAGCAAATAAAGACATGCAATGTAAAAAAAATTGCGAGCCCAATACAGTAATATTTTGTTTTTATACTTTGTACTTTATTTTTTTATCATAGAAAAGTAAATATTTTATTTGTTTAACAAAAAAGGTGGCAACCCTACCTATAAGACCTACTTTTAACTTTTAAGTTAGAGAACCCAGATAAAAGGTCCAACTAAAATACACATTCTTTAATTTTTGTCTCTTATTTCTGATCTTTGCTTACCAATTACGTCTTTATAGTAAATTATAGCTTTGCGATGTAATGACAAAATAAAGCAGCTAAAGCAGCTGTGACATACGATAAGCACTTCACGAAAGTATTAGGGTTCCGTTTTAAGATTTCAGCCACGGAACACTACTGAGTTTGTAATGAAGTTAAGTTCACTTGTAAGAATAATTTTGAACTGCAATTCTACCTTGTTATAATCGTTAGGTTGGTTTTGTATAGGGTTGCCATGGATCAGTATTTTCGTTTTCAATAAAAATTCGTTGTCAACGTCAAATCAATTGATTCAAATAACCCCATTTACAAGGTATTTTGGAACGTCAAATTTACTTTAGTTCGGTTCGCTGACGCTGGACGTTGAGAAGAACCGACAAGAAACTCAAGTCAAGTATCGCTTTTTCAGCATCATTTAACAAAAGTTTTATTAAAATAAAATATTCAGAAAGCCAGTAAATGCATGTAGTGAAAAGATCATTTCCAGACTATTGTTTTATCTTCAACGAAATCGTTTATTTTATAGTATGTACGTTTTATAACTAATCTAAATCTATTTTCTGTTAATTGAGTGACTTCTTGAGTAACTTTATTATAAAAACGAACGCAGTTACCTAAAAATAAAACATTTGTCTTATGTAATTTAAGTTTTGGATTAACCAATTTATCACGACTTCAGGTTTCCATGCCACTAATATCTATATTTTTCCTCGTATGCATAATAATTTCAAAGTTGCATGAGGACGACAAGGTGAGTACATCAATGTCTTTCTCGTGCATTCATACTGTAGATGGCACGTATCGCTCTTTTTTTTGTAAAATAAAAATGCAGAATGAGATTTTTAAGGTGTTTTTATTAGAATCATGCGAACAATATAAACAAAAACATAATCTTTATGGGCTAGTATTATAATATTAATTTAAATTTACTTCAATTACACGTCCTGACATTGCAGTTATTGAATGACAATCAACGTAACTGAACGACGAAAGAACGAATGAACGAACGAACTCTCGTTGTGTCACCTTTCCTTTCTTTTTTTATAAAATTTCTCTCTCGCGGGTCCACTAGGAGAAATTTCTTATAGGAATAAGAGATACCTTTTGCTCTTTTTTCTGTATGTATCTCTCTTTGTATAATATGTTGTTGTGTGCAATAAATTGTTAAATAAAAATATAAATAAAAAGAACTCTCGCGAACAGAAAAAGATATCGTGATCAATGCATTTCTTAGTAAAACTTTAGAAAACTAATGAAGATTTAATTAACTATGTGCTGACATTAATAAGAAAAATGGAATTGTGGCTAAAGTACGGAACAAACATAATATTGTTACTCTAATTGATTTTTAATTCCGGTTGTTGTTGGCGGCTGGGTGATTGGTAATTGCGGCATTTGATTTTTAATTCATATTTTCGGTGTTTGGTTTTTGGCGTACGTGACTCCCAGTCTTTGATCAAATAATCTATTTACGTTGCTATGTAAGTAATTTTGATTTGTTACGTGAAAATGACAAGGATAAGACAAATATTGTCAGGCAATATTTAAAAATATGATTACGAATTAAATAAAAAAGAGCTATGTAACGTTATTACTATAATGAAATAATGAACACGTAAATAATGTTGTTTATTTACTAACCAAAAATAAGAACTAGCGTCTTTTTTTAGCGTTCTAGATGTGTTATTTTTGTTATTTTTGAGGGACCACTTTGACATGTTCGCTGTTAGCGTTTTCGAATACCATTAAAACAGAAGTGCGCTCAAATACTCATTTGAGCGCACATTTGGTGCGGACATTTTTGGAGCGTTGATTGTATATCTAGTTTTTTATTTGTGATCGAAGCTCTCAGTGTACAAACCGATAATTGATTTGTCAAAACTTGTCTATTGAAATCAAGCTTTTTGTCGAGGCTCTTCACTCTTACATTTAATAACGCTATTCGCGTGGTACAAATGTCACCTTCGCAACTCCGACCCGACGACTCGCGTCGCCGACGACTTCTTGAATTATTTATACGGCTAAAACACTAGTCATGTCGTTCCGTGCCACGCCACCCCACATATCCGTACCCACATCCGTACCCCATTACCCCCTCATTATACTTTCGAGCAGTATGTGGGGAATTTAAAAAAAATCTTTTTGTTTGAGGTCTGAGAAGAGCAATGAAAATAACATTTTACCCTGTAACGAACGAGCAATTCTTGTGTAATTTATAAGTAACTTTACACTATTTTTCTTTGGGATCTGTAGAGTATCAAATTACAACGAAATCAAATAGATTAGAAAGATTGACGAAGAAAATCTATACAGGTAATGTGAGCAGAAGCCAATGATGACCAAGGTTGACTTATGCAGATTAAATAACCATAGTGTTAGCTGTCAAGGGCACTCACATACATAGGCGAAAGATGTAAGGAGAATGATGACATTTGAAGAGGCGGAAAAAGTATGTGAACACCACGATATATGGCTCCCTGTCTTCTTAATAAAAAAATATCAAAATTGGTTCATCCGTTTAGGAAGTACGATGTCACGATACAGATACACATGTTTTTGCGTTGGAGAATAAAAACAAATAAGTTTTAACAACATTTCCTGGTGTAAAATAATGAGGTTATACAGCCGACCGCGTATGCTGCTCGCTGCTCGAATCTCGATACTCGCACGCACACACGCACTCGTATGTAATAGAAAGAGACAGAAAGATCACTGCGAATCTATGTATAGAGCTAACGAACCTGGCGGTGCGAGTTTCCCGCCCCACGTTGCTCAATTTACTAGCGTGTGTTAGAAAGAGACAGAGTCGCTGTGAGTGGAATAAAGAGGCATAACGTTTTTTCTTTACGTGGCGATTTCTACCAACGCATACCTCTCGCAAGTCACGTTAAGGAACCTCTTCCAAAAATGTTACTGTAGTTTAAATGATTTCCTCTAAGACATTGATAAGCACATTGTAGATGGGTGTGCCGTGTGCCGTCTGATGGCGAGAAACTAATGTAAAGAATAACTGCTGCTTAGTCGTCCGACGTGTACCTACCTATTCTTGTAGTTGGTTTGTCTACGTCTCTTCTTCTTCCGTGCCTTCTCCCATCACTTGAGGTCGGCCCTCCTCGTTTTTAGGCGCCAGGACGGTTTGTCCTGGGTTGTCTGTGTGTCCAGCTGTGTCCGTTCCACGCACTTGGTAACGGTTGTCCACCACGTGGCCAGTGGCCGCCCTCTATCCTTTTTCTTCTCCGGAATGGCCAAGGCTTTTCTAACAGCGTACATCACCCCTCATCACATGTCCGAACCATCTCATACGGCTCTCAACCATCTTTTCGGCAATGGGAGCAGTTTTGAAGGAGCCTCTGATGTACTTGGTTTGCCATTTGGTTTGTCTACGTAAATTATGAAAAAGGTAATATGAAAAAATCACTAAAAATACTCATCCTCATCGTATGTATATTGCAGAACCTATTATATTATATTAATATTTATTCCTACGCAATTATGAAAGAAATAAGTAAATATCTAACCGTCATTCATGTCACCGAACACTAAAAAGTCATGTACTGAGTCTTAATCCATACTTTTGCTTACCAATCGCTGTTAGAAGATCAGTGATCTCGACTGTAAGGGGACTGCTACAATGGGCACGTAAGCCGTTTTCCTTTTATTTCATCAAACGAAGACATAAAATAAAATAGAATCAATTTGACGGCTGGATGAGGAAAGCGCCGACGCAGCCCGTCCATCGGAACCTTTCATATATGTAATATCGTAGTTTCGCTGAGTAATACATCTTTCTATCGCTTAATATGTTCTGAGTGGCTTAACATCCCGAGAAGGAATAATTTTTAGACTATGAAATATGAGACTGCCGAAATTGAAGAAACAGACGTAGTGCTAGGAATGAGCAATATTGTTTAATTATCGATATTGAGATCGACATTAATATCGATAGCTTAATAGCGATATTCCGATATTATCGACTACAAATTATCGATATTTTCTAATGTCGGCAGTTTTTAACACTAATTTAAACTGTATGAGACCATGATCATCTGCAACTTAGGTAAATGTCAATTATACAAAAAAATTAAAGGCATTACATTTTTTCTAATAATTGTTATAAAAAGTACAAAAAGCAAATTAAGAAAAAAATTAATAGTAGTAAGAAGTATTTACAAAAAACCATAAGGCGTCTGTTACTAGTAACGTATGTCCTATCAAGTATCAACATTTGACTAGTAGGTACTAGTGTAAGGCTATAGTAAAATTAGAATATTGGCATGATCTGTTTTTTTACATATTTTTATTCTAAGATATTTATTTATTTAAGTTAATTGCAAAACATATTGTAAATGATATAATAACGACATTTCAATATCTCGTAAGAACATTTACATTGTGATATCTTGTTAAATATATCGATATTACGATATTTTGTTAAAAAAAAAAATCTATATTACGGTATGTTATTTAAAATATCGACATTTAAAAGTTATCGTTATCGATATTAAACTATCGATATTTTGAACGTTGATATCGATATTTCATCAATATCGATATATATCGCTCATCCCTATGTAGTGTGTGTCGGACCACGTGCAATGAACGGTTCAGTAGACGGTTCGCGGTTGAAATTCAATTTACACCTGCTTACGTAAATAATATTTTGTTACTATTTTTTGTTAATTTCATAAATAAACTTAATTTTAATAAATGCTTAATTTAATCGTTAGACCTTTTTTATTTTTATTACTTATTTTTTTTGTTTAATTTAATATTAATTATATTTTTTATGTTTTTCATAGTATTACGAATATTTTTTCGCAGATATTCTTAATAATTCCTGTCTACTCAAGAAGGAGGGTAATGTTTTACGGATGTATGCATGTCTGTTTGTTTGTGACCTCCTGCAGGCTAAGCGGTTTGATGGATTTTGAAGTGCAAGGTATCGTTGGATTGGTCTTCATCCAAGAATTGTCGTAGGATATATTTTGACATGTAATTTTAAAATTCTGAAAACTAAAAGTTTGGAAATAAAAAAAGTTGATCAAAACAATCGAAATAAAACTGTAAAAGGAACTAAAAAGATGTTAAAAATGATGTTAACAAGACGAGCTAATAATACATTATTTATTTAATTTTATACCTCAAGAAGTTCCTATAGTAAAAAATCTACGTAGGCTTTCAAAAATCCATGCTATTAACTCACACTGTTGGCTACACATATTTTTAAAGACTTTATGAATTAGGTCGGTACCTACATACTTATGTATATGGCTGGTGTAACCTCAGCAAGATTTAATAGCATGAATTTTTGAAATCTTATGTAGATTTTTCTACTAGGCACTCCTTGAGGTATAAAAAAAATTTATAAAAAAATTAAACCGACTTAAAAAAAGAACACTGAAAAGTATGAAATAACTATCATTTACTAGTCAAAACTTAAGTACAAAAATAACTTTATAAATACGATACAAATACCCATATAATTAAATTTGACAGTTACAAGCCGGTGCCAAGCTTATTAAACTAATAGATTTTCTGTTAGCGAACATTGATTTGGCCGTTTTTGTCCGTGAATGTCAATTAGATTGAACTCAATCGTATTCAAAAGGTTTATTGCATTAGTACAATATATAAAATATACCACATTTAAGAGCAGTCATCTAGCCTAGTATCATATTGTGAAATTCCACTGATGATAAAAAGTCGATACTTCTGCTGCAGCTGTAAACTCAGAATAAAACATGCGCAAAGGAAAAAAACACAATTAAACACGTTATCGAATAGAATTTACAAAAACACTATATTTAATTAGAGATAAAATATATAATTTAACATCTGAAAATAAAGTTTTCTTTCGTTAATTTAAGATATGTTCGGGGATTTCTTGGCGGGAACGGGAGAAGCGAGGTTCACATTTTGTTTAGATTTTATATTTTTTACATTTTTGAGAGTTTTAAAGTACAAAAGTGAGAGTATATTGTATTTTAAAATTCTGTATAATTAAAAATAATGGAATAGGTCTAAATTTATTTAGACTCTAAATAAACATGTGTAGCTGAAGTTCTCGAGCTCTTCCAAGAAGTCCTTTAACAGCTTCAGTAAAGCCTCCTATCACTTTAGTCGAGGAGTTTTACGATAAGAAAAAACGAATTTACTTGTGATTCTGCAGAATAATACGTGACATTGGCAAATGCGCTAAACTGTGGGCCATGCCATAAAGAAAGAAAAAAAAAACTACGTTCTTTTTTTGGAATATGAATTGAATTCTATTGAATTAAATGATTTATCGATTACATTTTTCATTAAATCTATAATTTTCTCTTAATTAATCCATTTTAAAAAACAATATTCGTAGTCCAAAAGCCTTATTTTCCTTTACAAAACTCAACACTGTTTCTTCACCTCTGCTTCACTTTCTCAACTCGTTTATTGTTTGGGAATACTTGGTCTTAAAACACTCTTTCACTTGTTGATTTCCCTGTGATCGCTCCCCGTATTTCTTTCGCCGGCACAAGTAGATGCGATGTTCGGATTACCCTCGTTACTGATGGAAGGGATCATGGGACCGAATTGTTTTTCCTTCTAACCTACCGCCTCAATGTTTATTGACCCTTGTAAAATACAGCAAAGGTCATCCTTAAGTTCCTGACTTCTATTCGTATACAATTCTAACCGAATAACAGGAGGATGGATATATTTGTATTTTACCAATATGTATAGTCCATTTCAATTCAACGTGACAAAAATGTAAATAATATTTTTGAGTACTTTTAAAAACTGCTAACTACTTTTAAAAAATGCTATAAAATAAGATACGTAATACTTATTGAAATAAAGTTTACCGCGAAACGGTATAGACTCGTAACTTTATAGATTATATAAATCAAAACTCGAGCGCGTCACGTGATCACGTCTCGTTTTGCTTCTTCCCTTTTTAACTGTAGTGCAAAGTGATTATATACTAAAATAATAGATTATTTTGAGGTATAATTCCTAGTATACCATTTTTATACCTAACATAATACTTAACACTTTTGTATTATTTATGATTTGGGACTTTTAATGTCTTGTTTAAAGTAAATGAAACACTACATATTATTTACCTTTTTGACAAATTATATTGAAACGGACTTTAGTTGTTTTATTGACTCATATGTTATTTTGCGGATATCTAAGGATTGCGAAGAGAAATTCTTGGCTGCGAATTCTATAGTTGACAACTAGTCAAGTCAGTTACTTTTTATCATCTGTCAAAAAGGGCTCAGTTGTAAGAAGAAAAAACGAATTTAAATTAAAATGTGCTCTGTGTTCGTCAGAATTTGAACAAACACACTGACGTGATTATAATTATTTTATAACAAGTGTTTCTCCAGAAGTTACGTGATTAGGCTGATGATTTTGTTGCCAATGCGCCTTAAGAAATATAAAAAAAATCAGGAATTGACAAACTGAATGCTATAGGCACTTGTATCGTATTTAAAAAATTATTTTTGCACTTCAGTTTTAATTAGTAAAGGAAAGTTATTATGTACTTTTCTGTGTTTTTTTTAGTCGGTTTAATTTTTTTCCTATTTCAACATCATTTTACAATATGTATTTACATTAATTATGATTTCATAATATAATAAGACAATTCGCGAAAATATTATTCTTAAGTCCGTTGCCCATATGAAATACACAATAAGCGTATATTCCATTCATTAGAAATGTATATAGTTCATTCATTCCGACGATACCATTGTAAGTAAATATGTACGATTGAAGTTCATCAATTAATGTACGTTGCCAGACTGAGATTCATTTCTGCTAACGAAATATACAATGAGAGCCTAGTTGTATAACAAGCTTCATCTCTGGGTCGACTTACAACCTGCGTGGGAAGATTCTATACTTCTCTCACAGATCAGCATGAAATTATACGTTCACGAGTAAATATATATAAACAAAATAGAAAATACATACATACCTTAATATTATTTTTATGAATAAAAAATATTGAATTATGTTATATCGTCATATCTGAACAAATACTGTAATATTTTGTTCTGTGAAGAAACAAAAAAGAAACAGGTTGCTTATCCCTACTGGATAGTCAGAGAGTGGAGCGGAGCGTCTTGCATCACGGTTCTTACATACTTTTTTCGCATCTTCATATCTCATCATTCTCCTCACATAATTTCGCCTAGATATGCGAGTCCTTTTGATATTTCCGTCAGCTAACACTGGCTATTTGATCTAAAGTCAGCCTTGGTCTTCCTTGACTTCTGCTACCATTCGCGTTCGCTGTGTAGTAGATTTTTTTCATTAATTTTGTCACCACTTCTTTCTTCAATTTACAGTAACACTGTCTTCCCTGGTCACCTGGTCATACTGTGTATCTTTTCATTGCTTATATTGTTCGCTAACGCCACACATATTTCTGAGAGATCGCAATTCTTCTGCATTTATTTCACTTTAACTCGATTTCGGATTTCGAATACCGTACAATAAAGTAATATTTAAGCAAAATCTTATGAAAAATAATCTACAACGACTTTATATTCAGTTTAATTTTAAAACATTTCCGCTTTCAACCGTAATTCTTTGAAATATAACAAATTGAAAGAGGACTCTCCGTCATTACCTGAGGCCACAATCTTCAAAGGGTGTAAAGAAAAAACCGTCCTTAACGGTCCCTTTGAGTTCTTAAGAAGTCAACCCCTTTTGTTTAGATAAATTTTAAATTCCTATTTGATATTTCTTTAACACTCTAGAACTGTATTTTTAACGTCCGATCGAAGCTTTTATAATTCTCTAGCAATTATTTTTTAATTTATAACAATTTTCACGTCATTTACATTCATGGGAAGAGGGCAGATTATCAAGCAATAAAGTTTATGTTATATCGTTACAACGGAACAAATCTTGTATCATTTTCTGTCGTACAGGGTAATAAAATAGATAGGGACATATATAATATGGAGCTATAGAATTAGTATATTTATCTACAAATCTCAATATTTAAAATTGATGGTTTTCTTTATAAATTTGCTACTTTTGATATAAATCACATCTTCTTTAAAATACTTTGCTATAAAAAAATGGTAAACTTCAAAGTTAACAGTTTTTACAATAAAATTTTATTACAACTTCAACCACTGAAACTTTAATGTGGTGTAATGGTGATAATAAATGCTTGGGAAGAAATCGTGAGGACTAAGGTTTAGATTGTTTCACATTGGGTAGAATTTAGCAATTTTTTCGTAACTTTATACAAACACGATGATATATTTGTAAAAATTTTTTTATTAGGTTACGTCCATTTACCACAACGCGCGAGCCGAGCGAGCGAAGCGAGCGTACCGCGGCAGGTGCCGGCGAAGCGCCAAATCGGTATCCGCTTTATACATGGAGCAGTATTCAAATAGGAGTCCGCACTCTAAAGAGATAGTTGAAGTCGAGAAATTTAATCTCGAAATATCTCTATAATCCTCCATCTCTTTTCATCTTTTGCTGTTGGTATATCTATATATAGCAATCTTATATAAACTAGTAGGTGTATTTCCGAGTTATTTCCAGGAGCAGTATTGAAATAGGAGCCCGCACTCTAAAAAGATAGTTGAAGTCTAGAAATTTAATCGTGAAACATCTCCATATCCTTTCATTTCTTAATGTTGGTATATGTATATATAGCAATCTTATTTCTTATATCTGACCAATCAGAGCTCACTACTAATGACCCCGCCTACTTAATTTGGACGAATCAGTATTAGGTTGAATTTTCTAAACAACATTGTATATATTATATTGTCGTACATTGTATAATTGATGAATGTTTTTTCTATAGATGAATAAAATAGATCAATCGAAATCCTGCATAAATCTATCTACTTATATAGGCACGATATTAGGATAATCACTGAAAAAATAAATATCCATAACTGTACGTAATATTCTATTACATAAATTGTTTTCAAAAGCTTGTAGCGCAAATAGAATACAGAGAAAGAGGAAATTAAACTAAATAAATTTCTTGCGCGATCTACATAAATAACATTCATCAGCACAACCCTTGCATAAAATTCTTATTTTTGTTTAAATACGAGCAACTGAATTTTTAAATAAAAGCTTGTTTTTTTTTATTGTCAATAATTATTTTATATCGTCTTAAAATTGTTTGAAGCCAATATATTTTTAATGAAAAATTAACATTTAATTATATAACATTATATTTTAACCGACTTCAAAAAAAGGAGGTTCTCAATTTTATGTTTTTTTTTTTGTATGTTTGTTACCTCATAACTCCGTCATTTATGAACCGATTTCGAAAATTCTTTTTTCGATTGGTAGATAATACTTCAGAGGTGGTCTCATTTAAATTTCACCGATATTGGAGCTTCAACTTCGAAGATACACTAGATAACACGATCTGGTTATAACCTTTATTTATATTGACGATTCTATTGTATATCGTTGCGCTCCGGATTTAGAATGAAGTTAATTGCAGACCTGCCCTAGATATTTATTTAGGTCAAGACCACTCAAAAGGAAGAAATAAAAAATTTTTATTAAAAAAAATTAAACCGCCTTCAAAAAAAACACTGAAAGGTATAAAATAACTATCCTTTATTAATCAAAACCCAAGTACAATCAAAATAACTTTATAAATACGATACACATACCTATATAATTAAATTTGACAGTTATTGAAATCGGTGCCAAATCAATGTGCAACAACAGAAAGTCTATTAGCTTGGTAGGCTTGGCACCGACTTCAGTAACTGTAAAATTTAATTATATAGGTATGTGTATCGTATTTATAAAGTTATTTTGATTGTACTTGGGTTTTGATTAATAAAGGATAGTTATTTTATACTTTTCAGTGTTTTTTTTGAAGGCGGTTTAATTTTTTTTAATAAAAATTTTTTTTAATAGCAATTCATAGCAATTTTGTCTATGTTATCACCAATTTTGAAGTGCCATTAAATACATCCCATAAAAAAGGTGATTGCTGGCCTGTCGCCATGGGTAGTAACCTCGCTCGATAGGCGAAGGATACTGTCCTAGATGTCCTTTTATAAATCAAGAACGGCTTGACCGATCTCGATGAAAAGTAGTATGAGTAAGAACATGTGATTGAGGAAAAGATAAATTACTTTTTTAATTTAAAATCTACCTTTAAAGGTAAAAAGGGGGATACACTTTGTGTGGGAAATGCTACACCACTGAAACTATTATGATGAAATTTGGCATCGATATAGTTGGACATCAGAGAACGGACAATTGCTACTTTTTTATCAGAAAGTTAACCCTAAGAAGGTAAAAAGGAGAATGAAACTTTGTACGGGAAATGCTAAAATTCGGTAATAATAAAAGTTGGTAGACAGTAGATAAGATAGACATTTTTTGTTAATAAGACATAGGCCAGTTTTTTATCATAAATCTACCCCTAATGGCATAAAAAGAGGGATGAAACTTTGCGCGAGAAATGCTAAACCGCTGAACTGATTGTGATGAGGCATGGAGATAGTTTGACACCTGGGAACGGACATTGGCTATTTTTTTTATCAAAAACCTAGCCCTAAGTGAAAAGGGGAATTATACTTCGGAAGGGTAATCTTAAACCGCTGAACTAACTACAATGAAATTTGATATAGAGATTACTGTCCCGGAGGCAGACGTGGGCTAGATGTAGACTTTTTTTTCAAACACCATCTTTGTACATATATTACTTGTATATTGTACATGTAATCTGACCTAATCCGGGAAAGCCACGAAAAAATTTTCCGCGCAGACGAAGTCGTGGGTACAGCTAGTATTAGTGTAGAAGTATAGATGAACAACAACTGCCAAAACGAGTTAAAATCAAGGAGGTGAAAATACATTTGAAACCATGGCGACGGTCGCACGTCCCAAATGGGACGCTATAATTTAAAATAAATGTGCGTAATAAAGAAAATTCTAGGGTCGCACCTTAATTTACATTCTCAGCAATTAAAATTCATAAGCTACCGGTAAAGTGGATATAATGCGACATATTTGGGATGTCCATTAGATACCTGGAATAGCTGGAACATTCTTGTGAATTAATGTGTTTAAATAAGTATCAGAAATCTAAACGTGTGTGAAATTGTAAGCATTGTATGAAATCTAAGATATGAGCAAAAGTCGTTCAAGTGTTTGTTTGACTGGCGGTTAGACAACTCTGTATGATGTTTGTAATTTGTTTTATTAGTTAATAACAATCATATAAAATAAAAAAATTTGAACTGGAATGCAATTCAAAACGTGTACACACAGGTAGATAATCTAAAGTAATATTTGTAATATTAATAATAATAATAATATTTATGTAACAGTAATGGATAACAAAACTATGCAATATGTTACAGTAATAGATATAGAAAATATAAGTGGTACAAAACAGAAAACAGATAAATGTTATGAGAAATTAAAAACAATAACGATATAAAGGCATAATTGAACTCCTTTTTTTACTGTACGCCGAAAAACATCGTGCCGGGTATCAATATACTCGTAGTATGTCCAGAAAGTCGTTTAATGACTACTTCATTGTACATTTTTAAATTTTGGAATTTGATTCCTGAAAATACGTAAGATTTAAAATTATTATATTTTTCTTTTTACTTAGGCCTAGTGTCTATGAAGGCGGGTTTATTGGCGGGAATTCGTCATTATACTCTTGATGTACGCTTGCTTGCGCTTACATTCAAAACTACGAAACTCTGACGGAGCAGCAACGTCCCGTTCGGGTCGCTGCAAATACGCTTCGTAACGCTTGGCCTCTCTCATTTCGCTGGGTTACGTATATAAGCAACGAGACGGTGTATATTAAACGTATAATGATGAATACGCACCAATGAAGCTACGTTTCCATCGACAGAAGCCTAAGACAAGATGTACGCTCATTAATACATTTTGTGAACAGATTTTACTACGCGAGGCTGCGCAAACTGCACGGGGTATTTTGAAGCGTCTATGAAATCACGCTTACGTGAACAACAGGCCTTAGTCCCATTATTAAACAAATTTTATCGAAATCGATAGTGTTATATTGTACGCATTACGTCTAATAGAATACATAAGTTAATTCCATACAGCAATAGATTTGATCAAAAAGTAACTTGGCATGTACGAGTGGCCGTGACATGGATATATTTTAGTAGGTACTCCAGGCTGAACGGTGCATTTTCAGGCGTCTACGAAGCTACGCCTCCATGGGGAGTAGGTTTAAGACTTAAGATTTTTGTTACAACTTTAAGCGAGGCTTTAATATTCCCCAAAAGTTTTTAAATTCTGGGTCTAGTAGTGTCGAGGATACTCACTTCGTTCGCCCTTTCGTTTAATTCTTAATACAGAGGTTAGAGGTAAAGATGTACCTACCACTGTGCTAAATTTCGACTGCGATAATACGGACAGACGCACAGACACATGAGCGATCTTAGGCTCATCTTTATCATTAACTACTTTAACACTTGATCAAGGATGTCTTTTATTAATTTAGCTAATATTTTCGGTATTCATAGAATTCCAAAAGTAAAGTTTCACTTTGTGAAATCTTTTCTACCCAATAATAAAAAGATTAAACCGACTCTAAAAAAGTCTCCGAAAAGTACAAAATCACTGTCTTTTTCTAATCAAACCTATTTAAATTTAATAGTTACTGAAGTCGATGCCAAGCCACCAAACTAGTAGATTTTCTGTTCCACATAGATTGGCACCGACTTCAATAACTGACAAATTTAATTATATTGTTTTTTTTGTAGTCGGTTTAATTTTTTTCTTAAAATTTTTTTGTTTCTCCCTTTTTAGTGGCCTTGGCCTAAATAAATATCTGTGGTAGGTCTACAATTAACTTCTTTTCTTATTCTGGAGCGCAATGACACAAGAGAATCATCAATATAAATAAAGCTCACAAGCAGTTAGCGTTATTTGGTATTATTTGGTGTATCTTCAAAGTCCAAGTTCCAATACCAGTCAAATCCAATCAAAATCTGTTTATTTACTGGTTTACAATAATAACATTAGGACAGAATCTCCTAGTAAGCTTAATTGCTTGTGACAGGAGATACTGCTCCTCCATAGGACCAAGTTCATTAGTTGACAATAAACAAAACAGGACTAAATAGTAAAAAGAACATAATCAGATCTCTGCCATGACAACAATGAGACTCAGGATCCGGATGTCTACTCTAGCTTGCGACATCCAATTTCCACCATTGATATGTTTGTAATTTTATACATGTAAGTAATTATAGATTATCAGAACCCAGAATAGACAAACCGATATAGCACATTAATGAAATATTAGGAAGATCTAAATCCGTGAGTAGTGTATGTATGTGTACATACCAGTGAAATGTAAAAGAGACCACCTCGGAACTCTACCCTTTCAAACAAAAAAAAAAGAATTTTCAAAATCGATTCACAATTAACGAAGTTATCGGTGAACAAAAAACCATACAAACATACATAGAACCACCTCCTTTTTTAAGACGGCTAAATACGAATTCTGGTGGTTAAGTTAGATGTCAGGCGCTGTCCCTAACTAAGAAACGTGACAGTAACGTGATTTCGAAGAAGCGCGTAGCGTGACTCTAACATGACACGATAAACCGATCTGTGCTTGTAAGAGATAAATCAAGCGTGAGTTGAAACAATGTCATCCGATGAGTGGGAAGATATTCTTGCTTTTACTCACTTTTTGTTAGCTTTACCTATACATGTATGTAATGGATCCTAAAGTTTATTTTTACTGATTTCTGGATTTTAAAACAGATACAATCAGTGTCGACGTTGCACTGTCGTATGTTTGAGATATATACATTCATATCCTAATGGTGTATCCCTAACGAGGTAGAAAGGACGGAACGCCAACTGTCGCGTGTAGTATATATAGTGTATAACTGTAAACTGGTATACTACAATAGTAATATAATCTTTAAGTCTAGTGTCTATGATTTAATCTACTCTTTGATAACCACTTGTCATTATAACATAATAATGTAATAAATTAATATCTGTGTAAGATCAATGTACTCCTGTAAATAAATAGTTAGTTAACTAAGTAAAAAAGACTTTTAATAAAATACCAATACATAACAATATATCGCGGTCCTTATATACTTCTTTCGCCTTCTCAAATAAACGCATTGGAAATTTTGACGCAAGGGATACCCATTTTTGTAAGTGACTACAGAACGTATGGCAGTGATATTGGGTATCCTGATTCTTCATTTCATTGACTTCATTTTGACAGTTGCGATACACGGTTGGTTAACTTTTGTAACACAAAAAAAAACCAAGAAACCTCTTTTAAAACAGAGATCGGAGCAACGGGTCCGATTTATATTTCTAAATTTTCTGTATAGTTTACTTTAAACCTATTCCTCAAAATGACAGTTGGATTTTTTAAAATTTAGTTTTTAAAACAAACGAAATTAACTGCTTTTTAGCGCGCACGTTTGCATAGAGCAGAAGGTCTATTTTAGATTAAATTATTGTTTATCAATGCGTCGCCTTAATCACTTGTACGCACTGAGCGGCGACACGACAAACGCTTTGTACAATTGAATCGCAAGCTGGTGTTATGGCTCGTCAAAAGTGCCAATTGGCTACGTTCTATACAGCGTTTTCACACGACTTTACTATATAAGCCAATTAAATTTGTAGCCAAATGTTATTAACTACATTTGGCTACAAATTTAAAATTTGTTAGCTAAATTATGTGGTTTACGACAATTGAGTCACACGTCTAGGCCCCCTGCACAGTTGAGACTGCGACTTTCTACGACATTTTCCAAATGTAATCCATTTTATGAGCTCCGTGCGATCCGTAACTATAGTGTCGGTCCGTTTTTCCTATCTTTTTATTGTTGTTGTTTTCGGAGCCTAAAATTAATATTTTTTTCTGTACTTTACAGGTACTGTTAACACCGTATTGCCGTAAGTTGATGTCAGATCACCTCCGCCTACTACTTTTCTACAATCATTTCACGCCATTGTATACTTGTGGCGGATAGAAAACCCAAGTACTATAAAACCACACATTGTCACAGTTGGCGGTAAGTATTTGGAAATACAGGTGATACAGCATCCGACTACCACTTCTATATATCGGTAAGCAGCTTGTTCTATTGTGGGGTAAATTCCCAAAATTGCGATTATTGGTAAGTAAATTCTCGGAAATATTCCCAAGCATCGGATTTTGTGAATAAATCTTTTGCTTTTTACTCCCGTCAAAAATTATGCCATTGACGCGTCGTCGGATCCCATGACCATGTTCTATATTTTTCTCGCTTAAACTACTTTAATTTAAATATCATTTTAATATTTGTGAGCGACGACCGAATAAATACTATTTGAGTATTAACTGTATATTTTCGACAACCTTTCTCATTGCAATCACAAGATAGATTAATCTAATTTTGGTTTACTTCTATTAAGAAACCTCATTGTTATTCACAATTTACAGATCTCATTTACGAACAATAGAAAGTCCATTAATATGAATTAAGAAATTACAGTAGACATTGAAACAACATCTTATAAGTAGGTAGAGAATAATTGACAATACGATATTAATGATCGTTAATGGTAACTCTGTTACATACAATAGTCGGCCTGACAAATATGCCTAACACATTATAATATCAATTTTATATTGAAATATTTCCACGAAATTCATACTCCCATAATAAAATTATCTTCACATTTAAATGCTGGAAACATGAAGCGACAACCCTGACTAATGAACGTTTAAATGGAAGCGTGGAGCAACCCTGCGTGGTTGAAGTGGATTACGTCATCACATTGAACATATTTTTGATTGATATTTAAATGTCGCATAAATTGAACACCAAATGTAACATTCGCATCGATTTATTTATTTTTAGCCATATGTGCTTATATATCTATCTTCACGCTGTATACTTAATGGTGTAGATCAGTGTTTTTCCAACTGTTCAAAAGGATTGCTTTTTGAACAGCTTTTGAACTGGCTATTTTCTTTTGTCCGCGGCTCCCCGAGGTCGCGGACAAAAGTAAAAAGGCAATGTTACCTACATAACAAATATTTAATTCGCGGCTTCGTCTACTTGATCTTTAATCAATAATTTTCTTTCTTTTGGAACAATTATAAATGTAGTCTTTCAAATCACTAACATTTTGTTTGATCATGGCTAGAGGTTCGCTAGAATTTTTTAACTTCTAGTGGTCGCGTACCTCAAAAAGATTGAAAAATACTGGTGTGTAAGACGACGAAGCGTCAAGTTTTTAACCGATTTCAAACGAAGATTCTGTCTTCCCTCTGGTCATTGATCAATGGACATACATAATATATGGAATATGTACATTTATGACTTAACATCACAGTATCAAGTAACTAGCAACTCTGGTAGATTCCGCTCGCTTATTACGTAACTTGCAGTCAGCGCGCGACAGTGAATATTGCACGATATCTGCTGTCAAAACGAAAATTCGTGTAATAATTTATATAGTGGCAAATTAATGTGCAATAACTGAAAGTTTATTAGTTTGGTAGGCTCGGCACCGTTAATTATGTAGGGTTGATTAGTAAATAATAGTTATTTTGTACTTTTCAGTGTTTTTGGAACGAAGTTCTTTAACGCGGCTTGTGGGAGGGTTGAAATGGTAGAAATTGTCCCGTAAGGAGAAAGCGTTACGTGGGGCGGGACCCGAGCGTCGCGCGGCACTAGGTTTATGTTTTTGTTTTAAATCATACGTGAGTTATAAGTATTGTCTCGTTATTGCAATTAAGTTCCGAGAAATGGAAATTGCAGCTAAGGAATTTCGTTCCTGACGAGGGTCCTCCGACAGCACACGTTTTTTTTTTGAAGTCTGTTTAATTTTTTTTCAGTTTTTTGTGCAAAACAGGGTTTTTTTCTAGTTTTTTTTATTGAGATTATTTTTCAATTTTTTTTTCCATGTCTGAGGATTAAGGTAAAGAGTTGAATTAGATATCTAACCCAGTCTTAACAACCCAGTCTACACAAAAATCTACCGGGCGATATTGGTCACAACTAATTTTTTAAAGATTTTATTCTTCCTTTTACGGTCATAAAATAATGGATACGCAATCGTCATACATGATACCAATTTTTTATTACAATTAACTACCGGTCGCGCAGTGATCGCGTGGCTGTCGCTGTCTGCAAATTTTTAGGTAATAACCCCGCCGGTGTATACTTAATTTGATATACGTAAGTAAAATAGTTCATGCCATACTTCTAGTACCTACTCTATGAAGTTGCTCCGCGCAGGTGTAAAAGTCAAAGATAAGATATTTAAATCCATTCACAAATTTATTTAGTTATTTTAAGTAATGGTGCATAACCGTGTATTTCTTATATCTATATATTAATACGTGAATCGAAAACTTTAGTGGCCTTTTTATGAAAATTGCGCGAACGGAGGAGTGTGAAATTTGGTACACTTAAAGTTAATATGAAGGACTGGAGAAAGCTAAAATTTTTACGTAATATGTGTTACAAATAAATACATTAAATTAAATAAAACGTTCATTGTTTACGTTCATACTGCCATTGTCAAAAAGACTGTCAATGTCAAACTCATAATAGTTTGAGATCATATGTAATGTAACCTCCTTGGATCAAAGTCGCACAGAGTAGATTGTCGCCAAAGAGTTTATATTATAAGTTTATATTTACGGTCGACTTTCAACCACAGGGCGACCTCTAGTGCATATAAATACTAAGGAAGCGAAAGAAGTATGTAAGAACCGCGGTTTTTGACGCTCTAACCTCTGACTACACGTAAGGGATACAAGTACAACGTGTGATATGTATGAATGTATGCACGTATTCGTTTTATGCGAACCGTGAAACGCGCGCTTCGCTGGATGTAAATGAAAATTTTCTACCTAATAGTAGATTTTTGTTTGAAAAATGGTGAAGGGTCTATGGAAGTCACAAAATAAATATCCTAAAACCATCTATAAATGATTCCGCGTCGAATGATCACACTGATACGTTCAGTAGTTTTCACGTGACTGCGTGACAAAGAAAACTATTTTCATTCTATTTTATATATAGATATTGTAGAAAGGAATACTAAAATGGTACGGGCACATAGAAAGAATGGGTGAGGAATGAATGATGAAGAAAATCTACGGAGCGAAAGTGAGTGGTAAGAGAAGCCAAGAAAGACCAAGGCTGACTTACGAAGATCAAACAGCTAGTGTGTTAGCCGACGGCAATATCAAAAGCACTCGCATACCTAGGCGAAAATGTTTGAGGAGAATGATGAGATTGAAAAAAGTATGTAAGGACTGCGATGCTTGGCGCTCCGTCCTCTCTGACTACCCCATTAGGGATACAGCGTGAAGATATATGTGTTCAGATACGGTATTTATCATAATGCCAATATCTGTCTCATCAATATAATGAAGTAACTTAACAATATTCCAATATTTTTCCCTACTTTGGTGGTTGTCCAGGAGACAAAGCACTCAGTAGTTCAAGGGACAATTTCACTATACTTTTAAGGTTTATTGATTTCATGATAATACCTGTTCATAAGAGAACGTTAATCAACACGGATTCATAAACATGTAAATGTGCGATTACCTTTTATTTAGGATTGACGTTTCGAGCGAGTTGCGTCGGCCATGATCTCAAGCAAAACATCAAACAGTTTGCTTGAAACCACGGCCTATGCAACTTGGTCGAAACGTTAGGCCAAATTGAAGGTAGTTGCATTCAAATCCCGTTTTAGATATTCTATACTGTTATTAAAACCGTAAACTAATAAATGTAACGTAAGGCGGGTTTGAGTCTTTTTAACCGACTTAAAAAAAATCTATCTGATATCAATGATTCTTTTACCATTGGGTTCAGTATAGCTCCAAAGTGGTCCCATTTAAATTTCATTGATATTGAAACTTGGATTTCGAAGGTACACCAAGTATTCACAGCTGCTTATAAGCTTTTTTAATATTGATGATTCTTTGTATATCATTACTTTCCAAAATTAGAAAAGAAGTTAGTTGTAGACCTACCTTAGATATTTATTTATGTGAAGGTCAAATAAGAGAAATAAAAAACTTTAAAATAAAATTGAACCGAAAACCGATTTTTTGTCAAAAAATCGGTTTTTGCTAAAATTTTGCAAAAACCGCAATAACTATTGAACCATTGAAAATCGGTTAACATACAATGGGGGTTAAATGGATAGTTATTGAGGTCCCGTAACGTTGTGCATCTTTTAGTCCATGATCCCATTTACAACCTGTATAATTAAATTTGACAGTTGTTGATGTCGGTCCCAAATCAATGTGCAACAACAGAAAGTCTAGTTTGGTAGATGTGGCACCGACTTCAGTAACTATCAAATTTAATTATGTAGGTTTGATTAATAAAGGTTGTACTTATTTTGTACTTCTCAGTATTGAAGTCATTTTAATTTTGGACTTTTTGGCGGGAATGGGAGAAGTGAGGTTGTCATTTTATTTAGAATTTCTATTTTTTATATTTTGGGAGTTTTAAAGTACAAAAGTGATAGTATATTGTGTTCTGTGTAAGTGAAAAGAATGGAGTAAGTCTCATTAAAATGTATAGCTAAAGTTCTCGTGCTCTTCCAAGAAGTCCTATAAAATTTCAGTAAAGTCTACTATCACTTTACTGGAGGAGTTTTACGATTACGACTAATAAATACAATACGTGAAATTGGCAAATGCACTAATCTGTGCGCCATTAACAAAAATAAAAAAAAAAAATTTTTTCTGTTAATTAATTATTTACTCAGTGTATGAATTTCTGTTTAATTTGGTTATATTTATGCATAAACAGTATTTCAGTTACGTTGTAAAAGTACTAAATACCTAATGAGGAATAACTGCTTGAACAGAAAAGGACTTCTTTATTTGGTGCGTTGTTAGTTCTCACCGCCAATGACAGGGCGTTCAGTAGAAAACTTTGGTAAGACCCTGATCCGTTACCAATAAACTGCCAACTAATCCACAAGTACTGAAAGTTCCACTTTGTGTCGAAAGCCCTTTGTGTCGGCACCGAACAAACAAGTAATGTCGTTACTACTATGTACTAATCTATTTCTTTTTGTAATTTCATGAACTTTGTCAATCTAGAATACATAGTACTTAGGGTGTAAACGAGTTTTTGGTGCGAACCTGCAGTGGGGACTTACATCATGAAAGCAAAACAAAAGAAAACGCAGATAAAAAGATACTCTGTGAAAGTTAATGTACCTAAGTGTAATTAAAAAATAATAAACTCGGTTAGCTTAACGAGCACCGAATCTTTTAGTTTAGTTAGTAATTCACTAAATTAGTTGACCGAGTCTGCTCTGGTATATCCTGAGGATGTTTCGTTGAGAGGCGAAACGCGTGTTGATTGGTGGTTTTTGGAGTTTAAGCGGAAAATAGCTAAAGATTTTAGGAATTCATCACATGAAATGGATTTCCGCAAAGTAACACCTGAGTCTATACAATATCTTATTAATTAATTATTATTGGATTTTTTAAACAATGAGAAGCTTCACTTCTGTTGGGTGTGTCCCGTGACACCACATGCTTAAATTTTTTACAACTTTACACACCTAAACAAGATGAAGATGTTGGTAAGGCGAGTTTCGGGATCAAATATAATTTGTCAGTTAATAGAAGTGTACTTTAAAATAAAAGATAAAGGTTTCAAGAAAAGTGTAAATTGAAACGATAATATTATAACTAACAGTATGTAAACTTCAGCAGTTGAATCATCTAACAAACGCATTGAAAAGTTATTTTGAGAACCGTTTAGTACCATTGGAAGTCTGTTAATGTTGTAATTATGGAACTAGTGTCAGCGCAATATAGTTAGAAACTTATTACTAAAGTTCGCTAAATGTTTTCACCCTTTGCTTATTTATCCCTGGCTGTAATTTGAATTTCTGTTTAATTAAGTTACAGAGCACATAGTTTCATGCTTGTCTAGTTTTTATTAGTAAATGTTCAAAATAAAAGAAGTCGTTCAAGCAAATGCATTTACAAGGCATTTTTGATCGCCAAATCTACTACCCATTCTTCATGTATTCCACAGACCAGTAAAAGCTATAGACAACGCTTATGAGAACACCTGCAACTGCCGGTAGTTTAGTAATATATTGCTCAAAAGGAGACCACGCCCACAGGTCTCCGCCTATCGACTACACGAGTATTCAACGTCCTATCTCGACGTGACCAATCAAATCACAGCACACCGTCCCGCGCTCCGTAAGATTTTGACACGTTTGCTTTCAGTACAAAATTGTTTATATATTTTCTAATAATAATAATCGTCTAAGAGCGTGTCAGATAGGCATTGAGTTTTTTGTCGCTACCCACTACCCCTGATATTAATTTCTCAAGTATCCTCTAATTTGTGATAAATTCCCAAAATCTTTAGCTATTTTCCGCTCAACCTCCAAAAACCACCAATTGACACGTGTTTCGCCCCTCAACGGAGCGATGTCATCCTCAGGATATACCAGAGATAGGATTCGGTCAGCTAACCAGCACCGTATACCGAAGAGATAGGATTCGGTGCTGGTTAGCTGACCGAATCCTATCTCTGGTATATCCTAAGCATGCTCCGTTGAGGGGCGAAACACGTGTCAATTGGTGGTTTTTGAAGTTTGAGCAGAAAATAAAGATTTTGGGAGTTTATAACATGAAATGGAGATCCGCAAACTAACACCTGAGTCTATACAATATCCTTTGATTAGTTTCTTTTTTGTCACACATAACTTAGGATTCTGTAGAATTTGTAGAAAAAATTAAATCGGGTCCAGAATCTGTTTATTTTAATTATAATAATGGTGGTGAAAAACTACAACAGATTAACGCGGATTACTACTTTGTTTAGTACTAGAGAGAGAAATGCACTTATTATTTATTATAAGTTATTTGTTTAAAGTTAAATAGTGGGAATGAACTGTGTCTCTATAACTTCCAACGCTGGACACCGACAATACGAACTTGTGAAATCACAGTACGATAATGATGAGGAATTGAAAGGTTGAACTCCTATATTTCTCAATAAAATTAAATATATTCTTACTATTGCGTTCATATGGTAATTTATAGTGAAAATAATTTGTAAAATAAAATATTATAAATAAATATAATTTAAAAGAATGTCGAAACCTTTATCTCTTATGCCTCCGTAAGTCCAGTCTGTCACAGCTAATTTGATGTGACGTATAAAATTATTTCCCAATGTTCTACCCGTTTAGCATTTAAAAATATCCATAGAAGAATTAAAGAAGAGGCAAATCGAGAGTTCGAACTGGACTTTACATTCCATCCCACCCCTGTCTCTGCAATTGCTGCACTGGAATTTTAAAATTTAAAGTATTATAAAGCCTAAGATTACAAGAAAACTATAGCGAAAGTGCTAGTCAAGCTCTATTATGGGTATTGTATTGTGTCTCCAACTACCCTCTGAGACAATATCTCGTGGTTCGGAATTAAGGGATATTACGGGGGCTGAGGAGTGGAAATATGTAGAATTGAACCACGAGTGTACGCGGACATTCTTGTATTTTCGAGTGGAACATTGGTATGTAATTTGTATCAAATGCAAAGGACAAGTAAAGGCGATGTTACTCGTGTCTGTGGTATAAAGAACGAATATCTGTCGAAGTCGATTCATTTCCACTGATTGTTACCATTTTATAAATATTCTAGGGAAGATATTTAGCCAATTTTCAACTATGTATTTTAATTGCATCATCATCTCAGCTATAGAAGTTCTACTGTTGGAAGTGAGGCTTCCCCATTTATTACCTAAATTAATGAACCTGTGCCGTTTGGTTTCACCGATTTCCTGCAACTTTGATTAGGTCATCAATCGACCTTGCGGGGGTCCGACACGGCGTCTTCCGGTCAAGAACCTTATTTCCCCAGCGATTATCGACACTTCGTGCTGTGGCCTGTCGATTGTCACTTCAGCTTACTAATCCTCAAAACTGTCGGTTACGCTCATTTTAATTTAATGTTTGAAATATGCTAAGCTATAGTGTGAGCAGCTGCTAAGCGCAGCGTTGCGGTTATTTGTACCTAATTCGTACACGAGGATGCGCGCACACCGGCTACTGGCCGTGCCAGCGGCGCGCTCGCTTTCGCGCCAACACTCGCCCGTGCCGCGCGCACTAGCGTTGCTCAACTCCTTGCCCGCACGAGCACCGCAATGTGACTTATTTGTGATGGAGATCGATAGCTTGATTGACGAATGCAAAAAAATGCTGGAGAGTGACGGTGTGACTTTGTAACATTTTGATGTAATAACTGTTAAGTTACAAATTTATTGTAAAGTAAATAAATAAATGCCAATTTTAAAAACTACGCTATTGATCCTGCTGCTTTTATTTATTATAACTCATGATCATGAATATGTTTTAAGTGTCTTTCTATGGAATTCAAATGCGTGACACAGACATATTTATTTATAAAACTGTACATACTCTTTTATTATTTACGAAGCTACCAATTCCGATCCTTTAACACACATCTCTTTCTTCTAAAGTAACGAAACGGCGGACATCAAAGATGCCGACCCGAATGAGGTCGGGTAAGCTACGAGTATATCTCTCACAATGGCTGTTGTATCGGAGATGTACCGATAGATTGCCTTACCTTGTTTACTCGTGAAATATAAAACTTTATCTCGTTTTTTTCTTGTGAAAATATTTTATTTATATCTATGCTGTTTTGAATCAATATTTCATTTAATTCTTGTCTTAAAACTGCAAAATAAAGAATGGTTTTTAATACTGAAGTGGAGGCCCAGATTGGGCGCCAAAATTTTTAAGCTCGCTGTCGACAAAGTCAAATATTTTTTACATACATACATATCTTCACGCCGTATCCCCAACGAGCTAGAGGAGAGGACGAGGATAAATTTTGTTACTAGTGGTCTACCTTAATGATTTAAACTATTAGTTTGGAGGTTTTCAAAATTTAATGGTTAATAGTAATAATCTATAGAACAAAATTGAGTGGTAAAAGAAGCCAAGGAAGATCAAGGCTGACTTATGAAGATCCAATAGCTAGAGTGTTAGCCGACGGAAATGTCAAAAGCAGTCGCATATCTAGGCGAGAATGTGTGAGGAGAATGATGAGATTTGAGGAAGCGAAAGAAGTATGTAAGAACCGCAACGCTTGGCTCCGTCCTCTCTGACTACCTCGTTGGGAATACAGCGTGAGGATATGTAGTTAATAAACAGTAACAAAATACGAAGTAAATCTTACACAGTGGAATAGAAGTTTTGGAAAAGGAGATCGTTAATGCTATGTTTTAATGCACAAATTTTATTATGAATGGTTCGGAAGGTAAATCCCAAGGAAAACTTTGTTACTTTGTTATTAAATTTGCCAGGTACATGCAATATTTCCGACAATATTTCTTCAAGTATGCCGTAACTTAATAAATATCTCACGAACCATAACCGCTACACAATTAACCAGAAATTATATTCAATTTAAAATATACCAAATTTTGTTGAATGTCTTCATTATTTTTTAATTCGTATATTTTTTACTTGTTTGGTTTAACTACAATTTTTATATGAATTAAATCCAACGTCGATAATTTGATACATCACTTCCACTCTACGACTCTACTGCTTGAAGTTCCGTTCAACTGCGGTTCTAGAACCACACCTAGCTCACATGCACGTTGACGCTTATTGACGTACTTACAACGACTAATGAATAAACAATCGAATGATTTAATACTGTGAAATAATTATAAGTTCAGTAATAAAAAAATTGATACTCAATTTAATATTGGATTATAGAATCTCGAATCAAAATTAAAACAAAAACCAGTCCTTATTGCTCTACATTTAGATTTGAATAAAGAATAACGACAAACTCATACTATCTCACTCATGATATTTTACGGCGCATACCAACAACTAATAGTGGTGACTTTTTGACGGGAACGCGAGAAGTGAGGTTGTTATTTTGTTTAGATTTTCTATTTTTTACATTTTTTGAAGTTTTAAAGTACAAAAATGATAGTATATTGTGTTTTAAAGTTCTGTGTAAGTGAAAAGAATGGAGTCGGTCAAAATAAACATGTATAGCTGAAATTTTCGCGCTCTTCCAAGAAGTCCTATAAGACTTCAATAAATTCTGCTATCACTTTAGAGAGGAGTTTCACGATAACGAATACAATACGCATACAATACGTGACGTTGGCAAATGCGCTAATACGTTGGCAAAAAAAAAACAACCAATGGAAGACAAGAACTTTTCGCGCATAATTATGATGCGTTATGATTGGCTAAAATGTTTTCGCATTTATAAAAGATATCGGTTAGGTTAGGTTAGTACAGAATTTTTTCCCTTCCCAGAAACAAAAAAATGACTTGCCCAGGTATATCGTTGAATTAAAGTGTACTATAGGTACCTGTTCCGCGTACTGAAACCTGTCTCAGTTAATGACATTCCCTTCAGAATAAATTCCCGTGATGAACAATGTAGTTACTTAAGGCGACGCATTGGCAAACATTAATTTAATCTAAAATAGACCTTCTGCTGTATGCGACAAACGTGCGCGCGCTAGCTTACGAAAAATACGAAAAAACCTTTATTTTCATTTATTTTAAAAACTATAATTAATTTTAAAAAATCCAACTCATTTTGAAGAATATGTTTAGATGAAACTATAGAAAATATTTAAAGTCTCTGTTTTAAAAAAGGTTCCTTTGAAATTTTTTTTGTGTTACAAAAGTTAACCAATCGTGTAACGCAACTGGCAAAATAAAGTCAATGAAATGAAGAATCAGGTTACCAAGTATCACTTTCATACGTTTTGTAGTCACTTAGAAAAATTGAGATCCCTGCCGTCAAAAGTTCCAATGCGTCGCCTTATGTTTTAAGCCTTCATGAACATACTGTATGATCTGTCAATATTATGTTTACCTTACTTGTGTATCATCTATCTAATACGAGTCTGATCACTGATCAGTCTTGAAAGTCAAGTATTGTTTATAAAGAATGGACGAATGTATAAAGCATCTCACATGACCCCACCGCCGCGATCGTGACGACTTTACTACCATTAAACTATACCAGCTATACTCAACCTTTTTTTCTTTCGACCACTTATAGTAGCGTATGCCTATTTCAAGTGCATCATAATACGATAAAAAAAAACAATAAGAGACATAATAAGTAGTATTCATGAAATAAAAAAAAATGGTGTCCATTTTGAAATAACATTGTCTAGGTCAAGCGTGTGTTTACTTCATGCTACTCGAAAAACGTCATCCAGATGTGAATCCTAAGTCAATTTCTTTATATATTTTTTGCATACTTGATTTGTAGGTATGAACGAGGATTCACAAAAATAACGTTGCAACTAATGTAAGCAAAAATGCATGCTTTCATGCTTTCTTGGTATTTTTTTTAATTTTTCGGGCTACTTAATAAAGCCAGTGGGCCGTAGGTTGAGTATGGCTGATTCAACCAATAGATTAGCTCGCCAATAGCGTGCACGCGCTCTCTCGCGGGTCTCCCAACACTATACGCTAATGGGGTTTCATTGCGTTCTCGCCATTTTCACGCTTGAAATAATCTCTTTTATGTGCGTGCGGATTTGTAAACGTATTCTATATTTGATCGCAACAGCACCCTCGATGATTTAAGGCTATTAAAATTATCTTATAATGCCTTTAACTTGAACAAACTTTTACATTTTGAATAAAAATTTTAAGAACAGGGAAAGTCACGACTCATTATTACTGATGTTCTTTTTTTAAAAAAAGTTGAACAATCTTGTTTAAAATACAGAGAACGTTGCGTTATTTGCCTTCCGCAGACGAATATCATATAAATGAAAATAAAATCTATTCAGAACTCCGGAATATCATTTATTAAGGTCACCGCGCTATGTGAAAAAAAACGGTTTCGAATAACCTTTTATAAAAAACAGTTTGTTAAAAAGAAACAAAATGAGGAAAGGAATACTTAGATGGTTCGGGCACATAGAAGGGGTAAGCGATGAAAGACTGACGAAGAAAATCTACAGTGTGAATGAGTGGTAGCAGAGGCCAAGGAAGACAAAGGCTGACTTATGAACATGAATAGCCAGAGTGTTATAGCTGACGGAAATGTCAAAAGCGCTCGCAACCTAGGCGAAAATAGAAAATAGGCGACGCTTGGCGGCGCTCTGTCCCGTCTGAGTACTCCATTAGGGATTGTGATAGAATTTCTTCTGGTTGCGTGACATCTGTCGGAGTAACCACTATTACAGTATTTCTTTTCGGTCTTTTCATGATGGTAAATAATACTGCGGACTATGTGGTAGATGGTATATTAGTACTGTTTCGGCTCTGTCGTTCACATCTCATGCATTCTACTATATTTACAAACTATTCTATACTCATTATCTACGTGATATTACTGTAATCTCTTCACAACGATCCAGACATTGAATGTGCCGAAAATATTGTGTCAGCATATTAAGCTGGAATAGGGATACAGCGTAAGAATATGTATGTATGTAACATTTAAAAGATTCTTTTTAATATATAGGGAAATATTGTCTTACCTATTCAAATATAAGGGAAGAAATTCAATGATTGCGAGTTTGTAGTTATATCATATTTTTATGCCGTTACAGACTTAAATTCGTTGCGGGTGTCCATGGGCGGCGGTGGACACTTTCCATCGGTGATTCGCTTGCTCGTTGGCCCCCTCCACTATAAAAAAAAATTGATTTGGAGAGAAAGGGAAGACCTGTCTTCAGCTGCAAAGTTATAAGCTTAATCCGACTTATATTTTTGTGGTGATTTCATGACCCAAATACAACATATTGTGATATAGAATCCTCGGTGCAAGAGTCCGACTCGCACTTGGCCAGTTTTTTCGATAACTGTAGTAATCAAGTCAGTTTTTGTTTCTTCTGAAAAGAAACAATGTGCGCACGCCCCTATGGCATGATGCTCCTGATAAATAATAGATTTATTTTGTGAACGCACACTCTGGTTCAATTCTTCCAATTCTACTGCTCAGAATTTATATACAATACTTGTGTACAACGCGATAATCACATTGCGAAGTTTATTTGAAAAGCATTAACATCTGATCCAGACACGTTTAAGCTAGTGTTGCAACGAATAGTATATTTTTAAATCCGAATACCGAATATTCGACTAAGAGCGTGGCCGAATAATTCAGCCTGAAATTGGCGAGCAAACCGGATTGTTGCAAGGATCGCGCGCCCTGATTAATGATTGGACTGTTGTCACTACGCTTCGCTGATCGGGTTAATTCTGGACAGCGTTTTGTTTTTTTAGGTTATAACAACTTTGGAACAGCATGAATTATAATTTAAATTTATGCCATATGAATGATGTTTGTATATGAAGAAAGTAATTGTTTATTTCACCTCAGTTTCAATTCAACTTTCAAAAACTTAATTGCATTTTGGTTTGCAAATATTAAGTGGGTACTTAGTTGATTTTCTTAGCGTTTACTTAATAATGACTAAACTGCATAATATATAGAGGAAAGTTTCATTTCTACTGTTACCTTTTTTGACCTCTTAGAAAAATGACTTTATTACGTTATTCTTTAACCTTTTAGAAAAAAAAAGCAAATAATTGCGCTGTCGAGAACTTAGAATACGTGTTCAGTAATAATAAAAGTTACTGTGTTTCTTGCTACTTTTTGCGTTTTTAGATATTTGGTATTCGGCCGAGTAATGATTCGATCCGGCCGAATAGTAAAAAATAAGCCGAATACCGAATAGTAATCGAATATTCGTTACAACTCTAGTTCGAGCCAATTGGGGAGACATTTAAATTCGTTGTAGGCTATGACCTGTACGTGACCTTGAGATCGAAACGCCTCAACGGAGAGAAAATATTTTCTTCCTTAAAATAAGAAGGACTATCCTTACTTTATTGCCAAATTCTCAACACGTTTATGACGCATAAAGCTGTTATTAGCCTCCACTGAATCCCGTCTACTCAGGTTTTAGGGTTTCTTCGGAAATGGAACCTATCAGCAACATACTATAAAGCAAGTTTTCTTAAAAGGTAACCTCATTAGATGATGTAAGTATCATGCGAAAAATATTTTGAGTTTAACGTGAATTGTAGCCAGTAAAGACTAAACCACTTCGTTGATGGTATTATTACATTTTAATTTTATTGCCAGAGTCGAGGGCCTATTGCACTTTCCTTTGCTTGTCTTCCGACCCAACGAATTCAAACCATTACTATTATTTCATCTTATAGAAATATGTGCGGCGTTACCCTTGAGGACAGGATAAGCAATGATGAGATACGCAGTATGACAGGGTTGCATGACAGTGTTTAATAACACTGTCAAAATAAAGAAAAGAATGCTTAGATAGTTCGGCTACATGGAAAGAATGGGTCATGAAAGACTGACGAAGAAAATCTACAGAGTGAAAGCGAGTGGTAAAAGAAGGCAAGGAAGACGAAGGCTGACTTATGAAGATCAAATAGCCAGAGTGTTAGCTGACGGAAATGTCAAAAGCACTCGTATGTATACCTAGGCGAAAATATGTGAGGAGTATAATGAGATTTGAGGAAGCGAAAGAAGTATGTAAGGACTGCGAAGCTTATTGCCCCGTCTTCTCTGACTACCCCGTTAGGGATACAGAGTGAAGATACATATGTGTATATTTCATGTTCATGTTCCATACCCAATCTTTTTATTTGTTCTAGATAGATAGTGTTTTATTTTCGGGCACACTGTCGCATACCAACAAGCGAGTGCCCAGGCGTACATCTATTTCTGTTCAAAAAAATCCACATAATCGATATTGGATTGAGTCGGACACGTAGGGATTTGTAACTTTTTTTTCTTAGGTAATCTATTAAATTGTGAGTTTTCATAGTTACGGTGTGTACATATATCTATCGGACAATGTCACAATCTTTCTCTTTTATACCAATTTCACTGACACTCGATACTCAAACAAATTGATAGTCCAAAAAAAATACAGAACTTTAAAGTTTAAAAGCTTATAAACTTTTCAACTTTCGCGTTGCATTATAAAATATCTAAAAGGGGAAATTTCGATCGAGTTTCGACTGAGTTGCATCGGCCGTGGTCTCAAGCAAACTGTCGCAGCAAGTTTCACTCCGTGTCTGAAGTAGACGTTTTGTAGTAAAAAATTGGTATCATGTATGACGATTACGTATCTATTATTCTGTGACCGTAAAATGCACTTTTCGCGGTAGATTTAGCGCCACTATACAAATCACATTACACAAATTCTCGTTTTGACAGCAGATATCGCGCGATATTGGCTATCGCATGCTGACTGCAAGTTACGTAATAAGCGCGCCGGTCGTGTAGTGATCGCGTGGCTGTCGCTGTCTGCAGATTTTTAGGTAATAACCTCGCGGGTCGGATCCATGTTTTTGTACAAAAAAATGACTCATGTACTGTGTATGAATATCGGACCAGTGACTCTCGAGTTATAAGCACACAAACGGACAGACAGAGAGATGTCTGTTATAAAATATATACACATGTAGATGTATGTACATATATTATGTGTAAAGGTTCCAATATCGGCCATCAAAAGTTTTGATGTTCAATAAAAATGTTGAGAAGATTTCGATAAAGTTTTATGTTACTTTACCTTAGAATACTAAGAGATCAACTTTATATTTTGTTGGTGGTTGAAATGAACTTCAAAGAAAGATAAAATATTGTCTATAATAAAGAAGGGTGGAAACTGGCTTATAGAGTTCCGACACGCGGTTCCGTAGTCATTTTGTACAAAGTAAAATTGCAAGAAGGTAAAAGGTATTGGGTCCGAAATACCCGTAACAATTTTTTTTTCATTTCTGAGTGAGTTATCTAAGTAAATATTGAATATGTTATAAAATATGATACTGAACTGTACTATACGCGAGTTCGACTTACTCTTAGACAAATATTTAAGTTACCTATTATTGTGCCTATATAAATAAAATTAACGCGTCTGTCTGTGACTTCGAAATAAAGGCTTTTTCTTAAGCTTATATGATTATTTGCCCGAAACAAAAATCTAAACATGCTTTTTAAAATTTTTGTCTATCTCTGTTTGATTGCGCGGGCTAATCTCCGAAACGGCTGAGCCGATTTTGATGTGACTTTCATTGCCAGGTAGAGAAAGTAATCTAGGCTACATTTGTACCGGAAAATTACTAATTCATCGCGAGTGAACCCCGAGTCACTTAATATATTTTTCCGTAGTATCACTAACTCGATGCGATTAAAATCAACAATCTCATCAATAAATAACACAGTATATGTCTGTGCACATATTTTATTAACCCACAAACGGTCGTACAATAAATACCAGCCGACATTCTCTATTGTGTCCCGTAATCAACATGTCGGGTCTTCCGACCGTCGCGCGCCGCGCGCCGCGCCGTGGGAGGAAGGGGGTGAATCTGAAAGTGGGGTAACAACGCAGATTATTGAATGGGGTGAACTTGACATAATATGTTTTACACCGAGCACTATCAAAATACATACAACATATATATATCCAAGATATAGTCAAATCAATGTGCAACAACAGAAAGTTTATTAGTTTGGTTAGCTTGGGATCGACTTCAGTAACTGACAAATTTAATTATATAGGTATGTGTATCGTACTTATAAAGTTATTTTTATTGTACTTGAGTTTGATTAGTAAAGGATAGTTATTTTGCACATTTCAGTGTCTTTTTTTGAAATCAATTTTTTTTCTTAAAGTTTTTTTTCTCTCTTTTGAGTCACCTAATTTGCCCTAATTACATTTGGCCTAAATAAATATCTAGGGCAAGTCTACAATTAACTTCTTTCTAATTATGGAGCGCAACGACATACAAGAGAATCATCTATATAAATAAACGTTAGATGTAGATCGCGTTATTTGGTAAATCTTCGAAGTCCAAGCTCCAATATGCACTTCTAAACTCGCAAAAAGCGTCTCCCACCCTCTTACTTTTAAGCTATATGGAAAATTCTGAAAAAATGTAGGTAGTAGCACTCTCAATAATAATTTTTTCGAATAAGGTTGTTGCGCAGTTATTGAGATATGAGATAATTTTGGTTACGTAACACCGCAGACATAACCTTGTTTTTCTCGGTGTCATAAGGAAACTTCATCAAATACAAACTTATTTTTGCTGCCAATTAAACTAATATTGCGCATCCCTATTACGGGATCCCTTCACTGTGCGTAGTCTGATTCACACTTGGTCATTTTTTCTGACTTTATATTTTCGGCTTTGCTTTGATTAATCAATCATAAGCATGAGTAATCAAATCAGGTAGGACTTCTCGTTACAAGGTAATAATTCATCCCACGTTCGCTGCGTCATTCTCAAATAACGAGACAATCTAAACAGACTGCCTGTCCACTTATTTCACACTTACAATGAGAGTGATGGGAAGAATTTTACCAGATGTTTGGTCCAAGAATGATCACAGAAGCGGGGACTGCACAATATGAAAAAGTCACATAAAATCACATAAAATTCAAAGCTGAGAGAAGGCTTGCAAAGAATCGCTAGCAAATGCCAACCATATTAGGTATTGGTTTATAAGCCAATGGAACCCAAATAGAGTTCCATAGTCTAAACGGCAACCGACTCTTTATATTTTTTAGTTGTAGTATATATAGATATGCGCATACACTGTCTCGTATGTTAAATTGAATTAGTTTAATTTTTAGACGTGGTAGAGCCATGCTGCATTGCAGCACCAATTGGGCCGGGTCGCCCGGTGAAATACCACCCTCTCACAGACTATCGGCGTGAAATAACAGCATCTAATGCTGTTGTGTTTTGTTCGGTGAGTCAGAGTGCCGGTAGCCTCCCCATCCTTTCTCTTGTTTACCTAAAGGCCGGCAACGCACCCGTGATTCTCCGGACGTAGCGGGTGTCCATAGGCGGCGGTGGTCGCTTTCCATCAGGTAACCCGCTTCCTTGTTTGCCTCCTTTTCTATAAAAAAAAATTTCGACATTGTCTTTGTTTTTATTTGTTCAGCTTCAATTGACGTAATCTATATACAATATATAATAAGAATAAGATGTAAGAGTAAGATGACTCCGAAACGGTGGACCGATTTCGATTAAATTTTCAGGGAATCTTCAGATTGGCCTAGCGGGTGTTCCTGTTAAGTTTGGTAGCGATCGGATCAGTAGAATTTTTTTTTGTTTTTTTTTTGCAGTATCAAAATAATTATAAAAACTGTTTAATTTATTTTAATTTCAACTAACGCCCAGTGAAATGGGCCGGATTTGCTAGTATTTTATAATTACAATATTTATAAATCTAGCGCATACGCATGTACAGAAGAAAGAATCACACGCAAACTTATGGTGTTGTTTTAATAAGATAACTCGTATAGTTTAATTTCTAACCAATGTTATACGTTTGATAGCAATTTTAAATGGCCTTTTCGTTTAATAGGCGAATTATTATTAAGTTTTATTGAAAAAATCGTAGTTGAATAAAATTTTCTAAACTTTGGGATAATCTATCACGCCTTCAATATTCTGTGCTATTAATTTCATCTTTATTTTTAGGCAACATTATATTTTTTTATGCATGATCTCATATTGATTCTCCATTAAAAACAGACATACTGCGATAATACATCTATTTGTACTGTTAATGGAAGTTACCTACATTTGAAGTTTTGCTAACTCTGTCTGACCGTACCAACTATAAAATAAATGATTAAATTAGAAAACCAGAATACTAAAATAATCTTCTCTACGCATGCGTTTACTAATGTACTAGTTATAATAAATTATAAAATGATATTCAAAAAATGATACAGGAATTTCTTGTCGACTTCTCAGTGCCGCTTTTTCTGAACTGACGTAATGACGGTAGTTTGAAGTTAATGTCGATTGCAATACTGCCGCTATGTGTGGCCGGAGAGAGACAGTCTACTAGAGTAGTCTAGTCAGAAATAGTCTTGACTCCTTACAGTAAATAGAACCATAAACGGCTCCGTTCGAAGATCAAGCATTTGTCGATCGCATCTCTCGAACGAAGTCGAAAAAATGACACTGCGCATTGAAATGATGTCATAACTAGGCAACTCGCGGTTGAGATAATCAGGTCTATATTTACCTACAAAGTATGGACGAAATCTCGGAACAAATAACATTAAAAGAAGCTACATTTTTGGTCGCAATTTCTTAAATCGATTTTAACATCTGTAATTTATGGATCGAGTCTCCCATTTCCCGCTTTTCAGCGACAAACAATAATCTGAAATCTGTACAAAACTTAGATATTAATTTTGCAATTTTAGGTATATGCATCTATTCTGTAGTTACATACATATCTTAACGCTGTGTCCCCAACTGTGTCAGAAAGGACGGAGCACCAAGCGTCGCGGTCCTTAATTTTTTTTGTTTCTCCCTTTTGAGTTACCTTGGCCTAAATAAATATCTGGGACAGAGTTGCAATGAATTTCTTTCTAAGACTGGAGCGTAACGATATACAAGAGAATCATCAATATAAATAAATGTTATAACCAGGTCGCGTTATTTAGTGTATCTTCGAAGTCCAAGCTCCAATACCGGTGAAATTTAAATGGGACCACCTCTGAAGTATGACCTACTAAACAAAAAAATAATCATCGAAATCGATTCATTATTGGCGGAGTAATCGCGTAACAAACATACAAAAAAAAGCATACAGTCGAATTGAGAACTTCCTCCTTTTTTTTGAAGTTGGTTAAAAATGTCATACGCGATATGACAGTGTTATTGTTAAGATGAAGGAAATAATGTTTAGATAGTCAGGCACATGGAAAGTATGAGTGATAAAAGATTGACAAAGAAAGTCTACAGAGCGAATGCAAGTGGTAACAGAAGCCAAGGGGAAGACCAAGGCTAATACGAAGATCAAATAGCCAGAGTGTTAGCTGACGAAAATTTCAAAAGCACTCATATACCTAGGCAAAAATGTGTGAAGAGAATGATGAGATTTGGGGAAGCGAAAGAAGTATGCAAAGACCGCGACGTTTGGCGCTCTGTCTTCTCTGACTAGCCCATTAGGGATACAGCGTGAAGATATGTATGTATAATTTGTTACAGTTGGACCTTATGCGTAGGGAATAAGGTCGATTTTTGGTGGAACTCGAAACATAACTTTTAGTGCTTATATCTCGAGACCTAGGCTTTATCGAGTTATGACCTAAAAACGCATTGCTAGGTTTAAGGCCTACTATCGAATGGTATAAGTCAAATTAAGAAAGAAGAACTAAGTTGCACCTCGAATATTTCCGAGCGATGACGTGTCATGTACCTATGACTCATGCAAACAGGCGGCGTCGAGAACAATGTCGAATTACCGTTAGCGAGCGTAATTCACTAGACAGTTCCACCCTCTTTTTAGCCGACTATAAATAGAGCTCCGTGTCCGCCGCCGAGTCAGTCTTTCTCAACTATCGTTCGGAGCGACATATCGAGGCGACATCAAGGCGAATTACGAAGACCACTACGACGACTACTGCGACGACCTTGGATAGAAGAACTCTGCGATTCGGGAACGTTGTTATTGAGTGAAGCATGTACCTTCGGTGACTACTACGCGAGTACCTACTTCGAGGGCGACTACGAAGATTAGGAACCGCCGTAATTAGGTTCGCGTGTTCTTGGCATCTACTTGTACGAAGAAAAATAGACTCTTAGCACCCTTAACCGGCATCTTATTACCCTCAGCTCGTAACAATCATAAAAAAAAAAAATCATAAAAAAAATCTATTATTTCATTTCATTCATTTACACGTGTAAATTTAAACACTGCTTATTCATACATGCATAACTTTCTCGCTACATTTCTTCGTGTCACTTGTTAGTAAAGATTCATAAGTATGGTAATATTATTCTGAGGTCAGATAATAATAAATTAGTTCAAAAAATTACAGACACAACTCTATGACAAGAAAAATTCTTTCATCGGAGACGCAAAAAAACTATATCTCAAGTGTCAAATCGTTATTTAGCTCACAAAACATCGCGACATCTTATTTCGTGTGTTAAAGACATGGGCCCGGCGCGGCAGCCGACATGTCCTTTATTGCTTACGTGCTCAGTTTGTTCAAGGTTCCTGCCGCCCTACCTAAATGAAGCTCATTTTGTTTGCCGCCAAACAAAATGGCTACTTGTTACTGCCGCCTTACTTTATAAATGGCGCCCAGCATGGGACCGTGTTTGATATAGATTTCTGTGATATTGCCAAGGAACTTAATTAGAAAAAGTAAGCAAATTCTTTATTCAAATTATTATAATATAAGAAATAAAATGTTTCCTAATATGGATTCGATTCCCGGTCAGGTCAATTTATACAGTTGAAGTAATTGTTTGGAACACTGAGATATTGTCTGCTTTCATTTATTTTTATAATTAACCCCGGAAAGAAAAATCGGAAAAATGTGAGTAGATCTCACTCTTTGAGGGTTTCATGCAAATTTAGGTAATATATTTAGATATTTGTACATATATATTTGTGTTTAGATAGTTTATCTATTCTAGGTGTTAAAGACTGTATAAGAATAGAGTCGGGGATGATGAAGAAAATGCAAGAGAACCAGACACGACCGATTTATTCCGTAGATACAAAAAAATATATAACAAAAGCGTAGTAAAAAAATGGCAAATATTTTAAACTGTAATTCTAATTTAAAAATAATATAAAGAAGAAAAATAATATAAAAGTGTGTGTGTGTCAGCTCCAACGCACGACTGGAGTTTACAGGTTTTTCCCATATTTTATATACTTTTATTCACTTCACTGTATACCACTGGTTCCCAAACTTATTTTGTCTGCTGAGTCGAGAGCTCATGCAGTCGTTGTCTAAGATGCCTCCTAGCTAAATGAAATTACAAATCACCCCCCAGGCCTCTACACAACGCCCCCATTTTTTTTCTGGGTCTCTTACCGCCCCCCTTTAGGCCTGCAGCGCCCATAAGGGGGCGTTATCGCCCACTTTGGGAATGGATGCTGTATACAATAATATTAAATATCTATATTAATAGATATAAATAAGTAAAGTAAAACTTTAAAATCAAAACATAAATTGATCGTTGCTATTCGTATAGGTACAGTAAATAGTAAATACATGCGTCAGCTGTCGCACACAGGCGCCCATACTCTGTACACGTCGACTGTATACAAATATACACATACTCGTACATGATTTCAAAGTGAAAGGTGCGCAAGGTACGTTGCGCAGAAAACGTAACGGTTTTATTTATTCCTAAATTTAAATTACAAAAGTCAAGTGGTTCATTTTCGGGTAACTGTGTTCGTTTTTAAAATAAAATTCCTCAAGAAATTACTCAATTAACGGAAAAGAGATTTAAACTTGTCATTAAACGCACACTGATTGGAAAAGCGTACTACAAAATTAGCGATTTCATTGAAGACACAATAATAGACTGGAAACGATCCTCTCTGCATGCATTTACTGGCTTTATCGATATTTTTAAATAACTATTGTAAAATGATGTTGAAAAAATGATACCTAACTTTCTTGTCGGTTCTTCTCAGTATCCAGGTTTTCTTTTCGAACCGAACTAAAGCAGATTTGACGTTCAAAAATACCTTGCATTTGGGTTTACTTGAATAAATTGATTTGACTTTGACTTTGAACGCTTGTAAAAATTTACTCATAAAATTTCCATAAAGGGGGCCTTATATGAAAATCGATTCTTAAGGAGTAAACTCCAAAAAGAGGTGCATCTCGCACATGATATAAAAAAGAGATGCGTCTTGCACACTAGGAATCGAGAATCGCGACGATTTTTACCTATTCCACTATGCTAGAAATCTGATAAAAGAAAATGTTATTTTGTTCATTCGTTTTTATTTTCTAGCAATTTTATTATTTGGCGCTTACATTAATTAATGCACACCCTCTTATACTTTCTCTTTTTTTCCACGCACGAATGTAAATAGCGCTGCCATTCGCGTTCTCGTCAGTTGCTGTCATGAAGCACTTAACCTATAGAGCCGAAATATCGGACGTTCCTACTCACAACTGCTCAGTTTCTTAACACTACAATAATAAATATCAACTGTCACTCGCATTGTAACAGTACATAATACTGGATCCGTGTATACATCGCTGGATATTTCGGCAGATATTTAAATACTTATTAATACTTACTTGTTATTCGTTGGTGTGGCAAAAACAACAAAAAGTTAAACTGTAAAACAAAGACAATCTCATTTCATCGGTAAGTAACATTAAATACACAATTTTCAAATTTACATTCACTTTATCACGAGTCAAGTTAAAGTGGACTGTCAACTGACGTGCTCAATGACGTGTATCTGTGTTAGCTATTGTCAATATTCTCGATTAATCGTTTTAATCATAATCGTTAACAAATGGCAACACTGTTATTTGAGGGTGTTGCTACTTTAATAATAACTTGGTATTTTTTGAATGTCAAAAAATAAGTCAGTCGAGAATTATACGACTAGCGAAAGCACGACTTTTATTTATTACACGAGTCTTATCGATGTAAAGTCCTCCAAACCAAAGCTCTGTTACGTTACCTCGGTCTGTTCATACGCATGTGTACACTGGTTTTGTTTGGCTGACCAATCGGCGCGCAGTAACTGCAGCAGTGTTTACATGTAAATTGTTTTTAAACAATGTAAATTACATATCCACTCTATATGATAAGTGCTTCGTGGTTGGCTTGCATGAAGAGCCGCAACGATAGTTATTTACGTATGTTAAAATACATCTTCGAGCTGTATAATTATAAACGTCAGGTGATTCCAACTGATATAACACTTAGCCAGCGTCTCCACATCGTAATAAATCGAGCTAGAGTGCGCCTTGCCGTATATTGCATTCCGTCGCTGCACTAATGAGGATCCGTTCCATTCTACACATTTCAGAGCACTGCCATACAAATTATGGTCTATTAGATACGTTTATGAATACTAAATGTGGAGACTCGTCAGGAATGTTCACCTATTCGGAAGAAATGGTTAGGAAAATGATTATCTTGCTTCGACCGTCTTGTAATTCCGTATGGGAATGTTTTGGAAGGGTTTTGACCGAACATTGGTGGATTAAATTGAATGGGTGCCAGTGGATATATAAAGCTCAAGTGCTCGTACAAAATTTCGACAATAGACCTCTTTTGTGATGTATACGTAAACAGCCATTAAGAAGGTACTTTTGTAAAATCGTCCCCTAAAGGGTTAAAAGGAAGGAAATCGGTTGTATAAAAAATCGAAACTTTTATGTTTACAGACAGCACAATGACGCGATTTTATGGCTAAACTGCTGAACCAATTTTGTTGAAATTTTATATAGAAATAGTTGGAATCCTAAGGAATGATATGGGCTATTGTTTTTTAAAGAATTGTAAATGAATTACCAATGTTTTATTGGATTTTAAAAACCAACTTGTTAGCTCTTTGGTGAAGTTTGTATGAAGTAATTTTTTTGCCGAAACTTAAAACTTGTTACAAATATTAATTTTAACACAAAGAAAAATATTTCAGCTTTTTTTAAGAAACAGTTGTGATAGTTTATGACAAACTAACTTTTGCCCGCGACATTGTTCGGGTTAATCAGTTTTTTGGTTAATGAATTACTTAGGGATTAATTAAAATTATAGGCAATTATGTTCTTCCCCAGGGTTTGCGCTATCTCCGTACCAAATTCTATCAATATCGTTTGAACGGTTCAGACGTCAAAACGTAACCAACGGTCAGATATACTGTCGTATTTATATTAATACTAACAACTCACCCCGGCTTCGCACGAGTTACATACTTTTTTTAATATAAAATACAGCCCATGTTACTCTACGATAATGGAGCTTTCTATCGGTAAAAGACTTTTGAAATTGGGTAAGTAGTTTTTGAGTTTCCTACATACAAACAAACAGTTTACCTCTTTATATTATTAGTATAGACAGATTACATTTCTTTAATTATATTCTTTTAGAATTTGATTATTTAATAAGTGTATGAGCTTTTTGACTCATTCTCAAAGGCAAATCTATTTATTTGGATAAACCCAATTGCAAGGTGTTTTTGAACGTCATATCTAAATTACTTCGGTTCGAAAAGAAAACCTGCACACTGAGTAGAACCGATTAGAAACACAGTCAAGTATAACTTTCCAACATAATTTTACGAAAGGTTTATTAAATTACAATATTCAGAAAGACAAATGTAGTATGCCAGGAGAAAATTATTTCGAAACTACTGTTGTGTCTTCAATATAATAGTTTATTTTGTATGATTGTTTAATCACTATTTAGTATATTTTATAGAAAATTTAAATCTATTTTCCATGAATTGAGCAACTTCTTGAGGAATTTTATTATAAAACGAATGCAGTTACCCAAAAATGAAACATTTGACTTGTGTAATTGAAATTTTGGAGTAACTGACGTATGACGTATGACCTCGGCTTTACATACCATTAATATCGCCTTTCATTTAAACAGATCTATATTTTTCATCGTTTATGTAATAATTTCAAAGATGTATAAAGACTTCAAGGTGAGCGTCAATGTTTTTAAAACTTTATTTTTTTTATTTTTTTTTTACTCCAGACAATTACACAGATTGTGTGACCCCAAGCTAAGCAGTAAACTTGTACTATGGGTACCACACAACGAACTCTGGGGTAGTTCCCAGTAACACCCAGACTCCAAGCCAATTTAGATAAGTTTGTTTTTTAAATTGACCCGGGAACAAACCTAGGGTCCCGGTAACCGGGGCCCTAGGTTGGAAAGTAAAGAAAGTAAAAATATGTCACTGCGCCAACGCGCTAGTCGAAAAACGATCTCTTAGTGTTAATGATCTCTTAGTACAGTGTATTGTGTTAGACGTCGTAGCAAATTAATATATTTTGAAATCGAATACTTGGTACTATTTGCACGTGGAATCTTGTTATTTCAGTCTGTTTCCACCTTTAGTCTGGCGGCTCTCGTAAATAATGTCGGCGGATAACTTTATGTAATTGGTAACATCCTGTCTGTGCCAGCTCTGTATCCGCCGGTGCTCCCCTCGATTGATGTGTTACTCGTGCACCCCCTGTTGGGGTTGTTTCATTGATGCGCAACAAATGTGTGTCTATTGTCGTAGGTTGAATTGGTCAGAACATGATGTACCTATCTTTCGTGAAACGCCTCCATGTCACAAAATGATCTATTGACTAAACCTATCTTGACTAATTCAATGAAAAGTCTGACTGATTAATCAGAGTAATATGAAAGGTATTAGTTCTTTTATGGAAACGTTCTTAGATGGAAACTTATAATACTTTAGGATATCATAAAAAGAAGATAATTTAAAAAAGCAAATGGAGAAGTGCTTTGGCTGGTTCGTGTATTTCTGGACTGACTAATTTTTTTGCAGTCAAAAATACATTATTATTATTCAGTAGCAACACTCAAAATAATAGTGTTGCCATCCGTTAACGATTATGATTATAACAGTTAATCGCGAATATTGACAATAACTAACAATTACATACATACTTATCATCACGTTGTATCCCTAACAGGGTAGTCAGGCAAGATGGAGCACCAAGCATCGCGGTCCTTACATATTTTTTTCGCCTCCTCAAATATCGTCATTCTTCTCACTCATCGTCGAGGTAAGCGAGGGCTTTAGACGTTGCCGTCAGCTAACACTCTGGCTATTTGATCTTCGTGAGTCAGCCTTGATCTTCCTTACCATGTTACCAATCATTTTGGCTTTGTAGATTTTTTGCATCAATCGATCATCACTCATTCTTTCGTTGAGAGTGATAGTTTAGTCAATATTTCAGTCTATTGTAAATACTTTGTCACATTGTGATATGACGACATAACGTAGAGCGTTCGCGTTTTCGCGCGTCGTTCGCCGTTAGTAGGATTGCTTGCGCGTTCTCCGATTGGTATACGTTTGCACTAGATGGCTGGTTTGCATTGAAGAATGCGGCGGGTATTAGTTTGTCATTTCATTAAATGGTAGTGTTTCACAAAACTCCCAGTCAAGACACGTCATGATCTTTACATACATACACACATATGTACATATCTTGTGCTGTATCCCTAACAAGGTAATCAGAGAGGACGGAGCGCCAAGCGTTGTGGTTCTTACATACTTCTTTCTCTTCCTCAAATCTCATCATTCTCCTCACACATTTTCTCCTAGGTATGCGAGAGATTTTGACATTTCCATCTACTAACACTCTGGCTATTTGATCATGATCTTTACAATTCTACGATAATACATGGATATTGTGATAAATGCATATGTATGACGATCCATGCGTGCATATATGTACATATATACATTATGTATGTGTGCGTAGGTTATGCGTTTCAATTATTAATTTATTTCTTATAAAGAATCAAACTGTAGTCTTGACATGATCCTCTGTAAATTTGTGTACTCTGCCTCTCTTAACGAGCAGTAAGAACTATTAAATTGAATGTGCCCACGAAGGATTGTGAGTACCCTGTAATACTTAGGATACCCAAATTGTCTATCTTAGATTGAACTAAACTTATACTAATCTTTACATCAATGGGCCAAATGACGACCTCAAAAGCGCAGTGGTTTAGGTGTTGCTAGCAACACACAGATATTCTGTTGCGGCAACACAGCCACTGCCATTACATTCTCTCCCACTTTGCTATTTATACAGTTCATACGCTTTCATACAGATAAAATACAATAATTCAAGAAAACAGGCTTTTATTCAGTAAATATATAAAATATATTTGTGATACAGACATCGCAAGATGTCAACCCGTAACAGTTGTGTCCAATCGTGGAAGGTTCCGGGTTCGATTCCCGGCCGGGTCAATTTAGGAAACAAAGTTTTCTGTCCTGCATAGAGAATGTTCTAGTTTGAGACCAGATGATCGGTGTGTAGGTACTGTCTGGCACAATATTATTATTATATTATTATTAATCGTGAAAGTTAAAACAATAAAATAAAAATGTAAGGGTCGCTTCCACCAACTATTTAATTTCTATTTAAGGAAAATAATTTAGATTTTTTTTCACCAAAAAAAGAACATTTTTGAAAATTGTAACTATTCGACGAAAAAGTCGTATGCCAAATCGATTTATCCGTTCTAGAGTTACGATGTCACAGACAAACATTCAAACAGATAGACAATTGTGTAACTACGACTTTACGTGTTTCTACTTTTTTTCAGAATTAGCCCACTATGTACTATATTATAGACTAGCTATGCTTGGCTACGCTTCTCTGTGACTCAGTAATTATTATGTAATTTTTCATGAGTTATGAGTCTATCTCTTAAGCCTTCCAATAGAAAATCCAATCCAATAAAAAATCCAATATTAAAAAAGCACTTTCAGTTTTCTTGTATTGTCCAATTTTCCTGGCAAGTTTTCTCATTTTTCTTTACATAAAATCTTACTCGGGCTGTTTAAAGGTCTACAAAAGGTCCTAGCGGAAGAAGTCCAGATTTCCTGAACCTGCTTAATGGTGAGCTATGGCCTTTTTGCCACTTATAGTAGGTAATTTTACTAATATTATTAATGATATTTTCTTTTCTTTTTCAATTTAATGCTTTGGAAAAGTTGCAAATAAATATTTGTCTATGTCTATTACGAAGGTGTAAAAAAAATGGCCAAATCGGTTCAGCTATTGTCATGTTTTGCATTTAGCAACGAACATTTCATTTTTACGTAATACAATATACATAGATAATATAAGTATATGTATTTTATTACATAATTAACTAACGTAAGTATCTGTTTGCAACAAAGTTATTAATTTTTAATTGTCCAAGCTCCACATTTCTAAAGTTAATTGAGTCGACAGCCCCTCGGATCCAATTATTGCCTTGGAATTAATTTGGCGACAAAAACTGAGGGAGGCAGCGTAACACTTGCAGAGGAGACAGATAATTTAAAATGTACGTGAGATTTTAATGCTATAACTAGCAACTAGTCCCGGCTTCGCGAGGGAATAGATAACGAAACGTATTTCTCTTCTATGAACTAAATGACAACGCCCATATACTGGAACTTTGCTCCATACACGAATTTCCATGCTCAGTATTAATATTTATTTTAACGTATGGGCTATTATAGAGCACTTCGAAATAGCAAAGTAACCAAAGCAAAATAGCTAGCGAATCTGAAGATATTACAAAAAAAAATCTAAAGCGCTTACCAAAAAATACACACGCACATCGCGACATTCCAAACCGATTGCTTACAAAAGTCAAGTAGAAGTGAAGTGAGTTGAATACAGACAAAAGTAATCATATAGAAAAACAAACCACTCGGAAACAACGGGGGTCGTTATTTACATCTAATCTCATGACAGTTCAATATAAAAAAAACAGATGGCGCTTACCAGCATTCGGTTTTAAACATTGAATTAGACAATTATTTTTTATAAAAATTACAAGAAGTAATTTTGCGTTAAAAGATATTTCAAAGTACTTCCCGTGACTAAATAATGTAATGTAAAATCTCATTAACATTTACATACAAACTTTAAGTGGAGAGTCCTTTTTTTCACCCTATTAAAAATGCTGTTCACGTCACTGACAGACATTACGAATTTCTTTTGTACTACTCATTTAGATTTTAAAGATAAAATACGAAATATGCACGTTGAAGATATTTATGAGAAATGTTATAATTTTTTAGGTTTCTTTAGTAATAAAAGTACTCTGAATCATTACACCAATGTGACCTCAAACTCAACACTTCTACTATGAATACTACGCAATGAGCTGGAGGAGCTTCCAGTAACATCCATAAATTAATTACCGTTATATCATTTTGTTTGTTGATTAAATAGGCCGATTGACTATTTATTGATTTTCTGTCACTGCTGACTAGGGTTATCACCTTTTTTGTTGATCAGATGCAGTATATTTACTTTTGTAACGTATTATGTACATAAAATGTTATTTTACTTGACTTTCAGTTTTTTTTTCATAAGTATGTATGTTCGGTGACCTTTAGCAACATCTAACAACTACTTTTTATCGATGAACACCATAGTAGCATCTTTACAGTTTACTCACAATTTAATAGAATACCTTAGAAAAAAAGTTACAAATCTCTACGTGTCCGACTCAATCCAATACCGATTAATGGATTTTTTTTAACAGAAATAGATGTACGTTTGATGGGCACTCGCTTGTTGGTATGCGACAGTGTGCCCGAAAATAAAACACCTATCTACCTAGAACAAATAAAAAGATTAGGTATGAAACATGAACATGAAATATACACATATATATCTTCACGCTGTATCCCTAACGGGGTAGTCAGAGAGGACGGGGCGCTAAGTTTCGCAGTCCTTACATACTTCTTTCGCTTCTTCAAATCTCATTATTCACATATATTCGCCTAGGCCTAACCCTGTCATACTGCAAATCTCTTCATTACTTATTTTGTCCGCAAGGATGACACGCTAATTATATTTATCAAAAAACAACCAATCCTATGTCACGAGTAATTGAGTCAAGTCAAACGATACCTTATACGTTGAAATCGATATAATTAGATAGACATACATACAAATGTACATGCGCTGCAAAAATCATAGCCCTCCCGTTTTCTGCGCTAGTCGGGTGAAAAGTAGTAAATGTGCTCATGCCCTTACTTCTCGCTCGTTACGGCATTGAATGGATTAAATATTAATGCAGAGCAGCGGATTATATTTTCAGCTGTTACTATTTTTATTTGATCGATGATAGCCATTCATTACTATCCAACCCTGCAATATTGCGTATCTCGTCATTAAAGAAAATTGTTCCAAAAATTCATTATTTAGTATTTAATGGCTCATAGCCTGATCAATAGCATAGCGTGGATAAGTTTACTGGTGTTCACACTATTGTTGAAAACTCTCATCAAAGTCCACTCAATGGTACCCGCATCTCTTCTACACAAATATCAATTTGATAGTTCAGGTTATACTGGACCAGCGCGTAAGCGATTTATCGAACAGCGTCCAGTAGCGCGGACACAAGCCGACAATTTGTGCTCTCGTGCGTTAGAAATTAATAAAATTTAATTTTCCATCGCCACCGAATGATATCCGCCATTTTTAAATATTATGTAAATTTCAGGTCGGAAAGGTTGAACTCAAGGCACCAGATTAATAAAATTTTAGAACTAGTGAATGAAGCTGAATGAATAAATAGGCAGTCCGTTTTCGAGGGATGGTAGACCAGAGCTGGATGTGCATTCATCTGTACGTCTGTCGCAGAAGAATTTCTCAGAAACTTTGTGACATAGAATCTTCAGAATTAAGTTTAGTAATTTACCATGGTTTTGGCATTTTACCAGTTTTCATATTTTTAACCGACTTCAAAAAAAGAAGGAGGTTCTCAATTCGTCTGTATGTTGTTTTTTTTTATGTTTTATTTTGTATGTTTGTTACCTCATAGCTCCGTCATTTATAAACCGATTTCGAAAATTCTTTTTTCGTTTGGTAGATAATACTTCAGAGGTGGTCCCATTTAAATTTCACCGATATTGGAGTTTGGACTTCGAAGATACACTAGATAACCGACCTGGTTATAACCTGTATCTATATTGACGATTCTCTTGTATATCGTTGCGCTCCGGAATTAGAATTAAGTTAATTGCAGACCTGCTCTAGATATTTATTTAGGTCAAGAACACTCAAAACGGAGAAATAAATATTTTTATTAAAAATATTAAACCGCCTTCAAAAAAAATACTGAAAAGTATGAAATAACTATCCTTTACTAATCAAAACTCAAGTACAATTAAAATACCTTTATAAATACGATACACATACCTATATAATTAAATTTGATAGTTATTGAAGTCGGTGCCAAATCAATGTGCAACAACATAAAGTCTATTAGTTTGGTGGGCTTGGCACCGACTTCAGTAACTGTCAAATTTAATTATATAGGTATGTGTATCGTATTTATAAAGGTATTTTAATTGTACTTGAGTTTTGATTAGTAAAGGATAGTTATTTTATACTTTTCATTTTTTTTTTGAAGGCGGTTTAATATTTTTTAATAATTTTTTTTTAACGCTTGGGTAAACTTATTAGTTAATGACATTAAAAAAATTAAGTTCATATTAACTTTATTCATTGCAGAGATTTCAACGTGTTACCATTGACTGTTATATTGCAGATATCATGACTACGGACAACATTTATTTTGTTTTCCTTACAAAAAAAAACCATTCATTTAATAGAAAAAAAAAATGTACAACCCTATCATTGTGCCCTAAATTCTAGGTTTGCTAGCAACGTTGATATTAGGATTGCAGGAACTTTTGGCGAAGTAGTAGAACATAAGTTTTCCGTTGTTATGGGTAATTTAATGCCCTTTCGCATTTACCCATCTTTCCGCAATAATCTTGTAAATTTGTCGGTCGCAGTTGTTTCTCTTAGATATTTTTCGACATAATGTTCCAAATAGATGTCTATGTATATTAGCAGTCACAGAAGCACTTTTATGTTGTCTTATTATAAAATTTTTGAATGCTTAAGAATTACTCTACGATCGTTATTTCGATCTGAAAAGACTATAAAACTTGCGATTATAGTGTGTCATGAAAAAAAACTTGAAAGAAATACAAAAATTGGAAATACACCTCGCTCTTGGCCATTCGGTCTGTCTGTAGGTTTTCCATTCTTCAATGTTGATCCAAACATTATAATTTTGTTGATTTCTCTTCCTGACGGCTGTTATTTCAGAGAAATGATTAGAATATATGAGTATTTTTCACTCAGTCGAGTTAATTAAGATGTCAGTCGGCTGACGTATTTGTCACTAGTTCTCCTGATGGAATGTCGCGTGGACTCGAACGTGCTCAGTCAGCATTTGTTACTACAATAAGCATCTTGTATGTAATTAGGGTTGCCAGATGTCCCGGAAATTCAAGATAACCCCAGAATATAGTTTCTTGTTTTGTGTTCAGTAATTATACGTTTAACTTTCAATATCTCACTGACACTACATATCTGTCTGTACATAGTGTGAACCTTGGACCATTAAATACGAGTATAATGGACGTAGTCATAATAAGCTGCCGTTCTTACCACCGTGTGCCTAACAATTATGGCATCCAAATTATGGCATTGCAGATGTCATTCAACTCCTCATAAAATTCTACTGAAAAAACTGTCTGCTTATGGATTTAAAGATAGCTTTCTCGAATGGCTGAGATCATACTTGACAGATAGATCCTTCTCAGTAGTAATCAATGGTTATCAATCTGGAATCAGCAATATTACATCAGGAGTACCGCAAGGCCCACATTTGGTTCTTGTTTTATTTAATATATATGTTAATGACATTCCCAACTGTTTCAAATTTTCAAAAGTTTTCATGTACGCCGATGACATAAAGTTTTCGAAGACTGTTCAATCCATTGAGGATACCAGGCATCTCCAAGACGATCTAAACAGACTAGTTAGCTGGTGCTCAGAAAATGGTATGACTCTAAATGTAAGAAAATGTTTTCATTTAAAATTTACTCGCAAAAGGAATGAGATATCTTCTACATATTATATAAGAAACGATGCCATCCAAACAAAAGACGAAATAAGGGATCTAGGGGTGATATTTGACAAAAAGTTGACATTTTTGCCTCACTTGGAGAATGTTATAAAGCGAGCATCTATAATGTTGGGTTTTATTATGCGCAGCTCTAAATGTTTTAAAAATACTAAAACTAAAATCATGCTATACCAAAGTCTAGTGCGCAGCATACTTGAATACTGCTCTGTAGTGTGGCGGCCACATTATTCTTCACATATATTGCGTCTAGAGCGTATACAAAAACGCTTTCTATGGCATATTGCATTTTTCGTAGGAAAGGCTAGAAAGGATTTTAGTTATAAGGACATGCTGAATTATTTTAAAATGCACTCACTTGATCAACGTAGGAGACTGCTTGACCTACTATTCTTACACAAAATATTTAAGAGTAAAATAGACTGTCCTCAATTATTATCACAATTTCATTTTCGTGCTCCTGCTAGATTGCCACGACACAGGATAACACCGCTGTATCCACCACCACGACGCACGGTGCATGGAGCCAATTCGCCAGTACCTAGGCTATGTAAAGAACTCAATAGTCTCAGTGATGTAGTGGATATGAGCATACACACAATCAGCAGCTTCCGTCGTACCATCATTGGACAATTTCGATGTGTTGATGTATAATTATTATTTATACATATAGACTTGATTTATTGTCCTAACATATGTCTGTTTGAATAATTAATATTAATTTTAGTTTGTAAATTTACTTTTTGTGCCTAACTTTTATGGTGTATGTCGTGCTCACCTATAATTAATTGTTATGCTTAGTAAGAATTTGCTTCTAATTTTATTGTGCATGTATTGGTGTAAACAATTGTTGGTGTGCCTAATAAAATAAAAAATTAAAAAATTAGAATTGGTAAAGTCAGACAGTTTTATTGGTTTAACAGTAGATAACAAGTTACAGTGGGCGGACCATATCGGGGCATTGAGTGGTAATCTCGGTTCCGCGGTATATGCAATTAGTCGCATTAGGTAAATGACGGATGTGGATACGGCAAGGCTGGTGTACTTTGCACATTTTCATAGTCTAATGTCAAATGTTTCATTTTTGGGTAACTGCATTCGTTTTTATAACAAAGTTCTTCAAGATGTTACTCTATTAACAGAGAATAAATTTAGATTGGTTATAAAATGTACATTGATTAGACAACCATACTATAAAATAAACGATTTCATTAAATGCATGTGCATTTACTGGCTTAATGAATATTGTATTGTAATAAACCTTTTGTAAAATGAAGTTGAAAACATGATACATGACTGAGTTTCTTTCGGTTCTTCTCAATGTCCAGGTTTTCTATTTGAACCAAACTAAAGTAGATTTGACGTTCAAAAATAGCTTGTAATTGGGTTTACTTGAGTAAATTGATTAGACTTGACTTGAATTAAACGTAACCGTAACCACGGTTAGTTACAGTAAGTATGGCAATCTCGCACTGTTGGAGAATTTCGTGTCAGCTTATGAGTCGGTCATGAAATAATTATTTACAAAATACTCGTAAATATATATGTGTTTTTGGCTTCTAGTACAAAAAAAAAAAAAATATCGTGTTCAGTTACTATCGTTGTACTGACCTTTCCTAATCACGCATTAGTAAAAATTTAGAAAGTCGGTCAACAAAAAAAGGACACTTTAAGGACACACCTTAAGAGCAAACGCTCCGTGCATAAAGATACTTGGTGCGAGGTACATGTAGCGAAAGTTTATTAGTCGTTATAGAATATCTTCGACAGAAAATTTTAATTACACCTAGTATTGGTTTCTACTAAAATTTCAATTTAATTATGAGACAACTTTGTATCACTTGCGCTTGGCTATCTCACGTTTCATAAGTGCGGACTGTAATAGCAGATTTGTGTCATAATTAATACAAATTCATTAGTTAGTGAAAGTATATCATATTTTTTTGTTTTAATTGCCTGTAATGAAGAGATACGCAGTATGACATGATTGCACGACAGTGTTATTATAAAAATGAAGAAAGGAATGCTTAGATGGTTCGGGCACATGGAAAGAATGAGTGATGAAAGACTGACGAAGAAAATCTACAGAGCGAAAGTGAGAGGTAAAAGAAGCCAAGGAAGACCAAGGCTCACTTATGAAGATCAAATAGCCAGAGTGTTAGCAGAAGGAAATGTCAAAAGCAGTCGCATACCTAGGCGAAAATGTGTCAGGAGAATGATGAGATTTGAGGAAGCGAAAGAACTATATAAGGACCGCAACTCCTGGCGCTCCGTCCACTCTGACTACTTCGTTAGGGATACAGCGTGAGTATATGTATGTATGTAATTGCCTGTGTACGCATTTCATTCTGAAAACATACCTAAAAAAATATTATGTGCTAGATTAATCCATTTTCTAACGTAACTCCAGAAATGTCCATGAAATCATAAACCTAGATTTGGCAACCCTATCTGTAATATACCTAATTTATAACCAGCCTGTAACATTTATATATGAAAGTTCAGAAACCTCAAGTCGAATATGGCGGCGAAGCATGTTAGAGGCTGTACGTATTGTGTACATATTATATTTTAACATCCTTAAGTTTACAACTAAAGCACTATGTCATATGAAATCGTTATTATGATGGCGTAACCAAGAATCGTGGAATTTAGCTATATACCGTAGTTCAAGGACGTAGTCGAAGACAAATTATTTTGTATAGATACGTTATTTTGCGGAAATCCATTTCATGTGATGAATTCAGTAACGAACCGACCCAACGACAACCAACTAGCTACCAACGAACCAACTGCCAGCCAACCAATTACCGAATCACCGAAGCACCGAATGGAAGAACGAGGTCATTCGGTGCTGGTTTAGTTAGCTTACCGAGTCCGATGTAGTTTCTATCTACCCCTATGTAGTTTCAAGTTACCCTTATATTCTTTGTTGGAATATTCATTTCTCTGGGTACAACCATTTTCAGGTTTACCCCAAATAGTTTCAGGTTATACCTATCTTGCAGGTTACATGTATCTTTTTGTACATAGATTCTGATATATCTATTTTCATGTGGTACCTATTAACAGGTGCGATTACATTATCTCTAGGATTTGATTACTACCATTTTCTTGACATAATATTTCTTTAATAAAGGAGGATATTATGAAGTCATTTTATGTATTAATATGTTATCATCTCGTCATCATCAATATTATAAACCTCGAGGTATTTTTTTGTAAAATTATTTATTGACTTATTTTTGTTTTTGAATTATTGATAATCTGAAACCCATAAGATTAGTCAAGGGACTATTAATATAGTATAACTTATTATTACATACATACTGGAGGCCACCAGTATACAACACATTGGAGGCCACCACTGTGTGGCCTCCAATATGTATAATATTAGATTAGCCCATTCGATTTAAAGCAAATCATAACAAAAGAAACAACTGTCAATACATTTTTGGTTCATGTGAGGTATATCATGGAGAATGTTAAAGCATACAATAAAAAAATAGACAGATGGAAACCCCTACATGTTTTATTAAGATGACAATGAATAAATATGTTATATAATTTAAAGTACATAAACTAATAATTAAACAGATACACAATCATGGCTCGAGCAAAGTGTGTACCAAAAGCACTGCGCTCGAGACAGACAAGTAGCGTAAAAAAAAAACCAAAAGGCCCTATATCAATGGTCTATAAGATCTAGAGCTGCCACCTTCCAAAAAGAGCGAACTCGATTTCGGAAAAATTGCTATTTTCAGTCAATAAAAAAAAGGTTTTTTGAGGTACATGTTATTTACATAATGACTGAGGTAGGTATTAACCCGAGAGTCCTGAGACCAATATAAACTTTATAATTATTTTTTTTCTATGTTTTATTAATTAGATATTTGTTTCGATGTTTGGAAATTTAAGGCTTTTACTATTAATATCATATTTATTGAAGTTAATCAAGTAGGCATTTACAAATTGAAATAATGAGTTAAGTCCCAGCCTGGGACCAGCGAGATTTTTATAACTATAATTTTTATTTGAAAGAAATTATCTTAACATTTTTTCGTCGTCTGTCGCCCGGAGATATCAATGTTAAACTCGTAGCCTGGATATGAACCATTCAACCCCGGAGACTCCGGGTCAAACGCGGAGGGGTGGCAGCCCTAATAAGATCTCATGCATACCGCATAACAACACCTTCCCAAAAATAGAAATACACCTAGCCAACGTTATTAATATAATAATTCCACCAAATGAAAAATTATAAGACCTTGTTTAGCCTTTGATCATAATTACGTTTCATTTCTGTCTCTTTCTAATTCCTGGAAATAACTGGCGAAATGCACCTACATACATATCTATATAGTATTCTTATGTATATTGGTACATAAGTTTTAGGCTTCAATCAATACACATTCTTATGTATATTAATAATAATAATAATTTATTGCAATCAAAATCAAAGTACAGAAAATGAGAAATCCTCTGACTCCAGAACTAGTTGCAAAACTGTATCTCACTCAGGAGCCACGGATATACCCTATGCATATGACAAGGAATATTTACTATAAAATGTATACAAATAAAGCAAATACATACACTACTGATAGGTACTAAGATATACAAAGAATATGAAACTAAAAAAACAAACCTTTTAAATGTGACTTTTTTTAAAGTTATTTTTTGTAGGTGCTTGTGTGCTTGAGTAAATGCATGAGTATTGAGTAAATGGATAAGAGTGAAATTGTGTGTGTATGTGCGCTTATGTGTGTGTGTGAGTGAGTGTGCGTGTACGGATACGTGTGTGTGTGTACGTGTTGTTATGTGTGAGAGTGAACGTAAAAGAATGTGATACATACCCAAAAATAATATTGATACATTAGATGTTCAGATGTTTTTACTATGACCTTTCGTTAGTCACGCATATCAGTAAAATTATGTATATTGATAAAATATCTAAAAACACGGGAAAAACGCGATTATCTTTTATTTTGTTTGACGTTTCGGCCGAGTTGCATCGGTCGTGGTCTCCAATAAACTATATATATGTCGGTGGAAATAATAAAAGGCGCTCATTTGACTATACTATGGCAAAGCGCGACTTCCGATAACGCGCTAACGGAACGTCGGGGCCGGCGCTGAGAGTCTGTTAGACTACGGCGGCAGGTGCGATAGCATTTCTCTGACGAATCGTTTGCCATTATTAAATTTCCAATTACCAACGTAATAATTGTTACAAAGAGTTATCTGTCGTTTGCACATTAACTTTGTCTTAACGTTGTATTTTATGGAGTAGTTCACCTAAGATTAGGTACCTATTTCTCATGGCTGAGTTGCAAAAGCACGAATTGGCCCGTGTCTTTGTATATATTTTATAATGCAACGCAAAAGTTTAAAAGCTTATATATGTATATTGATGCATAAGATTACTATATATGTAGATATCGGACCATGAAACATAATGTACGAAGTCATAATAAGTTGCCGCTCTTATCGCCGTGTGTCGAAACGAATTTTCCTGTCTCTTTCTATCTCATTGAGCATAACCACGAGTGAAACTGTTAGCTAATATAAGTATAGCAATCTTCCATTGACGGTGTAATTCGTATCACCTCATGACCGACTTTACGTACATTACTGAAATAATTATTCCCAAAATACTCGTAAATCTTAAGTATTTTGGCTACTGTACTGTATAGTACGGTCTGTAAGCACCGTTACACTCTGCTCTCTACTACACGTCCGTTCCCTGCGGCGGTCCGCAACCAAAGAGACAGCTTGTAGGTAATTATTTCCCTTTTCTAGACAGCCGCCGTTGTGGCGCTGTTGTGGCACGTGGGGGAGAACAGAATACTTCTTTTCCTTTCGCACTTATACACTATAGATACTAGCATTTACAAAAATAAAAATATGTCACGTTCAGCTGTTTGTTGTACTATGACCCTTCACTAGTCACGCATAATTAGTAAAAGTCTGGAAAGTATGTCAACAAAAAACTGACACGCTCTTAGAACAAACACTACGTCCATTTTGCTTCTTCATTTTGATATACCAACGGCAAACGATGGAAACAGATGGATAGGTATAGAGATCTGAGATGTAGGTACTTGTGTAACAATATTATTATATTATATCATTAAGGTAAGGACATATGTATGCTCAGTACATAATAAACTGTTGTACGCTCGGCCGTGTTTCATTTCGATAAACGTTACAAGATCAAGGTTTAATTTCTCGACTTCGACGACCGCCTCAGTGCGGTTCCACTTACATACTGCTCCATGACGCGTAACGGAACAATCCTCAATTTGCTTACATGGCACAAAACTAGTAGGTGCGAGACTTTAGAGTCATGTTGTGTTGTTTTTTTTCCTTTATACGTGTGGATCGTAGAGAAATATGTGCAGATATCTGTTCCAACTCTTCAAATTAAAAACAAAGACAAGACTTTGTGTAACTCCCATCGTGTATTTTCCTACATCAAATGGTGGAATCTTCATTAAACCTATCATTACCGTTGTTTTGCGGTTCTCGCTATTACGTGGCATTGGCAAACTTCCCAATTGTAACGGCGCCATATAAATAAAGAAGAAGACTAGAGTCAATGGTTTCGCTTTTTCATATATCGATGGTTGGTAATTGTTTTCTATCGTATTCGAATCCAGTGCCAAGCGGATGAATTTGAAGCTTAGAGTTTTTTTTTTATGAAATAGGTAATAATCGAATCAACATAATTTAGAAGAAGCATAATTAAGAACCGAAACACTTTTATTTTTGGTAAACTTGTCTATGATTCTATTGTAGAACGACTCAATTGTTGACTCGACTGAAAATTTTGAACGACTTTGAAACAAAATTAATTCAAGTAAACTCAGAAGCTTATTTTTGAACGTCGTTAAATATTCGTAATAAGCACTGAGAAGAACCGGCAAGAAACTCAGTCAGGTATGATCTTTTCAACATCATTTTACAATTTATTTAATTACACCACTCAAAAGCAAGTAAATGTATACGCAGAGAAAGTTATTTCCATACTATAGTTTTGTATTTGATATAATAATTAAAACATCATTTTCCAATGAGTGTTTGCAAAATATACACAAATATCTTCAATGACAATTTTCTCTTTTTTATTTAATGGAGTGACTCCTTGAGGAAGCGTATAGCTATTTCAATAGACTCATTATATTTATTCGTCAGTATCATAACTAAGTACAAGATGTATTTTATGTTCAGTATGATACACGACAACTAATTTTTATAGGCGTATTTTGTGAATTGTATTGTACAGCTGATCAAGTTACATTAGTATCAGGCGTTATTCTCTGACAGGCGCATAGTGACTGCTTCCGTACAAAAATAGTCATGACCGGTAGCGTAAATGGCTACCTTATTACGTAACTGCAACCAGTAAGCGATAGCGGTATCATACGCGATTGATCACGATATGTTAATAAATCGAGCTCAATATAATGTCGCGAATAGCTATTGTTGCCTCTTTTGATTAATTAGTGAGCAAAATCTACTGCTAACGATCCTATTAATGCTACAAAAAGTCATTTTACCGCGTGGTAAAGTGACACCAAGTTATAACAAACGTCGCGCGATTGAGGCGCAGCTATCGTTCTTTACATGATAACTCAGCGGCTTGATTGACACCAATCCAGCAGATGACAATGCGCAACGTCACTAACCTAAGTGATCATATCTAGTAATTGCAATTTCGCAGAGTTTTCAATCCTACAGACATTTTGCGGGATTAATGCCAATTCCGCTTGATCCCGCGGAAAACCGCATAGTTTTTTATAATTGTGTGAAATTTATTAAATCAAACATTTATTTTAATTATTGACGATCAGTATTTTAAATAACAAATTATATAATTTAAAATTTAATTTATAAAAACAAAAATTATTACTACTTTGGCTACAAATTAATCGAATTTCTTATTAATTACGATTTACTTCGATATGAATTTTAAATCGATGTAATCCAAAGACATTCAAATATCCCATTACACGGGACAAAGCGAACAAATTCGTAATCTTCTAGTTGTTACCACTAGGTAATAAGTTACTCTAGTGTGAAATGTCCGCATGACAGGTCATATTCATGTTTTATTAATTTATCAATTTATTATTAGCGATACCTTTATATCTAAATGGTAACACCCCTACCACAGTTTTTGTTTTTAGTGCGATCTACCACCGTGCAATAGCTGGAATGTCTCCTAATTATTTTAAATACGTGTTTTTGCTATTCAAACTCTAGACAGTGTTACTGACGCTTGAAATCAAATTTTTTTTATGAAAATTTGATATAATCACCTGTAAATAAAAAGTAGGTATCCAGTAAATAGTTATATTGACATTAGTTCACGTGTGTGCGGATCCGCATAACTGATGCGGCATCCCGTAAACCTCAAAAATATGCAAGCTTCGAGGATATGCGGAATCCCGCTTTGTGCAATCCTTAAACGTATCATATGTACTGTACGACTAGCGCCTTAAAAATATGTCTAATTCGTTTCGAATACTGCTCCGGCAGACAGTATAACATGCTTCACTGGATTCGCCTCGCAATATTTGAAATCGGTGATCTGGTAATGGAGTCGTTATTATCGTTTTGCCGTCTCGAAGGTCCAAATTGTGCCCTCGGTTAATTTGGGAGTGAAATTATTCAATTTTTCTTTTTCTTTTCCACCCGCCACCGTTATATCATTGCGCACGGAAAATGTAAATGATCGGAATATTTTTAATTGACTCGATCCGTTCTGAATATATATTTGGAAAAATAACAAATCAGAAATACACACGCATTACCTAAAAAAATATTATATATACAAACGAGATGGGTGCAATAATTTCTGTCTGTAAAAAATATTAAAATTTAAAATATTTTTTCTAAAGTAAATGTAAACGCAATCAATTTTTAACCGACTACGAAAAAAGGAGGAGGTTCTATGTTCGTCTGTATGTATGTTTACCGATAACTTCGTCAACTGTAGACCGGGTAAAGTAAAGGGATACTTCCGAAGCGGTCCCATTTAAATTTCACCAGTATTGGAGCTTGGACTTCGAAGATACACTAAATAACGAGACCTGGTTATAACCTTTATTTATATTGATGACTCTCTTGTATATCGTTAAATACTTTCGAGGAAGTGCCATTCAAATTTCACTGGTATTGCAGCTTGGATTTTGAAGATATACCAAATAACATCAAACAACGCGACCTGGTTATAACATTTGTTTATATTGATGACTCTTTTGTATATCATTGCGCTCTAGAATTAGAAAGAAGTTAATTGTAGACCTACCCAAGATATTTATTTAAGCCAAGGACACTCAAAATGGAATAATAAAAAAAACTTAATAAAAAAAATTAAATCGCCTGAAAAAAAACACTGAACAGTACAAAATAACTATCCTTTACTAATTAAAAGTCAAGTACATTTAAAATAACTTTATAAATACGATACACATACCTACTCGTATATAATTAAATTTGACAGTTAACGAAGTCGGTGCCAAATCAATGTGCAACAACAGGAACTTTATTAGTTTGGTAGGCTTGGCACCGACTTCAGTAACTGTCAAATTGAATTATATAGGTATGTGTATCGTATTTATAAAGTTATTTTAATTGTACTTGAGTTTTGATTAGTAAATGATAGTTATTTTATACTTTTCAGTGTTTTTTTGAAGGCGGTTTAATTTTTTTTAATAATTTTTTTTTATAGTCTTTCCTATTAAACACGTGTCAGAACTTTTGATTCTATGATAATTTCAGACGTTTTTTTATTTTTTTCTGGATATATGTTACCAGTTTACTTTTCTCTATCGAACAACTCGGTCTTTGTATTACTTGAGTGCAAGTATATAATAATACTCACGTCATTTTATCTGCCTACGTTTAATTCGCAATATTACGAAACTAGGATGTCGCAATTATGAGCAAATCGAAATTAAGATCAAACTCATGGACGACACTTTGTTAAATGTATAATGAAAACGTGTCAAAATCTTACGTGACGTGGGCCGGTGTATTGTAATCTGATTGGTCACGTCGAAATTGACGTTGAATACTCGCGAGCTGATAGGCGGAGAGCTGTGGGCGTGGTCGCCGTTTAAGCAATATATTACTGAACTACGATCAGTCGCAGGTACCCACGTTAGCGTCGTCTAGGGCTTACTGTCAGTCACAGACACCTTTTCACAGAATACTTGACACAAAAAAATAACTGTTTGGAACAGTTGTAGTAAGTACTAGCTTAAATGGAGACGTAAACTTCTGAACCGAGAGTTACTTTGGAGATAATTGTGGTTTAAATATGAAGTTAAAAATTGTTCGAGGTCATCGTGCGGCGTATTGAAGTTCTTTATATAACATACATACGACACATCTTCACCCTGTATTAGTTATACAGCGTGTATGTAAAACGTAAGTATATTTTAAGGTTAGACTTATATAAATAAATAAATCAAAATTCCTTCCTGCGCAAATTTATTACCGCAAAGCGCAAAACCCCAATTTTTTTCGCAAAGCTGAAATCGTCAACTATATTTCAAAGTTGGCAACATGCGTGGAACGCATATTTTATTTTATCACTAGCAAGCCGGTCACGTAGCGAACGAGTCGATCTTGAACAACAATATGCGTTGAAAGTTGAAAAATCTGCACCTAACACTCTCCAATTTATATGGTAATGCTATCTTGCCTTGGGCCTTTCTGAGTTTTTCTTTTGATGATTTTATTTTAAGAGGCTGACATACTGACCTCCTCAAAATATAGATCTGTTAAATAAAACCGTAAATTTAAGCCACCTGACACAAAAAGTCTGGAGCCTCAAACATAGCCGAGAATATTATCTAAAGTAGCAGCTCAATACTTGATCTAATTAACACCCAAAATTGAGAAACTAACCATTTAAAGAGGTAACATTATTTGGTCACGAAATGCCCATTATTGACCTGATCAATAGTGACTGAAATCGACGATTATTCCGATTAATTGGTCAGGATTATGTTGCTATTTCACTATTCGAATTATTCGATGGGGGGTGCTATTAGAGAATGGGTTACCTTGTTATTATAACCACTCTGTAAACAGTCACTTATTACTGACCAATTAATCGAAACAATTGACCAAATATGACCGTTTTGTGACTAATTGGGGTTACTCTTTTAGATGGAGCTGATCTTGAAAGTTGTTAATTTATTATCTACCATAAGCTTTAGGTTTATATTGCTAACCATTAAAATCTATTGACCTACTATGACAAAATTGCAATCAAAGAAAAAAATAGCTTAGATTATTTATACCTATCTTACATTAAGACTTCAAGGTGGATGACCTTGAAATGTTAACACATACATAAGTAGTCATATAATGCTGGCCAATTAGCAAAACAATTGACTAATAATAACCTTCTCATGACCAATTAAGCTCATTTTTCGTATAGGATATTTCTCAATTCGGAATGCTAATTAGATGACATTAGCTTTTAAAAAAAAACTGCAAATTGGTTCATCTAATCACTAGCTACTGTGCAGCAGAGAAATACACAGGAGACATACAGCGAACTGAAACGATTAACTTATACCACGCTTATTTCCTGTCGCAGATTAAAAAGGTAACATTATTAAAATTGAAGGCGTGGAGTCGCGTCAGATACGTTAGACCACAGCATTAGACTGTTTTTTTTTATTAATTTGAACTAGTGCCCACACACAAAGAATTTAATCGTCTGATATTTATTTCACTCTTATAATACCGAAAAAAGCGCTGAGACTGCTCGTAAAAATGAAATTAGCTCACATTAAACGGCAGCGAGGCACGATGCAACGATAAATTTGTCGGTTTAAGCTCTTTAAAGCGATTGCCGCTCGATCTAATTTTGTTAGATAACATCAGTCGTTAAGATAACTATTTTGTTGCGAATGGAAATTGGCTGTTAGATACGTCCAGGTATACAAAATTCTCTTTTATAGGGTGGTATTGAAAACTAAACAAATTATAATGGGAGCTACTTTCGATATACATAGATGAAATTTCACATAGTGCCCTATTTAATCAAAGAGAGAAAAAATTGGTTATATGTGCGACTTTTATTCGCGCACAGAGGGTATCGTACATTAGTTTCTGGAGCGTTCGATATGTAATTATGAAAATAGGTATTTAAAGGTTAAATACTTAAATAAAAACTTTTTGGAGTATCACAGCTTCCATCTGAATGTAATTTGGAACCTACCACAGCACTTCGTTTTTAAATGAGCAGTACTGGGACCAAGAATCAAAATTTACGAAGTCATGAGTTGCTGCTCTTAACACCGTGTGTTAAACGAATTTCCGTGCCTCTCTTTCTAGCTCATACAGTGTAAGTACGAGTAAAACAGCTATAGTAAGTGCACCGCCGGTGTAATTCGTGTCAGCTCATGATTGACTTGACGTACAATACTGAAATAATTATTAACAAAATACTCGTAAATCTTAAGTTTTTTTTAATATCAGAGGTGGCAACGAGCAAGTGTGTCACCTGATGGAAAGTGATCACAGCCCAAGGACACCCGCTACGTCCAGGGAATCACGGGTGCGTTGCCGGCTTTTAACGAAAGTGTTGGCTCGTTTCTTGAAGGTTCCTAAGTCGTAACGGTCCGGGAATACCGTCGCTAAGTTCTACAAAATTGGCGTTTGTGTTTTGGCTACTGCTACTTGTGCTCACAAAGTTAAAATGAAGTCATGTTCAGCTGTGTATTGCACTGTGACCATTCCCTAGTCACGCACATTAGCAAAAGTTTAGAAACTAAGTCAACGAAAAACGGACACGCTCTCAGAGCATAAATTCCGTCTATTTTGATTCTCGGTCCGAGGCGCAATCATTGAATTTTTTTTATTAACAAGTAATACTCCTACGCCTTCAATCTGAGTTGATTGCGATGATTTCCGATATATACATATGTACTGAGAGCGTTCGCGGTACGTAGTTGTTTTAAGGTCAAGCGGAGGTTTTAATTCTTCGTTTGTTATTTTCTTTGCCAATACAGAAACCAAGCTCTCTAAATTATTTAGGATACTGACCCTCCCTCAGTTCGTTATGTGGTACCCATAGTAGTCTGGATATGATGGGTATTTAGTTTGGGGTGACACAATTTATATAATTGTCTGAACTTGGAGTCCACAAAGTTTTATCAATTATTTTGGCTGCATTACATTATCTTTACACTGTATCAATAACGGGGTAGTCAGAAATAAATTTTATTAATAAATGAAATAAATTTTTTGGCTGAAATAATAATATAACAATAAACACTCAAGACTGAAGAATCAAAATCTTATTATTGAGGCATTATTTTAAGGTCGTGGATCAAAAATGATCGCCTTTCATCCATTAGTGTGTATCTGTTTATTTTTAGTATGGGATTTAAATAATAATAATCACTCTCTATTTATGTTAATTATGGCACATTTCTTTGTTTCAGGTAAGCAAAATAGTTTTGAAGATGTCAACATGACGATGGTTATGAAGTCAGAAGTTTTATAATGTATTTATACAGGTATAGATTTTAATTTTTTAATGCTGAAAAGACTGTACTTTTAATACTAATCTTGTTAATATCGGATAACTTGCGTTCGAAAACTGAAACTTTCGCTTTATCCAAAAATTCAATAAAATGATAGTCAATGACGCGTGAACAGACGATAGCGGGGTGCGGGTGGAGGTAGGGTGGGTGCGACGTAATACGTGTGAAATTTTTGTATCGTAATTTTTTCATATACATCTAAATAATAAGCGTATAATACTGACTTACATATTTATAACATAGAACTAATTACTAATGTATTCCAAATGATTACCGTTGTACTAACAGCGGGTTCTACAGTAAACATTTTTTTATCCTTACCGCTAGTCAACATTTCTAGTGAACTTACTATATTCTAACTTATAATATTATTTACCTATTAATTTAACATTAACAATAAAATAGAGACACACCGAAACACGTATATCGAAGACGCGCGTATATATATTAATAGGTGTATATAATTTCAGGAAACGAAGGATTTTTTATCGACATTTTTTAAAGTATTATTATATCGAATATTTTTTCAAGTATTCTATGGTTGTTATAATAACGTATGTTTGTATTTAAACAACATAGACTAATTGTATGTATTGTACGAATGAATGCATGTAGGTCAATTATGAATGTATACTTCACTTCCCATTTGGGACGGAGAGAACATCAGAGCGCAACAATACCACACCTAGACCACTTTCAGGAAATAAACGTTTGAACTTGCAGATGGCAAAACGGAACCACATAGTGACAGGTAGAAATCATATACCACTTTTATCCGACTACGGCGAAACAATAAGAAGGGGTATGAATTTGGCAGTGAATATACATATGTATGTTCATCTGTTCCGTCACAGAACTGAAATTTATTTAATTTCAACGTACGTAGCGTAATTAGATTCGTTTCAATCACGCGCAGATTATCAGGCTAGGTTGTTTTTTTGTAAAATTCCATTTTAAGTGTAAAAAATTCAAGCTTTTAAGTGAATGCAAGCAAAAGAGACTGCCGTTTATGTATTTAAAAGAAAACCTATAAAGTAATTCCCATTAACATATAATTTTGACACGAGGCAAGATCTCGCAGCCCGATAAAAAGGAGAAATCTAAAAATTGTGAATTTGTAATCACGTCACACTTTTTTGCCGTTTCAAACTTAGATTTGCAGTTGGAGAGTGTGGGAGAAGGCGTCTTTCAACTGCAAAGCTTAATTTTTTTTTGAATCCAACTTATATTTTCGGTAAATATATAACATGAATACTTTGTATTGTGGTATGGAACCCTCGGCGTGCGCTCCGACTCGCACTTGGATTCGATTTTTTTTAAATGTTAACGAAAATAAAAGTAATGAAACTGAAACCTAATTAAATAGTTATGTTACAAAAATTGCAAACAAGATTAAACAATTGTCTTTTTTTATACAAGAGGGTGCAAACGAGCAAGCGCGTCACTTGTTGGAAAGTGACCACCGCTGCCCATGGACACCTGCAACATCCGGAGAATCACGGGTGTGTTGCCGACCTTTAGGGAAAGAGGAGAAGGGGGAGATGAGCCACCGGCACTATCAATCACCGAACGTAACACAACAGCAATAGAGGCTGTTATTTCACGCCGATATTTGACCGGCCGGCCCAATTCGTTAGTAGAGTCGGAGTCCTTAAAAGCAAGGGAAATAGGCCTCTTAAATACGTAGATGCGCTGCAGTTGTATTTTTTTTTGTTTCTCTGTTATAGTAGTATATGTATTATGTAGTGTATAAATAACTTAATAAATAAAGTTTCTCGAGACAATTCAAATTTTGGTTATGTAATAAATCGATAACTCGCCCACGCGTAATCATAAATATGTAGGAGATTTTTGCGACACTGCAGATGGCTCGAATCCATACAAGCTTACTACTTTATTGCTTTAATAAAATTATCTCCCAGATCTCAATGAAGTATTCGCTGTGAGGTAGCATTGAAAACAGATGTATTTACATACGTGTCACAACTGCTTCGTATTAGTAAAAATTGGTGAAGGAATAGAGCTAACTATGGAAAACTTTTATAGACGACAAGCTAGTGACCACTAAAATCTAAATGGTGAGGAGATCTGTGGTGTCAAGGCGTCATTTTGTTGCACATTGAAACTTTGCCCCCACAGTAGTACTAAAGTTAAGGAGATAGCGAAAAATACTTTGTTAGGAATCGTTTTCAACTTAAATTTGGTGGCACAATTAGATAGAAATTATAAATAAGCTTTACCCAGTGCGTACATTTCTATTTTTTATTTATTTAGTAATTTATTGCACACGCAACAACGCATGAAAAAGATACGTGCAGAAAGAAAAGCAAAAGGTAAAAAGGTGAGGCTTGTTTCTAATATTAGAAATTTCTCCCAGCGGACCCGCGAGAATTATGTAAAAGAGGTAGACACTGCGAATTACAATATTATTATATCATCAAAAATAGTGAATATAAAATATATCCAATAACAAAAAACACATCATCAATAGACTTGTATATGTCGTGGCCAGATCTACAATTAATCACTTCATGATGCGGCCGACCATTTTATGTAATGGTTGTATTTCATGATATGGAATACATTGATCTGATGAATACACTGATAGCCAGACCATATCATGATGTGGGCAACGGGTATTTTTCATATCATGAAATACAATCATTTCACGAAATGGTCGGCCACATCATGAAGTGATCAATTCTAACATCCGGTCCCACAACATTACATTGATCTGGCCAGACCATATCGTGATGTGGGCAGAGGGTATTTTCCATATCATGAAATACAACATGATAATGAATACATGTGTATCTGGGGAGTGCGTTTTCGAGGGATGGAAGATGTAAGTTGGATGTGGAGAGACGGGTGGCAGCTGGCAATAAAGTGAACGGTGCTCTGTCCGCATTAGTGGGTAGTGTGAATATATCTAACACTGATAAATGGCCATCCACAATGCGGTGTTGGTGCCAACTTTGTTGTACGGTAGTGAGGCCTGGATATGCCCGTAATCGATTGAAAGTATAATAAATGCTGTGGAAATGCGTTCTCTCAGAAATATGTGCGGTGTCAAGCTTGCGGACAGGATAAGCAATAATGAGATATGCAGTATGACAGGGTTGCACAACAGTGTTATTGTAAAAATGAAGAAAGGAATGCTTAGATGGTTCGGGCACTTGGAAAGAATGAGTGATGAAAGACTGACGAAGAAAATCTACAGAGCGAAAGTGAGTGGTAAAAGAAGCCAAGGAAGACCGAGGCTGACTTATGAAGATCAAATAGATAGTGTTAGCCGACGGAATTCAAAAGCACTCGCATACCTAGGCGAAAATGTGTGAAGAGAATTATGAGATTTGAGGAAGCGAAAGAGGTGTGTAAGGACCATGACTCCTGGCGCTCCGTCCTCTCTGACTACCCCGTTGGGGATACAGCGTGAAGATATGTGATGTTATGAAATACAACCATTTCATGATCGGCCACATCATAAAGTGATAAATCCTAAGATCTGGCCCCACAGCATATACGCATTTTGTAATAGTCACATTTTTATAAAAGACTTATGTAGTGCAGGCCTTTGTCGTTGTGTATTAGCGCGCTAATTGGGTGTCCACAAATGTGTTATGTGAATAGGATTAAATTTATATACTAAATAGATAAGTCTAAATAAATAATAAGCATTAATATGTATGAATAGATAAAAAGTTGCCTTTAAGTTATTTTATTCGTAAAGAAATGGATTATTTACAGAGGATGTCAAAAGCACTTGCGTACCTTGGCGAAAGTGTGTAAGGGGAATGATAAGATTTGAGCAAATGATATAAGTGTGTAAAGACCGCGATACTCAACGTTCCATACTTTGACTATTATACATATGACACATCGATAGCATATGCATGGATGTATGTACCTCTGTATGTGTACGAGGTTTCTGGTTAATTTTGTTGCGCGTTATATGTATGAATTGAAGGACTTAGTGTGTGATACGATTTAATAACCTCTACAATTTATCCTAATCTCCTTACAACTTTGAAAGCGGTATATACTTAGAACAATAAACTTGAGGTGTGTTTATTGTTTACTAACAAGTGACACCATAAAAATGAAGCAAAAAAGTGACGCATGTGTTCGTAAGCAGGTTTATTAAAATGTATATTTGCTGTGAAATAAAATATTAGATTTTTTTAAAGCTTTTCCAATGTCCGAAAAAATAAAAAGTGTTATTTTTTCTATTTTATTTAAGGAATATGCGATCGACATGTTGCTTGGTATACGGAGCCGTTTATGGCTCCAAGTAAATTGCTTTAGTTTCATACGCTTAATCGGTTTTTAACCGTATTATTGTAAGGATCTGTATATGTATGATCATTTTTTAAGCTTTACAAAATAAAGAATATACCATTTTAACAAAATTGCTTTCGAGTAAGTACATTTTGATTGGCAGGTCCTCGTTTTTTTCGCGACCAAACAACGTACGCCGCTAAATGTGCAATCTGCGGCAGTCTCACGCCCCGCCCACTTTCTGTCCTCACTAGGGTTGCCAATCATTTTATTCTTTATTTACCTCAAACCAAATTAGTAAATAAGTTGCGGGTGCCATATACTACAAACTGGAAGAGTACCTTATAGGCTTATAATACTGCGACTCAAAGCTTATGTCATAACTGGACTATTCTTGTATAGTGTAATAAAATTTAAATGAATAAATAACTTAGTGTTTCGTCGGAATTTTGGTTAAAGCAAAAGTAAAATAAAAAAAATCCGTTAAAAATAATTAGTTCCAAATACCCTTTTATTAATTTTTTTAAATTTCTGTTTTTAAATTGTTAATTTACATCACTGCAAAATTTTTGAGAACGGTATCCGAAAGTGTTATTTTTAGAACTTAAAAAACACAAATCAGTCTTTAACTCGCTAACATATCCTAGTTCATAGAGTATCGGAAGTGTTTTGATTCTTAACACTAGACTAGTTTTAAAAAGTCTTCTTAGTTCAGAGAATAATTAATTTGAAATTATGATTATTACAGATGAAATTCTTTGAATCTAAAAACTTGTAACGCAAATTCGTGATCGGGCAATAATTACCTTTTGTAAAGCATTATCGCGTCCTATTTTTAACCTGTCCCGTTTCCACCTACGTCCTAAATAATTGTGTTTTAAAATGCGGAGATGGCAACCCTAATCGGCAGGCATTCCCGCGAGAGTGATCAATCACACTCGAGCGCGCCTGAGTGGTAATTAGCACATATTTCAGGCGTTCACAACCGTTGTCCAAATACAGGGGACATCGCTGACGCAGTTTCGCTCTTACAGTTATTGGATTTATTATTAATCAATTTTTGACTATGCTGAATCCAAAATGATAATAGGTATATGTATATTGTGGGTCCAACTACTCTTTATACAAAAGCTATTGAAAATTTGTGCATATAATTATGGATGTATCTATAATGATCATATTTTTTAAATTCTGTGTAGAATACTCTATTCAAGAGCCAAAATACTAATTCGTATATTTGTTTGCTTGTCTGTTCGTTGGACTGTAGTGAATATTGGTTATTTCATATTATTTGTAACTAACTGTTGCCCGCGATTTCGTTCGTGTGGAATTAGTACTTTAGTTCTTACGAGTATCTTAGTGGTTGATTTTATTTAAAGTTGCTTATGTCCTTATCCAGATCTTAAGCTATCTCCATAACATAATTTTATTAAAATCGGTTCAGCGGATTTGTATTTATAATACTAGTAAGTATTATTCGTTAAGTAATTTTAAATGTAATTAATGCGTTTTAATGTTTTTAGTCACTATATTGCAATCAATCACCAGTAAAATTCGTTTTCATCGACTCTGTTCATGTGATACTTGCAACAAAGAAAACTTTAAAGAAATTATAATCTGTGACATTTTCAACACCACTTGTTCTTTTGTGATAAATTCCTGAAATCTTTAGATATTTTCCGCTCAAACTCCAAAAACCACCAATCGACACGTGTTTCGCCTCTCAACGAAGCATCCTCAGGATATTCCTGAGATCAGATTCGGTCAGCTAACCAGCACCGAATCTGGTTTTTGGAGTTTGAGCGGAAAAAAGCTAAATTTTTCAGGAATTTATCAGATGAAATGGAATTACGCAAAGTTGTTACTATGCGTAAATCCATTTACGTGTACAATAAATTACATTATGACCACCTAACGTAAACAAACAGTTTTATTTAATAATTTAATACTACTGTTCCATGTAATCGTTGTTTTCAATCATTTGTATGGATTTTTTTACACCAATTTCGACTTTTTTCCAGTAATCAGTTTATTTACTTTTTAGCTTACCAAGTCGATTTTTTATTTTCTTAGGATCATTATGGGTGATCTGTGAATAAATAAAAATTATGTAGGCCATAAATATAAACGTTTTTAGCCAAAAATAAATAATTTTATTTTGGATTAATCGATGTCGATTCACTGCCTTGATAATAACATTACTAAAGTTGGTACGGTTTTAGCTAAATAGTTTTTAGTAACGTCCTGAGTCTATGCAATAACCACTTCTTCTGTTTAGGGCTGCCACCTTTCAAAAAGAGCAGACCTGGAGATTTCGGTAAAATCGCTATTTTCATTCAATAAGACAAAGTTTTTTGAGGTAGGTATAATTTACATTATGACTGAGGTAGGTATTGACCCGAGAGTCCCGAGACCGATATAAATTTTATAATTTAAATTTTTTTTCTATGTTTTATTGATTAGGTATTGGTTTCGATGTTTGGAAATTAAAGGCTTTTACTGTAATTATCATTATTTATTATTAAACAAGTAGGTATTAACAAAGTCAAATAGAGCTGCTTTATTTAAGTTGAGCCCCAACCTGGGACCAGCTAGATTTTTAAAACTATTTTTTTTTTTAAAGAAATTGTCTTAACATTTTTTCGTCGTCCGCCGCTCGGAGATATCAATGTTAAACCCGTAGCCCGGATATGAACCATTCAACCCCGGAGACTACAGGTCAAACCCGGAGGGGTGGCAGCCCTAGTTCTGTTGTCTACAGCCTTATCATGACCGTTATCGCAAATGCTTCAATGGTACCTCATTTACTCAGTTACATAGCTATTTATGTGTACATAGATCCCAGTGAAATTTATAAAAAATAGTGATATAATCCTCCTCCGTCACACATCCCCGTGAAACATTTATTCGGACGGAGGGCACTGGCGATCCGTCTTCGTCGGTCATTGTTCGCGGCAGCGCTCGGTCCTACCCTCACATCATTCGTCATCCATCACTGTTACCTGTACATGTACATAATATACCTATACCTTATGTAAATGAACAGCACGCGGCGCTTTCACACAATACCATGTAACTACCAAGACGTAGATATCTCTAAACAACAACGAAATCGGAATCCGCGTTTGTATGTTTATTTGATGCGAATACAGACGCTCATAGTTTCTAAATTTCTAAGTGTATTTCAGTGCTGTTTTCACCATCATTTAGGATATTTTGCAAGGAATGTTTGTAGTGTGTACAATAAATTCATATTTAGTCTATAGAGTTAAATATTTGAATCATTAGAACTAGTGAAATGTTGATATTTTGTATTCAAGTCTCCTTGCAAAGCTGGATCGGTGGGTTTATTACCTAAAAATTTGCAGACAGTGACAGCCACGCGATCACCGCGGGACCCGTGACTAATTATAATAAAAATTTGGTATCGTGTATGACGTTTGCTTGTCAATTGCACCATGATCGTAAAATGTTATTTTCGCGGTATAGATTAAGCGCTATTATATGAATTATATTATGCAAATTCTCTTCTTGACAGTAGATATCGCGCGATATTTGGCTGTCGCATGCTGTCTGCAAGTTAGGTAATAAGTGTGGGGTCGGTATCCAATTATAAAAGAAAAACTTTCTTAACTATTCAATCATAAAGTTAATATTTATAACATAAACTAAGCGTTACCCACCCGCTGCGCTGGACGTAATTGAAAATTTGTACCTAATGAAAAATGGTGAAGGGTCTATGGAATTCAAAAAATAAATAACCTCAAATGATCTACAAACGATTCCGCGTCAAATGGTCATAGTCGACGTTCAGTAGTTTTCACGTGATTGCGTGACCATTTTCATTATACGGGGTTAATTGAAAAATGCTAATAACCTCTTAGTATTTTGTTCTTAACATTATCCCCAATAGCTTTTGTTCTACGACTTTTAAAAATAACTTTTTCTGGCTTGGCGATTCCAGATTTTACAAAATTGCATGGCTTATGTAATACACTGAAAACGTTGCATATTTCAACAAATGTACCGCATATGGAGTTTAGCAAAGAATGTTAAGTACTAATTCCATAGGACGTAAATTTTATGGGTCCCGTGAGCCTCGTCATGAAATACGACACCGTTGCTTCGGCCATGTCTGACTGAGCGAGTTTTTGTTCAAACAGACCACTATACAAATGTTCATAGTGTAGTTGTGTAATTAACGTGCTGTCTGGGCGTCCACAAAGATCTTGTGTAAATGAAACTAATAATTTACGAAGAAACCAAGATTTAGTTCAAAAGATTTTTTTTATGAATTCTATACTTTAAATATTAATTACTAGCTTTTGCCCGCGACTTCGTTCGCGTATTAATTATAGCCTATGTGTTATTCTGATGTATAATCTATATTATTGTAAAGTTTCATCGAAATCCGTTCAGTAGTTTTTGCGTGAAAGGTAACAAACATCTACACATCCATCCTCACAAACTATCGCATTTGTAATATAAGTAGGATTTAGTCCGGGTGTATTAGCTTTCTAATTCTGATGTATAGTATACATATATACTTGCGTAGATAAGTTTTTTTTTAATTTTTTTTTATAACTGAATCTTTAACGACTATACAAAACATTTAAGACATTTAAGGTTTATTTCCCTCTAAATTCATTAGTCGATAATTAGTTAAAGCAGAAATTAGTCAATAAAATGTTTTTCTCTCTTTCTCGGAATCCGGAATAGGCATTTCTTTTTTGAATAAAATATTTTTAAAAGAAATTCTTGGATGTACTCACGAGTACATCTAAGAACTTTACGAAATTCCATTGGTGCCAACTTTATGGTACCCAAATATGCTCGAAATCGAGTGAAAGTAAGGTTAATGCGTTGGAAATGCGATCTCTCAGAAAAATGTGCGATGTCACCTTCGCGCACAAAATACGAGTAAGCATTAAAACATGTAATATGGAAAGATTAGATGAAAGCGTTATTGTACAAACGGAGAAACGAAAGCTTAGGCACGATTGATGAAGAAAATCTACAGAGCAGAAGCAGTTGTAGAAGCGGTGAAAGACCAAGGCTGATTTGTGAACATAAAATAACTGGAGTGTTACTAACTAATGAAAATATCAAAAGCTCTCGCATCTCTAGGCGAAAGTGTATGAAACGGCAATGCTTAAGTTTATAATGCTAGCTGAGTGTACGTTTATTATCATCAGCCTGGAACTATGCCTTTCTTTCAAGATGCTGTTCGCTTATTAACTTTGTTGAAGATGAATATTTTATTATCCATAACCTTTAAATAAAAATATATTAGTTATAGGCTAATAAATAAAAAAGTGAACGCGTACTGCGAGATTTTTTTTGTAGAACCCATGTCTTCTTCGTTGTATCGATAAACAATTTGTTTATGTAATATTTAATGTATATTCGTTAACTTGTACTAAATTAGCATTAAGGAATAGGAAAGGATAGGAAGAGGAAAAAAATTAATGTGAGCTACAAAAAAGATGAAGAGTCTAGATAAATCTACGTATATTGATTTTCTTCTTTTCATGTATTTCTACTTTGGGATTATTTCGTGAATTTGTGGGAATAATGAATGTTTTCTGATGATTTTTTTTATTCTTTTTATGCTAATGTTAATTTATTGTTTTAATTTATATACAAATAAACTTTTTTTTTATAAAGTATGATCTACAACCGGTTCTAACAAAAACGTTATACTGAAAATACTCCATAAGAATCGCAGTCAGGTATAATTTGTTCAAAATAATATTTTTATTAAGCCTGGCGATCTTAAAATGGTGAATTGCATTTATGTAGAATGATGCAATATGAACGCGCGGCTCACGAGTCCCTTACATACCACCGCCATCTCATACCACTTCATAGTTAGTGTTTATAATCCTATAAGAAGGATTAAATAGTTTGGCCTCCGCGTTAATTTATTATCGGACTTATAATGGAAAGTATGCTCGAAATCGAGTTAGAGAAATCTTATGGGTAACCCTAAGCTTAGCAAATATAGGAGAGCTTTTGTAAGTAGTATAAAGCTAGTGCTCTGTTTTGGGTCACATCGCAAGCACGCAATCGGTGTAATTATTATCTATTTCTATATTTCTGATGTCACAATAAACTTGGAAATCGAGGGTATATTGTAGTATTTTACGTTTACCCTCACATCGAGGGCCGGATGCGCGGGTCTCGCGCGGACTTCCGGCGGCTAATGGACGCCATCATGGCCGCCCTTTCCGGCGGAACATCAACTTTGCAACTATTTGATAGACTACGCGAACGTTGGTCGTAATGACATTCTTTGTGCTTCTTTTGGCAATTATCAAAGTCAAAGTCAAATCAATTTATTCAAGTAAACCCAATTACAAGGTATTTTTGAACGTCAAATCTACTTTAGTTCGGTTCAAATAGAAAACCTGGACACTGAGAAGAACCGACAAGAAACTCAGTCAGGTATCATTTTTTCAACTTCATTTTACAAAAGATTTATTAAAATACAATATTTTCATTATGCCAGTAAACGCATGTGCAGAGAACATCATTTCCAGACTATTGTTTTATCTTCAATGAAATCGTTTATTTTATAGTATGATTGTCTAGTCAATGTACGTTTTATAACCAATCTAAATTTATTCTCTGTTAATTGAGTAATTTCTTGAGGAACTTTATTATAAAAACGAATGCATTTACCTAAAAATGAAACATTTGACTTATGTAATTAAAATTTTGGAATAACCAATTTATCACGACCTCGGGTTTCCATACCATTCATATCGCCATTCTTTTTAAACTGTTCTATATTTTTTCTCGTATACATAATAATTTCAAAGATGTATAAGGAGGGCAAGGTGAGGACATTAATGTCTTTAAAACGATCTTTAAGCGATTCTCGTGCATTCATCCTGTAGATGGCACGTATTGCTCTTTTTTTGTAAAATGAATGGTTATTTCATCGCTTTATTAGAAAAGGCTTGGTCCCATGTTGGGCGCCATATATCTTTTCATATCTGATCTGCTTTTGTTTCACTCTAATTGAGTTCCTTCAGTTTATCTATTCTCCATTGTTGAAATGTAACATGTATTTCCATTAAAGACCCTCTGAAATAATATTACGCGTCGCTTCACAAATTTTATTTTGCAATGTAAGAACTAGTATTTATTACAACACTATTTGTGTGCGTGCGGCGACTGTACAGTGCCAACACATAATCTTGTTTGAGGACAAATGACGCTGGTCAATTTATGTGTAATGTTAGTATACGTAAATAAGTAGTTTGCATGCATGCGTTAAGATTGCAGTTAAACGACGCGAAAACTATTTTAAAAAACAACCACACGGTAGCTGCACTCCTGTACTCATTATTATCTATTGTGAACTCTATTTACTAGGCAACAAAATTTGTAAGAGGCACTTAACCGTGTAGTTGCCGCTCGTTGTTCACGCGCTAGTCGCGCGAGCGAGAACTACCTAGCCCGTGCTTTCCATTCCATTCTGGTCCTCCCCACCCGCTCCAGACAAAACTAAGTTGCTTGCGCATGAGCTGAGCTGAGCTTAAAAATAATATAGAGTTTAGTTTTGAGTAGTTTTCGAACGTTAGGATACCATTCATTATCTCTTCCTAAAACGTCTACCCAACGAATTCGGAAATACTGTGGAAGTGTAATTTAGAACAATTATGGCCGAAAAACACGGTAGGTACCGTGAGTCTGATTCAAATACTCCGAAACACGAAAGGTCACAAATTCAACAATCAACTTTTAAAATGAACTCTATTTTAAACCCGCACGATCTTTATTCAACTGTAGCCTGGCGCTTAAAACGTTTCATATTGCATTATTGCATTATTGCATTCCAAAGTCAACGGTGACTGGATGCCCGGCACACGTGATCATTGATCACGTGATCTGTGATCACGAGAGTGTAATTAGTTTATTCAGTGTGTCTTGTAAAATTTAATAAAGAATCTTTTTTTTTATCAAACATCACAGAACCTTCTAATTATTAATTTTTCTAAACACTTTTTATGAAAATAGTGTCGCGATCTGATTTTCCTGCTTGTTTGTTTTTGTAACTGTAGTCATGTCTATTTATTCTACAGTTTTTGAGAAATATCGATTTAGAATCACTGCAGGATTTCAGTGCTCAATTAGATAACATGCGAAGCCATGAATAGATTTCTTTATTTTCAAAATGTATAGAGCACACCCTATTGGCATTAGTTGGTAACCAGTCATCTTCTCTTCTTTCTAAGTGAACTGCTTTAATGCACCGTAATCACCGAAGCTCATTTTTGGTAAAATTAAAGGAATAAATTTATAAAATCTAATTCAGTACAGAGAATTCCCATACTTACAATTAGTATACAAATACAATAAAAATAACTTACTTACTAAAAACTGGCTGGCTATAAAATAGATGACAATATTTTTATTTAATTTCTTGTAAACGAAAAATTATATTATATACATATGATAAGTTATCACATTATGAGTTCTTTTTGTCTTCTGCACCACTTAACCACAGAGGAGTTCATTTTTAATTTACATTACACCAGTTTTCACGTTAACGAATCAATTTTATTTGCGACGGCTGACTGTCACTGAGCGTACGGTAGACTAAGTAGCGCATTATTGTGGTTTTTTAGCCCCACCCACTTGATTGGAGTTTGCGTTGTGTCATATTTTTAAATGAATGCGAGCTCCATAGTATTTTCGAATTCATTGGTTATCCACAGTTGTTTACTTTTTAGATCAGATGGAAACCTGAAATAATACACAATTATAAAATGAGTTGCAATACAAAACAATCCAAACTACAATAATACTATGGTACCTAGTACATGTATTATTTAATTCATATTAACACCCTGTTGCATATATTATACTTGTGCTAAATAATTTATCGATAATATAAAATGAATAGTGAAACGTCACCAGTTGTTATGGTAATAAACTCGCTCGCAATAAGGGCGATAACACATTGAAATCTTGTCATTTTGTAACTAGGAATAACTTAAAGCGAAATACTTACACATGAATAGTAACACCGCAACTTTTCATTTTCTCATTTCAAGAGTGATTTTTCCACACTTTTACAACACAACATATCATTTTAACGTTACAAAATAATATAAATCTGGAGTTCTTAATACCGCTATTGATAAACGTCGTCTAACAGTGGATGCGGTGGATTCTCCAAGTACACTTATTTTAAGTGTAGTTGTGGTAAGGCGATGTAAGTGTGGAGCATGTTGTGCAAGATGAACCTCTTTTTTATATCATGTATATTATATTTCTTCTTTATGTTATTTTTAATTTGCAATATTATTTAAAATATTTGTCATCTTTTACTACGCTTTTGTTATATTATATTATTTTGCTAGCTACGTAATAAATTGGTCGTGTCTGGTTGTCTTGCCTTTACTTCCATTACTATCCTATCATTTACTTTCCTGACTCTATTCTCATACAGTCCGTAATACGTGTTTTATTCAGTCAGTACATAATACATAGTTCCTATTTTTATGGTACTTGCTATGGGCGATGATTGACCATTACACACCACGCTACACAAACGACTGACGAGATATCGATTCGCTCAATTACATCATTATAAGTAATGGAGCAATCCATGTCGCTAAATTGTATTACTTCTGTCAGGCGAAACAGTCAGTTAGAAAAATGTTCTATAGACAAATTACAGGATTAGGTAAGCTTCATGCGGAGTAGGTAATCAAATATCGGGACATACCCGTGCAGGATTCCGTGGTTGTTAACTGAACTTTGTGTTGTTGCAATAAAAGTCATTTTACCTCAACTTTCTTCGAAAAAAAATTTAAATAACGTGACACAAAAATGAACTTCACTGATTTCCAAGGAACACAGCAAGAACAATCTTTAAAATTGCTTAGTTTAAGCTAGGCTTATGCTGTGGGTACCACACAAACGAACTGGGGGAGCTCCCAGTGACACCGATATTTCAGGACGATTTGGAAAATGTCGTTACCTAGTTAATTTATATGTATTTGCATACATATTTTTGAAGTCATATCTTTTGGCGCGTTTGAATAATAGTCATTAATTTCAGAAAATTTGATAAACACGAAGTTCATGCTCATTCAATTAATATCAAGTAATTGGTACCAGCTAGCAACACGATGGCAATTGGACCTATCAAGAACATCGTCATAGACAATAACAGTGCGGAAATGATTGCACGATTGAAACCGCGCGTTTTGTTACGAAGATTTAGCCTAATAAGAAATTTAGTATTTCATGTTAATTTCACATAAAAATATTATTTACTATAAATTATTGCCTTTACTTTATTGTTGTGATATTTTAGTCAGTAATTATTACCCCGAAGACTAAAATTACTCAGCAACAACAAAACAGTACAAACACAACTAAACGCAGTGTCAAACTTCATAAAATAAAATGTTTAATCAGTGTTAAATGGAATTATCACAATGTACTATTTTCTATTTCTCTATGTATATTTCTCTATAATCACAGTGTTAATAATAAAACAAGCTTTCCAATGATTTCTTGAAAAACTTCTTCACTTTCGGCGCGTGGAATATTTGGCGGTAAAACAGAGATTATTACGGAATCAAGAATTGAATTAGAAGACGGCGCCGGATCTATATTTAACGGGCCCTTGGGCACGAAGGCTGTGGGTGTGCCCTTGTAAGGAAATCAAAACCGAATTGATCAATATATCTTATATATTGTGAATCTATGTAGTGGAAAACTACTCTTTTAGTTTTTTATTATCTAATTATATATAATATATTAAAAAATTATCGGTTATTAAATATTATATTTTCTCAAAGAAGTTTTATTAATTGAATGATCAATGTGTATGTTCCATGTTCTTTGATTTTTCGTAAATGTAGGAGACAAAAAAATGGGTTACTCAATTCGTTGGGGCCCCTGGTTTGTGGGGGCCCCCGGGCACGTGTCCAAAGTGCCCTCATGTAAATCCGCCACTGTTAGAAGGTGAGATAAGTACCAATACAACAAATCAGAGTGTAATTTCAGCATGAGGCGGAAGTTACATAATCGATGTAACACATAATTTAATTTATTATTTTTTATTTCATTCATTTCAAGCGACCAGTTTTTTTATATGTGGCCAGTTTTGCTTAAAAATGTCAAAGACGTATAACTTTTTAGGCGGGTGTATGAGTACTCACATACTTTTTTCTTTTTACTATTTTTTATCTTCGGCCCAGAGTTTCAACTTGTTGATCGACTTATATTGTGCTTCTCCACGAAGCAGGCTCAGGAAATTCTAGAGGTTAAGCTGAACCTAACACCGAATGCACCGAGTTCGTTTCCTGAAATCGAACGCGGGCAAGCCCGTTAAATGCACGCAGTTGCGGAAATTCTCTTGGCGACGCCCTGAGCCCGAGGTTCGCCCTCCATACGAGCTATTCTTCGGCAAGAGAAAATCCTCAGGCGGTCGACCATCTGGCAGAGAGCCTTCTGCGTTCGCCCTAAAGCGATCGGTGAGCCTATAAAAGCCATTGTGGATAGCAGTAAAAATAACCCTGATGTTATTACGGCATATAAAATAATTAAATAAACGCAAATCTCCGACTTACTGTCCTAGGTGTTGACGAGGCACGGTGGATTTGCTGCTTATTTACACCGGCTTGGATTGGCGGAGAGTCTATCTTGGCTCTGTGAACCAAATAAGCCCGAAACTATAATCCACATATTGCTAGAATTTCCTCGCTTTGGTATTAGAAGGTTTGATATTGAAAATAAACTAAATGTCAAATTAAATAAAAACATGGTCAGTAAATTAATGGAATATGACAAAACCTAGCCCATTTTTATATTATTGAAAAGAAAAAAAAAAGTAACTACACTTGCATACCTAGTCCAAAATGTGTGAGGAGAATGATGAGATTTGAGGAAGCGAAAGAAGTACATAAAAGCAGCCTTGTCAGCCTTCTTGGCTTCTCCAACCACTCGTTTTCGCTTTGTAGATTTTCATCGTTAGTCTTTTATCACACAATCTTTTTATGTGTGTCAGGACGGACCGCGATGCTTGGCGGTCCGTCCTCTCGACTAGTCCGTTAGGCATACACACAGACAAATTGGCATACAGCATGAGGATATGTATGTATGTAACGTATTTGTAGACGACAGCAAATAGTGAACCATAAGATCAATTGTTAACATAATTAAGAGAACCTACCTCGTTGGGGATACGGCATGAAGATATTTATGTATGTATGTATAAGTTAAGAAATAATAATAGAAAATAACAATGTAAAATTTGATAGAATGCAAGAGTGTTTGTAAAACAGTAAATAAACAGGAAAATAGAAAGCAAATCGCAACGCTTATTGTCATGGTTAAGTAATTAAACTGTATGTTGTAGTAAAATAGAGAAAGGAATCATATGTAATAGAAACAAGAAATACCGAGTGAATTAGCAAATAAAGATAAGAAATAAATAAATAAAGGCAAAAGAATAGGGTATTAACTGAGGAAAAGTATGAAAGTAAGATGGATTTAAGAGTGACAGATATAAGAAAGAAAGAGCGCAAAAATAAGGTAAACAAGGAACGGTCTTTGATACGTAAAAGTCAGGGGAAGCAGCATAAAAAAAACAGCAAAGAGAAGGGTTTTTTAGTCGGTTCGAGTACGACAGTACTTAGTCGGCGTCCTACTGAGTGTCCGTAGGGATTTTTCCTTCTCAGAAACAAAAAAAAGGTAAGAAACAAGAGCTAGAACATTAGCAAATGCACTAACCACCACACCACGGATCAGCTATACATTGGAGGGAACATTGTTGTGGGCCAGTCTGTGCGTTTTTTTGTTCCGTTCTTCACTTAATACATAGCTACTATTATCACGCCAGTATCACGCAATCACAGTCGCATATAAAACTTAACTCAAAATATTTCACATAAATTTCGCGAACATCTATGTTTGGTTAATTATTATTAACGAGATTGTTTAGGAAATGCCAATTATCGGAGTGTACACAGTCAGTAAATACATGCTTAATAAAGTCCGAGGTCTCGAAGTTCATTGAAACCTGGCGTATTAAAAGTAATATTAGGGCCGTCTTTTAAATTTAACTACTGTTAAATTATCGTACCTGTATTGGACAATTATTACTGTAAAAAATATTTGCAAAACTATTGTGTATGTTTGTCTATGGCATCTTAGCTCTCAATCAGATGAAACGATTTGTAACCATTTTGTTTGTTTGAAGACAAGAAGGTTTTCTAGAATATTCTTCGTTATATTTGGTGTAAATAATAAAAAATTGGACCTAAAAATTCAAATTCTTTGTAACATACCACATTTTTAAATTTTTTCCTCGTCTTTATGGGTAGATACTGCCCCCGAAAATTTTATATTTGTCAAATATCAAAAAAGGTGGCAACCCTAATTGGAATCTACGTACTTACTGTTTACAATCGCGTGTGCTTCCCTTGTGTAATGTTCACTCAATTAGACGCCATCTTTGTTTGTCAGCCGCCATTTTAATTGCGCTTTCCCACAGTATACGCGTTAAATTGGATGTTTTGTCAGCCCACCTGGTAACAATGTCGAGTACTTACAGTAATATTATCGAAAAACATTTCTACAGCGCGTTGATTTCGAGGAATTCATCTTTAATTTCTATTTACTTAAACATTGAGGAATAAATGAGTGAAGAGATGCGAAGAAAAGAAATGATAACGGGATTTTTGCTACAACGCCAAGTTAACAAACGAATGTTAGCGTCGCAACAATATTAATCATGTCATTTAACTTTTAAACTTTCGCGTTGCATTATAAAATATCTAAAACTGGAAATTCTAATTCAACCTTAAATTTTAGCTTGACGTTTCGACCGAGTTGCATCGGCCGTGGTCTCTAGTAAACTGTCGCAGCAAGCTTCACTCCGTGTCTGAGGTAGACGTTTTGACATCCCCCCCAATGACCCCGTTATTTGTAAATAGTTTTCAGGATACCTACACACAACACTCACAGTGTCCACGCGTATAACCGAATGAAACACGAGGTTTTGTTCCCTTGTCACAGGATTCCAGCCTGTGAATGACTGCAACACAACAGCAACGCTACAACCTGTAAAATCTTTGTCACGATTTAAGAAAATGTACCGAGCGATGTTAGTGGCAATGGAAACTAAGGAAGAATAAAGCTGATTTACGAGGATCAAGTAGCATAATGTTAGTTGATAGAAAGGTCAAAAAGACTTATATGCCTTGTGTTAGGGGTTCACCATGTAGTGTCTGTAGCACATTTTACGGAATAAATTCTTTTATTACTGAATTATTTATTATAAATTATAAATTAAAAAATTTATTATAATCGAGAGTACATTACTGTACGAGTTGCAAAGTGGCAGAGAGTAAGTTGTCTGCAGCCATGTTGCAACAAGAAAATACTCTGTTGGTATTTCTGACGGTCTGTTTGAGAAGAATGACGAGGTTTGCAGCGACGAAACAATTGGGATCGCGATGCTCGCTTCTCCTGTCTACCCCATTAGGTATATATCGTGTATATGTACGTATGATTTAAGGAAATTTCACTCAAGATAGCGCAAGTATACTATTTGTATTATATGTGTATCATGATCGTTGACAACCAATTTCTTTGTAACCAAAATAACTTTTCCTATTACTTTCTCGAAATAAATACAGTTTGACGCTTAAACATATTTCAATATATTATTATATAATGTAATATGATATACTGTATCAAATTCACTATTATTACATTTTTAAACGTAGGGTGTAACTTGCAATGGTGTAAAGGTGTGACTTCACACCATTTCCGCGATAGACAGAGCGTCAATGAGCAACAAGTACGCCTTGATGCTAGTTCTTATAAATAAATATCGGGGCTTATAGACGATAAAGGCGAATCCAGGGCAGGGTTAATCCATGGGCTCTGAACTGGATCCTAAGGAAGGGAAAGTCTATCTAGGTCTCCGATTCTGGCAAAGATTTCTAAAAATCGAAATCATCATGACTTAATAACGCCAACTTTTTTGCTTTTGCAAACGCTTTATGCATTCTTGTCCTGCTCGAGGGCGGAGGGGTAGGTATGTGGAACTCCTTGCTAGTCTATCCACCAAAATCTGACGGCGTTCGTCCGAGGCACAGATGTCTGTGGTCCGAGGCGTTATTTTCCGGAGCTGTGGGTACGCTATCGTACACTACTGCGGGTGATAATGCCACTTGTGACATTTATCATTATCGAAAAAGATAATATCTGTTACACATTAAAAAAAATCTGAAATCTGAGTCCGTTCCGCCGTTCTATCCAGCTGATGTACTTAATTTTTTTTTAATGAAAGGTGTTAATGCACAGATTTGCCAGAAAGCATTGGAAATCATCTAACAATCACCCTTCTCAAGTTATACTCAAACACGATTTCCACTTCTTATGTTTTAATAGCTTTCATTATCTAAATCTTTAGTTCTAACTGAGGTACGTGGTTCGTTTCGTTCGTGGAACACTCGCTGCAACGAGCTCTTTCATTTGAGCTTTCGCCCACTTAAATTGGTTGAGTTGGAGGGAAACTAGGTAGAACATTAGACTTGACTTTTAATTTTTGTATTCAACTTGGATTAGGTTACAATTACTCATCATACTCGTATAAGGGCGTTATTTTTGAATTTTATTATCAACACAATGCTGCGGAGCAGCACGGGTCCTCTAGTTAAATTGATAATAATAATCTTAGGGATTAGCTGCGGCCCGTCCCGACTTCGCTCGGGTTGAATATATAATATATAGCCTATGTCCATTTGGAATAATGCACCTTTCAAATGGTGAAACAGTTATTCAAATAGGTGCGGTGGTGGTGGTTCCAGAGATTACCCTCCACCAATAAACAAACTTCCAAAATCCGCTTTCTCTTTGTAATTTTATAACTATAAGCACAGATTAATTAGATACTTACGTAAAGTATAAGTATAGAAAGTATAGAAGTTATCACATATTGCAGCACTGTCAATCTTAGAGAGCGTCCTCAATCCATTGAGAAATATTTATATAAAAGTCAAGGACATAATTTTCGAACGTAATAAATTTTCCGTAATTCAATTTATACTTTCATGTTATAAAAACAACAGTTATTCGTTCTGGGAAGTCTGTAATTTCTTGAAGGATTTCCATCTCCGTTAAATTGTTCTTCAGACGCGTATAAGCAATATTGAATTTCAAGGCAAAATTACTTACTTACGAGGTGCTCGTGACGTGGTCTTTCGATGTTTGATGTACATATTATTATCAGAGCTTTAGCAAAATTGTAAACAGTCAGCTACTGGATGGATAACCTAATGAATCGTAAGCAGTCGGGCTACTGGATGGGTAATCTACTGAATCGAGCACTCATGTCGAGTTTATTAATCGATTATTTTCATACTAACTTTGATACTCCTATCCAACCTATTAGGGATTGAAATTCCTAATATTTTCGTTGCTTGTCCACAAGATTCTAGACCATTACAAGATTCTAGACCCAATAGCTTGGGCAGTGACTTATGCATGTCAGACATCGCCAATATTAGTCAAAATGATGAGTTACTGGTTTTTTGGTGACAAGAGCCGCTAGACAAGTGGCTAACCCTTTGTATAAACGCTCGCTGACGTAATTGCTCGTCAAAAGTTTCATTTGGCTATGTTTATGTTTGATATTTATGAAATTTAATAATGTTAGACTACAATCTAAAATTCGTTACGCTGTATTACGTAGTATTGTCATTCTATTTTGCAGCGTTTACGACAATTGAGCCACTTGTCTAGGCCCCAAGGTCAGTGTCTGCCTTCTAGATTCATCTGACTTGTGAAATTTATTGTGACATAAATCAATACATACATATCTGAACGTTAATATTTACCTAAATTATATATAATACACTTCCTCAAAGCTGCCGCATACAAAGCTGTCATTGCTTAGGGTGTCCATCAGACCGGCAGCATTACCTCTTTGAATGCCAAACTGGTTCGTTGGCGGAAGAAATTGTCAGCTCGCACGGTCTCCCGAAGCCTCGACCAGTCGCTAGCAAATATCAGAAACCAGTCGATGGAATTGTTAAATTATCAAATCAACAATTAGCAATCTAAATAATGAACTGTTTCCTTTAAAGTTAACCGGTTAAGTGTGATTCAAGTGTATAGGCTTCCGGTAGTTTTCTGTCCAATCCTGTCAAGTCAACTTAGAAAACGATCTTATTTTCAATTTAGCTTGTATGTATAATTTAAGGCTTCCTATTCAATATTTTCGTTTACATAACCCTATTTGAATACATTGGGAATATATTTATTTTCGTTTATTTCGTGTATTTATGAGAGATAGTGGGCGTCTTCGAAGCGGTTTGCAGGTTGAGCTAAATATAGACAAAGCTAGGAACAAGACAAGTTACATAAAAATCAATACCAACTCACCTTAGACGTTAGCCAGGTTATTGATGCTAATATAGACTTGATTTGTTCGTATTTTTTGTCGCTGTTGTTTACGAATTTATTCACATGGTTTTTTTATATGAACATAGCCAAAGTTAACACTTTGGCTATGCTGACGGAAATGTCAAAAGGCCTCACATACCTATGAAAAAGTGTGTGAGAAGAATGATGAGATTTGAGGAGGCGAAAGAAGTATGTAACGACCACGATGCGTCGCGCTCCGTCCTCTCTGACTATCCTATTAGGAATAAAGCATGAAGATACGTTCAACAGACAGACATCCGTATTTATAATATTAGTATGGATTTACAATAGAATGGATATTTTATTTTGCTTTTTCACTTATGGAGATAAATAAATAATAATCAGTCGGCACATTATGTGTCTTAACTCTTCCAAACCAGCATGAAGATGAATATCCATAAAACACTTTAAACTTGAAAACAAATAAATACTTTATCGATATTATTCATTATCTGTGGTGGTACACGTAGTACTCTCGCCGGGGATAATCCAGGAAAGTCCTCACTTATCTCGCCGGCACACGACTGTTCAAACTGAAACTCCCGTCTGATAAATAATAAACTTTATCGAAATAAATTATTTATCCTGATTTTCTAGAACGCACCGGATGGCGATTAACGGCGATTTATTTGCGACGAAACGAGATTATCGACTTTTATATTCCGTTCACGATATGATTTTTAATAAAATAACAATCTATCACTTTTGAACAACGTTGGAGTGTTATAAGTTTTTTTTATACGTATACACCTGCTTCGTGAAACCCTTGAAACTGCTAAGCAAACCTATAAAGCAGTTCAAGGCGTTGAATTTAAAATTCCTACGGCAGGGATCTCAATTTTTCTAAGTGATTACAAAACGTATGAAAATGATATTTGGTAAACTGATTTTTCATTTAATTGACTTCATTTTGCCAGTTGCGTTACACGATTGGCTAACTTCTTTAACAGAAAAAAATCAATGAAACCTTTTTTCAACCTTTTTTTACTTTTTTGGACTAACGGTACCGAATTGTGGCTCTAAATTTGCTGAGTAGGTTAATATATAAGTAACACACTAATAAATAACATACGTCAAAATGCCAGTCCGATTTAAAAAAAAAATTGTAGCTTTTAATGTACACGAAAATAACTGTTTTTCCGTAACATAGCGCGCGCTGTTTATGTGGGATACCTATGGGCCCAAAAGGTCTATGTAAGATTAATTATTGATTATCACTGCGTCACTTTAAATAGATTTTTTAAATTTAATTTATTATTATAACATCCCATTGATACTACATTATAAGCCCTCATATTTAGTAGCAATGAAGTGTTATAAGTTCGATGCTGTTTTGTGGGAAAATGGGTCCAGATAATAAAGGATTCTGACACAGATACACTAGAGTATTTGTGTGGTCAGACGTCGTTTGGTAAGAGCCAGAATTATGGATGCCGTGCATTGAAATTTGATGATATCAATGTGGCCTCATATGTAATAGCAATGAGCCAGAATAATTTGTTTATCATGGTAAAAGCATTGATTGATATTGTTCTTTGAATAAGCAATTACCTAATTTGTTCCATTTCTTAGCATACGTCATTTTATTTAGCTACATCTTCGATCACAAATAAAGAACTAGATTCACAATCTCATATAAAATTTAAACAAATTATTGTCCGAATTGACGTATATATTTTTAATATCGTAAAGTATTATCGGCAATATTGTGTTAATCTAAAGTAGAATTTACTGTCAAACCATAAGGTTATAAACGCTCGTAAACGATTCTTGCATGACATTGAAACGAAGTTTGTTAAATAAAATATTTAAAATGCAATCTTACATCTCGTGCGTAAAGTATAATTTCTAATAATAATAATAATCTATTTGCGTTGCTATGTTGCTACGTTGATTTGTTACGTGAACGTGACAAGGATAAGACAAATATTGTCAAGCAATATTTATAAACATGATTACGAATTTCATAAAAAAGAGCTATGTAACGTTATTACTATAATGAAATAATGAACACGTCAATAATATTATTTTCTTATTAACTGAAAATAAGAACTCGCGTCTTTTTTTAGCGTTCTAGATGTGTTATTTTTGCAATTTTTGAAGGAGCAATTTGACATGTTCGCTGTTAGCGTTTTCGAATACCATTAAAAGAGAAGTGCGCTCAAATACTCATTTGAGCGCACATTTGGTTCGGACAATTTTGGAACGTTGATTGTGTATCTAGTTTTTTATTTGTGATAGAAGAGCTACATATAATATTTATATTAATATCATGGCTAGGTTGTTATAACTCAAATAAAAAGAAAACACGGAAAATTTTTCCAAATGATCAACAACCTAACCTCATCTTCCGTCTTTATAGAATTGTACCTGCCTAGTTGGATGCTTTGACCAAGTTAGACATATTTGATCACCAGTTATTACATACATATTTAACTAGTTAACTGATCTGAGTCCTGAAAGTTTTTTCGATTTCACATTAATGTATACTTACACTAATTATCTGAACCCTAACTAAACAATTGGACTGTGGGTACCGGCCAGAGTCCAATATAGTTTAGTTCAAGTTAGTAAGTTGTATTAACAAAAAGTGACCAACTAGCTAGTAAACGGGACGGGAAAGTTAGATCTTGAAGCGGTAACCTCTGAACTAGTCCAGTCCGAGCTTATCGTTTACAACAGGCACGAAATACGAGGAGATAATTTACGACAGCTGCGAAAGAATTATAACATGATTGTGCTCTAAATCCAAGGAAACCTACCGACGAATATTATTTTCACGGTTTATTTTGCTAGATAACAGTACAAATAGTGGAATCCTGCCTGTTTTTCTTGAGGTGCTCCCAAAAATGTCAGTATAAGTAGCGATTACAACCCTTCTCAAATACGCGGACAAAACCATCTGTCCAGAAAGATAAACGTCACGACAAAAGGACAACCGGACAAATAAGAACCAGTCAAGTGTGCACTGTTATCACGCATCGAATATTCCGTCCTTACTAGCCGTAAAATCGGTAGCGCTTCCGTGATTTCTCTTAGAATATATAACTTAACGTTTAACAAACATTTGTATAATTGTAGTCATTCATACAAAATTAATGAATACTTAACTTGGTATAACGTCTATACCTATATATGGCGTTAAATACTCTATTAGACTTCATCAGTTCACCCATTAACCAGCGACATATCGAACACCTCGATGCCTCCAGAAGCACTTTAAACTGATAGCCCTTGTTTCTGTCATAGTAAAATAAGACTACTATAGTATTTCTCGCCAGGATATTTGGATGGCGATCGAAATTCTTCATTCATTATCTGGCTTCCCTGAGGGTGACAGCACGGTATTCTGCGCTGCCATAGCTATGGCAGACTTTGGTATACCTATTCTATGGCCCATGTCATTTTCGATTTATGGACGACGTCAATGGCGCAGTGGTTTATCCATTCTGTCTAAACGCAGATGGTTCCAGGTTCGAATCCCGGCTGGCTCAATTTAGAAAACGAACTTTTTAGATTGTCTCGGGTCTGGGTGTACTGGTAGACTAGATAGATATAAACGAACGCTAGTAGTCGTTGTCTTGTTCTAATAGCACAGGGAGTGCCCTAGTTTAAGACCAGATAATTGGTGTGTATTATCTGGCATATTTATTGTTATTATTATTTATTGTTAACCATTGTTGTAACATTTATTTACATACAATAACTTGACTCGGCACTGCCGTTTCTCCTAATATCTGTGTCCCTTCTTATCAAAATTCCACAATAGTGTGTACAGAGACATTCGTGATCACTGCCAAATACGGCGGTATTTGCCGTATTTTACAATGAAGGAATCCTACTTCAGACCGATTTTTAACGTAAACATGTTCAGTTTGCAGCTTACTTAGGCAGCCTTTACACTAGGTTTGTTGTCAGTTAAAACCACGCCCTCACCGATGCCCAACATTTTTAACGAATAATACATCAGAACCATCATGGATTAATTTTGCATTATGCTTGCATATAACGGCCGCCTTTGGACACACCCAGATAAAAGCCATTTATAAAAAAATAGCTGTTTTTTCGTTTACAACTTATTTTGGCCGTGGTTTCTTTACAACTGTGTCACAAAGGTTATTTTTTTGACTTTGAATTTGAATTTTTGAAAGGTTAAATTATTGAAACAAAAAACATATTGACTATTTTTTTTCCTGCCTACTGAACCTCTAAAGAACTCCTTCAGCATGTCGTGTACGGAACAGGATAATAGGTTTATGAAACGAGCAATACATGGAACTTTTTGTTTCTTTATCTTGTTGACAAAACTTCAGGACTATTAGGAGATTGGATAAGTTATATCGACTAAGAAAATTGGGTTACTTTCAAGCCCCAAGTTGGGGGCCACTGTTATGTTGCAACTTTTCTTACTAGGGCGTTTTACACGGCTACGACGACACTTAAAAGAGGATAATGTGTTTCTTAGAAATGTATGTGGTTATATGTTTTATTATCTGAGCTTAATATTACTACTTACAAGATAGATTACTCAACAGATTTGAATAAACAAGATATCATTAGCTTCGTGACAACCCTGCGGGTAATATAGAATGTGACGTCATCATACATCCAATATGGCGTACTATATTCCAAAATGAATTACGTTTCTATTAAAAACTCTCCTTAATATTTACTGAATAAAAGGTTTGTTTAATAGAATACACAAGCTTTGTTTTATAATATTAAGGCTGAAAAACTTTATGTAAAATGTTATAATTACTGAAGTAAAATTACTGACTACGAATTTAACAAATTTTTAAACAAGATAAAATTACTGTGATTCCTTGGATTTATCCCCAGAGCCGAAGACATCAAGCAAGAGAAGGACGGGCAAATGGATCACCTAACCATTGAATCGTATTTATTTTATTAGTTTTTGTTATTATTCCAACTCAATTATAATTAAATAAATTCTATTTAAAAATTATTTGCGTATTATTATATACAAAATAGAATTCTAAAATTGAACGTCTATTAACGTTACCTTTTGAAGTAAGAGCTTTAAAGTTTGTCTTCGAAAGCTTTGAATAAATAGACATTCAATATTTTAAATAGGCTTTTGTAACATTCAAAACTTTATTAATGTCTAATGTATATAATTGATCGAGTCTGATCTCTGGAATATCCTGAGGATGCTTCGTTGAGAGGCGAAACACGTCGATTGGTGGTTTTTGGAGTTTGAGCGGAAAATAGGTAAAGATTTTAGGAATTCATCACACTTTATTAATGTACCTGAACAGTACGCAAGTGGATTTTTAGGTCATTCTTTAAAATTTTACAGTCGGTTTATCTTTGAATTTTGTATTTCTCTCATTAAGATTTCACAATAAAACCTTAACTTGAAATAAAATGTGGTGTGATGATGATAAGACAATCTGCCGAGTACCTATGTGTTTTATCAACAAGGCCATCTTATTTAAAATCAATATATTTATAGCTGTATTTTTTTGAAAATGTAATGACCCGGAAATAAAAGCGGAAGTCACAAAATGACGGGACCAATGGCAAGATTCTGAAGGAGGACTCGTCCGTTTCGACGAAGTTTAGCAATATGTTTTGCAATACTCGCGAAGAAATTTTATTCTATCAATCCCGTGATAACTAAACGAATTAGTACGTTTACCATAACTTCGGCAATAAAACTGCAAATATGCTGCTGTTATATGCTATAACGAGAAGACAATACTAATAAATAAATATTCCAAACAAGCTCTAATCTATTGCTAAAATATTCCATCACAAATGTACTGCTATGGAAAACCCAGTAACTCCCGGATTCCAAGACAATTTAGGAAAGTTCTTTTTCTCTAATTTATCTGACTGGGGATAGCTTGGAAGGTAGACACACTCACAATATCAGTAGGCAGAATGTTTCAAGTTTACAATTGGCAACCGGGTCTTGACTATGATAAACAAATCGATTTGTAGAACGAGGCAATAACGGAGTGGTAGCTGGTAAAAGAATTATGACGATTAGGTAGAAAGTTTAATTATCAAATGATGTTATACCTATCTATATCTGATGATATCACACTGGGTGAGACTAACATAGCCGAAAAATTGTAAATGAGAGGTAATCTATGTACTGTGTATATTCATCAGCTGAAGATAACATTCCTGTTATTTTCAACTGCTATAGATATCGCCGTCGTCATCCAAGATTCAATTTCCGAGGTCCTATGTGGAACTGATGCGCAATTTTCCCAACTACTTAAGGAATACATACCTGAAAAGGCATAGCGAACTTCTAATGCTAAGTTTTGCATTTCACTACTATTTGGCATTGTATACGAATATATTAATAATTATGAATCCGCTTAAAGATTCTTAGTCTTTGAGGTGTCACATAGAGGCCAAGTCCGACAGCGTTGTTGAAATTGGCCATGGGAGTATTAACCTCAAATTAAGTCAGCAGACATAAACACTTAATAATTGCACCAGATCGCAACTCTTCTAACGGGGTACGCAGCACGACGTCCACTCAAATCCGGTGGATTATCTTCGGATGATATTTAAGCGGCGTTGGATTAAATCGTCTAACAGACATGCCTGGAAGATGGATGTTGTCACAGCTCGCTTCACATTGTTTCAATTAATTCAAATTTCAAGTCTTTTGCGAGATTTTGACGTAGATTTGCTGATTCGTACACATGTTTGGAGCCGTCAGATTACTCTTAACTGTTACATAATTCAGTAATGTATGACTTGGATTATAAAAGATAATGCTTTTGTATATGTAATCCGTTTAAGTTCTGTATTTGATATACGAATTGCGTGTAGACTATAATGAACTCGAATAATGAATAATGACTATAGTGAAACTCGGCTATTTCATAACACTGAAGTAATTTCACGCTATCAGCTATGGGATTTGGAAGACAGATTCATGAATTTTAGGGCGCTTTAGCTAAAATGTCAAAGATGGAACACAGTTTCGTCATGTCTGTCTGTCTGCCCATATGTTAGGTTTCTATTTCTTTGTCTTTCTACTTACTTTATTTATATAGATATTATATATATAGATATTTAGAACAAATTTAGACCCAAATTAGACCTTAGTAGTAACTTAGACCCAAAATAGCACTCAAAATGTTAAAAAATGGTTATTTTTGACCAAAGCTGGTAAGCATTAGTGGTCTACAGTCACAGAGATCTCCATAATACATATACATCTGTCCTGTCAAAAAACTCCCATAATACATATGTCCTCTTTTAGCAAGTCTTTTGTTATCAACGATCACGTTCCTTAAATCTACACCTTATTTGCCAAACTCCCTTGCCAAACTCCTGCATTGTTTGTGAAAGTCGTCCAAGGAATAGGGCTCATTATGGGGAACTTATTCGGTACTGGTTAGGTTATAGAGTCTGATCTATGGAATATCCTGAGCATGAGAAGCGACATATATGCCGATTAAGTTAAGGTTTTGGGTGGAAGATGTCTGAAAATTGTAAGAATTCATCACAAGGACTTAAATATGCTAGTAATCTGTCACATTCTAGTTCCGTTTTACCCTGAAAAATTGAATTATTATTATTGAAAAATTTAGATATTTGAACTCTCCTTGAACTTTTCCGCCATTTTTCTTCATCCCATCTCCGAAACTACTGGGTCTGTGTTAAAATTTTTTGGGAATGCAAAGCATTACTTACTTTTTATGGCAACAGTATAACAATAATCCTGAGATTTAAAGTAAAAGCATACGCACTGCGTTCACTACATTTATCACTGATGTAACTATTAATTTTGAATATATTTAAACAATTACCGTTTGTAGATACAGTTAAAGATATCATTCTGATTACACTAGACTAGTTCTGTCTGATAGCGCAATCGGGAATACATTTAATATGTTTACTGTCGTTTTTATTCTGAAGACGTGACGTTAACATTTCAATGTACATGTTCACCTTGCTGAAATATATTGAACTTGTTGTCATGTTTCTTCCTTTTGAATTATTACTTTTATACACTTTTGTGTAATATCTCAATATAAACACCTGCCTTTAGCGATATATGTTTCCCCTTATGCTGTTATAAAATTTTATGACGGCAATAATGTTCATAGCTTTGTTTGCGCGCCAGGAGCCAGGAGTACGTGTTTTCTTTCTGCACAGTGCATTATCTATATTAACTCCGCAAAGAAAGGAATTATATTTAATAATATAGGTTTATAACACCCTAATGATTTGAGGTTGCGTTTGTCGGGAAACTGCATGAACGTAATATCGCTATTTGATCTGAGATTTTGATCCAATTCAGAATTTTTTGAGTCTACCTTACTCCAGATTTTATTTGCTACTTAATCCAACTGAATTACAAAAAAAAATGTGTAATATGCATTTATTGTACAGTGATGAGACCTGGATATGCCCGCAATCAAGTGAAAGTAAAACTAATGCAGTTGAAATGCGATCTCTCAGAAATATGTGCTGTGTTATCTTCGCGGGAAGTATGCAGGCAAGGTTGGATGACAGTGTTATTGTAAAAATACAGAAAAGAATGCGTTGATGGTTAGAGCACACAGAAAGAATGAATGATGAACGTTTACAGAATGTTACGAAGTACGAAGTACGAAGAAAATATACAGAGCGAATGTGATTGGTAGCAGAAGCCAAAGAAGATTAAGGCTGACTCATGAACATCAATTATCCAGTGTGTTAGCTGATAGTAATGTCAAATTAGCGTACCTCGGAGAAAGCTTAAGGGGAGAATGATTTGAGGAGGCAATTATATTTTTCACAACGATTCTTGGCATTCTATTGCCATTCTATCCTCTCTGACTATCCCTTTAGGAATACTGTATGAGAATATGTATGAATTTATAAAATCTATCTCATATTTTTAAGTGTTCAAAGGCTCTGTCCTCCTTCATAATTAAAGATAGCGATATACCTCATTGAGCTCATTGAGAAAATCTGTCAGTAATTATTTGTTGCCAACATTTTAAAATTCTTTAATGTCAATCTCTTCTCTGTGTGACTGTTTGAACCTCCACTGTTTGAGCCATAATAAGTTGGCCGCTCGTATCGCCGTATGTCAAACGAATTCTCGTGTCTCTTTCTGTCTCATTGAGCGCAGATACGAGTAATAGTAAAACCGTAAATAGTAAAACCGTTAACTATAGTAAGTATGGCGACTTCGCACTGTCAGTGTAATTCGTGTCAGCTCATGAGCGATTTCGCGTACATTACTGAAATAATTATTTCCAAAATACTCATAAATCTTCATCAGTAAATCCGTTTTGAATACTAGTATTCACGAAAATAAAAAATGTCATGTTCAGCTGTGTATTGTTGGCTGTGACTTTTCCCTAGTCACGCATCTAGTAAAAGTCCAGAAAGTCGGCCAATAAAAACGGACACGCTGTTAGAGCAAATGCTCCGACCATTTTTATTCTGGGTCCGAGGTTTAACGTTTAATCCCTTGGTTTGACCACAAACTATTATGTGTACGACATTGGCAGTATGAACATAAAGAACGAATGTTTTATTTTGTTTCATTTAATTCTAACTTTTATATAAATTTTAGCTTTCTGCACTCCTCCGTATAAACTTTAAATAAAATGGGGTACAGTTTTCTCTTCACATATTAATGTGTAGATAACACGTTCACACGTTGTACTGGCCCGTTGGCGCAGTGGCATATGCATCTGCTTGCCAAGCTAGGGTCCCGGATTCGATCCCCGGTCAGGTCAATTTAGGAAATGAAATTTCCTAAATTGGCTTGGAGTCTGGGTGTTACTGGGAACTTCCCCAGAGTTCGTTGTGTGGTACCCATAGTACAAGCTTGCTGCTTAGTTTGGGGTCACACAATCTGTGTAATTGTCTGGAGAATTATTGTTATTATTATATTAGATTTAGTGTATAGAAATGGAGAAATATTGATGTTTCACAACCAAATCTCTGTGTAAACCTGGCGCGGGTCTCTAGTATATTATAAAACGATAAGTAGATAAAACACGGATCTAATGATAACTCCGTCGATTACGCGAATAAGTGGTTTTAGAATATCGAACGCCGGCGTAAGATATTCGATGAGCGAGTCTTATTTGAACTGGGTCAAATTCCCTTTGAACAGTTTAAATAATACGTCTATCCCATTTCAAGACAAGGGTTGATGGAAGTCATTAGAAGCTGTGATTGGTATATGGTATATATCGCCGAGTTGCCACATTTATCGATTCTTTATTATTATCTGTCTGTCCATTTGAAAGACGTTTATTAGTTATTACATAATATTTTGGCTTGCGTTATGATTTTTAAATTATATCGAAATGACTATTAGATTTGGTTTTCACCAGTGTCTGCTAAAAACAGGATTTTTAACCAAAACTGAATCCGATACCGAATCTTCGGCCTCGATCTCAATTTCGGCGGAACCGTTTATGTAGACTGGTTTTTATATTGCGTACTGAAATCTAGTGTATTTTCACACACATACAGACAGTTAACTCGTATTAAATGATATAAATAATAATAATCGAAGTATGTAAATTAGGAAATTTTCCGTGTGGTAGAGCCATGCTGCTTTGCAGCACAAATAGGGCCGGCTCGCCCGGTGAAATACCACCCTCTCACAGAATATTGACGTAAAATAACAGCATCTATTGCTGTTGTGCTTCGTTCAGCGAGTGAGAGTGCCGGTAGCCCACCCCACTTTCCCCTCCTTGGCTCTTTCCCTAAAGGCCGGCAACGCACCCGTGACTCCCCGGACGTAATCCATCGGCGGCGGTGATCACTTTCCACCGCTTGCTGCTGTGATCCACTTGCTTGTTTGCCCCCTCTTATACATATGTATATATATAAAAAGAAAGTAACGAAAAATATAACAGAATTACTTAATAGAAAGCGAGAATAACACATAAATTCAACACAGCCACGCTAGCCGGCGAAATGAGCTAGTGACTACACACGAGCCAGGAACTCACCCAAAGTTAGCTGAACGACGCGCGACAATTCAGTAAAAATTAAGTTTCGACGCTGCCGAAATTTCGTTTGAGTTTTGCTGAAACTGGCCGAAACTGAATCTTCAGTCGGTCTGTTGTTTTTATTTCTTCTTTCATGCAGCTACATAGTATGGCTAGTTTTTCAACCGACTTCCAAAAAAGGAGGAGGTTCTCAATTCGGTTTTTTTTTTTATGTTTATTACCTCATAACTCCGTCATTTATGAACCGATTTGGAAAATTCTTTTTTGTTCGAAAGGATACACTTCCAGATTGGTCCCATTGAAATGTCACTGGTATTGAAGCTTTGGTTTCGAAGATGCACCAAATAACGCGACCTGGTTATTTATATTGACGATTCTCTTGTATATCATTTGTTAACTATCGTTGTTCCCACATGATATAATGGTAAAGTAGGGAGAAGATATAAATTGGCTGTGATATAATAAATTCAGTCAGTAGAGTCAGTCTTGTGGCGAATAGAGAATACGGCTGGTGGCTGTCGTCTTCGAATTGTAAGAATATTGCTAGGGTGTAATTATGACGCAACCTTTACACTGTTCTTTTATAACTGATTGATATTGATATGATATTATATTCATGATATTAATAATGACCATAATGGGCAATAATATCCCATGTTCGATCTGTTCGCATCCTTTATTGTGAAAGTCCACGGTTTGTGCTCCTCAATAGAATAGAAGTTAACACATTTCGCTCCAAAATTAGAAAATAAACTAATTGTAGACCTGCTGTAGATATTTATTTAGGCCAAGGTCACTCAAAAGGGAGAAATAAAAAAACTTTTATAAAAAAATGAAACCGACTTCAAAAAAGAACACTGAAAAGTATGAAATAACTCTCCCTTACGGATCGAAACTTAAGTACAAAAATAACTTTATAAATACGATACAAATACCCATATAATTAAATTTGACAGTTATTGAAGTCGGTGCCAAATCAATGTTCGACAACGGAAAGTCTATTAGTTTAGTAGGCTTGGCACCGACTTCAGTAATAGCAAAGCGCATATGACACGTGACCATAGTAAGAGCCGTCGTTGACAGATGTTTCACTCATCAGTATTATGAGGTATATACTTATATTATTATAGCAAAGATCGAGCACTATATATGATTTATTATTATTTACATTGTGTTATTAACTATTATTAACGAATGAAATGGGAATATATGGGACACACGTCCGTAACGAATATGTGTGTCCCACATTCCATTTAATCCAATGATGTTTATCATTTACTGTCTCTTTCAAGTTTAAATTTCGAGGTAAAAAACAGGCAGCCCTAGAACACATATTTATGTTGGAAACACACGTATCATAATATTATTTTACCGCGCTGCGTTAAATATGGTACATGATACGTGGGCATTTATGGTAGGAGTTCATAAGCTTAAAATTGGTCATTGATCGGTGGAAAGAACTACACTTGACGTGACGTTATCTTAAAACACAAAATTCGTTTAATAAGAATACAGCTGGTGGCAATAGAACGTCATATCTGTCGCAAAACTGAGCAAAAGAGTTCCGAAGTGTACAACGTGTATAGATAAATGTAGTGTAGGACGGTGTGCGACCCGTGGCTATATGGTATGATGACCTGATGAAAGTAAAATATCTAAATACACGGGAAATTAACGCGATTACCTTTTATTTTTGCTTGACGTAAGCTTGAGTAAACTGTCGCAGCAAATTTCACTCCGTGTCCGATACAGATTTTATATCGTCTTCCTCCGATATTTGTAAATAATTATTAGGGTTCCTACACACAACACTCACGGTGTCCACACACTTAACCGAACGTGAAAAATGAGGTTTTGTCATTTGAATCACAGGATTCCACGCTGTTGGTAAATTGTATTCGTTTCCCCGATTGAAGTTTTTGTTTCTTTTGATTTTAATCGCTTCGCGCACGATTCTTGGATAAAAGTGGCGATCAAGTGGCAAGCGAGAACTTTAAATAGCGACCCGTATATGTCGACTAACTTGTTTTGACCCAGTGTTTACTTCTCTGTTAGATGAGTCTATTATGACTTTCTGATTTCCTACATTTTTTTTAGGCATGTAAACATTGTGTTTTAAATATAATCACTAGTAGTAAAGGTAAATAAAAAAGTTCTAAAGTAATGCTAGCGCACAAGAAGTATTGCAAGCCGGATTAAGATGATGTCTATTACATTTATAACAATCTTTACAGATTTTTACGTGACATTCCCAGGAAGATATAGAATTTTTCAGTAATAATCTGAGCTTCCTATGTAAAAATTGAAAAACTTAACAAATAAACGGTGAGTTGATCCGCACCTGTTAATTAAATATATATATAAAATAACCCAAGATGTATGCCTAACACTAATGGGAACCAAAACAATATTTTTAGAATTTTTATCTGTCTGTCTGGATATGCAACATGTATGTACTTAAGCATCTCACAATAAGTACCTACTGCAAGAATTTAAAGACAAGTTGTACTTTAGATATGTTTTGTTATGACTCACAGCTTTTTCGTTATTTTTACCGTAAACATACATAAGCACAGCAAAGATATCTATCTACATCTATACTACTATATAAGTCTCTGACATCTGTCTGTAATTTCATATTTTTTGTCAAATTTTGTGATAAATAGTCGTTTTGTGACTCGCTGACTTCGATTCTACTATTTTTAAAATGTTTGTGTGTCTGCCTGTATGTTCTTTTACAATAAAAGAACAGCTTGACCGATCTTGATTAAAATTGTTACGTAGTAAGAGCATGTCAGTGTGCACTTATTTTTTAGAATGTCCTGAAGAGATGAAAAGGGGACGAAAGTTTCTATGAGAAATGCTAAACCTCTGAACCGTTTACGATGAACTTTGGCATTGAGATTTTCACCCCTTACCCCTTTTTCATCCCCGTTTTAACAATCTTAGGGGTAGATTTTTACTTTGAAGGAGAAATGCTAAACCGCTGAACCAATTGTAATTAAAATTTTTCGAAAACAATCTTTACATATACATGTACATGCGGTCTAATCTAATCCGGGAAAGTCACGAAAAAGTTTTCCGCGCAGACGAAGTCGCGGGTACAGCTAGTGTTATTATAAAATAGCAATAAAGCCATGTCTGTACATTGACGATCTTTTTAAAAATGATTTAACTAAGCATTTTAGGCTTTTCTGGTTCCAAAATGATGTAATTCTGATTCCAATAATGATGACCTATGTATGCCCTTAGGGGTGGAACACAGTGAACGGATATATGTATTATAACACCATTAATATCTGTGATTCACATGTTAAATAAATAAATAAAAATAAATACTTATAGAATTGTTCTTTGTGTATTTGTATGTTTATTTCTTCAAAGCTAAGAAACTGCCATTGTATTTCTATACGAATCTCTCTGTTTGAATAACTGGAATCTCACTTACTTAATAAAGTGCATATCTGCATTTTCATTTTTATTAAAACGGTGCGAAGTTATTTTTTATTAGTAAAAGATGTGAACTTGAGTTTTGATTAGAAAAAGATAATTGTATCTAATCATGACTACGTAACTAGTGGTTTCTAGGTTACTTATCCTAATATTAGTAGTGCTAGACAGGTAAATACTTAACTGTATTCAATCTTTACTTTATAAATTGTACCTATATTGAACATAATAATATGTAATGTATAACATTTCCTGATGTTAACGTTCAATACAAAGGTACTAAATAAAAAATTATTCTTTTTTCAAAACAGAAACCTTGAAATCTAATTTGTATATACAATTTACAATTATGCTGCCTTTTGACTCATTTCACATTACATAAGCTTTGAAGTTTAAATAAAACTGAATGGCTTTCAAGTTTCCGCACTGATCTAGAAGAGACTGTCTGCATAGTTCTGACTGAAGGTTAAAGTTTTATCTAAATATTTATTTTGGAATGTTAGTAACAATCAGACTACATTATTTTAACTTTGTTTTTAAAGCTGATTTACCAATCCAGCACCCATGGGTGCTACCTGCGCCGCTTTTCCTGGAGTGGCTGGTGTTTGTTATATGAACAACTACCTCCATTTGGTCCGTATTAAATGTGTAACTGTAAAATAGTCTTGTCGTTGCCAAATTATCATAACGTTTTTATCTGTCTTGAATATTGTTCCCCTGTGCTTTATCTCCGAAATTGCTAGAACTAGATTTTTTTTATATTTGAGGAATATACAGGATGTATATTCCTCAAATATAAAAAAATAAGATTTAAGGAATATACAGGATATATATTCCTCAAATCTTATTTTTATAGATAAGATATAAGAATAACCAAAGTCCTCAATTTTATAAATCTTCAGAAATAACATTTAGGAATAAATAATAATAAAAAAAAGAATCTACAATTGCAAATGTTGTATAGAGCCCTCTCTGTGCGAGTCGCAACAATTTAATTTACTACTATTTGTTTCCGGCTACGTGTTACTGTGGCGTTACGTTGAACAAGCGAATATTAATATTTTTATTTATGTAGATATTAGTATATAAAAACACGCTCATCTTCGAATGCAACGTTGTGTCAAAATTTCAAGTCAACGAATCGACTATTTTTCGAATTTTGCGAGCACAGAAATATGTAAGCTGAGTTTTGATGTAGATGTCACCGTATGATTGTGAACACCGTTCCTATATAATCTATCCATGTCAAACTATCAAATTGTAAACTGGCATCATACTCGCATGCGACGGAACGCACCTGTGCACCAACGCTATTTTTACTGGTGATAAAATCGAACAGATTGTGAATCCTGTAGGTAAGTGCAGGTTCGTTCACAATTTGACGGTTCGACAAGGATAGATTATAAACTATCGAAAATTAATACGTTATATTGTAAGCAATATGGTACAGTTTACAATCTCGCGCGATAGATTAGGTGATCACAATCATACGTTGACATATATACAAATTACAGGCTATTTTTTTTCTTTCAGCATACTACTAGCATTACCGCTGCGTTTAGACCAAACCCTGACGTTCCATCAGCGCTATTCTGGTCATTTATAGAACTGCTACGTATTTAATGTTTTCGTATGGATACGTTCTCAGTTAAACGCTCATGTGATGTATCAACTAATCGTCCGCAATACTCATCCGTATGTTTCGTCGCGTGCAGGCGCGAGCCTGGATTATGCTACGTCGTATTTACTGCGCGTTGCTAAGTCACTCACGGGTAAACACTTTTTGTTTTGATAACGTGTTGTGTTTATTTGGGTTTGCTCCGAGCGGATTAATGGACGAAACGGGCCTAACATAACTTGTGTACGCCGTATGTCGCGTGTGTTTAGTGGAAGCCCTTGACTACAGGTAAAAATGTCAAGTCAATTAAACCATTTTTGGTTATGGTTATAGTGGTTGGTCTTTAGTATTTTCTTCCAAAACCTGATCTATCTGTCTGTCTGCCACAGACGTTTTGGTTAAGAACCTTGGTGGAAACTTGGTTGGTTAGAAAAAGCAGCTGTAGATTTGTGACAGTCACTATAACAAACTTCCTCAAATACAGATGTGAGTTTAGTTTTTATAAGTCTGTTTAAGATAGGTTAAATATAATTTAAGACATATTTAGGGCCATCTTGTGGATTTAAATTCGAAAATGTCATTTTAATCCGATGTTAATCATATTAATCCAATAGCAATGTTTTTCACACAAAATGTATACCTAAAGATGTAAAGTAATGAACTGAAAACCTACAAAGCAAAGCTACTGAGAATTTATATTTAAATTACTTCCTGAGATCTCATGGTCTGAAATAAAATTATTAAACGAGTGCGCTGAGTTTTCTGTCTTAGTATAATTAAATAATGTGTGAAATAATAAATGAAATAATTCTTTACAGAAACATACGAAATTACGAACTATAAATTATTGCATTTACTTCTGGAATCGGAAGCATTTTGAGGCCTACATAATATATCCTGCCTTTTGACCGATTGATCTGTAGTACATATCTTTAGTTCTGATGACAATACAATTATGTATATTCAGTATTGTACTTTAAATAAACTGAATGGCTTTCATTGTAAATCCAAGATGGCTGCCGCCACAAAATGGCAGATTAAGTACTCATTTTTTTGAACCTCGTCAATATGGGTATCAAATAAAAGGGCTTGACTAGCAGAATATAGTACATTATGAAAAAAATTCGAAATCCAAGATGGCTGCCACCACAAAATGGCGGATTACATTTTTTTTCAATCCTCTCAATATGAGTATCAAATGAAAGGGATTGAAAAGTAAAACAGTACATTTTAGAAAAAAATACCTTATTCAAAATGGCGTCCGAAACAAAATGGCGGATTATAGAATTTAGAGTAGACAGTCAATACATGAAACTAAAATCTATGTGGAATTTAATATACATACATTTTTGTAGAGTTTATATATATAGTGTATTTGCAATAGGGATTTTTAATTTTTCTTCGCGCTCGATAATAAAAACAAAAGATATAACTGTTATCTAGAAACAACATCGGACCCACGTTACAAGTGAAATTTACCGCATCCAAGATATAAAAACGTTTAAAAAATTTTTTCTATGCCAATTTTACGTTTTGAGTTGCCTACTTTTTTTAAATTCAAAATACAATATATTCAGACTCCAACCACAACTTCCCTTCAACTTCAATTGTTTTTCAACTCAACACAAACAAACAAAAATTTTGCATACACAAAAACTATTTTCAAAATACAACGTCTCGTTCCGAATACCTATTTTATGTGTTTAACGTGGAAAATCTACAGAGCGAAAGCGAGTTGTAGCAGAAGCCTAGGAAGACTGAAAGCCAATTTAGACAAGTTTGTTTCCCAAATTTACGTGATCGGGGATCGAACCCGGAACTCCGACTTGGAACGCAGAGTTTCTACCACCGTGCCAAAGGGTTAGTCGGGTTACTTCATTGCAACGGCTAAAGTCTTGTTTCCGATCTTGGACCCTATAGCCCAGAGGAATTGTACAAGTGGGAAACGCTTCGTTCAATCGCAACGCTTGCTGGCGTTCTTGCTCGTCAAAAGTGACACTTGGCTACGTTTTGCGGCGGTTTTCACTACGTTCTGTTTGATTGAATATAAAAAAATAACGTTTGACTACAAATTTAAAATTCGTTACGCTAGATCATGGGGTATTTGTCATTCTATTCTACTAGCGTTTACGACAATTGTGCCACTCGTCTAGGGCCCTGGTGCTGCAGTCTCGACATAGCGATTATATTCGTAAACTACCGATCGATACAAAAAAACGAAAAAAATAGCTTGCCATAACGATAAGCACGATCACTTTGCGAGCTGTCAAATTTGATCGTAACAACATTATCAACAATCGTAAAATTGACAGTCAGATTCGATATGATTCCAATCACAATCGATAGTTTTAATGTAGAGACTTTCAAAAATCGTTAAAAATTTATCGTTATGACTTATCTACCGAAATCGGTCGTAAAGCGATCGCTATCTATGTCGAGACTGCAGGGGCTGGTCAGAATATAAGGTTACGATGTTCCCTGCCTGTCATTACAGGTGACTAAATGGGCTTTCAGGGTCGGAGTCGATAGAAATCAATATTTTCATCGCATCGCAGCACATTGGCTCGGCTCGCCTCTCACAGAATATCGGCGTGAAATAATAGCATATGTTGCTATTGTGGTTGGTTCGGTGAGTTAGAGTACCGGTAACCCACCCCCCTTTCCCTCCTTTCCCTCTTTCCATAAGTACCGGCAAACCTGTGATTCCCCGGACGTGGCGGGTGTCCATAGGCAGCGGCACATTCCACCAGGTGACCCGCTTGCTCGTTTGCCCCCTCTTATATAAAAAAAACTTCGCTGTTAATAATTCGGTATGACCTAATCCTATCTCTGGTATATCCTGAGGATGCTTCATTGAGAGGCGAAACACGTGTCGATTGGTGGTTTTTGGAGTTAAAGCGGAAAATAGCTAAAGATTTTAGGAATTTATCACATTAGTTATGTCAGTTTTCTTGGTTTAACGGTAGATAATAAATTGCAGTGGGCGGACCATATCGGGGCATTGGCTAGTAAGCTCGGTTCCGCGATATATGCCATTAAATACATTAGGCAATTCACGGATGTGGGTACGGCTAAGTTGGTGTACTTTGCATATTTTCATAGCCTAATGTCCTATGGCCTTTTGCTGTGGGGATCAGCGGCGACGATTAACTCCATTTTTATTTTACAAAAAACAGCGACACGTGCTATCTACAGTATGAATGCACGAGAATCACTAAGAGATCGTTTTGAAAACATTAATGTACTCACCTTGCCGTCCCTATACATCTTTAAAATGATTATGTAAACGAGGAAAAATATAGATTTATCTATAAAGAAAGGCGATATTGGTGGTATGGAAACCAAGGTCGTGATAAATTGGTTATTCCAAAATTTAAACTACATAAGTCAAATGTTTCATTTTTGGATAACTGCATTCGCTTTTATAATTGAGTTCCTCAAGAAGTCACTCAATTTACAGAAAATATGTATATTAAAATTAGTCATAAAACGAACATTGATTGATTAGACAATCATACTATAAAATAAACGATTTCGTTGAAGATAAAACAATAGTCTGGAAATGATCTTTTCTGCATATGCATTTTTTACTGGCTTTCTGAACATTTTATTTTAAGAAACCTTTAGTAAAATTATGTTGTAAAAATGATACCTGACTGAGTTTCTTATCGGTTTTTCTCAGTGCCAGGTTTTCTCTTTGAACCGAACAAGTAAATTTGACCTTCAAAAATACCTTGTAATTTTGGATTAACTTGAATAAATTGATTTGACTTTGACTTTAAAATACCGGCTACGGTCGTCCATCGCTGCGACCACAAGGAGGACGACAGCGTGTGTGGTCCGCGCTGCAGTAACTGAGGGTACAGAGAGTTCTATCACTTCACCTCCGAGAGCGCTTCAGCACAGCACTAGGGGGGCACCGGTGTGTTCCGTAGGAGATCCCCGAGGAGTTTTGTAGGTGAAAACTACGCGTAACACAGTATCAATCCACCCTCAAGGGGCTGAGTACTTGCATACAAGTTTCAACTGCGGAACCAAAATACAAGTCCCTGCTCTCGTTATTGAAATGTTACAAAGCAATCACAGGTGGCTAATTGATGTGACAAATTTTGCGGTGAAACTAACTGGTATTAAAATATTATTGAATTGGAGTATAAATTAATTCATCCAAATGGCACTGAATGAGAAATTTGTGCGGTAGGATACTGTTCGCTTATCCTCAAATGTATAAATAGATTCTCACGTGTCTAAGATTTAATTGATTAGGGGAGCGACTCACAAACAATAGGCTTATAACCTGTGACTTGATTATTATTCGAACCCTCGCTAACTTACTGGGCCCTTGGCTTGAACCCTTCAAGATGTTGAAATTAAGCGGTTCTCCGTGTTTGAGGTGACGCACAAAGGTTCTGTATAATACCGAACACCGCCTCTGCTGTGTTAATTGAAAACGAGCAAGTATATGAATAAAAAAGTAAATGTATGTCGTCACGACCCTGGAGGATATAGGTACTAATAACAATAATATTCCAGACAAATACAAAAGAGGGCAATACGTGCCATCTACAGTATGAACGCACGAGAGTCACTGAGAGAGCATTTTAAAGACATTGATGTACTCACTGATGTACTCACCTTACCCTCCTTTCACATCTTTGAAAACATAATTTACACTAGAAGAAATATAGATCTATTTCAAAAGAAAGGCGTTATTAATGGTGTGGAAACTCGTGGTCGTGATCAGCTAGTTATTCGTAAATTTAAATTACAAAAGTCAAGTGGTTCATTTTTTGGCAACCGTGTTCGTTTTTGTAATAAAATTCCTCAATAAATTACTCAATTAACGTAAAAGAGATTTAAACTTGTTATTAAACTCACACTGATTGGAAAAGCATACTACAAAATTAGCTATTTCATTGAAGACACGACAATAGTCTGGAAATAATTCTCTCTGCACATGCACTACATTTACTGGCTTTAAGGGTATCTCTCTCTTTGTCCACGTACTCTAGCAAAATTGACACTGGCGCCAACACCGCGTATACCATACATCAAAATTCTAACAGCTAGTCACTGACAAGTTATGTAATTGGACTTCAACTAAAACATCAATTGTTCTCATTATTGTTCGCTTATCGCTTGTGACGACTGAACGGTGACCAAAAGGTGATGGAAGTGTTTTGGAAAAATGAATAACGGAAATTTAATAAATGTTTTTATATTTGAGTTAATAGAGAATGAGTAAAGAACAACTGACGGAAGAAAACTACAGATCTATTACCTTATTACGTAACATGTGATAAATTCCTAAAATCTTTAGTTATTTTCCGCGCAAACTCCAAAAACCACCAATCGACACGTGTTTCGCCTCTCAACGAAGCATCCTCAGGATATACCAGAGATAGGATTCGGTCAGCTAACCAGCACCGAATCATTCGGTGATGATTCGAATGAATAGCTAAAGATTTTAGGAATTTATCACATGAAATGGATTTCCGCAAAGTAACACCTGAGTCTATACAATATCTTGTTACGTAACTGCAGCCAGTAAGCAATAGCCGATATTACGCGATCGATCGCGATATGTTGTTAAATCGAACACGACATAATGCTGCGAATCGCTACTGCTTCCTCTATTGATTGAACCTGAACTAAAACCTACTGCTAGCGACCATATTTATGCTATTAAAAGTCAGTAAAAGTGAAACCAATTTGAAACAACCGTCGCTCGACTGTGGCGCGCAGCTATTGTTCTTTAAATGATAACCCGGCGAAAATAAGTGGTAGCAAAAGCTAAGGACGATTAGAAGCCGCTACAGAATAAAAAAAATAACATACAGTTAAGCACCTAGTTTTGTCGTTTTCCCGGAACGCTCTCGTTATTATTATTTTCGATGTTACGTTACTGGCCCGCCCATAACTCACACCACAGTGTTTCTCGTGTGAAGTGTGATGTTATCAGAAGTACAGGCCGGAGCTCGAAGGCTTTGTTACACCTACACCGGTCTCCGCAGCCGCAACTCTGAGGGTATAGGAAAGTAATTAAAGTTGGGATCAGTTGGATGTGATTTATTTTGCGCTAGTATATTATCCGTGACCTTGCTTGTATAATTTGTTTTTTTTTTTTCTATTTCATAATTAACTAGCAAGTACTGACATGAAATGCAATACCGCTCGTCACATAATACACAGAAACCTTCCCCAGCATATTCCCTTTATTGCGCTTCATATCCTTTTATTTCGTAGCCAAGTTATGATTTAGGAGCTTCCGCCATGTTGGAATTATGATGACGTCACATATACAGAAACCTTCCCCGGGGTATTCCCTGTATTGCGCTTAACATGCCGTTTTGTATAATACCCATATTGTGATTGTGGAGTATCCGCCATATTGTCGTTGTCACGTATACAAAAATTTTTACCCGACTGCGAAGGAGACATTTGTTTTTCAAGTGTATGCATGTATGTGAGTATGTCCATTTATTATGCTCTGTAGTCTAAACGGGTTAACGGATTTTAACGTATGAGGTGTCATTAGATTCGTGTTAATTCTGGGAGTGCATCGTATGAAATTTCAATATGGTCCCCGAGAAAAAGAGAGACGGGGAAAGGTACAACATCATGGGTATCAAATGAATGGTAATAAACAGCCAATTCCACTATAGTATAATAACGTAAATAAATCTTTATTTACATTAACAAAAAAGTACATACATACGTTAATATTTACAAACTTAAAACTACACATTATCTTAAATAATAGACTTTCTCAAAGTAGCCGCTTAGAAAGCTGTCATTGCTCAAGATACCCAGCAGACTGGCAGCATTGCCTCTTGGAATAACCAAAGTGATTCGTTGTCGAAAGAAGCTGCCGGCCCGGCGGTCTCCCGAAGCCTCGACCAGTCTCTTACAATTATCAGAAACCAGTCGATGGGCATCAGGGCCCCAAGGACCCAAAGTTTCGACTGCAAAGGGCGTAAATATGAAACTCTCAGAGACAGTCGCATACCTACGCCGCTTCAAGTTCTCGGCAGTGCTAGCCGCAGCACCTGCTGACTTTGAGGTCGCCGGCACATGGGAAACAGCAACTGTATCGACACAAGTGGCATCCCACACTAACGATCTTCCAAGTTTCCAAGGAATGAGCGTCAAACCATCCGGTCTCCTGCCGTCGCTGCGCGCAATACCTACAGGCTCTAAGACTAATAATAACTAATTTTGTCTTTTCAAATAATTTAGTTTCTGTATTTTTAAATAATTTAGTCTTGTCCCCTATGTATTCTCTTTCAATTTGAAATCCATATTATTGGAGATCTTGACCAAAAAGTTTCTTCCTGTCATGGAGCCTCTGCCATATTGGATTTAACAACCAATTATAACTATAAATTAATTGATTTATCGACTTTGATATGCCTTCGCAATTAATAAAGATATTTTGTCTTGCTTCCGCTAGTTTTGGGATATAGTATGTTTGTTTATGTACTCAGATATCACAGACGATACTCACACACCCATACGGTTTCTCCGAATAGGAAGCCGGTAATATGCACTGAAATAGTTTCGGATTTCCCTGGCGATGCCCTGAGCCGAGCTCTGTTCTCCAGATAAGATATCACTCTTCTTAATGAACCCCTAGACTGTCAACCAGTTATGGCGGTGCGCCTTTCAGCAGTCGTTCACAAGATTAAGACAAATCGACTGTCGTAACAATCATCAAAATCGATCCACGCGTTTTGTCTTTAGAGTGCCACGAAGGAACAAACATACATCCACACAAATATAAACTGATAAACTCATTACCCTCTTTTGCGTGGTGCAGTCTGGTAACAACACTTTTAACGAAAATTGATTTTAATATGATGGCGATAACGTTACGTATAGAAACCTTCTTTTGTGCATTTCCTTTCATTTGTTACGCATATTGTTGGAAATCTCGAACAAAAAGTTATTTCCTATCATGAAGCTTCCGCCATTATGAATTTATGATGACGTCACATACACTGAGACCTTCCCTTTTAAGTAGTTTTTGAAATATGGAATATCTTCAGTTACACGCGGTTTCCAATTTAGCGACCGCAGATGTAACTTTGTTTTTTCACATTGTATTTCATAATTACTGCGACACACAAAATTGTTTTTGCTGCCGATAAAATAGAAAAAAAAAACTATATTCAACTTCAACAAAACAATTCTCGTTTTGACAGCAGATATCGCGCGATATTGGCTATCACATGCTGTCTGCAAGTTACGTAATAAGCGTGCGGTACTGTGCATGCTCTGACACACACTAGCTCGGAATTTAATACCAATGGTTTTTTATATTCATTGGAAAACTACAATTATAACAATATAGGAAAATACTATGCACTATATACTACTATGTATTATATGATACTTCATTTATGTTATCTTTTAATTATGTGTCTATACATACTTTACCTCTTTTCGTAGAAAAGGGCCGACTCCCTTAGGTATACATTATTAATATTATAAAAAGACTCGCTTGTTTCAGGTAATCTCAGATAATACTTGACCTTGAAAGAAACCTTCAGCACAGGTATGTTTTTGGTACATAATTGAGTATTGAACGAAATGGGAAAAGTAATATTCTTCGTTGGGTAATCTCACTAATAGCACAACACCGAACTAATCGCTAAGCCCGTACTGTGACCGACGCAATACTGAGGGGGGTATCTGGTAACATAAGGCTTATGGTTATTTATATAACGTTTTCATAATTTACTCAATGGATATGGAATTGGATTATTTACATTAATGTAAATCGAACAAATATTTTGTGCGTTACCATTTTTAATATTTCTACGTGGGTAAAAATGTAAAATTTATTACAAGAGACACGAGACGCGTTCTCTTACTTCGTATGATACTTAATTTAACTTGTTATATATTAACTTACAAAAATGTCAAAATGAAAACAATAAAATTAAACAAAAACTTGCAAAGAAGGTGAAATAATTGTAATTATGTAAGATAATGCTTGCCGGTGTCGGAGGCCGTAAAGGAAGGAAAATGTAATATAGGCCTCTGAATGGGATATATGGTACAAAATGGCTTTCTCAAGCAATTGAATTTTATTACTACCATGATGATGTAGTCTAAAGATATTTGTTTTTAGTCCTTAACTACAGTCGCCATATATAATTTTTCAAAAACACCGCTATTCCTATGATACTTCATACGTTGAAAAGGTTAAGTGGCAAAAGAACGAACGAACGAACAATTCGTATGCTGCAAAATTATAACCTACCTTGTTGCTTCGTCGTAGTCGGGTAATTAATGATTGATGGCGCTTATTTGTCACGTTTCTGTGTTTGTCATATTTTCCTAGACCCAGCGATTGGGTTGTGCGTTGATATTTAAATGAGTCATGTTATTGTTTTTTGCATTTTTCTATTACTTGATTCAGATTATAGTAATTTTGTCTGAGCTAACAGTCCTTTGAATAAGATCAATGGCTTTAGAACTCAACTAGAGACTATGTTTGTTTGCTATAATTTTGTAATGTACTGAAATCCTTTGTTCTAAGACCACGTGTGTTGTAAGAAATATTCCACGCTGTTAGTGACTTATTGTTATCTAAATGATATGTTTACTATTCTCATCTAATTATCTAGTACCAAATGTATTGACAATTCTCATAGATTTAACAAATGAGTTAGAATAAGTAATGTAAAGCAAACATAACCAAGGGTCATTAGTGAAGTGTATAAAATATCCTCCCCGCCCCACCACAAGACAGTTACACACAGTTACAGTTACAGTCTAGTTACAGTCTGTAGTTCTGCTCTGTCGATTTTAGACTTAAGTACCTTGTGCCTATATTGTAATCAATACAATAAAATATACCCTATAACTGCCGCGTAAATTATTGTTCCTTGCACTTCCCAAAGAAATAACCCCAGTTGACATCTCGTACGAACGCGTCCATAACAATTTGTTAATTTGTATATATCCGTATTTTTTGACTGTCTGTCGCCCAAATATTCAAACTTGTTGACCGATACGTACACCTCGCCTCTCAACGAAACATCCTCAATAAATTCCAGAGATCAGAATAGTTATAATCGTTTTTCATTTAATGCATAATTGTTTGTAGAATTTGTTATAATTTTTTGTAAACTCCATATACTAGCTTTTTTTTACTACTAATACTAATACTAGCTTCTTATTATAATTGTCTCATCGCTACGAGTGTCTCTGGAGTATAGAAATAAATCTGTAGTATTTTCATTACTTTTAATATTAAATCTCGGCATAGAGTAGCCAGGATTCCGCACGATCCCGTCTCTACGGGAATTAGGTCGCGTTCCCCGGGCCAGGGACGGATAATACGGGATATGCCAGGACAATTGTGGCCGGTGGATTTGTGAGTGAGACGTTTAGTTGTATTTTGTGGGTAGCGTTCTATAATCACTGGCCAGTGGCTTTATTTAGAGATCACTTTGAAAAAGGAATCTATTTAGAGGTATTAACACGTGATGATAAAACTTTTAATGCCTTTTTAAACATATTGCGCTCACAGAGTGTGAGATTTAGTGTAGTTAAAGTTTATGTGGAGAAGGAGTGCAGAAAACTAAAGGAACAATGACCATTTTTGACTTGTTAAATCTGAAAAAAAAAAAATTCTGTATAATGATGACTTTTCTCAAAAAAAAGGTAATGTTTATTTCGAAATAAAAACAGAAATGAAAAATTACAATCTAGAAAAAATTAAAATTAATATCTGAAAATATCCTCGCGTACGAGTTCAGTTTTTTAGAACGCAGCCATTACAAATTCTTCGCAAAATATCTATGGATTTATCAATGTTCCTTTATAGCTATCGAAAATATGACACTGTCTTCGCCAACGGTTCGGAAATACAATGGAATTCGCATTCATTTAAAAATATGTCACAATGCGAACCCCAATCAAGTGGGCGAGGCTAAAAAAACTACAATCAACGCGCTACTTGTCTACCGTGCGCTCAGTGACAGTCAACCAACGTTTCCGAATTCGCTGGTCTTTGCTTAATTACTTCAATTATTTTCTCCCTTCTTTTAAAACGTAATGCAATTATCTTCAGAGATTAATTACACAGTAAATAGATAAGGTAGTCATATTCAAAGTACGTAATATGTTTTATTTTTACAAATAGACATGCGTGGAAGTCAGACTATTTGATCAGAAGCATGAAACGGATATTGTAATTTGTTTTTTCGCATTTGACAATTTCTAATTTCCAAGGAGTTTTTGGCGGGATTTTATGGAGAGCAGTTGCCAGTTGGATATTCATTTTAATTATTTGCCACTTGTTTCTAGTAGATATTGTGCTGTAAAATTGGCGTAATGTTGCGTCTCGAGTATATACGCTGTTGTGCAATATGTAGAATTATTAAAATAAGTGCTTATTTAATAATGTGATATTGAGATCTTTTTGTGGCTTAGACAACCTCAGCGGATCCTACTAGAAAGACTGTTCATATACATTTTCGCCAGTAATTCCAAAAATCATTAAAACGTATTACGTTGTCACATTAATGAAATAATATGAAGAATATATGTATTCATGAGGCATTACTAAGACGTCGGTTGTATGGGCATAGATCTCTTTGTCTTCCCCCTCAAGGAAGAATCATACAAACAACAACAACAATAGGTACTATAATCTGTAATTACACATCATAATCTCAAAATCGTTTTCAATATAACTTCTTTTTAACCGACTTTATAAAAAGAAAGAGGTTCTCAATTCGTCTGTATGTTGTTTTTTTTTGTATGTTTGTTACCTCATAACTCCGTCATTTATGAACCGATTTCGAAAATTATTTTTTCGTTTGGGAGGTAATACTTCAGAGGTGGTCCCATTTAAATTTCACCTATATTGGAGCTTGGATTTCGAAGATACACTATATAACACGACCTGGTTATAACCTTTATCTATATTGACGATTCTCTTGTATATCGTTGCGCTCCGGAATTAGAATGAAGTTAATTGCAGACCTGCTCAAGATATTTATTTAGGTCAAGAACACTCAAAAGGGAGAAATAAAAATTTTTTATTAAAAAAAATTAAACCGCCTTAAAAAAACACTGAAAAGTATAAAATAACTATCCTTTACTAATCAAAACTCAAGTACAATTAAAATAACTTTATAAATACGATACACATACCTATATAATTAAATTTGTCAGTTATTGAAGTCGGTTCCAAATCAATGTGCAACAACATAAAGTCTATTAGTTTGGTGGGCTTGGCACCGACTTCAGTAACTGTCAAATTTAATTATATAGGTATGTGTATCGTATTTATAAGTTATTTTAATTGTACTTGACTTTTTCTGATTGCCAAATCAAACCACAATAGTATCATTGCTTTAGATCATTGCTTTAGAAAATAGTAATAATTAATATACAGCTGTAATTGTCTCTATACATCATCTGATAAAAAAGTGACTGACAGGTCAACGAAAGTATGGACGATGGTCATTGTTCTTTATGTGTAATGTGACTAATGTGTGCTACAAATACATTAATTAGATACAATAAAACATTTTATACTTGCATACTGCCATTGTTAAGTACTTTTATTATTTGGCGCTGCATCCAGCAAGCTGAAAAATGTGCTAGTTCCAGCTAATTGATTCCAGTTGAATGAGGAATGCGTCAAATGCAATCCCTAAACGGAACACAGATAAATAAATGGATATGAGATTTTTTATACATTTCTAGGAACGACGTTATCAATAGAATTGAAACAGTTGAGTATTTGGTTTTACAATATATTTTACGAAGGTTTCATCAGCCGTTAATTCATTCTCTATCATTCCACGTAATAACTTTACTTACTGTCCTACCTACGCCTTATAAATTTGTCAACAAAATACAAGTTAATAATACCACTGACCTATATTGTATACATGAAATAAGTTAGTTTAGTTAGTTTTCAGAACAAAGGGGTTACAAGTTACAACTGTTATGAATATGGGAACTATGTTTGCAAGGTTTTATCGTTCCTGTTATGAGCGTACTCAGTCTTTTGAATAGGGGGCATGGGCGTATGCAGATAGGGTTTAAGAAGTCTCAACATACTCAGAGTTCCGGGACACGAGACATCTCAGGGTTAAAGTTCTGGAACTTCGGAAAAAAAACCAACATTTATTGAAAAAATGAAAATATATATTTTCATTTTATGTCAATGAAAATATTTTTTTTTTTACGTTAATTAAACTAAACAATTTCTTCGTTTAATTCACATAATAATAGATTTATTTTTTGGTAATTAAGGGCGGCACTAAGGGTGGGTGGCTTGCACCAACTATTTTAACTGGATTTAAGGATTTGACAACTCGCTTGCACCAAGTATTAAATTATTGGTGAAAGCGAAATGGCAAATCCTTAAATCGAGTTTAAAAAGTAGGTGCAAGCCACTCTTAATCTTTTAATTATAAAACAGACGTAATGAACTAATTAACTAATCATAATCTAGCCGTTCGTCATAAATCTCATAATTTTTTTTTTATACATACCTATCCTCACGCTGTATCCCTAACGGGGTAGTCAGAGAGGACGGAGCGCCAAGCCTCGCGGTCCTTACATACTTCTTTCGCTTCCTCAAATCTTTATTTTTAGATAATAAAATTAAGAATGAATATATTCTAACAAGCGCTGCTCTAGTCCCGATCCAAAAATTCAGGAACACGAGAAAATTAATTTGGTAAACGTCCCGGGATTTTAGTAGAATTCATATTGCTATTACCTTGTAGTATTTTTTCATTTGTACGCGTACGCTTTTCAAAGCTTCCGTTTTTAAAGGGATAAAGTTTAGTGTCGAAGTCGAGGGGGGACTTCCCCCCTCTATATTACGCCATGGTCCCTGTTTGTTTCTATTAGAGGCTGTTGACGTCACGCTTACGTCACGTCACATTGTTAATTTATTATTTATGCACGTGTTATCAATAGCGCGTGATTTTTTAACTCTCAAATCTCGATTGAAACTTCGGACCACGAATCAAAACGAAGCTCTTTCTCTCAGAGCGTATCCGTTTTTCGTAGTCCGATTTTCTTACATTTACTAATGTGCATGACTAAGGATGACACAGTACAACAACCCACAGCTGAACATGACATATTTTTATTTTCGTGAATACTATTAACCAAAACACTTAAGGATTACGAGGGTTTTGCAAATACATAACATACATACATTCAGTCAAGAAAGTATAGGGAATGGATGATTTGTTTATGGTTCCAAATTCAATTTTTTGTTTTTTTTTGTTCTTGTTAGATTGGCACAACTGTTTTCCATTTTGGCGCGGAGTTTGAGTTGCATCTGTTATTTAGATTAAATACAGTGCTGTTTTTAGTTATATCATTCTAGTGTATATTGCGAATTTTATAATGGACAAAAACATCGAACAAAGAGTTTGTCTTAAATTTTGCATCGCCAATGGAATTTCGTGTTCGGAGTCACTGAAAATGTTACAGAAGGCTTACGGTGAATCGGCTTTATCAAAAACACGTGCTTATGAGTGGTACAAAGCGTTCAAAAGCGGTCGAGATGTGATGGAAGATTTGCCTCACTCTGGTAGGCCATCAACGTCTGCAACTGAAGTTAACATCGCAAAAGTGAAGGAAATAGTGACTGAAAATCCTCATTCAAGTTTGAGAGAGATAGCGGCCGTACTTTCTGTGTCTCACGAGTCGATCCGTACCATTTTAAATAATCACTTGGGTATGAAACATGTTCCCGCTCGGCTAGTCCCAAAAGACCTGAATTTTCTCCAAAAACTAAATCGCATAAGAGTCGCTCGGGACATGCTAGAATGAGTCAATTCCGATCTAACATTCATGAAACGCATTGTTACTGGTGACGAGACGTGGGTTTACGAGTTTGACATGCAAACTAGACAACAAGCTTCGGAGTGGCGCCTTCCAACTGAACCGAAACCGAAAAAACCACGCCAAAGTCGATCGAAAGTCAAAGTCATGTTGACTGTTTTCTTTAACTATCGCGGTGTTGTGCACTCGGAATTCTTGCCGGAAGGTCAAACGGTAAATAAAGAATATTATTTGGTCGTTATGCGGCGTTTAAGAGAGCAAATTCGACGAAAAAGGCCAGATTTGTGGAAAGAAAATTCTTGGATTTTGCACCACGATAATGCGCCTTCGCACAAGGCCATCATTGTGAACGAATTTTTGACCAAAAACTCAACAAATACCATTGAGCAACCACCTTATTCACCAGATATGGCTCCAGCCGACTTTTTTTTTCCTTTTCCCTGTATCTTTTCTCTAAACTCAAATTACCACTTCGTGGCACCTGTTTTCATTCGGTAGAAGACATAAAGGAGAATTCGCGGCGAGCACTGAACTCAATTCCGGAAAAAGCGTTTAAAAAATGTTTTGATGATTGGATTATTCGTTGGCGTAAGTGTATCGTTTCTGAAGGAGCATACTTTTGACGACCTCCGTGGCGCAACGGTTTAACGCGTCGGAAAGTAAACGGGGGTTGCGGGTTCGATTCCCGTCCCGAGTCTGGGTGTTTATGTATAATATGTATTTATTTACAAAAGAAAAGTATATAAGTAGTATATCAGTTATCTAGTACCCATAACACAAGCGCTGTGCTGCTTACTTTGGGACTAGATGACGCTGTGTGAAATGTCTGAGTTTATTATTATTATTACTTTAAAGGTGATAGAATAAATTTGGATGAATAACTAACATTTGGTGTCTTATTGATCTTTTCCCGGTACTTCCTTGACAGAGTAGTACATATCCTCACACCGTATCCCTAACGGGGTAGTCAGAGAGGACGGAGCGCCAAGCGTCGCGGTCCTTACGTATTTCTTTCGCTTCCTCACAGAATTTGCAAATAATTATAATATTTCAGTACTGCAATGTTTTGTATGTGAAGTCGGTCATCAGCTGACACGAATTACACCGACAGTGCGAGGTTATCACACTTTTATAAATAAAGACGCCAGACATTAGACACCAATCATCTGGTCTCAAACTAGGGCATTCCCTGTGCTATGAAAACCAGACAACGACTACTAGGGACGTTCCCAGTACACCTAGACCCGAGACAATCTAGAAAGTTCTTTTCCTAGACCTGACTGGGAATCGAACCCGGAACCCTCCACGCTTTGATACAGTACCTAAACCACTGCGCCATCGAGGTCGTCACTTACTATAGGTTACGCTCAATGAGATAAAAAGAGAAACGCGAAAATTCGTTTGACACACGGTGATTAAGAGTTGCAAGTCATGGCTCCGTTCGTTATGATTTCTGGTCCGAGACTGAAACAAAAGGTGAAACTGTGACCGATTTTTGAAATTATACTTCGTTTGGCGCGTTTGGAAAAAAAAAAGCAGTAGTACAGTTCTCCTTTAGGAGGAAAGGTAAAGGGATCTTCGCCCATACAACCGATGTCTTCAGTGATAAATAGATAAATTCTTCATATTATTTCATTAAAATGTCGGCATAATACATTTTAATTGTTTCTTAGAGTTTCTGGCGACAAATATATTGATGCAGTCTTTTTAGTAAAACTTTTCCTTAAAAAAACTTAACATCACACTTCTAAATAAGCACTTATTTCAACAATTCCAAATAATGCACAACAGCGTGCACACTTAGAGACGGAAAACTACGCCAATTTTACATCACATTATCCACTAGAAACAATGTGCGAATAATTAAAATAAAAGTCAAACCGCTCTCCATAAAATCCCGCCCAAAACTCCTTGAAAAAGCAGATCAGTGTAATTTTTTGTCTTCATGGCACGGCGCACGCACGGCGGCACACAGAAATAATTTATGCACTATTTCTATGGATATTACAGAACTCCATAGGCACGTATGCTTTTGACCAAATTTTCATTATTTCCTACAACGTTCTCAAAATTTTCGCCACATTTTCCCACACCCTTGCAGCGAGCACACTCCCTCTCCCTGGAACGAAAGGATTATTTTTATATCATATGAAATCTTACTTGTTTGATGCAGATGAACATTTCCCGGAGTGCTTTTGACATGTCTACTGCTACTACACAGAAGGAATACTTTTCATATAAGATTTCGGAGAATGATTTCTATACTTATTATTTATAGGCTTTAAGGTTGTCGCTCATATATCAACTCGGCACCCGATCAGCAGCGCCTCTTCGTTAGATGACATATTCTCAGGTATTGAATGATTTGAGAAGTTGAGGCAGAGGTAAAGAAATAGAGTTGAGGCTTTGACATTTGAACGACAAAAAATGTACTTTTAACTTGTCTTTTGTTAATTTAGAGAAAATGTAAACTTAACAACAAATCTAATCTAACGGGATATTCATATTTCCAAAAAAACTCGACTGGCGAAATCATATCCCTTTTATTAGCTTGGTAATAATTTGGTAAAAAGTATTTGTGTTCCACATGAATACAACTTTTTGGCGCCCAACATGGGACTAATATGCCATTATCGTGCCGAGTTAAATGAACATCAGTATATACTATAAAATACAAACCATTACGGAAGCAAGCAGTGAATCAACCACGCGTGACATTAGAGTAAGTTGAGCAAATGTAATTCCGCATCAAAATGGCGTCGTATGTGCGTAATGCTTCCGTAATGACACATGTAGCAGTGTCTGGGGTTTTGAGGTTGCTTCGAGTGAGTCTAAAGCAATGGTTGCTACGAATAACGGTAATTGTCTAATTGTACACTTTGAAAATTAGACACCTTCATAATAATAGTCTTCCGGGAATATACACTTGGCTTTGGTAATTTTCTTCGTCAGTTCTTCACTTACGCTCTTATATAAACATTTACACTTAATTTATTCTTCTTCACTTCTAATATATTTTTAGGGTACCTGTATGTACCATTATGACCAACTACTCAAGGCAATTTTGCTGATCAAAGCAACACCTCAAAAATACGACACGTGGTAGCCGATGATGTAAATGGCGCTTTCCTCCACGGTCGCGAGTAAATCAATATTAGCCAATCAAATAGTGAATCAATTAGAGTTATTCTATTAAAGTTAGTCAAGCATCAAGTAACATTTAGCCCATCAAGATCAGAAACAATTCAGTCCAAAGATATTGAGGCACCAATTTGATGCAATCAAGAAATTGGTGACCAAACAAAACATGTTTTTGGTTACGCTATGTTTTCTTTTTATTTTATTTTATTAGTAAATTGTCAGGGCAGACAGTGTCTATTTGTCTCTATGGAATGCACGCCACTGATTCAAAGCATGTGGCAGTGATCATAATTAAACGATCTCCATGATGTTGTATAGGCTTTAGGTGTTGCTTTGCGGAAATCCATCCCACGTAATAAATTCCTAAAATCTTCAGCTTCGATCTTCAGATCTTCAGCACCGAATCCACGGTTCTAATTAGCTGACTGAATCTTATCTCTGGTATATCCTGAGGATGCTTCGTTGAGAGGCGAAACACGTGTCGATTGGTGGATTTTGGAGTTTGAACGGAAAATAGCTGAATATTTTAGGAATTTATCACGTAAACAATCTCTAACTACCTTCATCGTATTACGCCGTACACGACTATAATTGCTTAATACACTCATTCCTGCGCAATTGACAGCTACTTGGCGACCATTTACTTCAACAGCCAAAGTCGCTGTTATGGACAATAACAATTATTTACTCATATTGTGTGAGCACAAACTGAACACTAGCACAGTACAAGTAAGCATACAGTATTCTATCTTCATACAAACGCTCCCAAACGACGCGCTCGAAATCTCGGCATTTCTCGCCATACCACAGTCGCTAGTGCGCCGCGGTTGTCGTCGTACGGTGTGAGACGCTCCCGCGCATTTACTGACTAAATATTACGTCAATCAAGTTTACGAGCATAATGTTCATTGTATGGATGTTTGAATACATCTATATCGAAACCGGAAATATTTCTCTGTTGCTAATTTGTAGTAAATATATTATCATAATGATCTAGTTACTTTGTTGCTGATTTTTTATTATACTGCACACAAAATGAATTTTTTTGTCCATTTCCACCATACTAACTCACAAACTTTCGAAACTAGATATAAAATACTAGTAAAATCATATAAATAAAAACGTATTAAATTTGCAATAATATAAAATGAAAAGATAATGTGACAATTTAATTTAGTACCTATTATCAAATACGTAACCCAAGAAAAACATTCAGTCCAAGTCAGTACCCTATTGCGTGTTTACGTACCAAACGACCGTAGGTAATTATCTCTAGGACACTGCCGAGATAGAATACTGTATGCTTACTTGTACTGTGACACTAGGCTTGTACTATAAATAACAACGAACCGAGAGAACCCGGTAATACCCAAAGTCTAAGCCAATTTAGAGTAATTCGTTTTCTAAATTAACCTAATTAACCCGGGAGTCATTACATTTTCAAGTTGGTATATTTTGAAGTAGCGACGCGCCCCGGCTTCGCACGGGGAGAAATATTTTTGAAGATAAAATACAGCCCATGTTACTCGCTGATAATGTAGCTCCCTACAGGTGAAAGAATTTTTGAAATCGGTTGGGTAGTTTTTGAGTTTCTCCATTACGAACAAACAAAGTTTACCTCTCTCTAATATTAGTATAGATGAAGTAACATTTTAACGTAAACAACATTTTTATTTTATACCGATTTTACAGCGCATTTTGCATCTCAAAAATTCAATTTCACATAGACTTTTGTTTTTACTATTATTCTCAAACTAAAAAACTGGCATATATTTTTTTATCAGACATTTAAATTTGAAACTGAATAAGCTTGTTTTGAGAAAAAGCATTTTTAAAGTTTAATTAAAAAAAAATACTTCTACTTGTTTGTTTCTACTTAGAAACATCATGTAAAGTCATTTACTGTATGAACTTGTAGATAATTGAGCATTAATTAATTATCAATTAAAATCGCGAACTGCCATTTTTTCACCCAGCTTCACTCCGTATATCTAAGAAACTATATGCCGACAACTGGACCCTTTTTGATGCACAATTATTTGCAAAATACTCGTAAATCTTAAGTTTTGTCTATCAGTATTGAAAAAAAAAAAAATGATGTCATGTTCAGCGGTGTATTGTTGTATTAACTCTTCCGTAGTCACGCACATTAGTAATAGTCCAGAAAGTCAGTCAACAAAAACGGACACGTTCTTAGAGCAAACACTCGGTCCATTTTAGTTCTAGGTCCGAGTTTTACATACTTCACACCATCTCTATATGTATACCATAGAGAACTGCACAATCGGACTTCCATTACATAGTTCCATATTAATTTAAAGTACCTACTTGTGATCTTTTGTAACATTTTAGTAACAAGAACGAGGGTAAAATGGATTTCCTGCGTGTAGTGGGGCTGCATAAAAGCCTGATTTTGGTCTTGTAAGAGTTCAGTTGTAGAGAAGTCGAATAGTCAAGTGCATAATAGTTGTGATGAAGAATTGATAGCGTGTTCATAGTGATCAATGCTTCTGTTACATTTCATATTTAACAATAAATAACGCAAACTTTATTTGACATGGACAACGCCGCGGGCTACAGTTAGTTTAGTATATAGGAGAACTGCAAATAATTTCCCCTCTGATAACGGCTACCGTCTTACGGATCGATGGCAGGAGTGGATCTACTGGAACTCGACGCCTTTCAGATTCCAGTTTAATTGATGGCTGCCTTTTGACATCCGTCGTGTTATAGTGGGCGCTGCTAGCACTAGACATTTATTTAGAGGTTTTCTTCCTGTTTATTTTGCGGGATTATGTGACCAGACCTTTTTGAGCGCCAAGTTTTTGGAACGTAAAAAAAATTATAGCTAGTAATAACAATGAACTTTGGACACAGATTACTAGTTTCGATATGCAAGTTTTTAAAACTGAAACAATACTGGAATTACGGTTTCTACGGATTCCTCCGAAAATGAAACCGAATTATTTATATAAACTAAGTAATTATTTTTATTTTCAATTTCCTTCCATTGTGGCTAATTGCAAGTTTGATGAGTTTAAGCTCAAAAAAGATATTGTTTGATATATGAATTGTTTTGTTGCTACATAAATTACTTTATAAATATTTTATTTTCTGTGTTTACAAACTGAGTGAGCGACTTCCAACTATATCGATTGCCATCGAAAATTCATGAACCTAAAGTTGGATTGTTCTAATTGGTCGTATTTGACGTTTCATACTAGGTATGCCGCGATAACTTTGTACGAACGTCTACACAAGAAATCGAAAAATCAATCTTACGATGTCAAATAATAATTTATTATGTTATTTATGCATTATGACAATAAATACCATTTATAAGCAGATTCACATTATATCATATTGTAAAACTTCAGTCAATAAAGTCAGGCATTTGAAATTTAGGGCTTTTACAGCTGGTCATAGTTCCTTTCATGCTAATGTATACTCGTTGAGGGATCGTCGTGTGCTTCGTGTTCAACTATTCCTTTATAAATTGATTAATAATAAATTTGACTCACCGACATTACTAAGTTGCATTCTCTTTAAATGTCAGCGTCTTTCTGCTCGACAAAGAGAACTATTTTGGGTTCAGCGAGCCAGGACCAAATGTGGATCTAATATTTTTATTACAATGATGTGCATTAATTACAATGAGAACTTAAGTCATATTGATGTATTCTTCTTTTCGCTATGTAAGTACAAATTACAGATATTAGATAAATTTACGCCAGTTTTCCAAATTTAACAAATGTGTTTGTATATGATGTACCTTGCTTTTTTCCTAATTTTTAGTTACATTTCTTATCTTTGTTGTTAACCTAATTTCTCTTTTTTGTTTGTGTGCAATTAATTAGTGGAAACTATATATTATATTTATCTCTGTAAAATAGTGATGTGACCGCTTCGGAACCAAACGTAATCGATTATTTCGATTCGATTACGTTCGATTATTCGATTTTATAATATTATGATCAATAAAGCATGTCATATTTAATTATGATAGTGTTCATTAATATAATTTTAACACTATTTTAATAATTTAACCTTAAACGAAATGATTATAAATTCTTAGTATTATAAGTCGGTACGTTTTGCAAATTGATATTGTGTTTGCCGATTTTTTGGTTCTATTGCTACACACTGAATTTCAACAGCTGTCAAACCAACCTATTAGAACAACTCAACTTTAGTTCTTGTTTCAGCTGTTTTACTTATAATTTCAACAGCTGTCAAACCAACCTATTAGAACAACTCAACTTTAGTTCTTGTTTCAGCTGTTTTACTTATAATTTCAACAGCTGTCAAACCAACCTATTAGAACAACTCAATTTTAGTTCTTGTTTCAGCTGTTTTACTTATAATTTCAACAGCTGTCAAACCAACCTATTAGAACAACTCAACTTTAGTTCTTGTTTCAGCTGTTTTACTTATAATTTCAACAGCTGTCAAACCAACCTATTAGAACAACTCAACTTTAGTTCTTGTTTCAGCTGTTTTACTTATAATTTCAACAGCTGTCAAATTGGAATACTTAGTCGAGTTAAACATCAGTTGTTGTCCATCTCTTCAAAACAAAAAAACGACAAAGCCCATAAACGTACCACGTGTTCGTACCAATGTAACAATAATGTAAGTATTTATTATACACAAACAATACAATACTTTCGAACTTTTAACTAAGCAATGGCCGCTGGCCATAATAAAACCGCGCCACTTAATGAGCCTGTAGTATCTTGAACTATAGCGAATGTTAAATGACAGATGTTTATAGGACAGAGGTTGTTCAATGTTTAAACTGTTAATGTTATGACAATGTTGACGAGCGTGTCCGCCGGCTTATACAGTCAAAAATCAAATAGTTTGTTACATATTCAAATATTATAAGCGCGGTCGCCGCAGAATTACGGCGTCAGCATAGATGACGTTTGCCGACGTAATTTGCATGTTCGGTAATAATCCGAACAGAACCAATCACAGCGGTGAAAAAGCGAGACAGCTGTGTTTACTTATCTTTCTCTACTCATCCGCTGCCGGCGCTGCTAGCGGTTTCGAAGTATCCGATTACCACAGATGAAGTAATTGTAACAAGCTCCAGATGCGACAGTCACTTTGCCGTAACTGTTATGTATTTCGTTTTGTCGCTGCTATACGCCTCTTTTTTGACAACCGTACTGTACGTACGTACCTACTTTTTATATATCTTTATGTAGGAGTATCCTAATGATTCCAAAAAACCACCAACGCAGCAGTTTAGGGGATTATTTACATCAGACAACAGAGGAGAATAGGTATTACCAGGTTCTCAACTCAAGCATGAAATCGAAGAAAACACAAGGTCAACCAAAACTCAAATCGAAATAGAAAAGTAGCCAGAGTCTGAGTAGGAGTCAGACTGATAGCACACTGACATGCAATTGACTTTTAAGGCGGATAGTCAAGACGGCAGAAGCGATTACAGCGCCGATACAACTCGTTCGGAACTGAAACTGTCACAGGCCTGCTGATTACGATGAAATTTGGTATGGAGATAGCTTGAATCCTAAGGAAGGACATAGGCTATTTTAAAAATAAAAGACTCTCAAGAAGTTGTGGCCATCAGCTAGTGTTTTCTAATAAATTATTAATAGTTATTTGACTTGAAGAAAAAGACTTTTAGCACTGTACCGTTTGAAACAATTTTTCAACACAAGACCTAGTCAAATGTTTACACTCACAATTATTTATGAATATAGATAGATTTTAAGATAAGATGTGGAAAATAAACTAATGTGGCTCTTTTTTTGGAACTTGGAAAGTTGGTAGAAAAATTTGAGTAAAAAAAATGTTTAAGAACTTTTTTTACTTCAAGACTTGTGGCCTCCTGGTCATTGTGGTATCTTCATACGTAAGGCTAACTTGTATTACTTTCCAAAGAAAATAACGCTCGCAGACATAATAGTTTAGCTACATTTGCAAAATTTTTGCATAAAATCTGTTTTTTACTGAAATTCCACAAAAAACTAAACTTTTGAATTACTGAAAATAGCAGAACATACATTGCATGGGGTTAAATAGACAAGTGTTGAGGTGCTCTATCGTTCTGCTTCGTTTAATCCACTCCCCTTGTTACAGCCTGTATAATAATATTGGCTCATAAAGTTATAGTGTGAGACCTTTGTTCACTACACGTAAACATTCATGTAAATATGCCAAAGTTGGTTTCGATATCCTGATATGCATCGGTCGAAAGTTTGTAGACTTCTGAGTGCACCGGTTTGGGTGAGTGTTATTTACTTCTGATTAGGCTTAACGATCGTAATTTATATCCGACTACAGCGAAACAAAAAGAAGGATTTAGCAGCGCATACTAATGTAGTTTGTAGTAGTATGTTTCTCTGGTCCCTCATAAAATCGAAGTGACCTAACAGATTTCAACATGCAAGGTATCACAAATTGTTCACAATTAAATTAAAAAAAAATTAACAAGCTTTTTGAAAAAGTTAATGGGTTATATTAAAAAGCTTTCATTATTTGTAGAGATAAGCATAAAAATGCTATTTACCGCTATGGAAAAATAAAATCCACTACATTAAAATGTAAATATACTAACTTGAAAAATGTGCTGCGGCTATAAAATAAATGTAGGCTATAAATAAAAATTAAAACGACCCATAATAATAATTTGTACTATAAGGTTGACCGTACATTGGCTACTATCGCTTTAGCAACTGGTGGATTAAGTATTGGTAAACGCGGCTAGCGGTCGCATCTTAAAAGTTGTTCAGCTTCTGTCATTTCATATAGGTAGTAGTTAACGCCTGTACTCAGACGTATATACGATCGATCTTGTCGCTTCAGCAGCTGATTTTTCGCAAGAAATCAAACAGTATTCTGCAACTCATCTAGACAGGCAGATGGTGATAAAAGAAGTGTGCGATTTGTGTAATAATTAAATAAATTAGCTACTTATGCTACCACTTGGTCGCTTAAACGATAGAATGGACGCCTGCGGAAACATGGCATCGTATACAACTGCTCAGTAGCTTAAGCGATAGGACGATAGCCTATGCAACTATAGCTCACGCCATAGTAGCCAATGTGCGGTCAACCTTAAAATAAATGAAACTCCGTAAATAATTATTTCCAATATATTTTTTTGCTTTAATGAATATCTCGTCATTCACATAGTTTAGGTTAAAAAAATTATGTTAAACTACTAATTTTAAATTTTGACATAGTTAATTTTTATGATATTATGATTAATAAGTTTTCTTGTGGAAACTATTAATTTTTAATTGCATATCTAACTATCAAAAATAAATATAATAGTTAATTAAGTTGTAGTTTAATTTACTCATTCTTTACCTCATATATTTCCCCAATTCGATATGGCGTCTATAGTACACATAAGTTTAAAGACAAACAAATAATGGATCCCATTATGATTAAATTGAAGAGCTCAAGAGAACATTTTCAAAAATATTATATCACATTGTCCATAAGAACGTAGAACAATATAATTCGTAATTTATTGTTTAAAAAATACGCAGTTAACGAAAACTGGCGAACAAGATGATAATAACTGTAGGCACGATACGTGTTTTGGCAAATATTTATCAAGTCAGGCGTTCTGCGTACTTAAAACAATATATTATGTACGTATTGTACATATCTGAACATATACGTTCCTGGAAGTTGAATAAACATCCGATATCATAATATTAGCTAACTACGCGAATACAATTAACGCCAAAATTGGCTACACAGGAATCAATGAAACCCAGGTTAAATTTATCTAATTACGCACAAGTTGTAAGCTAGATCGTATTTTTGAAAAATTTAATACGGCGTCCGTAGTACGACATTTTCGGATCCGATCACGATGAATATCGTATTCAAGTGCTTAAAATAGCCATTTCAAAAATAACACATGGGACAAAATTGACATAAGCAAAGTTAAATAAATAAAATACTATTCCGAAGTCGAAGGCCTTAAGTAAGGAAATTCATATTAGGCCTCCGACTCTGACGATTATTTCCTAATAGCAGTAATTTTGTCTTGTAAAAGGTTTTATTAAATAAGCATGTTGTTGCGATTTAGTTAATATAGCTTTTGTTAGGAACTTAACCGTAATAGTAGGTAGACCTAAGTTTACGGATTTACTGTATTTTATTTATTACTTTAGTCGTACATATATAACAGATAAATAGGAGTGAAAATGATAAAGACAAGGCTCAACTCTTTAAGAGATCTCTCATGGGTTTTCGCCAGCACACATACGTTTCTCCCGGCAACGATCTGAGTTGAGCCCTCATCTTCTGCGACGATTCTTCGCAGGGCGGAGCAGACCTCGGGCTTTGTCGACCCTTCTGGTCGGAGTGTCTTTCAACACTTCCCCAAACTCTTCCGGTTAGCTATCATGGTCACAGAACTCAAACAGTGAGAGACAATAAGCAAAAGAGTTGTCTTTAAGAGATCTCTTCCTTCACAACTCGATAAAATAGTTTAACTTTTCAATTTTACGTTTAAGATTTAAATTTTCTGTCGTTTTGTTTACGTGTTTGTATTTCGTAACATATCAGTAATTAATCTGATATATTCTAAGCAGTTTTACATTTAAATTATCTGCCTTTATTAATTTTCTTCTATTTCCAATTCGCTTCAAAACCAAACATGTAGTTTTGTGTTTCATCAAATACGTCTACACTTATATACTCTCCTAATAACATTGGCCTGCAGTGTACAGTAAACCAATACGAGTTAACTACGATGAGATCGCCGAGACGGAACACTGTACTAACTTAAACTCGGCTTTGAATTTGAGTTAAACTCCGCTTGGCTGGTTACGAGTGGATATCTAGAATATCAAAACCTGTACATGGAAATCAATATCCGATTCAAGCACATGCATCAGTTGGGAATTGCTTAATGCAGAGTAAATAGTCATACAGGGGCCAGGCTTTTTAACAGCGTGCACTTATTTATACCTGGTTGCGGAAATCCATTGCATGCGATGAATTCCTAAAATCAGCTATTTTTCGCTCTAGTTCCAAAAACCATTAATCGACACGTGTTTTGCTTCTCAACGAAGCATCCAGTATATTCCAGAGACCAGACTCAGTCAGTTAACTAGCACCGAATCTACTGATTCGGTAACCACTAGCCGCTAACCCCTAACCAGCACCTTAGTTGGTAAAAATCAGAAATTAACCAATCAGCCGTCACGTTCTCTGCTTTGGGTTCTCAAGTTTACTATTGGGCCGAACGTTACATTCTGTTTTGAAGCGTAAGAGGTCGGCCGTTCATTCGCTATTTTTCCCCTTCTAAAATAACACGAGTTGGTCACAGTAGTAAATTGTACCTTGATAGTACCTACTTGGTCACACACGACATATGCGAGTTTGGGGAAACTCCGCAGATATCTAATACATTACTAACTTATTTTACTCCACTAAGCAAATATTATACTAGGCGAAAATGTGTGAGGAAAATGATGACATTTGAGGAAGCGAAAGAAGGGACCGCGACACTTGGCGCTCCGTTGTCTCTGACTGCCCCGTTAGGGGTACAGCGTGAAGATATGTATGTATGTATACAAATATGCGCGTTCGTGTGCGGTATATATCACTATGCGGAACTGAGAGAGATGAATTCGATTTAATTTTCAGAAAAACCCTTGTAAAAATAATGTAATGAGTAGTCTCTTAAAATGTCTTTTTATTTTTGATCTTCGGGATAACAACTTTTTAAAACTGACAGCTCTATTTACGCTTAGTTATTATTAGTAAATTGTGACATCGTGGGCTAATTATACCCTCCCACATACCTAGCAACGGCTCCGTCCCCCAAGGGGGTATAACAGCTCTACGCAGGGCTTTAGTCACATATAAATTAGTTGCCTACTAACCCCACTCATGCAGACCTTTAAAACTTAGACCCTAACTAGATGTAAAACCAAGTTTCACTTCCCGTTATGACTGGCTTTGTAGTGTGGTGCTAGGGCATCTTCCAACTCGGGGTCCGTTCGATTTCGGTCAGACAAGTGGCAAACGCGTAATTGCTCCTCAAATGTGCCGCTTGGCTACATTCTAGACTTCTAGACGGCGGTTTTCACGCGACTTTACTTTTCGTTTGGTTTAATTGAAAGTTAGTAACGTTTGACTACCAATTTAAAATTCGTTATATTAGATCACGTGGTATTTGTCATTCTATTCTACTAGTGTTTATAACAATCGAGCCCCTTATCAATTTAGGAAACGAACTTTTCGGAATTGGCTTGTAGTCCGGATGGGAACTCCCACGGTTCGTTGTGAGGTAGGTATCTAGTGGTAAACTGATCTCTAAACTTGTTTCATTACAAGTCTAGTGTTCATATTTCAGAAATAGCGAAATTGTCTGGCATATTTAAATAACATATATTACAAGTTGCGCTCCACGGCTGCACCCGTGTTAATTTGGTATTTTTTCGGAATAAACAGTAGCCTAGATCGTTCTCTGGAGCTTTTCAATGAAAGTTCCATCAAAATTGACTCAGATTCGTAGATTATACCGGACAAACAGATAAACATAAAAAATGCGTATTTGGGATTAGTAATGTACTAATAACCTTATAATCTTAAGAAAAAGCAACAGAAACAACAATTTTGTTTGTATGGATATAGATTAACACCCAATATAAATCAAGTAGGTATTAGGCTAGTGAATGTACTGTAATAAAATGGACTCCTGTAACGGTTTATATTTTCTATTCACGCCAAAAAAGTACCTACATTTTTTACGTGTGTACATAAGTGCATGCGCGCTTTTTTATTACATGTCTAACTATAAACTGACAATATCTACTCAAATTCGACAACAGTTTTTATTGGAACACATTTTTACGTATTGCCTAAGTTTCCTGAAACCTGAAGTACAAGTGAAAGCAATCTGAAACATTTTAAGTGAAAGCGCTTTTCGGGACGTCTCTACCATTTGCAAAATGAGACTTCCTTAAAAGTTTTCTTGCTAAATACAAACTGGGAAACGTACGATGTTTATTTATATGGATGATCAAGTACGTCCATATTAAAGCGACGCTTTAATAAACAATGGTTTAATCCAAAATAGACCTTCTGGTCTATGCAAATGTGCGCGCGCTACGAAAAAGTCGTTATTATCGTTTATTTTAAAAACTATAATTAATTTTAAAAATCCAACTGACATTTTAAAGAATATGTTTAGATTAAAACAATACAGATAATTTAGAAACATAAATCGGTCCCGTTACTCCTAAAAATGTAATCTCTATTTTAAAAGAGGTTTCTTTGATATTTTTTTTGTGTTACAAAAGTTAACCAATCGTGTACCGCAACTGTTAAAATAAAGTCAATAAAATGAAGAATCAGTTTACCAAATATCACATTCATACGTTTTGTAGTCACTTAGAAAAAATTAGATCTCTGCCGTCAAAATTTCCAAAGCGTCGCCTACTAATTGCACCCGCGATTGGAATTAAAAAAGTAACCTGTTCTTCCTAAGTTGTCTTCATACCAGATTTGAATTACTATAAGCATGTTTTATTATTTCTTTTATGCATGTACAAATTCATTCGACCCCCAAAGGCGTTTGCAGTGGTCTAATTCGGAACGCATCGTCCCACGCACGCGAGCCAATATTGCGGAGAGACACGTGAACTACCCACGTCTATGAATAATGTATTGGCAATATCTAGCTATATAAAGCGAAGGTTAACGGGAACCGGAGTTAGGGTTGCCAGCTTCCGAAAATTATAAGTTTTTAAATAGAAAACAAAAATACCGGCCAAGAATATCGAACACTTAAGCATGAGTTCAAATGCAATTGTAATAAATAATAATAAATTAAAGTTATTAAAAAAATTAAAAATGGGTCCAAAGTTGTATTACATAATTAATGTACGATTTTCTCATTTCTGACGGACAGTTATAACGAAAGTATAAATATCCTTTTTTGCCATGTTTTAAAAGTAAAGAGTAACTGATATGTGGACAATTAACATGCATGTACGGTGTATGCTTTCAGTATTTGTGTGTATATCTAACAAATGTTTATGTACCATGTATTGAAAATAAGTATATAATCTTTTAGTGTTCTATATGTCGTTCTTGCATTTACTGAATTTATAATGGAATAATCTTTATTTACATTAACAAAAAAGTATATACAGACGTTAATATTTACAAACTTAAAACTACACATTATCTTTAATAATGGACTTCCTCAAAGTTGCAAGTTGGAAGATGGATACCGCTTATCGACATCGTGGAATCCTGTCATCAGTGAGTGTGTCCGGAGCCGGAAAACCGGACGTCGCCAGTGTGTAGATGTCGTTAGTGTGGTGTGTCGAAGTACCGACAGTGACAATAACAAAAATTAAGAAATGCATTGAATGAGTGTGGGTAGTTGCAAAAAAACGCACGCTACGAAGACGTCATTCATCCTCAGCAGTCTGCCCGTGACCACGATCGGTGCAATCCGGTCGAAACGTCGGGATAAAATAGGTAATAAGCCTTAAAGTATAAACGCGACATAGACCCGTTAGTAAATATTGTAAAATAGATTTGCCGTTCAAAAGTTCATTTGTAATTGGGTTTACTTGAATAAATTGATTTGACTTTGACTGTCATCCCAAAAGTACAAACGAAACCCCTTATAACATCAGTCACGCGTCAGTCCGTCTATTCGTCCGAAATCCTCCAAATCAATTACTTAGCATTGGCAACCCTAGTGAAACCCGCTTGTACGGGGAGACATTACGCGAGAACACGCCAGGATCGACCGGCTAAAGCCTGTCTAATAATAGTTCTGAGAAATTTTTCAAAATATTATCTCGACCTTGCCTTTGTTTTTACAGGTATTGCCTGCAGCTCTTTTTATATTGTTTATTAGCGACCAGCTCCGGCTTCGCACGAGTAGAATTTTTTTTCAAAATATGTTACACCCCATGTTATTTGCTGATAATGTAGCTTTATATAGGTGAAAGAATTTTTGAAATCGGTTGAGTAATTTTTGAATTTGTCCTTTACAAACAAACAATAAAACATTTTCTCTTCGTAATATTACTATCTAGATAAATAAATAATATATAAGTAATTTATATATTTATTACATATTAATGTATCCTATTTATATCTAATAGTCAGTGTTAGCTGATAGAAATGTGAAAAGCACTGGCATACCTAGGCGAAAATGTGTGAGGAGAATGATGAGATTTGAGGAAGCGAAAGAAGTATGTAAAGGACCGCGATACTTGAGGCTCCGTCCTCTCTGACTAACTGGTTAGGGATACAACATGAAGTTATGCATTCTATATATATATATATATATATATATATGAAGGTATGTATTCTGTATATGTAATGTAATATGAAAATGATTTTTCTGTCCTTCAATCACGTGAAAACTACTGAACGTATTGGTATAGGACTAAGACCATTGGAGGCGGGATCGTTTGTAGATGGTTTTAAGCTATTAATTTATTGAATTCCATAAACCCTTCACCATTTTTCAAACAAATATCTACTACTCGTTACAAAATTTTTATTTACGCTCAGCGAAACGGGCGGGTGACGGCTATTATATATATATCTATAAATAAATATCTCTACTGTACGCGTTACTGGATCCTCTCTTTTTTACACAAGGAAATGTTTTATGCATCCCTTTTCCACCCGGGAGCGAGGAGGAAGGTATGTGGGACTCTTCATTTAGTTGAGGATACCCACTAAAAGCTCAGTATTCCTCCGGGCGCCATTAGCCAGAGCTCCGGACACGCTTTCGCACTCTTCCACACACTCTGCGGATGACGCTCTCCCAATACCTGGCATGGGTACCTGTAATTAAATTCTAGTATTTAGTTTTGGAGTAACACACTGGTGTAATTGTTTTGAGATTTTATTTGTGGATATTATTTCATTTTTATGTATGACATAACCTACGCGTACGTTAGACGAATCAAAAAAAAAATGATACCTGACCGAGTTTATTGTCAGTTTATTTTGTGTCCAGGTTTTCTTTTTGAACCGAACTAACGAAGATTTGACGTTCAAAAACACCTTGTAATTGGGTTTACTTGATTCATTTGATTTGACTTTGAAGACACCTCAAACGTTGAAATTGGTGAAATGGTTTCAGGTCTGTAAGCATCTGTAAGGGAACAAATAAATCAACAAGTCGGATATATGTTTGTTGATGTCCATACATTAATATGTCAATGCTATTTGCTTCGCCGTAATTGGGTAATAACAATAACCTGAAGTCAAAATGAAATCAATTTTTTTAAGTAAATTATTTGCTACTTTGCATATCAAATCTAATCAAATCTGTTGGTAAAAAAAGCCCGCTCTGAGGAGATCGATAGAAACTTGAGTATCGTTTTTCAACATCTTATTACAATATAGGTAATATTCATATAAATTATACAGAAAAATCAGTATTTACTGGCTTTCTGAACGTTATATATACATAACTTGTTACATTTATCCATTCATTATATTTTTCTCATGAGATACATCAGATTTATATATACTCCCAATAATTTAGTGCCAATTTCGTCTGCTTTCTTCTTTAATTACCCCACAACTAATTAGGATTAGCGCATTACAAGACCAAGGCTAAACTTAACATAAATCTCATTATCCTCATCTGAATAAATTATTTACTTTAGCTACAGTTTAATCCCGTGGTACTAAAGCTATTTATCACAACTTCCCATAAATGTGGAACATACACGTCCTCTAAAACCCTTTGCTCACAGACCGATACTATACAATGGCGATACTCATTCTTCGGAATGTTACGGTTAATATTTGTCTCCGTTAATATAATTTCACATAAAAAATTTTTTTTTTAATTAAAACCTGTTATTACAACGAAGTTCTTTAACGCAGCTTGCGGTAGGTTTGAGTTGGTAGAAATCGTCACGTACGGAAAAAGCGTTACGTGGGGCGGGACCCGCGCGTGGCGCGGCGCTAGATTTTTGTTTCTGTTTTAAATCATACGTGAGTTCTATTGTCTCGTTATTGCAATTAAGTTTTGAAAAATTGAAACTGCAGCTATGGAACGTCGTTTTTGACGGGGATCCCCCGACCGCACATGTTTTTTATTTAATTTTTTTTTTATGAAATACATCTTGGCTCTGTTTCACGTTTCTCCCCCTTTGTTACACATATATTATATTTTTATTAGCCTTAAATGGCCTTCTTAAGCCGGAACTCGATACCCATCGTGATATGGTCGAATTAAGTTTCTGAATATGGAGGGGCCCTTACTGCAGGCTGTGAGGTCATTATATCGAGGCCACAGAGCCTGTGTATAAGGATAGATGGTGATATGGTCCCCCTGGTTCGAAGTCTGTTTAGGTGTCAGACAGGGCTGCGTTGATGTCTGCCTGGCTTTTCGTACTGTATTTGGACGGTTGCCTCCAGACATTGACAGGTAGTATGAGTGGTATTAAATGTGATGGTACAGTGGTAAACTGCCTATTGTATGCTGACGATGCTGTGCTTATAGCACCATAAGAAGCGGATTTGTAGACGCTATAGTTACGTGCATGAAAGAAGACTGTGAAGTGAATGGATTGAATATGAATGTGAATAAAACTTAGGTTCTGGCGTTTGAAAGAGAAGGTGTGCAGACAAAGTGTGGTATATGGGTAAATGGAAAATGTCTGGAACAAGTAAACAAAATTGTATATCTGGGGAGTGCGTTGATGTGGAGAGACGGGTAGCAGCCGGCAACAAAGTGAACGGTGCTCTGTCCGCATTTGTAGGCACTGTGAATATATCTAACTCAGCCAAAATGACCATACACAATGCGGTGTTGGTACCAACTTCATTGTACGGTAGTGAGGCCTGGATATGCCCGATATCGAGTTAAAATAAGATAGTGCAGTAGAAATGCGATCTCTTAGAAATATGTGCGGTGTCACTCTTGCGGACAAAATAAGCAAGGAAAGGATACGCAGTATGACAGGGTTGCACGACAGTGTTATTATAAAAATGAGAGGAATGCTAAGATGGTTCGGGCACATAGAAAGAATGAGTGATGAAAGACTAACGAAGGAAATCTACAATGCGAAAGCGAGTGGTAAAAGAAGCCAAGGAAGACCAAGCCTGACTTATCAAGATCAAGTAGCCAGAGTGTTAGCCGATGGAAATGTCAAAAGTTTAGAGGCGACAGAGGGAAAGCGAGTGGTAGCTGAAGCCAAGGAAGACCAAAGCTGGCTTGTGAAGATCAAATAGTCCGAGTGTTAGCTGACGGAAATGTGAAAAGCACTCGCATACCTAGGCGAAAATGTGTGAGGAGAATGATGAGATTTGAGCAAGCGAAAGAAGTATGTAAGCACCACGACGCTTGGCGCTCCGTCCTCTCTGACTACCCCGTTAGGGATACAGCGTGAAACTAATGTATGTATGTAATAAGTTTCTTTAGATTTTCACTTTGTGTCATGCTACAGACGCCATATTGGATTTTTCAACAAACAACCTAACTGATGTCACGCGCGTAGTTTAAATGCATCCAATGATACCTCATATATTGTGTGTGTGTGTGCGAGGGGACACATGAACATACAACATAATCATGTACATATTCATATACATATATTCATTCACATATGACTTATTACGGACATACACATTCGGTGCTGGCTAGTTGAATATGCTTCGTTAAGAGGGTTTGTAGTTTTGGGTGGAGGAAGGGTTGATAACATTGATAAGAATTCGTCACATATGTACGTAATTATGTATACACACATATCTTCACGCTGTATTCCCAATTTAGGGATTAATTAGAGGTAGTTAGGGAGGACGGAGCGCCAAGCGTCGCCGTTCTTACATACTTTTTTCGCTTCCTCAAATCTCATCATTCTTATCACACAATTTCGCCTAGGTATGCGAGTGCTTTTCACATTTCCGTCAGCTAACACTCGGACTATTTGATCTTCACAAACCAGCTTTGGTCTTCCTTGGCTTCAGCTGCAACTCGCTTTCCCTATGTAGATTTTCTTCGTCAGCGTCACTCATTCTTTCTATATGCCCGAACCATCTAAGCATTCCTTTCTTCATTTTTACAATAACACTATCGTGCAACCCTGTCATGCTGCGTATCTCTTCATTGCTTATTTTGTCCGCAAGGGTGACACCGCACATATTTCTAAGAGATCGCATTTCTACTGCATTTATCTTATTTTCACTCGATTTCGGGCATATCCAGGTCTCACTGCCGTACAATAAAGTTGGTACCAACACCGCATTATGTATGACAATTTTGACTTAGTTAGATATATTCATACTGTCTCTACTAATGCGGACAGAGCACCGTTCACTTTGTTGCCGGCTGCTACCCGTCAAAGTGATACCCGTAAAAGAGGTTTCTTTGATATTTTTTTGTGTTACTAAAGTTAACCAACCGTGTATCGCAACTGTCAAAATGAAGACAATGCTATGAAGAATCAAGATACTAAATATCACTGTCATACGTTTTGTAGTCACTTAGAAAAATTGAGATCCTGGTGTCAAAATTTCCAATGCGTAGCCGTACGGGTCCCGCACAAGGTTCTATCCAGAACAGCAAGCATTGCGATTTTCAGGATCGCATTTCACTGTAACGCACGCATGGATTATTACTTAAGCTCAGTGTGTGTATAAAACACTGTACCATTACCACATTACGAACAACTCAGACGGACAAAAAATGTAAAGACATTCAGTATCCAAGGAACGCCGAAAAGCTTCTACCGCGATTAAGGATCAATAAACAACCAAAATCGAAAATCGAAATCCCAAAGGCCTTGACTCGGATCAGTCACAGTGGGTCCAAACCCTAAAGCCGTTTTAACGTCTAAACGGTTAGGGAACGCGTTTTATCGTCCATTGTACATTCGCGGACGGCGGAGGCGTCGGAGGCTCGCGTCCCTCCCACAGAGCCGTTGTTATTCAAATTCTGTGAGTGCGGCTGAGTGCTGATAATTGTCGCATTATGCCTGCCTTTTGACTGACATGTGGCTTGTAGAGATTAATGGTTCGGTTCTTTTCAGAGATCCTCCAGATTTTTCTTTCTAAATTTTGCTGAATGAGTATATTTCTGTTGAAATGGTTTTAGGGTACAATTATTTCGATTAGATATAATATACATTAGTCTAGTTAACAAGCGATGTGCGAACAATAATGAGAAGATTAAGTGGTATCGTAGTAGAAGTCTTTAACTACACAGGATGTCTGTGATTGGTTGATTCAATAGTATTGTATGGTGGACGCTGCGTATTGGCAGTACTGGATTAAGCAAAGGCGGTTACAAATTTCATCAAGGGGCCCGTGATCTGCTACAGGTTCTTGAGTATAAAGTGATAAAAAAAAATCTATACTTAATACGTTTATTCGCCATCGCCATACGTGTGGATATAGCAAATGCTAACCTATGTTTTGCACATGGACAGCTGTAATTTATACTGTGGTGATAAGTTATAACATAAGATAAAAGAACATCAGATAGGCGTTTGTTGAAAAATGAAGAATTTTTAAATCAGACTAGTTCTATTGGAATTCGAATAAGAAAGACATGACTGTATGGGAATGGGTTACAATTTTTTTAGTGTTTAATAGTACAGTAGATCACTATAGGCCCTGTCGGGCGCTAACAAGTACGAAAAGCCAGAGATGAGGTTGCCCTGGCAATTGAAAATAATTTTGATAAGAAACTAACAATTTAAAACTGACGAAATACACAAAAAAATTATAAATCTTTCTTAATACATATTTTATAGTCTATATTTATTACAAAGTATATTATATTTTTGGAATAGTTAATGTTATATTTTATCAATGGTGTACTTTAAATTTATAAGTACACCTTTTAAAAGTACATCGAGGGCCCGCGGCGAGGTTTTGAGGTTTGCGCGGGGCCCATAGCAATTGCTACTCCTGCTACGTGGTTAATCCGGCACTGCGTATTGGAGCTAGTGTTGATATTGCCACCACACAGGAATAGAGTCTAGGATGCAGAAGACCAGTCGTAATCCATCCATCTTACCAACCGCATCGTCAAACCTGTCATGTTCACCGTACCACTACTTGTCTGAATATTGAACTTCATAGACCTCGTACCACGAAACTGCAACTGCAAACCACCTATCGTTTCTCCCACAGTCTTAAAACAACTGTAAAAAAAAATATTTAAAATTCTTTGAAAAATATATATGTTGTTCGCTTTACATTTCCAATAGTGAGTTCAGAATGGCCATAAGTTACAGGAAGAAAAGCTATAGTGCTATGACGTCACAAATTCATAATTTCATTACGTGGCCCTAGGAGTGACAAAGACAGACCTATTACATACCACTACGCGAAAAACTAATAGCGAAAGTGGGACTTATGTTTGACAGGTTTTCTTTCTAATAGCTTGATTTTTTTTATGTGATGAATTACTAAAATATTTAGCTATTGATTTTTTTTATATCAAACAATTACGTGTAATGTGTTCACAATTGATGGCGGCTCATCGTGATCATTCGTCTTCTTCATTTACTGAAGTTCATGTCTGATTTAGAATGTCATTGTCGATCTTTAAACCATGCCTCCACCCCTTCCGGTCTTCGAACTTTTGAAGGGCGGAAGGTACTCCTTCTAAACATCTAGTTGTAGTCTTTTCGAGGTTTTTCCTAATGACTATAGAGCTTGGAGTTCTTCAAAAAGCGTGAGAAGTCCTTACAGGATTGGTGGAAGTTCTGGTACTGCACGCGTGTATGGGCTACAGTAACTGCTCACTATAAGGCGGGCTATGTGCTTGTTGTGATATCTTTGTACTATGAAAAAGACATACAATGTACTGAACTGAAGCAATCTTCACGTCTCGCAAAAGTAAACATTGATTATTTGTACAAAACATGTGTATGAAATATAAATTAGGTGTTGCCATCATTACCAATTTCTAAACAAACATAATGAAATAAAAATGTTATTCATTGGATTAGTGCTAGTGATACCGCATCACACGTTCGCCTACGACCGCACAGCGACACGCCTCGCGAATCGTTAATGAGTGTTCGGCACCCGCCATATGTGTATGTATACTAGCTTTTCACGCGGCTACATACGTGTGGATATAGCAAATGCTAACCTATGTTTTGCACATGGACAGCTGTAATTTATACTGTGGTGATAAGTTATAACATAAGATAAAAGAACATCAGACAGGCGTTTGTTGAAAAATGAAGAATTTTTAAATCAGACTAGTTCTATTGGAATACGAATAAGAAAGACATGACTGTATGGGAATGGTTTCGTTTGCCTCCCAAAAATTGGGGAATAATATTTAATAAAATAAGTATTGGGTTAAAACGTTAGATATAATAATAATTAATGTTAGATTACATAATGAAAACAATCATTTACGATTAGTTTTTATTGTCACAGATAGCAGTCAATTGTATTTGCAGACGGTAAATAGGAAAATGGCACCTCAAGTATTGATTTACGTTTTGAATGTCGACAAACACAGCCAATAAAACTTTTGTTGTAATAGTGATCGCTATTCTAAACAAAAAGTATAAGTACCATTCAGTCCTACTTTGTAATCGATTGTTTTTAAATTTTTGTATATGGTTACAACACTAAAACTGTTCGAGTCGTACTTTAACGTAAATTAATAAGTTGTTTTTGTAATATTCAGTAGAAATTACGTAATTAAAAGAAAAATACAACGATTTCTTTCTATTATGTCTTTTTATGACGTACGTCGTCATCTAAAACACAGACAACAAAATTAACCAATAAGAATTAGGAACATTAGTTCTTGGTTCATAACTCTCACGACAGATGTCGCTACAGAATTGTCGATCCATTTTTATGAAAAGTGAAATGTCATTTGACAATTATCTCTTAGTGTATTTTGAAATTAAAAGCAAAAGATTGAAATATGCTCAAGAATCTTTTAATCTAGCTGAATACCGTACTCTGAAGTGTCTGAAGAGTGAAGAGGTAGTCGAAAACAAATTATACGACCTCGTTACTTGTTACCGGGCGGGTCCTGAAGAACTTTTTAAAAAAGAAAATGTTCTCTTGAGTAAGACGTAATTTATTTCAATTTTATAAAAGCACCAGAATTTTAAGTATGTGTCCGTCGCGAAGTTCAAAACCAGGCTGTTGAATCAGAATTATGAGGAAATGCTAAAGCGTTATGTAAATTGCAATTGGAACTTGAATGCAACGTCATCGAAATAATTTGTATGCTATTATAACAGTAACTTTTGGTCACTAACTTGTAGCTTGCTAGAGCACTATGAGTGATTGAGAGGGAAGAGGAGTGCGCGTGTGCGTTAGTCAGCGCAGTTATAGCTCCGCTGCTCGTTCTTCTCGACTATGAAATAGGTATCATGTATGACGCCGGCATTGCGCACGACACTATATTGTTTTGTTGTATTTTCGACCGTTTTATTATATTGTATACAAATTTATTATTTTATTGGGTAATGGAATTCAATAAGGAATTATATTGTTTCCCTAAACACTAATATTTCATTTCTGTCTTTCTAACTGCTGGAAATAAATCGGAAATACACCTACTAGTGTTAGCTACGATAAAATTAAATAGTAAGTTAGATACTTATAGCAATGGAATACCCCAAACCTTATTTAAATTATCGATTAATCGATTAATATTAATATCAATTAATAATGAATTAATTTGTATTCGAACACTTCGTGCTGCAGTCGTGAAGGTAAAAGCAATAGAGAAACGTGAAGCGCTCGAGTTTTGACTTATATAATCTCGAGCGGTAGTGGGAAACAAGCCGTCACTCGTTCTTTTCTATGACGTCACAAACACCGTCGCGCTCTTCTAGAGGGCGCCAGTGTTCCCCTTTATGTTTATTCGTCGGTGTTGCTAACACTAGTACATATAAGATTGCTATGTATTTATAAATATATACCAAAAGCAAAAAATGGAAAGAGATGGTAGGATAGAGAGATTTTTAGACTGAAGGTTGAACTCGACTTCAAGTACCTCCTCAGAATGCGGCCTCCAGTTAAAATACTGCTCCATTAATGACCTTCTGGTGGAATGAAAATTACAAGCAATATTATTATAATTAACACAAGCTATAGATTCTTACTACGGATTAATTGTAAGTTATAAACTTCACAGCTCTCATTTTACGACAGCAGCCAGTGCTTAGTCCTTAAAAGGGTACTCTTTCACATGCGGATTATAACGACGCCAGAGTTTGTGTTGTGATAGCGTTTCCATGTTTCTACTGATGGCACATTCACCCTTACGTGGCAGTTTTTGCGTATGGAATACCAAGTAATTGGAATGTATGAATATTTCGTAAATGTATATTTAAGCCATTATACTTGCCAATGGGTGGCATTTGGGATAGGCAGAACAGAATTTACCCGTAAGCGAGTCACATAATATAAAATACGCTGTTACCGGTGTTCTGTTCCGAAATTGGAATAACGGAACACATTATGGATTCGCCTCGGTATCTGTCTGTCATAGTCGGTTTTCTCAAATATTATCTGATGTAAACAGTTGTTTCAACCAGTTGTTTTAAGTAGTGATTTTTTTTCTGCTTCCCCTGACTAATCTATCGTCTGAGTCTTTGTCTGTTAATTTTCATCTTCTCATCGATCTTACATGCCATCTTCTTGGTTTCCTTCTACCTTTCATTCTTTTCACTCCTTCCTGTTCTATTTTCCTTTTCTTATTTTCGTTATTTCTAGTTATCTTTTTATTTGCTACATCATCTCTTTGTTTCTTACTATCTAATTTACAATTTTACCTTATCTTCATTACTACGCAGTTTTGACTTTTGGTTTCTATCTATTCTGGAGGCCTAGACAAGTGGTTCAATTGTCGTAAACGCTAATAGAGTAGAGTGACAAATACCACATAATCTAGCGTAACGAATTTTAAATTTTTATTCAAACGTTACTAACTTTCTTACATATCAAACAAAACTTAAAATCGTATGAAAACCGCCGTACAAAATGTAGCCAAATCGCACTTTTGACGAGAGATTACGCCAGCAAGCATTTCAATTGTGCGAAACGTTTGTCACTTGTCTAGGGGCGCTGCTTACTTTATTTCTTGCTCCTAACTATTACTGCTACATTTTAATATCGATTAGCTCAAGTTATGGTCAATACTATTTGTTTATTTTACATGTATTGTTAAGTTTTTTTTTTATATACCACGAAGGTGGCAAGCAAGCATACGGCCCGCCAGATGTTGAACAGTTACCGTAGTCTATGGACGCCTGCGACACCAGGAGCAGCACCTGCGCTTTGTCGACTCTGTAAAAACCTTTTTACGCCCTTTTTGAAGAACCCCATGCTGTAGTTTTTTGGGAAAACTTCGTCAGGGACGCAACCGTGCGTGACCATTTCGTTTCCAAAGTGTGAGGATGAAATCCCTGCCGGTGGCGAGCGGTGCGATAGTAGAACAATTCCTCTGAACACAGCCCGTTATATAAACTGTAGAACACACACAGCGAGGCGAAGTCTCTCCTCAATCTTAAGTGTTCGAGACCGCTTATAAGCCTGGGATCGTCGACAACTCGCACAGCTCGCCTTTGAATCGAATCAAAAGGAGCAAGTTGATATGCAGATGATCCCGCCCATAGATGACAGCAGTACTCCATATGATTAAATTAAATAGTGATTAAAAATTAAGTTTTTACTCACAAGGTTAATAAAGATTTTTGGAGTCATCGTGTGGGGCAGCAAATGAAAACACTATATCAGGAAATTTGAGTTTTTTTGATCTTTTTCGAAAATCCTTTAAAATAGCTGTCTCCTCACCTTGTCTCTAAAAGAATCTTTCAAAAAATTCTAAAAAATTTATGAACATTGAGAGTATGGTATGTATTGAAAGACAATTATTAGGAATGGATTAAGTTAGTATACTTTTCTTACATAAGGAGTAAATTCCTCGACAAACATTATTTTTTAGTAGCAGTATTTTTAACAACGTAATGATTTTTAACATTTCACTTGTATGACGACAATTTTACGTGAGACGCATGTTAGTTATATATACACTAAAAATGCACAAAAAACAGAAACGATAAGATATCCTTGTCCTGAACTCTATTGAAAGTTTGGTCGTAAACAAAGACAACGTTACAAAGCACTTCTCGGAATTCTCAATTAACTCCAAAATAAGCATGTACAAAGGTTTAAATAGGTCGAGGATATACGTACCCTCCTAACACGTCACTCACGTGGCTAATTTGAACTGGTAAAACTAAATGGTATTATATCAAAATACCTACCGTTAAGGTGCCGTCACACCGAGTACTAATACATAGATAGATAGTAGCTAATAGATATGGCTACCGTAAACTCCGGGGAGTGCTTCGAATCAAATAGCCAGTAGCTATAGGTGCTCCCGACTCCGGGGAGTCATTTGAATCCACTCGCGAACCCGACTCCGCTTTATGACTCTTGAATTACTCAGTATTTTCTCTATAAAAGATTGACTTTGTGTAGTTCACAATAATTTCATCTTAATTATCAATAGTATATAGTTGTCGGTACATTGCATTTAGTTATGTATTATGTACTTTCTTGCAGTTAGTATAGTAGCGCTATGGAATTTTCCCTTGGTACTTAATAGGTTCTGGAACTTGGTTCTATTCCTATATCAGTGGCGTTACCTTCATACAAGCTCAAAAGACCGGCTCGCCTTATTAAAATGCTCAGTCAAGAACACAGAATACTAACGTGTCAATAATGAGTAATAAATATCAACTTCAAATTATATCAGTTTTATAAATTCCCGCGAAATACTTGTCAAACGAAAACAGTATAGGAAACTTAGAGAAATAAAACAGTGTTTGACCCCAAGTCGCGACCAATCAGTGCGTCGGTCGATCGACACTAACGACTTTTCAAGGCATAATCAGAGCAAAAATCAGAGTATTCAATCGTCTCACTCTCACGGGTTGGCTTGCAACGAGGCTTGCAACCTCTCTTTCTCTCTAATGGGAAAATTCGTTAAAGTTGTAGCTTTTTTATTAAGGTTTTTAAAAGAAATTAGTATGAAGCGAAAAGCCCGGCTTTCATACTGAACTTTGTACAGATTGAGAGATACGATACGAATACGAGTACGTACGTACGAGTAATTCCACATGATTCAACGTCATTATTTTTACCTAATATTTATTTGTTTGATCTGGTGGACGAGTGATAAGTATTTTTTTAATTTCCATCATAAGTGAGTTAATTTGTTATAAGAAAATCCAATAAGTTGTTCATTGTGAGGACTTAAAGGTTATACAAGTTTAAATCGACATTGAAATTGTAAAATCTTTGAACTTTGCACAGAAAAATCAAATAATTGTTTCGTTATAACCTACGACTGATTTGTGTATTACTCGACTTGTAAATTGCATAAAAGACAATAAATCGTTCTGGTTATGACGATTAAAAAACTATACCGGCGCCATAAAAAACACAACACAACGCAAAAACACGAATACAGTGATTTCTTTTAGTAATTTGGATAAACAACGAATTGAGACACATTAATATGTTAAGAACTGATAAACTATTTACACCTGTACATTTTTAATAGCAAAACATTATAAAAATAGTTTTATTGAAATATAACGCGGGGAGCGATCTCTTTCCTCTTTTCTTGTTTACCGGTTGTGCCAAAGTCATGTCAATTAGTAATCTATAATATTTTAGCCTTCCCTTTACCTTTACAAAAACCATGAAGAACATCTATGTCGGGCTTGCCCTATCTTGAAGCCCTAAGCACGCCACTGTCTAACATACTTTTTTCTCTTCTACTTTTACTTCCAAATTAGGAATCAGTTACATTCAACGGGCCTCTCGAATCCTGCCGGACTCGTGCAAACGTTCAGAGTCAATAATTCCTCGAAGTGGATAAGAATTAGAAGGAATCTTTGAGGGTTTCCATTCCGCGTATTGAATCATTTGAGTCACCGAATCCAGGAGTTGTATGTATGTAGTGTATGTCTAGTAGCTAGAAGATAGCTATTACTGGTAAATTATACAGGTAAAACGAATTGCCTGTGTGTTACTGGAGCTCCCCCAGTTCATTGTGTGGTAACCTTAATATAAACCCTAGTACAAACCTTAGTACTTAGCTGGGAGTCACATAACCAACAAAATTTATGATCATCATCGTTACTCAGTTCCAGATTTTTTCAATTTGAGTTAAAATAAACTATGCTACTACCTAAGACGATAATATCATATCCCTACGTAAATTACCCTCAGCTCTCTATTACGGTATCTGAATAAGCACAGGAAGTATCGAAGGGAATATTTTGATTTCGATTTTCTATTCGTTCTCTTTTGCATTCAAGCGAAGTGCTACGAGTGGCTGATATTTGTCCTGTGATGTACTAGTTTTACTACTGGACATTGTATATCATCAGCATTTACAATCGACTTCTGGGATTTTGTTTTGTACTTTTACCTTATTCTGTTTGAGTATACTTTTTAAAGTTTCGTAGTCAAAATATCAAAAAAGGATCCAGTAGTTTCGTCATGTGTATCTGTCTATTTGTCTGTCTGAGATTCTGGAAAATTTACAGTAATTAGTCATTTATAAGTTACGTTCCCCAGGTCATTCTTGGACTTGATTGGCTCTAAACTGTAAATTTTTTTTTCAGTGATACTCCTAAATATAGGTATCTCAACTAAATTACAATCTATCCTAAACACTATTATAATAAATGAAATAATTTCAGTTTGGATTAAATTATTAGTAAATAATTAAATAATTATAACTGTCTGTTCCTTGTTGCTCATCTTTTTCATCTATTCATGGCCTCTGAATGAATAAAATCATGTAATCAATTATTAATTATTATTCATTTTGAGTTATTGTTGTATTTATTTAAATACCTTTTTGTCAAAGTTATGATTATTAGCTTGCAAGTTTATAATTCGTGTTAAACTTGACCCAGTTGTTAATAGTGATAACATTGTCACGCAATACTGAAGTAGCCAGTGCTTTTATAACTTTAAGGGCGTGGTCGCATCGAAAATGTAATGGGAGCAGACTACAGACACGAACGTTACGGCTGCGGGTGTTTTAACTAGATATGGGTAATCTCGACCAAAGACTCATACACTGAAGGCCCTGAGATTCGAACATTTTTAATCAATCCTGAAATTAAAACGTTGAACATTACACATGCAAGCAAACAATATTTGCGTAAGTATAATTAGAAAGCAATAAATATATATGAAAATAACAAGAGTAAAAGAGAAAGTAATATAAGCTTTTTCGAAACTTAAACAATACTTTGTAAGGCCACGTGATGTACAACGGTAACAGCGTTTTGCACGCGCTGATGTTCATGTTACCTCTTGAATTTAGTGCGTGCTCAGTTGATATAGAAGTCTTTATTCTTGGTTCTGGAAAAACAATCAAGTGTTTCGAATATCTGCTTGCAATATTTATAAATAGTTAAAAAAAGTATCCGTATTTGTTTACAGCTTCTGTACTTCTAATTCCATTTTAATGAGGTTTATTTTATTTTATTTATTTATTTGTTGCTCGTTACAAAATTACGAGGAACGAGGAAGACTTACAATAAAATTGACATTTAGTACATAGAAATGTTGACATAAAATCTTATCTCGGCGGTTCGTTATATTACACGTATTTATCGTGATGTAATTGTGTCCTATACACACCTTGCGAGTAGACAATCCAATTAATAAACGAAGTCTCTCCAAAATAAACACCAAACACTGGAACGAGGAATATTAAACAATCAAATTTAATAATTTGCCTCTCGGGCGTCCAATAACAGTAAACCGGGGTATTAGGCCCCCAGCTTTAGGCCTTATAGACCTATTAATGAAATAGGCCTTCGTCACTGTTCACTGCACCGTAACGGCATGTTCGGTGATTCAGGGGATTGTAAGTATGCTTTTAGAGAGGAAATCTCGTCTGATAGCCCTCTATGAGGGTAACAAGTTATATTAGATTACGATGACTTGAAAGCGAACTGGCCCCGCGTTGGGCGCCATTTTTTTTCGAATGGGACGCAGTGTTTGACAAATTTATTTGATTTTAAATCTGAACGTCTTTAGCGTAACAGCGGGATATTGGACATTATTAAAACTAATGGCTTAAAACCGCTGTTTCAGATATAATCTGGACAGATTCCCACCGAATAGACAGACCTGTGTCATTCATGATGGATTCAGTCATATAATTGCAATTATTCGAAAGTGTTATGGTTGCATTCACAATTGTGCGAGCCTATCGATCATCAAGTCAATCATTCAACAGGCAATCTCGGTATTAGTCGATATTAAATTGATTCTCTGATGTCTGATTGAAGTCATGATGTTTGATAGGGAAAATGTACAGACAAAATGTGAAATATGGGTCAATGGAAAATATCTAGAACAAGAGAATGAAATGAATGAAGAAATGAAGAGAATGAAATCTGGGGAGTGCGTTTTCGAGGGATGGAAAATGTGACTTGGACTTTGAAGTTTGACTTATGAAGATCAAGTAGCCAGTGTTAACCGACGGAAATCTCAAAGCACTTGCATACCTAGGCGAAAATGTGTGAGGAGAATGATGAGATTTGAGAAAGCGAAAAAAATATGTAGGGACCTTTACGTTTGGCACTCCATCCTCTCTGACTACCCCGTTACGAATACAGCGTGAAGATATGTAAATGTAAATTGATTGTATAAGCTTCGTAATATGTAAAATGATGTAATTTAGAAAAGTTTATGACATAAACACATACATATATTGTATTTAAAGACATATACCTATAAAAAAATTGAAAGAATTGAAATCAATTCTACTTTAGTTCGGTTCAAATAGAAAACCTGGACACTGAGAAGAACCGACAAGAAATTCAGTCAGATATCATTTTTTCAACTTTTTTTACAAAAGGTTTATTAAAATACAATATTCATTAAGCCAGTAAACATGTGTCATGTACAGAGAAGATCATTTCCAGACTATTGTTTTATCTTCAACGAAATCGTTTATTTTATAGTATGATTGTCTAATCAATGTACGTTTTATTGTCAATCTAAATTTATTCTCCTCTGTTAATTGGGTAACTTCCTGAGGAACTTTGTTATAAAAACGAATACAGTTCTCCAAATCAATATTTTTTAAATCAATACTTAAGCAACTGAAACTTTGAAAATGTGCGTTTGATTGATTGATTGAGACAGGTCTAACATCGAACATAGTCATTCCTCTTCCTGTCAAGCTTCATGAGCTTTAGACGGGTTTCAGATGAGATAATTTACGTGTCTAATTTTTATGGATAAGAAATTTCCCCCAAAATAGGAATTAAAACCATCACCATAGACTCAATGTAATACATTTCCCTATGTAATCGTGTACCTCAAAGCCTTGATCTCGCGGGATTGTTTACAATCCTATCGGGAATACGATTTTGCGGGGTATAACAAGATGGCTTACTGCGAGTGCTTGTTAAGGCGGTACCTAGCGCTGGTATTCGCGAAACATAATTTGTTGCGTAACTAACGCAATATGTGATGTGTTCGCTTTTATGTTACGACTACAAGGCTTGCTTCGAACTGAGAAATTGTAGTTATTCTTAAACAAAACTAAGATAAGTTAAAAGCTCTCGCATACCTAAACGAAAGTGTGTAAGGAGTAAAATGAAATTTGAGGAGAAAGAAGTACATATGTAAAGGCCACGATACTTAGCGCTCGATCCTCCCTGACTACCGCTTTAGATCTTCTTGTATAAAAAAGTGTGTACATACTCATGATTTTTTTATCTCAAAATAAGTTTTAGGCTTGTATGTAATATATGTGGGCGTCCAAATAAAAAGGGTCCAGTGGTCGGCATTTAGTTTCCGAGATATACGCAGTTTTGTAAAGTTGGGTGAAAAAATGGCATTTCGCGATTTTAATTGATTATTAATTAATGCTCAATTATCTACAAGTTCATATAATAAATGACTTTATATGATGTTTCTAAGTAGAAACAGTTGTTTGTTTCTGTTTTAAAAGTGTGTTTTTTTTTTCAATCAAACTTTAAAAACGCTTTTTCTCAAAACAAGCTTTTTCAGAGTTTCGACTTAGAATGTCTGCTAAAAAAATATATGCCAGTGGTTGAATATTTTTTTAATCCTTATTATTAACTGACTGTTCTAAATTCCGAATCTAGTCATAACTAATACCCCACTACTGGACTCTTTTTGTTTGGACGCCCACATATGTTTTGTTTTCATTTTCATATTGATTTTTATTTTGAAATGAAGAGACTACAGAGAGCCATTACGAAACGTGGCAATTTATTTTTGGGTTCAGCTAGTTCTTATAATAGAAACTGATATATTGTTGTTATTTCTTGCAGACATTCCATATCTGGAGCTCGCTGAGCCCGAGGAAGGCTACCACGGACTGATCCGCGAGAATGAGACCCTCGTGGAGGTGACGCCGGCCATCAGGGCGCGGGGACCGCTCTGCTCCTTCCTTATACTGAACAACAAGCATCATGGAGAAGCACCTTTTGAGGTACTTACTTGATTCCTTGCTAGAATTTTAGAAGTGATTTGTATCAACTGCGGACATACTTTGGCACTTATTGAGATGTTCATGACAGAATTTATTTCTCTATCGAATTTTAATAATTAAAAAGAAACCTATCACCGAAGGCAACGGCAATTGCTTTCGCTTCGTGATTGGCATAAAGATTTTGCACACGAGTCATTGCGTAATTATAATGTAAGCTTTCGCTTACTCTCGCATCTTTGTTTTCAATAATACGCAACAAGCACGAGACTTTTGAAGCTTCTACACTCGCTCTAAATTTTAAACCATGACTTCTATGAATTCACGTATCTTTTCAGTTACTTAATTAAGAAGACCTGCCCCCTTATTCACAACGCTTCGAAAACTTTCCGTGGCGGAAAAGACCGATCGTCGGAAAGCATAAATTCAATCCGACGGATTGGAAAATGCCAAACTCTATCGGAATCTCATCGGAAAGGACTTTACGAATCCAAAAGAAAATGCATTTATGAACCATGTTACAAAATGGTAGAAATCGTTTTAATTTTGATAGAAAATATTAGTGTGGTTTAAACGTATCACATTTTGACAATCACAATGTATTTGGTAAAATATCATTTTAAACCGACAGAGAAACAACGTAGACAAAGAAATTACTTAGTCTTTTTTAAGATTAAACATTTTTGTAAATTATTTTACTTGCATTCGAAGATCTAAACGAGCTTCATAAATACGAATTATACTGTGTGCTTATCGTCTGTGGGTTCAACAAGTTCAAATAAATTATACTAGATGTCGCTTAGTAAAAATTAATAATAACTACAATAGAAAGTACAATAGCGTTTTTATTTTTGATTGTTGTAGTTTCTAAAAATACCTCAAATAATGTTTAGCTATTGATTGCGTAACTAATAAAATATGTTATAAAAATATAAGGCAAATTAATCCTTAGGCATGTATTTAAAAAGGGCACGAAATTTGTCTAGAAGTCTAGATTACATACGCGCATGCAATTTGTCTAGATTTTTGACGACAGACGTCATCGATTATACACATATTACATTAATTTACTCGTCTCGGAAACGTTTTCGACACCAAAAAATTGTTGGAAGCATCCGAAGGTTTCGTCCCGAAATGAACTGTCAAATCATGTCGTTTCGGAAAGGTTTCGGTTTTGTGAATTGCGTTTAGACAAAATCATCGAAAAGTTCCTGTCGGATACGGAAAGTCGAGTTTCCGACGTTTGTGAATAACCTGCTGACCTCGGATGAAGAAAATTTTGTACACATTTTTATATATAACGCTGTTCGAAACTGAAATTGAAAGCGATGTTTGGATTGTATAATTTGGATACATCCATATATTCAAAGTTAGATATGCTCGAACACGCGATGTTGTCTCATACTATTCACCCACAACTTTACGCGCGATCTTTAATTTAGTAAATTATATAACTAAGAAGCCAAGGAAGACCAAGGCTGACTTATGAAGATCAAATAGCCAGAGTGTTAGCGGACGGAAATATCAAAAGCACTCGCATACCTAGGCGAAAATGTGTGAGGAGAATGATGAGATTTGAGGAAGCGAAAGAGGTATGTAAGAACCGCGACGCTTGGCGCTCCGTCCTCTCTGACTACCCCGTTAGGGATACAGCGTGAAGATATGTATGTATGTATATAACTCCGAAACCTTCGCTGGACATACGCAGAACAACTCACCAAAGTTTTATAACAATCAGATTAATAGTTTAAGAACGCATAGAAAACAAGCATACAAAGACACATTCAGTTTCATTTGTATTGATTCGTGAGTTATGGTCTGAAATTCATACAAAATCCCATAGAAAAATCACTATCAATATTTAGTAACCGTATGCAATGTTCCGTAATCTTATGCCTGGTTCAGACTAGGCTAGTAATTTAGTCGAGTGGCGAGTGATTTCGTAACTAAACGCGTCTCAACAATGACAATTTAGTCGAGTAGTCTAGTAAGTAATTTAGTCGAGTCAGTAATTTTGTTCTATTTTTTTCGGTGATTAGCGCGTCACCACGCGTCACTGCTTGGTGGGGTTCATCGACTAAACGAGTCCGAACATGTCGCTTTAGTCAATGACCTACAAGACAAGCAATTGCAAACGAAAACTTTGGTCACACATCAGACATCACAAGTTAATTATCATACTTGAAATAAAGCATACAAATATTGCAAGATATAACTTCAATAAGCAATTTAATAATAAACGCGTTTTAATGAAGTGTTAAAATATTTAGCTCTCAAATCAGACAACCTCTTCCCTTAGTTGCATGTGATCGACAAATGAGTTGTAACCAATTGTCTACTCTTTAGGTGACAAATTTTTAGTTCTACATTGCCAGTCTTGTAGGTCGATGGTTTTGGTCCAGTTCATTAGCTGCCGCAAAAATGTCGTTTGGCTGGAGCGAACAAACAACTTTAAAATTTGTTTCGAAATATATTATAGAACACGAGTGCTTGTGAGATATTAAGTAATTTGTAGCTGCTAATTTATCTCTTCAATTAATCCATTTTCGGATCCATATAGCTGTCTTTTCTTTATGACACAATTTTCTTCTTCCATCTCTTCTAAAATACCCATTACCATAAGCTTTATTCGCTTATTCACTTTATATCGTTGGAGCCTCTACCTCTTGTAAAACACTAATCACTAATTATACTGTACGCGACCGTAGTGCGAACGATTTTTTGGACAGTAGCGAGTATTTTATGCACTAAATTACTCGCCACTCGACTAAATGCTTGCATAGTCCGAACTAGGCTCCAGTAACCGTAACTTAGGGAAGTTTTTGATGTTGACAGAAAACAATTGTGACAAGCCAGAAATACTTCAAATGACAATAACCATTTATTGCAGACGTTGTAAACAAGGCAGTTAGGGCTCTTAAAAACGCTATCTCGCCTTTATTACATTCCTTCTGTTTGTTATTTTGATTGTACCAGACTTTAATGCGCTGGTATCGTCGCTAGTTAGCTTTTTACAACTTGTCGTTGTTACTGTAATAGCTCTTCTGACTAATTGATCTCTCAGCATATATCATTCCTATTTCACGTATTGTTCTTCTATACAAATATGCTATAAAAATAACCTATTAAGCTTTTGTTATGGTAATTTATATCGTTACCGAAACCCGAAACCCAAAGAAGCGTTTTTGTTTGTTGTGTTTTCTTACTGTCTGTCTGTTTGTCTTATATACGTCCGAATCTATTTGCCGGGACTTTCATTAACAGATAACTTCCAGAGAGTAATTTAAGCACAGATTTACCAGAAATCGCCTTTCGTGACGTGACGAATTGTTAGATTGAAATAAAAATGTGGCGAAAGCCTACAATAGAAAGAAATGCGAATACACAACATATTTTGTCTCTGTCGGTTTGCTCAATGTTTTAAAACTGTTAAATTGTTGCATTTGACAGACAACAATCAAAGAAATCTTTGTTCGCTAGTACCTTTAAGTTTTTTTATAATTTTTGAACTTTACAAGTGTGAGTGTACCTAACAATTTTCGTGAACATCTGTGATATAGAGGCTCTTTTCGCCGTGATAGTAGAATGGAGTATGTCGAGCAGCAAAGGCCGGTTTGACAAACATTGATCGTCAAAGCGAGAAACACTGTTACAGTTATTACGTAGTAATGTTACATTCTGTTTGGTTACAGTGGCCGCATCAACGCGATATATGTTAGTAGTGAATCTGGACCACTTTTTATTTTCGAAAATAACAAATTTAACTTAAGTGAAACTATGCAACACTGCTAAAATTTAGTAATAGTATATTGTTGAAGAATATTTTGATGTTAGGGTTGATGTTGTTCTATTTGGCTTATGGCAAAAACAGCAAAAAATCAAACTACAAAACAGAACACAGTAACCGCAACAGTGTTCAGACGTAAATTGTTTTCATACAAAATAAATGACATTGCCACTCTATAAGTTGAGTGCTCCATGGTAGAAGGTCATCTCCGGAATCACTGCACCTATTTGAATAATTCTCTCACTATTTGAAAGATACATTATTCCAGGTGCACATAGGTTATATGGTATGTATCCAATCCGGCAGAACTTGGGGCAGGCTTCTCTCGGGATTTTTTCTCGCTTTTATCCAGGAGACAAAGCATTTTTAGTTATTCAAGAGAACGATTTTACTATTACTTGAAGTTTTTTCGATTCTAATATAATTGTAATTTTTATAAAAAGTAAATTATTTATTATTATCTATCTTTTCAGTTCTTCTTCTTCTTCTTTGAATACTGGCAACTTGTTACTTGTGTAATTAGAAACATTTCTGCCATTCTCATATAAAAAAATTGTGTAAAATATCTGTCTACTAAATCCCTAAAGCTAGGTCCACATTTGTGTCATCTTGAATCTCAAAATCAGGCGTATCGTAACGCGTATCCGTATCATAAGTGTGGACGCCCATTTCGATCATGTCGTATCTCTCAACTTGTCATGCTAAAAACCACGTCCACACTTACGATACTGTATCTTGTCAGCGTGTCGCCAAACGCGTGTCGTCAAGTGTGGACGCTCAATTTTTTCTACGATCCTCGTATCCAAATCTCCCGTTCCCCATATCTTTTCCTTGTATTCATTCGACGGCTCTCATTCAGTTCAGACATGGACCCAGAATCCATCTCTATCTATTTTATATGCTTCTATCAGTTGTAACACATTATCGTTATCCCAACTCATGATTAAAAAAAGTTTAAAAAAAGCATCAACGTACGCAGTATGCACTAAACTCCAAATTAATGAGCGGAGCAGAGATGCGTGCTCGTGCAATGATCGCGAAAACACGTCCAAACTTGTTCTAGATCGTGTCACGGCGTTGCGTATCTCCTTTGATGATCGGGTAAAAACCGCCTCGGAATGGATCGCGGTGTATCACGTATCAAATAGACAAGACGTATCATGATACAGTATCAAAATGCGTCCGTACTACGATCATTTGGCCGATCATGATACGGATATCGATACGACCCGTATCAGATACGCGGTTATATACGGATCGGGGTGTATCATGCTACGGCGTGTAGCATGATCGCGTATCATTTGCGTCCACACTAGCGAAAATGATACACGTCGATGCCTACGCGATACGCGTCGGAGATCTGATACACTAAAATGATACAAATGTGGACCCAGCTTAACACTCTCTAGTAAAGTAATGTAGGCTTAATCAGAGTTAAAAAGGACTTCTTTGAAAAATGCGAAAACCAGTTGCACATGTTCATTCAAACTTTCCAATTCTCAGCACTTGCACAGAACTCTGACGCACAATATACTATCACTTTTGTACCTTAAAATTCTCAAAAACTAGAAAATCTAAATAAAATGCCGACTTCACTTCTCTCGTTCCCGCCAAACAATATCTCTCCATCGAATTCCATTCTCGCTCGCGTTGTTTTAAACGATGAAACAACTTTAAAAATTGTTCATATTTCAAATCAGTAATTCAAAGTTTAGATTTCCCAATGCAGTTGTTAAACATACGTGTAATGTTTGTAGCAACAATGGGTCGTTTTGTTTGTTTTACTCGGCAGGGACGCACCCAGGGGGTGGCGAGGGTGAATGCCCCCCTCGACACATTGCGTCAAGTTAGGTATACGCAACATTTATCCTACATTTCACACTCTATTGCGTTCTCAGTAATAAAGTGAACCGATTAAAAGCATTTTAAGTTGTCGTTTTGTTGTATATTTTGTGCATATCTAAAATCTAAATATTAACAATACTTCAGAAAATTACGCTAAATGCGTGATCCCAAATTAAGCACTATGCTTGTACATTGGGTACCACCCAATGAACTGGGAGAGCTGCCAGTAACACCCTACAAGTTAATTTAGATAAGTTCATTCGCTAAATTATCCTGACCGGGAAAGCTTAGAAGGTAGTTGTTCCGTAGTGCCATCGGACCAGACAATGAATATAATAATGTCAAGTAATGAATTGTACCGCTTATGATAAGGTGGTCAAAGGACGGGACATTGTGCCATGAAAGTGTAAATCTAGTTTTTACCAATTGAGAGAATGGGTGAATAATGGTATGTTAAAATTAATATGATACATAAATTACTTCCATGCTGATCTGGCAGGAAAGAGAAACAAAATGTATTCGTCGCAAACCTTCAAAGTCAAATCAATTTATTCAGGTGAACCCAGTTCTTGTCATTTGAACGTCAAATGTGCCATCGGTTCGGGAAGAAAACCTACACTGAGAAGAACCGACGAAGAACTCATCTTGTACCAGAGTACAAGACGAAAAACGCGTGCGATTGGGGGACCCCTGTCAGAAACGAAGTACCTTAGCTGCAGTTACTATTTCTAAAAACTTAATTGCAATAATGATACCAATAAAGCTCGTGTAGGATTTATAATAAAAATAAAATAATAATAATAAAAGTATCAATAGTCGTGCGCACACATATACTCGCATATAATAGAAAGAGACAGAAATATTACTGTAAATCTGTGTATAGAGCTAACGAACCTAGTGCCGCGCGACGTGTGGGTCCCGCCCCACGTAACGCTTTTTCCTTACGCGACGATGTCTACCAACTCAAACCTCCCACAAACCGCGTTAAAGAATTTCCTTCCAAAAAGTTCCAAAATTGCATTGGGAATTATTATGAACAATAGCCTAAAGACCGGTAACTATCTTTTTCCCCATCGTCGTCTGTAAGTCCAAATGCTTACTAGTACAAATCACTTCAAGGAGTAATTTTGTTGCGTTTTATTGCTCTGTGCACTGCGAATGAGATTTGGCGTGACGTTACGTATTTGCAGTGTAATAAACCCACAGATGACGCTCTGATTAATTTTGTAACTTGTGGTTGGGTCTCAAATTCTTGACAAATCATTAACTACGTTGTCAACTGGCCATCCCATCGCCTATTCGGTTACCTGTTGACCAGCGGCGAATGTCGACTGACTGACGCGGCGCTCTGTAAATTCTGGAGCTTTGACCTTAAAAGTACAACATTCGTAGTTTGCTATGGAACACTTAAAGAAACAAAAAATAACTACAAAAATAATAATTTCTTTTCATATCAGTAATTTTAGATTGTTATTCTCCTTGTAGCTATAAAACCTGAGTACGTCCACAATCATTTCTATCGTAACTCGTTCCCTGTAGCTGGAACAGGCGTGTTTGATGCACAGTTAGTACTGTTCACGCTCGTTTCACTTCTTACTGTCAATATTTTCTACTTTTTTTTGTTTCCGAGGTCGAACTGCAGTTAGACACCTATATACAATACACATTGGAAATCGTTTGTTCAATAATAATATACAAATATTAAAATCCTAAACTAAACTAAATAAAAAAGGAAGTCAAAAACCAAAAACGTGAATTTATCGAAGAAAGATTATTTTTGGGAATTCATTTAAAACATTTTCTCATTTGGGAATCTTCCCGAGAATGACACATCTCTACATGACTGCGATAGCTAACTGAGCGAATCCCTAATTAACTCATAATAGACTCCAATTAATTATTTTTACTATTCATAAGTGAAATTTATTAAAAAACTTATTAAGTATGCAATTTTAGTAATAGGTGATTGCAAAAATCAAAGAAACTAGGCAATTTTTTCCCAAATGGTCAATTTTCCCCTTACATTGCGATCTGGCGATCTGTTTCACAACTGCACAAAAAGAAACTCGTTTAAGCGCTGCGCATCGGTTCGAATAAATCCCCGCACTATGTGGCACCTCTTCCTCTTCAGCACTGTCCACTTTTCGCCAGGAGTATATTATATATACAAACTTGTGCACGTATCAACATACTATATCTAACGGAGGAAACAGAGAGGACGGTATTCCGCAAACGTGACAGTTCACCTTACATACCTAGTTCTTTTGTTTCCTCGAACCTTAACATCCGTCATAAAATATAATGAAGTAGGAACCCGACCCAGCTTCACATGATTACAATTCGAATGAAAGTAACATTGATGAAGTGGAAATGCTATCTCTCAGAAATATGTCCGGTGTCAGAAATATGATGAAGAAAGGAATGCTTAGATGGTCGAAGCACATAGAAAGAATGAATGATAAAAGATTGATGGAGAAAATCTACAGAGAGATTGTACCTAAGTTGTAGCAGAAACTAAAGAAGACCAAGGCTAACTTATAAGATCAAGTACTCAGAATGTTAGCTGACATAAATGTCATAAACTCTCTCGCATACTTGACTGAAAGTATATGAGGACAATGATGAGATTTGAGGAGGCGAAGGAAGTAAGGACCGCGATCCTCAGCGCTCCATCCTCTTCGTTAGTGATACAGCGTGAGGATATCTATTTGTGATTTATAGACTAAATGTGAATGTGTTATGCATACAAACCTTCTGTTTACGGAACATAAAAATACATATTTATTTTTGACAAATAAAATTTTTATTTGATTAATTTTTAGCAGAGCAATGTTGCTAGTCTAAAAATTTACTTACTTTTTTTTAAATGTCTAATTTGTCTCATACACCTTCCTTTTTAAGAATGTATTTCTGTTAAGAAGTTATAAGAGAATACACAGATTTATAAATACAATTTTATACAATTCATTGATAGCCAGAGTCAAAGTAGAATCAATTTATTCAAGCAAACTCAATTGCAAGGAATTTTCGAACGTTAAATCTACCTACGGTTCGAAAATGAAACTGCACACTGAGAAGACGAGAAACTCAGTCAGGTATCATTTTTCAACATCTTTTGCAATGTGTGCAAAACGATGTTATATTGAAATACAATATTCAGAAAGCCAGTAAATACATGTGCCGAAAAGATTGTTCCCAGACTATAGTTTTATCTTCGATGAAATCGTTTGTTACCCGACTGCACGAAGGGGAGGAGGGTAATGTTTACCGAAAGGCATGTATGTAAACGTATGTCTAGTTCTTTGGTAAACCCTGTAGCTTAAACGATTTCATGGATTTCGTTTGACCTTTATCGTAGAAATTTATTCAAATGTAATTTTATTTTTACAATCGTTTTATTGCCCGCCCATTTCAGTAATGAGAGAAGGAGAAACGTAAAAACAACAATGTAATTTGAAGAGTATTAAACACAGTAATTTCAGAGCAGAAAGCCAGCTCGCTGTCTGATCGTGAATGACTTACAATGTATATAATTCGTGATTTTTACCACGTGTAACGGAGTTAACTAAAAAGCTCACACCCTGATTAAATAATCGGTTTATATAATTATAGAATGAATACAATGTAATTTTTTATCAGTCCAATTTGTAAACGCAAACTGAAAACGATCGCACTACAGACGTTTCTATTTTATAGTCTGTTAGATCAAAATACACATTATCGCGTACTGCGTAAAGTTCATTTTCATTTATACCCGACTTATGCGATTACTACGATATGTAATATTAATTTTATCATAGATGAATTTTATAGAATCGTATATTTATAGACTTCATTTCTGATATAGGAGTCGTATATTTCCTGTAAACGTTACGGTAGACTTTATATTTCGAGAAATTTTTAAAATTTGTAATCCCAGGAGTCTTGGAGACATGAGGGGGAGTAATAAAATCGATTTCGAATACCCAATTTTTAATCAACTTTTTAAATTCTCCTACGAATTTTTTAAGTTATACTTCTTATGGTGCGCTTGGAAAAACAGAACAGAGTGTAATTTCAGCATGTAGCGGAAGTTACGTCATCGACGCAACACAGGATGAAGTTGGCAAAGGAAGTTGCGCACGTAGTCTACGTCGATCTAACACAACATAATTTTTTTTTCCTTTCTTCATGGCATGGCGATTAGCGCATATGCCAATGTCACGTATTGTAATAGTATGAGTAGAATCGTTATATAAAACGTTAAAACTTCTCCAGTAAAGTGATAGTAGACTTTACTGAAGTTTTACGTTTTACAGGACTTCTTGGAAGAGCGCGAAAACTTCAGCTACACATTTTTATTTAGACCTACTCCATTCTTTTCACTTGCACAGATCTTAGAAGAGAGTTTATTTTCTCTTAGAAAAGAATTTATTTTCTTTTTAAGGGACCAGTTTTTTTTATATTGGGCCAGTTTTTTTTTATATTTTATTTTATGTGTGGCCAGTTTTCCTTTTTATTTTAATTCAAGTCAAAGAAGTATAACTTCTTACGTGCGTACATGCATATCGTGAGATTTTGACGCTAAAAATGAAAAATACTCATTTAAACACTTTATCGAATGGCATTTACAAAAATAATATTTAATTATAGAAATAAAATATATAACTTAAAGCCGAAAACAGTTTCCATTCGAATTTCTCGTTTATTTAAGCGATAACCATACCTTTTACCTTAAATATCAAGTGAGTTACTGTTGAACTAAATGATCTATCGATTACATATTTTATCAATTTTATCATTTTCTCTAAATTAACAAAAGCATTTTAATGAAACCAATTATTAGTCGTCCAAATGTTAAAGGCTCACACTTTGCCTTACGAATCTCAACCCTATTTCTGCATCTCTGCGACACCTTCTACACTTGTACTTGTTCATTATCAGGGAATACCTGGGCTTTACCAGTGCAGCATATTATACTATACTAGCCAACCTGACAGACATTCTCCTACCCGAAATAAAACAAAATCCTAGAACCCTATCGCAGCGGCACCTAGCGGATCTAATTGTTAATCTAAACCATCTAGGGACCCACTCAAACACACACAAAAAATTTCATCAAAAGCGGTACAGGCATTCTCCTACCCGAAATAAAACAAAATCCTAGAACCCTATCGCAGCGCCACCTAGCGGGTCTAATTGTTAATCTAAACCATCTAGGGACCCACTCAAACACACACAAAAAATTTCATCAAAAGCGGTCCAGCCGTTTAGGAGTTCAGTAACATACACACGTACAAAACAATTATGTATGCTCCAGAGACGTGTTTTAGAGAACCTGGACGGAGTGTCGACAACCCAACAACTGAAAGACTTGTTAAAATTCCATTGGGACCGATTGCCGCAGGATCAGATAAACAATCTTATAAATTCAATGAAAAATCGCTGCCGACAAGTTTTAAACAACAGAGGCGGTCATACTTTGTATTGAATTACTAAATAATTAAAAAAATGTCGTTTCATTTTGTAAAACATGAAAAGTTTCATTTCGTTTTAACTTTATTTTATACTACATATGTTACGGTACACATATTGTTAATTACTGTGATTAAATGAACAATTGAATGAAGGATTTTGTTGCTTTAGTCACTAATGCGTCAAAAAATGCTTAGTTATTATTTATAAACGAAATATAAATATATTACAATAGTAAAAGTCGTTTAAAAGTTCAAAATCGTACATGTTGCTTAGACTTTTTTGATGTGTGTATATATAATATAATAATATAATAATATATAATATGTATGTATAATATAATAATATATAATATTATGCTTAAGGACACATTTGGTAATCGACAGTCACAATGGCTCTTTGTTAGAAACGGATTGCAATTGGTTGCAGGTGTGAACCGTGGATAAACTCAAATAGAGGTTAGATTGAGGAAATCCTGCAAATTGAATTCAACAGTTGGGTATAACTGCCTGTAAAGACATTTGTATGCACGTCTCAATTTTACCGTTTTAGTTCCCGACAAAAAAGATAAATGTTATGATTTTGACGCCGTTCTCTATCAACCAATTTCGCTTCATTTGTTTACCCGACACCGAAAAATGAGATAGTTAGTTATCAATGCGTCTATATATATTTTTTATATATGTTTGGGCATAACCTGGGCATTGGTAATGGGCATTTGTATATGAACCGATTTCAATTATTCTTTTTGCGTTGAATTCAATATATGTAGCTCCAAGGTGGTCCCATTATAACTTCATTGGTATTGGACCTCGGACTTCGAAGTTACACTAAAATAATATTCCTAAAGGCTTAAATTATTTTGATTCATATACACATACATACATATCTTCACGCTATATACCCCTAACGGGGTAGTCAAAGAGGACGGAGCGCCAATCTTCGCAGTCTGATTTCGATATTTCTTTTATTTAATATGTATTTTGATCCACAATTGAAAAGAAGTTAGTTGTAGACCTACCCCACATATTTATTCAGACCAAGCTCACTAGAAATTGAAAAATTAATAACTTTAAAAAATAAATTTCAACGGACTTCAAAATGAGAACACTGAATAGTATAAAATAATTATCCTTCACTAATCTCAAGTACGAAAATAACCTCATAAATGCGATACAAATACCTACCTATTAATTATCGACTTAAAAAGGTTACTAAAAGCTGTGGTTTTCTAGAATGTTCTTAATACCAGGCGTGGATCAATATATATATATATATATATAGGCAGAAGCTTAGGCAGAAATTACTTACAAATGTCCCCAGTCTAAAAAAATATAATCTATGATTTTGAGTTTGATGACCTTGAACTTGACGAACAGCTGATCACTAGGATGGGATTCTTAAGAAATTATGTCGATTGTTTTGTAAAACTTCGATAGTAATTATTTCAGAAATTCTAACAGTTAAAACGAAAATAATCGCACTTTTCGTTTCAGTGTTTGCAACATTCTATCTCGCTTTAAGCATTACCCGAACTCGTGTAACACCTTGTATATATGTATATTTTCTGTAATGATGGCTATAAGGACCGCCCGAACCCGCATAAAGATATCACAACGATGTAATGTATACTGTACCCTAGAATGTTACTGAGACTTCAGGGCCTTTCAGAGTTTTTATATTATAGTTTTTCATTCAAACTCGAAAGCGAACGCAAATAAAATATCAGAATTTTTTTCGAAAATGTCTTCGATGTCCAGACACGGCTTTGTTACTGTTGTCTTCTAATCTTGTTTACAAGTTTTTATGCAACACTCATGGGTTTTACTTATGTAGCTTTTAATATTTCTAGATGACGCGGTGAAATTCGTACCGTCTAAAATTGATTTTCAAACATTAGAAAAATTTAGTAATGTAATTTATTATTATTACAGTACAAGTAAGCAAGCAGTATTCTATCTGTATAGTTCACATATTTGTTACATAAAACTACATTGATTTAAATTCGTCAGAAGCTGATAGATGGCGTTAGCTGTCCTTTAGTATCAATGTAACAACTTATATTTTACATAGCAGGGTAGTTCACCTTTATACATATAATAAAAAATCGATTATTCATCGTTAGAAAAAACAGGATTGTTAAGTTTTTTATTTTCTGTTGCGACCTGATCCGACAAAATATTTATTTGGAAATCAGTGTGAACACTATCTCGGCAGTGTCCTAGAGACAATTACCTACGGTCGTTTGGTACGTAAACACCCAATAGGGCTACCGACTTGGACTGAATGTTTTTCTTGGGTTACGTATTTCATAATAGGTACTATATTAAATTGTTATATTATCTTTTCATTTTATATTATTGAAATTTTATTAAGTTTTTATTTATATAATTCTACTAGTATTTTATTTCTAGTTTCAAAAGTTTGTGAGTTAGCATGGTGGAAATGTACAAAAAAAATGCATTTTGTGTGCAGTATAATTAAAAATCAGCAATAAACTAACTAGGTCATTATGATAATATATTTCCTACAAATTAACACAGAAATATTTCCGGTTTCGATATAGATGTATTCAAACATCCATACACTGAACATTATGCTCGAAAACTTGATTGACATATTATAATATTTCGTCAATAAATGCGCGGGAGCGTCTCACAACGACAACCGCGGCACACTCGCGACTGTTGTATGCCGAGAAATGCCGAGATTTCGAGGCACGTCATTTGGAGCGTTTGTATGAAGATAGAATACTGTATGCTTACTTGTACTGTGTTATTATTTTGTTCATTCACTTTTATTTTCTAGCCATTATATTATTTGGCGTTCATCAATGCGCGCCATCTAATGCTTTCTCTTTTCTTTCCGTACGAGTGTAAATAGTGCTCCCACTTTTGCAATTTCTCGTCAGTTGCCGTTCATGCAAGAAGTTACACGCATACTCTACGGAAATCAATAATAATCTTCCTTTTTGTTTGTCCGTAGTTCGATATTAAACTTTGTAACTTAAACATGTTATTATGAAACAAATTGCAGCACAGTTTCCGTCAAGCTTGTTCCGTCGATAGCAAGTAAAAGAGTAATAAAATGAACATAGATAAGAAGTTCGAAGCAGACTTTTAGCCGCGTCTGTAGCCGAGCGCGAACTTCCTGCAGCTGCAGTTACAACTTGGACAGTAAGCTCGAACGAACTTTATAGGCTACAAATTGGAAAACTTGTCGAATTGATCAAGTTTTTATTTTTACCAGATTACGGTCAAGCAAATATGAGGGTTATGATTTTGCCACTGTATGTATGGTAACGACAGCAAAAATGAGTGATAGCAGACGCCAAGGAATACCGAGGCTGGCTTACGAAGATTAAATGGCCAGAGTGTTAGCTGACGAAAAAAAAGTACTTGCATACCTAAACAAAAGTATGTGAAGATAATGATAAGATTTCAAAGTACTTTATACATACATACATAATTTGTACATACATTTGTATGAAGAAGCCAAAGAGATATGTTAGGACCGAGATACTTGGCACTCCACGCTTTTGGAATTTCTTGCGAAGACACATATGTATATACTCGATGTCTGTGTCAACCATATCATACAATGAGTCGTGTAACATCAATCGAGTTATGAACTAATAGATAGCTTGTCGTATTGTATTGTAGACGCTAGCTGAACAGACGCCATCAGCTTTCGTTTCAAACGACATCTACAAACTTAAAATGTGTCCTATTTTTCACTCTTTCCTTTATTTCGTTCGAAGCATTCTTTTTTGTCTAACTGTAGTTCGTAGCGTTTCCGTATCGAGGTACTTCTGTACGGTTAACAAAACTGTCGCCTATTATTCCATTAAAATTGTAACCGACCAAGAGGTCGCCAAAAAGGTTTTAACTTTGGGTTCCGTAGCGTTTCGAACTCAGATTAATTGGGTAATGTTTTAAAAAATATGAGAAACCAAATCTAAATTTGATCGTTATTATCTCGTCATTTTTGGATTTAGACTACAACATTATTTATTTAAAACAATTTTCACGCTTAATAACCACGAACATATGTCATTGTCAAGATGGCCGTGAAATTGTGTAAGAAATTGTATAATAAATGAAATTGTATATAGAACTATTTTATATTATTTGAATTTTTTTATAGCCTATAATTTTATTAGACCATTACTAAAATTTTTCAGTTATATATTATATTTTTAATAAATATATAAATAAATAAATTTCAAAATTTTATGGTAAGGTATATATAAGTTATTATTTTATAGCAATAAATAGCATTTTTGTTACTGTTTTTACCGATTATGAAGTACTTTTGTAGAATGAGAATGAAAGAAAAATGTGAAGTGAAAGGATTTAATAATGAATGTAAACAAAACTAAGGTTCTGGTGTTTGAAAGGGTACAGACGAAATGTGAGACTTGGGTACATAGAAAATGTCTAAAACATGTGAATTAAATTATGTATCTGGAGAGTACGTTTTCGAGAGACGGAAGGTGTGAGTTGGATGTGGAGAGACAGGTCCGCATTAGTAGGCAGTGTGAATATCTAACAAAAATAGCCATTCACAATGCGGTGTTGATTCCAAATTTATTGTACGGTAGTCAGGCCTGGATAAGTCCGAAATCGAGTGAAACTATGATAAATGCAGTAGAAATGCGATCTCTTAGAAATATGTGCGGTATCACCCTTGCCGGCAGGATAAGTAATGAACGATACGAAGATACGAAGTATGACAGGGTGCACGACAGTGTTATTACAAAAATGAAGAAAGGAATGCTAAGATGGTTCGGGCACATAAAAAGAATGAGTGTAATGAAAGACTGACGAAGAAGATCTACAGAGCGAAAACGAATGGTAAAAGAGGCCAGGAAAGACCAAGGCTCACCTATGAAGATCAAATAGCCAGAGTGTTAGCAGACAGAAATGTCAAAAGCACTCGCATACCTAGGCCAAAATGTGTGAGGAGAATGATGAGATTTGAGGAAGCGAATGAAGTATGTAAGGACCGCGACGCTTGGCGCTTCGCCCTCTCTGACTACCCCGTTAGGGATACAGCGTGATGATATGCATGTATGTATAAATAAAAATATTATAATTTTATTTATAGTAGAGTTTAAATTTTTATGGTATTGTACTGAGTTGCAAATGTTCATTTACTTGCGTTGGAATCTGTACAATTTCTACAAGCTATGTCTGAGTTTAACGTATTTGTTTTGGACAAGTAATCGATGGCTCTCCACTTCAATCTACTCGCTCCAACGTGTCCTCACATTGCTTATTTTTCCGTTCAATTGTAATACTGGTTTATTGGAAACTGTTGTGTTCATTTAAAGTTATTATTACTTTTTCTGTATTATTAAAAATGATTTATGAAATAAATCTTAATGTTCGAAAAAATTTTAAAGCAGTAGCAGGTTTTTTATGTGAATATATACGTGAATATAACCGAGCTCTGCGATTCCATGCACATATAACTCTCTTTCTGTTATTTTGTAAGGTACCTAGGCCACATGGCCAGCCCTCCCTATTTTTAACCGACTTCAAAAAAAGGAGGAGTTTCTCCATTCGGTTATATTTTTTTTGTTTTATGTTCGTTACCTCAGAACTCCGTCATTTATAAACCGATTTAGAAATTTCTTATCTTGTTTGAAAGGATGTACTTCCGAGGTGGCCCCTTTTAAATTTCACTGGTATCGAAGCGTGGACTTCGAAGATACACCAAACAACACCAAATAACGCTAACTGCTTATAAGCTTTATTTATATTGATGATTCTCTTATATGTCATTGCGCTCCAGAGTTGAAAAAGAAGTTAATTGTAGACCTACCCTAGATAATTTAGGTCGAAATCACTCAACAGCACTCAACAACAACAAATCAACAACAAAATGAATCGAATAAAAAAAACACTAAAAAGTACAAAATAACTATCCTGTACTAATCGAAATTCAAGTGCAAAAATAACTTCATAAACACGATACAAAACCTATATTTAATAAATTTAACAGTTATTGAAGTCGGTGCCAAATCAATGTACAACAACAGAAAGTTACTAGTTTGGTAGGCTTGGCACCGACTTCAGTAATTGTCAAATTACTTGTAACCTAGCGATCAATTAATTTTTAGATTAGGTTAATTTGCGTTTTGTTTTAGATTTCTTATTGTTGTAATATTTTGTTTTTTAAGTCACAATAGTAAGGATATATTATTGTAAAAGTGTAAAATTGTAATAAAAGTGCTCATTTTTTTGCTTTTTTTTTTTCAAAAAATCTGATGCAATTCGCCGATGCAGCTTAGGTTCAATGTTACACTACTTTGTATTATATTAATGTTTTTACTCAATTATTTTAAATGCATGTATATTGTTCCAGATTATGGTGATAGATGAGAACGAGGCGCGCCTTCGCGTGCGCTACCCTCTCAATTGCGAAAAACGCAGAAACTACAAGTTTGACATCGCCGCCGTCGGCTGCGATGGTTCATACTCTAACAGGTAATATACACGAGTAGGTAATATTTTTTTCATTCCATCTATTCGAAAAACGATAATTGGTTCTTCGGTAAGTGTGACCCAAATAGTTTATTCTTAGACTTTCATATTCGAGGACAGCAGAAATGAGTTAGAATAAGAAACATGAATTGATCCTTAATGTTCTGCGAGCAAAGAGGTCAATTGAGAATATTGTATGAAAAATGTTACTGGCTGGTAGTTACCAACGGCAACGGCAGCGATAGCCGCGTGCCGAAAAAAAAATAAAAATTTAAAATATAATTATTTTTTTTACTCTTACATATCGAATAGGACTTTTTGGCGGGAACGGGAGAAGTGAGATTGTCATTTTATTTAGATTTTCTATTTTTTACATTTTTGAAAGTTTTAAAATACAAACGTGATAGTCTTTTGTGTTTTAAAGTTCAGTGTAAGTGAAAAGAATGGAGTAGGTCTAAATAAAGATGTGTAGCTGAAGTTTTCGCGCTCTTCCAAGAAGTCCTATAAAACTTCACTAAAGTCTACTATCACTTTACTGGAGGTGTTTTACGATAATGATTCTATTTTAATAATACAATACGTGATATTGATATTGGCTAATACGCTAATCTGTGTGCCATGCCATGAAGAAAGAAAAAAAATATCGAATAGCGTCTCTCAAGCGTCTCTCATTTATTTTTCTCATAGACACGTAGTGATTACATACTCAGTGATAGAGGGGAATGGAGGGAAATGAAAATAGTGTATCACTTGGTAATAAAATCAATTTTGTACAACCTGTTTCATAAATATAAAAATACTCATTAATTTATCATTATTTGCCAGTGTCCCTGTACACATAACGGTGACGGATGTAAACGAATACGCGCCGATGTTCAGCCAAGCTGCGTACGTAAAGTCAGTCGACGAGGGAAAGGTTTATGACGAAATTCTGCGCGTGGAGGCCACCGACCGCGATTGTACTCCGCGGTATGGCGACATCTGCAAATATGAGATACTGACCGACCGGAGCCAGCCGTTCGCCGTCGACAGCGAGGGTGAGTTACGGCTTATAATAAGACACGAAAAATATGCGTTGCTATGACTTTTTAACAGTACTCTGATTTACGGGATTATAGTTGTTTGCGGAGTATGGGGTACTGATCAATTGAACCAATCGTTGGTCATTGACAATGAGAGTGAATGAAAGCGAATCGCGAGACTTACAAGATCCAAATGTTCCCAGCGCATATACGAGCTAACATATCCTAAGTGTGCCAGCTTAATTTGCTGTCACAACATTCCCGTAATCTCGATGCATGACCTCATAATATTATGAAAACATCGACAAAATCAATGTCAGTATTATTCCACCATCATCAAGAAACCCGAGAATTATTTATTTTTTTATTTAATAAATAAATTTTTAACTATAATAAATCCTGCTAATATTATAAATGCGAAAGTTTGTGAGGGTGGATGTATAGATGTATGAACGTATGGATGTATGTAACGTATGGACGTTTGTTACTCTCACGCGAAAACTACTGAACGGATTTTAAAACTTTACACTAATATAGCTTATACATCAGAATAACACTTAGGCTATAATTTATACGCGAACGATGTCGCGGGCAAAAGCTAGTACAAAATAAAATTATGTAGTAAAGTCAAAGTCAAATCAATTTATTCAAGTAAAACAAGATTTTTTTGGACATTAAATCTACTTTAGTTCGGTTCGACAAGAAAAAACCAGACGCTGGGAAGAACCGAATAGAAACTTAATCATCATTTATTTATCATTTTTTCAACATCATTTTACAATAGATTTATCAAAATATTTTACGATATTCAGGAAGCCAGTAAATGCATATGCAGAGATTATTTCTTGACTATAGTTTATTTTATAGAATGATTGTCTAATCAATGTACGTTTTATAACAAATCTAAATCTATTCTCCGTTAATTGAGTAACTTCCTAAGGAACTTTATTATAAAAACTAATGTCGTTACCCAAAAACGTACAGTTACACAAAAGAAAAAAGTCATACAGTAGTAAAACTCATGGAAAGACTGGTATTTTGATTGACCGGCTATCGAACTATCGTTAACGATAAATTTTTCACCATGTTTGCCCTATTTAGTCTTGACCTACCGAAACAAGTGTTGGTGTGACAGAGTGTGAGAGATGTAGTTAGACATACAGCGAGGAATTGCGCCGGTCAATATAATAGACAATTTGAATCTGCAAAACAGTCTTAAGCGATAAGAAACGAATGGGTTACTATGGGTGTTACCTAAGTACTTTTTGTCATTGTATTTAAGTTTATATATTTTGTACTTTCTTCGTAAATCGATAGATCTGCTTCTATACATGTTCTGAAATATTGAAATTATATATGTAAAAATAAAATTTAAAAAATTTTTTTATCTACTCTATTTCTAACATCAAGTCTATCCCATTTTCATGAAAATTATGTTCTATTTCAGGCGTGATTCGCAACACAGAACCCTTGGACTATGAGAAATCACATAACCACATACTGTCAGTGGTGGCGTATGACTGTGGTATGATGCAGTCCGCGCCTGTGATGGTCACCATCAAGGTGAACAAGCCCTGCCGCGCCGGGTGGAAAGGTATTTCATGATTTCAATATTTAAAACGTTTTTGAGCTCTTAAATGCTTTGTATTTATGGAACTTAAGATATTTAAATATTTATGTTAATCAAAATGAACAAATATTCAATTTTTTTCATTCATTTTGGTTAATCATAAGACATCGGCTAAATAGGTATAGTTTCCTTTGCCTGTCAATAATTAGACGATCATAAAAATAATATCTATGAACTATGATCAAAAAATTAATATTAAATCGCATACAATTTTTAGTTATAAAAGTTTACGAAATTAATATCTTAAAATTTTATATCCCGTAAAGTAAACTTTAATTTTGGCTAAGTTTTAGAGGAACTACGTAAAATAACCTCAAAGATACTTTTTGCGAGTTGAGAGTGAAGAACCAGCCAGAACAGGCGGTTATTCACAAACGTCGGAAACTCAACTTTCTGCATCCGACAGGAAACTTTTCGATAATTTTGTCTATACGCGATTCACAAATCCGTAATTGTATTATATTTATATTATACTAGCTGACCCCGCAAACGTTGTTTTGCCCGATGTTTGTATTTTTGAATGCCGAATCATAAAAAAATTAAAAAAAAAATTGTGTGCAAAAAATAAAAATAAAATTTTTGGGATGGACCACCCTTATCACTTAAGAGTACAAAAAATAGATAACAACCTATTCGCAGACCTACCGAATATACATATGAAATTTCATCAAAATCGGTCAATCCATTTCGGAGGAGTATGGTAACTAAAACTATGGCACGAGAATTTTATATATTAGATGTATATCATATTATATAGTCTTATTCACAAATCCAAGCCTTCGGATTGAATTTATGCTTTTCGACGATCCGCCTTTCTGCCACCGAAAGTTTCCGACGTTCGTGAATAACCCCCCAGAGTCTTTTGGGTAGGTTAGGTTAGTATGTTGACCACAATGCGCGAGCCGAGCGAGCGATACGAGCGTGCCGCGGTGGCAGCCGGCTAAGCGCTAGCACAGAAGCGGGGTTATTACCTAAAAATTGCAGACAGCGACAGCCACGCAATCACTGCGCGACCGGTGATTAATTGTAATAAAAAATTAGTATCATGTATGAACGATTGCGTATCTATTATTCTACGACCGTAAAATGCACTTTTCGCAGTAGAGTTAGCGCCACTATACAAATTACATTACTCAAATTCTCGTTTTGACAGCAGATATCGCGCGATCTTGGCTGTCGCATGCTGTCTGCAAGTAACGTAATAAGCTTGTCGTTCATTCAATTTGACTGGTCAATCGCAAGAAATTCTAAAAATTGGATTCTATCACCGACACTTCAATAATACACCTCATTATTTACAGTCTTTGGGTATCGAATTCATTCGTTCAAACAAAATAATGCACCAAATGTTCCTCAAGCTCGAGGTATCGAAATGTTTTGCGCTCTATTAAAAAAAGAGTATAAGAAATACTCAGAGGAAGTAAAGATTTTGACCTGTTTTAAATATTAGACTGACCACAAGAGTGGCCAGTGACGTCTGGAAGAACAGTCATAAGGCGCGCGGCTTTTAATGTGAAGAAAAATCGGATACAAAGGCATCTCTGGTGCATAATATCTGAAAAACCATGATTTTACTTTCATTGTAATGTAAAACACATTAGCTGACTTACATTTTTCATTAACTTTTTTATGGATTATTGATGTCTCCACTTTTTTTTTTTATAATCCAAGTAAACCCAATTGCGATGTATTTTTGAACGTCAAATCTACTTTAGTTCGGTTCGAAAAGAAAACCTGAATACTGAGAAGAACCGACAAGAAACTCAGTCAGGTATCATTTTTTCAACATCATTCTACAATACTTATTTCAAATACAATATTCATAATGCTAGTAAATGTGTGTGCAGAGAAGATTATTTCCGGACTATTGTTTTTTCTTCAATGAAATCGTTAATTTTGTAGTATGCTTTTCCAATCAGTGTGCGTTTAATAACAAGTTTAAATTGCTTTTTTGTTAATTGAATAATTTCTTGAGGAATTTTATTATAAAAACGAACACACTTCCGGAACTTCTGGAACACCCCAGTATACGTACTGAGCTCGTGTTCAGTTCACGTCAACTTTTGGGCGGGAACGGGAGAAGTGAGGTTGTCATTTTTAGATTTTATTTTTTTTACATTTTTAGGAGTTTATAAATACAACAGTGATAGTATATTCTGTTTTAAAGTTCTGTGTAAGTGAAAAGAATGGAAGAGATCTAAATAAACATGTGTAGCTGAAGTTTTCGCATTCTTCTAAGAAGTCCTTTTTAACTTCAGTAAAGCCTACTATTACTTTACTGGAGGAGTGTTAGGGACAGTTAATATTTCTCCAGAAGTTACGTCATTAGGCTGATCGTCTTGTTACCAATGCCTTAGGAAATATAAATAAATAAATCAGTTTACGCCACGCTACACAACTCGTACCGATGTATTTATTGCATGGCGCAGGCATAGCGGAGCGCGTGGACTACGCGCCCGGGACGGGCCCGCTGGCGCTGTTCCCGGCGGCGCGGCTGGACGCGTGCTCGTCGGACGAGCGCTGCCCGGGCGTGACGCGCATCGCGGCGCACGTGGCGCTGCAGGCCTCGCGCGCCGGCTCGGGCTGCGACCGCGACACCTACTCGCTGCACGCGCAGCGGACCATCTGCGGTGCGTATCGCACCCTGACGCCTCACGCCTCACGCCTCACGCCTCACGCCCTGCGCAGACAGACACACATGCAGGCACATGACACACCTCGAACCACTTGCAACCACACGACACACCGTGAGGCACGCAGTGGGAGAGACACGCTGGCACATCACACTTTGAAGCATACAATAGAGAGAGACACTTGTAAGCACACGACACACCTTGAGGCGCGTAGCGGGACAAACACATGTAAGTACACGACACACTTTGAGGCACGTGGTGGGAGAGACACCCTGGCACATCACACTTTGAAGCACACAATGGGGAGAAGAGACACTTGTAAGCACACGACACACCTTAAGGCGCGTAGTGGGACAAACACATGTAAGTACACGACGCACCTTGAGGCACGCAGTGGGAGAGACACGCTGGCACATCACACTTTGAAGCATACAATAGGGAGAGACACTTGTAAGCATACAAGACACCTTAAGGCGCGTAGTGGAATAAACACATGTAATCACAAACACATGTAATCACATGACACACCTTGAGGCACGCAGTGGGAGAGACACGCAGGCATACGATACTTCTGAGACACGCAATATAAAGAGACACATGCAATCATACACTTTGAGACATGCAGAAGGAGAAAAACATGCAGACACGACACTTCTAAGACATGCAATGAAGAGAGACACATGCAAGCGCGCACATCTTCAGTCACGCAATGGGAGAGACACACGCAGACACACGTTGCCGTTTGTTATGTTCACTTTTATAATGAATCTTATATTAAATTAGGAAAACATGTGTATGTCTATCTACAGATTTATATTTATATATAAATTATTTATTTATTTACAGGTTTGGACCCCAAAACTGTCGATCTACTACCAAGTCCCGGCGCTGGCAATGAATGGATCAAGTCACTCAAAGCTGATTCAGGTAATTTATTATTTGTCTTCGTCATTGTGTTCATGATTTTTATAAAATAATATCAATTCCGAGGCCAGTGCATTGAATTTGAGTACTTTTCATACTTATAAATATCATTTTTAGGATTTCGTTGACACAGTGGCTAAAATTGAACCCTTATGGTTTTATATTATAAAATTACCATTGACATTAATATTAACATTAATTACATTTATTTTTTAAATTGAACTTCCACTTTTTCTAAACTACTAAGCTAATGCGTGATCTTACCCGATCTCTTACCCGATTTTTTCATCGTTCGGTTGTAAAATATTCCTCTTGTTGTTTCTCAAACATAGTATGTATTATGTAATCAATACTTTCTGCCATAGTTCAAGACGGCGAGCAGATGTTCGAGTTCGACGGCGAGACTACGTCGGCCGCGGTGCCGGCCAGCGTGCTGCCGCCGGCCCTGGCCGGCAGCTTCTCCGTGTCCACGTGGATGCGGCACGCGCCTCGCGCCGACGGCGACAAGCACCGCAAGGAACACGTGCTCTGCCTCGCCGACGACCACAGTGAGTCCCCTAGCTATGACTCCTCTCCACTTCTCCGTGTCCACGTGGATGCGGCACGCGCCTCGCGCCGACGGCGACAAGCACCGCAAGGAACACGTGCTCTGCCTCGCCGACGACCACAGTGAGTCCCCTAGCTATGACTCCTCTCCACTTCTCCGTGTCCACGTGGATGCGGCACGCGCCTCGCGCCGACGGCGACAAGCACCGCAAGGAACACGTGCTCTGCCTCGCCGACGACCACAGTGAGTCCCCTAGCTATGACTCCTCTCCACTTCTCCGTGTCCACGTGGATGCGGCACGCGCCTCGCGCCGACGGCGACAAGCACCGCAAGGAACACGTGCTCTGCCTCGCCGACGACCACAGTGAGTCCCCTAGCTATGACTCCTCTCCACTTCTCCGTGTCCACGTGGATGCGGCACGCGCCTCGCGCCGACGGCGACAAGCACCGCAAGGAACACGTGCTCTGCCTCGCCGACGACCACAGTGAGTCCCCTAGCTATGACTCCTCTCCACTTCTCCGTGTCCACGTGGATGCGGCACGCGCCTCGCGCCGACGGCGACAAGCACCGCAAGGAACACGTGCTCTGCCTCGCCGACGACCACAGTGAGTCCCCTAGCTATGACTCCTCTCCACTTCTCCGTGTCCACGTGGATGCGGCACGCGCCTCGCGCCGACGGCGACAAGCACCGCAAGGAACACGTGCTCTGCCTCGCCGACGACCACAGTGAGTCCCCTAGCTATGACTCCTCTCCACTTCTCCGTGTCCACGTGGATGCGGCACGCGCCTCGCGCCGACGGCGACAAGCACCGCAAGGAACACGTGCTCTGCCTCGCCGACGACCACAGTGAGTCCCCTAGCTATGACTCCTCTCCACTTCTCCGTGTCCACGTGGATGCGGCACGCGCCTCGCGCCGACGGCGACAAGCACCGCAAGGAACACGTGCTCTGCCTCGCCGACGACCACAGTGAGTCCCCTAGCTATGACTCCTCTCCACTTCTCCGTGTCCACGTGGATGCGGCACGCGCCTCGCGCCGACGGCGACAAGCACCGCAAGGAACACGTGCTCTGCCTCGCCGACGACCACAGTGAGTCCCCTAGCTATGACTCCTCTCCACTTCTCCGTGTCCACGTGGATGCGGCACGCGCCTCGCGCCGACGGCGACAAGCACCGCAAGGAACACGTGCTCTGCCTCGCCGACGACCACAGTGAGTCCCCTAGCTATGACTCCTCTCCACTTCTCCGTGTCCACGTGGATGCGGCACGCGCCTCGCGCCGACGGCGACAAGCACCGCAAGGAACACGTGCTCTGCCTCGCCGACGACCACAGTGAGTCCCCTAGCTATGACTCCTCTCCACTTCTCCGTGTCCACGTGGATGCGGCACGCGCCTCGCGCCGACGGCGACAAGCACCGCAAGGAACACGTGCTCTGCCTCGCCGACGACCACAGTGAGTCCCCTAGCTATGACTCCTCTCCACTTCTCCGTGTCCACGTGGATGCGGCACGCGCCTCGCGCCGACGGCGACAAGCACCGCAAGGAACACGTGCTCTGCCTCGCCGACGACCACAGTGAGTCCCCTAGCTATGACTCCTCTCCACTTCTCCGTGTCCACGTGGATGCGGCACGCGCCTCGCGCCGACGGCGACAAGCACCGCAAGGAACACGTGCTCTGCCTCGCCGACGACCACAGTGAGTCCCCTAGCTATGACTCCTCTCCACTTCTCCGTGTCCACGTGGATGCGGCACGCGCCTCGCGCCGACGGCGACAAGCACCGCAAGGAACACGTGCTCTGCCTCGCCGACGACCACAGTGAGTCCCCTAGCTATGACTCCTCTCCACTTCTCCGTGTCCACGTGGATGCGGCACGCGCCTCGCGCCGACGGCGACAAGCACCGCAAGGAACACGTGCTCTGCCTCGCCGACGACCACAGTGAGTCCCCTAGCTATGACTCCTCTCCACTTCTCCGTGTCCACGTGGATGCGGCACGCGCCTCGCGCCGACGGCGACAAGCACCGCAAGGAACACGTGCTCTGCCTCGCCGACGACCACAGTGAGTCCCCTAGCTATGACTCCTCTCCACTTCTCCGTGTCCACGTGGATGCGGCACGCGCCTCGCGCCGACGGCGACAAGCACCGCAAGGAACACGTGCTCTGCCTCGCCGACGACCACAGTGAGTCCCCTAGCTATGACTCCTCTCCACTTCTCCGTGTCCACGTGGATGCGGCACGCGCCTCGCGCCGACGGCGACAAGCACCGCAAGGAACACGTGCTCTGCCTCGCCGACGACCACAGTGAGTCCCCTAGCTATGACTCCTCTCCACTTCTCCGTGTCCACGTGGATGCGGCACGCGCCTCGCGCCGACGGCGACAAGCACCGCAAGGAACACGTGCTCTGCCTCGCCGACGACCACAGTGAGTCCCCTAGCTATGACTCCTCTCCACTTCTCCGTGTCCACGTGGATGCGGCACGCGCCTCGCGCCGACGGCGACAAGCACCGCAAGGAACACGTGCTCTGCCTCGCCGACGACCACAGTGAGTCCCCTAGCTATGACTCCTCTCCACTTCTCCGTGTCCACGTGGATGCGGCACGCGCCTCGCGCCGACGGCGACAAGCACCGCAAGGAACACGTGCTCTGCCTCGCCGACGACCACAGTGAGTCCCCTAGCTATGACTCCTCTCCACTTCTCCGTGTCCACGTGGATGCGGCACGCGCCTCGCGCCGACGGCGACAAGCACCGCAAGGAACACGTGCTCTGCCTCGCCGACGACCACAGTGAGTCCCCTAGCTATGACTCCTCTCCACTTCTCCGTGTCCACGTGGATGCGGCACGCGCCTCGCGCCGACGGCGACAAGCACCGCAAGGAACACGTGCTCTGCCTCGCCGACGACCACAGTGAGTCCCCTAGCTATGACTCCTCTCCACTTCTCCGTGTCCACGTGGATGCGGCACGCGCCTCGCGCCGACGGCGACAAGCACCGCAAGGAACACGTGCTCTGCCTCGCCGACGACCACAGTGAGTCCCCTAGCTATGACTCCTCTCCACTTCTCCGTGTCCACGTGGATGCGGCACGCGCCTCGCGCCGACGGCGACAAGCACCGCAAGGAACACGTGCTCTGCCTCGCCGACGACCACAGTGAGTCCCCTAGCTATGACTCCTCTCCACTTCTCCGTGTCCACGTGGATGCGGCACGCGCCTCGCGCCGACGGCGACAAGCACCGCAAGGAACACGTGCTCTGCCTCGCCGACGACCACAGTGAGTCCCCTAGCTATGACTCCTCTCCACTTCTCCGTGTCCACGTGGATGCGGCACGCGCCTCGCGCCGACGGCGACAAGCACCGCAAGGAACACGTGCTCTGCCTCGCCGACGACCACAGTGAGTCCCCTAGCTATGACTCCTCTCCACTTCTCCGTGTCCACGTGGATGCGGCACGCGCCTCGCGCCGACGGCGACAAGCACCGCAAGGAACACGTGCTCTGCCTCGCCGACGACCACAGTGAGTCCCCTAGCTATGACTCCTCTCCACTTCTCCGTGTCCACGTGGATGCGGCACGCGCCTCGCGCCGACGGCGACAAGCACCGCAAGGAACACGTGCTCTGCCTCGCCGACGACCACAGTGAGTCCCCTAGCTATGACTCCTCTCCACTTCTCCGTGTCCACGTGGATGCGGCACGCGCCTCGCGCCGACGGCGACAAGCACCGCAAGGAACACGTGCTCTGCCTCGCCGACGACCACAGTGAGTCCCCTAGCTATGACTCCTCTCCACTTCTCCGTGTCCACGTGGATGCGGCACGCGCCTCGCGCCGACGGCGACAAGCACCGCAAGGAACACGTGCTCTGCCTCGCCGACGACCACAGTGAGTCCCCTAGCTATGACTCCTCTCCACTTCTCCGTGTCCACGTGGATGCGGCACGCGCCTCGCGCCGACGGCGACAAGCACCGCAAGGAACACGTGCTCTGCCTCGCCGACGACCACAGTGAGTCCCCTAGCTATGACTCCTCTCCACTTCTCCGTGTCCACGTGGATGCGGCACGCGCCTCGCGCCGACGGCGACAAGCACCGCAAGGAACACGTGCTCTGCCTCGCCGACGACCACAGTGAGTCCCCTAGCTATGACTCCTCTCCACTTCTCCGTGTCCACGTGGATGCGGCACGCGCCTCGCGCCGACGGCGACAAGCACCGCAAGGAACACGTGCTCTGCCTCGCCGACGACCACAGTGAGTCCCCTAGCTATGACTCCTCTCCACTTCTCCGTGTCCACGTGGATGCGGCACGCGCCTCGCGCCGACGGCGACAAGCACCGCAAGGAACACGTGCTCTGCCTCGCCGACGACCACAGTGAGTCCCCTAGCTATGACTCCTCTCCACTTCTCCGTGTCCACGTGGATGCGGCACTGTCAACTGGGTGTTGATCTCTGGAATACCCTAAGGATGCTTCATTGAGAAGCGAAACACGTGTCGATTGGTGGTTTTTGGAGTTTGAGCTGAAAATACCTAACGATTTTAGGAATTGATGACATGAAATGGATTTTCGCAAAGTAACACCTGAGTCAGTACAAAATATTTTAGCCAATCGTAACGGACCACATATATGCGCGAAAACTTTAATCTGCTTTTTTTTTAAATGCGCCAGACAATACAGGCCAATCAACTGATCTCAAACTAGGGTATTCCCTGTGCTATGAGAATCAGGCGACGACTACTGGGGGCGTCTCCCCGTGCACCCAGACCCGAGACAATCTATAAAAGTTCGTTTCCTAAATTGATGAGACCGGGAATCGAACCCGGACCCTTCCGCGCTTGGGTATAACGTCCAAACCGTTACGCCATCGAGGTCATCAATATTGGTTGTTGCATACACGCCAGCGCCATGAAGTGTACAAATATTATGAGCGAGATAGCATTAGTTTTTTGTTGTTGTTATATTTCAATTCTAAATGTAAAGTAACAAGTTAACTATTTCATGGATATTTGCAATCGTTTTTGGTAAGCATAAAGCGCTTATTACGCCTTCCAATTTGTTGGAACAACTTTCCTAGGGATGGCGATCTGAGATCGATTAATGGAAAAATTAATCGATCGATCCCGAGTAAAGAATCGATTTAGTGAATTGATGGCGGACACCCAAAAATGGAGATTCCATTATATTTGTATTGGTTAGAATGCAACTATAAAATAATAAGCTAGCGTGGAATTTTTTAATAAATTATACATACATATATCGAACACTGCCGTCACCTTAGCGCTTTCGGAATCAGATTTAGCGCTTTTTTGAGTCGTCTAACTTTTATCTATCCCATGCAAAATTTAAAAAAAACCTTAGAACGATTTTTGAACGTCTGTCGTCTATTCACTGATTCACTGGATCGATTCATTGCTTGAGATCGAATGATCGATTCTTCCCCTTAATCGATCTCAGATCCACATCCCTAGGTAAGTTGTTCCTACACATTGAAAGGTGTAATAAGCGCTTTAGGTTTAGACTTAGTGGCGATAGTGTCGGTTTAGAATAGTGTCGATGTAACCTATATTTGTAGTTTTACTGTAACCTGGGAATTTTAAAAGTAATGTCTGCACTTCCAGAGATGAACCGCCACCACTACGCTCTGTTCGTACGGAACTGCCGCCTCATACTCCTGCTGCGACGGGACTTCGGAGATGGTGATCTGAACATCTTCAGACCGGCTGAGTGGCGCTGGAAGATACCAGAGGTGCGGAACAGTATATCTTTTATCTTATCAGTATTATACATGATATAGTTATTGCAAGTCAATTAAAAGTTTATGGAGTTAATTAATCTTTTTGATGGGATTTATATGAGTAATTTGTGTACACCCGCACATAGAGCGCTATTACACAACACACGTTACGTAGTACGAATGTGTGTATAGTATTTTATTTGAACAAAAGTGTTCTTTATTGCATGCAGCGTATGGTTTAATTTCATTCGTACCAATTTATGAGAGTTCCCTAATCTGATGGGATGAAATTTGGTTTTTGAATTGATAAAATTTGACATGGAGATAATTTTATTTCAGGGGACGGGCATAGGCTACTTGTTTGACTAAAATCTGCCTTTTAAGGGAGTGAAAAGGGGGACGAAACTTTTTATGGGAAACTGCTGAATTGATTGTAATGGCATTCAGTATAGAGATAGTACTTACATATATGTCCGTAGGCAGCTCAGGCAAATTATTTTTCAAAAAACAACCTCTAACCCGAGAAAGCCACGGAAAATTTTTCACGCGGACGAAGTCGTGGCTACATGTGATTGTAAGGTGTATAGAAAATATCACTGTATCGATAACGATGTATATCGATTTAAATCGATTTCAATATATCGGTCTAGAACGCCGATATATCGATATTTCTTTCTTTTTTTTAAAAGCGTCAATAAATTCAAAAAGTCCTTTTAGTTGTATCAAGCGTTTATCGATTATGTAATTTCTTATGTTTGAAAAATCAATAAATAAAATTATAAAATAAAAAGTACTTTTAATATTGTTGTATCATAAATTTATAAAAAAAAACTTTATTCCCAGTATTTTGTAATCGATTTTGGGCGGGCTTTTTCGATATTTCAAGTTTTTTCAATATCGTTATATCGATATTGATAATTTATCGACATCGATATTTTTGGGCGTCGATATATCGATTTTTAACGTTTATCCTATATAGCGTTGCATTCTCATGGGTACAACTGGTAAATATTATGTTTTTAATTGTATTTCAAACATTTCGTTAGTTCATCTTTTATTAAGGTTATGCAATATTTTAGGAAGATTGGTTAAGAATAAAGAGCCTATTATGTTCCACGTATACGTATGTGGGAGTAGGGAGTATGTGGGTCCGATGGTGGGTGGCGGTGACGTCACGATGTGATGGATGTGTCGGCGCAGGTGTGCGACAACGAGTGGCACCACTACGCGGTCAACGTGCGGTTCCCGAACGTGGAGCTGTTCGTGGACGGAGAGCCGTTCCGCGGCGCGGGCGCACAGGGTCCCGAGGTGATCGACGACTGGCCGCTACACCCGGCGCTCGGGGTCAACACCACGCTCGTCGTGGGCGCCTGCTGGCAAGGTAAGGTGGCTGCTGACATATATACATACATATATATATATGTAGGGACACATTGTGTATGGCGTCTGGCACGAGTCAGCTATTTCAAGCGTCGCCCGCGCCAGTCGTCCCCTTGCGCTCGCGTACGTAACTGTGGCCTTATTTATAATGTAAAATATTCCTTTGTGTTAAAGATAATACACGAATCCAAAGTACTTAACAAGACTTATTGAGAAGGTTAATTAATAAGTGATAAGAACAATTCGTAAATAAACAATCTTTAAACATACATACACGCAGTGCCGTGCATTCCATACAGACAAATAGGAACTGTCTACCCTGGCGACATTGCCAGCAAATTAAATAAAGTTAAAAAATGAAACAAAATTAGAAACTTAACTTTATGTAATTAATTCCTAAAATCTTTAGCTGGTTTTCGCTCAAACTCAAAAACCAGCAATCGACATGTGTTTCGCCTCTCAACGAAACATCCTCAGGATATACCAGAGATAGGATTTGGTCAGCTAACCAGCAGCAGCAGATTCGGTGCTGATCAGTTAATCAACAACAGCAGATACGGTGCTGGTAATACTATATAGTAATACCACAGATTAATTAGTTTACTACCGTAAAGTAATACTATAATTTTTGCATGAAATATTTATAAATTCACTATTATTTTCAACTTCACTTAAGAATTTCAAAAATGTGTTATTCCGATTTACTCTTATTTTGATCAATACGATGAAGATTTATTTTAAATAAGAATGGCTAATTTTGTATGACATCCGTTATCAAAATAAAATTAATTATATCTCTATGAGCAATAACGGAAATCGTTATCACCATAAACTATTTTAGTCTATAACTAAGAATTGGAATTTAATAGGAAATAAATATTCACGTTACAAAATGAAAAATTGTCCCTTGTGTAGGTACCTATAGTTCATTTTAACTAAGATTGAGATCGCACTTGGTAACAGATTCAGCGATCTGTCATTTTTGAGATATACCTACATGCATAACTAATTATAAATTGAAGTAGTGATGAGAGCAGCACCAACAATCATTATTAATATTTCTACAATTTCCGAAAGTCTAACGGTGATAGTTATTGCGCAGAAGTCGAAAGAAAATAGGGTACTGGGGGATTATGGGGACACAGGGTGGGCGTGCGTATCGTGCGTATCGATACGTGCGCGACAGTACCCATACCCAGCTATCCCCTCCACATTGCATTCACCGCTAGACTTACCTATTTCGACGACCTCCGTGGAGCAACGGCTAAGCGCGTCGTGAAGAAAACGGGGGTTGCGGGTTCTATTCCCGCCCCGAGTCTGGGTGTTTATGTATAATATGTATTTATTTGCAAAAAAAAGTACATAAGTAGTATATCAGTTGTCTAGTACCCATAACACAAGCGCTGTGCTGCTTACTTTGGGACTAGATGGCGCTGTGTGAAATGTCTAAGTAGATTATTATTATTCTTATTTTGTGGCAAATATTTACAGAAGAATATTCTTTGCTGTCTACTAGAATTTTGATCCATGTGTTAGACGTGTTAGAGTGTACAATCGGCTGCAGGCACAGAGAGCGACATGAAGCACCACTTGCGCGGCTGGCTGGCCGGCCTGGGCGTGTTGCGGCACGCGGTACAGTCGCCCTCGGCCCTCAAGTGTGTGGCGCGGTGTCGCGAAGGACTCAGCTTGGCCCCTGATCTATGTGAGTATGACTATATAATTATATACATACATACAATGAAAATGGATTTCCTTGTCAAGCAATCACGTGAAAGCCACTGAACGTATCGGCGAGGTTATTACCTAAAAATTTGCAGACAGCGACAGCCACGCGATCACTACCCGACCGGTGGCTAATTGTAATAAAAAATGTATATGATGTATGACGATTGCGTGTCTATTATTCTATGACCGTAAATGCTCTTTTCGCGGTTGATTTAGCGCCACTATACAAATTACATTACACAAATTCTCGTTTTGACAGTAGATATCGCGCGATATCGGCTGTTGCATGCTGTCTGCAAGTTACGTAATAAGCTTGCGGGTCGCGTATGCTCATAACCATTAAATAACCATTTAAATCATACCATTATAGATAAGTTGAGTGAATCACTAAACCATATTTATTATTATGGTCAACTTTAATACTATTATTTAGGAAGCATAGGTACCTAAATATATCTGACGGAACCACCGCATCATACAGTAGCAATTTTTAAATTAACGTTTTTTTATTTGTGTGTATGCGAATCATGCAAAAAGTTGTAACCGATTTTAATCACATATAGTACGACACAATTTAGTCATAGCCTCGGCAAAATTCGTAAAAACCGCGAGGTTATTATCTAAAATTTGCAGACAGCGACAGCCACGCGATCACTACGCGACTGGTGACTAATTGTAATAAAAAGTTGGTATTACATATGACGATTGCGTATCTATTATTATTCTATGATCATAAAATGCACTTTTCGCGGTTAATTTAGCGCCACTATACAAATTACATTACACAAATTCTCGTTTTGACAGCAGATATCGCGCGATATCGGCTGTCGCATGCTCTCTGCAAGTTACGTAATAACCGTGTGGATCATTTCCGATATACTCAACCAATAGAAATCGCTTTTGCTTTTGTGCGAAGATAAAACAGTATAAAAGTATTGGTGATTCTGAAGTCGCACTCTGTTCGATAGTGATCGGCGGGGTTATTACCTAAAAATTTGCAGACAGCGACAGCCACGCGATCACTGCGCGACCGGTCACTAATTGTAATAAAAAATTGATATGATGTATGACGATTGCGTGTCTATTATTCTATGACCGTAAATGCACTTTTCGCGGTTGATTTAGCGCCACTACAATTACATTACTCGAATTCTCGTTTTGACAGCAGATACCGCACGATATTGGCTGTCGCATGCGGTCTGCAAGTTACGTAATAAGCGTGCGGATTTTACGAATTTTTCCAATACTACATCTAAATTGTGTCGTACTGTACGGTTTAAAACTGCGTCAATTACGCTAAGCTTAGAGTCAATGTCAGTACGCTGTGTTCTTTGTTTTTACTTCGTGATAATTAATGCCATTATATATATGTGGTGAATTTAAAAAATCTTTAGCTGTTTTTCGCTCAAACCGCTAAGCAGAAAATAGCTAAAGATTTTTGGAATTCATCACATGAAATGGATTGCCGCAAAGTAACATCTTAGACTATATAATATATTATATATGTAGTATTACCTCTGTGAAAAGGTATATACAGAATTAATTTAAAAATATTAATAATCTCTTAGTATTTTGTACTAAACATTATCCCCAATAACTTTTGTTTTACGACTTTCAAAAATTCATAATTTTTTTGTTTCATACAAAAATAAAAATACATGTTTCTGAAAATGACACCTACTCTACCCAGTCGCTAAAGCGGCACACGCACACACGCGCAGCGCGGCGCTGAGGCCCGGTGCGCTTGCACTGCACCATTGGAAATACGTACAAAGTAATTACATTTCAGACAGTACAACAAAACTTAACAAATGTTTTTTGACGAACGTATTAAGTTTTGAAAAAAGTCGTAGAACAAAAGTTGTTAGGTACGATGACAGGAATTTTGTACTAAGAGGTTATTAGTATTTTTCAACGAACCCTGCTATATATATAAAGTTGTGTGTGTGTGTGTACGTGTGCGCAGACCTCAAGTCTGTGTCGGTGGAGGGCGACGGCGTGGCGGACGTGGAGACGCTGCTGCGGCGCGTGGCCTACGGGGACGCGCGGGCCTTCCCCACGCCGGGCCGCCGCAACGTGCACGTGGCCACCACTATTACGTCAGTACCGCTACCGCTGCCGCTACTACTACTACTACTACCACCACTACTACTACTACTACTACTACCACTACTACCACTACTACTACTACCACTACCACTACTACTACTACCACTACTACTACTACTACTTGTTTTATTTTTATCTATTTTCTGAACATACCTTAGTTAACAACACCGACGCATAAACATAAAGGGGAACTGTTATAATAGCGAGTACATTGCAATTGCATACAAACTATTTCGATGACGTTGCATTCAAGTTCCAATTGCAATTGACGTAACGCTTTAACATCTCATAATTACGATTTCATATTTACGACAGTCTGGTTTTGAACTTCGCGACGGACACATACTAAAATTCTTGTACAATTATAAAATTGAAATAAATTACGTCTTTCTCAAGAGAACATTTTCTTTTTTAAAAAGTTCTTCAGGACCCGCCCGGTAACAACACTGACGCCCTCTAGCAAAGCGCGACTGTGTTCGTGACGTCATAGAAAAGAGCGACTGACGACTTGTTCCCCATTACCGCTCGAGAATATACAAGTCAAAACTCGAGCGTTTCACGTCTCTCTATTGCTTTTTACCTTCACGACTGCAACACGAAGTGTTTGAATACAAATTAATTAATTATTATTCATTGATATTAAATATTGCTACTCCATTAGGGATACAGCGTGTAGATATGTATGTACGTATGTATTAAATATTAATATTAATCGATAATTTAAGTAGTTTGGGGTGTTCCATTACTACAACTATCTAACTTACTATTTAATTTTATAGTAGCTTACACACAACTTTTGTTTACTTTATTTTAGACCATCAACCGTGGTGGAATCTTGCGGCATGGAATCGTTATTATTGAAATATTGTGTCGTGTCATAGTGTGTATGTATGTAGTGGAATGCATTTTTGGGATTATACGGCGTTTACATCTTTTTATTGTGTAGAAATTGCATTATTGCATTGTCTAATTGTGCAATATCACTTCGTGCGAGGGCCGAGCAAATTTTATTTGAGCTTTCGAACAAATCTTAACCTTCAAAAGTAAACTTGCTTTAATTATTAATCCATACCGAAGTTTTTCTTTTATGATGGAGAGGGCAAGCGAACAAGCGAGTACCTGATGGAAAGTGATCACCCCCGCCCATGGACACCCGCAGCGTCCGGGGAGTCACGGGTGTGTTGCCGGCTTTTAAAGAAAGGAGGGAGAGAAAGCAGACGACAGGAGGGGGGAGATGGGTCAAAGGCAGTCTTACTCACCGAACAAACACAACAGCAATAGATGCTATTATTTCACGTCGATATTCTATGAGAGGGTGGTATTTTACTAGGCGAGTCTGCACAATGCGTGCTGCAATGCCGCATGACTCTACCACACATAGTTTGCTTTAACTAATTGCAAAAACTTGTGAATATAGCAAATTCACGTGATTATACAATTATTACTATTGAGTATGTATAAGTGTATATATGGCTATATGTATATGTTTAATTAAATTATATCCTATTTATTTATTTAATAATTAAAGCGAGTTTACTTTTAAAGGTTAAGATTCGTTCAAAAGCTCAAAATAGTAAAATTTTGACTAACTTTGATACATTTTTCCACATCAACATGTATCGTGCTTTTGTGTAAAGGATATACAATAACACATAAGCTTTCAGTAAAAATATTTCAAATGAGCAATACTGGCGAAGAAATTAGTTCACAGCAATGTCTAGTGTTATTGATAGGGAACGTGCGTGATGTTCGATGATGGCATTGGTCCGTAAAGTGCGTGTGCGTGTGTGTGCGCGTGCGCAGGTGCGACAACGGGCGCATCATCAAGGCGCGGCCGGCGGAGGCCTACGTCATGGTCCTGCAGCCGCAGACGCCCACCATCGTGCTCAACGGCAGCGGCGACGCGGCCCGCGACTACGCGCACTTCCGCGCGGGCCTACGGGTCTTCCCCGACCTCAGCGTGCACGTGCTGGCCACCGACCCCGGTGAGTCGTGGCTTGTAGCTTGTGGCGCTTCATGGTGACTAATAACGTGATACATTTGTGAAATCTTTATCTATTTTCCGCTCAAACTCCAAAAACCACCAATCGACACGTGGTTCGCCTCTCAACGAAGCATCCTCAGGATATACCAGAGATCAGATTCGGTCAGCTAATCAACACCGAAGCAAATAATATTCCGAACTATATGGTAGATTGATATCGATTCGGTGCATTAACGCCATATCACTGTCATTCACATCTCATGTCTTTTACGACTTTTTATACTATCTACGTAATATTATTGTAATCTCTTTGCAATTATGCGGACATTGACTTTGTCGAATGTTGTGTCGGTATAAATTGGCACATCATCTGCATTTACTCTACACCTATACTGTAGGAGAACTGGTATTACCACCACTATAATAGTGGTGTAATGCCATTTATAATTTTAATGGAAATCCGTTCCTACTACTATTTATTTTTAACTATTATTTTGTCTCCTATTACACCGTTACTACTACAAAAATTAAGTAACAAGCAAGGAAGAAACGTGAGCAAAATAAAATAAATGAAACTATCACTACCGCCATTACTATTACTACTCTACTACTACTATTAGTAGTACCAGTAGTAATAAAAATTAAAAGAAAATATTACTTATTTAATAAAATGAATATAATAGGCAGTGGGATAGGAACACTACTATCATCATTATTCATTACTACTAGTACCATCATTACTACTACCAATCGAACTATTGCCAAAGCCTTAGAAATATTTTTAAAAGCAGTAGTTAACCAATGTATTCCAAAGATTACTTTTATTAGTTACTAGCTGTACCCGCAACTTTGTCCGTGTGGAAAATTTTCTTTGATCTGAAAAATTTTACTGAGGTTATCCGACGTACTCATATTGTTGGTGTTAAACAAAAAAGTTATTTTCTGTAATGGAACATCCGCCATATTAGATTTATGATGACGTCACATATACAAAAACCTTCCCATGCATATTCCAGTTCATTTGATACCCATATTGTTGGTGCTGAACAAAAAAGTTATTTCCTATTATGGAACATCCGCCATATTGGATTTATGATGACGTCACGTATACAAAAACCTTTCCCTGCGTATTCCATTTCATTTAATACCCGTATTGTTAGGGTTTAGCATTATCAAGTTCCCCTATAAAGTTTCAATCCCTTTTTCACCCCTTTAGGGGTAGATTTGTGATAAAAAAGAAAACTTTGTTTTTTTAATTGAAAAGGTGTATCTCTGTACCAAATCACATTTTAATCGGTTCACCGGTTAAAAATTTCCCATACAAAGTTTAATCTCCCTTTTCACCCCTTTAGGGGTAGATTTTTAAAAAATAAAGTATGTTGACCCCCTGGTGTCAAACTATCTCCATGACAAATTTTATCAAAATCGGTCGGCGGTTTAGCCGTGAAAACCAAGCAGACAGACAGACAGAGAGACTTTCGCATTTATAATACTAGTATGGATAGTATGGATTATTGAATATTACATGTATTATAGACCCATTTATCCATCTATTCAACAATCAAAACCGAATCCAAACCAATGTGAGTATGTGTGCGCGTGCGCAGAATGGTCGTCGGGCAGCCAGAAGCTGGACTCGTGCGTGGTGTCGGTGTACCCGGCGCTGAACCCCGACCACGAGGCGCTGGCGCTGCGCGGCGCGCCCGCCCCGCCCGCCCCGCCCGCCCCGCCCGCGGCGCAGCCGGACCTCGCTCTGGACGCGGACGTGGACGTGGACATCCGCGCCGCCGTCACGCGCGACGGCGTCATCCTCACCGGCGCGGACTCCGTGCGCAACTACCAGAGGGTGCGTACACACTGCACCGTACACTACACACACACCGTACACAACGCACATACCGTAAACACCAAACACTCCGCACACACCGTACACACCGTACACTACGCATACACCGTACACTACGCACACACCGTACACTACGCACACACCGTACACTACGCACAGACAGTACACTACGCACACACCGTACACTACGCACACAACGTACACTACGCACACAACGTACACTACGCACACAACGTACACTACGCACAGACAGTACACTCCGCACATACCATACACACCTGCACACTGGATTAGTACTTTTGACAATCCAAAATACCTTGTGACTAAATTCACTAATAAAAAATTTTTAATTTAGATTTGAATGACGACTGAAACGTCGACGTGTAAATCAGAGGTGCTATTCATAACTTACAACATCCAATGAAACAACTAATGAAACATCGAATGATTCATCGACTCGACTGTAACTTTTGACCTTTGTCCTGCCTCAAAAAAAAGACGAGGCTTAAAACTTAATGACATTTACCCAGAATGTTATCCATTCTTACCTTAAAAATTCCCAAGTTATATAATTCAACATACATTGTGCACAACACTTGAAGCATTTGAGCATGCATATTTACTTAATATGAAGCCACGCTTGTGTGTTATAAATAGCTCTTTAATGTTGTTCTAAAACAAAAACGAATTTGCGGAACGCCTGACAGATGTAAAACATCAAAACTATTTTATATAGAAAATATGCACGAAAGGATAGTTTATTAAAGGAAATAAATATGGCATAAACAAAAATAAATATTCACATTCCTTTCAAAGAAAAAAAATATTCTTTATTTAAAAGGAACAGCCAACGTGATCCGAAGTGGATAACAACACTGCATACGCTACAGGTATACGATCTCAATACAAGCGCGTGACGATGCGTTACCACGTCGCCACGCCAATAACCGGTCCGAACCGCCACATAAGATGTTTCACATCAAAAATCTCTAATTAGATCAATTCGCAAATCTTAATATACTAACCAATCAAGGCATATTTATTGTAAAAATATTTTATAATATAAGCGACGAACGAACGATGAGCTGGTATCCGTTATTGTCTAATTCCGCTTTAAGGTGAACGTACACTTATACGAGTCGAACGAAACGAATTTTAAAATTCTTTATATGAAATCCTATGAAACCTCGCACACCTGCCAGCATCGAATCGTCCGAATCGGTGCAGTTATTTGTGCGCGGCCACCTTGAATTCTATTCGTTCGACGCGTTCGGCTCGGATAAGTGAGCGTTCACCTTTATCATACTGTTTACTCGTATTGTTCCAAATAAAATGAAGTAGCGTTTACTGATTTGTTACTGACTTTTTACACACCTAACGGATAATGACGTGAAAGTATATTTATATATGTAAAAAGAATAACCCTCTTTCCTTACGTCTGCATTCAAACTGAATAATACCCATTTCTGTCACAGGTGCTGCGTGAAATCGAATACAGCAACAAAAAGCCGGCATATTACTTGAACCGCGTGTTCAAACTCACCTGCTCCGAACTCAACGGACGATTCACCAGCAATGAATATGTTCAGACCGTTAGTATATGACATCTTTTCTTAATTTATAAAAAATACACAATTTCTAATTAATGGCAGAACTAGTAATGTGCTGTAAATTATACATAAGCAATTAGTATTTAATTATTATTATTATACAATTAGAATTGTATTTCTATTATACATAACCTTGAACCATGAACACCACCCAACGGACTGAGGGGAGTTCCTAGTAACTCCCAGTCTACAAGCCAGTTTTATTTATCTATATATTAATATGTGAAGCAAAAACTTTGGTTCCGTTTTTAAGAAAATTGCGCAGACGGAGGAGTGTGAAATGTGGTACACTTAAAGTTCATATGGAGAAGGACTGGAGAAAGCTACAAATAAGTACATTAAATTTAATTAAATAAAACGTTTATTGTTTACGTTCAAACGGTCAATGTCAAAAAGACTGTCAATGTCACACTCATAATAGTTTGTGATCATAATAATAATGCGCCAGACAATACACACCAATCATCTGATCTCAAACTAGGGTATTTCCTGTGCTATGAGAACCAAACGACGACTATTGGGGGCGTCTCACCGTACACCCAGACCCGAGACAATCTAAAAAAGTTCATTTTCTAATTTGACCCTACCGTGAATCGAACCCGGAACTTTGGGTAACGTCTTAACCACTGCGCCATCTAGGTCGTCAAAAATCGATCATATTATGTAACCTCCTTGGATCAAGCAGTCGCACAGAGTAGATTGTCGCCAAAGAGTTTATAAGTTTACTGGGTAACTCTAGTGATGATTAATTCTATAAGCGACTCTTGCTTTTCACTGAACGAGGATTATGTTTGTTTTCATAATTGATTACTGATAATATAATCTATATATCAATTGCAACAGATTTTAATCACAGACAATGAATTCTTATACCAAATGTCGGTTGAAAGGTTGCATTGTTAATTGCATATATGGTAGTCGTACTTTTGTTCAAGATATAGGCTACCATTAGATAGTGTGACGCGAGCGAGGTTGTGGCAATAGTTAGTTGAATATGTAGATATTATGGTCGGTTACAGCTGACCGTGGTACATCCACATATGTCGGGCGAGCCACTGGCACGGGAACTGCATCCCAGCGGAATGGCTGACAAGATGGACGCCATCGCTAGGGACAAACAGGTATGATATTAGAAGACATGAAAAACAATCGATTCCACAATGGCATCGATATTTGTCGTTTAATGACACGAGTATTTTTGTTTGAATACTATATTCAGTATTGACGCTTTTGAGTTTATATTCTATACTTTTAAATTACTCAATATTATGAATTTAGTTTTTTGTGAGGTAGGATAATTCCTAACAGTATTAGTTCCTAACTGTATTAGTTAAGAAGTCAATAATAGCATGTGGTGACTTCAATGTAGATATTTAATAATTCGAAGGAAAGAGATATGCTCATTTCGCTCCTTATTTCCTTTAATTTAGTGCATATTTTTAATGGACCGACCAGGATCACATACCATTCCGCGACGTGTATAGATAACATTTTTATGAGTAAGTGTGAAACTATGGAAAACTATTGTTAGTGGTATCCGTTCAGATCATAAAGCTCAGTTAATTAAAATAAAGGACATGAAACATAAATCAGAACAAATATTTGAATTTAGGCCGTTAGGAGACAGTAGGCTAAAAAAGTTGATGACCGAAATATCATGTATGAATTATTAGTCAAAAACTTAATCGAAATATTTAATAAGCACTGTCCAAAGGAAAAGAAAGTAGTTATTAATAACAAGTTAAGTTTCGCAGATTATATGCTGAGAAATCTTACACGGTAAATGAACGTTTTCATAACTATGTCCGCATTTACTGGAAAATATTTAAGAGGGTATCAATACACGCCAAAGCAATCTATATTGCGAATAAAATTAGAAAATCAGATAAAACAGTAAAGGCTACATGGAACACCATTAACAAACAAGTCTTTGGTAAACAAAATAAAAAAACATAGATATTTCAATACAAATTGATAATAAAATTGTTATGAATAAAATCAAGATTGCTAATGCTTTTGAAAATTATTTTTCAAATGCACCCGTAGAAATTACTAGTGGATCATCTTCGCATATAATGGAGACGTTTTTGAGCAAATATATTAGAAAATGGTTTCCTAGTTTTGAATTTAGGTACACATCTTCATATTTTAACATATTTCAAGGTCAACAACTCGTGCGAGAGCAAGCTTGATCAAGACTGTACTTCAGACTTGGGAGATGTCCCAGAATGCAATTGTAATTTTTTATGGTCTTTTCAAAGCTTTTGATCGGGTTAGTCATGAAACTTTAATTTGCAAGCTTAAATACTATGGAATACGTGGTAACGCTCTCAATCTCGTGATCTCGTATTTGTCTGACCGGTAGTAAAAAGTGAGTGTTAATGGAATTTTGTCTGTTGGTTCTAATTTAAAAATGAGCATTCTCCAAGGATCAATGTTGGGACCTTTTCTGTTGTGGGTTTATATTAATGGTCTCCCATTTATGTTCAGGGACTTATGCGAAACAGTATTATTTGCTGATGAGTCCTCATTGTTATTTAAACTAGATAGAAAGGAGGATATTATATAGGACGATATAAGATTTTACTTGGGTAAACAGGATCCTAATAAATGTCTCGAGATGGTTCGCTGCCAACAATTTACTATTGAATGCACGAAAAATCAACTTTATTAAATTTTCCCTTTCTAATGTACCCAGAATCCATGATAAAATAGAACTGGGTGGGCAACAATTAGAATTAGTTAAGTCAGCCAGTTTTCTTGGTTTATCAGTAGATAACAGGTTACAGTGGTCGGACCATATCGGGGCATTGGCTAGTGAGCTCGGTTCCGCGGTATATGCAAGTAGACGCATTAGGCAAATAACGGATGTGGATACGGTAAGGCTAGTGTACTTTGCATATTTTCATATTCTAATGCCCTGCGGCCTTCTGCTGTGGGGATCAGGGGCATATTAATTCCATTTATTTTACAAAAAAGAGCAATACGTACCATCTACAGTATGAATGCACGAAAATCACTTAAAGATCGTTTTAAAGACATTGATATCCTCACCTTGCCGTCTTTATTTAATAAACCTTTTGTAAAATTGACTTGAAAAAATGATATCTGACTGAGTTTCTTGTCGGTTCTTCTCAGTATCTAGGTTTTCTATTTGAACCAAATTAAAGTAGATTTGATGTTCAACAATACCTTTTAATTGGGTTTACTTGAACAAATTGATTTAACTTTGACTAACTATATGAAGTGTGATTATTTTACGAAATTAATTATTTATGGCAATACCACATATTAATTAGTTATTAACGTAAAATATTGTAATAGTTTATTTCTCTTAAAATTCTAAATTCTGTAAATACAATTATTTTGGCAGTTTTTAGAGAGAATTTCAAAAATAAAAGTCAAGTGAAATCTATTTATTCAAGTAAATCCACTTGCAATATTATTTTCTACCATCGGTTCGAGGAAGGTATTGAGTAGAACCGATAAGAAACTTAGTCAGGCATCATTTTTTCAATGTAATTTTATATCATACTAGGCGTCCCGGCTTGCTTCATCCAGATGAGATCTATTATAATATATACAAAAACCCTCTGGAAGATATTCTCTAAGAAGTTCTTTAAACGATGATAAAATTAAAATATGTTGCGTAGCTTAAAACAACTAAACGCATAAACAGACACATAGAAATAACGACTTTATTTTAAATATCTTATTAAAATACAATATTTATCAGAAAGTGATAATAGTAAAACAGATATTATTTCCAAACGCTATTAAATATTCTTGTGGGCACGGAGCTGAGCTAAGCAAAAATGCAACGCGGCGTCCGCTCGTCTCGCAGTCGCTGCCCGCCTGTGGTATACAATAGACGGATACTGTATTTATATTTATTTCTCGGTATTAATAAATCGTTGAAGTAAAATAATGTTTGGACTCAATTACTCTAATAGTGAATATCCCAACAATTCTGTATTATAAATATGCGTGTCAGGGCGGTGCGCACGCGCGCACGCACGCGCACGCGCAGACGTCGGCGCAGGCGCAGGCGCAGGCGCAGGCGCGCGAGACGGCCCCGCGCGTGTACGCGGCGCACGCGCAGCGCGACGCGCACGAGGCCGAGCTGCCCGCGCCGCGCCTGCTCGACCTGCGCGCGGACCAGCCCGCCTCCGCCTCCGCCTCCGCCTCCAGTCAGTCTCTACGGCTTGTCCCTCTTTATAATACAACCAATTCATTTCACATTTATTACAAACATTTCTGACATTCCCATGTATAAGAGTGGTGGTGATCTTTCAAACCTCTGAAAAGTTTTTTTTTTTAATACCACGCAAATGAAGTCTTATAAAACAACTGCTGTTTTATATGTCGAAGCATACGAATATTAATAACTCGCATAGATTATTAGATACGGTTTAGTATGTTTCGTTACTATTGCAATAATAATGTGAGGATAAAGCGCGGCGTGGCGTTATAACAAAATATTCAGTGACATCACGTCATGTAATTGCTTTTTGGTGCAAATTATTAAGTCATAAAATATTTTAGTATTGTAGTGTATATTATGAATCTAAATATTTTTTGTTGGAATTGAATATAATTAGCTTTTCCTGCGAGAAATTATTACATTTCCACGTTATACTTATAAAGTACTTTATTCGTACTTGAGAGAATTTTTCTAATATGCCGATGTCTGTGTTAGCGATATAGTTGTTATATAAAGATAATTCATTATCTCGTTATAATATATTTACATATGAAATCTTATAATTAGCCTTCATTTGCAATTGAGAAAGCGTGCTCGTCGCGACCCCTGCCAGCCCTTTTCAGGGCTACAATTCCACTCCTGTGCACACCATGCGGGACAACGTATGCGAGAATTAGGGCGTCCCCCAAAAGCAACGTACACCAGTTTGTCCCCGCTGGTGTAAACAGAGTGCAATTCGGCGTTGAGGACCGCCACCCAACACGCTATGCACCTAGCGGCGGGAAGTGAAGGGAGGAGTGCAAAATAGCTGCGTGGAATGCGAGAGGTGGAATTGAAGAAAAGATGAATGAAGTGATTGATATTATGGAAGAAAGAAGATTGAATGTATTATCTTTGAGTGAAACCAAGTGAAAGGGCAGTGAACTTGCCGACTTAGCTGGAGGGGGCATCGCTTTGTAGTCAGGAGTACCGCAAGAAGAAAGGGAATGCCAAGGAGTGGACGTCTTGCTGTCTTCTCGTTTAATTAATTGTGTAACTGAGTATAAGTGTATAAACCCCAGACTGCTCTGGGGCCTCAAGACAGGGTTGACGAGGATATTTGTTTTAGTGGTGTATGCCCCAGTATCCTCCGTCGGCTTGGACGAGCTAGAGCAGTTTTGGGCGAGTGTTAGGGAAGTTCTGGCGACGGTTGAAGAGAATAGGAGAATTATAGTTTATGGAGACATGAATGGATGGGTCGGGACAACTCGAACAGGATTTGAGTCTAAGCAGGATTTGAGGCAAGTATGGGGATAAGAGAGTGAATGATGCTGGTAGAATATTGTTAGGACTGTGTATGGAAAGGGATCTTTTTGTTGCTAGTACTTTATTTAAGCACAAAAGGATTCATCAGTACACGTGGGAAAGGAAGGATGAAAGAAGTATGATTAATTTATTTCTGGTGGACAGCCGGCTCAAAAAACAGGTTATGGACACGAAAGCACACAGAGGAGCCGATTTGGGAACGGATCACTTTCTAGTGGTAACTAGAATAAGAGGTATGTTTCCAGCGTGGCGATGTCGCGTTGCGTTCAAATCTGCTGCGGTCTGTCGCATCAAGAGCTGGAAACTGCAAGACGCGGCCACCAGGAATGAATATGAAAGGGTAGTATCCGGTAAGCTTGATGATAGATTGAAAGTGATGAGCGAGGATTTTGAAGAAAGTTAGCAGAACCTTAGGGATAGTATGATCGAGGCTGCGTAAGAAGTGTGTGGAACGAATTGAGATTGGGAACGTAAAAAGCGTGATGTGTGGTGTAATGATGAGGTGAAAGTGTCTGTGTATAAGAAGAAGAAAGCATGGCGAGACTACCTTGCTACTAAAAATGACTGTGGTATGAAGAATTTAATGAAAGACAGATATATGCTGCAGAAAGCAGAAACGAAGGCACTAGTGAAAGAGAAGCGTGAAAGGTGTAGGAATGTTAGACGAAAACAAGATGTCGGACAACTTTGAGGAAAATTCCAATTTATTTTGGAAAGAAGTACGTAAGTACCGAAGTGGTCCGGCTCCTTGCAGAATGAATAAAGTGCGTTCGAAAGAAAACAACCTGCTTACAAATAAAAAAGATGTTCTGCAGCGATGGAGTGAATCCTATGGAGAAACGTATGAGAGTGGCGACTCCGTCTCTTATACTGAGAGCGATTCTAATGAATTACCACACTCGGGTCAGGGACTGGAGGACACCATTAGTATGAAAGAGATTGAGAAAGTGATAAGAAGTTTGAAATGTGGAAAGGCTGCGTGAATTGATGAGGTTGCTGCTGAGATGATCAAGTATGGTGGTCCTGGGGTCTGGGATACCTTCTGTGCACTGTGCAACCTTTGTTGGCAGAAGGGGAGGTTCCAGAGGACTGGCGCGCCGCATTTATAGTACCTCTATATAAAGCTATCAGCTTGATCAACTTAGCAAGTAAAGTCTATACTAAGGTATTGACTGAACGTATGAAAGGCGTTGCAGAAAGATATTTGTGGGAAGCGCAAGGTGGTTTTAGGAACGGTAGGGGTTGTACGGATCAGATTTTCTCGCTTCACGTTATCGTGGGGAAGTTTCCCTGGATCTGCCTGGATATGGTGTGGAGGGCCCCTTACTGCGGGCTGTGAGGTCATTATATCGAGGCCACAGAGCCTGTGTAAGGATAGATGGTGACATGTCGCCCTGGTTCGATGTCTGTTCAAGCGTCAGACAGGACTGCGTAATGTCTGCCTGGCTATTTGTACTGTATTCGAACAGTTGCCTCCAGACATTGAAAGCTAGTATGAGTGGTATGATATGTGATGGTACAGTGGTAAACTGCATATTGTACGCTGATGAAGCTGTGCTTAGAGCACCATCAGAAGCGGAGTTGCAGACACTAGTTACGTCCATTAAAGAAGACTGTAAAGTGAAAGGATTGAATATGAATGTGAATAAAGCTAAGGTTCTGGTGTTTGAAAGAGAAGATGTACAGACAAAGTGTGATGTATGGGTAAATGGAAAACCTCTAGAACGAATGAACGAAATTGTATATCTGGGGAGTGCGTTTTCGAGGCATGGAAGATGTAAGCTGGATGTGGAGAGACGGGTAGGAGCCAGCAATAAAGTGAACGGTGCTCCGTATTAGTAGGCAGTGTAAATATATCTAACTCAGCTAAAATGGCCATACACAATGCGGTGTTGGTGCCAACTTTGTTGTACGGTAGTGAGGCCTGGATATGCCCAAATCGAGCGAAAGTAAGATAAATGCAGTAGAAGTGCTGTCTCTTAGAAATATGTGCGGTGTCACCGTTGCGGACAAAATAAGCAATGAAGAGATATGCAGTATGACAGGATTGCAGGACAGCGTTATTGTAAAAATTAAGAAAGGAATGCTAAGATGGTTCGGGCACATGGAAAAAATGAGTAATGAAAGACAGACGAAGAATCTATAGAGCAAAAGTGAGTGGTAAAAGAAGTCAACGAAGACCAAGGCTGACTTATGAAGATCAAATATCTAGTGTTAGCCGACGGAAAAGTCAAAAGCACTCACGCAAAAATTTGTGAGGAGAATGATGAGATTTGAGAAAGCGAAAGAAGTATGTAAGGACCGCGAAGCTTGGTGCTCCGTCCTCTCTGACTACCCCGTTGGGGAGACGGCGTGAAGATATGTATGTATGTATTTAAATTTATATGCAAATATCTAGTTTAAATAGATTGGTGTTTCGTACTGGGGCGCCATGTGGGCAGCAGACCTTTAAGTGGCTGCATGGGTTCCATAAAAACCTGTATTACTGCGACCAAAATTGATCTATTGTGATTGTCACTATGTTACAAAACACTATCAAGTCTCACTGCAGTCAAAAAACGCAAGGTCTTTCCTTGGAGTGATATACTGAACCTCTTTAGGAGTCAGAAAATACTGGCCGAGGTAGGATCGACGAGTGATCAATGGTCCGCAGTAACACAAAATGTACAAAGGTGTTTGTTTCATTTGCCTGTTGACAGTACCAGTACATTTTTGTGTCGAAGAGGTCCATGTTAAACATGTGCTTATTTAAACAGCAATACCCAGTAAGTGTTCTAACCAAGTTACTCCGGTTCATTGCCGTAACACTAGAAGCCTTGTTTTTGGTGTAAGTTTGTAAGAAAATAAATAAAGGATAATTTATTATCAAAACCAACTGGTTTTGTTTGAGAGACAACTGGGAGATGGACTGTGTTTTATTATTTAATAAGTATTATTTAATAATAAGATACAGTCCATCTTCCCGTCGCTATGAGTATTAAGAGTGGCGAGTGTGGAATGCGAGCGAGTGTAAAGGTGCGTGGTCGTGCGCAGACCACGTGGCGCTGCTGATCGGCGTGGTGTGCGCGGGCGCGCTGGCGCTGGCGGCGGCCGTGGGCGTGGCCCGCGCGCGCGGCGCCCGCCCCCGCCGCCCGCGCGCCGCGCGCCGCTCGCCCGCGCCCGCGTACGCGCACGCGCACGCGCCCGCCCGCGCGCTGGCCCTCGCGCGCGCGCCCGCCGACGCCGAGATGGCCTGGGACGACTCCGCGCTCACCATCACCGTCAACCCCATGGACGCGGACGAGGTACCGCCCCGCCCCGCCCCACTCCACACCACTCCACACCACTCCACTCCACACCGCTCCACACCGCTCCACACCGCACCGCACCCGTTTGTACTCGCGCTTGAGGCGCTTGATACCAAGTTGTTTGAGGCACTTTAGAGCGCCTCAAGTAAACATCTCCCATGTTTACTTGAGGCGCTCTATAGGATGGTTATTCGAGACACTCATTACAATGTTTAGTTATACAATGCGATATACTTGAGGCACTCATCAATGTGATGTTACTTGAGGCATTCATTAATGAAATGTTACTTGAGGCACTCATCAATGCGATATTACTTGAGACACTCATCAATGAGATGTTACTTAAGGCGCTCTATAAGATATTTACTTGAGGCACTCACTACAATATTTACTTGAAACGCTTAGTGAGAGAGATATTTACTTAAAACTCTCGCTACTTTCGTTACTTATGTAACACATTCTTTACGGGTTTTGCTTAATGCACTCATTAGAATCTTTACTTGAGGCGCTTACTATAATATTTTCTCGAAGCGCTCAATGCGATATTTACTTGAAACACTCACTACTGTCTTTACTTGACACATTCACTACAACATTTACTTAAGACGCTCACTACAATGTTTACATGACGTTCTCTACAATGTATATTTAAAGCCCTCATAGCTTTCTTTACTTGACATATTCAATGCAATGTTTATTTAAGGCACTTACTACAATCTTTACTTAAGATATCCACTGCTATCTTTATTTGAGGCGCACGCTACAGTATTTACTTAAGGCGGTCAATGCAGTATACATTTAAAGAACTCATTATACTTTCTTCATATGAAACATTCGCTTCAATATTTACTTGAGGCGCTCAATACAGTATTTCCTTAAATACTTGCTACTAACTTTATTTAAGGCGTTTGTTACTGTCTATAATGGAAACACACACAATATTTATTTGAGATGATAATCCCTTCGTCGATGCTGTGACATAACAGATTACAGGTGACGCAACAGGCTCGGAATTACTTATGCATACTTGTTTATGAACAAGTCCTTCCGTCCCGCTACCGATACTGTGGACGTTACCCATATACCATGTATGTCTGTAAACAAGTACCTATGAATGCTATTCTACCGCCCATACTGTGATGTCATCCGTCTAATACGTGTGTGTTTGTGGACAAGTACTTATGTATACTATCTCAACGCCAATACTGTGACGTCATTCATATAATACATACATGTGTGTTTGTGGACAAGTACCTATGTATACTATCTCACCGCCAATACTGTGACGTCATCCGTATAATACATACGTGTGTGTTTGTGGACAAATATCTATGTATGCTATCCTACCGCCGATGCTGTGATGTCATCCATATAATACATATATTATGCGTGTTTGTGGAAAAGTATCCATGTATGCTATCTCGCCGCCCATATTGTGACGTCATCCGTTTAATATGTGTGTTTTCACCCACCGCCGGTGCTGTAATATTATTCGTGTAATATATTGTTTGTGGACAAGTACGTAGATATACTGTCCCACTGCCGATACTGTGATGTCATCCGTATAACATTTGTGTGTTTGTGGTCAAGTACTTATGTTGCGCTCTACCGCCAATGCTGTGACGTCATACGTATAATACATACATGTGTGTGTTTACATTTGTAAGCTATCCCACCGCGCATACTGTGACGTCATTCGTCTAATACGTGGACGAGTACGTTGTGGTCAAGTACTTATATATATATATATAGCGTGTGTGTGTGTGTGTGCGTGTGTGCGACAGGCGGGCGCGGGCGCGGGCGGCGCGGAGGCCGCGGCGGCGCGCGCGGCCGACAGCTCGGACGGTGAGTCGTGCTCCGACTCCGACTCCGACCGACACGACTCCTCCGATGACGACGACGAAGGTTGGTACTTCTTATTACTGACATGGTATATACAGGGTTCATTTAAAAATACTAATAACCTTTTAATCGTATTTTGTACATAATATTATCCCCAATAACTTTTGGTCTACGACTTTTAAAATTTCATATGTTTTTTCTTACGTACAAAAATAAAAAGACAAATGTTTCTGAAAATGACACCTACTCTACCCAGTCGCTAAAGCGGCACACGCACACACGCGCAGCGCGGCGCTGAGGCCCGGTGCGCTTGCACTGCACCATTGGAAATACGTACAAAGTAATTACATTTCAGACAGTACAACAAAACTTAACAAATAATTTTTGACGAACGTATTAAGTTTTGAAAAAAGTCGTAGAACAAAAGTTGTTAGGTACGATGACAGGAATTTTGCACTTAGAGGTTATTAGTATTTTTCAATGAACCCTGTATAAGAATATTTTATATTGCTTAGACACCAGAAAATAAACCAAATTGTATTTATTTGTAAATAAAGTTGTTTTTATTATTTTAATAAAATACAGCCCATGTTACTCGCTGATAATGTAGCTTTCTATAGGTGAAAGAATTATTGAAATCTGTTGAGTTGTTTTTGAGTTTATCCATTACATACAAACAAAGTTTACCGATTTTTAATATTAGTTTAGATTAGTATAGATTTACGGTAGTAAACTAATTAATCTGTGGTATAGATATTGTTAGACAGTAATTAAAAATCAATTGATTATGTAACTGGTAATTTAATTTTTTACTGAACCACACAGAGAAAAACAGAATCACTGAATACTAATATACTAACATAGAGTACAAATGCTAGTAGACTTTACTAAATCGTTCTTCAATTGCACACTTCTATCTAGATTCCTAAGACTTTACTGCACAGTGTTGTCACTAGGTGTATCTAAAACTTCGAAAAATATGTAAATGTAAGCTTCCTCTAAAACCAAAAACAAATGTTTTTTTTTTATTTCAGTGTTGCCAGGCAAGCAACATAAATACCGCAACATCAGCCAGCTGGAGTGGGACAACAGCACGATGTAATGCACTGCGCGCGATGCGGACAGTACTTAATTCTGCTCTACCTGTCTCTGTCACATCTGCGTACGCGCCGCCCGACCTCGTCCTCTCTCGCTCTAGCGCGGCGTGGCCTTTTATACTTTTAAATTAAGAACAACGTTGCGATTACGAAGTTTTATGACGATTTCGATTTGACGCGAAACGACGCGAAAAAAATTCGAACGAAATTGCATAAATCGCGAATCAACTTTATAAGAAAGTACTATTTAGCTTTCACATGAAAGTCAATGTGTATCCTACGATTTAGTTTATTTTTTTAGAAAACAAAACAGAAAGTCAATCTTTAGCCTTTGCGGGTAATGAAAAATCGCCTTTTTTAGGTATAAAAAACGAAGACGGAAATGCGTTCTTAAAAAATTTAGTCCTCATAAAACAAATCGTAATTGCAACAATATTTAACAAGCGAGACCTCGTACTGCGACATTTATATGTAACGCGATATGCGACACCAACGTGCGAACGAGACAACAACACGCCGGTGTTATGGCGCCGTCTCGCTCGTACGATGGTATCGCCCGCGCTATCGGTTCACGGTACGGGGACGGTTCAGTACATTGAACGGAATTGATTTTATAAACGGTCGTGGTTATATTAATGGCTTCAGCACAAATTCACGCGTGGCACAAGACTTCTTATCTAATTTTTAATTTTTATTCGGTAGTGTCGTATTCTAAGGTCTCAAACGACGATCATATCAAATTTGATACGTAAATATTGTTTTCCTCGCTTGCTTTGTAGAACGAAGTTCGTTGTTCTAATATAGAGGTCGCTCTTAAAGTCTTTTTCTATCCGTTTCTAAAGATAAGACAACTTGTATGTATTAAATAAACGTAGTCGTTGTAATTTGTATTGATGATAAGAGGAATTATATTATAAGCGATCAAATACTATGTATATTAAGTGACATAAGCTTCACTGGCTCTATCACTATACTATATTGTATTTTTTGTATGTAGTGCCGACGTGGCGTCTGGAGACCCTTTACTGCGATGGATCTAATCGTGTCGATGTTTTGCGTATACCGTATCGTCTGTAGATACCCTGCCAGCCGCCATGTTGGACCTGTCAATGTCAAGATGACGTTCAAAACAGCATTTATTTTTAAACGGTACAAACGCTTGTGTATCCTAAGAAATGTCCAAACAACTGTACCCTTTACGAGCTTCTCAACAAAATCGGCTTAAATGTACATTAGGCACAGAGTTATTTGACAAATATAGATGTACAATATACACATATACAGATGTACGGAATAGGACAGCTACTATATTATAATAAAACTATAATTATATATATATATATTTTGAATGCGTTAAGGGATTTTTACTAACAATTAGGTGTTAAGTGGCGAGACGCACTCGGGCAGTCGCGTGCGCTTTGTAACGTACTCGAATTAATATTGCCTTACACAAATTATTATACGTGACTGTCTTGCACCAAAACCTAGTAAGCATTTCAATTTTTACTGGATAGAAATTATATAATTTCACATAAACCTACTGAAAATAGTGATATCCGGATCATATGAATTTATAAACCGATTATTATTATAGTAATTTTAATGAAAGCACCGAAAACATAAAATGTAATAAAGCGCTTTCATTTTTTACGCTCGTAGTACTTTAGTACGCTCGACTGAGTCCTATCTTTCGTTTTTCTTATCTAACGACAGCCACCTTGTCCAGTTTGCTGCTCGTCTCGCTGGAACTGCGTTTCCCCAATCACGATCTCCACTCTGGTCAAAATCAGATCAATTTATTCAAGTGAATCCAATTTCAAGGTGTATTTGGATGTCAAATCTCATGGTCAAATCTATCGATCGAAAAGAAAACCTACACGTTAAAAGAATTGACAAAAATCTGTCAGGTATCATTTTTTCGTCATCCGTATTTGGACAAACGTTTACAATCCGATAACATTACGTTTCAAGACGTTGAATCCCTATATATTAGCCTGGTAACACTATATTATAAGATTAAATTGACAGTAATTTACTAGGTTTTGAAAAAGGGAGTCGAATGAAAAAAATTAAAAAAAAGGAAATTAATATTCTAACACCTACTTACATAACTACTGAAATAATTTTGAAAATTAACGGTCTCGTTTTGTCTGTGAGGCCAGTATCAGTTCGAGTATAACGATAATTAAAACATTGTCAATACGTTAGTTCTGTGAGTGAGTTACTCGCGCCAGGGGCCCGTCTCCGTCGGTTGCATATCATGGGAACCGTTTGCCATACTAGTGTAGCGTATATAATCTGTGTAAGTGGAAAACTGACTGTGCGATCGTAAAGCAATCTTGTCGACATAATCATCTGTGTTTTATCTAGTTTAAACTGTCGTTTATTTTTATCGACGCGTCAGTTAGACTGCCAGTGTTATCGCACAATGTTCCAGTGGGCCGTACGTTCCTGAACGTTTTTATATTATTATATAATAAATCTAAATTAATTTGTTGTAGTGAAATTATAGTGCCATTATTTGAAGTACATACTCGTTTTTTTTTGTACAACGAATCGTTTTTACCGTTTCGGAACGAACGGCTCACTTTTTAATTTTTGAACGTAACGTTTGTTAGTTGGATGTTGTGTTTGTTTGTTTTACTCGACAACCGTCCAATGACCATAGTATACCTTTTTGCTTTTTATTCTTTTTTTAAGATCTGACCTTTACGTTTTTTTTTAATTATTATCGGACGTGGTTTCTTGCACAAATGCCGGCATATGGAAATCCCATTTAACATCAAGTATTACGTGAGGTAGCTATTATTACTATTATATTTTTTTTTTAATTTTTAACACTACTGTAATTGTTTACTTCTATATTTTTTTTGTATTATCGCGGTATTATTACAGTATACTTAGGGAACTTCTTTGATGTATGAATTATTATATTTTAGCTAAAAATAAAGTTGGTTTAAAAATACTCACTGATGTTTTATTATACAATTTATAACTGATTTATTTCGTTTCGTTACATAGACCCTTTCCCGACCTAGAGAATGTTTAAGATCTATCAATTAATTATAATCAGGGGACATTATATCATATTTTAAAGGGGGTGGAGGTCCACAAGGTGTAAGAAATGAAATAAAATAGCATTAATAAATAATAACACTTGAATGAAAATAAAATTAATTAAAATTGACGACAGGAATATATGATTTGGTTATAAAAATAATATCATGTGTGATTTGCTGTCATAATGCCATACATACCACAGGTACCTACCATACAAATATTAATGTGACGTCACCAAGTCCTACCCTGGAGCTGGTTTCTTCATAGTTGCCGAAGAATATATTATTTTCTAGCGATAACGAAGCGAGCTCGCAATATGCCTTGCGAATAAGTATTTTTAGGGATCATGTGGTATTAGGGCATTTTCAAACAGTGTAGATCTCTTTTAATCATTCATTACTCAAAAAACCACGTGTAAATATAAGCTGTCCAGACGAAAGACTTTCTGGACCTGTGTCGTTCGTAATTTATTCGATGATTTATTCATTTTAAAATGGATATTGAATACAATATTATAATTTAATAAATCAATTCTTGAAAAATAAAGAAAAATGGTAACTAGATATATCAGTAACATTATTTTTAATTAAAAAAAAATGATTTTTGTCTTCGATATGCACACCAAATTAACTAATAAAAACATAGGTATACTTAGATAGAGGAAAGCGGGCTGAAAGTGCCGATTTTGAAAAATTCTTGAATAAATCAGATAAAGAGAACGCCACGGCTATTAGTTATGGTCTATCTTAGACAGAATTTTATCTATATTTTCAACGTCACACTTTACCATACATCCAATATCGCGCGATATCTGCTGTCAAAACGAGTATTTGTGTAAGATAATTTGTACAGTGGCGCTAAATCTACCGCCAAAAGTGCATTTTACGGTCATAGAATAATAGATACCCAATTTTTGATTAAAATTAGTCACCGGTCGCGCAATGATCGCGTGGCTGTCGCTGTCTGTAAATTTTTTGTTTATAACCCCGCGTTTGTACCTATATCCAGTTTTGTGTGTAGATATTTTAAATAGTTTTTATAGAAAATTATGTTACCAAACAGCGGCGGAAAGGCAATAAAATAAGGTAGTAAGGTTAGGCATCTCGCTATGAACGTATATCAGATACCAATTTAAACTTGAACCAGGCGTGCATGAAGTTTGCGATGCATTTGAAGAAAGTATGATTTAGACTTTCCAGTTACCATCACAAAGGTAAAATCGATGTTACAGATTGTTTTTTTTGTTCTGGAGTTATTCTGGTATGAAACTCCCATCTTTGTATCAGACGGCAATTGTGAGGTAATACACAAAATTAGGTACCAAAAACCATTAACAAAAATTAAATACCAACTCAAATTTACAAGTTTGCAGCAATATTGTATAAAACCCTGTCTTATATTTGACATGGCAGCTTTTAACCATTGTCAAAAACTTGCCTCGTCTTATTTTGACTTGGGAATTTACAACCAAATGAAAATCATGCAAGCATCAAATTTCTATGCTCTCTTTATGTATCTCTTTTTGTTTGGAAGATAATAGTATCGGCATAACTTACCCCCGGCACTTTCAGCATCACTCTCACCTACCTATCTGAACGGAATATGTTTTATAAAACTAGTTCGTTTCGTATAACTTTAATAATTTAGATACTGCGCATAAACAAAAAATAGTAAGTATATAGACCGTGGCAGTGGGCGGGGCACATATGTCGCAGAGCCGATGGACATTGGGGTAGATGGGTTCTGGAGTGGAGACCACGTTCAACACGTCCCCTAGAACGGCCTCCCGCTAGCTGGACCGACTACCTGAAGAGAGTGGCGGGAAGCGGATGGATGCGGAGAGCCGAGGACCGGATATGGTGGCACAATATTGGAAAGGCTTATGTCCAGCAGTGGACGAACACGGGCTGACGACGATGATGATAGACCGTTGAGCCAGGAAGCTCATACACGAAATAAACTTTGGTTTCCCAGATAGCTAATTAAACTTGAACTAGGCGTACACAAAATTTGCCATTCAACTGTGTACACATAAGGCAAGTTTAAATTTGTTTTCCTAGCTATCGCACAACAAAGATCCAATGTTTACATAATATCAGATTTTGTGCTGGAGTCATTCCGGCACGGAACTCGTCGTCGTACCAGAAGGTAATTGCTTGGTAACACACATGAGTACCAAAATATAACTAAAAACTGAATACATACATACATATCCTCACGCAGTATCCCTAACGAGGTAGTCAGAGAAAAGAAAAACCGAATGTCCACTGAAAATAAGATTTTAGCGAATTTGTCAAAAACTGACAATTATTGTTTATTATGTGTGAGGAGATGATGAAATTTGAGGAAGCGAAAGAAGTATATGAGGACCGCGACGCTTGGCGCTCCGTCCTCTCTGACTACCCCGTTAGGGATACGGCGTGAAGATATGTATGTATGTCAAAAACTTTGTAGTTATATTTGACATAGCAGACTTTAATCGCATTATATGCCAAGAACTTGCCTCATCATAATTGACTCAGCAATTTACAAAGAAAAATCAAATATGCCTTACATGTTATCTGGGTTAGAACACTGTCTCGCCATATCTGTTTTCTTTAGATGTCCTTTGGCGAGTGTGCGATTGAATTATCTACACAACCTAATTCCAACATTTCTTTTCTACTATCTAACATCTAGGTGCAGGGAGGGTATTCGTCCCTACGTTGATAATACACGAAGCGATTTGCTTCTTTTTTGTAATGCCTATTGCTATAGCCTCGAATACCCTTCCGGTGACAATGTTTCGGCAATCAGTAAGCATGGTTTTTTTTTCGAGAATAAACATTTATTAATAACAAAAAAGTACATACATACCTACTTGACAACTTAAAAAACGAGCTCTGTTCGTCTATACGCCAGTATTATTATCTGTAAGGTACCTTTCAATCTAGGGAGTAGATAGTTATTATGTGACGACTTATATAACGTTGGTAAAATCGGGCATTACTCTAATAATTTTACTTAATTATACATAAAAGCATTCACTAGCGTTTCATTATGCATTCACTACGTTTCATTCTCGGGAAAATCACCTAAATTTGGGCAAATTAGTAGTAGGTAAATAAATGATTCCCCAGAAATATTCGTAAATTCCCAGAAATATATCGTTGCGTTTTATTCAATTTTTTCACTGATCAATGAAATTGATGACATTGTACTAAGGGTATTAGATACATTTTCGAATAATAGCACTTTATTTTTGGGTTTACTGAATTTTCAACCTATTTTAATATTTCATATATTTCTTATATTCGTATTGATTTAATATACTTACCTAATATTAAAATTTCGTCTATAATTAACATGTTTTTATGAATGATAATAATAATACCTAATGTGTAATATGTAATATAAAAAATAGCCAGCGTCACCCTTAAGAATATATCGAGCTGACTTTATACTCTGAGATATTACACAGGAATACAGAAAAACACGTAGACAAAAAATACAAAATAATATCTATATAACTGAGGTCTCTAAATTTACCCATACCCTGTGTAGAGCAGTGTAAACCTCATAAAATCTTCCACAAACATTATGCATAATACACGCTACGAGACCCGCCTAATGAGAGAGCGGCTGCGATATACACGCCACCACCAAAATGGAGAGAGAAGGGTGAATCGTTGTTGGAAATGCGCAACACCGTGGAGAGAGACGGCGCTATTTCAAACATGTTGTGGCGAGAGGGAGGGGCGAGGCTGGCTGCTGTTGGTCCAAACGTTGAATTATTGAAGGCAACGACCGCCCTTTGGGCTGCGAGCGGCGGGGGGCGCGGGGGTGCGCGGGCGGCGGGACAGTGTTTGCCGCGGCCACTTGCCGCGTGCCTTTCCGCACTCACACCAATTTTGAATTCGCAACGGCCATCTTTAAGTTACTTTTGGTTTTTCGCGTTCAGTGCAATGACCGCGGAGTGATCGGATGCTCTTTTGGTGACCCTAGTATTTGTCGTAGGAGCGGTATTGTGTTCGAAGACGGAATGGGCACGCTGCGTGGCTGAAGGAACAGTACATCAGGTAAGCTGTCTCGCTACTTACAGATTAATCTCAGCTACTCTGGAACAATACAAAGCCGTTTTTACAAAAATTACAGATGTCCAAAAATGTGTTTGATATCAATATGAAATGTGAGAAATTATGATAAAATCATGAATTTACATTGAATTACCAATACAATATAAATTAACTAATATTAATTAAAAATATACCATAAATAAGAAATAGAAATGAAAACTATCTTATCCTATAAAATGTGCAAACTAAGTTAAAATATAAAGAATGATATTCAGCTGGAAGATAGCTTCGAAGGTCGTTCGATCAAATGCGCCCATTACTTATGCTGGCAGCATTGCCCCTGTAAACCGCTTTTGACCTGGAAAATCACCTCCTTTATCTCTTAACCTGCAGCCCTAGATTGCGACAAAATTTATGGTCTCGGAGCATTAGGCTTCAGTCCGTGTCAAAGGCAACCGACAGAATCGTATGTGGATTGTATTAGAATAGAATCCTAGTATTATAAGTGTTTATAACGGATCGCCGACACTGCAGCTGAGCCTATCAATCATGTGGTAACAGATAAATGAGATGGTGCAAAACTAAGCATCCCTAGTACGGCAATATCCTTTCTGCCAAGGTACCATAGTTAAACAATCTACCTATCCTCTTGTCCTCTTCACATCAGAATGCCTCAGGCCCGGCTTTGAAACGCAGGGTATATTGACACTTGACAGTATGATATTCAGAGAGTGATGACGTGAAATCTCTCCGAACAATGTAAAAAAGTCGAAGCCAGTTGAGCCACAAGAACATACATTGTGAGTACCTACATGATTAAAAAGGAAAAATAAAATTGATCTACATTAGGACTTAGTGCCTGTTAAAATTATGAACTTCATTCAATTGTTAACTGTTTTATTTCTGATTCACCATAAAAAGTTCAGTCCATACGTTAATATCGACCTCCATTTTTTAATGAATTGATTTAGGTTTTACCTATACCTAGTTTCTTTTGTTACGGGGCAGCCAATCTGTGCTAAATATGATAAAGTGAAATGAAATGAAAGCCTAAAAATCCCTGAAACAACAAATTTTGAAAAAATCTGTAATCTAACACCACTTAGTAAGTACAATCAAAAAAGTTAAACTCAGGGTTTCGTAATATATTCGGGCAAAGTCAAAAATTTAATTTAATACAGGTATTAGTGACTAGTTATGCTCCACTGTTTCACTCGCGTTACATTTGGTATTTTTCCGGTTTCAAAAGTAGCCTAGATTACTCTGTGAAAAACCCTCTTATCTGCCAATGAAAACCCCGTCAAAATCGATTTAGCGTTCATCCGTTTCAGAGATTAGCCCGTACAAACAAAAGACAGGCGAAAATTAAAAAAAAGCGGGTTTCGATTATAAGTACAAATTAAGCCATTTATTTGGAAATCGCAGATAGACATTTCAATTTTATTCATATGTATAAATATAAAGATGCATACATAACCTCACGCAAAATAGATTAACGGGGTAGTCAGACTCAGAGTGAAAGAAGTGTGAAGTACCGCGGTCCTCAGTTCTTACATACCCACCTACCTACATACTTCTTTCACCTCCTCGACTCTCGCACATACTTTTACTGGAGTATGCGAGTGCCTTTGACATTTCCATCAGCTAACACTTTAAAAACTATTTCATCTTCCTAAATCAGCCTTGGTCTTCCTTGACTTCCATTACCACCACTCACTTTCGCTGTATACATTTACTTCTTCGATCATTCATCACGCATTCTTTCTATGAGCCTAAACCATCTGAGCATTCCCTTCTGCATTTTTACAATAACACTGTCATCAAACTGCCATACTGCGTATCTCTTCATTGCCTATTTTGTCCGCGAAGCGACACCGCACATAATTATGAGATATCGTATATTTATATTATATCATAAGAAGCGGTCGCCCAAAGTTTGAGCGTTTTTGAAATAAGTTTACTAAGGCGGGCACACGTTTAATAAATGCGAAATTTAATTATATATTTTTTCATACACCTTTCTATCGACTGCCTAAAACCATAACGCAATTTATGTATTTTCATTAGATACTTTTTTTTCTGCAATGTGATGTCTTATTGAGATTTTTAAGTATGTCTCCTAAATTACTTCAATAAGTTGCACAAAACTGCGGCTAACAGGAAGACATAATACAGTTTACTAAATACTGGCTGAAAGATATTTTATTATACGAATTAATATTCCAGTTAAAACGATATATGTACCTACATATGTCGCGGTCGGTTGGCGGAGTGTAAGGGCGGAGCCTACGCAAGAAACTTTTTTTGAGAGTTTTAATTTTGAACTTTAAAATTTGATTAAGTACTTATCTATTTGATTTTTTTTTGGTTAAAGTCAAAGTCAAATCAATTTATTCCAGTAAACCCCATTACATGTTTTTGAACGTCAAATCTACTTTAGTTCTGTTCGAAGAGAAGACATTGACACTGAGAACTGACAAGAAACTCAGGTACATACAATGATATTATAATACAAAAGAGGCAGATAGATTATCTTAGTACTAATCCAAGTAAAATATTGTCCCAGTTACAACGTTACAAAGTGAGACAAATATACATTGCACTGCGTCGCTATGCAATGTAAAACATAATTGCATTTCAAACTAACAAATCACATATCTCTCTAAATCATTGTGATTGGTCAATTTCAATTTCTTACTATATTTTAAGCGAATCCGTGACTAATTCTTAGAATATTAGTAATTATTTCCACAGAATAGACATTTAAAAAAAATATGATTGATACTTAATGGGATTAGACAGTAAAAAATTATGTTTGCTTTTTTCGAATTTCGTTTTTCTTGAATCATGTACATGAGAACATATTTATTTAAAAAGATCGCCAACATTTTTTAATTATAAATTTGAATATGACGAATATTATATATTATTGCTTTTAATAAATGTGAACGATGATTAAAACTGGATGGCTGCGTCATCACATGATTGTGTATATTATAAAAAACGTTTGGATTATTAAAAGATTTTAGAATTTTGAATGCACAATAGGCATTGCATGACATTGTTGGTTCTGTAACATTACTTTTCATATTCTTTGACCAAGTCCAGGTTGGCTAATTAGCAAAGTTTTGGGGGTGCCACTTTTCGAGTGCATGTAACCTATCTACGTCTTTTGTATTATAACATCATTGGGTACATATCATTTTTTCATCATCATTTTACATTGATATTATAATAATAATAATAATACACTTTATTGTACACAAAACAAAAGAAATAAAAGATAATATACTATGAACAAAGTAAAATACAACAGGCGGTCTTATCGCTAACAGCGATCTCTTCCAGACAACCTAGGGATGGACAGATTAGTAGGAAATAACCGAAAACGTGGGTTTTGCTGCAAACATATACGACACACTTATCCACATACACAACAATATATATAATATACATACACACAAATATACGCAAACAAATAGGCATTCACTATACATACATAAATACACACACAACACAATATACGTACTACAACTTATAATGACAATATTTCATGTATAAGATAAATAATTAATATAGACACTTTGACAGTAATGCAAACATGAATATACTTACATATAGCAAGAAAAAAAAATCACTTGACATGTAATGTCAATGTGATTTTTTTTTAGTCGTTTCGAGGAGTTCAAATATTGTGCACGTCTTATAGTTACTGGCAATGAATTCCACAAATGCGCACCTTCTACAGTAGATTTAGCAAAAAATTCAGTAGTATGTTGAGGTATTTCCAATTCCAAATTTTCCGATGATCGCATGAATCACTTATTATTAAAAACAATATTCACTATTACTTAAATACAATATTCAGAACGCCAGTAGGTAAATGCATATGCAGTGAAGATCATTTCCAGTCTATTGTTTTGTCTTTAACGAAATCGTTTATTTACAGTAATGATTGTCGAATCAAATAACAAATCCAAATTTAATTTCTGTTAATCAAATCACTTCCCGGAAGTTCTTATTTCTAGTTTCGCGTTATCTGTGCCAAACTTCAGGTCAGTAAATGTTAAATTATAAGATAAATTGACTGTGATATATATACATATAGAACATACAGACAAACAAACATGAAACTATAACGGCTCCATTTTTGCCATTTTGGCACACCAAAATATTTCTAATATCCATCCTAACACTTCACTTTCACAAAAAAATCAATGTAACAGATTAAAGTTAATCCTTCCGTTAACGTTTAACTGATATTTGTAAACTGACCACTGGAGGATTGCTAACACAAATAAGAATTTTAAAATGCCGCCTATACGCCGGAAGTTTGCAAATACATACAAGAGTCGCCGGGTTTTTGTAGGGATAATAACTACCTAATACTACAGAGAGCTTAATTATTACGTAAGATGTTTTTAGTGTGTTTTAAACACTTTCCATCATTTTTATAAAAAAAAAGCTGGCCAATTGCGACTTGGGTTTTGTACCACCAACACAATATATTTTGTTATATATGTATAATTAATAATAACCTAGGCGAAAATGTGTGAGGAGAATGAAGAGATTTGAAGTGAAAAAGTAAGTACCGCAACGCTTGGCGCTCCGTCCTCTCTGACTACCCCGTTAAGGATACAGCGTGAAGATATGTATGTATGTAATAATAATCTATACATAAATAGGTAAAGACAAAACAGTTCAATACTTTTTTCTCCTCTATTTGTCAACCGATTTTCTTTTTTTGTTTAGTACCTATTGACGAGCTTCAGTGTTATGAACTTGGGATCTCTTTTTAAGAATATTGCCCGCACGAAGGAGTGGGAGATTTGTACTAGAGATCACAGAGATTATAAAATTACTGCGCTAGAGTCTTACGTTCACACTACCAACGTCAAGACTACTGTCAATGTCAAACTATATATGTATGTATATTAATACATGTAATAATCACAAACTATTATGAGTTAGGAAGTATTCTGTACGTTCGAGTACATAAATGAAAAGACCGTCTCTTTAATTTGCGTTGACTTAAAAGCTTCAATTTTTACACCTGCAAGCATACACCTCAGTGTTTGGTATAAATTTAAACCATGTAACCTCCTTGAATCAAACAGTCGCACAGACTAATCAGAAAAAAAAAAAACAGTCGCACAGAGTAGAAATTCTCACCAAACACTTTATAAGTTTATATTTATATTAGCGACCCGCCCTGGTTTCGCGTGGGTAGAATTTATTTGAAAATAAAATACAACCCTCACTCACTGATAATGTAGCTTTCCATAGGTGAAAGAATTTTCGATATTGGTTAAGTAGTTTTTGAGTTTATCTATTACATACAAACACGTTTACCTCTTTATAATATTAGTATAGATTTAAGGTCTTATTTCGACCACTGGACGATCTCTAATAATAATAATTTTAATTGCATGAACACGAGTACCACAGTTGATGAACTAGCACATAATTGTAACGAGCTCTATCTACATATTCTGTTAACGACAGGATGCAAATATTTACCAAAACAATATGTTGCGGACAGGATAAGCAATGAAGAGATACGCAGTATGAGTATGAACAGTTATTGTAAAAATGAAGAAAGGAATTCTTAAATGATTCGGGCACATGCAAAGAATGAGTGATGGAAGACTGACGAAGAAAATCTACAGAGCGAAATTGAGAGGTAAAAGAAGCGAAGGAAGACCAAGGCTGACTTATGAAGATCAAATAGCCAGAGTGTTAGCAGACGGAAATTTCAAAAGCACTCGCAAACCTAGGCGAAAATGTGTGAGGAGAATGATGAGATTTGAGGAAGCGAAAGAGGTATGTAAGGACCGCGACGCTTGGCGCTCCGTCCTCTCTGACTACGCCGTTGGGGATACAGCGTGAGGATATATATGTATGTTTAAGATGTGTCTTCGTGTTCATTTTCTTCAATCAGTATAAATCCAAACAAATAAATTACATGTCGGTATCAAAGTTTATATTTCCTATTACACAATTGAACAAGTACAAAGTGGCATGGCAGGGCGATGGTATGTAAGCGACTGGCGAGCCATGCGTTCAAATTGCTTTATATTCTACTAAAACGCAGTTCAGCATTTTTAGCATCGCCAGGTCGCTACATATGTATGTGTTGGATTCAAAAATAAACTTAACTTTGCAGTTAAAAGACACATTCTCCCATATTCTCCTGATGTAAATGTAAGTTAGTAAAGTAATGGCAAAAAGTTTGATATAATCTACGAATTTGATTTTTTCATATTTTTCCTTTTATTGTGTTGTGAGGCCTTGCTTCTCGTCAAGTTTCATAATTCTAGGTCAATGGGAAGTACCTATTCTATACATTTTTGTTTGAGTATATAAATGAAATGACCGTGTCTTTCAATTGCGTTAACTTAGAAGCTAGAATTTTTACACTTCCAAGGATCATTACACCTCAGTGTTTGGTATAAATTTAAACTTCATAACTCTACCCATTCTTGAGATAAAGAGTCTTGTCTGGTCAGACGAACGAACACATGGACAACCAAGGATCCTATGAGGGTTCTGTTTTCCTTTTGAAGTATGGAACCCTGAAAAATGTCTACTACCCTTATACCTAATGCGACTACAATAAATATTTTTTCTTCAATGTACATCTTATTCATAATGTAACACATGATTTGCTGAAATTTTCTAAGTAAGATATGGTGCAAGAGTCAGCAATTTCGACGAGCATTTTCGCATACCTAAGTATTGAATAAGGTAACCCGATGACACGTGTCACATATTCCTGAATTCGTACTTAGAGAGTTTTCATTTGATACCCCTTAATGACCCAAGAAAACCTATTTATTTATGTAAGTTAAAACTAAACCGAAAAGTAAAATAATATTCACTTTTAATGTAGACTTCCGTTTTTCAGTCATTACTTTCTATCATTGTTTCATTTAACTAAACAACTGAAACGTCAAATACTTTGGGAAAATTCCTATGACACACAAAATAAAGGTGCTTTTTTTTAAATTTCGGAACGGAAAATAAATCCATTCCGCTCCGATGTAGTTGGGTAAATTAATAGAATGGTTCTATACCTATATCAATGTAATCTAACCAAAGAATTCACAATACAATACCTTTCATTGCATCAATAAGTACAGATATAAGAGTAAAAACACTAAGAACAGTACAATTTGAGCGACCTCATCGCTAAGGCGATCTCTAATCTCTTCCAGGCAACTTTTGGGTACAGAAATGCTAGACATCGAGATACATTTACGGTAGACGGTGCAAAACTGGTTAAAAATATATAAATAAAAAGGAATAAAATAATAAAAATACATACTACACATAATAATTTATATAATATACTCTATACCTACTACATACATATTACATAATATATGTTATGCGTATATGTAATACATGTATACACACATAATACACATACACAGATAAATTTATATAATATAGATAAATATATACGCAGATAAATTATGAAATTTACCTAACACACGGGAAATTAAGGTGACGCAGTCATAAATAATAAAATTCATCTAAAATAGACCTGCTATACTGTAATACCGTGCGCGCGCCAGCTTACGAAAAACACGAAAAAATAATTATTTTCGTTTATTTTAAAAACAATAATTAATTTTAAAAAATCCAACTGGCATTTTGAAAAGTGTGTTTAGATTCATCTACGTAGAAAATTAAGAAGCATAAATCAGTCCCATTTCCCCTAAAAATGTAAATCCCTATTTTAAAGAGGTTTCTTTCATATTTTTTTTTTCTGTTACAATAGTTAACCAATCGTGTATCGCAACTGGCAAAATGAAGTCAATGAAATGAAGAATCAGAATCATGTTACCAAATATCACTTTCATATGTTTCGTAATCACTTAGAGAGATTGAGATCCCTACCGTAAAAATTTCCAATGCGTCGCCTTAACGTGATAGTAGCCTTTATTTTGATTTGACGTTTTGGCTGAGTTGCATCGGCCGTAGTCTCATGCAAACTGCCGCAACAAGCTTCACTTCGTGTACAAGGCAGATGTTTTATCATCTACCCTTGATCTATAAGCAGTTTTGAGGACTCCTATACGCCACACTCACTTATAACACCTCTCGCTACCGACGGGAGCCAAAGGAAATAGTTCTAAGTAAGAGCAACGCGTTGATGTCTATAGTAGGTATTATATTTGAATTTATGATTATTTTGATTTCCTTGTGGTCTATAAGAGAAATAAAAATTATGGTGCTACTCATCTTTAGACTAAGATATAAGGTTTATTAAGAAACACATAGGGACCTATATTATTAGAGCTCATTCTCATTAAAGAGTAAGAAAATAATGCTTAGATGGTTCAGGCACAACGAAAGAATGAGTGATGAAAGACTGACGAAGTGAATCTACAGAGCGAAAGTAACTGGTAGCAGAAGCCAAGGAAGACCAAGGCTGACTTATGAAGTTCAAACAGCCAGAATGTTAGCTATTGTCAAAGTCGAAATTATTCTCAAGCTCAGGCTCTCATAGTATGTGAGGAGGATGCGCTTTGAGGAGGCGAAAGAAGTATGTAAAGACTGCGATACTTGGTAACGGTATTGTCATAAGTGGAGAGGAGGTTAGGTTGTGATCGGCTTAAAACACTTACGAGTAGGCGATGTGAATCCTTTAAAAGCATTTTAAAGAGTCGATTGAATTTTTAATACCATATTGTACTAATGAATGTTAGTTTGATACAGACCTTTTTATATTATATGAATTCATTATTAGTTATTCTAATTTAAACATTCTTTCGTTCTTCTCAATAGTACTTTTAAAACAATAACAACAATAAAAATACTCCAGACAATTACACAGATTGTGTGACCCCAAACTAAGCAGTAAGCTTGTACTATGGGTATCACACAACGGACTCTGGGGGAGCTCCCAGTAACACCCAGACGCCAAGCCAATTTAGAAAAGTTCGGTTTCCTAAATTTACCTGACCGGGGATCAAACCCGGGACCCTAGCTTGGAACGCAGGATACATATGCCACTGCACCAACGGGTCAGGCCAAAATATTCTTGAAAAATAGAATTTGTATCTATGTACTAATTTAAAAAATGCGAAAGTAAGAGATAAACAGACAGAGATGTCGGACTATTTGTCTGACATTCCGACCTCTGACTATTCCGTTAGGGATATAGCGTGAGGATATGATAAAAATGTACGAAATAAATTGGTTTGACATATTTCGCCAGAAATTCAAAAATTACCTTAACATAATATTTTCAATTAGTAATACATAATCAAATAATACATAACATATCACTAGCTTTTCAGTTGTTATAACTAGGTACTAAAGTGTCACTTTAGTAAAAACTCTTTTATTGAATAAAAACGTATTTCTCTTATCCATAATCCTATTTTCTTTGTAAATTGTTTTTGTTGCATTGTTTTAATGTCCTTAGGTACTGCATTAAATATTTGTCCTCACTCAGACCAAAAATCATGACGGGAGTTTTTGCTCTAAGAACATGTCCGTTTCTTGTTGTCTTAGTTTCTAGACTTTTACTAATGTGCGTGACTAGGGAAGGGTCATAGTACAACTATACACGGCTGAACATGGCATATTTTGTTTTCGTGAATACTAGTACTCAAAATAAGATAAGATAAGATAAAATTTATTTCTGAATATATTGGGTCCTTACATATGAAATTGGCGTTTTGTACGGGAGGAATATAAAGTCAATTTTTTTTTGTAAAATATATTTAATTAATCAAAGTATGCACCGTTGTTATCTATGCACTTTTGCCATCTCATAGGTAGTTCATTGATCCCTTTACTAAAAAAACCATGGGGCGAGAATCAATAAACTCTTTGAAGGCGTTTTGGACTGCCGCATCGGAGTTGAATTTTTTTCCTTGTAAGAAGTTGTCCAAATTCCGGAAAAAATAATAATCTGTTGGAGCAAAGTCCGGGGAGTACGGTGGATGTCGTAGACATTCCAATTGTAGCTCATCTAATCTCATCATCATCATCTTGCGTTGTCGTGAAGCAGCAGTGGCCTAGAGCGATTGACCAATCTCGGTTGTTTAGCAGCTAGTTCTTCCTTCATGGTTTGCAGTTGCTGACAATAGATATCTGCCGTAATCATTCGACCAGATTTTAGAAAGCTGTAGTGAACGACACCGGCGCTAGTCCACCAAACACTCACAAGTAACTTTTTCTGAGTCAATTTTCGTTTAGAGCAGGATTTGGCTGGATCTTCAGGGTTCAGCCATTGCGACGAGCGCTTCAGATTATCGTACAGTATCCATTTTTCATCACAAGTAATGATTCGATTTAAAATCCCTTCATTATTGTGTCGGTTGAGCTAAGTAACACAGCAGTCGACGCGTGTTTGCAAGTTCGATTCACGAGGTACCCATCGTTCAAGTTTTTTACTTTACCGATTTGCTTCAAGTGGATTAATACAGTTTTGTCACTTACCCCGAAACCTGCAGCTATCTCTGAAGTGCTTTGTGATGAATCCGCTTCCACAATAGCCTTTAATTCTTCATTTTCCATTTTGGTCTCCGGCCGTCCACGGGGTTGGTTCTGAAGGTCGAAATTTCCAGAACGAAAACGTTGAAACCAAAAACATACCGTGCTTTCTTTTGCGACACCAGCGCCGTACACATCATTAATGCTTCAAGCTGTTACTGCAGCACTGGTGCCACGGTAGAACTCGTACTCGTAAATATACCGATATTTCATGTTTTCCATTGTGCGGTAATAAGCGACGCCAAAGACGAAAATAATGAGGAAAAAAAAACAAATGAATGACTGTTTTCAAAACTCAAATGTACCAGCTAAATGAATTTATAAATTTGAATTTGGAATTCTTAACCAAAGAGGAGATATTTCAGATCAAAGTGGTCAGTACGACAAAACGCTAATTTCATATGTAAGGACCCAATAACTTATTCTAATTGAACATTCATTGTACATGTTAACATTAAGTAGGTATTAATACATAATGTAATTAATACGTTGTGCAGACTAGTGTTAGTAGCATGCCTAAACTTGGTAAGTATTTACCTGTATCTTAGGCATGGTGTTTATCTTATTATATGTTAGTGCTTATATTAATGTATTACTCAATAACAACAAAACAAAACAGAATAACTTAAAACTAATTAAGTGCTAACTTAAGAGCTAATACTTAAGAGTTACGAGTATCTTGCAAACAATTATTTCGGTATTGTAGGTCAAGTCGGTCACGAGCTGACACGAGTTACACCGACAGTCCGAAGTTGCCAAACTTACTATAGCTAACTGTTTTACTCGTAATTACGCTCAAAGAGATAGAAAGAGAGAGACGAAAATACGTTTGACACACGGTGATAATAAATAAGAGAAACTCATTATAGCTCTGTCCTAGTGATTTTTGGTCCGAGTGTACACATTGCACAACACTTTTTCTGATATAGATTCGTTTTAGAAACCATTGACAAAACAATTCTATCTTGATTTCCAGCATTTCTAGGAAATAAGTCAATAGCTTTCACAAATAAACGAAAACTAAATATTAACTAATAATTAACAAACTTTGCGTATTCGAATATGTATGTCAATATGGCTGAACGTCAATTTTACGGATGATAAAATCGGACGGATTGTGAATCCTGTCGGTAAGTGCAGGTTTTCAAAGTCAAATCAATTTATTATAATTGGGTGTCCTTTAATAATTATTATGTAATATGTGATTTGACATTTTAATTTGACATATTCATACATATTTACTTTTTATAGTATTGGGCCAAAATTCTATAGTTTTATAATAAGTTTGTATAATAACTGGATATGAAATAAGTTTGTATAATAACTCTTCATTTAGCACTGGCCGGAGTCAGTACTGAATAGAAATTTTAAATTTTAAAGAAGGAAGGCGGAGAAAAGAAAAATGGAAGAATGGTGTCATTTTTGGGGATGGTATCAAGAAAAGGTAGAATTATAAAAAGTAAACATGTATGAATATGTCGAATATAAAAAGTCAAAACACAAAATGTGTAATACCCCGGACCAACGAACGGTGAAAATTTTGCTAAATTTTGGTTAGTTTCTTGGTTTCTTGTTTGTTTATATTAAAGTCAAAAGTTTAAAAAAAGTATATTACTGCGACTCGGCCGTCACCGGTAACTTATGGACATTAAAAACCTTGGACCTGTCCGAGTAAAAAACAGTAAACATACTTTATTCTTGTAAGCGCAGTTCATCGAACAAGAATATAGTGATGAATCGATCATTCAGTCAGTTTTAATTCAATATTTGTTTAGGAACGTCGAGTTCGAACTGCTCAATTAATGATTTATAGTTCATTCATTCAGGAGCGCTCCTGTGAACTATGAACTACGGAGTTATTTTTTATAATAACGTTCCAGACAATTACATACATTACAGATTCTGTGACCTTAAACTGAGTACTACTTAGTAATTAGTCTTTGTAACACCCAGATCACAAAACATTTAAAAAAAGTTCATTACCTAACTCGTACTAACCGAAAATCAAAGAACCGAATATCACGGCTCCTAAAGGCGAGTTGATTTTGAAGAGCAAATTTGAGCTAATACATCTGAATTATAGTACCGAAACAGTTCATTCATTAAGTGGTCGTTCAGAAACTACTCGACTCTATCTACATATAAGTCTAATTTGTGTCAATTTCATATATATTCAAGCGCTAATGTGTCTTTTAAAACATGTTGTAAATTCTCAATACAAAAGGGTGTCATAATCCTGTTATAACGATCGCACAGTTCACGCGCCGACAATGAGAGTCTAAAGTCCACGCGACATCAGGTGACGGTCCCTCCGCCCTCCCAGTCACCCTCTGAGGGTTTCATTGTGGATCCGTCTGAGCCTCCGGCCTGATTAGACACATGTAGAGCTATTTACAGGTATTTTCACATCGATAATAGTCCTATTAATTCGCTCGCTGAGATACGTAACTAATCAAAGCGATTTGAATGATTTGATACGTTCGCTGGCCACGTCATCTATATCTATATATACTTTACAAATAAAATTCAAGTGTCTGTTTGTGATTTTGAAATAAAGGCTTCTTTATAAACTTGCACGGTTATTCGCACGTAACGGAAACACGAACACGCTTTTTAAAATGTTTGTCTGTCTGTTTGTTTGTGCTAATCTCCCAAACGGCTGAACCGATTTTGATGGGACTTTCTTTGGCAGGTAGAAGATTTTTCAGAGAGTAACATAGTTTACTTTTTATCTCGGAAAAGTAATAAAACTAACGCGGATGGAACCGCTAGGCGCAGCTAGTTGGTAATAACAGCAGTTTAGGAGAATATATTATTTTTTAAATATCCGTATTACACAAGGAATAATGAATTCTAACGAGATCACTCGCGCCTCCTTTCGTAGTTGATTTTTTCAGAAACCATGACTTAGTTATCTACTATTTTGGCTTACATATAAAAGGCAGGAACGAAGAGCATAGCACAGTTGTATCGGCATTCGCCCTCCCTATTGTCCATTATAATGCGTCCTGTTTACATTCACATTCAAAGTAATCGGTCGTCTGAACCAAACTTGCCGGTACGATTATACCAATAAAATTAAAAAGTGTCTACATGTATTTTAATTCTTTATTTATTAATTACATGAGGACGTTTTCAACAACTGCTTTCCATTGCGATAACGCATCGGTGTGTACCAATTTGTGAACTTTCAGTAATTTCACCTGCCTATGTTCCGTAACGCTTGTCACTTGAACTGTACTTCAATTAATGAAAACAGTAATAGCTGCAAAATCTGTAGTCTCAAACAATTGAGCAATAATATTCAGTAAACATCTTACATGACGCTACAAACAAGGACAGTTCGAAATGTACCTATTATTACAGACCACAATTTTTTAATTTCTGATTCTTACATATATTTTAAAATGGCGATTAATAAATAATTTTTGCATAACTGTGATCGCGGGTGCTCCACGTCCACCGTTCATTTTAGAGTCGGTGTCCTAACTGAATTCTCCTTAGATCGGTTCGGCACACTTATTACCCAATTAGCAGTCAGCATGCGACAGCCAAATATCGCGCGATATCTGCTGCCAAAACGAGAATTTGTGTAATCTGTGTGGGGGCTTTAAATCTACCACGTAAATTGCATTTAACTCTCATGGCGCAATAGACACGCAATCGTCATAGACGAAGAGCCCATGGACTTTCTGGTTGAATGAAAAATAACAAACCGACACTTACACGGTGTACGACGGCAACCCGGATCGCGTGATTTTTCAAAACCGTTTGTACGCCGTTTAAGGGGGGAGAGTTGAAAAGTGTGTTATATGATAACACAAAACGTAATTTTTGCTAACAAGCCGAAAATGCGATATTCGTAAAGATATCAAAAAGTTTTGTTCTGAAAGTGCAAGTTTCGGCCGGTTTGAAAGTATGGCTATGGCTGTAGGTTGAATTTAGCATGCCACCTGAAACTTGATATTTTCTAACAAGCCGAAATTTATTCTAATGTCATGCTCTTGTCACAAGACACCTATAAAAAAATATCGGCTGAATCTAACGTGGGGAACAGTGTGTACCGACCGTTTGTTAGACAATTTTAAGTCCCTGCTGTAGCCCTAAATTCGTGGGTACACACTGTTCCCTACGTTAGATTCAGCCGATATTTTTTTTATAGGTGTCTTGTGACAAGAGCATTACATTAGAATAAATTTCGGCTTGTTAGAAAATATCAAATTTCAGGTGGCATGCTAAATTCAACCTACAGCCATAGCCACACTTTCAAACCGGCCGAAACTTGCACTTTCAGAACAAAACTTTTTGATATCTTTACGAATATCGCATTTTCGGCTTGTTAGCAAAAATTACGTTTTGTGTTATCAGTTATCATATAACACACTTTTCAACTCTCCCCCTTAAACGGCGTACAAACGGTTTTGAAAAATCACGCGATCCGGGTTGCCGTCGTACACCGTGTGAGTGTCGGCTTGTTATTTTTCATTCAACCAAAAAGTCCATGAGCTCTTCGTCTATCATACATGGTACAAATTTTTATTGCAATTAGTCACCGGTCGCGCAATGATCACGTGGCTGTCGCTGTCTTCAAATTTTCAGGTAATAACCCCGCCGATGTAAAGAGAATCCATCGTGCCTCTGCGAAACTAATGACGAAACCTTTTTACACATTTTGGTAGACTGCCAAATCAATGATGTGCCAAATATCGAGGTCTTTGCATTCTTCTTTCGCTTCCATCCAGACTACGAGATAGGTAATTTGAGATGAGATTGTTTTTGATTGATTAATCTGGGTTGAACCCGGGACTATTGCCTCTGAAAACAGATACGTGTACACTGATTGTGTCGTATTCGTAATTGTAATTATGCATTATCCGCTACACTGAATACATACTGAGCGAGTGACAACGGTTTGTTGTCACTCGCCACATCAGGGAATTGAAGCCGCCACCAATTACGATTAGTAAATATTTGCACCAACACTCGTGGCACGTGTGGAGTGGAATATAAGAGAATTTATTTTATGTAGTTTCATTGAACTTAACAGAGTAAAGTCAGTTGATAACTGTATTACCTAATAAAATAGCGACAGAATATAAAACTAATCCAAACTTCAATTTATTTATGTTATAGATATAAGTATATAAATAGTATATCAGTTTTGTCTAGTACCCATAACACAAGCGCTGTGCTGCTTACTTTGGGACTAGATGGCGCTGTGTGAAATCTCTGAGTATATTATATTATTATGATAGATAGTTTTGACCCACTAGGAAATTATTGTTTCCAATCTAAATCATATATTATAATTAAAATTGTTATTTAAAATAATAATTTTTACAATAAATTCAGAACTTAAACTAAAGTACCGACGATGTCCCAATAGGCTGGTTGCCTACTTTTAAAACAGGTATATTTTGAGCTTATTTATTGTAATCAATAATTAATAATTTGGAATTACTTAATGTAATTATTAAAAATTCTGAATACAATTGTGGAAAAATAACATAAACACATAACATAACATAACTTCACGCTGTATCCCCAACGGGGTAGTCAGAGAGGACGGAGCGCCAGGAGTCGCGGTCCTTACACACCTGTTTCGCTTCCTCAAATCTCATCATTCTCCTCACACATTTTCGCCTAGGTATGTGAGTGCTTTTGACATTTCCGTCTGCTAACACTCTGGCTATTTGATCTTCATAAGTGGAAAAATACTTACGTTTAATTAAAAAAAGAAAATTATTGAAAAGATAGTGGGGATAAAGTGGGAATAAGTGAAAAGGAGGGATATTTCAGAGCTGTGGCAGCTCAAACTCGTTGTTCCTTGAAATTATGTACATAGTTTAGATTTGTATGACAATGCAAAAAAATGTAGAAAAGAAAAGAAGTTTTACTTCGAATATTTATTCGCTGTTTTATCAATGATTACTAAATCTGTCTTATAATTAGGTAATTAACAGATTATTATATTAGAGTTTACACATTGAGGCGTATAGTTACGCTATATCTTTGTAAAGGAAAGCACAGTCATTATAAAGAGTAAGCCTGAATATACATAAAAAAAAAACATATAGAGGAATTGGAAACCTCTTCTTTTTTTAAGACAGTTAAAAACGTTCGGTGTTTGGTAGCCTAGAGTATTCTTCGAAAAGCTCTCTAACCGCTAATAAAAGTCCCGTCAAAATGGGTTCTGCCGCGTCAAAGATTAGCCCAGACAAACAAACACACAGGCAGATACAAAGTTGAAACAAGCGACTTTGTGTTTGGTTACATGCAAATAACCATATCAACTTAAGAAAAAGGCTTTACTCTGAAATCCCAGACAGACACTTCAGTTTAATTTATATGAATAGGTTATTGATACTATCGAATACCAAATTAATTACAGAATAAAAATATATTCAATTTGAATTAATCTATATATCGATAATTTATAAAATCTTAACCTTTTAAACGCTGCTTCCTCAACCTTGCCTCATAAAATTTAAACTTTTTTTAATATAATTTATTTCCGCATGATATGTTTGGTTGCACACATCCTCCGTCCGCACTGAACACGTCACAACATATTTTCAATGAAACGCCGTGATATGACTACTCGTGACGTTAAGAGTACAGACCCAACCACCCTTCACTCGATATTGCATTTTATTATTCATCTTTCGTTCCAAATTGGTAAAATGAACACATGAATCACCTCGGTATTCTATGGGCCCGTCTTTCTGTCTGTCACAGACTTCTTTTCGGAGACTATTACTCGTAAATAACTGAAAGGATCAATTACAGTGAGAGGAGCTACAAAGACAAACGTGAAGGCTAAGCTTTAGTTTGACTACCGCTTCCCGTTTTGACGCTGTTGATTATAGATATTCTTAATCTTTGGGCGCAAAATCTGAAACCGTATAGCTATTTTCAATATTAATCAAATTTCGAAACCAAAGTTTCATTTGTATAAACTTTTAAACTTTCGCATTGCGTTATAAAATATCTAAAAAACGGTAAATGAACGCGATTATCTTATATTTTGGCTTGACGTTTCGACCGAGTTGCATCGGCCGTGGTCAAACTCTTGTTTTTTTGTTTGCTTTTGGTTTTGGAGTTTGCTTGAGACCACGGCCGATGCAACTCGGTCGAAATGTTAAGCCAAAATATAAGATAATCGCATTAATTTGCCGTTTTTTATATATTCCACAAAGTTTTACTTAACGAATCTTCACTCAACAACGACATCTGACGGTTTGGTTAGAATTCTAAGGCGGATCGTAGAGGAGCGATCGCCTTAGACTTCAGTGTTAGGTATTTTTTTTTCTTCGAAAATCTTCCATTAAAAAACAAACTCTATCATTGACACTTCATTAATATCTCATAATAATACCTCAATAATTTTTTACCGTAAATTTTTTACAACTATCGTGTGGGGTAAGAGCGAAAGCTAATGTAGGATAAGTGACTTCTAATTACTATAGAATATTAATGACATATTATAATAAGTACATACATTTTACATAACTAACCGATTACTACAAAAATTGGTTGACCTTCCCATTTACAGTACATACAGACATATCTTCACACCACATCCCTAACGGGGTAGTCAGAGAGGACGGGGCGCCAAGCGTCGCGGTCCTTACGCACTTCTTTCGCTTCCTCAAATCTCATCATTCTCCTGACACATTTTCGTTTAGGTATATGAGTGCTTTTGACATTTCCGTCTGTTAACACTCTGGCTATTTGATCTTTGCAAGTCAGCCTTGGTCTTCATTGGCTTCTTTTACCACTCACTTTCGCTCTGTGGATTTGCTTCGTCAGTCTTTCATCACTCATTCTTTGTAGAATATTAACATAACATAACATAACATAACTTCACGCTGTATCCCCAACGGGGTAGTCAGAGAGGACGGAGCGCCAGGAGTCGCGGTCCTTACACACCTTAACGTCCATTATTGTCCATTAACGACCGCAAGAGAAAACACACTATTTTATAATCGCTATGGTTCTTATGACTATTTCCCCTAGGACCTAGGGGAAACAGTATTTCCCCTAGGACCTAGGGGAAACAGTCATAGGAACAGTTGACCTAGGGCCTAGGTCAACTGTTCACTCGGTACAATCAAGCATGAAAACATCATGTCAGTTGTTTGCAGCGAACGGTACAGTAATCTCCAGTAACGGTTACTTGCACAAAGAGTTAGCACTCGGGTTCACGCCTCGCATTTCGTCGGTGCTTTATCTAGATTTACATAATAATAATTCACTTAAAAATTACTTAATTTCACATTATAAAAAAGGTTGAGGTAGCTTGTCGCTACAGTAATAAAAATAAAAAACAACACGTCTAAATTGTAAATCGTCCACTTAAAAGTTTCACTAAGAGAAATTTGAAGGAACCATGGATACTTTGATGTTCAAAAAAATTTTTATTAAAAAAAATTAAACCGCCTTTAAAAAAAAGCACTGAAAAGTATAAAATAACCATCCTTTACTAATCAAAACTCAGGTACAATTAAAATAACTTTATAAATACGATACACATACCTATATAATTAAATTTTACAGTTACTGTAGTCGGTGCCAAGTCCAACAAACTAATAGACTTTATGTTGTTGCACATTGATTTGGCACCGACTTCAATTCTTCGATTCCCGCCCCGAGTCTGGGTGTTTATGTATAATATGTATTTATTTACAAAATAAAAGTACATAAGTAGTATATCAGTTGTCTAGTACCCATTACACAAGCGCTGTGCTGCTTACTTTGGGACTAGATGGCGCTGTGTGAAATGTCAGAGGATATTATTATATTATTATTAAATTAGTTTATCCATCGGTCGGTATTTCGCTACTTCGTTAAAAAACAGAGCACCTAGTTTAATACTCGCGGCACTGTAATCTAGCAAAACGTCGGCCGATTCGGTTATTTCATGTGCTAGCGTGTCTATCTTTTTGTTATGTCTCTGGAAATACCCTGTTTATAACACAGTATAATAAGTTCTTAAGAAGAGGTAATCTGTTGGTAATAGTCGGTAATCTCTTTGATGTTCGCCGGCGCGTGTATCCGACGGAAGTCTGCGACTTTGCAGCGTTTTTCTTAAACTTTGATATTGAGATCTTAAGAAAAAACGCGGCGTGTGACACTTTCACTGGATTTCAATAGCAATTACATACAATTACACCAATAGGCGTTCGTGACACTTATATTTTCTAAATACTGAATCAAAATAAATGTAAATTAAACACTAATAATAATGGGAAGAACATACTTCTATGAATTTCATTAACAAATATAGGATTCATACCTTTCAGGTCCATGCAAACTTAAATTACAAATTGTAATAATAAAATATAATCGGACCTGTAAGAAAATAACTTTACCATTTAAACATTTAAACATTGTGATACCAAGCCATATTGAATTTAAATCAAAAAACTTGGCCTATAATCTGCGGTAATTTGTGGTAATTTGTGGATACGTTGAAACCAATTAAGTGGTTTCGACTGTAAGGGAGCAGAAGAACATATATAAGTATACATACTATACTTACGCTGTTGAAATAAAAGCTTCTTTTTGCTTTGCTGTATTTGCTATGTACGTTTATATCACATCAACCAAGCAGTAACGCTACTAGCGCCTCGAAGGTAATATTTTCTCTCAAACAACCAGAATAAGTAGCAGTGCTAAGCAACATAACTGCAAAACCCTTGCCTCTCTATCAGCTTGCATTTCCGTGTAGCATTTCTCATTGGTAGTATAAAGAGGTTAACTTTGTTTGTTTGTATGTAATAGATAAACTCAAAAACTACTGAACCGATTTCAAAAACACTAACCTATAGAAAGCTACATTATCAGCGAGTAACATAAGCTCTATTTTATTTTCAAAAAAATGTCACCCGCGCGAAACCGGTGCGCCTTATTAGTATCCTATAATTATAATGATTTTAAAACGTCTTTACATTAAGTTAGTATAGTTTTATTAAGGGACATTATATTTATCGGTTTTTTCACCAATTTTCAATACTTCAAATGCGTGCATAACATATAAATATTTGCTGAATAAGTAAAGCAAAATCAAAACACCAAATAATAACCAATATTTTCCATCAATAACCACTTGCCAATTACGTATATAACCCCAACACGACTTTCTATGCAGTCTCATAACATGCGGTTAAGAGAGAATAACTATAACCAAAATATCGAGATCCCTAAAGTATATCAAAGCTTCCGCTTACGATTTAGAAACCATCTTTAATATCAGGGGAACGAAAGGTCAATATAAACTGGACGCATCTAATAACCTCTGTCACATCAACACGAGATTATCGGATTGCGAATGAGACACACATACAAACATTCGTCTGTTAGAAAGGGATGAACACAAAACGATTAAATATATTTAGGGCGGATTACCGGTGACGGATGTCGGGAACACAAGTGATTTGATTCGGGTTCGATCCCGCGCAAATGGGACGGTAATGGCGTCTTGAGTTGACAGATGTCATGCTCTGTGATTGGAGTAAGTGCTATTATGGCAGTTTTTAGATACGTCACAAAAATGACAAGAAAACTTCAAAATTATGATATTCTATGAGATATGTGTTCTATTACCGTTACAAAAAACAGTTCTGTAAAATGAAATCTGTATAAAAATTGATCTAATTCGAATTCTCTCTTATGTGCAGAGGGTCCATACAACATTTACCTATAAAATAGTTTTGTATTTTTAAACATTTATAAGAACCATCGTCATATATTTCCTGTAAACTAGAACTAATGCTTTATGAATTTTTTAAATTCTAAATTCAGTATTTTTGCATACAAAGGGATGGGGAAATTATTGAATTTATTTCGAGTACCCAATTTACATACATTCATACATATCTTCACGCTGTATCCCTAACGGTAGTCAGAGAGGATAGAGCGCCAAGTATAGCAGTGCTTTCATACTTCTTTCACCTGTTCAAATCTCATCATTCTCCTCACGCATTTTCACCTAGATATGCGGTAGCTTTTGACATTTCCGTCAACTAACACTCTGGGTATCCGATTTTCATAAGTAAGCCGTGGTCTTTCTTAACTGCTGCTACCACTGACTTTCACTCTTTCTTTTTTTTTTCTTATATCTTTGCTACTCAATTTACATCCTCTTTAATTCTCGCGGGCAAGTTTATAGTGTGTGAAAACACAGAGATAACTATTTTTTTCAAAATAGAGACCTAACTGGATCGATTTATCACCCCCGTATTCCCCTATATTGCAAATTTCATCGAAATTGTTAGAGCCGTTTACGAGAGCGCGATTATATATATACAAATAATATTGCTCGTATTATAGTACTAAATCTTTCAAGTACCTTGCATGGTTTCTAAGAAAATCGACAGTTACAGACGCACTAACAATATATACGACGAATGCGTGTGTTGTCTTATAAAAGAGTATTTTTCTTTATAAGATATAAAAGATGAAACCCTATATAAAGCAATAATTTAAAGTCTAGATAGGCGTTTTCAATAACCATCTTTGGCGCTCAACTTGGGACCTTCGAGATTTAAATCTTTTCAAGATAAAAAATCCCCTACGTGTCAATATGTTAAGTAATAGTCTAATGACTAATATCTTACATCAACTGTCGACCCTAGCATAAGATATGGACTGCTATCTCTTCATTGTATTCCGCTTATCACTTCCAACACAGACAAATATGAACTTTATTCACTCCACATAAAGCCAAGATAAATGCAACAGATTTGAAGGAACACATCAAAGAAAATTAAACTGTAATAAAAACCAGTAAAGCACTTTTTCCTTCAATAAAAATGTCTTTGCGAACCCCACGAATGCTTGAAGTGTTGAGTCAGAGTATTATAAGGAATTACATCTAACTTTAAATTCTTTCACGTTGACATAGAGTCGATATTCCGTGGTTTAACGTATCTGTTAAATGATAAAACATGTGCCTAATCTGCTTATTATCTAAAGAGGTGTAAAGTTCAGATTAGATGTGATCACTACGTATGATAACACGTGATTCGATGCTATTGAGACGGCTAGTAATTATGATATTGGTTCTGATATCATCAGGAAGTATCGTACAGCGTTTTAGGGCTCATAAAAGAAAGAAGGAAACCCTAATAAGGGCACTTATTCGTTCGTCCGTTAGACTATCCAACTGAGATTTTCTATTTAGCCTTAGTTTTCCTTGGCTTAACGCTACCATATACTTTCACGGTTAAAGGAAACAATTGAAAATAAACCATTACATTATTTTTCTCATGTTATTTGCTGATGGGGAAGTAAATGATCACTACTGAGCACCACTTTTTGGTGTTAAAAAATTATCGTTACACTAAATGCAAACATTAGTAGCACGGTTTTCATTCGATAAATAAATGAATCGTATACTCATTATCACTGCAAAGAAATGGGAATTTCATATATGCCATTTAAACAGAAAATTATCATGTAGGTTAAACATAAATATGTCTATAAGTTGTAATAATGCTTTATTACATTACCTCTCCGAGTACATGAAACTACCGGTACTACATCCTCACCTAGAGCAAACCAGTTTCCAGCCAACAACCCTTATTTCAACTCTATGCCTACAATTACTACTTCATTACACAATCGCATTTATACACAAAACAAGAGTATTCCATTGTGTTTGAAAACATAAAAATCAGTTTGTTTTACGATTTGAAAATGGACGATTGTTTTATAAAAGTACTTCAAGTACATTTTATACGTGTTATATTCTTGTGAATTCGTTTTGAATTCACTTAAGATCTTTCATGCGTGGTCCAATCAATCTACAGAAATGCTCCAAATAATTGAGGCCAGGAAAAATAAATATGGTCGTGTACAACAATGAAAAAACGCGATTTTTAACGGTTTTTTGCATTTTTCTCCAAGTATAAAGTAAAATCGATAGTTTACAGTACATCAATCGAAAGATAATTTTATCACCTACAACTTTCTGATTTAACTCTTTTGGATACAACCTTAACTTTTGCTTTTATTAGCAAAAAACCGTTTTTTGGACTTTGGTGAATTTTTTAGGTTAGAGCAACGTAACAGATATCATTGAATTCATCTCAATTATGCGAGTGACGACTATAGTTGTTGCTGCTCGGACCAGGTAACAAAGGACGGAGCATTTGCTCTAAAAGCATAAAGTGCCTTTTTCGTTGACTGACTTTCTAAATTTTTACTAATGTATGTGACTATGGAAGGTCACTGTACAACGATATGACATTTTTATTTTAATGAATAACTAGCAGTCAATAAACTTATGACTTACGAGTATTTTGCAAATAATTATTTCATGACCGACCCATGATCTGACACGAAATACACTGACAGTGCGAGGTTGCCGTACTTACTATAGCTGACCATTTTACTCATGATTACGCTCAATAAGATAGAACGAGACAGAAAAGTTCGTTTGACACACGGCGGAAAGAGCGACGACTTATTGTGGTTCTATGCATTATGTTCCTCGATCCGAGGTTTCCTGAATTCAGTATGACGTCTACAGTACGATATAAGGAAAGGATTATAAAAAATATTATTATACTTTGTCATAATGGGTACCAAATTCATATGCTTGAGAAGTTCGTTTCAAAAATATGCTGTATATACAGAGCAAATGTGATACAGAATAATAGTTTTCATATTAAAACAATATTTAAAAATAAATAATATCTTGAATTTTTATCGCAGTCGAAAGTAGATAATTCTAATCTCTACTATACCTTGCTATTGGCATCCGGTAATGAATTCGAAAAAATACCTAACAGTTATTTCATTTGGGAGTTTTAATAAATACTAAGTCGGGCTTTTCGTTTTAATCGGATTTGAAGTTTGGATTTGAAATTTGAAGTGAACAGAGATTCGAGCAATATAATCACGCTTTGTTACCATTCCAATGATAAGTCTCCCTTGTGTCTCCATATCATGGATATTCTGTCAAAATCTCTTTGTCTTGGACTTGTTCAAATAGCCAAAAAAATTGTACAAATATATTTTAATTCGGTGAAAGGTTCACCACCTATCTTGTTAAAATCCCATTATTTTAGATTTGTTCAAACTGTCTTAAAAAATCATACAAATATGTACCAAATTTGGTGACAGGTTGACCACCTATCCTGTCAAAATAGCTTTATCTCTAACATGGTGTGTCAGTAGAAAAAAAAAACAGTCGTACGTGAAATCAACTCGCGCAGAAAAGATTTTCTGCGGTATTTATAAAATTTTATGAACTTGCTTTTTAGAAATCTTTTGTTATATTTTGTATACTTAATTCCTAATTTTTTAAATTCTAAGTCCAATAATTTAAGAGATAAAGGAAAGCGGAATGAGTCCTTGTATCCAATTTGATAATACTCTTATTGAAAGTTTTAAAATTTTAACTAATGTGAAACATGTGATTGAACATAACGTATTACCATACCAAATTAACATTTTTTTAGGAAATAGTTTCTTAAAAATCGAATGTAAGCGACATACAGACAAACAAACGCACAGATGAACAAACAGATAAATGATGCGTGAGCGTTCCATCTTTCCTTTTGAGGTATAGGATCCTAAAAAGTACAAAAATGTAGGTTAAAAATACATAAATTACCAAAAAGCATATTAAAAGGGTAGGAAGAAGAATCATTATAAATTAATACAAAAAATCCCTAAACAAAGGGTCCTACCCAACCAATTAAACAGAGCGGGATGTATTTGTAACCACACGAGCATATTTCGCGGGTTAGCACCCCACGGTTGGCGCTGAGCCCTCTGTATGCGAGAGGTACGACGGTTCTTAGTTGTGAATAGATTTTTTATTTAATTGGTCCTGCTGTGCAAAAGGCAATACGTGTTTTTGGAAGTTTTCTGAAAAATCATCACCTCGCCTTATTTGTATGTTGGTTTTGAGTACTTAAATAGAAAGTTAAACTAAAAAAATTTCGCGTAAAAATGTCTCTGTAACACTAAATCGAATATGTATAACACATTATACAGAAAATCTCCTCAGAAGCTGATCATAAAATCAATTTCATCCAAAACCATCTTTTTATTCTCTTCATTTATTTATTTCTTTATTTATTTATTATATCGTATCGCAAATCATTCGGAATCACACGGAATGTCATCACATCAGCTCGCGGAGGACAGCAACTGAAGAGAATAACGACGCGACAATAACGACTAGCACGCGAGGACAACGGCAAACGTTGTTACGTTAGCCCTTCGGACCTTATTTGTTGCCCATCCATATTACTTCGAAAAAACCCTGACAAGTGGGTGTCACGCATCTCTAATATTAAAGTCAGAAAATTCACACTGAAATTAAAAGGCGTACTGAAGTAAAATCGTCAGTTGTGGACTTTTGTCCGTTGTCTGTTTAATAAATTTTTAATAATTATCACAAAGTATTTGATTTTAGTGTCTTGAAATATCTCTACGGTTCTCGATTGTTTTGTATTTCTATTCGAGGGAGTCTGAAGAAACTATGACAATACCTATATACAAATAGACAATCATACTATAAACGATTTCGTTGAAGATAAAACAATAGTCTGGAAATATTGTATTTTAATAAACATTTTGTAAAATGATGTTGAAAAAATAATACCTGATTGAGTTTCTTGTCGGTTCTTTTCAGTGTTTTTCTCATCTCTTTGAACCGAACTAAAGTAGATTTGACGTTCAAAAATACCTTGTAATTGGGTTTACTTGAATAAATTGATTTGACTTTGACTTTGAAACAACTAAGTGATAGTAATTTGAGAGAAACAGTCGACGCAGCAATCATCGAATATATGCAGTCGGAACTATGGACAAAGTTCCAGTGATATATCTCGGGTTAAAAAAGAATAGGCCAGAGTAACGTCGAGATTTCTTTCTTTAACCAGCACAAGTGGAAGTCGCCTACAGTTAAATATATCGAAAAACATCTCGATGGTTTTCTAGCGAAGACTCATTCATTCTCGATTCTTCACTTGATTGAAAATATTAACGAGTTTGTTTGTGGAAATATTTCGTAATCGACCACCAATATAATAATAATAATAATGTAATATCTACAATATAATGTCTAAATATTTGATTTATTTTATTTTATTTTTATTTAATGGAATATTTTATTTTTTATTTAATGGAAAACCAACAGGTATAATACGATATAGATAAATATTACTGGTGTTTGAAAGCCAATTATAGGTTTTCGCTGATAACAATTAAAATATCTTAAGGTAATACAGATCAGCACAACATACTTAATAATAAAATAGATAGTCAACACGATACCAAAACAAATAAGTTTAAGAATAGATACAAAACAAACAATAAATCGTACTAATTGTAAGCATTAAACATCACCCATTAAGGGTTTACATACATATTGATGTACATCTCACGCCACGAACAAGAAATACGTTATATTTAATAAATGAAAACAAATGGAGACAACGAAGTAAAGAAAGGACAATCAAGCATCGAAAAACTGTCGACACAATACACGTCTCGTGGACACCTCGCTAGTGTTAAATAAATCCAAGTCTAGTCTACTAATTAAGTTGAAATTGTTACTCACACGCCACATATAGGAATTCTGTCTGTAATTAGTAGAGGATTGCGGTAGATATAGAAGGTTATTATGTCTTAGGGATATAGTAGGTACTCGTAATGAAATTTGTGAAGTTTATGAATGAAGTTTTAAAAGAAAGACAAGGTCAGCAATATAGTTTTTAGACTCATAATGTTGTTTGACGCGATAACACAAAAACCAATAAATTTTTTTTGGACGTTTTCGATCCGGTCCTTGTAATTTTGATATCTCGGGTTCCACACCTGCGTCGCATATTCCAAATTGCTCCGTACTAATGTACAGTAAAGTATTTTGAACGTCTTTGCCTGTGTAAAATCCTTCGAATTTCTTTTGAATGAATCCGAGAGCCCTGGATGCCTTATTTATGATGTTATCTATGTGTGCATCAAATAATAATTTAGAGTCGTGACATACACCAAGATCACGAACTGATGAATTTCTCTGGAGTTGCGTATCTTTGAGAGTATACGCGAAATTAACTAAGTTTTTCTTCCTACTGAATGTTACAATGCTACATTTGGAGGGGTACACATAAGTCGATGTCATTCACGAAAATGATAAAAAGTAAAGGTCCTAACAAGGACCCCTGAGGTACTCCACTAAGAACATTTACCCATCCAGAAATATAGTTGTTAACAACTACTGCTTGGGTTCTATTTTGAACATATGAAGTGAACCGACGAAATAAATCACCACTAATGCCAATATTATGAAGCTTAGACAAGAGCAAGTCGTGCTGGATACGAACAAATGCTTTACTGTAATCTGTGTAAACGACATCGACCTGCTGACCTCCATCCGTGGCTTCTGTGAGAGTACTGTTAAATAGCAAAAAATTTGATACCGTTGAACGACCTTTCAAAAAACCATGCTGGAATGAGCCAAATGATTGCTTCAGTGCTGGATAAACTTGATTGTAAACTAGTTTTTCAAAAATCTTAGAAATTGTACATAATTTGGAAACTGGGCGATAGTTAGTAACTACTGTTTTCGGTCCTTTCTTATGAATCGGTGTGATATAAGCGCTCTTCCACAAACCGGGTATATAACCTTCTGTTATAGACCTTTTAAATAGAATTGATAGTGGTATGGAAATAGTTTTAGCGCAGTTCATGAGGAAACGAGCGGGCAGTTCGTCTGGTCCAGCGGACTTGATAGAATCTAATTTAAGAAGCAATTTAGTTATAGAATCAACATCAATAGAAATAGACAATAAATCTGATACAGTAGAATAGGTACTATGTATTATGTTATGTATTACGAAAGTAACGTACGTACGTGTTAAGAAAGTTAGAAAGAAAATATGTGGAGAAAGCATTACAAATAGTGCTACCCGTGTTAACTACGGAGCCTTCAAAGCTTAGGCTACTAGGCATCGCATTGGACTTATATTTTGATTTAATATAAGACCAAAAGTGTTTCGAATTTTTTGCAATTGATTTTTCCACTAGACCAATATAGCTAACATAGCACGATTTTTCTAAATTTTTAACTCGATCACGTAGCAATTTAAATGAGTCTGCGTCAGAGTGGTTCCCATAGATCTTATATTTACAAAGGTATTTTGATTTTTCCTTTATCGCTTTCTTTAATGCTTTTGTATACCAGGTTGGATATGAATATATTCAGTTTTAGAAGGAACATATTTGTTTATTGAAGCCTTACATGTAGAGTAAAAATAATCCAAAGCGACGTCTAAGGAACCGTTCGACAGTTCCTCAAATGAGGGATCATTTGAGGAACTAGGAATCCATATTATATCAGTAAATTAAAATCTCCTACCTTTAAGTACATATCCTCAGAATGTTGCAACATTATACGTTCAGTATTGATGAAATAATTTTGTAATTGTTGGGAAAAATTAAAGCCACAATTTTGTGTACATAAATAAAGGTCACCTATGTGCAACTTAATAGACTTTTTGTTGGGGAAACAATTAACGGATAGTGTAACCCAAAGGTCATCGGCTCTTGACTGGAAACTAGGCTGCGGAGTGACAGCTAAGTCCCTTCGTGTGGCAATTAATACTCCTCCTCCATAGACTTGCTGCTTGCTAGAATAATCGCGGTCACGCCTCCAGACAAAATACCGACTATCAAATAATTCCGTGTCTATGAAGCCCTCTAGTAACCACGTCTCAGTTGTAATAACAACGTCGAACGTAGAAGCCTGCACATTACGAAGAAAAACATCGGTCTTAGTGCGTAAATCACGCGCATTTTGATAATACACATTCAAAGTATCATTATTATTAGCCATTTTTATTTGTTACGAGAAGTAATGACGTTATAACTACAATATAAAAAGCAATATACAGAATAAAAAGCAGGCCCGTTCGAATTGCGATAGAAATGCGAGTAAAATACATAAGTTGAAATATTATATAATAGTTGTGGGTATAATGACATGTAAAATACTCAGACATTTCACACAGCGCCATCTAGTCCCAAAGTAAGCAGCACAGCGCTTGTGTTATGGGTACTAGACAACTGATATACTACTTATGTACTTTTATTTTGTACATAAATACATATTATACATAAACACCCACACTCGGGGCGGGATTCGAACCCGCAACCCCCGTTTACTTTCCGACGCGATGAGCTGTTGTGCCACAGAGGTCGTCACGTTATAATAATAACCTCAAATTCTAAGTTGTTAATGATTATTACAAATTGCATCTCACGAAAATTACTATAAATGACTATCTACTTTTATTTTGCACAAAACGGACTCACGGACATATTCGGCTATGCACTAAAATCAAATCCTTTTGATATTTATTAAAAAGTTTAATTACGTCAAAATACACGAGGACCTCAAAATATTTGCTTGTTTATTACGAAAACTCTTTTAAATGTCATTTGAATACGCAGCTGAAGGGTTCTTTTTACTTGAACCATTCATAAAAAGCAATACCGAATGTTTGCAAACGATTTCCCTACAATAGTACAGACGTTTCTACAAATCAGGAAGGGTACCGTCAAACACAGCGCGACGGCCGACGCTTTCCAATTTACTTAAAACAAGTACAATACACCGCGATCTCGATCCGCGGCTTTGTTGGCGGCGCGCGGGCGTGCCGACACACCCTCGCGACGCGACACAATGCACACCACTTACACGGAGACCGACTCATAATTATTGCCTCTAACGACCGCTCTCTGTTTGCAGATGTGAGACGGCACTCTATCACGCACGGGGACACGATGCAGCCGTTCCAGTCTACAAACCGCCCCGAGGGGCCTCGGGAATCGTCGCCCGAGCGGGCTAAGTCCCCAGACACACCGGCGACGCCTGTTCTCAATTTCTCCATTGCTCGGCTAATGGAACCTGATAGAAAAAAGTCTGTATCACCAGATCCACCGCCGCCTCCCGGTTTCTTGTCTTATGGAGCTCAATTGCTTGATTCCGCTTTTAAGCAATACATTCCTGCCGCGAGGAGACAACTCGTCTCACACTATCCTCTGCTCTATTACGGACCAGATCTAGTCTCTTTAACGTACGCGCATCAGTTACATTTACCACGACCGCCACCTCCGACGTCGCCTGTACAAAGGCCGACTAGTCCTCGGGCATCGACAGCGGATCAGGCCGTTTCGTCTACTACAGGACCGACGTCGTCACCCGCGAAGAATAAGAGCTTCGCTTGCGGCGACTGCGGTAAAGTGTTCAATGCGCATTACAACTTAACTAGACACATGCCAGTTCATACCGGTGCTAGACCTTTCGTCTGTAAAATATGCGGGAAAGGATTTCGCCAAGCATCAACACTCTGCAGACACAAGATCATCCACACGTCAGAGAAGCCGCATAAATGTCTGACGTGCGGCAAAGCGTTCAATCGCTCGTCGACACTGAACACGCACGCTCGGATCCATGCGGGGTATAAACCCTTCGTCTGTGAATTTTGCGGCAAAGGGTTCCATCAAAAGGGCAACTACAAAAACCATAGGCTAACGCACAGCGGCGAAAAAGCGTATAAATGCAACATATGCAATAAGGCCTTCCACCAAATTTACAACTTAACATTCCACATGCACACACACAATGAAAGAAAGCCCTTCACTTGTAATATATGCGCTAAGGGTTTCTGCAGGAATTTCGACCTCAAGAAACACACGCGTAAACTACATCTTGGCGTGGTCGGAACAAGTTCAAACAACGGAGATTCGTCTATGGACACGCAGGACGAGTCTACCCAGGAAGCGTCTACTAGTCCGGGGGAGGATTCGAGCAGAGTTGCATTTAGACCCTTCTTGGGGACAACGTATCCAAGAATTTTGGATCCTTCACGGATGACTGCGCCCAACACGTTTTTCTCGAAGCTATTGTGACCCGGAGCGACCTATTTTAACAATTTCGAAGAGAAAAATGAATGAATTGACAGAGGAGTTGATGTGACCTGTTTATGACTTGTAGAGTAATATTTTACCGTTCATTTGTGATAAATCAGTAGACATATTTACAATGGATACACGTAAGTATCTGTTAAAATTAGTGATATTATCATAGTAATTTTAATGTTGAAATTGTGAAATACAAATTTAAAGTGGTACAATATTTCTGGTCGCAAGTGTTTAAATACCTTTTTAATGGTACTAATAATTGTTTTTGGAAAAGGTATTAGTCACAATAGAATTATATTTTCGAGTAATGTGAGTTTAATGCCAAAGTGAATTAAAACTTATATTTAATAGTGAAGAGATTAAAGTATTTTTTACCAAATATAAAAACCGAAAAATTGAGCATAAAATAAAGGAATTTCGATAAAATATTGTACGTACATAATGTAATGTAGTTACTCTGTATTAAATGTATAAATGTCAGATTTCTGCACCAATTTTTCGTTTACTATTTTGAATATAAAAAAATGATAATACTTTTTATGTTTCTCTTTTTATAATTTAGACATTTCAACAAATTATTACATTTTGTTATTGGAAAAATAACCTAAAAAATAACGAGGGTTAGACTTTATAAACCCATAAAATTAATTTTAGAAACTAATTTCTATGGCAGACGAAACCATTTACGCGCTAGCCGATCGCTTACTTTAAAATCAATTGCTAGGAAGCACGTTACAATGACTACTGCTTACGTGTTTTCATATTTAATACATACATACTCACATATCTTAACGCTGTATCACTAACGGGGTAAAAGAGGACGGAGCGCCAAGCTTCGCGGTTCTAACATACTTCTTTCGCTTCCTCAAATCTCATCACCCTCTCCACATATTTTCGCCTAGGTATGCGAGTGTGTTCAGTCAGCTAACACTCTGGCTATTTGACCTTCGTAAGTCAGCCTTGGTCTTCCTTAGTCAAAGTCAAATTAATTTATTCAAGTAAACCCAATTACAAGGTATTTTTGAACGTCAAATCTACTTTAGTTCGGTTCAAATAGAAAACCTGGACACTGAGAAGAACCGACAAGAAACTCAGTCAGGTATCATTTTTTCAACTTCATTTTACAAAAGGTTTATTAAAATACAATATTTTCCTTCAGCCAGTAAACGCATGTGCAGAGAACATCATTTCCAGACTATTGTTTTATCTTCAATGAAATTGTTTATTTTATAGTATGATTGTTTAGTCAATGTACGTTTTATAACCAATCTAAATTTATTCTCTGTTAATTGAGTAATTTCTTGAGGAACTTTATTATAAAACGAATGCAGTTACCTAAAAATGAAACATTTGACTTATGTAATTTAAATTTTGGAATAACCAATTTATCACGACCTCGGGTTTCCATACCATTCATATCGCCTTTCTTTTTAAACAGATCTATATTTTTCCTCGTATACATAATAATTTCAAAGATGTATAAGGAGGGCAAGGTGAGGACATCAATGTCTTTAAAACGATCTTTAAGCGATTCTCGTGCATTCATACTGTAGATGGCACGTATTGCTCTTTTTTGTAAAATGAAAATGGAGTTAATATGCGCCACTGATCCCCACAGCAGAAGGCCGTAGGACATTAGACTGTGAAAATATGCAAAGTACACCAACCTTGCCGTATCCACATCTGTCATATGCCTAATGCGTCTAATTGTATATACCGCAGAACCGAGCTTACTAGCCCCTTAGCTTCTTTTATCACTCGCTTTCGCTCTGAGATTTTGTTCATCAGTCTTTCATTACTCATTCTTTCTATGTGCCCGAACACTAAACATCCCTTTCTTCATTTTTACAATATCACTATCGTGCAACACTGTCATACTGCGTATCTTTTCATTGCTTATTCTGTCCTCATATTTAATGAAGTGTATTATCGAGGTGTCAGTGACAGAATTAGTTTTTTTCAAAGAAGACTTCCGAATAGTTAATGAAAAGCTAGCGCAGAAGTCTAAGGTAATCGTTCCGCTACGATTCGCCTTAGACACGTCAGAAATCGTTTTTGGTTAGAGATGATTTTGTAAAGTGGAACTTAATTTTTGGTAATTGATGAATACCGAAAACATCAGTTAAACGGGCATAGTTTTGGCTCCCGAGGACTTCTTAACAATACTATTATCAAGTGTCGAAACCGGAAGCAGTAGTTAATCTAACGCTTAGCCAAATCCTATGTTATTGTAAATGTTTTAACAAATAATTTATTTGTTAGATCTGATATGATATTGAAACATTTTATATTTGTTGTAGTCCGCGTGTCATGTTCCGTATTACTTTTTGGCGGTCGAGAGAGGTGTAGTTAGTATTTTTTGTTTTTTTGGAAGTTTTAAACCACAAAAGCGAAGTGATATTGCGCTTTAAAGTTCTGAACAGTTTAAATCAATACGTGCACATGAAGTTTTAGTGTTTTTCCAAGAAGTCCTTTTTAACTCCAAGAAACTACTATTTTAAAGGAGAGTTTTAGGGACTTAATCAATAAGAACACAGACATTTTACGTCAGAGATACAATCCTTTGTCCAAATCCAAATCCGTTGCTTTCAATAATACTTAACTCATTATGACTATTTTGTATAAAAAAAAATATAGTGACTTGTGTTCCAGACGTAGACTCATTTATACTGAATTTTTCGTAATTTTAAGTCTCTGAGATGTCAAAGAGATGTCCATCTCTTACCCCGTACAACTATGATAACTCAAAGTTCAGCTAAACAAAACTGTCGGCAAATGCGTAATGTATTCAATTAAAATAAAAAATCTCGTTACAATTGTAAAATGTTTAGTTTCTTTTAATTACAAAGCAAATGATTGTTAAAATTGAATCTTGTATATTGCTAAAATTGTATTGTAAAATAACATTTAATGTATTGTAAAAAAATCCGACTACGGTATTGTAAAATGCAGCAAACATCTTGGACTTAATTATCTTATTATCTTGGACTTGTGATGAATTCCTAAAATCTTTAGCTATTTTCCGCTCAAACTCCAAAAATCACCAATCGACACTTGTTTCGCCTATCAATGAAGCATCTCAGGATATACTAGAGTTCGAACTCGGTCGGCTTACCAACACGAATCCGAAGCTGACCTTGAGGTGGTTTCAGTTTGAGCGGAACATAGCTAAAGATTTTAGTAATTCATCACATGAAATGGATTTCCGCAAAGTAACACCTGTGTCTATACAATATCTTGGACACACTTCGGAGCGAGAATCATGACGGACGGAGCCATAATGAATTGGCGCTCTTATCACCGTGTGTCAAACGAGTTTCGTGTCTCTCTAGTTATCTCATTAAGTGTAACCACGAGTAATTGGTGACCTCGCACTATCAGTGTAATTCGTGTCAACTTATGACCAATTTGACGTACAAAACAAAACAGTGAAACTAAATGAATACTTAAATAATTGTTCGCTGAATACTCGTAAATCTTAAGTGTTTTCGCTACTAATATTCACAAAGATAAAAATAATACATTGTGTTCAGCTAAGTATTCTTGTACCATTACCCTTTCCCTAGTGGACTTTTTGGCGAGAAAGAGAGAAGTGAGGCTGTCATTTTATTTAGATTTTCTATTTTTTATATTTTTGGGAGTTTTAAAGTACAAAAGTGATAGATAATATATTGTGTTTTACAGTATGGTGTAAGTGAAAAGAAAAGAGTAGGTCTAAATAAACATGTGTTGCTAAAAATTCTCGCGCTCTTCCGAGAAGTCCTTTATAACTTCAGTTAAGCCTACTATGACTTTACTGGAGGAGTTTTACGATAAGAAAATAACTAATTTACTTGTGATCTAACTTGATTCTACGTAATAATACGTGACATTGGCAAAAGTGGTAATCTGTGCGCCATGCCATGAATAAAGAAAGTAAGAAGAAACCTTTCCCTAGTCACACACATTAGTACAAGTCTAGAGCCTAGGTCAACAAAAAACGGACACGCTTAAGCAAAAGCTTCGTCCATATGATTCCTGGTTCGAGGTATATGCCATACAAGGAGATTACATACATCTAAGGAGCGCGCAATTAGAACTAAATAACGGTCAAAATCTCGATGATTTGATATAATCATTAATTCATTGAGAAATTAATGACAGAATTTCGACGCGTATTTCGTAGCATAGTTATGTAAATAAAATATTCTTCATAAATGTATTGATAGTGTATGTTAATACTAAATATGTATGTAAATAGCCCGGTAATTTCAAGCATAAAAGTAGTACCTAATATAATTGGTACGTTTATTAGATTCCCATAGCGAAACTTAAAAAAACTAGGAATTTATAAAAAAACGTATACCTACATAATGTTACTAGGCCATACGTGTATCTAGTTATAATAATATAGTAAACAAGTTGTATATATGTGTACATAGTTATCATAGATCAATTAATGCAATACTGAGTGTAATAAATATTAAATAATTATGCAATAATTTTATTTTTACATTAACTTTGAGCGCAATCTCATCGACATAGTGTTTAGGAATCTTACAGTGTCCAGATTTGGTCACTGACAGAATCTCAAGAATCCAAAATCAAGGTCTGACAAAAAGCGATGAAGCGCGACATACTAAGGTAATAAAAACAAGAAGCAGAACTTCAGCAATGCAATAACAATAATAATAATAATAATATACTCAGACATTTCACACAGCGCCATCTAGTCCCAAAGTAAGCAGCACAGCGCTTGTGTTATGGGTACTAGACAACTGACATACTACTTAATATATTATACTTTTCTTTTGTAAATAAATACATATTATAAATGAACACCCAGACTCGGGTAAAAAAAACGAGATGGGCGCGAGATCCGTCAAGCTAAAATAGGAGTGGGTAGGTCTAGTCTCTGGGATGAAACTAAATAGGATGGCCAAAACTGCATATTATCTTTTGGACACTTGTCCAAAAACCTGTCTCTGGAAATAAAAATAAAAGGAACAGTAATTGGAAATAAAAAGCAAAATAGTAACAAATGAAATTGCTATTATTTTATAAATAACTAGCGACCCGCACCCGGCTTCGCGCGGGTAGAAATTGTTTTGATAATAAAATACGGTCTATTTTACTCGCTGATAATGTGGCTCTCTATATGTGAAAGATTTTTTGAAATCGGTTAAGTAATTTTTGAATTTATCCATTACAAACAAACAATCCAATTTCTTCTCTTTACAATATTAGTACAGACAAATATTTCCAGATAAAAAAAGAGTAATCTACGATAAATAACATTGAAGTGTCTGTCTGTAAAGGCTTTGTACTAAGCTTGTATGGTTACCCGAACATAACCGAAACCCAAACACGCTTTATTAAATTTTCGTCTGTATGTTTGTCTGGTCTTTTCGCCAAAATTGCTGAACCGATTTTGACAAGACTTTTATTGGCAATTAGAGGTCTTTTCAGAAAGCAATCTAGGCTACTTTACTACAGCTTACAGCAAAAGTACAGAATTTACCGTGAGTGAACCCACGAGGTGCTGCTAGTAATACATACATATCTACACGCCGTATCCCTAACGGGGTAGTCAGAGAGGACGGAGCGCCAAGCGTCGGGGTCCTTACATACTTCTTTCGCTTCCTCAAATCTCATTCTCATACAATTTCGCCTAGGTATGCGAGTGCTTTTGACATTTGCTAGTACCTAATAAATGATATTATTTACAATTTTGCTAGAAGTAGTCTACTAATTAGCATCTAATTAAATTGTAACTCCCTGTTACCATAGATAACACTTCAATGTCGATCTATTTATTTAATACAAGCTTGTCAACAGATTTTACTCCAGAAATCACAATTTTGTACATATAATTACAACTAGATTAGTGCGAGAATAAGTTAATTATTCATTTTATGTGGAGAAAGCGACGAAAAATAATCTTGGTGGTAATCACTCTTAATACAGCTACTTTTATGTAAAACCACTTGGATTTGTAAAAAAAATTGCTTACTTTGTAATATCAACTGTAATTACAATTTTAAACAAGAATCCCACCATAAACATTTCATTTAAAGTAGATTGCCAGGACTCACAAGCTCATGAAAGTTATAAGACCTCATAAAGAGCCAAGCTCCTAAATCTACAAGGCCTAAATCTGTTGCATGATACAATATTAAAGACTAGTGGCTTAATTTTTTTACTATAAGTCCATGGGAGTGTCTGTGTGTGTCTAATTAAAAATTGTAATTGTAAAATGTAATTGTACAAATATTTTGTAGGCAAACAATTACAATTACAAATTTTAATTGTAATTGTTTTTGCAATTACATTTTTACCCAACACTGGCGCTCGGTAGTAGGAAATGAACATTATCATATTACTGTCATACCATAGACCGATAGAGTCATAGACCTTTTAGGGTTTGATCAATAGATTGAATTGCCTAAGGCTTTCAATTTTGTGAAAACCCAAACAGTGATCAAACTTCTAGTTATTTTATAAACCCTGTGATATATACAAGTATTACTCATTTAATACTAGTGTGGCATGTGAAAAGCTGTCGTGAGAGCAAAAGTCATCGTTTTGCCAATGCTAATATGCGTTTATTATGTCGTACTGTATGTTCACGCTGTGCATTGTGCGAACTGAACAGTCGACCCAAAATTATAACCTTGTCACGCCCTCGGTAACGTAGTTTATATGCAGATGTGTTCAAACTTTGGAAAACAAATAAAACTGCAGCACTTGACTGACTTCTTTTTATTCTCAAATAGGACCGTCATAATTATACCATGCATACACCCAGACTAAAACATCCATTGTGCGATGTTCCCATTGCAAAAACATATCTGACTAAATGCTTCAGTATAATATGCAAAGATGATGGAATAGATCAATTGTGACATATAGACAGACTAACAAATAGTTGGACATACGGAGACATGATGAAACCGTAAGGGCTCCGGTTTCGTTATTTTGGCTACGGACTCCTAAAATGGATTAGATGCTGATACTTATACACATTATATATACCATACAAATACATAACAAACGTATCCTTATGTTATATCTCTGAAGGAGTAGTCAGAGAGAACGGATTGAAAAGTATGGCAGTCCTTGTATATTTCTTTCGCATCATCCTCAAACACACACTTTACAGCTCTCACATACTACAAATATCTATACTGTAAATTGTAGTACGTGTGAGCAACACGGCATGAGCACATAGATATAGATCTGTGAGAACAATTTCGAAATTTCTAAATATTATAGAATAAAGTCACAATACGATTTTATTTGTGTATTCACTTACAATTACAATTCTAAACATCATTTAATCTGAAATGACAAATTGATAATTTTTAATCAAATAGTCTTCAAAAAAAGTTTGAGGACCGCTGCGAACAACTGCTACCGCGTGCAAACTTAGTGCATTTTTGTAACTCGAGCCGTTCTACAGTCGTAATTATCGTGCGCTATTGAAAATAATAGTAGAAATAATATAGCACTGCGCTTTTGTAGCCGCGCCGGAAGTGACGGCGGCTGCGCGCGCGCTGCTCGCCTCTAGCGACGCCATATTGTTTCCGATCACAATGGCCATCAGATTTCATTCAGTAATGACTTTAATTAAAACAACCGTTTTCTAAATAAAATTGTGGTCGCGACCGCATTGTTCTGACTTGCACTGCATTGAAGTACTTTTCAAGTGCCTATATTGAATAATGTGGTACAAAATGTAAAAATAATTGTATATATAAACAAACTAACAAAGAAACTTATTTTTTTGAATGGTAAAGCAAAACATTTATTAGAGTCGAGATTTAAATCTTAGTATTTCTATGTATGTCGAGTCTTAGACAATACAATAGCTCGCACAGAAACGCAAGATGGTGTCTTTAGCGTCGCGTCGTTTTCCCCACATGCAGACGCATCTCTTCCGAGATTGTTTGTGTTATAAATTTTTATAAATCCCATTCGACTTTATCAACCGACTTCCAAAAAAGGAGGAGGTTCTCAATTCGGTTGTATGTTTTTTTTTTATGTTTGTTACCTCATATCATAACTCCGTCATTTATGAACCGATTTGGGAAATTGTTTTTTTGTTCGAAAGGATACACTTCCAGATTGGTCCCATTGAAATTTCACTGGTATTAAAGCTTTGGTTTCGAAGATACACCAAATAACGCGACCTGGTTATTTATATTGAAGATTCTCTTATATGTCATTTGTTAACTATCGTTGTCCCCACATGGTGTAATGGTAGTATGGTATAATGGTAAAGTAGGGAGAAGATATAAATTGGCTGTGATATAATAAATTCAGTCAGTAGAGTCAGTCTTGTGGCGGACAGAGAATATGGCTGGTGGCTGTCGTCTTCGGATTGTAAGAATACTGCTAGGGTGTAATTAGGATGCAACCTTTACACTGTTCTTTTATAACTGATTGATATTGATATGATATTATATTGATGATATTGATAATGGCCATAATGGGCAATAATATCCCATGTTCGATCTGTTTCCATCCTTTATTGTGAAAGCTCACGATTTGTGTTCCTCAATAGAATGGAAGTTAACACATTTCGCTCCAGAATTAGAAAATAAACTAATTGTAGACCTGCTCTAGATATTTATGTAGGCCAAGGTCACTCAAAAGGGAGAAATAAAAAAACTTTTATAAAAAAATTAAACCGACTTCAAAAAAGAACACTGAAAAGTATGAAATAACTATCGCTTACGGATCGAAACTTAAGTATAAAAATAACTTTATAAAAATACGATACAAATACCCATATAATTACATTTGACAGTTATTGAAGTCGGTGCCAAATCAATGTTCGACAACGGAAAGTCTATTAGTTTAGTAGGCTTGGCACCGACTCCAGTAACTGTCAAGTTTAATTATATGGGTATTTGTATCGTATTTTCATAAAGTTATTTTTATACTTAAGTTTCGATCCGTAAGCGATAGTTATTTCATACTTTTCAGTGTTCTTTTTTGAAGTCGATTTAATTTTTTTATAAATGTTTTTTTTTGAGATTAGCCGTCGGCGGATCATAAACACAAAAATACTTGACGCAATACGTATAATAAGTAGTAGCGTCAGTTGATACACAGGTAATTTTGTCATAAAACATGAAGTAGAGTAGCACACGAACGAGCTACACGAAACCAATTTCTATTTCTTCTTTGCAACTAGATACATAATTGCCAAGACAGTAAATACTTCTTATTTAAATTAATTTTGGAACAATGTAGATTAAACATCAGATATTGTCTTCCAGGTTGCAGCTTAGGAGCAGGAGACTGCTTTTTCAGAACATGTTTGCTGAATACGTTCGCCAAACATGTTTTGTTGACAAAGATTATAGAACTGTTGATCTAAGAAATATTTTCTACTCTACGTGATATGGAATGAGATAATACCCACTACACCAATCGCGACGATATCGATCGCGCGATAGTTTCAGCAGATTCGTTTACAAAATGAAAATAACATGAAATTGTAGTGTAAATTTCTGTAAGTGCTAATACACTAAATACTACATGTATCCATATTATTATTATTACACATCCAAAAGTGTGTCTCTCTGCGTCTGTCTGCTACGTTTTCACGGTTACAAACCTTTGACAATTTCGATAGAATTTGATTTGAGATAGATTGAACCCTGGGGAAATATTCCTATTACTAATATGTACTTAATATAGTAATTTTAATTAGTAGTAACTTCTAATTACTGATATTAGTAATTAGTAATATTACTAATGACTAATATTACTAATTACTAATAATATTATAAAGAGAGTGAGCGGATATTGTGAGTTCGTTTATATGCGGAGGGTAATCGCCGGAACCACGGTCCCTCTTTGAGTACCTAATTCTTTCACCATGTGAAAGGTACACATTATTCTAAATGGACATAGGCTATACATTATGCATTTAACCCGGGCGAAGTAGAGACACACCGCTAGTAATAAATAAATGAACTTTCACACTTATCTGCCGATCCGAGAAGGTGGAATGTTATTGACGGCCCTCACACCTCCGAGATTGGCTTGGACCACTCTAATTCCTCTCGCTGACACTTCGTTGGCGTCTACGTGACAGCGACGAGTGACAACTATTCAAGATGTCACCATCGTGACGACGTGATAAAGAGCGACGCAGTGGTCCAATTTGAAATGGGCGGTGATGTCTATTCCGATAATTACCAACGCGGTGAGCACTTCTCGGTAATTTTGAAGAATCGTTCTCGTTATAAAGAGAAATAAAAAATGCCGTATACGCGGGTAATAATACGTTCATACGTTTACTTTGTACCTTTCATGTAGGTAATTAAATTAAATAAAACATTCATTGTTACCGCCAATGTCAAACGCTTAACAGTTATACAGTCTATGTCAAACACATAATAGTGATTGCATCAAAGAGAATATAACACTTAGACCATTTCTGCTAGTTATATGTTCAACCACAAATCAATACCACAACGGAAAAAAACAATTACGTGTACCAACCTACTAAAATAAAATTAGTAATGTACACCTAATTATTATCGATAGTAGTGCTGTGCAATAAAAAAACACTGAAAAGTACAAAATAACCTATATAATTAAATTTGACAGTTACCGAGGTCGGTGTCAAGCCTACCAAACTATTAGACATTCTACAAAGACTTGGCACTGAATTTAGTAACTGTCATTTAATTTACATAGGTATTTGTTTCATATTTATAGTTATTATTGTACTTGAGTTTTAATTAGTAAAGGTTAGTTCTTTTGTACTTTTCGACTGTTTTCTTTTGAAGTTGGTTTAATTTTGTTCTTATTTCTCCTTTTTGAGTGACCTTGGCCTAAATATTTAGGGTAGGTCTACAATTAACTTCTTTTATAATTTTAAAGGCAAATGAAAAATCATCAACATAAATGAAGCTTATAATCAATTAATATTATTCGATGTATCTTCATAGTCTAAGCCCCAACATCAATGAAACTTTAATGGAACCACCTTGGAGGTATACTGAGTCCAACGGCAAAAGAATAATGGAAATCGACCCACAAGTGGCGGTCATCGGTGAACATATTTAAAAAAATACATGCAGACGAACCTTTCTTGAAGTAGGTTAAAAAATCATCGACCTCAGTTTAATTTACTCCACTGTACTATATCACAAAGGTTCTATTTTTTTTCACATAACAGACAACAATCTGTTAAAATCGATTAAGAAATATAATTCGAAATAGATTTGAACTCTAGAACTTTCAAAGCGGTGGTTATGTAGGTATTATTCGTCAATTCTGAGGATATGGAAATTCTAAATAGGAATTCTGAAATACTACTGATCCCTTAATTACTAAGCAAACTGATCCATTATACTTGTTAATAAGTTTTCTGACAGATTTCTAAACGCTGGGATATATATCAACCTATTGCATATAAAATAAATTACGTTTAATATTGTAATTATATTAAAGAAAATTATCGCAATCTTCACATTGACGTACATAACACGATTATGAACTACCGTCAAAACAATAAAACATCAATCAAACCCTGATCCTGACGCAAGGCGACGCCGAGTGCGCTTCACTTGTGAGGAGCATATTGCGAGAGCTTTTTGTTATTTTACCCTCGAGGTGAACGGGGGAAGGGAAGAAGCGAGAGGGATACGAACAATAAAACAAATCCGTGAACTCTTGATGGAGCCCTAGGCGGCGCAAAGATTATGAAAACAGTAAAAGAGTCAGACCGTTCTAAATCAGTTTTACAATACTAGCTAAATGTATCAATTGTATTTTTTATTACTTATGTATGAGTATTCGTAAATACAAATATTTAGACAAGTGAATATTAATTACTATAATGTGATTAGCCGATTAGCAAGTGTACTCACACTTCAGCTTTTGGGCATTTTTAATTTTTTTTTCACGTTCAATTTATCGTTGGATGTTTTCATCGTCACATTTTTTACGTACACGGTATAACAGGAAAGCAAAATGTATGCAATTGTATGAAGATGCTTTTTAACCGTCCACAATAACGTCATGCAATGGACGTTGAAAAAGCGTTTTTTTCCACCACACAATAGGGAAGCAGTTTTTTTTTTAATTTATTTTTCTTTTTGTAATACATTTTTTAAACAAAAACTGCGCCAACATAAACCTATGTGGTTTTTCTGTATGCAGCTATTTAATTTATACTGTATTTATTACATACATAAAATACTACAGGTACATTAATCATAACATATGTACACAATAACATCTACAGTACAATAAATATTGAGCAATTATGTGGGTAGAAATTAATTATTATTTGTAGCTTCAGATAGAGGCAAAAACATCACATTCACAGTATGCTCTTTTATATCAACCCAAATTACATGTATTAATAAAATATTGTTTAAGTTTACTTTTTATATTTTTATCGTTTAAATCTGTTTTGACTTCTATTGGAATGTCATTAATTAAGGTTGGTATAATATATGACAGTTTGCTTACCTATTGTACCGTGGACGATAAAATCGTGGCGATAAAAACGGCCAACAGTAAATTATAAAAGCAGCCTTTAACCATAACGTGATGTTTATTTTTAAAATCACACAATCACTTTAAAAACCATTCGACGCCTTGAAACTAAAGCAAATTAAGCTTTTAACATCATAACATTTTATGTGAATTTTGAGATTACAAGTACAATATCTGAATGTTTTATGTCGCGTTTTAAAAATAATATATTTGTCAGTGGAAATAATAAAAGGCACTCATTTGACTATACTAAGACAAAATGGGTCTTCCGGTTTGGAAAGGATGTGCGCTAACGGAACGTCGGGGTCGGCGCTGACAGTATGTTAGACTACGGAGTCCGCTGTGTGGTCCGATGGATTATCATTTCTCCTACGGTTCGTTTGCTATTATAAAATTTTATGATTACCTACGTATTAATTGTTACTAAGAGAGTTTTGTCGTTTGCATGTTAAGTTTGTCACAACGTGGTATTTTATAGAGTAGTTCGCCTGCTGTAGGAGATTAGGTACCTATTTCTCGTAGCTGAGTCGCAAGAGCAAGAATTGCCGATGTCTTTTCCAAAATATTATTCTGTTCGCAATTTTCTCTAGCCCGTATCCGAGTTTTTCATTTGTAATTTTTGTATTAATTGTTCACTTTTCTTGTCTTCTCAGAGTCCAGTTTAGATAGGTGTTTATATTACTACAAAGGTGTAATTATCAGTGTAATTTGTTGTTGATCTGTGACATTATTATTTTATTATGATTTTTCCTTAGCTCTCGTGTTTTATATGATTGTGCGCTGGAGTGGTGCCCGGTAATGTTTATTGCCCGGTACCCTCATCGCTCTATTAACTGCTCGGGGTCAATCACGAACGATCGAACTATTACAATATTGTTACACGCTCAAGTGTGCTTTTAATGAACGGCTTTATGTGAGGAGGTATTTTAACGAAAACATTTTAATAAAATATCTGATATTTGAATCTGTTACTTAATGAAGTTGTTGCCTAAGTAAAATTTATATAATGTGGTATAGACAAAAAACATTGTGAAAGTTCAAATCGTTTGCAAAGGGTGAACAATATTATTTTGAGTTTATAATATTTATTTCTGAATAGTAAAATCTTTTCTTACAATCTTCTTTTAAACTACAATAAAGTGACATTTTTCCTGAATTTAAGTTTTCGTTCCACTGGTTTGAAAGGTAACGAGAGAGATCCATTTCCTATATTTTTCAGAATACATACATATATACATATCTTCAGGCAGTATCCCCGACGGGGTAGTCAGAGAGGACGGGGCATACTTTTCAGAATACGTTTGCTTTAAACTGTCTTGTAATAAGCTATGTAAGTTGCGATCAGTATGTTCTATAACTGTCTATATTTTTAACATTTAGTAGACAACAAAATATTTAATAGACAAAAGTAAGCGGTTTGGGTACAAAAATTATAAAACTGACATGTAATTTCCTCCACGAAACCAGTATTTACTGCAAAATAACAAAAGAAGCCATAATAGTTTTTATTTTGAGATACTTTCAAATATTACTCATATCTACAAAAAAAACCGATAAGTACAGTTGCGTAAATACCGCCGACTTAATCACGTGTGAAGTAAAACATATGACACGGATCCTTATTCTATTAGTTTATAAATCGTGCCAAAATATGTGTTGTAAGTCACAACCGTTACTATTCATATTGATGAAAAATATTAGGATATTTAACGTAAATATTATTTAATTTAACATTTAAAGACTAACCATCTTACTACAAAAAAGATAGACACGGCGTAGACTGTTTATATGTAAACACAAGCTGGAGCTAGTTTAACATGTGACTAAAAGCACTGAAACGCTGTAATATATTGACACTAGCCTTTGCTAACGTCATTTTTTACATGTTTTTAAACTATGTCTATCTCTAAAGCTGTGTTTACCTAAACACGTGTTAGACCAATGTTTAAAATAAATATGTTTTGTAGTAAGACGGTGAATGTTTATCGAAACGTATAAATATTAAATAAGCAATTAATAATATTTACTCTTAACAATTATACCATTTGTGTGAACCCAATAAATACTCGCTTGTACCATGAGTCCACGGGTCCAAGCCAAGAGACAAAAGACCCATCACGCTAACGGGTTAGTCTTTAACTTCATTTTCATATTTCATCTAAGTATTATTTCATTTCTGACTTGATTATGACTTTTAAAAGGACTTCCCACTTCAATGTATGGGGGATATAAATATTTCGATTTAATAAACAAATGTGAGACATGAATGGATGGGTCGGGACAGCTCGAACAGGATTTGAGTCTGTCCTAGGCAAGTATGGAGATGAGAGAGTGAATGATGCTGATAGGATTGTGTTTGGACTGTGTATGGAAAAGGATCTTCATGTTGCTAACACCTTAATGAAGCACAAAAGGATTCATCAGTACACGTGGGAAAGGAAGGATGAAAGGAGTATCAATGATTTATTCCTGGTGGACAACCGGCTCAAAAAGCGACACGACACGACACGACACAAGAGCACAGAGAGAAGCCGATCTGGGAATGGTCTATTTTCTAGTGGCAATTAAAATTAAACGCGTGGCGTCGAAACCTGCAGCGTTTTTCGCATCAAAAACTAGAAACTGCAAGATGTGACCATCAGGAATGAATATGAAAGGATAGTATCCGGTAAGCTTGACGATAGCTTGAAAGTGACGAGCGAGGATGTTGAAGAATGTTGGCAGAACCTTAGAGATAGTATGATCGAGGCTGCGAAAGAAGTGCGTAGAACGAATATGATTGGGAATAATAAAAAGGACGATAAGTGGCGGGATGGTGAGGTGAAAGAATCTACGTACAAGAAGAAGAAAGTACGGCGAGACTACCTTGCTGCCAAAAATGACTGTAGTATGAAGGATTTGATGAAAGAGCGATATAAGCAAAAACGAAGCCAGTAGTGAAAGAGAAGCGTGAGAGGTGTAGGGTGTTAGACGAAAAAATGGCTTGGGACAACATCGAGGAAAATTCCAAATTATTTTGGAAAGAAATACGTAAGTACCGAAGTGATCCGACACCTTGCAGAATGAATTAAGTGCGTTTGAAGACCATCATCTAACAGACAAAAAAGATGTTCTGCAGCGATGGAGAGATTATTATAGAGAACTGTATGAAAGTGACGTCTCCATCTCTGAACTGAAAGTGATCCTAATGAATATCCACACTCGGATCAAAAACTCATTAGTATTAAAGAAATTGAGCGATAAAAAGCGATAAAAAGCGATAAAAAGTCTGAAATATGGAAAGGCTGCGGGAAATGATGAGGTGACTGCTGAGACGATCAAGTATGATGGTCCTAGGTCCTAGGTCTGGGATACCTTCCATGAACTGTGCAATCTTTGCTGGCAGAAGAGAGAGGTACCGGAAGACTGGCGCACCGCAGTCATAGTGCCTTTCTATAAAGGAAAAAGTTCTTATTTAGACCACGAGAGCTATAGGGCCATCAGCTTGGTCAGCTTAGCAAGTAAAGTCTATACCAAGGTATTGAATGAACGTATGAAAGGTGTTTCTGAAAGATATTTGTAAGAGGCACAAGGTGGTTCTAGGAAAAGTAAGGGGTTGTATGGATCAGATTTTCTCGCTCTGCAGTATGGTGAGGAAGTTTTTGGTCTGAGGTCAGAAAGTTTTCTTCGTTTTCGTGGATTTAGAAAAAGCATTTAATAGAGTAGAGCGAAAAAATTATGAAGTCTTCTGCCTGAATATGGCCTGGAGGGCCCCTTACTGCAGACTATGTGGTCATTATGTCGAGGTCACAGAGCCTGTGTAAGGATAGATGGATACTTGTTGCCCTGGTTCTAAGTTTGTTCAGGCGTCAGACAGAGCTGCGTGATGTCTGCCTGGTTATTCGTGCCGTATTTGGACAGTTGCCTCCAGACATTGAAAGGTAGTACAAATGGTATGATATGTGATGGTACAGTGGTAAACTGCCTTTTGTACGCTGACGATGTTGTGCTTATAGTTGCACCATCAGAAGCGGAGTTGCAGACACCAATTACGTGCATGAAAGAAGACTGTGAAGTGAAAGGATTGAATATGAACAAAACTAAGGTTCTGGTGTTTGAAAGGGTAGATGTACAGACAAAGTCTGAAATATGGGTTAATGGAAAATTGCAAAAATAAGTGAAAAAAAATTGTATATCCGAGGAGTGCGTTTTCGAGGGATGAAAAATGTGAATTGGATGTGGAGAGACGGGTAGCAGCTGGCTATGTAGAAATAAACGGTGCTCTGTCCGCATTAGTAGGCAGTGTATCTAACTCTGTCAAAATGGCCATACACTATCCGGTGTTGGTTCAAACTTTATTTGTGATAAATTCCTAAAATCTCCAGCCATTTTCCGCTCAAACTCCAAAAACCATCAATCGACACGTATTTCGCTTCCCAACGAAGCATCCTCAGCTTCAGCTTCAGGATACTTCGTTGAGAACAACGAAGCATCGTGAAGCTGGTTTTTGGAGTTTGAGAGGAAAATGGCTGGATATAATAGGAATTTATCACATGAAATGGATTTCTGCAGGGTAGTGCCTGAGTCTATACAATATCAAACTTTATTGTACAGTAGTAAGGCCTGGATATGCCCGAAAAAGAATGAAAGTAAGATAATTGCAGTAGAAATGCGTTCTCTTAGAAATATATGCGATGTCACCCTTGCGGACAAAATAAGCAATGAAGAGATACGCAGTATGACAGGGTAGCACGACAGTGTTATTGTAAAAATGAAGAAAGGAATGCTAAGATGGTTCGGGCACATAGAAAGAATGATTGATGAAGAAGAAGAAGAAGAAAATCTACAGAGCGAAAGCGACTGGTAAAAAAGGCCAAGGAAGGCTGACTTATGAAGATCAAATAACCGGAGTGCTAGCTGACGGAAATGTCAAAAACACTCGCATACTTAGACGAAAATGTGTGAGGAGAATGATGAGATTTGAGGAAGTAAAAGAGGTATGTAAGGACCGCGACGCTTGGCGCTCCGTCCTTTCGGACTACCCCGTTAGGGATACAACGTGAGGATATGTATAATATATGTAATAAATCAATAAATATTTATTGTCTCCATTTCAATGAAACTAATATAATTACACCAATTTTGAAAACGAGTGTTCTTCAAATTATTTGGAGTCTGGATGTCCTTAAATCCTTGGGTCTTTTTCATTCAGACAAACTTTGTGCTCGTTTTGAATAGTTATATTATTTCTTTGGCTGTCTGTAGATTTCTATATTTATGAAGGATTTTAGAATACGTCTGTGCATTACAAAAATAAATAAAATTGTGCAAAATCTGAGTTTTCCACGTAAGCCGGACACAATGGCGTTCAGTAACGCATCAGTTAGCCATTGTGACGACCTCACAATACACAGGGAGGTCGGTCTTAAGCCTATTAGCGATTTATTCACATAGGAGCCCAAGACGCGACCCTGTCACATCATTGAGATAAATTTGTTTTTAAATATAGCACAATATATGTACGAGTATGTATTTTTTGTCTTTGATTACATACGTTTAGCCGCTGTGTCTCAGAGAACACTACCATTATGCCTGGATAGGTCATTTTTAATGTTCCATTATATCTAAATTGAAAAACGTGACACTTATGGTATCATGGCGGTATTTAGCGATCTGCTACTCTCTATATTTAGTTTGTGATTTCTATATTTAGTTTTCAAAGCCACCGTAAAAGAGAAACCTTTTTCGCACAGATGAGAAGTAGCAAAGGGTATCAAAGTTTTCGAAGCATCCGTTACTAGGCTTCCGTACTCACGTCTTCGTGCAAGCCAAAATTTATCTAAATCTTGAGAAAAAAATTCCAGTTGTAAAGTTTTATCAGCCGATAGTTCAATGAGTCGATTGTGAGTTTTGTGAGTCTCAGTTCGTAACTTGGCAGCTGCAACGATTTCATCAAATGGATCGAGAACCCATCTTTTCGAGAAATCATTGTTGTCATCTGGAAAATATAGTACCTGAATCTTTAATTCACGTAAATGTGTTTTCATGCTCTCAAACAGGCAGTCATTAACTGAATTTTATAAATTCGCACTTTTGTTAATACAATCAAAAGTTGCAGTAAATGCATCAAAATATCGTTTTTCAAGGCGTATAATCCTTCTTGATAAAGATTTCTTGATAAAGGTCGATAAACTTGATAAAGGTTGATAAACTTTATCTGTCATAAGTAAAATGTTTTTGTTACGGCCTTGTAAACTCGTTTTCAAGTCATTCAAATGTGAAAATATGTCACTCAAGTAAACCAACAGTAATAAAGATTCTTTATCTTATAAAAATTCTAAAAACGATCTGTTTTTATCTGTAAAAAGCTATTTTTAATTCACCTCGCAATTCAAAAAGCCTTGTTAAAACTTTTCCTCACGACAGCCATCTCACTTCAGTATGGAAAAGCAGTGAATTGTTCTTGACACCCATTTCTTCGCAGTGTGGAAAGCAATCTAGTTTGCAACGGTCGGCTTTTAAAAAAATTAACAATTTTAACAGCTTGTGATAAAAATTTCTGTAAATTCTTAGGCATCTTTTTTGCGGCAAGCGCATTTGTGTGAAGAAAGCAGTGCGTCCATTCCACATCCGGCATAATGTCTTTTAATTTTACTATCTAATTTTTTAGCTTCTTCCGGATTTATCATAATATGACCATATCAATGGCAGCGGGTAAAATTAGTCTTTCTGCAACAGTATAGGGCTCAGATTCCCTCGTGACACGTAGTACTATTAAGTAGGATGCATGAAGTGCTGCAGTCTCATTACGGCTGGATTTTTTTATAACAATTTGTTGATTTTTAAAAACTAGTGACTTACGCACAAGAATTCTAACGGTTTGCTTTGTAAAGACGAGTGTCTTGTTTCCAGATGCCGGAGTAATTTTGAAGGCTTCATGTTTTCTGCGGATAGGACTTGAAAACAAACAACTCATTGTGGCTTGTCATCCAATGAAATAAATCCATATTTTAATATGTGTCGTTGTATAACCTGGTCTTTTCTTCACCGTTTCACCAGACGTAGAGGGCACATTTCGTTTTGTCACAAATTTGACCATTTTAATTTAACTTTTTTACTGTTATTTATAAAAATGAAACACTTGGTGAGTGAGATAAGATCGTTGTTGTTTACTTGCTTCCCTGTAATACGTCCCTAAAAATGTAAATGACAATGAAACTCCGCTTCGCGTCCTTTTGTTTTTATAACTAAGGCATTTAACATGTACGAACCTGTCTAGCGCACGTATCACGGGATGCGCGGGTGGCTCATTTGACAAGTTCGTGCAAGTACAACGCAGGTTAAAACCTCGTCTAGACAGTAATTTTAGACCCTCAGACAGGCGGGCGCGATTTACACGCGCTATAATTTATATTTGTAATGCGCGATTTTGCGTTTTTATCGCTTGAAGGAGCCTCCAAAAGTTAAATTAAACGTACAAATAAACTATTCATTAAAATATTATTATAATTATAATTTTATAGTGAAGGAGTCGCAAGACTTTATACTTAACTTTTTGGCTTTTTCGTAGGTCGCGACATAAAAATGGTTGAGAAACAATGGTCTAGAGTCTAGACAGCCAATTTTCATTTGAAAAATTCTAATTATTTGAAAGAAACGCACGTGAAAAATATTTCTACAGTATACGGACCTTCAAACGGGATTTTTAACTATTAAAAAATATTGCTATCAAGATAGCGTTTTGTGTAATAATCTGCAATTCTTAATTTTTAAATTTTGTAAGTTTCTAATTCAATTAGATCTTAACAACTTTCTCTCAAAATATAATTAATCTACAATTGACAGCTAACAGAAAGTACATACATACGTTAATATTTACAAACTTAAAACTATACATTATCTTAAATAATAGACTTCCTCAAAGTTGCCGCTTAGAAAGCTGTCATTGCTTAAGGTACCCAGCAGACTGGCAGCATTGCCTCTTTGAATAGCCAAACTGATTAGTTGGCGGAAGAAGCTGTCAGCCCGGTGGTATCTCGAAGCCTCGACCAGTCTCTTACAAATATCAGAAACCATTCGATGGGCTTCAGGGCCCCAGGGACCCAAAGTTTCGACTGCAAAGGGCGTAAGTATAAAACTCTCAGAGAGAGTTGCATACTTACGCCGCTTTAGGTTCTCGGCAGTGCTAGCCGCGGCACCTGCTGACTTGGAAGTCGCCAGCACATGGGAAACAGCAAGTGTATCGACACAAGTGGCATCTCACACCAGCGATCTTCCCAGTTTCCAAGGAATGAGCGTCAAACCATCCGGTCTCCTGCCGTCGCTGCGCGCAATACCTACAGGCTTTAAGACTGCAGGAAGGCCAGCGGCGACAAAAGCCCGCCGAATGACGTCATTCAAGGCAGCATGTCGTGACATGCGGCCCACACTACGTAAACAGGATAATCCGAGGTGACCTAGTAAATCGACGAAATCACCACAGCGGCAACGGTGAGAAAGGTTAGTCCTGGCCCCCAGACGAAGGCATACTATGAGATAAAGTGTGGTATTGCTCTACAATTATATTTTTTTCTAATACGGTCGTTTTAAACTCTATTAAGAATCGGAACTACTTACACTATGGTTCCGGATTACCGCAGGATTAGTAGTTCCACGGAACAGTGGCGGCGGGCAGTCTGTCGTATACAATACGAGGGAAAAAACTGATATACGCATTGTGTTGTGTACGGACTCGGTAGCCGATACGAGTCCATTATAAATATATATTTGTGGGCGTCAAATTGTTAACACAAGCCGAGAGGTGTTAGTGATGACTGATGAGGATTACAAATGTTGAAAAAATGTTAAGACGAATTTATTACTTCAAAATTATCGTGTATTTATAAATTTCAATTTAAATTAAAAATAGTATTTTGTAATAGTTTAGTAATACTTATAGCTACATGTACAGGGTTAATTAAAAAATACTATTATTAGTATTTTTTAATAGTATTTTTTAATACTATTATTAGTATTTTTTAATAGTTATATTCTATTATTAGTAGTTTTCAATTAAGAGATTATCCTCTAAGCAATTTATTCTCAACATTATCCCCAATAACTTTTGTTCTGTGACTTAATAATTCATAACTTTTTTTTCATACAAAAATAAAAATACATTAAATGTTTTTGAAAATTGCGCCTGCTCTACTCGGTTGCTAAAGCGCCACACGGACTAACGGGGAGCGGGGGCAGCGGCGCGGTGCGGCGGGCGGTGCACTTGCACTTTACAAAATAGAAATACGCATACAGAGTAATTACGTTTCAGACAGTACAACAAAACTTATAAATTGTTTCATTGCTTTAAGTTTTGAAAAAAATCGTAATACAAAAGTTGTTATGCATGATGAAATTTTGCACTAAGAGGTTATTAATATTTTTTAATTAACTTTGTATAAATAATTGCCGAACTCTGCTAAAATTTAGGAAATATCCCGAAAATTGACATTAAATAAAATGAAAATATATAGCGTGAGCGCTTAGCGCGTAGACCGCTCAAGTTGAGGTAAAATCTCTCAATGTGATACAACCATCATCGAGCCGACTCGAATCAACCCGAAACTATCAATTAAACGGTACCTTGTCTTTGTCTATCTACAATATATTACGTCGTTCTGTCTCTTTTTGTGTTAGTTGTTGTAAAGTTTGTTGCATTTGTTGAAAACATAATCAAGCTTTCTATTTCGTCAAAGTTTTTTACAAGTTTTTGTAACATATCTAGCCTTGATTTAAACAAACTTTTTACATGTTATTTGCAATCAAACTTTAATATTTACGTATACAGACGTGAAGACGTGTAGTTCTTTAAGTGGACTGTTTTATTCCAATCGCTTAAATTTTAAAGTAGTTACACAACATGGAGTCTATCTTTATATGATATCTATGGTATAAAAATAGGCTGAGCCTTAACAAGTAAGTGTTGGAAGCTCACGCAAGGAACTTATTCAAAGGCCAATAAGGGCGGATCGCGACAATTGTAAATGCGCGGCCGGAACCGACTTGTACAACGCGCACTCGTAATAATTCACGACGCACCGCATTGTGCCCTAGTGATAATCTCCTCCCGCACATTTGTGAACATTTCGAGCGTAAATGGTATTAGCCATCGGTAGCTTATTGATATATCATAAAGGATTACAAGAAATAAACAGATAATAATTCTGTGGAAGCAAAATCTGTTACTGTTGTTGATTCTCGGCTATATTGACGACCTATTGACGACCTCGATGGCGCAGTGGTTTAGTATGCACCAAGCGCGGAAGGTTCCGGGTTCGATTCCCGGTCGGGTCAATATAGGAAATGAACTTTTCTAGATTGTCTCGGGTCTGAGTGTACTGGGAAACGCCCCCAGTAGTCGTCGTCTGGTTCTCATAGCACAGGGAATACCCTAGTTTGAGATCAGATGATTGGTGTGTATCGTCTGGCTCATTATTATTATTATATTGTGTATAGTCGCTATGTGTGTGCATATTTAGTCGGTAGTTCAACAGCACCCTATAGAATTCAGGTTAGAACATGACGAGACTGCCTGTTTTTTGTTTGGTATCGAGCTTATATTTTATTTAGACTGTCTCGTTGGCGTAGTCGAAGAACATCTGCTATCCAAGCCGGAGTCTCGGGTTCGATTTCTGATGGTCAATTTAGGAACCGAACTTGTCTAAATTGGCTTGTAGTCTGGGCGTTACTGGGAGCTCCACCAGGTCGTTGTGTCGTGCCTATAGTAACAAGTTTAAGCGCTCAGTTTAGGGGTCACACAATTCGTATAATTGTTCGGAGTGTTATATTATTGATGTGTGACATCTTTCCTCTCGCTTTCCTGCAAACTGTGGGAGTGATTTCGTGAAAAGGGTCGGAAGTCGGAAGTGTGTAACAGGAAGCCGGGGAAGCGCGCGCCATTTGATTTGACCAATGAGCGCGCGCGGCGGTAGAGTTGGCCGTCAGATGGTACCAAACCGTTTTCCGATAATTATTCGAATAAACATTTAAGTATTTAGCTTTTTGAAATTTTGAGGTTAATTTCTGTCGCTGCTCAATTTATAACATATGTTATGTCACGCTGTATCCCCAACGGGGTAGTCAGAGAGGACGGAGCGCCAGGAGTCGCGGTCCTTACACACCTCTTTCGCTTCCTCAAATCTCATCATTCTCCTCACACATTTGCTCAATTTATATTTTTAATTTTCATTAAAAACAACAAATTTATTAATTACACGGATAATTTCTTTGGTATTAATAATTTCTTAAATATAATAATAAGAATTTAGTTCTAAAGATTTCGTGAGTTGCAAAGATGGGTAAACCCAGAGCAGAATATATGTGAGATTACCGACAGGAAAAACGTGAGGAAAATTTAAAAACTGGGGGTAAAGCCAAAAAAAATTACGCGACAACTAACAGTGGTACTGTTGTTGACGCAGTTTTACAACGGTTTATAAATACTTTGAAATCACAAGTACATGTCTCATATTTTAGTTACCATAAGTCTATTGTCTCCGCTCTCCCCCAAATTGAACAAAATTAACTCTTTTTTTTTTTTATAAAAGATGGGGCAAACGAGCAAGCGGGTCACCTGATGGAGAGTAACCAACCGCCGCCCATGGAGACCCGCAACATCCGGAGAATCACGGGAGCGTTGCCGGCCTTTAGGGAAATGGGGAAAGGAGGGCAAGAAGGGGGAGGGGTGATGGTCCACCGGCACTCTCACTCACCGAACGAAACAACAGCAATAGATACTGTTATTTCACGTCGATATTCTATGAGAGGGTGGTATTTCACCGGGCGAGCCGGCCCTATTCGTGCAATGCAGCATGGCTCTACCACCTTTATTCTACCTACCACCTATCTTCAATAAAAAATTGCATTACTCCTAGTGTTAATTAAATAATATACAATTTTCATTAAAAATAATTATTCTTCGTTACGAAAAATCATTTCAAATAATATCTGAATCATTTTTTTCAGGATATAATGTTAATGTTGCTTATTACCTTGCTTATTAGTTATTACCAAGGTGAGATGTCAGATGTTACACATCATATGCGACTACTGTAAGACTTGCTCGTTTTTTTTATTAGTATTTTATCCTGACATTTTTAAATGAGGTCATTCCCAAATTAATTTCAGAACCCATTTTCTTTTTTTAACAACCTTTTCCGTATTCTTTATTCCTATTTTGTTACTTCAATTTTATTGCACCCGTCGAAGTCACGGGCAGACTGATGAGGATGAGCGTCGTCTTCGTAGTAAAGTAACACGTCATAGACTACCCGGTTAGTCAGGATTGTAAGATGTTCACAAGTTGTGAAACTTTAAAAACATTAAAAGATTTTAATGATCATCTCACCTTCAAATTACGTATTGTGTGACCCCAAACTAAGTAACGATAACAGTCCTATAGTTTGGGCCAGAGAATAAGACTATAGTATTCCTCGCCTGTGGTACAAAGCGACTAAAAGGACCTTCGGGATCGCGGCCGTCGGAGCGAGGGCTCCGGTCGTCTATCTGTGCAACCCCAAGGCGGACAACAACGCATGTGGTCCGCGCTGTCGTTGTAACGCGAACGTGTAAGGTAACTGCACCCTGTGAAGTGCTTTGGCACAGTGAGACTGGGGCTTGGGTAGTGCTCCGTAGAACATCCCGGAGTCCTTCGACAACGCGTCGAAGATGACCACCGCAGTTTTGATGGCAAAAGCGCCACTTAACCCAGTCTCTCCCACAGGTGATAGATCTGTGTTTGTATTTCTCCTGCGCAATCAAAAAAAAGGCTTGTACGATAAATATTGCTGTTAACTTCCATTGTATTGAAGAGCACAAACTGTGGGCTCTCACAATAAAAGATTCGTACAAATTGAACATGAACATATTATTACCCATTATCAATATCATATCATATCTATATCAATCAGTTTATAAAAGAAGAGTGAAAAGATTACCTACATCGTAATTACACCCTATCAGTATTCTTAGAATCCGAAGACGACAGCCAACACCCGTATTCTCTGTCCGCTACAAGAATGACTCGATACTATTATAACACAGGAAATGTATATCTTCTCCCTACTACCATAATACCATGTGGGGATAACGATAGTTAACACTACTCAACGAACTGAGGGAACATATAACAATATACAAACTACAAGACAATTTAGAAAAAAATAAGAACATACATACAGACATATCTTTGATTTCTTCCTAACAAAGAGAGGTCGTAACACCGCGTATCGTGGTGCTTACATACTTCTTACACCCTCCTCAAAACCATTCATTCTCTTCGCACACTTTTAGCGAAGTATAAAAGTGCTTTCGATATTTTCGTCAGCCGTTGTCTTCCTGCAACTCACTCTTCCTATTCTGTGTGTCCGAAAGATTATAAATAGAACTTTTAAACTTTAAACCTAAATGTACTCGAATCAAAATAAACATACCTACTTGATTATCCTGGGCGCATCCTGCGGTGTGGGCGTATGCGGGCTGGCCGTCAGTCGCACCGATAGATATTCAAATACCGGAAAAGTCACTAACATTAGAATTTATGGAAATGGTATAATTTTACCTTAGAGCAATGCTCAAATTGGGTGTATTCGATAATCAAAAATATTCGAGGGTCGATAACCTTATTGAAAAATTAAAGCCCTATGTAAAGAAAAAATAAAACAGAACCTCCGATTCTGGCAATGAATTCAAACAACGTATCTGTGTCTACATATTATATATTACCTATATGCATTAATATTAAAGTACTAGTACTACACAAGACAGGGAATCAAAGCAGGGAATCCTAGTGTGTAATGTGTTGTTTTTTTCCATGAAATATAAATAAATAAATAAAATAAATGCCTTCGTAATAAAAATTCTTCAATGATAATTAAACTCCTTTATGTTTACTAAGTTTTTATTTTAATTGTACCCTGTTACTGTGGAACAGAAACACCACAGTGAGTATAAATAGCTATATTACTCGTCTACCCATAAGTTTAATTGAAACGTTCTCATAAACAAAAGTAATTTCCTGCGGACGTGATCGCTCGGGTCACGTGTCCGATTTATTAGCGACAAATTGGATGTCGTTATCGCGTGCTTCAACGTTGTAACCAGTTAAACGATGGGTACATTCACCATGGTTAGTTTTTAACACAACTACGGCGTATAGGTAAGTATAATAAAATAGGTAATGTAATGAATATATTAGCTTTTTCCCGCGACAATGTCCGCATAGATTTCGAAAAAAACGCTATTATCTCTAATCTTGACGTTATTAATAATAATAATAATACTCCAGACAACTACACAGATTCTGTGACCCCAAACTAAGGAGTAAGCTTGTACTATGGGTACCACACAACGAACTCTGGGGGAGCTCCCAGTAACACCCAGACTCCAAGCCAATTTAGAAAAGTTCGTTTCCTAAATTGACCTGACCGGGGATCGAACTCGGGAGACCTAGCTTGGAAAGCAGATGCATATGTCACTGCGCCAACGGGCCCGTCAAATGTATTAATGTATTATGACATGAGTAATTTTTAAGTAGGTAGTTTCCGAACAGGAGGTCGGTTATACAGGCTTTGGTGTTTTGGTGATAGATCTCGATACCTAAGGAGACTGAGAGTTAGGTATTTAGTCACGCACAACTTCGACTATTTATCTTAAAATCCTTAACCGTGGAAAAACGATCGGAGAAAAATCCTGATAAAAAAGATCAAGAAAAACTCCATTTCGCACAAAAATTCAGTTGCGTCTCCGAAATTCTACAGAGATTTAATGATTTTTACTGAAATAGCTAGAATTAAAATATATATAATCTCTCAAACCAGTTATTTAATTGTTATTGTAGTTTTTTTTTTAAATTACAATTATGTACGAAAACAAATTTTGAGACTTCTCCGTGCTAAAATATGATCAAACCACTACAGCGAAAATCAACCTTATTGCTGCCGCTGTAGAGCGCGGAGGTGAATAACGAGGTAGCTTGCTTATTCTATTTCAGATTCAGAAATACAGAATAAGCAAGCTGTGACTACGCCGTTAGGACTACAGCGTAAAGATATATATGTATGTTGTATGTATGTAAAGAGTAGATCAAAAAGTCTTCCCTTAAGGCAACGCAATGGAAATTTTGACGGCAGGGATCTCAACTTTTCTAAGTGACTACAAAACGTATGAAAGTGATATTTAGTAACTTGATTCTTCATTTCCTTGACTTTATTTTGCCATTTGCAATACACGATTGGTTTACTTTTGTAGCACAAAAGAAAATACCAAAGAAACCAATTTCAAAATAGAGATTTAGATTTTTCAGAGTAACGTGATCGATATATGTTTCTAAATTTTCTGAATATTTTTATCTAAAGATATTCTTCAAAATGACAGTTCAAAATGAAGATTGCTGCATGCTTAATTTTTTTTTGTTCATAAATTTTGAAGTCAAATATGACGCAAGTTGACAAATTTGGAAACTAGGCGAACGCCTAATTCAAGTTTAAATTGCTGTCAAGATTGCGTAGTCTGTATGCGGTTACGATGCAGTTATGTGTAACATCACTCATTTTTCTTTCCATTGTGGGTTGCCAGTAATCTTCGTATACATTTTCATGAAGAAATTACCTTTCGATACCCACGTTTTTCTTTAATATTATATCCTATTAATAGAAATTTAAAACTTTACACACACGTTACATTTCGTCGCTCTGCAACTACACCCTTACGATAATGATATAAAATACCCTATGAGCCTATAGTAGCTAGGGTAATAGTATTTTGAACAGCGCTAATGCATATAAATTCATTAGCAGTTTCTAGTGGTTTTTTATTCAAACAAATAAGCAGCAAAAAAAAATTTTTTTAATCAAAAAATCTTTGTTAGGCTTTAGTAATAGTAGCGATACCATTGTGATATCGGTACAGTACAGTTATATATTAATTATGATACACCAGAATCTAATCGATGCAAACAGTAACATGTGTTTGCATCCCAGGAGGCCGCGTCCTATTGGTTGTGTTTGTTCGTATAATGAGAGCAAATATTTGATAATGCATCATATCATCACAGGTCGATCGGATCTTTAATTTATAGTCGATTGCAAAGTCAAAAGGTTAATGAACTCGTTTCTAAAGTTCGGTACCCAAAATGGGTATAAAGAAACCCTTAAAACCCATTCAGACTCTCGCCGAGATCTCCCGAGAACACCTGATGACCTGAGAAGCGTGAATGTGAGTAGTTTCTCGCCATCTTGTTCTCGCTCTCGCCTGTTCTTCGATCAGCGTCGGTGTTTAAGCCCGCTTCAACGAGTTTCTCGGGCGAAAAAAAAACCTCTGCCCCATTCCTATTTATTTTGGTCTCAGTGCGATCTAAAAGTGTCTAGAAAGAGTGTGTGCGTGTAACCTACGTCATCCACCATCGCCTGCACCGTCTTTCTTTAATTTTACTTTCGATTTCAATGTTTAGGAGCTTATAGTATGCTAATACAGGAGTTCTTAATCTTTAAAGGCAATGGAACACTCAATAAATCACTTTTAATCTATGGAACCCCATAGCTAACTACAATAAATAAGTAAAATAAAATCTTTTATTTCAGACCAGAAAAGTCCGTCTTTGTATAATAGGATAGGATCATAAAAGACACCTGCTGCAATTTAAATTAAGAGTAAAAATCTTTTATTACAATTATTTCAAATAAAGATCAATTAAGAGAAAACTGTTAATAGGTTTCAAATTATTGCGTATTTTATTTTGAATGGTTTTACTATAGAATAAAACTCGTTCAATGTTTGTAAATATGTATGCTTAGACCAAGTTCCGCGCAAAAAATAATGTTGCCATAGGTGACGGTAGCCAAAATATTCCAACGATTTAACGACCACGCGGAACCCTAGTGTCTTTTACATGGAACTCTTGGGTTCCACGGAACCCAAGCTTAAAGGCAATGGAACACTCAATAAATCACTTTTAATCTATGGAACCCCATAGCTTACTACAATAAATAAATAAAATAAAATCTTTTATTTCAGACCAGAAAAGTCCGTCTTTGTATAATAGGATAGGATCATAAGACACCTGCTGCAATTTAAATTAAGAGTAAAAATCTTTTATTACAATTATTTCAAATAAAGATCCGCGATATATGCCATTAGACGCATTAGGCAATTGACGGATGCGGATACGGCTAGGCTGGTGTACTTCGCATATTTTCATAGCCTAATGTCCTATGGCCTTTTGCTGTGGGGATCAGCGGCGCATATTAACTCGATTTTTATTTTACAAAAAAGAGCGATACGTGCTATTTACAGTATGAATGCACGAGAATCACTAAGAGATCGTTTTAAAGACATTGATGTACTGACCTTGCCGTCCTTATACATCTTTGAAATTATTATGTATACGAGGAAAAATATAGATCGATTTACTAAAAAAGGCGATATTGGTGGTATGGAAACCCGAGGTCGTGATAAATTGGTTGTTCCAAAATTTAAATTACATAAGTCAAATGTTTCATTTTTGGGTAACTGCGTTCGTTTTTATAATAAAGTTCCTCAAGAAGTCACTCAATTAACAGAAAATATATTTGGATTAGTTATAAAACGTACATTAATTAGACAATCATACTATAAAATAAACGATTTCGTTGAAGATAAAACAATAGTCTGGAAATGATTTTCTCTGCACATGCATTTACTGGCTCTCTGAATATTGTATTTTAATAAACCTTTTGTAAAATGACGTTGAAAAAATTATACCTGACTGAGTTTCTTGTCGGTTCTTCTCAGTGTCCAGGTTTTCTTTTCTCTTCTCTTTGAACCGAACTAAAGTAGATTTGACGTTCAAAAATACCTTGTGATTGGGTTTACTTGAATAAATTGATTTGACTTGACTTCGAAGATCAATTAAGAGAAAACTGTTAATAGGTTTCAAATTATTGCGTATTTTATTTTGAATGGTTTTACTATAGAATAAAACTCGTTCAATGTTTGTAAATATGTATGCTTAGACCAAGTTCCGCGCAAAAAATAATGTTGCCATAGGTGACGGTAGCCAAAATATTCCAACGATTTAACGACCACGCGGAACCCTAGTGTCTTTTACATGGAACTCTTGGGTTCCACGGAACCCACTTTAGGAATGACTGTACTAATACATGCATACCAAAGCCGCGGCAGTGACATTGTCAAGCATACCGGCTAGGAACGAGAACACAAGTGAGAACACTTTAAGATTAATATGGATTTGTACCTGTGTTCGCTAAATGTCTCACTGAGACTGGATGGTCCATTAGGAATACTCGTAGTTGCGTCTGGTTGCGTCATATCGGTCTAGGCTTGCAAGACAACTGGCCGCCATCGAAAAGGTGGCCAAAACGTCAAAAAATTTGAAGAGGCCATACGTTAAGGCCCTCAACCAAGCCGTCGCCTCTATCAAGGCAACAACAGAGGCCCTGAGCTCCAGATCCTCAACCGAGGAGACTCGCCGGTTGCAGGAGGAGAACAGACGCCTGCGGACCGAATTGGCAGACCTTCGTTCCCAGCTAGCGGAGCTGAAGGAGGAGATGGTCAAGTATATAGACCGCTCCGCGGCAGCGAGGGAACCCGTGGCGCCCACACAGGAGGAGGTGACGCGAGCGATTGTTGCGCAGGTGGGCGCCATGATGAACGCCCGCTTTGAGGCCCTTGAGGATCGACTGCTGCCGGAGAAACGGTTCCGTCCGGTATCTCTGGCAGACAATAGGGTGGGTGTGGAGCCGGAACTCGTCGCTCCGCTGCCGGCACAGTGTTCGTCCGGGAGTGGCAAAAAGGCTGCTCCCAAGTCCAGCGTGTCCAGCGTTGTTGGGAAGGGAAAGGGGGGAAAGAAGAAGGAAAGTGCTCCGGCGTCGTCTGGGGCGGGGGTACCCCCAAGGCCCCGTCCGCTGCCTCCGGCACCCGCCTCCATGGAGGAGGCATTCAGCGTTGTCGCCCGTAAGGGCAAGAAGAAAGCTCCGGGGGGGACTTCACAGCCCCCTCCCAAAGAGGCCAAGGGCCAAAAGCCCAAGGCTAAACGCAGGAGGAAGAAGCCAAAGGACTTCGGCTGTGGTCCTCACGATCTCGCCTGAGGCGGAGCGTAAGGGTGCGACGTATGCCTCCATCCTTACGGAGGCGAAGAACAAAGTGGACCTCTCTCTGTTAGGCATAACGGAGATGAGGTACAGGAAGGCGGCGACCGGAGCCAGCATACTTGAATTGCCGGGCGCCGACAACAGGGCGAAGGCGGACTCACTCGCGTCTAAGTTGCGGGAGAGCCTTAACCCGGAGGTCGTCCGAGTCTCCAGGCCCACGAAGTGCGCAGAATTGCGCGTATCGGGTCTGGATGACTCGGCGACGGTTGCGGATGTCGCCGCAGCCGTCGCGAAAACTGGAGGTGTTGCCGTTGAGGATTTAAAGGTGGGAGAGATCCGCCGCGCTCCTTCGGGACTCGGAGCAGCCTGGGTCCGCTGCCCTGTGGAGGCAGCGAAGAAGGTGGCGGGTGCCCGGCTGTTAGTCGGATGGGTCTCGGCCGGGGTGCAACTCCTTGAACCGAGGCCCTTAAGGTGCTATAGGTGCCTTAAGATTGGGCTTGTGCGGGTCTCCTGCACGTCAGAGGTGGACCGCAGCGGACAGTGCTACCGCTGCGGCCAAGAGGGTCACAAGGCCGGCGGCTGCAATGCTGCGCCCAACTGCACGTTGTGCGCCGCGAGCGGTCTGCCGGCCGGTCATCTGACGGGGGGGAAGGCCTGTGCGGGAGCCAAGCCCAAAAAGGGCGAAAGGGTGGCTTTTGCCGCCGCCCGTGTGGTTCCTGCCAGGCCGGGAGTAGAGGGGATGGCCACGGAATAGTGGCCTCCCCACGTGACCAACGCCTCTGGCGTGCGTTTCCTCCGCCGCCGACAGTAGCGGCGGAGAGCCCACTGAGGCTTGGGGTGGCATTCGGGGGAGTGCCACCCCTCAGATAGCCTCGAGATGGCGCGCGCGGTGTTTCCGCGCGCCTCTCAAGCACTGAGGGTGGGAGTTCTGCCCTCCCACCCAAAACGAGACGAGGCTGGCGGTTTAGCGCCGGCCGTTGCCCGCCGGGGTCGCGGAAGATTACGCCACTGTACCCGTGGCCCCGGTATTAAGGCTGTCGAGGAACACCGTCAGGTTTTAGTGGGTAGCCCGGCATTGCACTTCACAGCCGGGAGTCCCACATATCCCCCTACCATCCCCCATGGCAGGACGGAATGCATAAAGCATTTCCTGACAAAAAAAAAAAAAGGCTTGCAAGACAACCCCGTAATATTGTTTCTTGCCTCCAGTAATTACACATTAAAGGCTCCGAATATTTTCAGTTTAACCTTAATTACGAATAATGTCACATTTTTTATTACAATTTTGTTCTTATACAAATAAGTAATGTTCACATACAAAAAAGTATTTCGCTCAATACAAATTGAGTGAAATACTTTATTGAAATATATCAGTAGGTACTTACATATCTAAACGTTATTATTTTATTATTTCAAATACCTAATAGACTCCCTCAAAGTTACTGCTTAGAAAGCTGTCATTCCTTAAGGTGCCCAGCAGACTGGTAGCATTACCTCTTTGAGTATAGACAAACTGATTCGTTGGCGGAAGAAACCTCGACCAGTCGCTTCCTTACAAATATCAGAAATCAGTCCGGGGCCCCAAAGTTATTCTTCATATCCCTGGCTTGGTAATTTGTTAAAATGAATATTACATTTTTAAAATAATTATCTTTCCACTTTACTTTTACGAGAATTGTAAATAAATATATTGCAAGTTACTTTTCTAGCACTATCTATTCCCTCGTCTTCATACTTTCGTGGGTATAATACTAAAGGGTATATTGTACTCGAATATTTTTTAATTTAAACATGCAACTTATATGAAATTGCTGGGGAACCTGTCGCGTCTGACACGCCCATGGCCGCTTTTTCTTTTAAATAGCTAAAAATGATCATTATCTTAGTACAATACTGATAATTTTGCTAAACCTTTTCAATGTCATAATTTCTGACTACCCCGTTAAAGATACAGCGTGAAGATATGTTTGTATGTATGTATAATTTCTTTTCTGAGCGATACTTTTGCAGATTAAGAGTTTTGGAGAGGAGCAGCACTTTTTCAAAGGTTTTTCAAGAGAATATTAATGAAAGCGACGACTCATTGGCGGCGAGTGTAACGAGTAATTTTCTAAATTAGCTTGGAGTCTGGGTGTCACTAGGAGCTCCCCCAATAGCCTAGTACTTAGTTTAAGGTCACACAATTTGTGTAATTCTTTGCAGTATTATTATTGTTATACATTTTTGAATGAGTGACGTAAGAATGAAGAAAATAATGTCTAAGAATGATGACTCTGACAAACGAAGAGACAAACACCGCGACCATTGCAGTGTTTCTATTTTTGGATTTAGAACAGTTCCTACATAATTCGAACTTATGTTTCAAAATTAATTCGATAATATATGGATTTCTTTCTAATTTCTTTTTATCTAATAAATTGTTTTTATTTATAGACACGGTATCGAAGCACAGTGAACAAGATCATGGATTATGGTAACACTGTGTCAACAAACAAGATGATGTCGAGGGCGAGGGGTGGCTATCGGCAAATATTTGACAACGGTAATCGTTCAGGGAGCACGGGATTCGAACCCGAGACGCCCTCCACGAACGTGTACAGTAATAAAGATATTTGTTTCAATCAGACGAAATTAATGTCATTGGTTTTCAATGTTGCGAAGGAGACATGGTAGTCGGAACCCATGCGGTTTTATCATGTATCGTCTCACAGGAGATATATTCATACATCTTTAGACTACTGATCTGTTTGACACAGAGATGTAAACAATAACCCAAAACAGAAGTGTAAACCTGTGCTAAGGGGTTATGACTCCCCAAAATCGTTTATCGAATTCATAATCGACAAACCTATATTTAATTTCTCATAATATTTTTGTGTAATAAATTTTCATTTGTTGAACTTTTTCATGTTACCGCATTACACGCAAACATTTTTTTAATTTAATTTTCTTCATTGTATATCGAATTTTTTTCATTTTTGTCCATAATGTAAACAAACAAGGAACTAACCAAAATTTCGCTAAAGTTTCCCTGCTCGCTAGTCCACCGTACTACACGTAGCTCTCTACTAATAACACTCGAAATCATGAAATTCAAGTTATTTCTCAAGCGTTTTGTTCTTAATTTGTAATGTTACATAAAGGTTGCCTATGTTCCTAGATCAAATTAGTATCATAAATCGGTTCACTCTAATATGTGAGTGATACGAGTCATTTGAAATGTACGATAGGATAGTAATAACAGAAGAACATTATTGTTTGCGATGTGCATACATACATATCTTCTGTATCCCTAACGGGATAGTCAGAGAGGACGGAGCTTCAAACGTCGCGGTTCTAACACACTTCTTTCGCTTCCTCAAATCGGATCATTCTCCTCACACATTTTTGCCTAGGTATGCGAGTGCTTTTGACATTTCCGTCGGCTAACACTTTAGCTATTTGATCTTCATAAGTTACCTTGCTCCTTCCTTGGCTTCTTTTACCACTCACTTTCGCTCTGTAGATTTTCTTCGCCAGTATTTCATCACTCATTCTTTCTATTTAGATGGTTCGGGCATATTCCTTTCTTTCCATTGCAATGTGCAAATAATAATAATCTCCTATTCTTAGCCATTAATTGTTTTTTTTAAATATAATTTTTACTATTATCATGACATTTATTATTCATTCTATCAATCAACATTTATTCTATCAATTCTTGGTGGTTTTTATTGAAATACAAACACCACACACACAAAAATTCAAAAAATGTTTTTTATACTAATAACTAATAATATGAGAACTGAATGAATCATTTGCGAACTAGCCCATCTCTAGTTATGTTATAATTGTCACAGTCGTCACGTTTGTTTACATTATGGACAGAAACGAAAAAAATAGGATATTCATATGCTTACTTTAAAGACAGTTCAACTGTTCAGTTCTAGACCCAAGATAATAAATTGTTACTTATTGTCTCTGGTCTAGAAGTCTCGAAATAGTGAAATCCTGGCTACGGCTTTCGGATAATGCATTCATCGATCACGCTATTTTTAAAATGGCCGACGCGTGACGATATCATAGGTAGGTGCTATGAGCTCATTGGTAGATACTTCTACTCACTTTAACTACTACACTTTCGCCACCTTTTATAAAATGGTAATTTTCCTATCTACAGAATACAATAATTACAAGTGATGAATTCCTATAATGTACCTAACTATCTTCCGCCCAAAATCTTACAATTATTTCACCGTGTTTCGTCTCTTAACATAACAACCTCAGGATACTCCAGAGATCAGGCTCGGTCAGCTAGCTAGCACTGAATAGGATTCGAATCCTGGGAATGCTTCGTTAAGAGGCGAAACACGTGTTGATTAACGAGTTTGAGATTTGGCTTTAAAATTATATGAATGCATCACCATGATATGGATAACCGCAAATTAACTCCTGAATATATCATAATTACAATAAATTTTCGACAACGCAATCTCACACATTCCTACATTTTCTACTAACAATAACAATAAATATCTATCTGTCGAATTCATAGTAATACAGTTCATTTCAATTAAATTTTCTATAAAAGTAATCGCATCCGCAATCAGTATGCAATATAGATACCTTGGATACCGAGACGGTGTTAACTCCGGGACACTGTTGAATAGGGTAATTTAGTGTTTCATTTAGTTAAACAAGATGTTACAAACTACTACCCACATATATAATTATACATAGTAGGTATCCTTACAGTAGCGACTGCGCGACAAGTATGCATTTTGCAGTTGCAACAATTTCGGTTGCAAAGTACAACGGTCACTCAGTCGCCCGAAACACCCGTCAACGGATATACCTAGTCTTGCCGTAAATATTGATACAAGTAATACATCGTTTTTTTTCTATTTACATAAAACGTTTATTACTGGTGTTTGTGTTAGTTTATTCATTAATACAATAGCGTTTTAAAAATATGAGGCTCATTCAAAATGATCTTCATTAGCCTTAATTTTCTTTAAACTTTGTGGCCAGTTATCGATTGAAACGCACACTTTCTCCATGGGAAAATTCGCCACTACCAATTTTATGAAACATTTTAGCGACGCCAAATTATCATGGCTTTTAGAGATGCCATACTCTATAAAAACACCATAAATCTTCGAGACTAGATGACGGTTAGTTTCGGCTCTGATGAAGTACTGATGAAGACGTTCCTTTCCAGCCACGCTTGTGTGGATCGACTTTTATGACCTGGTGCTGTCTTGCTGAAAGGACCATTCTTAGGTATGGAATATGGTGATGTTAAGAGGCTTAACTACCTTCTCGAGAATCATATCTTAATACACCTGGGCTAATATTTTGATACCACTTTCCTAAAAATATGACGCAGTCTCTCCTTGGTAGCTCACACCCACCAAACCATCACTGAAGCTGGATAATGCCCACATTGTACTCTATTGACTAATTGAGAAGCTTCTCTAGAGCTTTGAGCTTAAACTCGGTCATTCAGCTTATTGAAATGCTGCTTAATAGTAAAAAATTTCTCGTAAGTAAGTAAATTTTTTCTGTGATCACCCTTTGCGAAGAAGTTGTATTGATTTTACCACCTCATTCATTTTTAAATTATCGGTTAAGTTATGACCAATGCGCCTCGTATAAGCTACAAGTCCTAAGTCATCTTTTAAAATACGCAACATGGTTCTGGGTGCAATATTCATTTCCCTAGATAAAATATTTTGCTTTGGGACAGGATTTTATTGGATTCTTTCCTTCAACGCTTTGATCGTCTTTTTAGTACGAATACTACGTGGACGGTCATCTTTTTCTGTAACAAACAGAGGTCGTTACGTTATACCTGTCAATAGCTCGGTACACAAATATTCGACTAATACCAAGCGGGTGGAGAGTTTCGAAAATTGTAACTGGCTCCATACCTACTTTGTGTAATGCTATCACAACAATTCGGTTCTCTTTATCACCACACTCCATTTTAATATCACAAAAATATTTAATAAAGATGCGCGCGAAAACGAATATTCATATGAGAATGACAGGTTCCAAATTCAAATGTAATATTGCTGGTTTTATTTTATTGTAACAGTATTCATGGCCAGACTGTGTTCATAACAAAACATTTAATGGACATTTGTATTAGTACAATACATAAAGTAATTCGTCGCTAAAGACTTTTATTTCAATTAGTGTAAAGTGACATTAAAGAGGACTGAACGCTCGACATCTTTATTTTTTTTTACACATATAAGTACTTTCGCTGAGATATGCTAGTGCTTTTGACATTTCTGTTATCAAACACACTTACTATTTGATTTTCATAAGTCAGCCTTGGTTTTCTTTGGTTTATGCAATCGCTCATGTAGATTTTCTCGTCATCACCCATGTTTTCACATGTGTCCCTACTATCTAAGCTTTCTTTTTTAATTTTACTTGTTACTAAAGGTACGGAGATATATAAAATAGTTTTAGGCATATTTATACGTATTATTTACGATAAAGACATTTTTCAAACAATTTTCTTTCATAAATACGTAGTCTTATTTTATAATACCCTTTTTTTTATCTTTTTAGCTAATTGGATTGAAACGGCCCATAAATACCGAGTTCAGGGCGTTATGGACTCGTATCTTTGTTATGAATTTGTTTAAAAATTTGAGCCACAGATTTACTTTTTTGAGAATCAGAGAGATCAGAGAATTTCGAATTTCGTCGATTTTTTAAATGCGGTTTCATACTTGCAGCAAAACATTTAGCAGATTGGATGTTGAAATGTTTCATGTATAACATACGTATACCTCATATTACACATATACATTATACTTATAGGCTGTACCTACCCACTGAAATTGTTTCAGAATAAATATACTACCTAAACACGCCAGTAGCGAAAGGGCGGTTAAAGATAAATTATTCACTAACCAAGCAACACTGAGTATTTATACCTTTCTCGTTCTAACTCACACACGAAAGATAACTCCATTTCACGTGTATATTTCTGGATCGAGGTATTGCGCTTTCGACCGCCACATACAGTCGTCTTGTTTCAACGTACACGACGGTATGGTGAGGTCTCTCTCGCTCTCATTAGGTTAGTCTCGGAGATGTGTTTGCTTTACGCTTGCCAGTCGTGTTGTGTCGATACGTAGACTAGCTTACGGATTCAGAGTGAAAATAAAAGTATTTATTTACCTTTTGTGTAAAATAGTTGATAAAACCATACAAATACAAAAATCAACTGATATGAACAACGTAGTCAAATCAAGATTTAGTTTATAACAATTTTGGGATATTGTAAGTGTGTTAGACAAGACGAATCAGCAGTTTTGTGTGGAAGGGTGAAGTATGCGAGCGTCGACGGCAGTTACTGCGCACTGTCCAATCGGTACGAACGGGACCAATATTGGGGTTCAATTGGACGGAACTATCAAAATTTACTCCTTTATTTCTGCCAGTGACTTCCAGTACAACTCACACGAACATAGGTATATCCTAAAACAATTTAATAGTAATTCTTTTAGTAATCCTTTTAGTGGCATCTTAAAATTTAATGCCATTTGAGATGCATATTTTTTGTTTGATTTTGGGATAATCCTTCTTACCTCTAACCAGGAGTTATTAGACGTACTCAACCGAGGATTTGCCAATGAATCTGCTATTACTAAATAATTTTTTGGCGGGAACGGGAGAACTCAGGTTGTCATTTTATTTAGATTTTCTATTTTTTACATTTATGGGAGTTTTTAAGTACAAAAGTGATAATATATTGTGTTTAAAAGTTCTGTGTAAGTGAAAAGAATGGAGTAGGTCTACAATAAGCATGTGTAGCTGAAGTTGTCCTATAAAACTTTAGTAAAGTCTACTATCACTTTACTGGAGGAGTTTTACGATAACGATTCTACTTGTTAAAAATACAATACGTGACATTGGGTAATGCGGTGCGCTAATCCATGCCATGAAGAAAGAGAGAACAAAAAAAAATTTTTAAATGGAAATTTGTTTTTCAAATTTTTTTTTATTTGATTTAAGTGGCTATGGTGTACGGTCACACCAGCCTGTAGCACTGCGACCAACATTGATGTATTGTGATCGCTGCTATGTTTGTCTTTCCAATTCCACCAACTAGAACTTTGAGAAAGAAAGATTTATTATAGTACCTACCTAAATTTTATCCATCATTAATTAAATTATGGAATGAATGTCCATTACCAGTGCAGGATAGGATCGGAAGATAAAAAAATTACTCTGACTCCAAGCCGCTTATAGATATTGACTACTTTTTGATATACCTATCCCTTATAAGTATTTTTGACGATTGGTAGGACATTGTTCGGGACCTGTGCGGCACACTGCCACCATCTTGGTTACTAGTGCTTGCACTGTTGTGTTTCGGTGTAGAGCACATCTTTAAGAACTTGACGACCTCCGTGGCGCAACGGCTAAGCGCGTCGGAAAGTAAACGCCCCGAGTCTGGGTGTTTATGTATAATATGTATTTATTTACAAAAGAAAAAGTATATAAGTAGTATATCAGTTGTCTTGTACCCATAACACAAGCGCTGTACTGCTTACTTTGGGACTAGATGGCGCTGTGTGAAATGCCTAAGTATATTATTATTATAATCTTAGTCCTTAGCAAGGCTGCCAACACATTTGTAATTAGTCCACTTAACGGGTGCATTATTTGATCGTTTGTCCCCTTCGTAATATAAGAAAAACTCCCTCAAGTTTTATTTTAATCCTGTTATACTGAGATCAAAGTTCTAGTCAAGTGGTTATCGCACTACAGACACCAATCGAGATACTTGCTTCGATAAATATGTTCCACTCGTTTGTCCGTTTGTGCTCAGCTGTGAGTCAAAGCGAGCCGCCCGGCGCGCCGCCCACTCGGCAGCACTAACGATCGACGGTCTCTCCACACCCCAATGTTTGATAGACTATAGACACTACATGTTTCTAAGTATTTTATAGTGAATGTTCAGAAAATAATTACAAAAAATTCATTTGAGATGTAATAACTGCCATTCGACCTCGGTGGCGCAGTGGTTTAGACGTAACATCCCCAAACGCTGAACTCTCTAGGTTCGATTACCAGTCGGGACAATTCAGGAAATGAGCTTTTCTAGATTGGCTCAGGTCTGGGTGTACTGGGAGACGCCCCCAGTAGTCGCCGCCTGGTTTTCATAGCACAAGGATGCCCTAGTTTGAGATCAGATGATTATAGTGTGTACATTGTCGGAGGCCTTTAATATGGTATAGAAAGTATAGGTAATATTTACCTATATCCAAAAGTGTCCATGGGCGACGATGATCACTTTCCATCAGGTGACTCGCCTGCTCGTTTGCCCCCTCCGCCATAAAAAAAGGCCTCCGACTATATAGCAATAAATTCAATTAAATAGCAGTTAAGTATATATTTCCCTTCATACTGTTTAATTTTATTTATTTATTAATACAACTAAAGGTATTATTTTTAGATATTGTAACAGTTTATTCGGTGGGTAACATAATTGTAATATCTTGATTTTTGATGTGTAACATCTTTCCTATCGCTTTCCTGTAAACTGTGTGAGTGATTTCGTGAAAAGGGACGGAAGTGTGTAACAGGAAGCCGGGGAAGCGCGCGCTATTTGATTTGACCAATGAGCGCGCGCGGTGGTAGAGTTGGTCGTCAGATGAAATATCAGATGTTACTCATCATATGCGACTACTGTAAGGCTCGCTCGTTTTTTTTTTGTTGACTCTTGAGATTATATGGAGCTTTTACTTCGTTCGTTACGTCCTCAGTGCGTTTTCGAGGGACTCCGAAATCTCCTACGGAACGCACCGAAGCAGTGACGTGTATGAACATTTTCAACAGGTATTATAGACAAAAAAAAACACGCGAAACAAAGGATATCCCTGTTTTAAGTAAATTTTTTTGTCTACCATATTGAAATTGTCTGTAGACTTTCACATTGTATCGGTCAATATTTTTAATTGAGAATTTAAACGCAGTTCTACATGATTTTTAAAAGCTGTTAAGTGTTTTTGGAATTGGTCATTTTCTTTGCAACTTTATTGAAATTATTTACATATATAAACATTTTTACTATTTATATACATACATATCTTTACGCTTTATTAGTAGTCAGAGAGGACGGAGCGCCAAGCGTCGCGGTCCATACATACTTCTTTCGCCGCCTCAAATCTCATCAACCTCCTCACACATTTCGCCTAGATATGCGGGTGCTTTTGACATTTCCGTCAGTTAACACTGGTTGATTAATCTTCATAAGTTAGCCTTGTTCTTCCTCAACTTCTGCTACCAATTTTTACTTTTTGAAAATAACAAATAAATAAAAAAAAGGACTATTGGTAGATACATAACCCATAAGCCACTTATCAATTCGCCCACACACACCCGCCACTTACTAATAATAAATCGTAAAACAACAGCTTGAAATTCTCGGGAATTTATTTTATAAATTGGAATTTAAAGAAGAATTTGAGCGCTCGAAATAATAAAAATATCGCAAAACATTAATGTACCAGCGATCGGACTAGGTCAGCTAACCAGCACAGAATCCTGCTGAATGCTGGTTAGCTGACGGAGTCCGATCTCTGGTATATACTGAGGATGCTTCGTTGAGAGGCGAAACACATGTCGATTGGTGGTTTTTGGAGTTTGAGCGCAAAATAGCTAAAGATTTTAGGAATTTATCACATAAAATGGATTTCCGCAAAGTAACACCTGCTGTGAGTCTATACAATAGCAAAACATTAACTTACGATGAAATTTCAGAATAAGTAAGTAGATAATAAATACAACTCTGCAAACAACCTATTAATCTAGGCATTCGCGCCTAGAGGTTTTGCTACTATTAAAATTTTGCCTATCTTACGTGTTAATATAGTAAGTATTAAAAGTAGCGTATTGACAGAAATACTCTTTCAATTCAATACATCCTAATTAATAACAAAAAATACATACATACGTTAATATTTACAAACTTAAAACTACACATTATCTTAAATAAAAGACTTCCTCAAAGTTGCCGCTTAGAAACCTGTCATTGCTCAAGGTACCTAGCAGACTGGCAGCATTGCCTCTTTGAATAGCCAAACTGATTCGTTGGCGGAAGAAGCTGCCCGGCCTATTTAGTTATCAGTTAACTATACTTGTTCGTGTAGAAAGGCAAATGTTTACACACAAGCGGTTCGTAGATAAGACATATTTCCCTAAAAGGAGATACATACGCCCATAAGCGCGCGACACTTCGTACCTATACGTTGTTTATATTTGCATAACGCATCACAAGAGATATTCACCTGCGCAAATTTATGCGAAACATCGGCGGAGTGCGCTTGAACAAACTTGCGTTTATTATAACTAACCCTCGTTTATCATAATCAAAAGAATGTTGAACGAGCGACCGTCGCCGGCGTAGCGCGGGCCGCATTTACATCAGAAAGGCGCACTCGACGCGACAGATCAAATACGAATTCACTTCGCAACAGAATGCGGGTAGGTCATAATTATTTGAAGTGCAATGTTGAATAAAGAAAAGTGTTCTCTTAACAATTTTTCTTTGATAATAAGAGGAAAGTAATTATAGAAAATCCTCTTCAACTATTTGCCATTACACTGGATCCTGTTACTTAAGAGGCAAATATTTCTATATTTGCCGCTTAAGTATAAAATGTAATTTTGACCTCCATTTCTATGGAGATCAAGATTACATTTTATCTTATTTCCTTATATCAGTTGTCGAAGTTGAAGGACAAGAGTCCGCCTATACTAGCCAGCACAACCAAATTCGTTCGTTACCCCCGCGTCCTATGGCGATAACGATAAACTTGATTTTAGCAGTTACGGTTTGACTTATTTTAGCGTGGAGACATCTCAACATTTGTTTTTGCACATAATAGAAATTTCCAAGAAAACCACATACCAAGTAAAAAACTGGTTTTAGAGATTTGAGATGTTATAATTACCTATACATTTTAGTAAAAATCATTTTAAAATTCTGTAGAATTTAGGAAATACAACTGAATCTTTGTGCAAGACAGAGTTTTTCTGGAATTTTTATCGAGATTATTTTATCCAATCATGTTTCCACGTTTAAGGATTTCAAGATAAAGAGTTGAAGTTGTATGTATCCAAATATCTAACTCAGTTTTCTTAGATATCAAGATCCAGCCATGCAATTCTGTAAAAACTCGAATCACCCAAAGCGAGACTCGCTCGACAATTCACCCCACTTCGCATTCGAACTCACTTGACCTTCAAATGGAATTCTCTAAACTAAACATTCTAGGAGCGAAGTGAAGTGATCTTAGATGCGAGTTGGTCGGGGATTGCTTTAAGAGTAAACACCTCAGTCGATATTTCGTCTTAGAGTATTTTACCTTCTTCTGAGATAATTACGTTAAATAAAACTCGTTTATTTAGATTTGATTGTTATATTTAGCGAAACTTCATAAAATTCATTTACGATAGTACAACTCGCCGCCGCCACTCATCGAGGCGGCGCTAGTATTTCTGTCGACTTTGGAGAATACCAAATCATAGTTGACAATCTCACCGCGGATTCAGAAGTGAATTTGAATAATTTGCGTTAAAGAATCGCACTACAGGTCACCAAAGTCTGCATAAGTGGACTCTTAAGTACTTATTATCCGTATACATATATATAGTGCATTTATAGTGTACATAATTTTCCTAACGACTTATTTGGAAAACACAGGTGTACAAGTGTACAGGTTAGAAACGCTGAATATTTTTAAGTGACGATTCCATTGAGACCTTAAAACAAACAACATTGAACATACAGTGCAACTTACTATCCAGATAGCACATAAGGTGGCTGCAGGCTTTATTTTTCTTTGATTGTAAATCGCTAAGTCAAATATGACGAGGTAAGTTTTTAAATTTGATCAAAAACTGATATTTCAAATGACAACAAAGTTATGACAATATCGCAGCAATCTTATAATTTTTATAGGTATTAATTTCGTTAATTTGGGACATGCGGGTTATTCACAAACGTCAGAAACTCAACTTTCCGTATCCGACAGAAACTTTTCGATGATTTTGTCTATACGCAATTCACAAATCTGAAATCGTATTATATTTATATTATATTATATCATATTATATATAGTCGTATTAACAAATCCAAGCTGTCGGATTGAATTTATGCTTTTCGACGATCGGCCTTTTCGCCACGGAAAGTTTCCGACGTTTGTGAATAACCCCCCTGCTCTGCACTTTACCATACAATTTGTAATTTGTAATTTTGTATAACAAATATTACGTAGTGTATGTAAATAAAGTTAGTTTTATAATTGGCAACTTTTGTAAAAAATTTAATGTAAGTTTCCCGTCTCTGCCCCTCTTGCAATAAAGCCGTCATAGTGAAAGCATCGCCGCCTATTTTATTTCCACGTGATTCCAATACAATTCTTTAAGACTGAATAACTTCACCTCAAATTACTCTTGTTATGTCAACATTGTATCTGTCGCGTGATAACTAGGAAGTATAATTTAAACTTGTCCCAAGTGTATACACTTTGCGTATACAAGTGTATACACGGCAAACTTTGAGCACACTTAGTTCAATATAAACTTTTAAACTCGTTGCATTATAAAATATGTAAAAGGAGAAATTAACATTTCGGCCGCGTTGTATCGGCCGTGGTCTAAAGCAAACTGTCGCAGCAAATTTCACTCCGAGTCCGAGGTAAAAGTTTTGACATCTACCCCCGATATTTGTAGTTTTCAGGATACCTAAACACACCACTCACAGTGCATATACGTTTAACCGAATGGAGAAAACGAGGTTTTGTTCCTTGAATCACAGGATTCCACATCGATAAATTGTATCCGTTTCCCCGATTAATATTTTAATGACCCTTGATTTAGTTCAAAGCTAAGTTCAAGTTGAAATTGCTATTTAGGTACCTAATAAAACAATACATATTACATCTCGTTTTATTTAAAACGCGATTTATTACGACGCGACGAAATAAAAATTTATGAGTAAGGGAATAAAAGGGAGAAGTAAGTACATTCTACACTATACAGAGTAATTTAACTTTACACAATTGAAAAAATATGATCTATTGTAGGTCCCGAGCCTCTAGTCCAAATTCGCAGTGATCCCGAACCAGAATTCTGACCAAAAATTCCGATGAGCAGATATGACCAAGCTGCATCGAATTGTAGTAAAAATCTATATAATTAATGTGCAACTTTGAGGAAGTTTATTATTTAAGATAATGTGTAGTTTTAAGTTTGTAAATATTAACATATGTATGTACCTTTTATTAATAAAGTTACATTAATGTGCTTATTATATACACCAGCAGAGCAAGCTTCAACGAAGTCTGGTGTAAGTGGTATGTTAGGTGGAATATCTCTATATAGAACCTTTATTAAAGGTCGAGAATTCCAACTCTTACGTAATTCTAATTTAACCATATTTCTATGATCGCAAGGAAAAGATTTAGGGCACGATGAGCAACCAGCTAAGAGTTGCCTTTTGCGCAAGCATCTGCCATTTCCTTTATGCCGATGCCGATGTATTTGTTTCTACTCCTACTTACCAATCTTTCTTTGCTCTTGGCGTTTTTAGTTATACACCTACTTATTTACTTTTTGTATTGTAGTTTTTGTTAGTTTGTTTTTTGTTGTTTTTGTTAGTAATTTTTTTTAATAATTGTAACCTCGAATAGAAAATGGTGCGAAGTTATGCGAAGGTTGCCTTTCATATCGCCATAGTTGCGTTAGCTAATATAAACTTTTAACTTGAACCCATACAATAAATAATTTTTTTTTAGAAATAGTATATTTAGTGACTAGGGAGTAAAGTATGACATTACAACCTGCGTGATATTGTCAAGGCAAGAACGCGGGTTGCGATGTTATATTTATGTCATATACTTTCCTCTCGTGGTGCGTATACAATTTTTAATATTCGAGGGACCCGATCGAAAGTTCGATTGAAATTTAATTAATATAATTTTATTTAAGAACTAAGTTAGTTGTAGTTAGCGCGCATTCGTTACTTTTTTATTTATTTTTTATAATTTAAATTTCCTTGAGGATTTTTTGGCGGGAACGGGAGAAGTGAGGTTGTCATTTTATTTAGATTTTCTATTATTTACATTTTTGGGAGTTTTAAAGTACAAAAGTGATAGTATATTGTGTGTTATAGTTCTGTGTAAGTGAAAATAATGGAGTAGATTTAAATAAACATGTGTAGCTGAAGTTCTCACGCTCTTCCAAGAAATCCTTTATAACTTCAGTAAAATCTACTATCACTTTACTGAAGGAGTTCTACGATAACGAATTAACGATTCTACTTCTTATTTTAATACAATACGTGACATTGGCAAATGCACTTGGCATGGCATGGCGCATAGATGTGCGCCATGCCACGAAGTAAGAAAAAAAAAATTTTCTTGACTACGTAACTAGGCAACAAGTTATTTATTTATTTTATAATCTTAAAAAATTCAATGTATTTTTAAGAATTAATTAAGCGAATTAATAAAATGAGTTCTGAAGAATCTGACAGTGAATTAGGAGAAGAAATTGTTAGAAATTTAGAAAGTACAGCGAAAAAAATTACAAATAAGTAGTTTATTACCCGAAAAGATGAAAGATCGCTACAATTCATGTTACGAGGAGTTTTTATTATCGACGCTTATGGAGAGAAAGAACGAGAATTAATTATTTAATACGTTAGTGACATATGACGTAAATTTAGGCATGCGCAAAAAATTTAAAGCATGCGCACAAGTTATTCACTCATTTAATCGGGAGGTAATGCGGCCCTTTCATCCCTGACAATAGGACCGAAATACGAACTTTCGATCAATGTATGATTAAAAAAAAATAAAACGCCTTTAAAGAAAAACACTGAAAAGTACAAAATAACTTTACTAATCAAAGCTCAAGTTTAACAAAAATAAATATAAGTACGATACACATACCTACCAATATAATAAAATTTGTCAGTTACTGAAGTCGGTGCGAAGTTTACAAACTAATAAATTTTCTGTTGTTGCACATTGATTTGGCACCGACTTCAATAACTGTCAAATTTAATTGTATAGGTAGGTATGTGTATCGTATTTATATAGTTATTTTAATTGTACTTGAGTTTCGATTAGTAAAGGATAGTTATTTTGTACTTTTCAGTGTTTTGTTTGAAGGTGGTTTAATTTTTTTTCTTCAATTTTTTTTATTTCTCTTTTGAGTGACGTTGGCCTAAATAAATATCTAGGGCAGGTCTACAATTAACTTCTTTCTAATTCTGGTGCGCAACGAAATATAAGAGAATCATCAATATAAATAAAGATTATAGCCATCGAGTTATGTGGTATTATATGGTGTATCTTCGAAGTTTAAACTCCAATTACGGTGAAATATAAATGGGACCACGGGACCACCTCGGAAGTATTACCGTTTCAAGTAAAAAAAAAATTTTCGGAATCGGTTCACAATTGACAAAGTTATCGGTGTACATGCTTACATTAAAAAAAAAACAAAAACAAACGAACACAGAACTCATTCTTTTTTTGAAGTCGGTTAAAAACGAGTCAAGTACGATTATTACTATCTGCGAAGGGGTCGCGGAGCGTCTCCGAGAGGACTTTGATCTCGCGTGCCTCTCGTTTCTGCTTATTTGCGTATTAAAGAATTTATGTAATTGGATTGCCTTATCAAGTACTTACATTGTTAGTGTTCATTTATACAATCACATAGCTGTGTGCTTCGGGTATGTACAAATAAACGAGAGAAAAATCTAACGTAAAAAGGTTGTACTAATATAATGAAGACGTCGCTAATACTTGGTCCTAGTTGAAGTGACTATAATACAGATCGTTGTTGAAGTCGTCTTAGTTGGTACAGAGTAGTTGAAGTCACGAATACTTGGAGTTGCTTAAAGTCATAATAATCATTAACCTTTGTCCTAAATCTCAGATGCAGTCAATGCTAATAAAAAACAGCATGTAACAGGGGCTAGTAATAATTCTTTGTCAAACCTTTTCAATGTTGTCAAACGTATTACTACCTCCATGATTCTGTTACAGAGTCGTAACAGTCACGGACGTAATAATACGTACAATCGTAACTTACGACATATAATAATAACGGTAGTAAACTAATTAATCTGTGATAATAATAATATACTCTGACATTTCACACAGCGCTATCTAGTCCCAAACTAAGCAGCACAGCGCTTGCGTTAAGGGTACTAGACGATTGACAATTACTTGTACATTTTTCTTTTGTAAATAAATACATATTATACATAAACACCCAGACTCGGGGCGGGAATCGAACCCGCAACCCCCGTTTACTTTCCGACGAGCTTAGCCGTTGCGCCACGGAGGTCGTCTCCTTTAATTAATAAATTAATTTAAATTGGTAGTCTTACCTCAAATAAATTATTCCTAAAAATTGGAGACGATATTTTTCATAATTATAGTTTGGCCACTGTGCTACAGACGTAGCAACTTATATCGTCCGATTGTCCGACAAATATACATACCTACTTGTATCCTATTTTTTTCATTTTTGTCCTTCATGTAAACAAATGTGGCGACCATAATATATAAGTTACTCTATGGTGGCGACTATGACATTTATAACGTATATATGTATATACGTATATATTTATAACGTATGGGCTAGTTCGCAAATGATTGATTCAGTTGTCTTACTTATTAAGGCGCGTAGTGCCGCAAACAGGCCTCATTACAGTGATTTTTTAGCAATAACCACACGATCAAAGTTGTTGAAAAAAATATATATGAATCTACATGATATTTATAATCAAGCAACCAAGAAAAATAGCATTTAAAGTAAATTTTCTTGATAAAAAAAATCTCAAAGTAACCTCTGAACAGAATTTATGGGGAAAAAAGCTGTTTTCATCGTTAACATATTCTAATAAAATTTATGAATTTAACTTTTATGAATATTACACACACATCACATTACATACACATCGAACAGGTAAGATTTTCGATAGAATCAATAGTTTATAAGAAAATACATGGTTTATTATTTTTTTCTCTAGCCATTTTATTTTGAGCGATGTCGCGTTGTTCCTTCTCTTTCACTTCTATGCGAATCGACAGTGATCGCTGAGGCGTGTTGCTAAATACACTTGTGTCAATTGTTCCTCTTGAATTTTAAAATTATAATTGTCTCTTGTATTGAAGCTAAGGTCTTTCATACACCTTTGGGATGAAATCTTACTCACAAAATTAAAACGCAACCGAATTATGTAATGTTACGTAGACGTCATGTATTGTTCTCACAGCGCTTTAAATATAAATTTTGGCACTTTACATCAATGTGTATTTAGTTCATTTGTTTACCGTTTTGGTGTTATTTTCGAAAATCATTATTTTGTGAGTTCAAATCTCGACTCGGTCACCACATTTTTTTTTTTCAATTTTAATTTCAAGACAGTTTTTTTATGGGCCGTTGATGTTCTAATCCATGTTTTATATTATAAATTCGAAAGTCTGTCTGTATGTCTGTCTGTCTGATAAGTTTTTACTTAGGCGTCGGACCGATTTTTATGAAATTTGACATGGCGATAGTTTGACACTAAGGAATGGACATAGCCTACTTTTTCTTCAAAAATCTACCCCTAAAGGGGTGAAAAGGGGGATGTGACTATGTATGGGAAATTCTAAACCGCTGAACTGATTAAGGTGAAATTTGGTACAAAGATAAACCTTTTCAATTAAAAAAACATAGGCTTCTTTGTTATCAAAAATCTACCCGTAAAGGGATGAAAAGGGGGATGAAACTTCATAGGAGAATTACTAAACCGCTAAACCGATTGTGATGAAATTTGGTACAGTTAGTATGTACCCAAAAACAAATGTAGGCTAATTTGTTTTTTAAAAAATAACATGTGGTTTTTATGTATGTGACGTCATCATAAATCCAAAATGGCGGATGTTTCTCAATAGGAAATAAATTGTTTGTTCATCGCCAAAAATATGGGTATCAAATGAAATGGAATACGCAAAGTTTTCTGTATATGTGACGTCATCATAAATCGAATATGGCGAAAGGTCCATTATAGGAAATAACTTTTATATTCAACACCAACAATATGGTTATCAAATGAAATGGAATACACAGGAGAAGGTTTCTGTACATATGACGTCACCATAAATCCAAGATGGCGGATGTTCTATTATTGAAAATATTTTTTTTGGTCAACACCAACAATATGGATATCAAATGAAAGGGAATACGCAGGGGAAGGTTTCTGTTTATGTGACGTCATCAAATTTCCAATATGGCTGATGTTCCTCCATAATAGAAAATAACTTTTTTGTTCAACACCAACAATATGGGTATCAACTAAAATGGAATACACAGGGGAAGGTTTCCGTATGTGCATTCATCATAAATCGAATATGGTGGATGTTCTGTAATATAAAACAACTTTTTCAAGACCTCCAACAATATAGATATCAAATGAAATGGAATACACAGGGGTTTCTGTACATTTGACGTCATCATAAATCTGGTATGGTGGATGCTCCGCAATAGAAAATAACTTTTTTCAAGACCTTCAAAAATATAGGTATCTCCGGTATCCTCCGTAACCCGAAGAAGTCACGGGAAAACTTTCCACGCAGACGAAGTCGCGGGTACAGCTAATATATAATGTCTGTGTAACTAGATATGTTGAAATCATTTAATAATAATTGAATTTTTCAAACAATGCGTAACAAACTTCGTTCTTTGGTGGAAGTTCCGCTTGTTGCAAGGACTAGTTGTAGTGGTGTTGTAGACATTTTGCGTAACTACCGAAAGTTACGGTACACTTGAAAGCACTTCAAAATTGGTAGAAATAACGATAAAATGTTATTTGCCGTTGTATACCTAATATAATCCACTACAATACGATATGTCCAATTCATTATACATATACTAACTTGATAAAATACAATACATAGGCACACACATAAATATGTATCCTCACGTTGTGTCCCTAACGGGGTGGTCAGGGGCTAGACTTTAGCTAACTATGAAGAAAAATTGAAACAATATGAATGGGAAATATTAAAATCAGCAACGGGGTGAGTATTTCAAACTACAATTTAATATAATTATAGTTAATAGTTCAAGCTATAAATTCATTATTTCTTTCTTTAATCATATACAATGTAAAAATAATGGTTACTACAAAACATATTATATTTAACTATTTATAACTGCTTACAAATAAAAAGGATGTTTTGCAGCGATGGAGTGAATACTTTGGAGAACTGTATAAGAGTGGCGACTCCGTCTCTGATACTGAGAGCGATTCTAATGAATTGCCACACTCGGGCCAGAGACTGGAGGATGCCATTAGTATGAAAGAGATTCAGAAAGTGATAAGAAGTTTGAAATGTGGAAAGGCTGCGGGAAATGATGAGGTGACTGCTGAGATGATCAAGTATGGTGGTCCTAGGGTCTGGGATGCCTTCTGTGCACTCTGCAACCTTTGTTGGCAGAAGGGGGAGGTTCCAGAGGACTGGCGCACGGCAGTCATAGTACCTCTATATAAAGGGAAAGGTTCCTACCTAGACTGTGCGTGCTATAGGGCCATCAGTTTGGTCAGCTTAGCGAGTAAAGTCTATACTAAAGTATTGACTGAACGTATGAAAGGCGTTTCAGAAAGATATTTGTGGGAGGCGCAAGGTGGATTCAGGAAAGGTAGGGGTTGTATGGATCAGATTTTCTCGCTCCGCGTTATCGTGGGAAGGTTTCTGGCTTTAGGTCGGAAAGTTTTCTGCGCTTTCGTGGATCTAGAGAAAGCATTCGATAGAGTAGTGCGGAAGAAATTGTGGAGTCTTCTGCCTGAATATGGCGTGGAGGGCTCCTTACTGCAGGCTGTGAGGTCATTATATAGAGACCACAGAGCCTGTGTAAGGATAGACGGGCACATGTCGCCCTGGTTTGAAGTCTGTTCTGGTGTCAGACAGGGCTGCGTGATGTCTGCCTGGCTATTCGTGCTGTATTTGGACAGTTGCCTCCAGAGATTGAAAGGTAATATGAGTGGTATGGGATGTGGTGACACAGTGGTAAACTGCCTATTGTACGCTGACGATGCTGTGCTAATAGCACCATCAGAAGCGGAGTTGCAGACACTAGTCACGTGCATGAAAGAAGATTGTGAAGTAAAAGGATTAAAAATGAATGTGAACAAAACTAAGGTTCTGGTGTTTGAAAGAGAAGCGGTACAAACGAGATGTGTGATTTGTGTAAATGGAAAATATCTAGAACAGGTGAATGAAATTGTGTACCTGGGGAGTGCGTTTTCGAGGGATGGAAGATGTGAGTTGGATGTGGAGAGACGGGTAGCAGCTGGCAATAAAGTGAACGGTGCTCTGTCCTGATTAGTGGGTAGTGTGAATATATCTAACACTGCTAAAATGGTCATCCACAATGCGGTGTTGGTGCCAACTTTGTTGTACGGTAGTGAGGCCTGGATATGCCCAAAATCGAGTGAAAGTATGTTAAATGCTGTGGAGATGCGGTCTCTCAGAAATATGTGCGGTGTCACGCTTGCTGACAGGATAAGCAATGATGAGATACGCAGTTTGACAGGTTGACACAACAGTGTTATTGTAAAAATGAAGAAAGGAATGCTTAGATGGTTCGGGCACATGGAAAGAATGAGTGATGAAAGACTGACGAAGAAAATATACAGAGCGAAAGTGAGTGGTAAAAGAAGCCAAGGAAGACCAAGGCTGACTTATGAAGATCAAATAGCCAGAGTGTTAGCAGACGGAAATGTCAAAAGCACTCGCATACCTAGGCGAAAATGTGTGAGGAGAATGATGAGATTTGAGGAAGCGAAAGAGGTGTGTAAGGACCGCGACTCCTGGCGCTCCGTCCTCTCTGACTACCCCGTTGGGGATACAGCGTGAAGTTATGTTATGTTATGTTATGTTTATATTATATTTAAAATGGTAAACTATCTAAAAATGAAAGTTTCATAGTTAACGGTTTTAGCTTTTTTTTAACTTATCGATATAAACAGCATGCAAAAGCTTCGCACCGAAGCATCCTCAGGATATACCAGAGATCGGACTCAGTCAGCTAACAAGCACCGAATCAACTCAGCACGAAGTTGATTCGGTGCTAGTTAATTGACTGAGTCCGATCTTTGGTATATCCTGAGGGTGCTTCGTTGAGAGGCGAAACACGTGTTGATTGGTAGTTTCTGGAGTTTGAGCGGAAAATGACAAGATTTTATGACTTCATCACATGAAATGGATTTCCGCAAAGTAAAACCTGAGTATAAAATAGTAGGAACAATAATATAATTTAGTAAATCAGTCTACAATAAAATCTATTTTACATTTAAAAGTAACAGTTTTCGCAAATTGTGTAGAATGGTAGTGCTGGTTTTGTTTTAATTACGGAGTATGTGTAAGAGAAAGTATAAACATTTTATAAAGGTGATGTTTATGGTTGTGAAAATGGTTTATTTCCAATCGATTACTTATTTTTTGTAAATAATGAAAACGATTATGTTACATCTACAGTAAATGAAGCAACATAAAAACGCAAAACCAATGCCAAAATACTCATATTGTTGGTGTCGAACAAAAACGTTATTTCCTATTATAGAACATCCGCCATATTGGATTTATGGTGACGTCACATGTCCAGAAACCTTCCCCTGCGTATTCCATTTCATTTGATACCCATATTGTTGATGTTGGATAATAAAGTTACTTCCTATAATGGAACATCCGCCATATTGAATTTATGATGACGTCAGTTATAGAAGCATAAACCTACGATCGCGCTTAGGCAGCAGCATGCAACTTCAGCAATTTCAGCTATTGCAACATACATGAATTTATTATAAATAAGACACACATTACTTTAGTAAGCCAGTCTCGTGTAATTTGTCTAATAATATTTTAGTATTATAAATTAATGTAATTATATTAAATAAATAAATATTTTATTTTTTTAAGTGTTTCGGTTACCAACACTTAACTGGCGCAGTCGGTAGGATCGCGGCACTATTATGACTTTTAAAATCAAAGTCTAAAGTGAACGGTATTAATCGTTGCTACCGCGAGTTGAACTTTGAACCTGTTGGTGACGCATTACGTACAGAACTCCGGAAAATTGGATAACTGTGCCCATCGAGACCCGGTTGGAGATGCAAAGGATGCTGTGGTGAGTACTCTTGACCTTCCAAGTTGCTATCCCGTGCTCTATTTCCAATCGTTATATATATATATAAATATTCACGAGAGTGTTTGTTTGTCTATAGGCTGACATCGCTAGGCTCACGCTCTATTGTTATTATTAAGTACAAGTGCACTATTTATTAAATAAAATGGCACTTACTGACTTCGATTCAACGTTTAAATATATGTTGGATTTAATGCCACGTTACGATGGGAATCCTAAAACATTAAATTACTACATACGCGAAGTAGATAATATAATAAATTTAGTGACATCGCCGCCACAAACGGATGTAAAATAACACCCCACTTTGTTATGTTTAATTAAAAGTAGAGTCAGTGGCGCGGCTATAGACGCTATAGCATATGAAGAGTCGTTGAATTCGTGGGACGATATTAAAACTGCTTTAATTAGAAAATTAGGAGAACCTCGAAACGAAATTCAAGTAATGCAGGAACTCTCTCGCATGCGCCGTCATAAATCAGAAGATGCAGAATCCTACGGAAAAAGATTGCGAGAAATGCTAGATACTTTATACTCTATAGGTAAGCACAATGATAACACCTATTACGAAAATATGGTTATTGAGCAATATATAAACCAATTAGATTTTCATGTATCTATTGGCGTAAGAATAGCAAAACCCATAACATTAGAATTAGCTATTGTAACTGCTAGGCAAGAGGAGGCACGCTTATCTTTTAATAGAAATGTGTCTCTTAACGCACCATCAACATCTCAGGTTAAGCCAAGAACAGATCTACCAAAAATGAACCCTCATTATACGAATAATCATCGACCATTTAACAACCATCCATTAAACCACCAACCATTTAATAATCAACCATTTAGTCAGCAACAATTTAACACACAACGTACTTTCATGCCACAACAAAATAACTGGTCACATGAGTATCGACAACGTTGGGTACAATCTATGCTGCCATGGAAAAATCGATCATCAGGGAATTTCCGCCAATCTGGTAATTATAGAACACCAAATAAAGGAACCCAACTAAATGTTCCGCAGCAGGTTCCACAACAAATAAATCCACCTCAGAAAAGTTCGGACGTTACTATGAGGTCAATAAATAAACCAGAAAAGCCTCAATTTGCTTTCGAGGAATTATACTATACACCGGAATCTGGACATGAAGAATACGGTGTACATTACAGTCAGGATGAAATGTATGAGCCTCAGAATAAAGAACGAGATGAATATGACTCAGAATTTTATTGTGGACAAAGACAACAACGACCAAAGCTAGTTAAACTGAATTATCAAGATAAAGATCACTTAGGATATATTGACATACCCGAATTTAAAGGTAAATTTCTCATAGATACAGGAGCATCATGTTCAATGATTTCTCCAGACGCTATTCGAGGTACAATATTTGAAAATCTTGTTGAATTTGAACCTTTTGAAGTAAAAACAGCCCATACTAAAACTAAACACAACTACATTGCACATTTACCTTTACCACCCGTGTTCGAATGTGATTTGGTTCATAAATTTCTAATATTTAATTTTAACAATAAATATAAAGGTCTTATAGGATTAGACTTATTAAAAGCTCTATGTTGTAATGTAGATTTAAAAAACAATATATTACGCACTTCATCTACCGTCATTCCGATGTTCTTTGATTATCCTACAAAACAAGTAAAAATAGAACCAAAATGTGAAAAATTTATGATCTTTAAAACCAATTATACAGACGGACAATACGTACATGACGATATACATTGGGATACGTATTTGAAATCACCAGCTGCAATTGTACGTGTTGAGAACGGCACATTTCAAAGGTCGATAAGTAATTTTAGTGATAACAAGAAAGTTATATGTAATAAAACTAAAATCGAATTAGAACCGTATAGTTATAATGACAAAAACAATTTTAAATTATTACGTAGACCTCATCTTGTTACAGGATCATTGTCATCACCGGGACCTTCATGCTCAACGCAAGAGCAAAACTGACTATCACTCCCATAGATAGTACAAATGGCATACTTTTGCTTAAACAAGGCCAAGTAATGAGACAGACTAATGTAATAAACCTTGCATGTATTTATAATATAACCGATATTCATTTTACATCTATAAAACTCACATCATTATATGCGGGTACAAAATTGGTAGAAGAAAAGTTCACTTCTTATGAATTACATAAGGCATATAGGGATCAAATAGAACATATATTAAATATTATTGATAAGAAAATAGCGTTTATTTTACCAAGTATTAGAGTTAAGCGAGGCCTCATAAATGGGCTAGGTTCGGTAGTAAAAGCAATTACTGGCAATTTGGATAATGATGATGCAATTAAATTCGAGAAGGAAATTCTTAACATCCGTAATCAGATTAACGGCATACATAATTCACAAGAACAATCATTAATCTTAGCTGAGAATACTATTAAAGAATTTAGTCATAAATTGAGTAAAATAAATACTAATCAATTAAACTTAGCCGCAGTGTTGCATAATACTACTGATAGTACTAATCTAGTTATAAGACAATTGAACTTTTTAATATTTAAATATGTGCGAATAGATTTTAGTTTACAAATTATACTAGACAAGCTAATGATGTTTGAAGACGCTATGACTTTCGCGCAATTGGGAATAATGCACCCCAGTATATTAAGTTCTAGAAATTTAATATTAGAAATATTAACTCTAAAAAGTAATATAAAAGAATTTAGACCAGTAGCTGACATTCATGTTAATAATAATATTTACGAAATAGAGAAATCCATAAATGTCAAAGCCTACAGTACTAGACAAACGCTGACGTTTATATTAGAAATCCCATCTGTAGATCCTAATATATATGACCTTATACATCTCTATTCCATTCCCAATCAAAATCAATTAACTATAATTCCACCATCCAAATACCTAGCACTTGGAAGCGATGAGTACGCTTACATGCAAGAAGACTGTCGAACAATCAGCGACGGCCTACAACTATGCAAGCTCATCAATAAACAACCCATTGAAAATTCTGAAGATTGCATTATATCGCTGATACAACATAAGAAACCTAACTGCACACAGACGCGCTTAAACATAAAAGGAGGAAGAAAAATTCAGAAAATTCAAGACAATAATTGGCTAATAATAACTAACACTAAAGAATTCATAAAATGCAGATGCGGAGACAAGAGCGACTACAAAACCCTGCTAGGAAGCGCTATAGTAACCATCACGAGGGACTGCAGACTTCACACTCTAAATACTACATTAGAATCAAGCAATACATATAAAATCTTCAATCAAGAAATCATACCACTTCCAACAATACACAACTTTTCACAGACAGAAAAGTCATATGAAATAAATCTAGAAGATTACTCTTTGGACAACGTATACGAGCTAATGAATAGAGCCGAAGAAATCAAGAACAAATCTCCCGTTTCTTCTGAAATAAAGTGGCAAACAATGATGACTACACCAAGTTGGACAACACTGGTCTTATGTGCCATTGGTATCGCCCTTCTAGTTAAGAGGACCTACGAGTACAAACAAGCAAAAGCAAAGAAGATCAAGGCAAGCGAGGACGCTGCCAGAAGCTCTAAGATGAGCTTCTCTCTTGAGAAGGGAGGAGTTATAGAAGCATAAACCTACGATCGCGCTTAGGCAGCAGTATGCAACTTCAGCAATTTCAGCTATTGCAACATACATGAATTTATTATAAATAAGACACACATTACTTTAGTAAGCCAGTCTCCTGTAATTTGTCTAATAATATTTTAGTATTATAAATTAATGTAATTATATTAAATAAATAAATATTTTATTTTTTAAAAAGTGTTTCGGTTACCAACACTTAACTCGTCACATATACAAAAACCTTCCCCTGCGTATTCCATTTCATTTGATACCCATATTGTTGGTGTTGAACGAAAAAGTTATTTGCCATTATGGAACATCCGCCATATTGGATTTATGATATCACATACATGGAAACCGTCCCCTTCGTATTCCATTTCATTTGATACCCATATTGTTGGTGTCGAACAAAAATTTATTTCCTATTATGGAACATCCGCCATATTGGATTTATGTTTCCCTGCATATTCCATTTCATTTGATACTCATATTGTTGGTGTTGAATGAAAAACTTATTTCCTATTATGGAACATCCACCATATTGGATTTATAATTACGTCACATGTTCAGAAACCTTCCCCTGCGTATTCCATTTCATTTGATACCCATATTATTGGTATCGAACAAAAAAGTTATTTCCCATTATGGAATATAATCCATACTAGAACATCCGCCATATTAGATTTATGATGACGTCACATGTCCAGAAATCTTCCCCTGCGTATTCCATTACATTTAATACTCATATTGCTGATGTTGAATAAAAAAATTATTTCCTATTATGGAATATCCGCCATATTGGATTTATGGTGATGTCACATATGTATCTACCTTCCCCTGCGCATTCCTTTTCATTTGATACCCATATTGTTCGTATTGAACAAAAAAGTTATTTCCTATGATGGAACATCCGCCATATTGGATTTATGGTGACGTCACATACATAAAAACCTCACCCTGCGTATTCCATTAGATTCCCATATTGTTGGTGTTGAACGAAAAAGTTATTTGCCATTATTTAACATCCGCCATATTGGATTTATGGTGACGTCACATATGTATCTACCTTCCCCTGCGTATTCCATTTCATTTGATACCCATATTGTTAGGGTTTAGCATTATCAAGTTCCCATACAAAATTTCATCTCTCTTTTCACCCCTTTAGGGGTAGGCTTTTAAAAAATAAAGTAAAACTATCTCCATGCCAAATTTTATCAAAATCTGTCCGGCGGTTTAGCCGTGAAAACTAAGCAGACAGACGGACAGAGAGACTCGCATTTATAATATTATATTAGTATGGAATATGGATATTAGTATAGATTTAGAACATTGTCAACCGCCGGTAATAAAACTGTCTTGAAACCAGTTGAAAAAAAATAATTGTGGAGCGACCAAGTCGAGATTTGAACTTACAACCTAAGAATGATTCTCGAAAATAAAACATAATCACAATCAACCGAGCCAAAGATGCATTGATATCAGTTTCCAAAATCTTGTATTTAAAGCGCTGTGAGCAACAATATCGGTTGTGTTTTAATTTTATGAGTAAGGTTTTTGTAATGGTTTAATACGGAGAACTCACGATATGTTGTGGGTTTAAAACTATTTAGAATGGTTCTTACCAAGTCATAAATAGCATTTTAGTTACCAATAATATAATATTTACAATTGCCAGCCTTTATAAACATGTTTTATTTTATTCTTATTTAACAATTTATTTTTTTGTATTTGCCAGCAAAATTTCACAAATCGTAATTTTATGAGGTTTATAAAAATGTCAATTAATGGTAATGTTAAAAATTAAGGCGCCTTAAGGCGCATGTAGTCGTCAAAGACCTTGAGCATCGCGCCAGAATCAAGCTGAGGGGGCGTGGCCAAATGCTTTTCGCAACGAAGTCGGCGATGCGACACTTCACAATAAGGCTGGCCGCAGACATACGGTTTCCGTGTTCGTTTTCCTGATGCGGAATTCCGATTCGGGGTTCCGTGTGCTTAGCGCAGACGTTCGTTTTTTGATATTAGGAATTTATATTACCAGTACGTAGAGAGATGCTTTCGTGAAAGCACGTTCAACGTGGACGACGACGAAGTTATTGCTATTGCACTTTTATTGATGCTAAACAAGATGAAGTGGAAACGTCATTATTGGTTACTCAAATAATAAAAGAGAATAAATTATATTTCAAACAAGCAAAATTACGAACACACCCAGAAGAATTCTTCAAATATTACATGATATGAAATTCTTTGCTGAGCTTAATAAAGGCATTATAAAGCTCATCGAATGATTTCATTGATAAAAACAACCTTAGTAAAGAAAATGTAAAATTATTAGGTAACCTACACTTACACTCGGCATAGCGCTGCGCTGGCGCGGTTCTGAATGGGAGTTTCCGTTCGTGTGCGGCGGGTTAACAAAAATGTATGTAAGCGCTGCGTTCGGGATGACGTCATTCGGTTTTTTTTCCGTTCTTCCGAACTGAACGCGCGGCTCAGTTTCGGAACGAACGTCCGTGTTTTTTTCCGTTCGTAAAATATACGAACGTGTGCGCCTTACTGGAGATTTTGTATGTAAAGCGTGCATTCAGGTCTGCGAATATGAATTCCTGATCAGGAAACCTAATTAGGAAACCGTATGTCTGCGGCCAGCCTAAAACAGCGCGTGCATGAATCGCCGCCTAGCGGCAATTTTTGACATTACCATCAATTGACATTTTTATAATATATCATGAAATACGTACAATTAAAATACATAAAATTACGATTTGTGAAATTAAGTTGGCAAATACAAAAAAATTAATTGTTAAATAAAAATAAAATAAAACATGTTTATAAAGGGATGCAATTATAAATATTATATTATTGGTAACGAAAATGCTATTCACGATTGGTAAGAACCATTCTATATAGTTTTAAACCCACGATGTATCGTTAGTTCTCCGTATCAAACCATTACAGGGAACCTTACTCATAAAATTAAAACACAACCGATAATATCAATATTCCATACTAATATAATGTTATAAATGCGAGTCTCTCTGTCTGTCTGCCTGTCTGCTTGGTTTTCACGGCTAAACCGCCGGACAGATTTTGATAAATTTGGCATGGAGATAGTTTTACTTTATTTTTTAAAAGGCTACCCTTAAAGGGGTGAAAAGAGGGATGAAATTTTGTATGAGTAACTTGATAAGATAATGCTAAACCCTAACAATATGGGTATCAAATGAAATGGAATACGCAGGGGAAGGTAGATACATATGTGACGTCACCATAAATCCAATATGGCGGATGTTCCATAATAGGAAATAACTTTATTATCCAACACTAACAATATGGCTATTAAATGAAATGGAATACGCAGGGGAAGGTTTCTGTATATGTGACGTCATCATAAATCCAATATGGCGGATGTTCCATAATGGCAAATAACTTTTTCGTTCAACACCAACAATATGGGAATCAAATGAAATGGAATACGCAGGGGAAGGTTTTTATGTATGTGACGTCACCATAAATCCAATATGGTGGATGTTCCATCATAAGAAATAACTTTTTTGTTCAATACCAACAATATGGGTATCAAATGAAAAGGAATACGCAGGGGAAGGTAGATACATATGTGACATCAACATAAATCCAATATGGCGGATGTTCCATAATAGGAAATAATTTTTTTGTTCTACATCAACAATATGGGTATTAAATGTAATGAAATACGCAGGGGAAGATTTCTGGACATGTGACGGCATCATAAATCCAATATGGCGGATGTTCCATAATAGGAAGTAACTTTATTCTCCAACACCAACAATCAAGTATCAAATGAATTGGAATACGCAGGGGAAGGTTTCTGTATATACCATGTCATCATAAATTCAATATAGCGGATGTTACATAATACGAAATAACTTTTTTGTTCAGCACTAACAATATAGGCATCAAATGAAATTGAATATGCATGGGAAGGTTTTTTATATGTGACGTCATCATAAATCTAATATGGCGGATGTTCCATAATGGGAAATAACTTTTTTGTTCGATACCAATAATATGGGTATCAAATGAAATGGAATACGCAGGGGAAGGTTTCTGAACATGTGACGTAATTATAAATCCAATATGGTGGATGTTCCATAATAGGAAATAAATTTTTCATTCAACACCAACAATATGAGTATCAAATGAAATGGAATATGCAGGGGAACAAATCCAATATGGCGGATGTTCCATAATAGGAAATAAATTTTTTGTTCGACACCAACAATATGGGTATCAAATGAAATGGAATACGAAGGGGACGGTTTCCATGTATGTGACGTCATCATAAATCCAATATGGCGGATGTTCTATAATGGCAAATAACTTTTTCGTTCAACACCAACAATATGGGTATCAAATAAAATGGAATACGCAGGGGAAGGTAGATACATATGTGACGTCACCATAAACCCAATATAACGGATGTTCCATTATAGGAAATAACTTTTTTGTTCGACACGAATAATATGGCTATTTTGGCATTGGTTTTGCGTTTTTATATTGCTTCATTTACTGCAGATGTAACATAATCTTTCTCATTATTTAAAAAAAATAACTAATCGATTGAAAATAAACCATTGTGTGCTTTATAAAATGTTTACACTTTCCCTTACACATACCCCGTAATTAAAACAAAACCAGCACTACCATTCTACTCAATGTGCGACAACTGTTACTTTTAAATATTAAATAGATTTTATCGTAGACTGATTTACTAAATTATATTATTGTTCCTACTATTTTATACTCAGGTTTTACTTTGCGGAAATCCATTTCATGTGATGAAGTCATAAAATCTTGTCATTTTCCACTCAAACTCCAGAAACTACCAATCGACACGTGTTTCGCCTCTCAACGAAGCATCCTCAGGATATACCAAAGATCGGACTCTGTCAATTAACTAGCACCGAATCAACTTCGTGCAGCGTTGATTCGGTGCTAGTTAGTTGACTGAGTCCCATCTCTGGTATATCCTGAGGATGCTTCGGTGAGAGACTTATATCGATAAGTTAAAACCGTTAACTAAAAAACTTTCATTTTTAGATAGTTTACCATTGTAAATATAATATGTTTTGTAGTAACCATTATTTTTACATTGCACATGATTAAAGTAAGAAATAAAGAATTTATAGCTTAAACTATTAACTATAAGTATATTAAATTGTAGTTTGAAATACTGTCCTCGTTGCTGATTTTAATATTTCGCTTTCGTATTGTTTCAATTTTTCTTCAGTTTATACTTATTTTAAAGAGTCATTATATTTTTTGTGTTAGCTAAAGTCAATCCCCTGACCACCCCGTTAGGGACACAACGTGAGGATACATATTTATGTGTGTGCCTATGTATTGTATTTTATCAAGTTAGTATATGTATAATGAACTGGATATATCGTATTGTAGTGGATTATATTAGGTATACAAAGGCAAATAGCATTTTTATCGCTATTTCTACCAATTTGAAAATGCTTTCAAGTGTACCATAACTTTCGGTATTTACGCAAAATGTCTACAACACCACTACAACTAGTCCTTGCAACAAGCGGAACTTCCACCAAAGAACGAAGTTTGTTACGCATTGTTTGAAAAATTCAATTATTATTAAATGATTTCAACATATCTAGTAGTATATTATTACACAGACATTATATACTAGCTGTACCCGCGACTTCGACTGCGTGGAAAGTTTTCCCGTGACTTCTTCGGGTTACGGAGGATACCGGAGATACCTATATTTTTGAAGGTCTTGAAAAAAGTTATTTTCTATTGCGGAGCATCCACCATACCAGATTTATGATGACGTCAAATGTACAGAAACCCCTGTGTATTCCATTTCATTTGATATCTATATTGTTGGAGGTCTTGAAAAAGTTGTTTTATATTACAGAACATCCACCATATTCGATTTATGATGAATGCACATACGGAAACCTTCCCCTGTGTATTCCATTTTAGTTGATACCCATTTTGTTGGTGTTGAACAAAAAAGTTATTTTCTATTATGGAGGAACATCAGCCATATTGGATTTTTGATGACGTCACATAAACAGAAACCTTCCCCTGCATATTCCCTTTCATTTGATATCCATATTGTTGGTGTTGAATGAAAAAGTTATTTCCTGTAATGGAACATCCGCCATATTGGATTTATGATGACGTCACATGTCCAGAAACCTTCCCCTGCGTATTCCATTTCATTTGATACCCATATTGTTGGTGGTGAACAAAAAAGTTATTTTCTATTATGGAGGAACATCAGCCATATTGGAAATTTGATGACGTCACATAAACAGAAACCTTCCCCTGCGTATTCCCTTTCATTTGATATCCATATTGTTGGTGTTGAACAAAAAAAATATTTTCTATAATAGAACATCCGCCATCTTGGATTTATGGTGACGTCATATGTACAGAAACCTTCTCCTGTGTATTCCATTTAATTTGATAACCATATTGTTGGTGTTGAATATAAAAGTTATTTCCTATAATGGACCTTTCGCCATATTGGATTTATGATGACGTCACATATACAGAAAACTTTGCGTATTCCATTTCATTTGATACCCATATTTTTGGCGATGAACAAACAATTTATTTCCTATTGAGAAACATCCGCCATTTTGGATTTATGATGACGTCACATACATAAAAACCACATGTTATTTTTTAAAAAACAAATTAGCCTACATTTGTTTTTGGGTACATACTAACTGTACCAGATTTCATCACAATCGGTTTAGCGGTTTAGTAATTCTCCTATGAAGTTTCATCCCCCTTTTCATCCCTTTACGGGTAGATTTTTGATAACAAAGAAGCCTATGTTTTTTTAATTGAAAAGGTTTATCTTTGTACCAAATTTCACCTTAATCAGTTCAGCGGTTTAGAATTTCCCATACATAGTCACATCCCCCTTTTCACCCCTTTAGGGGTAGATTTTTGAAGAAAAAGTAGGCTATGTCCATTCCTTAGTGTCAAACTATCGCCATGTCAAATTTCATAAAAATCGGTCCGACGCCTAAGTCAAAACTTATCAGACAGACAGACATACAGACAGACTTTTCAGACAAACAAATGAGCTAAATACACATTGATGTAGTGCCAAAATTTTATATTTAAAGCGCTGTGAGAACAATACATGACGTCTACGTAACATTACATAATTCGGTTGCGTTTTAATTTTGTGAGTAAGATTTCATCCCAAAGGTGTATGAAAAACCTTAGCTTCAATACAAGAGACAATTATAATTTTAAAATTCAAGAGGAACAAGTGACACAAGTGTGTTTAGCAACACGCCTCAGCGATCACTGTCGATTCGCATAGAAGTGAAAGAGAAGGAACAACGCGACATCGCTCAAAATAAAATGGCTTGAGAAAAAAATAATAAACCATGTATTTTCTTTCTATTGATTCTATCGAAAATCTTACCTGATCGATGTGTTAATATTCATAAATGACATATATTTGCCGAATTTTATTAGAATATGTTAACGACGAAAACAGCTTTTTTTCTCCATAAATTCTGTTCAAAGGTTACTTTGGGTTTTTTTTTATCAAGAAAATTTACTTTAAATGCTTTTTGCCTGGTTGCTTGATTATAAATATCACGTAGATTCATATATATTTCTTTCAATAACTTTGATCGTGTAGATATTGCTAAAAAATCACCATGATGAGGCCTGTTTGCGGCACTACGCGCCTAAGTAGTAAAACAAAAATTTTAGAATTTTTGTGCGTTTGTGCTTCAATAAAAACCGCGAAAAATTAAAAGAAATTATTCAAAAGTGTAAAAATTTGTGTTATTAAAAACACTTAAAAATAAAGAATCAAGTATTTGTTCGCACATCGCAAACAATAATGTTCTGTTATTATTCTATCTTACCTTATTCCAGTCTATACTACTCACAGATACTACTATATAAATCTCTAGCGTCTGTCTGTAATTTTAACTTTGCCGTCAAATTTTGTGAAGGATAGTCAATTTATGACTTACTGACTTCGATTCTACCATTAATAAAATTTTTGTCTATCTGTCTGTATGTCCTTTTATAACTGAAGAATGGCTAGACTGATCTTCACAAAAGTCGGTACGTAGTAAGAGCATGTGATTGCGCTCATGATAGGGTACTTAATTTTTAGAAAATCTACCCCTAAGAGGGTGAAAAGGGGGATGAAACTTTGTATGGGAAATGGTAAACCGCTGAACCGATTATGATGAAATTTGGCAGGCAGATAGTTTGACATCAGAAAACGGACATGGCTTACTTTTTTAACAAAAATTTACCACTAAGAGGGTGAAAAGGGGGACGAAACTTTGTATGGGCTAAATCTAGGAAATGATAAAATTTGGTGTGGTGATAAGACATTATTTATCAAAAATTGTTCAGACTGCTAAAGTATTTAATTATAGATGTCGCAATGCTATTGAGCGCAATTTCTGAATCTGGATGTTGACATGTTTTCTATGTAGCTTAAGGTAGAATTTGATTATCTAATAAACGATCTACCTTTGACCGCAATATTGATTTTATTTCAAACCAATATTTTGTGGGATTTTTTGGGACTTGTTCAAAAATACATAGACTTTTTTATCAAAAATCTGTGAAAAGAGCAACGGGAGGAAGGAGTACAAAAGATTGTACGGGAAATATTGAATCGCCGAAGTAATTATGATTTTTGATACAGAAATAGTATGTTCCCGGAGACAGACGTAGACTTTTTATCAAAAACAATATTTGACCATACTATGCACATACATATTGTAATCTACCCTAATTCGTAAAGCCACAAAAAAATTTCCGCGAGACGAAGTCGCAGGTAAAGCTAGCGCTACTATAAATCTTTAGCGTCTGTCTGTAATTATGATTTTACTATCAAATATTGTGATAGATAGTCATTTTATGACGCATTTTCGATTCTACCATTTTTAAAATTTTTGCCTGTCTGTCTGTATATACTGTATAACTAAAGAACGGCTTGACCAATCTTGATGAAAATCGGTACGTAGTAAGAACTTGTGATTGCGCTCATGTAGGCTACTTATTTTTTTAGAAAATTATCCTTTAAATGGGTCAAAAGGAGGATGAAACTGCATGGGAAATGGTAAACCGCCGAACCGATTTATGATGAAATTTGGCAAGAAAATAGTTCGACATCAGAGAACGGACATAGGCTACTCTTTATGAAAAATCTACTCCTAACATGGTGAAAAGGGGGATGAAACTTTGTAGGGGAAATGCTAAAACTTTGTAATGATCCAATTTAGAGCGCCGATAAGACTTTTTTTTATCAAAAATACTTAGGCATTTTTTTATCAAAAATCTGTGAAAATTGGGACGGGAGGGAGGGGGATGAAACTTTGTACGGAAAATGCTAAACCGCTGAACAGCTTATGATATAGCATGTATATAGTTAGACACCTGGGAACGGACACAAGCTGCTTTTTTATCAAAAAAACTACCCCTAAGGGGCTGAAAAGGGGGATGAAACTTTGAATGGGAAATGCTGAACCGCCGAACCAATTATGATGTTTGGTACAGAGATACGAGTAATATGTGCCCGGAGACAGACAGACCTTTTTTCAAAACAATCTTAAAACATGCTACGTACATGATCATATAATCTAACCTAATCCGGGAAAGCCACGAAAAACTTTTCCGCGCAGACGAAGTCGCGGGTACAGCTAGTACTATATGAAACACAAAACTTTAAAAACTGCAAAAAACAAACTATCTAAATAAGTCGTATGTACTAGATGATAGATGTTAACTACCTATGTACATACGGTGTTCGAAATTCGAAACCATTGGATGCGTGATGTTAGTGCCCTCTATGGTCCTCATGGTTAACTAGGATGTAGTTATTTTTCCGGCGTCAACGCGGTGTATAGGTACATTGAATGGTGGACAGTTTTCTGTCGAACTCGGGCTTATGAACAAAATAAAATGATGGAATGGAGAAAAATAAAATTTGTTCATAGTTTATCTTTGTTATAATTTTTTATTAGTAACTGGGTTAGAATATTAAGGGTTATACACCGATTGCAGCAATTTGCTTAGAGTCCTCGGCAATCGATGACTATTGGTTCTGCTTGCCGGGTAAGCACTTGTCAATCGTATGTAGCTTCAATAAAATAGAAAACATGACGGTCTCTGCAATGAAATCCAGGGAGGATCCAGCTTTAAAGTCGGGAGGTTATATATGTTATTTTATTTTCACAGGAAGATTAACAGCTAATAAAATCTTATAGGTCATTGTTTTGTTTCAAAAAGCCAAACAAATACCTTCACAAATAGCATTACTTTAATAAATAAAAACAAATGCAGAGAATCACTCGCTACTTATAAATTTCGTGATAATATAGTTTAGGTGAAAATTTTTTGACTTAGTGATTGTTTTGCCGATGTTACACTTGTATTAAATAGATCAAGATTGCATTCCTTACATAGATTATTAAATGTATTACATGCACGCCACATGAATGTATTTTTACGGTACTTTGTCGATGTAGGAGGGAGATAAATGAGCACATTATTCCTCAGTGTTACAGAAGGGACTCTAAGACTAATGAGGGATAAAAGATCCGGACAGTCGATACCACCACCAGCAATTTTTAATAAATAAGTTACGTCAGCTATTTTTCGTCGATTCGCTAAAGGTAATAAATAAGTGATGTTTTTTGCACAGTGAAAGATACATATCAGAATGATAATTTTGTTTAATTCGGAAGCATAAATTTTTCATAAACTTCTTTTGGATATTTTCTAACCGTGATATGTAGGTAGCGTAATGAGGGTTACACATAGTAGACATCTAGTCAGGACGGGCTCCAATTCGATTACAATGAGATTAGAAAAATTATCTCTAGTCAACCTAGACCCAGCCCAGGGAGGGGGAGGTCATGACCTCTCCCCTTGGAACTAGTTGAAAATACTCGTATTGAACCACGTTTTTTTTTTAGTTTCTGTATTGCTTGTCAGTAGGTATGAAATAATTTCGAATTAAATTAGGAAGTTACAAAAAGAAAATTTACACACACTTGTTTTTACTTTTAAAAATTATTATCAAAAACTAATCACACAGTAGATGTCTCTATCTGAGCAAAATCGGATGACAAAATAAAACTAGAACAAGTTTTTTGTAATTTCTTTATTTTTTTCACCATTTATCGTAAAACTTTCCTACGGCACACCGCGCGTCGCAGCCGCGCACCAATATTCCGCCTTGTGTATGTCGAGTTGTAGAGCGCATCCACACGCACGCTCGCACGCTCGCCCCCACGCACGCACGCACGCGCGCATGCACGCACGCACGCACTCGCACACACGCACGCACACGGCTCCAGCCTCGCGACACGTCCGCGGCCCTCGCGTACCCGCGCCCCCGGACGGCGGCGCTCATCACAAGCCATTAAAATTCGATCAATTCGTTGTACTAAGGTACTGCAGAGACGTGTCGCGCTCACAATTTATTAGGACTTCGAAATGAGACAAAAACGTATTACAAAGATAACTTTAGAAATATTTTCACATTTGAAAAGGTATTTAATTATCACAAATATATAAATAATAATATGATATCCATCGTAAGTACACTCAAGCACCATCTGGCGGCAGTTAAACTGCCCTCCTCACCATTCGATATAGACTCTCTGCCCTCGAACTTAAGGTTTGCAATTGCTCTGCAACGTTTACACCTCTTTTTATAATATGTATAGTTTACAGTTCGAACGCACAGTAACATTATCTTCCTTTTTAAAATATAATAATGTCTACCTAATAATTACGTGACGGACACCGACCTGCCATCGAAATTAACACTTAGAGCGAGACAGTTATCATCGGAACACTTGTGCTGAAGCGCAGTCGCAGTAATCTCATGTCCATCGCGCAGTGAGCTCGTTACATACATAATAATTTGTATAAAAACTTATAACAGCTACAATTTCATGTTATAATTCGACTTGGAGATCTGTCAATGTTCCAGACGTTTCCGATACAAAATAGTGTCAAACAATAGAAAAAATAACAAGTATATAATATACTAACAGTTACAATAATAACCCTATAGGAAGTTATACATCACACTACAATCTTTGGATACAAATACACCGCCGAAGGGCGGCGCGACCGGCGCACGCGCATACGTACGTGGCTGCACACTGCACAAGAGTGTGGCCAGTGTGGCCCGTGTGGCCAGTGGCCCGTGTGGCCAGTGGCCCGTGTGGCGTGTGGCCAGTAGCACGCTGCGCGTGCGCCGCCCGCCGCCCGCCGGCGCACACCGAGCCAGTCTCGAGAGAAGCGAGCCGTGTTACACACGAATCAGAAATTTTAAAATACATACATAAGCAAACAATATTTTTTATCCTCATCTAATGAGCCGCCACAGCTACATACCCCACCGTATCGACGTTACACGTCCGTAACTACAAATTATGTGCATATGGGATATTTAAATATATATTATTATTTATATTTAATTTTAATCTTGGTTTTCTTTACCGGTACATCTGTTTCAAAATACCAGACGATAATAAGACTTCGGGGGACTATTAGAGCGTTAATTGTCGGTACGGTACCCAAATTCGCCGCTCCACATACCCCACACAATCACGTCTCACCTCCTCATACACAACACCCAATATGCCGTCGCTATTAATCTAACACGACAAAATTTTATATTGCAATCTATTTTTTTACAACTTAGCTTCTCGGCGAACGTAATTCGCGTCTAATAAGGAACGCCGCGGCGGCGAAGGCCGCGAGCCACTGGCACCGCTAGAGATGAACCGATACAAGTACATACGAATACTTTTAAACTCGATACTTTTAGTTATGGTACGTCTTAATATCAAATACACAAGTACTCGTATCGAATCAAAAGCAATCGAATGAAATTATCATTTCATTAAAAGCATCTATTATTCGATGGGACAGTATTCTGTCCCTGTCAAAATTTTGATTGAAATATTGTGCTACAAATTAATAAAGTATCGGTCCATTCGATACGAGTAGATATCGATACTTTCGTTCGATACCAAGCAGATATGAATACTTTTTCTCGATGCAAGTAGTGAAAGTATCGACAAATCCGTGTCACCGGCCCATCCCTAGCCGCCGCCGCCGCCGCCGCCGCCGCCGCGCGCCCATCCCTACGTAGACAACGCCCTGTCGCTCGGAACACTACAGAACACAGTGTGTATCCACCCTCCTCACCTATAAGGAAAACGTAGAGGCGGCGCGGCCGCGGGCCCGCGGGGCGCGCCGCCTGTCGATACTATACATACAATATGAAATATTTAGGACACAATATTTCGAAATCGTTTAACTCTACAAATCATTATCCATATTAATATAAACCTACGATCGATTGGCAGTATTACTTCCTCCACCGTCACTCTCATGATATTTGTCGTTAGTATATCACTCGTTATTTTCGGTGAGCTCATGTCCCGCTCTCCCAGCCGGCGGCACCTGCGGCTACAGGGCCACCGGGCCACTGGGCCAGTGGGACACTGGGCCAGCAGGACACTGGGCCAGCGGGACACTGGGCCAGCGGGACACTGGGCCAGCGGGACACTGGGCCAGCGGGACACTGGGCCAGCGGGACACTGGGCCAGCGGGACACTGGGCCAGCGGGACACGGGCTCACGCAACACCGCCGCCGCCGCGCCGCCCGCGGGCGGTCCGGCGACGACCACTTATTTTTAATTACAAATAATAGACTATCGAGACGATAGCTTGCGATCGACATACATATTACTTATATAATTGAAACAAAAAGTTATCATTCGCATTCATTCTACACTCTTTGACAGTAATATGACATAAGACAGAAGCCGTTCCTACCTCTTGGACGAAAATACAAGGGTATATGGTATGTTATTGATACATCGATGTACACCGCTCGGCGTGAACTGGCGTCCGTGCCTCGCGGCGATATGGCAGCGCGCAGGGGGCAGCACTGAGCGCGACGATGCAGCGGTGCCCTCTGCGCGCCACTGGCCGACCGATACTAATTTATGGCACGCTCTAAGCATACTTTACAAACGAACCGGCGAAGCGAAGCGTCAGCGGAGCCGCCGCCCGCGCGCCGGTGGAGAGTGTTCCCTATGGCTAAATAACAACGTTCTATCACGTGGCATGTGATCCCTTCAACCGTTTACCCTAACCTGTACTTACATTTTGTCGATTTTCAACGCACTGGTTGAACACAAATATATTTTCAAATTCAAATTCTAAATGGGAAGATATTACCCTTAAAAATAATAATAGTAGGCTGATAATATGTTCATAATTTTTCGTTCATTTCGATAAAACTGTATTCCTTACTGGCCAGTTATAAACGGATGCATGACATGACCGATGCCAACCGAAACCAAGAGTAAAAAATAATAGAAATACAATCGAACGAGCCCCAATGCCCCAATTTATGTATCAGTGCAAACGCTGTCCTGCTTTTACATATGAATATGGCAACACCACGATTTTATCCGCCATTTTCGACACCAAATTCAAACTTTACTTGTGTTTGTGTGCTTATAACGTGTCGATTTCAGGTACTGTGGTATTGCTTACAATATTTGAATGATTTCGAAGTCACAACGATGGTAGTTGTGTATCGTATAACGATGCGACTGTGTAACCTGAACAATTAAGATAACATTACAAAAACGATATGGCTCCACTAAAACGATAGGTGGCGGTGGTCGGACTTGCGACGGCGAAGTGCCCTAACAACCACGCTTTCAACGTAACGTACATGATAAATTATCTTTTAGCAAAACATCAATTAATGAATGTCAGAAATATAATTAAAACTAACGAATATAACTCTGAATTTTTTAGTTTTTTTTTATTTTTCGCAGTTGACGTTTCGTACCTAGGTAATGTATGTATAGTCTGACAACACTGAGAGAGCGGGGGCGGGCCGCGAGCCGCCGCCACCGTCGCACTCCAGGGGAGGTTGGGGAGAAGGGGGTCATGAGGGGGTCACGGGGATCACGGGGTCACATGGGGTCACGGGGGGTCACAGGAGCACTGCCGGCGGCGCGGGGCAGGGCCGCGCCCTAGGGGGAGTGCGACGACGGGTTTGCGGCTCCATTGGGAGACATTACAAATATTATAATAATTGACGATCGATCCATATCGCACGCGAGTACCGAAAATACCAGATAGCCGCTGCTACAGAGGGTTGATCGCTTCTAACTGGACAATTAACGAAGATTTGGACACCGGAAGAAAGGTAAGAGTATTTTAAATAAGAGGAAACAACACAAACGCAGCAGCGGCCACCGGTGACGTACGACAGACTTCAGCACGGTATACTTAACTAAAAAATATGGCCGAAAACGAGGAGACAAGTCAAGACAGGACAGAGGCGAGGGGCGAGAGGGGCGAGAGGGGCGAGAGGGGCGCGGGGTGAGGTATCACAGGAGGCAGCCCACGAGCACTCGGCGCAGTCGAACACTGGTCGAACATAAGAACTACGAGTAACGAATAATCTCGCAGCGTATCATCCACAAATCATGCACTACTGCCTATTGCCGACGTAATTAAACTCACACGATAGCTAGCTCACGACACTATTATTACATTAATTTTTATATTACATAACATAACATTATTATATTCTGTATAAGTATTATTTTGTTTTATTATGTAAGTCAACAGACGATAGTTTCACCTCGTGTCGAGGCGCGGCTGGCGTGAAGATGTATTCATATTTAAATCTCTAAATATAAACTCTGTTAATCTTAATCATCTATGGAACTAAAATTACGTTTTGTACCATAAACTGTTGTTAAAATTAAGCCACTAATCGCAGGGGGGCGCGCGTCCAATGAACGTTTAATGGTACGAAATAGACTGCCGACTGTTGCAATTTTAACTATAGTCACAGACGAATGCGACGTGTAATGTATAACTTTAATTAATTCGACTAAATTAACGCGGATCCCAAGGTTGTATGGACACAGTTCCCTTTGCCTCCAATGAATTAGGGAATATTAAATAAAAATCAAATTTAACCAATCAACTGTAGCAATACAGATTCAAAGTATCTTCAAATCTTTCTAAACATTTAGCGAAATTTCAAAAATATTAATTCAAACTATTGTAGAATGTTGCAAAATATCCAAGTAGTGTTCGCTCAAACTTGAATTAATAAACTTAAAGTCAAAATTCGCAACATACACAAATCTGTGATCTGAATCTCAATAGAACTACTTTTTCCATTGCATTACGAATTCAAACGGGTATTATATTTTATTCATTACGCGTAACATTAGTGTGACACATTATGACAGCATAGATCAAGCGGAATGTTTGCAAATGGACTTGCAATCAATATAGGATTAGTAATACGCTTGGCCGAATATTATTGACTCGGATACGCTGATTTAAGGGTGTTATCAGACGAATAGGGGTCATTGAATTCTAAGATGTATAATCACTAGGTGTGAGATGTGGTTTGTGTAGTAGCAATAAGTAGAAACCATTTGCTTGCATATCTTCTTAAAAGCCAGTGTAAGAGCGGATTACAATGTCAATGTGGCTCTTTCAGGACAAGAATGTGTCGGTACAATTAAGACGTGGAAGAAACGCTTTTGCAAATTATGTGTGGTTATGGTTCAGTGATGTACACTAGGTACCTGCTTCGATCACTATTTTCTGTTTAGAGAAGCTGAAGCTCCTCCGTGTCACTCCAAGGACTCTTCTATGATTTCTGTCTACAATGGTTCTTTGCAGTTACAAATAACCACAGTGGTACAGGTCTGTTACAAATTAAAACATTTGCCTTATTTATATAACTCTATATGAAAATAAAAATTAGAAAAAGGTTTTTTAAAAACAAGCTTTTACCACCAGCTTCAAAATTAACGCAAAATTTCAGCTCAAATGGTTGTGTCGAATGGTTTAAAACTCAGTAGCATTTGACTTACACATACTAACAAGTCAAGGCGAACAAAAGTTTGTAATATCACTTTATGAATATCTCATTGACTTTCGATATTCAATAACTACTGCAATGTAAAGATTTTAGTCTTTTATCCATAATGATGCAAATTATAAAAATGGTCCTCCGAGCCGGATTTTTCTTTGTAATACTTTTGTAATATTTAATTAATCTAATTATCTTCACGAATATATAATATTCGTGGTGACATATTTCTTTTTCACATATCATAAATAAGAAAAATATTTTGAATGACCTTTACTTTTATAGCTACTTATACAAGACAAAAAGGAATGGTCGAATGCCTGGGTCCAGTAAGCGCGTAGAGCGTGTATTAGAGAGCAGTTAGTGGTGGTTAGTGGTGGTTAGTGGTGGTTAGTGGTGGTTAGTGGTGGTTAGTGGTGGTTAGGGGTGGTTAGGGGTGGTCAGCGGTAAGACGCGCGCCCCCTCGCTCCTGCCACTGCTCAGGCGGACACTGGCTATGGGCCCGCGCGCCCCTCCCCCTCCCCACGCACGACTCCAAACTAACTGAGACTATTCTAACTTATTTAATATAGACGTGCACACCGACCGCACCGCCCCCGCTCTTTATATAATGATATTTCTATTTTTTTATTCGTATAGAAAAGTGATTTATTTTTTATACATTTTATATTTTTTTCTATATTATGTAACTTTTTTTTTGGACGTCACCAACTTATCCTGTGCTATAGTTATGGTCTCCACAGGGAAAGTACAGTAAATTAACCTACTTATGAACCGTCAGACTGCACCAACGCTCGAAATAGGATGCAATTGAGTTTTAAAGTTAGGCAAAATCGATAATATCGATAAGTAATAATTTATCCATGCACGCGAATCGGATGCAGTCCAAACGGTTGCGACTATTTCCATTAATCATAACGTGAAAAATATGTTATTCTAATTAAAAATGGGAACGCGTTCTCTGCGAATGACACTGCGTTGGCAGACATCAAATAATAAGGTTAATATTGAGATATTTAGTATAGAAAATGCGTGTGAATTAGTGTAGTAGAGTGACATCAAACGGATCACGATCGCGAAGCGGGACCGAGCGGCGCGCGCGGCGACACCGTGCGCGACACGCGCGCAGCCGGAAAGCGACGCGAACACGGAAGGACGCGGAAGCCGTGGGAGCCGAAAACATGCATAAAACGTACTGCTAAAAATAAACATTATCTTATTATTTAATAACGTAATAATTAAAAAACGAGTTTTATCACTAATCTGACTCGAAAACGTACAGTATAATATAAATCGACCTACAGTATAATAATGTAAAAAAAGCGGATGATGCAACGGCGATAACGCGTTGTCGCGAAAGAGCTACCAATAAAGGGTGAAAACCTCCGGAGTGATGTAGCAATAATCGTCATAGAAAAAAAAATAAGAAAAATGCATAAATACATTAGTAATGTGAAGGCACGCCTGACGCCTGGTGTAGTGCTGGCCCTAACCTACTGCGTCCCGCGCACTCAGTACACACTCAGTACCCACTCAGTACATACAGCGCATATACCACGTATATATACCACATACACCACACACACACGCGCACTGGCCGGCGGCCGCGCGGCGCTCGTCTCGCACCACTGACCCATTAATCATTATTTCCAAAATTAGTTCCTGAAACGCCACCTTCTATTATAAACGCTATTATAAAGTCGCAAAACACGCGGCCGACGACGAGTGTGCACGACACGTTCAAACACAGGGTGCTTACGTAACCAAACTTAACCTACCCTTACGATATACGAATGCAGTACATGATTATCAATAAAAAAAAATCTCATAATTTCGCTCCATCGATCAACAAATCGACTATTACTGCACGGAACTGATTTAAAAAAACACAGCCAATAAATTTTCTTAACCATTATATGTTATTACAAACAATTCCGGTTATAACCGGTTAATACAGGTTAAGAATTCTTTGCGCCGATTTAAACCGATTCCGAGCGTTGTAACTTGATACGATAAAATACCCAACAGACGAGCGCATTTCGAATTTTAAAATTGAATTTCGAAATCAGTGCAACGAATACAAAAGGAAGCGCCGTGATTGTGAACGAAGGCGACTGCAGTCGTATGTCGTATACGTGTCATACAAAATAACTTTTTAAATCGCCCGGATCGTACGCCTACGAGTATATCACAGCAGTGCGTCACTTATCTAAGATTCGAGTGTGTCCTGCACCACACGCTTTGTAAACACCCGGTGCTGTAGACCAGGGCTTGGAACCGGTTTAAATCGGTATTAAAAATACCGATTATCGCTTTTTAAACATGATTAACCTGTATTAACCGGATTTTAACCGGTATTACAGTTTCTAGCCGGTATTAACGATTTTCGACCGATATTTCTAAAGCGGTTCCGAGCCTTGCGTGGACACGAACGGCCGTCGCCGCGGCGCCCAGTGCTGGCGCCCGCCCGCGCCGGTCAAGGTCAAGAACGCGGCCCGGCGCCGGTCCAGGTCCAGGTCAAGGTCAAGGTCAAGGACGGCCGGGCGCCGCGACGGCCACACCGTCCGTGCCCGCTGTATGCGTCATCAATGTAAACAGACAAAAACACTATAATTAAATAATTCATATTAAAAAAAACACATACACCTACGAACTAGACAAGTGGCATTTTACAATTCAACATTTTTTTCTCAATTTCATTTTGTTTCATTACAGATAACGCCAGGGATGACCGAGGGCCGAATTTCAGCATATAAAAAAACACTCGGTACGTAAACGAACACCGAATCGCACGAGGACGTCCATCCACTGAATGCGAAAAGAATTCATCGCCCGGCTATTTAATATCATATACATAACTTAACAAAAATAATATGACTTACAAATGGAATAACGAATCTGACCTCGTCGATATATGTCATCGTTCAAATCACTCCATCGCGTTACTCGTATCTTAGTGCCGACATATTTACACATAGATAATAAAAAAAAGAAATTAATTCCTTCGATTAGATCGATAATTTAGAAATAAAGCTCGAAGCTTAAAGTTAGTTTCAGAAAAATAAAACCTCTTGGAGGGGCTCTAAGTAATAATTTAGATTAAAAGGCCACATCGAGTGTGAATTTTGAAATTTGATTTCGTGTAGTGGCGCTCGCGGCGCTCTCCGCTATCACAACAATAATGATCAACAACAAATAAAATCGTCAAGTGCGAACGTCGTTAGTACCGTAAAGGGGCCGCGGCGCAGCCGCCCGCCGCGCACTACACCGGCGCCGGTTCTCGGTACTCGGTACGTAGTACTCGGTACGCGGTCGGTACGCGGTACTCGGTACGCAGTACGGCGTACGGCACTCCGCGCCGCGGATCGCTACACTTAAACGAACAAAACTATAAAGCTCAAACGTTATCTATCACATGCGAGAGCGCGGAGCGCGGCGGGCGGCCGCGGCCGCGCCTCTCACTCCTTATTATGATAATAGTCTATGTCCTTATCGGTAAGTCTACAGCCCTAGAGCCCTGGCCGCTGGCCGCTGGCCGCTGGCCGCTAGCCGCTGGCCACCCGCCCCGCCGCTTCAGTACAGGCCGCCGTAGCCCTCGCATCACATCCGGTGGGACGCGCTGCCCGCCGGCGGCTCCGGCGGCTCCTGCGGACACGCCACCGGTCAGGATCGAACGGAACGTATACATCATCACTTTGGTCGTTTTATTCATGTAGCAAGCGCGACAACACCGGCCTACTCATATAGAGGTCAATAAATGTCAGCTTAATTGCATACTTTTGATCGCGCTGTGAGAGCTACAAAACGCCATCAAATTGAATCAGGATTGTACTTTGTACTTCATACTTCTAAAAACTTTTTACAGCTTTCTTGACCACATGCAATCTCTAGGCAACACTTAGCTAGCAGCTCATTCCACAGCCTGTGTAATTGACGAAAGAAGCTTCTTTGAAATCATATCGTAAGCCATTTCGATCCTCTTTGAGGATTGACTCCCTACGCTGGAATTAGGTGGTATTTCTTGAGACTATCGTCATTTTGGGCATGTCGCGTCCTATTTAGTAACATACTGACGCTATAATTTCGCAATCAGTTGCGCAACCATAGTATTATGAAATAAGGTGCTAAGGTACATTACAAAATATCACCAACAGAATAGATGATTAAACACTAAATGGCATGCAAATTGAGGGTCTCGATGCTTTACAAATAGTTTAACATTTTAAAAGACGATTTTTATGGGTATGGATGTACATCCAACCCAGTATTTTAATGAAATTCCCGACCATTTAGTGCTTTTGTTCCTGAAGATATAAGAGCATGAGCTCGGTCACCTTCACGAGTAAAATCTACATCAAGGTACTGACTAAATATATGAAAGATAATTCTGAAAGATATTTCTGAGAAGTAAAATGTAGTTTTAGGAACGGTAGGTGGTTGCTTGGATCAGATTTTCTCAGATCAGTGGGGAAGTTTCTAGCCGTAGGTCAGAAAGTTTTCTGCTCTCATTAATCTAGAAAAAGCATTCGATAGAGTAGTGTGAAAGAAATTGTGAAGTCTTCTGCCTGAATATGGCGTACAGGATCCCTTACTGCATGTTGTGAGGTCATTATATAAAGGCCACAGAGCCTGTGTCAGGATAGATGGTGACATGTCGCTCTGGTTCGAAGTCTGTTCAGGTGTCAGACATGGTTACGTGATGTCTACCTGGCTATTCGTGTTGTTTGGACAGTTGCCTCTGGACATTGAAAGATAGTATGAATGGTATGATGCGAGGGTACAGTTGTAAACTGCCTAATGTAGGCCGACGATGCTATGCTTATAGGACCATCAGAAGCAGAGGGATGGAAGAAGCGAGTTGGATGTGGAGAGACGGGTAGCAGCTGGCAATAAAATAAACAGTGCTCTAGCCGCATTGGTGGACAGTGTGAATATATCTAACTCTGCTAAAATGGCCATTCCCAATGTGGTGTTGATGCCAACTTTCTAAGGTAGTGAGGCCTGGATATGCTCGAAATTAAATGAAAGTAAGATAAATGCAGTAGAAACGCAATCTTTTAGAAATATGTGCGGTGTCACCATTGTGGATAAAATACAATAAGCGACGAAGAGATACGCAGTATGACAGGATTGCACGACAGTGTTATTGTAAAAATGAAGAAAGGAATGCTGAGACGGTTTTTTTGTGTATGCTGCTTAGCCTGGCGTACTCAAAGTCAGGGCCTTTTGTTAGTCAGTATATTCTTATCTTCTTTCTTATCAACTCTCAGGGTATCATACTCCTTCAATTCCTGTCCTTTTTTAATTCTATTTCATTTTTTATCATTTCTCTTACTACATCTTATTCTATTTCTGTATTTATATACATTGCTTTAACTTATTACTTTCCTATTTTTATATCTCTATTTCCATTCTTCTTACAATTTGTTTTTCCTAACTATTTCTTATTTTCTATTATCCTTATAATGTACAATTTTGTTAGTAGCTATTATCCCAGTATTTCTTTTAACACTTTCACTTAATAGTTTCAATTATATGTCTTTAACTAAAATCTAATATCACATTACTCTGTATTACATATTTTTATGCCTTACATTATTTTTAACTATACATTGATCTTAAGCTACTATTTACATTTAAATCTTATATCACAGTCCATTTTAATCTTTCATATTATTTTATATTGCACTTTATTGACTTCCTTACGTTTTATTCCTCGCAAAATCTTTGTTGGCGACTTTAACGCAGTATTGCGTCCCTTCTCTTTTTGTCTTGCACAATTTCGTTTATTGTTTCTTTGTTTATTTTACTACCTATCTCCATTTCCGCTTCTAATCTATCCCTACTGCAGATTCAAGACATTCAATCATTCATTCATTCAAGGCACTTTCTCTCTCATTCATATCATAGGAACACGCTGCGTACTACTTACACTTGAAACGATGTAGGTACTCAGAGAACACCTCCATGTCCTGTAAACACTTGGGCTATCACCTGATTCATTTTTATCTTCCTTACAACCGAAGGAGCTTTGATGGCGTCCGGAAAAAACACTTATGTGACAGAGGCCGTTTGCTCACTCCTGTGCCTAATGTTCCATTCATCAATCGACTCCTGTCGAATTTGTCGTTTGATGAATGAAACTAGGCATTTGTCGTAATCCGGCCTCGTCTTCATTTTGAGTGCCACGTCCTTCGCCAGCTCATCGGCCCTTTCATTACCATCCATTCCCGCATGTGCTCTAATCTAGAACAATCTGATAGATTGCTCTCTCTTGACTATCTTATCGATTGCTTGTCTTATTTCAAATGCTAAGGGATGTAGGGATTTTCTTCCAGTAACAACCTCCAACGGTGACCGTGAGTCTGATAATGCAGCTCGGTGTGCTACAACGGAGAATATAGTCGACCGCCCTGGCTATAGCCAAGAGTTCCGGAAGACAGTGGAAGACAGTGCAAAAGCGATCCAACTTTAATTTTTTGCTCCTTACCTTGGCTTCACTATCCCAAATGGATAGCGCCGCCCCAACCTTACCATCGAACCTACCCCAACCGTAAAGATGTTTGTATGGCCATCCACGCTCTGTTTCAGCTCCGCACTGTCCTCCACGCATTTGAAACTCAGCTCCATCCAGTTTGCCGGGTGTGGCAATTGAGTAAAATGCACCGGCCTATCCACCTCCCGATCCTTTACCACTCGCCGAGAATACCCCTTCTTGATCTCGTACTGGAGGGACACTTCCCTTGCACGTATATCCAGGGGCAGTAACCCGGCGAGTAACAGGGCCGAGTTAAGAGACCGTGCGATATGCCTTATTTATCTTTTGAGCTATTCCCCGCTGCACCACATCCAGTCGCTTCTTGATCCCGTGTCTGTTGCTCACTCATTCGCCGCGTACAAAACTATCGGTTTGACCACTACCGTATAAATGGTCCGGATTATCTCCGGTTCCAACCCCCAGTTGACCCTGGCAGCTCGCGAGATTTGCTTGTGTATGTTCAGCGCCTTATGGCAGACATTGCTGAGCTGAGCGCCGAACATAAGGTTGATGTCGATCGTGAGACCCAGAATCTTAATCTCCTGGGCTTTCCCAGGCCCACCAGGCAATGCCCACCCCGCCCATGTCCAGATCATATTTTAGCTTTTTTCTCAAAATCATTGCCTTGGTTTTATTGGCCGAAAATTTAAGCTTAATCCTGATCCCCCAATCCCGGACACAACGGAGCGCCGCATTGGCCCTTCCCTGGAGACTCTAGTGTCGTTTCCGGAGAAAACCAAAACCACAACATCTGCAAACGCCTGACAGTGGTCTCCCCGCTCATTCAATTCTTCAAATAAAGGATCCAACAGCAAATTCCAAAACGTAGGACCCCCTATCGAATCATGTACACATTATTTCATAGTTTCTCTTTCATATTCCTCTCCAGCATACCTTACCCTGACTTTCCGGTCGGACAAATACGAGCCAACCAAGCGCCTAATGTTTACCGGACAATTTGTCCTTCCGAGTCCGCACCGTATCGCCGGCCACCAGGCGTTGTCAAAGGCTCCCTCTATGTCCAGCGACACCAGCAGTACGATCTTTTTATCTTTTATCTGTTGGATCATGTACTGTGTCATGACATAGAGGGAGTCATCGGTTCCACGCTGTAGTGTAAATCCGTACTGATGCGGACTCTGGTCCGGCAACACGTGCCATCGGATCCTACCACCCACCAGCATTTTCTCTAGAATCATTCTGAAGACGGGCAGGAGTCCGATTGGCCTATAGGACTTGGGGCTCGTATAGTCCGACTTGCCAGGTTTTCTAATCACAACCATCACTGCCTCTTTCCATATGATGGGGAAGTAAGACAATTCCAGACACCTTTTATACATCCTCAAAAACATACTGGGATACAGGGCGATAGCTGCCTGGCAGATGTCGGCCGTGAAGCCGTCCAGACCCGGCGCCTTTCTCGGGTTAAAGCTCAACGCAGCACACACGAGTTCATGTTCCGTAAATAGTGGATCGCATATTCCATCATGTGTCCTCTCATTTATTTGTATCGCATTTAGTCTTATTCTTGCGAGTTCTGCGTCGTCGCTTTCGCTATCGTCCGAAGGATAGAACGTTTCCGCCAGCAGTCTGGCCGACTCCACCGCTCCCAACGCCACTCCATTCCGGACGAGGGGAAGATCCTCTTCCTTCATGGCTGTGCTGCGTATCACCTGTATACTCCATTCCACGTACTCTCTCTTTCTTGCTTCCCACAGAAATCCTTCCAGCAGGTGGTCCGAGCCCTCCTCGCCGCGGCCAGGTGCTCCTTTTTGGCCTCCAGGTACTGCTCCACCACCCATGCTCTTCGTATCGGTGCTGCGTAAGAAATTCGTCGCCTTTTCCTGTTAACTTCTTTCTTGAGGTGGGTGATCTCCTCGGTCCACCAAGGCAACCCTATCCGCTTCCCTTTTGCGACCTCGGGTATACACTTTCCGCATGCCATTTTTATTATATGCGAGACCTCTCCAACCTTAGCTTCTAGCTTTTCGCAATCCAGCTCTTCAAACGTCTGGGCATTAATATGCTTCTCCTCAAATTTTTATCCAGCTCCTCTTTGTGCTGGATCCAATTTGCCTCGGGCGTGTTGTATATCCGAGTCGTTTCAATTTTGGTTCCCTCCCTTCGTGCCAAACTAATTTTGAACAGGTATGCTAAGATGGTTTAAGAACATGGATAGAATGAGTGATGAAATACTGCCGAAGAAAATTTACAGAGCCAAAGTGAATGATAGCAGAAGCCAAGGAAGACCAAGGTTAACTTATGAAGATCAAATAGCCAGAGTGCTAGCTGATGAAAATGTAGAGGAAGCGTCCACATACCTAGACTAAAATGCGTGAGGAGAATGATGAGATTCGAAGAGGCGAAAAAAGTGTGTAAGAACCGCGAAGCTTGGCGTTCCGTCCTCTCTGATTATCCCGTTAGGGACACAGCGTAAAGATATGTATCTATTACTCTATCGAATGCTTTTTCTAGATCTACAAAAGCGTAGAAAACTTTCTGATCTATGACCAGAAACTTTCTCATGATAATGCGCAGTGAGAAAATCTGATCCTTACAACCCTACTGTTCCTAAAACTACTTTGTGCTTCACACAAATGTTTTTTGCAAAAATTCAAAGCATGTATTGGTTTCAATGTTCTGAAATGTTTTTCATAGCAGTCGATTCGAGTTGTGAGAGCTCGCTAATTTACATTGCAATCTTCGAGGTGGTGATAGTATCGGTAGGGTACATATAACCATGTAAACTAAGTCTGTATCGATTCGGTGCGCAGTGTGACTGTATCGAGTCGGTGCGCAGTGTGACTACATGACTGTATCGAGTCGGTACGCAGTGTGTCGGTATGACTGTATTGATTTCGTGTGCAGTGTGACTGTATAGCTGTATCGAGTCGATGCGTAGTGTTACTGTATGAGCGTATCGAGTTGGTGCGCAGTGTGTCTGTATGACTGTATTGAATCGATGTGCAGTGTGCCTGTATGAGTGAATGGAGTCGGTGCGCAGTGCGACTGTGCGAATGTACGAGTGCACGTGCACTCACCACGTCGAGCGCGGCGGGCGCCGGCTGCGAGCTGGAAGCGCGCGCTCCGCCCGCGCCCCCCGCGGCCGCCCCCAGGCCCCCCGCGACTGCCGCACCGCCCGCCCCAGCCGCGCCGCCCTGCGTCACATTTTATGAATTACATTTACAAAAAAAATATTTTCATTTAATGTTTTAATACATCGATGTTTCTATTTTAATGTTTATCAGACATCGATGTTGATTTACTGATACTGTATGTGCGTGCGTGTATGTGTGTCCCCATATCTGGTCGTGCGGCGCCAGGTGCGCGTAGTGCGCGTGGTGCGCGCGCGTCATCTTGTCGTGTGTGCGTGCGTGTATGTGCGTGCGTGTGTGTGTGTCCCCATACCTGGTCGTGCGGCGCCAGGTGCGCGTGGTGCGCGCGCGTCATCTTGTCGTGTGTGCGTGCGTGTATGTGCGTGCGTGTGTGTGTGTCCCCATACCTGGTCGTGCGGCGCCAGGTGCGCGTGGTGCGCGCGCGTCATCTTGTCGTGTGTGCGTGCGTGTATGTGCGTGCGTGTGTGTGTGTCCCCATACCTGGTCGTGCGGCGCCAGGTGCGCGTGGTGCGCGCGCGTCATCTTGTCGTGTGTGCGTGCGTGTATGTGCGTGCGTGTGTGTGTGTCCCCATACCTGGTCGTGCGGCGCCAGGTGCGCGTGGTGCGCGTGGTGCGCGCGCGTCATCTTGTCGTGTGTGCGTGCGTGTATGTGCGTGCGTGTGTGTGTGTCCCCATACCTGGTCGTGCGGCGCCAGGTGCGCGTGGTGCGCGCGCGTCATCTTGTCGTGTGTGCGTGCGTGTATGTGCGTGCGTGTGTGTGTGTCCCCATACCTGGTCGTGCGGCGCCAGGTGCGCGTGGTGCGCGTGGTGCGCGCGCGTCATCTTGTCGTGTGTGCGTGCGTGTATGTGCGTGCGTGTGTGTGTGTCCCCATACCTGGTCGTGCGGCGCCAGGTGCGCGTGGTGCGCGTGGTGCGCGCGCGTCATCTTGTCGTGTGTGCGTGCGTGTATGTGCGTGCGTGTGTGTGTGTCCCCATACCTGGTCGTGCGGCGCCAGGTGCGCGTGGTGCGCGTGGTGCGCGCGCGTCATCTTGTCGCAGTAGTCGGCGAGGATGTCGCGGAACCGTGTCCAGCACTTCTCCGGCACCGTGATCGCCGTGCGGAAGTTACTCTTCACCTGCGCGCGCACACAAATACACCGTACGTTAGCACATCATACAATATAGACTATAATTACAAGAACTACATAGTTTACATAACATATAGTATGTATAGGTGAGTCAGGTTATCCGATTTTTCTCACTCTTTTTGTACTTTGGCTAGAAATTATAGGAATTGATTACATGATTTCTGTAAAGTAAGACCTCGATCTATAAATATAATATTTTATTATCTTACCTCACTGATTTTCATATAGATGCCGCGGTTGTTCTGTCCAATGTCGAAATAAAAATTTTTGTTATCCACACGCAAGTGTCGGCCTTCTGGGAGCTCACCCTTGAACCTATAACACGTGAGAGGTACGGTTAACGTAGCTGAAGAAAACTATGAATTGAAATGTTACTACTGGCAGTTGAAAAATAGTTCTTATGACATACATATAAAATGTTTTCATGCTGCTTTACATTCTATTGTATTAAAAAATATATGAACGTTGCAGAGACAAGAAAACAATTTCTATATAGATATTTTAATTGCATATATATGCAATTAAAATAACGAAAATAAATTGAGAGTAAGAGTGGAAGTGGGTGAGAATAAAACAGTAGAGTTAGAATGAGGGTGGATGCTTATGAGTAAGGAGAATTGGGTGAAAATGAGAGAAAGATTCAATAAAAATTAAAATAAGGAGGAATAATAGAGAATGATAATGGATGAAGATGGGTGGAATGAATTAGAACAAATGTAGGGAAAAAATTAAGAGTAGGTGAGAATCAGTTAAGAGAATTAAGAGTAAGTGAAAAGAGTAAGGAATAAATTATAATGAGGATAAGGAGTAAGTGAAAACGAAAATAAGAGCGAATCAGAAGAATAAGAATGAACAGGTGAAAATAACAGTAAGAGTGAGTGAGAATGAGAGTAAAGACGAGTGACGAGACGAAAAAAATACAGAAATAGGTGAGGGTGAGAAAGAATAAAATTCAAGAGTAGGTGAAAAGTAAGAGTAGACGAGAACGAATGTGCAAGCGGTGAGTAAAGCGGTGAGTGAGCGGTGAGTGAGCAATGAGTATGCGGTGAGTAACCGGTAAGTAAGCGGTTAGTGAACGGTGAGCGAGCGGCGAGTGAGAAGTGAGCGAGCGATGAGTGAATGGTGTGTGAGCGGTGAGTGAGCGGTGAGTGAGCGGTGTGCGAGCGGTGAGCGAGAGATCAGTAGCGGTAGCGACCCGCCGTCGTCGGTTCCGAAGTCGTCGAGCAGGTCGGTGAGCGCGTCGCGGAACTCGATCATGCCCTGCGCCGGCAGCGCCACCTGGCTGCGCGGGCCGCCGCGCGTGATCGTCTGCGACACGCGCAGGAAGCGCCCGCGGGAGTTCTCCTTCAGGTCCAGGTAGTACCGCCGGTTGTCCTGCGCACACACCGCGCGCGGTCACGGCTTGCACTCGCGAGTATATCGCAATAAAACATTTCTAGGGGAACAGTCACAAATTTTTAGATCGGTGATGCCCAACTAGAGATGTATAAAAATTCTAATAATTAAAAACATTATAAGTAAATCATCAATACTCCTGAACATTGCGATTATTCCCAAATAATTCTCATTTCTGCTGTTTACCCGTTGAGAATTATCCATTACCAAATCAGTGAGCCCAACCAATCCTAAACTGTCCCTTTATTGAAACATCCTTATGCTCGATTTTACCAAAGCTCCCTAATACTTAGCGAACCCCTAAAAATGGATAGAGGACCGCTAACGACAATTTTACGTTTCGCGAAACGTTTGGAGCCCCCATGTAGTTAAAAAATCCCCTAACTCTATTTTCGAACCCATAACACTATGTGACAGTTTTGCGTGTTAGTCTTGGACAATATAGAGATTAATTTATTACATTATATAGAAACTTAAAAGTAAAACAATAATTGTCATGTAACTACCTCTGACATTACTAGGGAACCGTTAGATTAGTGAAAACTAATATTATCTAATACAGTGTACGTAGATATATATATCTATAACAAGTCGTTTTAAATGTACTGTATCTGTATTGTAACAATTAATAGTCTGTAAGCTAACGTCGTACAATAAACAACATGACAATCATTCAAAGTTTTTAAATCGAACACCTCACTAAGAACCGGTTTAGGGTTCCTATTAATCTAAGTGATACATAGTTATGTGACGACGTAGATAACGTTGATGAAATCGGGCATTAGTCTAATGTATCCTTTAAATGGATCTCTTACCCAATTGATTGTTTTAAATTTGAGGTGCTCCTAAACATTGGTGAGAGCAAAACTAGTGCTTAGCATCACTTGTTTTAGGGATCTCTTTGAGTTTTTCTCAAAGATAATAAAAAACGAAGTAGCGAATGTTTTTAAATAGTATAATACATATATTTTGCATGTACTATTTAAATACTAAATATCGATTTTTACTTGTACTTAAATAGCTCTAAATGAAAAGCATTTTCTATTTCATTTGAACTACTTGCAGTAACATTATAACATTAAGAGTCCGCCTATGCAGCCCAGTACAACCGAATGCGTCCATTACCCCCGCGCCCTATGCCAATAACAATAAGCAGTTGCGATTTGGTCATATGATAGCGCGGAGAAATCTCAACATTTGTTTTTGTATATAATTGTAATTTGCAAGAAAATTAAGTCACTAATTAAAAAACCGCTTTTAGAGATTTGGGATATTATAATTACCTATAAGTTTTAGGAAAATCATTTTAAAATTCTGAAGAATTTCGGAGATGTAACTAAATCTTTGTGCAAACAGGATTTTTTCTGGATTTTTTATCGAGATTTTTTTAACCAGTCATATTTCTACGTTTAAGGATTTCAAGACAAAGAGTTGAAGTTGTATGTATCCAAATATCTAACTCTCACTCTTCTTAAATATCGAGATCCAGGTCACCAAACACACCAAACTCTACGTAGGGGGACTCTTAACGTCATCCGAATGTTATTTGATTAATTAAAAAATTAGGAGGGCCTTAAAATTCATATCTATGCTTGGAATTTTAATTATTTGCTAAAATAATTTAAGTATGGCCTATCCAATCAAATAGTTAAATCATGGACATATGTTGCTCGCTATTGTCTTATTCATTTTACTTTTAATTACTTCAATTTATTAATTCAAGTGGTTTGTTAATTGTGAGTTATTTCTGTTAAATTCAAATTAATAAAATAAAAACTATTTGCATTTTATATTTAAATAAATAAGGATTTTATATATCTTCACTAATATTATAAACAGGTATTTAGTTATTTGTATTATATTGTATGTTGGAAGTAATCTTGGAACCGATCCTAAAAATTCCTTTACTAATATAAAGATACAATAATCATAAGTAATAATATAGCCCATATTTTATTTGGATATGTTTTTAGTTCGAAATTACAATATTTGTAAACAGAGTTGAAAAAAAGCGTTGCGTGACTGCTTCTGTACTGATCAAATGGTTGGATATATGTGAAAATTTACTACGCAAATATTAATCAGTAGATATTACAAAAAAGCGGCGACGCGATATACTTAGCTTTCATATTTACACCACGATCTCTAGTTTTTTAAGTCGAAAATAAATTAAAAATTACATACTTACATAAACACTACAGTAATTAAATTGAACTAACGTGAGTGAACAACACAAAAGTAAAAGTAACATAACATAACTTCACGCTGTATCCCCAACGGGGTAGTCAGAGAGGACGGAGCGCCAGGAGTCGCGGTCCTTACACACCTCTTTCGCTTCCTCAAATCTCATCATTCTCCTCACACATTTACGCCTAGGTATGCGAGTGCTTTTGACATTTCCGTCTGCTAACACTCTGGCTATTTGATCTTCATAAGTCAGCCTTGGTCTTCCTTGGCTTCTTTTACCACTCACTTTCGCTATGTATATTTTCTTCGTCAGTCTTTCATCACTCATTCTTTCCATGTGCCTGAACCATCTAAGCATTCCTTTCTTCATTTTTACAATAACACTGTTGTGCGACCCTGTCAAACTGCGTATCTCATCATTGCTTATCCTGTCAGCAAGCGTGACACCGCACATATTTCTGAGAGACCGCATCTCCACAGCATTTAACATACTTTCACTCGATTTTGGGCATATCCAGGCCTCACTACCGTACAACAAAGTTGGCACCAACACCGCATTGTGGATGGCCATTTTAGCAGTGTTAGCTATATTCACACTACCCATTAATACGGACAGAGCACCGTTCACTTTATTGCCAGCTGCTACCCGTCTCTCCACATCAAACTCATATCTTCCATCCCTCGAAAACGCACTCCCCAGGTACACAATTTCATTCACCTGTTCTAGACATTTTCCATTTACACAAATCACACATTTCGTTTGTACCGCTTCTCTCTCAAACACCAGAACCTTAGTTTTGTTCACATTCATTTTCAATCCTTTTACTTCACAATCTTCTTTCATGCACGTGACTAGTGTCTGCAACTCTGCTTCTGATGATGCTATTAGCACAGCATCGTCAGCGTACAATAGGCAGTTTACCACTGTGTCACCACATCCCATACCATTCATATTACCTTTCAATCTCTGGAGGCAACTGTCCAAATACAGCACGAATAGCCAGGCAGACATCACGCAGCCCTGTCTGACACCAGAACAGACTTCAAACCAGGGCGACATGTCCCCGTCTATCCTTACACAGGCTCTGTGGTCTCGATATAATGACCTCACAGCCTGCAGTAAGGAGCCCTCCACGCCATATTCAGGCAGAAGACTCCACAATTTCTTCCGGACTACTCTATCGAATGCTTTCTCTAGATCCACGAAAGCGCAGAAAACTTTCCGACCTAAAGCCAGAAACCTCCCCACGATAACGCGAAGCGAGAAAATCTGATCCATACAACCCCTACCGTTCCTGAATCCACCTTGCGCCTCCCACAAATATCTTTCTGAAACGCCTTTCATACGTTCAGTCAATACTTTAGTATAGACTTTACTCGCTAAGCTGACCAAGCTGATGGCCCTATAGCACGCACAGTATAGGTAGGAACCTTTCCCTTTATATAGAGGTACTATGACTGCCGTGCGCCAGTCCTCTGGAACCTCCCCCTTCTGCCAACAAAGGTTGCAGAGTGCACAGAAGGCATCCCAGACCCTAGGACCACCATACTTGATCATCTCAGCAGTCACCTCATCAATTCCCGCAGCCTTTCCACATTTCAAACTTCTTATCACTTTCTCAATCTCTTTCATACTAATGGCATCCTCCAGTCCCTGGCCCGAGTGTGGCAATTCATTAGAATCGCTCTCAGTATCAGAGACGGAGTCGCCACTCTCATACAGTTTTCCATAGTATTCACTCCATCGCTGCAGAACATCCTTTTTATTTGTAAGCAGGTTGTTTTCTTTCGAACGCACTTTATTCATTCTGCAAGGTGTCGGACCACTTCGGTACTTACGTACTTCTTTCCAAAATAATTTGGAATTTTCCTCGAAGTTGTCCGACATCTTGTTTTCATCTAACACCCTACACCTTTCACGCTTCTCTTTCACTAGTGCCTTCGTTTCTGCTTTCTGCAGCTTATACCTGTCTTTCATCAAATTTTTCATACCACAGTCATTAGTAGCAAGGTAGTTTCGCCATGCTTTCTTTTTCTTATACACAGCCACTTTCACCTCATCATCCCACCACCAACCAACCCACCACCACCAAGTAAAGGTAACATAGAATAAATGTAAAGATTAATAAGTTTTCCAAATGTGGTCAAATCTATGCCATATACACAGACTTCAGAAAAGCCTTCGATAAGGTCAATCGTAAGCATTCATGTCAAAAATTAGCCAATTCCTGTATCCATGACAACTAATTACGCTGGGTGCAGTCTAATCTGAGCAATAGAAGTCAGTGGCTTTAAGAGGAGCTGTATCCTCGCCTATTATTATAAAATCTAGAGTACCACAGGGATCGCATCTTGGACCTCTATTTTTCATCATTTTTATACCATAAATGATCTCGTTTCTCAACTTTTCTCTACCTGTCTTCCTTTGCTAATGATATCTAGAAATTTAGGGCAATGAAAAGCCTTTAAATTGCTCTATACTGCAGGGAGATTTAGATGCTGTATCTTTATGGCGCCAACAAAATCAGATGTACCTTATAAACTTTTAAACTTTCGCGTTGCATTATAAAATATTGTTACAGTTGGACCTTATGCGTAGGGAATAAGGTCGATTTTTGGTGGAACTCGAAACATAACTTTTGGTGCTTATATCTCGAGACCTAGGCTTTATCGAGTTATGACCTAAAAACGCATTGCTAGGTTTAAGGCCTACTATCGAATGGTATAAGTCAAATTAAGAAAGAAGAACCAAGTTGCACCTCGAATATTCCCGAGCGATGACGTGTCATGTACCTATGACTCATGCAAACAGGCGGCGTCGAGAACAATGTCGAATTACCGTTAGCGAGCGTAATTCACTAGAAAGTTCCACTCACGTTTTAGGCGACTATAAATAGAGCTCCGCGTCCGCCGCCGAGTCAGTCTTTCTCAACTATCGTTCGAAGCGATATATCGAGGCGACATCAAGGCGAATCACGAAGACCACTACGATGACTACTGCGACGACCTTGGATAGAAGAACTCTGCGATTCGGGAACGTTGTTATTGAGTGAAGCGTGTACCTTCGGTGACTACTACGCGAGTACCTACTTCGAGGGCGACTACGAAGATTAGGAACCGCCGTAATTAAGTACGCGTGTTCTTGACATCTACTTGTACGAAGAAAAAATAAACTCTTTGCACCCTTAACCGGCATCTTATTACCCTCAGCTCGTAACAATATCTAAAAAACGGGATATTAACACGATTACCTTTTATTTTCGCTTGACGTTTCGGACGAGTTGCATCGGCTGTGTTCTCAAGTAAACTGTCGCAGCAAGCTTCACTCCGTCTCCGAGGCAGATTTTATTTCATCTACTCTCGATATTTGTAAATACATAATTATTAGGGTTCCTACACACAACACTCACGGTGTCATGTTTGCTAAGATGTTTAAATTTTAACACCAGACCTATTTCACGTAATCCCAAGACTTTCACTCAGCAGGTATTTAAAAATAACATTTCATACCATAATCAGATAATACGCATGTGTCGCCTCTATAATGAAGTAGCCATTAAACATGATTGTCTGGACATATTCGATCCCAGACACGTTGTATTTGAGAATATAATATAGAGTTAAATTAGGCTAAACCTTCATATTGTTTTTGTTTTTAATTTTTCATAATATTTATCTATTTTCTGTTTTGTACCGCTTATATTTCTTATACCTATTGTGATAATATATTGTATTGTTTTGTAACCCATTACTTTAGATTTATCTATCTGTGTGTACGTGTTTTGGATTGCATTCTTGTTAAATACTTTTCAAGTATTATCTTTAAATTTTATATGATTGTTGTATGATTTTTTTCAAAATTGAATTGAAATTATCAAAATCATATTTCAATTTCAAAGACTTGCGAAAATTTCACTAGAAAATATTCGGCGAAATGGAGGCCGATCGGTGGGGTGATTACTACCTTTAATTTGCAGACAGCGACAGCCACGCCATCATTGCGCGATCGGTGACTAATTGTAATAAAAAAATTGATTTGGCTGTTGCATGCGACTACAAGTCAGGTAAGAAACGTGCCGATCATTAAAGTATACATACTTTGAGCATCATCTCTGATTTGAGCTTGCCGTCATCGGGCACGTTGTCGGGGTTGGGCGGGCCCAGCGACGAGTAGAAGTCGCTGAAGCTGGACAAGTGGTCGCGGAACTCCGCCGCCGTCGACATCGCCAGGAAGATCTGCGACCGCCGCCCGTCGGCGCCGATCTGTAACCAGTGCGTTATACAGGTGACTCACTACGCATTACAATCTGCAAGAGCCGTGGACAAGGCGATAGGGAAGGATCTTAGTAGAAGACAGTGTATGACCTCAAACTACACAGAAAAAATTCTTGGTCGCTACAGAATCCTAAAAACAATGTCGGTTACATTTATCAGCTATACGTGGTAACGGATCAGCTGATTATTCAACCTACTTACAATTTTATCAAATTATATCAGCTGATAACAGTTTACATAACACGTAAGTTGAGTTTACGTAACGATTACACTTTTGTGATAATAAACAAATGCATCTATGCTGGTCTGAGAACAAAAACGGACCAACAAAATTAGATCTAAAGAAAAGCGGCCACATTCCTCTAGATCCTTTTTTTGTTGCTTCGTGTCTCAATATGAAACTTTGTAAAAGGTATTAGAAAATTCTAGACACACTTACCGAGGGTTCTTATTGAGACGTTATTCATAATTCCTTCTCGGTCACGAGATAATATTTTTTTAAAGAAGAGGCGCTAGTGTACCTTTGTACGCCTTCTTAAACGTGGAAACATGATCGGATAAAAAAAATTCAGAAAAAATCCTGTTTTGCACAAAAACTCAGTTGCATCTCCGAAATTCTATAGAATTTTAAAATGATTTTTACTGGATGAAGAATAGGTAATTATAATATTTCAAATCTCTAAAACCAGTTTTTTAACTGGTAATGTAGTTTTCTTGCAAATTACAATTATGTGCAAAACCAAATGTTGAGACTTTTACGCGCTAAAATGTGATCAAACCACAAATGCGAAAATCAACTTTATTGTTATCGCCATAGGGCGCGGAGGTAGAGAATAACACAGATACACAGATAAACACGTAAGACTTATAACACTCCTCTTTTTGGGTCGCAGGTTAATGAATGTGTGTGCGTAGACTATCAAAAGTGTATTACATTGATATCAAATAAAAAACAACAAACCATAAATTTTGAACAAATTTTTTTTTAATGATTGTTTGTGTCAAACAATTGATTTTTGTTAATGTATTACCATTGTTGTACATTGATTGATTATATATTAAAACCAAAAAGCATATAATGGGTATTTTGAATCCGATTGTTTTATTTTTTATTTAACTTCAAGTCCGTCCCAAATTGCTATACAGACTATCTTTATATGCGTGTCTAACATTCTCTTAGCATTTTTTATTCACTGCTTGGAAATTACAGTTTTCAAAAAAGATCTTAGCTCATCGCTGGGAATAGGCCCAGAATATTTTGTGTTTGGAGATTTAAGATTTTTATGCCGTTATTACAATGCCTAGAACGATGTCCGCGTTGTTCGAGTTTCTAATCAGTGACGTCACGGCTTGTAGACAGGTGCTCTACCCACACGTTGTTACAATCAAGCAAACTTTTTGTCACATGGATTGACATTGGGAGGGTACTGTTGAATAAATAACAGATCACTATAAGGCGTACTTTACACATAGCGGATCGGGTCATTCGAATCGGCAAACATTATTGAGCAACAAAACTGACCCGATGAAACTTCTACATTGTTTGACTTTACTCGGCACGCCTATTCGGCAAAATTGCCCGAGTTTTTCTAGGTCAGTTCGACTTTTAGCATTTAACGCCTGTTCGTCAGGTCGCTTGGCACAAAAAATCTCTTTAATACCAACGTTGCTTCTGTATTCTAAGTTTTACACATCATAGACATCTTGCAGTTATTTACTAAAGAAATCATTTTCGAATGAAGTTTTTGAAGAACATTTGTACTCAGAACCACTGACGTCGTCATGTAAACACCTTGAACCAGCAATTACAAAAAATCGATGCTAGGTAGCTACCCATTCAAATCGTCAAATTTAAAAACTGTCAGCCGACAGAGTTTGATCTCTGGCATATTCTGAAAAACTGAAAATGTTTCGTTGCGAGACGAGGTCAACAAGTTTGAAAATTTTTGCAGAAGACAGCTACATAGTTATCTTCTGCAAAAATATTTAAACAAATTGACCAATAATAAGAAAGACCATAACTAATAACGCAACAACACGTTGTCCTCGTGACTGGTCCCATATTTATAACACTACTGAAACAAAAATCAATATGGATCGATAATAGGTACCCGATCGACATAACTCGACTGTTTGATTCCTCGCCCGGCTATGTACAAATTAATGTGCATATTGTCAGAGATGTGCCAAATAGTTTATCAAAAGTATTTAAATATAAAATGCAAATGATTAGTTATTTTTTTTATTTCAAATACAAATACAAAATAGTTTTGAATAAAAATATTTGAATACAAAATAGGTATTTTTAAAATACTTTCTTCAAATAAAATACTTATTTATTTCACTGATTTTAACGCTAGTTTCGTTAGAAGAATTCATCTCTCATGTTCCGTCTATGTGGCTTCATAATCATTCCACCAAACGAAAATAGACCTGGAAGTGTTTCCAGGTCTATTTATTGTATTGGCATTATTGGCATTGGTATTGGCACAGAAAGCTTGACTTGCAATGTTGGCATTATTGTTGGCAACATTTAGGATGGGTGCGTTCTTAAATAAAGTAACTATGAATTTAAGAATGAAAAATACGAAATATGAATATTAAAAAAATGAACGAAATCATTTTGCATTTTACAAATACTAAATACTTATGTAGATTATTTCAAATAAAATACAAAATGCAGTTAGAAAAAAAGTATTTCAAATGCAAAACAAAAATAGGTATTTTGTATTTGCATTTTAAATAGATGTATTTCAAATAAATCACATCTCTGCGTATTGTGGACATATGTGCATACGCGGACAGGCCGATTGGCCTTTCTGTGGAACGATCATCTTTAATCGATTGTACCAACGGGCTATGCTAATCCAACTATGTGTTTAACAACCTTAGAGAGACAAGTTGGTAACAGACGTTCGACGGATGATAATTACAAGACACGTTCGCAGATTATTAATATCAATAATACGATATATTTTTTCACAGAAAATAAGCTTGATAACAAGATAATTATAGATTATGTATTACCTATTGCTCCCAACTCTACACAGATTACCAAAATCTATGCCTAATATCCTATATCATACACGCACAGATCACTCATAAACACGCCTATTCATGTAAACACGCGTAAGATAACTATATTTTAAACTTGTATGCTTCGTGACTTTACTCGCGTTAAAGTTGGCATTTTTCTGGCATAAAAAATAGCCTAGATTACTCTCTGAAAAGTCCTTTATCTGCTAATTAGTCCCGGAAAATTAGAGAGACAAACAAACATTTTAAAAAACGTACATATTTAGGTTTTGGTTACGTGCAAATAACCATATAAGAGCTTTCTAAATTACAGTCAGACAATAGGCTAGATGAGTATTTCTTCAACGACCTAATTAAAAGATAGGTTCAGTAATTATAAACAAAACTGAAAAAATATTCGAAATACAATTAAAAACATAACAGTTACTCGCTTTTAAAATTTAGTAATGAGAACACAGTGGGGATATGTTCCATCTCTGTCGCTCCTAGGGCCGTACAATGTCATTGCGATTTTGTGACGCCAAAGCTTTGTAGCGCTATCTCCCTCTAGCTTATCTCCACACTGTGCCCAGTGCCCACTACTAAAGTTTAAAACCCAATAACTTAGTTTCTGTTAATGAATATCAATTACTTTTTTCTCAAATGTAATTAAAACGTTTGATTATTTTAATATAATTTATGAAATATACCACATTTAATAGCAGTCATCGCCTATTCGACTTTATTTACATGTATAGGTTAGCTATTAACAATTTTTTTTTCGTTTTTTTGTTGTATCTTATTAGCTCGTTCGTTTTTACTAAGAATGCAACTTGCATATTGTATGCATGTAAACGTAATAATTACGAAATCAAGACGATACGATGCTCCATACTGAAAATCTTGCCGATTATTAAACTGAATATTAAAAATCTTACAACTGTTTAAGGAACACACCTGTTGATTCTTATACAAAACAGATACATACCAGCGGGCCTAGACAAGTGTACTCAACTGTCGTAAACGCTAGTAGAATAGAAAAACAAATGAATGGAATTGACATTCGAACGAAACGGCAAACGAATACCTGCACGTACTACAGCGTAATATTGGTTTAACTTTGTATTCAATTAAACGAAACGTAAAGTCGTGTAAGAACCGCCGTATAAGCGTAGTCAAGTGGCACTATTAACGAGAAATAAAGCCAGCAAGCATTTATTATACGTTTCGTTTCGTTTCGTTACTTGTCTAGCTGACCAGGGGCTGCAGTCTCAACATAGCGATTATTTTCGTAAACTACCGATCGATAATAATAACGAAAAAAATCGCTTGCCATAACGATAAGCACGAACACTGCGAGCTGTCAAATTTGATCGTAAAAACATTATCAGCAATCATAAAGTTGACAGTTAGATTCGATATGATTCCAATTACAATCGATAGTTTTAATGTAGACTTTCAAAAACTGTTAAAAATTAATAGTTATGACTTATCAACCGAAATCGGTCGTAAAGCGATCGCTATCTATGTCGAGACTGCAGGGGCAGGCTTGAATACTAGGTTCTAGGAATAAAATAAATGTGATTTACCGAGACTACACTTCTAATAGATTTCAGATAGAATGTATCGACTGATAGACATACAATTAGTAGGAAAATAATAAAGATTTTGTTAATTACTTTTTATTAATTTATCCAATGAAGAAAATGTATTAAAAATCATTCTGAGGATTATCGATAACAGTTCTGTGCATTAAACAACAGTGACGTTTAACAGAGTGTAATTTTTTTCCTATTTTAAAAAACTCTTTCGAAACGGCTCCACAATTTATGAAATTACTCTGCCAATTTACTTCCCGAATAATTCTAGCTAGCGTTTTATAATCGTCTTGAGAACCAAAAAAATGTTACAACCTAATATTGCTACGAAATATTTATAATAACGTGATGATGAACAAAAAAATCTTGTTACATACAATACATACATATCCTCACGCTGTATCCCTAACGGGGTAATCAGAGAGAACGGAGCGCCAAGCGTCGCGGTTCTTACATACTTCTTTCGCTTCCTCAAATCTTATCATTCTCCTCACACATTTTCGCCTAGGTATGCGAGAGTTTTTGAAATTTCCATTCCACTCTGGCTATTTGATCTTCATAAGTCAGCCTTGGTCTTCCTTGGCTTCTCTTACCACTCAATTGTGATCTGTATATTTTTTTCGTCAGTTTTTCATCACTCATTCTTTCTATGTGCTTGAAAATCTTGTTCTCAAGATTAGTCGAGAATTAACTTACCGCGAAATAAACACATAATATAGTAAGCCACAAATGGACTCTTTTAGTCATACTTCCTGTAGGAAAATGAAATCTATTTTCTAAATCAAATGGTTTCTCAGAAAATTCCCGTAACGGGGGCACCAAAACGTCCAATCAGGACGTTGTTTCTAGGCAAGAAATAAAAATACTTACCACTTGCGCAATGAGTTCCGCGCTATCACTTACTCACTATATGAAATATCTTAAGGCGAGCATTTCCGAGGGTACTTCTGGTAGAGGTATTTCTAAGAATTTTGTATTCGCAAATCATAGAGATTTCAAATCTATAAAAAATATTTGTTATTTAACTATTTTTCTTGTCATTATTCCAGCCATTGGATACACGACACGTTTTAATTCATTGCATCAAAAAAAATCTCAAACAGTCGTCCAATTTGTAATATAAATATCGCATCATTCGAGTTAAACTTGGATGTGAGTAACAAAACTATAAAAAATAATTGTCACGGAATGCATGTGATATTTCGGCTCACAATTTTGTCAATTTTCACTAAAATAACAAAAACAAAAACCCACATTTTGCTTTATAATTCTCAACCCTAGTTCTTCACCACTGCCTCACCCTCTCAACTTGTTCATTACCGGGGGATACCTGCCATGCAATTCTGTAAAAACTCGAATCACCCAAAGCGAGACTCGCTCGACAATTCACCCCACTTCGCATTGGAACTCACTTAACCTTCAAATGGAATTGTCTAAATCAAACATTCTAGGAGCGAAGTGAAGTGATCTTAGATGCGAGTTTGTCGGTGATTGCTTTAAGAGTAAACATCGCAGTTGATATTTCGTCTCAGAGTATTTTAACTTCTTACATAATTACGTTAAATAAAACTCGTTTATTTAGATTGGATTGTTATATTTAACGAAACTTCATAAAATTCATTTACGATAGTACAACTCGCCGCCGCCACTCATCGAGGCGGCGCTAGTATCTCTGTCGACTTTAGAGAATACCAAATCACAGTTGACAATCTCACCGCGGATTCAGAAGTGAATTTGACTAATTTGCGTTAGAGAATCGCACTACTGATTTTAAAACGTGGAAAATTCACGCGTTTATCTTTTGTTTTACTTTGACGTTCCAGACGAGTTGCATCGGCTGTGGTCGCAAAGAGATTGTCACAGGAAAGCTTCAGTCCGTGTCCGAGGCAGGTTTTTTTACCATAAACCACCGATATTTGGTAATAGTTTCTAGGATCAAAACGCGATTCGATCAATCGAAATGGACACAGGTCTACTCTACTGTAGTGGAACTGATAATACTGAACCATAGATGATTGTACGAATCACCCTCAGGAGCGAAGGTAAAGGGATCTTACCCCATTTCAGTAATAAATAGATAATTTCTTCATATTATTTCATCAAAATGTCGACGTAATTCATTTTAGACGTTTCTGGGAGTTTCTCGTGACAAATATATTGAGGCAGTCTTCCTAACAGGATCCAATGAGGCAGGCTAAGCCACTAAAAAAATCTCAACATCACTTTACTAAATAAGCACTTATTTAAACAATTTTTCATAACAGCACAACAAGCACAGATACTTGAGACGCAAAACTACCCCAATTTTACATCAAAATATCCACTAGGAACCATTTGCAAATAATTAAAATAAAAGCCCAACCGCTCCCCTAAAATACCGCCAAAAGCTCCTTGAACCATAGATGTATTATCTACTAAAGTTTACGGAACACTACACTAGTATAATTTGGACTTAATCGATTTCTTTCATAAAATCTATACCTTTCCGAAGACTAACTACACTTTCGAAGATGTCCACTAATGTACAGTGACGGTGAGATCGGTGACACCAATTTTCAATTCTTTGACATCCAGAGGGGAGCCAGTACGAGAAGCAATCACCTAATTAATCTAAAATCGTAAAAGACACCTCTAACAACGTCCTGATTATTTCAACCACCCAGATAAAAAAAAATACTTAGATAGACCCTCCCAATGTGTGAGGAGAATGATGAGATTTGCGGAAGCGAAAGAGGTATGTAAGGATCGCGTCGCTTGGCGCTCCGTTCTCTCTGACTACCCCGTTGGGGATACAGCGTGAAGATTTGTATCTATGTACGTATGTATGTAGACCCTCCCATACAAAATGAGTGAAGACAACAAATCGTGAAGGGATTACATTTAAAATAAAATATTTTGCACAACACGCTTATTTCACCTAGTAACACATTCTGTTCTAACATAATTTAGTTACAAAGAAATGTGGAAATATGTATTTTATTGAACGTAATAACCTTTACAAACATTTTAGAAAACCTAAATAATATTTCTTGCAATCATATTAAAATCCCAAACTGTGTGCAAGACGACTGGTATCCCTAAAACCAATGCTACCAGTATTGCAATACCAATTCGTTTACCCGAAATTAGGGGTAACTTGACAAGATGATTTGTTATTAAATATTTGTGTTAAATCAGGGATTTAGAGTAATAGTTACTGTTGACTGTTGTGTGTTTATTGCTTATATATAATGTTTTACCTTTTCCTTAGACTATTACTAATAAACTTGAATTAGGTTGTCACACCAGATATCTGTGTATAAATAGGTAAAGACAAAACAGCTTTTTCACCTGTTTCTCAATTGATTTTCTTTTTTTTGTTTAGTAGGTATTGACAAGCTTGTGTTATCAATAAAAAAAAATTTGGAGACAGTTGTATTACTACGTGAAGCAAAAACTTCGGATTCCTATTTTAAGAACATTGCGCGCACGGTGGAGTGTGAGATTTAGCATAGTCTTGCGTTCATACTGCCAATGTCAAAAAGACTGACAATGTCAAAGTCATAATAGTTTGTGATCATAATATATATGTCGGAAAAGACACGGGGCAATTCGTGCTTTTGCAACTCAGCCATGAGAAATAGGTACCTAATCTTACAAGAAGCGAACTACTCCATAAAATACAACGTTAAGACAAAGTTAATGTGCAAAGACAGAAAACTCTTCATAACAATTATTACATAGGTAATTGGAAATTTAATAATGGCAAACGATCCGTTGGAGAAATGCTATCGCACCGGCCGCCGTAGTCTAACAGACTCAGCGACGCGCCGGCCCCGACGTTCCGTTAGCGCGTCATCGGAAGTCGCGCTTTGCCATAGTATAGTCAAATGAGTGCCTTTTATTATTTCCACCGACATATATATGTAACGTCCTTATATTAAACCTCGAACCAATCAAACAGTTGCACAGAGTAGAGATTGTCGTCAAAGAGTTTATATATATTTATATTTACGCTCGAATTTCGACCACTGGGCGACCTGTAGTAATAATATAACAGTTCTACAAATGTTTAGTCCGTATTAAAACACGTTGTGACCCTTCATTCTGAATGAATCGCTACCCTATTTCTTCACCTCTATCTCACATTCTCAACTCGTTAATTATCTGGAAATACCTTGTCATAATGCATAACATATATATTATAGCAAATAAAACGTAAAACTGGGTAAAAAAATTCAAATGTGGCATCACTGAACAAATTCTTGTCTATAATTTTAAATTTAGTTTTATTTTGAAAAATAATAATTTAGAATGATGTATGAGGTGTGATTTGTTACTCCATCGGTTTTGTTTGCGTTCTTTAATCTAATTTTGTATGTTAAGAGCTAGATTCTAACATATTGGGCGTAAAATATAACACACGAATTGCACAAAAATCATGCGAATTATGTGATCGCCATCGATAGATTGACGTGGCAAGTAAGTGGATGCACTGACTACGAACGCTTCACTTTTCGCTTCTGTTGCTCATCTACGTATTTTTTTTTTAATCTAAGTTCAACCATCACACCGCAGAGGTCATCGTACAGGCTACTTCAGTAATGAAATTGTAACTGCCCACAATAATGGGCGGCGATCCGGTTTGTTCAACTAGCGCTGTATACGTTCTATACCACGGAACCTAGATAATAAAACGAGACATCATAGCTCATTGGTTAAATAATGAAACTACGTATAGTCATGTTCGTATTCGAAGATAAAAGAGATCCGTTTAAAAAGACCACATTAATGGTACGGAGGTATAATACGGAGAATAATAAGAATACTCCAAACGATTACACAAATTGTGTGACCCATACTAAGCACTAAACTTGTCACTATGGGTACGAGACAACGACCTGGGGGAGTTCCCAGCAACGCCTAGACTGCAAGCCAATTTAGACAAATTCGTTTCCTAAACTGACCTAATCGTGGGATCGAACCCCGCCTTGGAAAACGTATGGCCAGATGAGCATCTGTCTCGCATCGGTTACCGCGATAGCGAACGGGCCATATCAATTACAATAATCTTTATAAAATTACAACAATCTTTATACAATAAGTCTTCGTAGAATCATCTTCCTACATGACTAATATGGTGTATCTTAGTGTAAGGACCGCAATTTTGGCGCTTCGTCCTAAATGACTAGCCCGTCAGGAATAAAGCGTGAGGGTAAGTATCTTAAAGTCGGCCTCGTCGAATCACCTTTGACGGAAATGTCGCATACCTAGGTGTAAATGTGTAAGGAGAATGATGAGATCCGAGGAGGCGAAAGAGGTAAGGACCGCGACGCTTGGCGCTCCGTCCTCTCTGACTACCTCGTTAGGGACAGTGTGAAGATATGCATGTATGTATGAAAGACGTATGTAAAAACTGTGAATGTGATACTTGGCACTACATCCTCTCTGAGTACTCTGAGTAGAGAAACATTGACGTTTCGTTAATTCCCGTGCGAAGACGAAGTGGGTAGTTAGTAGATATATACATACATATCTCCACGCTGTATCCCTAACGGGGTAGTCAGAGAGGAAGGAGCGCCAAGCGTAGCGGTCCTTACTTCTTTCTCAGATCTCATCTTGAGAGTGCTTTTGACATTTCTGTTGGCTAACACTCTGGCTATTTGATCATCGTAAGTCAGCCTTGGACTTCCTTAGCTTCTGCTACTACTCACTTTCGCTCTGTAGATTTTCTTCGTCAGCCTTTCATCACTCATTCTTTCTATAATTATGGCCGAATCATATAACAATTTCTTTTACTAGTAGATATAACAATACACTCAGACACATACCTCTGCTACTTTTATGAATCTACCGCGCCGGTTCTGCTTCACGTCCAGGTAAAAACGTTTTGACTGAATTTGCAACATCTTCGTGGCCAACTCCTGCTCTTGTGGCTGTTGACCTGCGAACACACGCACTTTTAACATTTGGCCATCTCTTTGGTAAAATAATGCACGAGTTCAACAGGTGGGTAGCGAGGCAGCTAAATTATATATTTATGTATAGCTTAATATATATCATTAGAATTACCAATATTTTTTCTTAAATTATATTATTAAACTGATTAATTAATCGGAAACACAAATGTGAGAAAAATATACGACATTTTTTGAAGTTATTGGCCATTAAAAACAATCTGACAGTCTTTGGTACTTGTTTGCTTAGGTTTAATTGTAGTTTCTGTGTTGAAGTTGCTCTGTGATGTAATAATTTAATATTTACTAGGTAGTAACCAAAGATTTTCAAGAAGACCAACGACACGACATAGACTTTCCACATTATGGTGAATAATAAAGAATTCGGTACATCACAGTATTGCTAACATCCCAATTTTTCCACTGCAAGCCTCCTAAATCGCATATTATTACTTTGGTAGAAATGTGGGAAATTGAGGTACTACTTATTTAAATTAATATAATTTGATAAAGTTATAAAAAAGTTAAATTTTTGCATAACATTGTGTTGTGTTGTGTGAGTTCATTCTGAAAACTTTTGTACACAAAACTGTTTCTATAACACAAAAAAATTCATGTTTGAAGAATATTTTGTTTTACGACTTCCTTATGAAAATGTTTGTACAGAAAACCGTTTCATAGCTCAGAAATTAAATGACATTCTTGGTTCAGATATCGGTAAACCTAATTTTTATGCCTTTAAAAAATCTTTTCGCTTCCTGTACCAATGAGGTAAACCTTTAGTTGGCTAAACCATTGCAGATATACCTAATACACTACCATATGCACAGTTATGTAACAAATTAGAAATCGTATGAGGATTACAACCGTACTGCAGTAAGACATGCATCAGTGATCAACAGCGGCACAAAAAACGCGACAAGGACTTTAAAAATGACCATAATTGTAAAAATCCTGAATAAAAGTTGCAATAGAAAAAGAAATTAAATTATACAAAACTGTTCGGATGACGTAATAGATAGCAGATCAGGAAATACTTACCGGAGTCAAAATTGTTCCCTCCTGTATCCATGCCTTGACCATGATATTCTGTAAACAAACGAGAGTAATGATTGTTAGGGATAAACCATACCACAAAAGGTATTTTTTACTCGATATTTGTATAGAAAGAAAAGTAATCGAATATTCGTACCGAATTGTTCGATACAAATCATGATATTATGTACTTTGCAAATTTTTAACCCAATCAATGACAGCAAAACAATAATGAATTGATTTAGAAACTTGTCGATGATATAGGATAAGTATACTTTAGCCTCATAACCAAAATTTCTGGACACATACACATGTTCAGTTATGATTATTTCTTTCGAATACTTAACTCGATAAAATAAGATTTAAATTCAATATGACAGGTATAATAGGCACAAAACTATCAAGTACCTACTTGGGATTGAATAAAATATACCGAGTACTTATAATCGACGATCAGTAGGTAGCCTACAGACTATATTAAAAGGGACTTTTTAATACCAGATTTCTAGAATTTTAAAAACTTTTTATAGCAATAAATACTTTTCAAAAGAAATAAGGATCTCGAATTCGCGTCGTGTTCTGCTATGAAGACTAAGACACATCAAATAAGCCGATCTGCGGCACCATTTCCATAAAAAACCAGCGAACTAAGCAATACTTACGGCGCTCTTTTTAGCGAAATGATAACTAATCAGCTTGTATGGTGCAAAATTGTAAATGTGTGTCGTATTTGTAGGCGGACAAACTCATTTTTGCTTGCTTCGCTTTTGAAGTGTGACGGAGAATCAATACGTATTTCATCTGTTTTTTTTTTCTCGTAGTAAATAATCGATCGAAGGCCCGAAAGTGAATAGTACGAGAAACAAAGGATATGGGCGCTAAAGGATACAGGATATAACAAGGCTATGAGGGTGCGGAAAGTAAACGAAATACGAATAGATTGGTTTGAGAATACAGGTAAAGAATAGACACACTTTCGCCAGCGTAATTCATGGTTCCGGTGATTTAAAACCTTTTAAATCTGAAGGTGCAAAATAAAACTATGTAGGATCAACTTATAACTTTATTTAACATCGTAATATTTGGCAAGTTATTGAACATAATACGCAAGAAAACTTAATTTCTAAAAAGTGCAACACCAACAATGGGAAAAGTCGTCATTTGGACAGAGTTGGGTAGCTTCGGTTTTTTTAAATAGTCTCACGACTAAACAAATTATTTAGTGATAAAGCCTGCTTAGTGAATAACCGAGACCTTAATTCATCATACAGACATATGGAGCAGAACTCAATCTGCTCCTGATCTGGTAATAACTTGTTCATACGCACTCTACTGTGACGTTATACAGCAAACGATGTTCTAACGAAATCTCCAGGCTATGTTATCAACTTATAATACTGATAATCATTGATTAAATAAAGATAATAGATCCATATCAATACTAGTTCTGTATTGTTTACTGATCGAGAACAAATCGAAGCGGGCTCAAATTCGTCTAAGCCCACTACAAACGTCATAAAGTCTAGACTTAAATGGATTCTTGATTCGTCATACTGAAAACAATTATGTATAAGGTGAATGTAAACAGTAACTCATGTGAAGATTTTATTGAATTTTTAGGGTTCTGTATAAATAAAAGAAAAACCGGAGCCTATTAAGTTTACTCGTGCGTCCGTTGTCTGTCACAACCAATTTTTTCAGAAGCTGTGTGTCGTCAAATTTGACATTTCAAATTTGCCATAGTAATACGTCTTATAACCACATGTACCACATTTTGCACAAGTTAATTTTTTAAAATAGTGATATATTTAAAGGTAAGTAAAATTGGTAAAAATATCGACAACATTCCTATTAATTGTATTACTATTAAAAATAAAATATCGTACAATTAAATGTTAAATATATACTCCTTCGTTAATAATAATAATACTCCAGACAATTACACAGATTGGGTGACTCCAAACTAAGCAGTAAAGCTTGTACTATGGGTACCACACAATGTACTCTGAGGGAGTTCCCAGTAACACCCAGACTCCAAGCCAATTTAAAAAAGTTCGTTTCCTAAATTGACCTGACCGGGGATCGAACCCGGGACCCTAGCTTGGAAAGCAGATGTATAAGCCACTGCGCCAACGGACCGGTCATAAAGTTAAAAATATATTGTCTTTAAAAAGTTATAAAATAATCATCGCCAATAAAAAAAAAACTAGAATACCATACATACATATCCTCTGCGCTGTATCCCTAACGGGGTAGTCAGAGAGGACGGAGCGCCAAGCGTCGCCGTTCTTACATAAAAACTACAATAATTGGAATATTACATCTTTTCCATTCCATTTCGATTTTTTTAGTGGCCATGATTATTTAAAGACAAAGAAAAAAATTAACATCGAATTGTATGGCATTACATTTTTAAATAGTAATAAATAGCAATTATGTCGATATTTTTCTCAATTTTGCTTTTAATTATATCCCATTAGCCAAAACCAAGTTAAATGTATCCAAGCATTGGTTTTAGGGAGACTCAGAACAGGTATCACCCGAAGGCAAATCACGTAACATAAGTATAGGTAGCTAAAGTTCGTTTCAATCCAATTTGCAAAAAGGTTAACAATCTTTTTCAGTCTTTTTCAATAAACGGTCTTAGCCCTGACCCTCAGTCGACTTTTACGACCTATATGGGAAGATGGCAAGTTTTATATTTTCATTTATTTTTGAGACCAACAAGGAATCATTTAATTATTATTTCATAATCATTAATTAATATTAAAAATAAAGCTGGTGTCCGCGACTTCGTCCTCGTGAAAGTCGGTTTTATTACGCACCCTGTAACAGACGAGCGACGAATTTAAAATTATCTATGAATAACAATAACTTTCTTCACTGTCATCCGATGTCAATGAAACAAAGCCTAAATGTTGCTCCAAGCTGAGCTTAATCTACCTGTGAAAACCGCAAGGAAATCCGTTTAGTAGTTTCGGAGATTAGCGTGTACAAACAGACAGATAAAATTAAAAAAAATGCTTTTGAGTTAATGTCACTTTTTTTTATCGCCCGCACTCATTGTTCGATAAATTCATTCGATGTGCAAGACACGGTTTCTACTCGTTTATTGTAATATGTATAGATAATAATGTTCCAGGGATATTCGTGAAATCAACTAGATAGATAAATAATTTTATTCACTCCACACAATACGATGTTACAAATACAATTTCAATATTCTAAAGATATATTTTTTTTTACATTCATTACAGTTACATTTCATTCAACTTGATCTGGTGTAGTTATTTACTTACGTTCATATATACCCTTTTCAATTATTAATACTTCGACTCACAACTGTCCATCGAATGAAGCGGAATATTTATTCATTCAAGTAACTTTGTGTCACACTAAAATACTTCTCGGAGTTTTCTATAATTCTTCTCTCCTAATTAATTACTTTCCTTCTCTTGAACAACTTTTGGAAAATCTTTGTCCTTCTTTCGAGCATACTATTATAATGGGTGATTTTAATACATGTTTGCTTAAAAATGATTACCGTTCTCGTAAATTACAAACGCTAGTTGACGCTTGTAATTTACATATTCTTGAAGCTACACACTATTTTCCTAATTGTACACCTTCTCTTCTTGATCTTGTTATAGTCTCTTCTACAGATAACGTAGCTAAACATGGCCAATGCTCGGCAGATGCTTTCTCTTTTCATGACTTAATATTTCTTTCTTATAAAATACGTCCTCCCAAATATAAATCTAAGATACTTCTGCGACGTAACTTTGGTGGAATTGATGCTGAGCAGTTACGTGAGGACGCTATGAAAATTGACTGGGCAGTTATTATCAATGATCCCTCTCCCGATTCACAAGTCGAACTACTGAATATACATATAACACAGCTGTTTGATAAGCACGCGCCATTACGTCCCGTCAAGCTTAGGCATCTCCCTGCTCCCTGGCTATCTGAGGAGTTAATATTCTTAATTGAAAAAAAGAACAGGGCAAAGCCCAAATTCAAACGTGACCCAAACAAGTTTGGAGATCGGTATAGAACTTTAATAAATCGCTGCAATAGGATGTGTAGGGATGCACAAAGACGCCATATCCATCAATCTGTAGAGAATGAAGAACCAGCAAAGGCAAAAGTTTTTGAGATCACTAGGAGTTGGAAAATATCGTAACGAATTCTTCGACAATAATCTCGACATTGATTCCTTAAATCAACATTTCCCTTCTTCCGCCTCTGGTTTAAATGGTGACACTAAAACATGTACTTTAAACTACATTTCATCTCTTCCCTCTCCTAGTTTTCCAACTTTTACTTTTAATCAGTTTTCGGCTTGTATCGCTAAGAAGAGCATGATGTCTATCGCATCTAATGCGGTCGGTTGTGATAGTATTGGCCGTCATAAGATTATTCCCATCCTGGATATAATGCTTCCTATTATAACACATGTATTCAATACATCAATTTCCTCTGGTATGTTCCCTTCTGCTTGGAAAAGTGCTGAAGTTATCCTCTTCCTAAAAAACCAAAACCCTCCGCTTTCACCGATTATCGTCCAATCTCAATATTACCGTTCCTTTCTAAAGTATTAGAGCGTCTTGTTTTTCAACAGTTAAGCTACTTCCTTAGGTATAATAACGTTTTGAATCCTCTCCAGTCTGGTTTTCGTCCCGATCATAGTACGGCTACTGCTCTTATCAAAATTACTGATGACATAAGATTACCGATGGAAAGTAGACAACTCACAGTGTTAACATTGTTAGATTTTAGTAATGCTTTTATACTGTGGATTTTGACATTTTGCTAATTCTGCTTCGCTCTCTTAGCATATCTTCAACGGCATTTGACTGGTTTCATAGTTACTTGTATGGGACGACGGCAGCGCATTCGTATAGATGACTCATTTTCTTCTTGGTGTCATACGATTGCCGGTGTCCCACAAGGTGGCGTGTTGTCTCCTCTTCTGTTTGCTATTTTCATCAATGCTATTACTCTTCGTATATCTTCTTCTTTCTTCTTTATGCGGACGATCTTCAAATTTACACACATGCCACATTAGAAAACCTTCACAATGCTGTAGCTGCCACCAACGAGGACAAATAAAATATCTCAATGGAGTAAGTCTTACGGCTTAAAGGTAAATCTCTCTAAGACCCAGGTCATTATTGTTGGCAGCACCAGTATGATTTCGAAGATAGACTGAAAATCGCTTCCTTTAGTTTTCTTTGACGGAAACCATTTTATGTATAGTGATCACGTAAAAAATCTTGGCATTTATATCGATCGCACTTTGTCCTGGTCAACACAGATCGCCGAGGTCAGCATAAGACTGTTCACTGCTGTGGGATCGCTAAAGAGATTACGTAACATTCTGCCTCTTGCCACTAGAGTTACGATTGCACAGTCACTATTATTACCTATTCTCGACTATGCAGACGTCAGCTATCTTGATCTCACCGAGGAGCAGTTTAATAAACTTGAGCGACTTCAGAATTTCTGTATACGTTTCATATTTGGTCTTCGCAAATATGATCATGTTTCTGAATTTCGCGTACAACTCAAGTGGCTCCCTATTCGTCTTCGCAGGAACACACACATTCTTTCCCTCTTTATTCTGTTTTATTTAACCCCACGACACCGACATATTTAAAAGATAACTTCAAGTTCCACAGCGATGAAGAAAGTAGTTTGAGAACTAGTGAAACTCTTCGTCTTGAAACCCCTTTGCACACTTCCCAGTTCTTTTCTCGATCGTTCTCAGTACAAGCTGTTCGATTATAGAACTCCCTACCTATTACTGTAAGACGTGCCAACACCGTTTTTAGTTTTAAACGTCAACTTAAAATTTATTATCTTTCCTACTAGCTGTTATTTTATTTATTAATTTAATTTTTCATTTGTCTGTGTATGTGTCCACATGTATATTATGTATATGTATAACATGTATTATGTAATATGTAGATATGTAGAGTGCATTATACAGGGTGCATATGAAAACGGGACAGTTACTTTAATGGACGAAAGGACATAACTTTAGTGTGTAGTTACAAAAAGAATTATCGAAAAAAACGTATCCGTTTAAGAGTTATGACCGTTTTAATTTTCAAGTGTTATCCCCACCATTTCTCGTAAAATTGGGTTGGGATTGGGTTGAAAAATAACACTTGAAAATTAAAACGGTCATCACTCTTAAACGGATACGTTTTTTTCGATAATTCTTTTTGTAACTACATACTAAAGTTATACCCTTTCATCCATTAAAGTAACTGTCCCGTTTTCATATACACCCTGTATATTATTATGTATTATATTATACATTATTATGAATGTAAATAGTATGTGTATTTTTTATTATTTACTTATTTATTTTTATTTTATTATTATTACTATTATTACCTGTTATTATCATTATTATTATTTTTTAAATTAAGTAAGTATTCATGTCAATATTAATTTTGCATCGCCTACCGTAAATGTACTCTAAAGCTTTCTGTTACCCTAAGGTTGCCTAGAAGAGATCGCTTTAGCGATAAGGTCGCCCAAATTGTACAACTTTTATTTTTTATTCATATATTTGTATACTTATTAAAAAGCACAACAAGATGTAATTATTCTTTATCCATTAATCACACATACATACATATCTTCACACTTTATCCCCTACGGGGTAGTCAGAGGACGGAGCGCCAAGCGTCACGGTCCTTACATACTTCTTTCACTTTCTCAAATCTCTTCATTCTCCTCACATACTTTCGCCTAGATATTCGAACGCTTTTGACATTTTCGTCTAATTCATAGATATCTTATCGTTTTTTTTCTAATTTAATTAATTTGTATATTTCATAGATGCTTTCGAATAATCTAGAGTAATCTAGACTGAGGCGGAGTGGTGGTGTGATGGTGCTCCGAAAGTTGAAGTAATCTTAAAATTATGCTTTTGGGTGTAATTTAAAAAATCAGTCAAGTGTGAGTTGGAGTCGCGCACAGAGGGTTCCCTAGGACATAACTTTTGGAATCTTAAATTTCTTGGCACCCAACTATCTATCTCCGTCTATCCCTTTAGGGATACTGCGTGAAGATATGTATGTATGTATATTTAAGATTACGTTGAATTTTTCTCGTAAACTAAGCAAAGCCTTACATTTCTTTAATTTTTTTAAGTTTTAGCTAGTAACTAATTAATCTGTGCTAATAGTTTAGGATATAAGGGGGGTGTTAACAGCACAAACAGATTTTTTTATGGCGGAGGGGGCAACCGAGCAAGCGAGTCAACTGATGGAAAATGATCACTGCCGCCCATAGACAGCCGCAATGTCCGAGGAATCACGAATGGATGCCGGCCTTTAAGGAAAGAGTAGGCTCGTTTCTTGAAGGTCCCTAAGTCTGGTCCGGGAATAGCGCCGCTTAAACTAATTCTATAAAATTGCCGTACGTGGTAGAAAATGTCGCAAAAAACGCATAGTCGTAGACCGCCATCCATCAAGGTGGTGGAGATGGAAGGACAGTCGATTGCGTGACGTATGGTAATGGAATTCAGTATTGGGCAGTACTCCGAACAATTCCTCAGAGCATTCCCCCATGATATATGCGATAAAATACTTTGAGAGACGCAACGTGCCTCCGCTGGGCAAGAGAGCCGCGCCGATCAGAGAGTACCGGATCGCCGATATCCTGAACCACTCTACAATGTATACGGTCGAAAGGAACAAGTTAATACTAGGGCGTTTAGGATTGAAATCCAAATATCCAGTTTGTCACTGCTTTAATTCATCTATAAATATAGTACGTAGGCGACCGCGCTGTGCTCGGCGTCTTTTCTAGTTTTTTGTCATATCAAAAAAAAAAGATCACATTTCAGGATTCGAATCAGCGCACTTCAGCGCGATAGACCTACACTCCAGCCACTATGCTATTAAGGTAAACTCGGTTGTAAAATTACCAATCAATACCAATTACCAATTTTAAGTGCGCGAAAACACGAGAAAATATGGAGAAAACGAATTTCCCTAGAATTGAGAACTAGCTAGATCGATTTTCCGCCCACGTAAACTTTATAGTGTAAATTTCATAGAAATCAATAGTCGTTTTATTTTAAAATGACAAAGTGTCATATAGTATTATGTGGACTGACAAGATATATATTACATATACTCGTAGTATAATCACTACGGCAAATTTCAAATTAATAGGTCATATAGTTTCTGAGAAAATCTACTGTAACAAACGACGGACGTTGGGTGATGTAAGAGTTTCGTGTTTCGATCGAAATTCGGAACCCTAAAAAATAATGTGCTAACGTGAAGTGAAAGCATAATATTAGGAATAGTTTGTTTAATTTCGATCGAGTCGTAATTTCACGAAATGTAAACGAAATGCAGTGCCGGCGCCGGTCGAAGTCCTTGATCAGGGTAGAGCGAGATTGTCTTTCGGCGCCCTTTGGTTGAGGCTTTTACATAACATTAATTGCATTTCGGTTCATGTTAAATAAATAATAATTACTAACTTTATTAAAAATCGACTTTTATTGCAAAAATCGACACCTACTTTTCACTTAAAATTTATTTCTCGCATTTGGCATTTTGGCGCCCCTTGCCACCTAGCGCCTAGACTCTGGACTCTGGAGGAAATGGGTAAAGATCAGCCTTTTATCGCCCATCATTGTCATGACAATTCAAAGTTTACATTAAGATTATTTTGTATAATATATATATATATGAATTCATATTACATATATGAAGTTCAAGTACTTATCTTTATATTTAGATAAATTGGTAAGGGAAAAAAGAACAAGTCAAATGGAAAGTCTAGGAAGTCTAGTCTAAGTCTAGTCCCTCAAACAGGCATATTTTTTAATTTTTGTCATTTTGACGTTATTTCGGTAGCGCGATTTTTCAGTGCTCTTTGTACTACAATATTCTGTTGTTAAATCAACAAAATGTTTATAATAGAAGATATAATAAAGTGAAAGTCAAATGAATTTATTCAAGTAAGCCCAATTACAAGGTATTTTTGAACGTCAAATCTACTTTAGTTCGATTCAAAAAGAAAACCTGAACACTGAGAAGAACCGACAAGAAACTTAGTCAGGTATAATTTTTTCAACTTCATTTTACAAAAGGTTTATTAAAATACAATATTCGTTAAGCCCGTAAATGCATGTGCAGAGAAGATCATTTCCAGACTATTGTTTTATCTTCAACGAAATCGTTTATTTTATAGTATGATTGTCTAATCAATGTACGTTTTATAACCAATCTAAATTTATTCTCTGTTAATTGTGTAACTTCCTGAGAAACTTTGTTATAAAAACGAATGCAGTTACACAATTTAAAAATGAAACGTTTGACTTATGTAATTTAAATTTTGGAATAACCAATTTATCACGACCTCGGGTTTCCATACTATTGATATCGCCTTTCTTTTTAAATAGATCTATATTTTTCCTCGTATACATAATAATTTCAAAGATGTATAAGGACGGCAAGGTGAGGACATCAACGTCTTTAAAACGATTTCTACGTGATTCTCGTGCATTCGCAGTGTAGATGGCACGTATTGCTCTTTTTTGTAAAATAAAAATGGAATTAATAAGCGCCGCTGATCCCCACAGCATGAGGCCGTAATACATTAGACTATGAAAATATCCAAACTACACTGCGGTATCCACATCCGAAATTTGCCTAATGTGTCTAATTGCATATACCGCGGAACCGAGCTTACTGGCCAAATGCCCTGATATGGTCCGCCCACTGTAACTAGTTATCTACTGTTAAACTAAGAAAACTGGTTAACTTAACTAATTAATATCTAGATACTTTCTGTATAGTTTAAATAACAATAAGGTGTCATCAGCAAATAATACTGTTTCCCATAAGTCCATGAGCATAAATAGGAAATCATCATATAAACCAAAAACAGAAAAGGTCCAAAAATTGATACTTGGGGAACGCCTATTTCTTTGATTTGAACCAACAGACAAAACCCCCTTAACACTCACTTTTGCTCCAGGTCAGATATATACGAGATTACGAGATCAGAGAGCGTTTACCACGTATTCCATAGTATTTAAGCTTGCAAGTTAAAGTTTCATCACTAATACAATCATAAGCTTTAGAAAGAGCACAAAAAACACCAATAGCACCCTGGGATTAGGTCCAAGCCTGAAGCACAGTCCTGATCAAGCTTGCTTCCGCATGAGTTGACCGCCTTCTCGTGAACCCGTATTGTTGACCGTGAAATACCCCAAGAATGTTAAAATGTGCCAGCATTTGTTTAAGTATTATTTTTTCAAATATTTTAGTCAACGCTGACAATATTGACACTGGGCGATAATTTGTTGGATTTAACATACAGCCTGATTTAATAATGGAATAATTTTACTGTGTTTCTTTAGTTTGGGAAATACCCCTTGATCGACACATTTATTAAATATATCTACCAAAATTGGTGATAATATAGGTATTAGATTAGTTATTACATGAACTGATAGTCCCCATAAATCCTCATTTTTCTTTATATTTCATTGCCGGAAAGTCTTTTCTATCTCAAGTGAAGATGTGTACCTCGATTGAAAACTAGGAAACCATTTTCCAATATTTTTGCTCAAAAACGTCTCTGCTGTATGCGAAGTTGATCCTTGACCACTAGTAATTTCTACGGGTACATTTAAACTATAATTTTCAAAAGCATTAGTAACCTCAATTTTATTTGTAACAATTTTATTATCCATTTGTGTTGTAATAATAAATAGAATCATTAATTAAAATATAAATTACACCGTGCGCGTGAGATCGTCTCGGAAGTTTTGTAAGAAGTGATTGCTCGGGCCTCCACGTCTTTCGCTTCTCGTCGTAGACCTGAACTGTCCCGAGAATTCGCGAGTCGTGACATAGTACAATATAAAAGATCAAAGAAACGTCAAAAATAGCAAAAAATTCAACAAACATGTCAAGTTTGATAGATTTTTACATTTTATTGTTGTTTGTATAAAGTTATTAACTTCATATAAGCAACAATAAAATGGCTTTAAACAATACTTTGAATTTTCATGACTATAACAGGCGAAATAAGGCTTAACATACCCACTTTCTCTTCATTCTTTGTTTCTAAGTACTTAAGTTATCTTAAAAGGTCGCCATAACGACGACTTAATCCGATAGTAACGATTTTAATGAACGAGGCGATGAAGCGAAGAATTCTTGTTTCCAAGCAAAAAAAGGTTGAAATAAATGTTAGTAACTAAGTAATAACTAACGCACGAACTAAACAACGAAAAAAGGTTAAATGCGAGGCATACCCTTTGCGCGATAAGTATTCCCAACTATCAGTAGTTATCGAACACAAAACGAAATTTTGCAAACAAAAAAATTAACTTAAAAAAAATTTTCGTTCAATGTTCATGAACTTTTTTCAGACTTCTCGGCGATACTTTTACTGATAAAGTGGAGAGGTAGCCGTTTTTAATTCGCACTGAAGTGTTAAAAAGAAATTAAACCCATGCAATGTATTTTAATGAACATTTGACACTTCAAATGATAACCTCAACAACAAGTTTTTTAGAAATAATTAATGAGAGTTTATCGTGGAGTACACAAAGCTAACCGCCAAGTTAAATTTAATCTATGTATTACGTCAATTTTAGATGTATAGAAAACTTGACTTAGATCTTTATGGTTCAGGCCGACCAGAGAATAATCCCCGATTTCATTCACCAACGCTATCTAAGGCGTCACATAACCACTTATATCACCTAGATTAAAAGAACCCTTAAACCGGTTCTCAGATATTTTCGTTTTCACCATTCTATCGGTTCCCTAGTAATGTCAGACATAGTTATGTGATGTTTTATTGGTTCGATAGTGACTATTCATTACCAAAAGTTTAACGATAAAATAGATATTATTGTTTTACTTTTAGAATACAAATTACTTTTTCTTATCATAATATAAACATTTTATTTTATAAATAAGTAATCTTTTTATTTATGAGTGAATAAAAAAGAAATATGACTAATTATTTTTTAATTATGGCTGTATGAGAATATTCGCGAATTGTAACGAGAATAGGTTCAAAAATTGAGTTTCTAAATTTAGGGGATCTTTTAACTACATAGGTGCTTCTAACGTTTCGTGGAATGCAAAATCAGCGTTAGTGGTCCCCTAACCATTTTAAGGGTTTCACTGAGTATTAGGGGACTTTGGTGAAATCGGCCATAAGATTTCGGCGAAGGGCGAGGGGCTCCGGTGCGTGCCATAGAAGCCCCGAGGTCGTAACGCGTCGAGGACAACCACCACAGGAGTATTATTGGATAAAAACCCCGCATAACCCAGTCTCACCATCGGGGACCTGACTACCTGCATTCAGTTTCTCTTGTGTTACCAAAAAAGGTTTTTATAGTTCATCGGTCGATATACAAGTGACGATGCTCACTGATAACAGATAGTCACAGCCGTCACGCAGGTCGCGTTACACGCATGCGCCCTGCACCAACATATGAAGTTGCACAAACTGCAGTCAACCGGTAACTGTTAATGTGCACTGATTAACAACAGCATTGCGGTTACCCGCGTCAAACGCATTGATATACGTCTTTCGCAACAAAAGTACTTTCTCCTACATATGTTATGCACTAAATGTATTGAATTATGTTTTGATATCTTCACACCTAATAAGATTAGGGTTGTCGCCTTTTGGAAAACCAAAATAAAGTACAATTTTAAATGTTCATAAAAGAAATATATTTAAACATACATCAGAAAATAAAGCAAATAAAAATAAGTTCAGCGTATTAGGTGCGCTTAAAAACGCTGGGTTCCATACAGCCGTTTATTCAACATCATTTTGTCGTAATAAGAACTACTTTATTTAATATTAACAATGCTTATTCCCAAAAACAGCAAAAACACACATTTCCAAATTGTAGAACTATTTTTGATAAAACAATTGTCATATTTTAATGAGAATTAGGTACTATCGAGGAAAGTGAATGTTTAGCAGTTTAAAAAACCTTTGAAGTTGCCGTGTGATAGACTGTTTTATCGACTCGACAAAGTCAGCAAATTGAAGTTTATATTGATATTCGTGTCTTTGTCGTTTCTAAATTCAAAATTGAAAGATAAACGTACGGAATACCAATCGGTAATCTTCGTATTCCGAACTAACACGAATGACGAGAATTCAAGAGCGAGATGTGCCAAAGAACAATAAATAAAAATTAACTAAAATTTATGGATGCGTAGTCACACTTAGAGCCCTTATGATTTGGTCGTAGGTCACGAATAAAAATGTTTAAGTCACTCTTCAGAATTTGTGTTAATTGTTTTAAGTTAATTGGATAGAATAGACAAATACTAAGAAAAATTTACTAGATGGTCGGGATACTGATATCCAACTAAGATATTCCAAACAAACACAAATGACGAGAAATTGGCTTGTTAGCGAGTGCGATTATTTCATGACGCATTATGTCATTTAGTATCGATTTATGATTCGATAATAAATAAAACTAATACAGCGTCACACTAAACTGATGGTAGCATTGTTAAACTGGGTGTATCCTACTATTCTTGAAATAGGGAGAAAGAAATCCAATCCGGTTGGAATTTATAGTTACAATGACTCACGTAAGCAACATGGAGTTATTGTTCAATTACTCAAAAAATCAGAGAATATTTTTACATAGGCAATTCGAATTATTAGTTTTCACGAACTAGATCAAAAGTAATTCTAACTATATATTACAAATTCGAACGTTTGGTTGTCGTTCTTTCACATTCTTTCTCCGTGAGAAAGTAAGTGATTCCCATTGGAAACCCGAGTTTATGCGGACGAAGTCGCGGGCCGTCGCTACTTCATAATAAACTGAAGTTAAAAACAAGTTATTCAAAGTTTTTCGCTTAAAAAGACCTACTCAAAATTTAAATACACGGAACCATACACTTACAAATCGTTCACACCAACCTAGCGACACACATTCGACCTTTACTCATGAAGGACTTAAAACTCAAGACTTAAATTGGAAAGTTTTTACTACAAATTTTAAAATTAAATAGGTAGAGGTAGAAGAATCAAGGAAACCGCCGTAGCGTATTATATTCTCTTTAAAGGAAACCGCGACACAAAAAACTACGACATGTCAATCCTACGTCTTTCTCCATCTAACCGAAGCTCATAAAATTGCACGTGTTAATTTTGCACGGCAATATTTGAATTTTGATTGGTCGTCTACAATTTTTTCGGATGAAAAAACGTTTAAATCAAGTGATCACGGTCGACTGAATCTATGGCGGTATACCATACACGCTGCCAAGAAAAAAACGTTAAATGTAATAGAGTCGGACCGTATCTCGTGTAACTTGTGGGGCTGGATGACTTTTGATGGAGTGGGTGAACTCGTTGAACTACCTCCTAGAGCAAATGCTATCAATTATGTCAACATTTTGGAGGCGATTATGCTGCCCACTTTGTGAGTTGTGTATCCACAGCAAGAAATGCCCAGGGTGTTCTACGTGCACGATAACAGTAAACGCCAAGGATAACCAATGCCTGGTTCCTCCAACACCATGACACTACGGTGATTTCATGGCCAGCTAAATCGCCTGATGTTAACCCCATAGAAAATTTATGGGATTTAATGGGCAGAGATGGGATCACCGTAATGAAAGGAGAACGAAGGATCTCGTGCAACATTGCAGAGACATATGGGAAAATTTGCGAGGGACCAACATTTGCACTCGTTTAGGCGAGTCTATGCGTACGCGTCTCCAAGCTGTTATTGATAACAATGGTGCATAGACTCAATATTGATTGCAAATGTCGGCCGTTCGTATATTTTCTCATATGCAAGCAACATTGAACTTGTGGAATGACCTTTCTTCTCATGTCCGTCATTCCAAGTCACTGGCCATCTATAGGAAAAACCTGTTCAAACATCTTCCTGCAAAATTCCTTTGTTGCAACTAAACATGATACCATTCTCATTTCGTCACTAATCTTTATATCTATTTTTATTATTTTATGAGTATTATTATACTGCAGTTTCATATAGTATCTTCCAGAAAGGTTGTCTGGAAGAGATCGCTTTGACCGCCTTGCACACATTAGTTTTAAGTTTAATTGTAGACGATTTTTGTTAGAATGTGCGCAACAAAGAATTTATCTATTTAACATTCTGCTTATTGAACATTTGGCGTATATTGCCGTGCAAAATTAACACGTGTTTCTATGGCTCCAGTCAGATCTAGGAAGCAGGATGGGGTGAGTCAAGCTGGCACGGCCAATTTCAAAAAATTAAAAAAGGGATATGGCAAAATAATGTGCTCGTTATGTGCTAATTATGTGCCCAAGTCAATATTTTTGTGCTCTCTAATTAACGCGGCAAATCACTCTTGCTAATTCGCCGTGCCAGCTATCGGAAAGCTAGCACGGCCCATCTCCTAGCGGGGCTAAATTTGACTTTGGAAAAAAAAAAACAACCACCGTAAAATTACGTGCTTTTATGTGCTTTGAAATGGCCGAGACCAATTTCTGAAAAAACCACCCCTTGTACGGAAAACAACCCTTACAAGGAATTAACCATTTTGCACGGGCTGTCAAATAAGTATACAACTATTATAGAGAGCACATTCAACAATGCAAAAACATGTTTTGATGAGGGACATCAATAACTTTCTTTTGAAGTCATTCGGGAATTTCATGCTCTCGTAATAAGCATTCTAGACTTGAATGCTTCGGTTTGAAATCACTCAGGATTTCGAGCACAAAATTCCTGGATGGTTTTTCACCGAAGCACAAAATTCCAGGGTGCTTATTTCGCAAGCACAAAATTTCTGGATGCTTTAAAACCAAAGCACAAAATTCCTGGGTGCCTTTGTCGCGAGCACAAAATCCTGAGTGATTTCAAACCGAAGCATTCAAGTCTAGAAAGCTCATTACGAGAGCATGAAATTCCCGAATGAATTCAAAAGAAAGTTATTGATGTCCCTCATCAAAACATGTTTTTCGCATTGTTGAATGTGCTCTCTATAATATTTGTATACCTATTTGACAGCCCGTGCAAAATGGTTAATTCCTTGTAAGGGTTGTTTTCGTTGTTTTCGGTGTGTCTCGGCAATTTTAAAGCACATAAAAAGCACGTAATTTTACGGTGGTTGTTTTTTTTTTCAAAGTAAATTTAGCCCCGCTAGAAGATGGGCCGTGCTAGCTTTCCGATAGCTGGCACGACGAATTAGCAAGAGTGATTTGCCGCGTTAATTAGAGAGCACAAAAATATTGACTTGGTCACATAATTAGCACACAACGAGCACATTATTTTGCCATATCCCTTTTTTAATTTTTTGAAGATGGCCGTGCCCCAGCTTGACTCACCCAGCAGGATGTCTGTCATGGAAATTCATTGAATACATAAACCCATATTGGACATTCTGCTGCCGTATATGAAAAAGAATTAAACTTTTTGCGTTTTGAATGTTTTGCGCATTCGCATACATTTTCTCTTTAGGAGTTTGTTTAAAATAAGAGTTTCGCTTTGATAAGCTTTAACAAACCAGGACGTTCGGCAACTATCTATCTACTATCAATTATGTAAGAAAGTTGAGGACCATATCCCTATCCGCGGATCTAAACACTAACAAACTCCGTATCCGTGTTCATATTTGCGGTATACATTTTTAACGATAATGTCTCTGTTTTGTACACTAGGTACACATCCAAATATATGAGAACAAGGGCAGCCTAAGACTGATAAAGCAATCGACTGAAACTAAAAAGGTTCCAAGTTTGACTATGAACCCTAAAAAATGATGCATTATTTCTTTATTATTTTATTATTACTAGAGATCGCTCTGTGGTCGAAATTCGATCGTAAATATAAACTTGTAATATAAACTCTTTGGCGACAATCTCTACTCTGTGCGACTGTTTAATCCAAGGAGGTTACGTATAATGTGATCACAAAACTAATTACGAGTTTGAAATTGACGGTCTTTTTGACATTGGCTGTATGAACGTAAACAATAAGTGATTTATTTAATTTAATGTATTTCAAATGCATATTATATAAAAATATTAGCATTCTCCAGTCCTTCTTCATTTAAACTTTAAGTGTACTAAATTTCACACACCTCCGTCTGCGCAAATTTCTTAAAAAGGGAACCAGTTTTCGCTTCACGTATTAATATAGAAAAGATAATTTCACAGATGTTTTTTACTATTTTATTAGTACTAATTTAAGCAGTTATTTGCTTATTATTATATTAGCTGAGGGAAATATCAAAAGCACTCGCATACCTAGGCGATAATGTGTGAGAATGATGAGATTTGAAGACGCGAAAAAAGTAAAGGACCGCGACGCTTGGCGCTCCGTCCTCTGTCCTCTCTGACTACCTCGTTAGGGATATAGCATGAAGATATGTACGTATGTATTAAATAAGCAGTGGCTTTGCACATTTAAGTTACATTTCATGTGTCTTTTATATGGGTGTGTCTGTACATAAATAATTGAATAAATTAATTTATATTCCTTGAAACAAACTAAATTGATGAAATAAATAATTCACATCTTACTTTTAAGTACATAACTATTATGAAACACTTTGTTCCTCTCTCTGCAGCATAAAATAATGAATTTAGCTTATTTCATTACACTAAAAATGTGTTTATTCTAAAATAATATAAGTACTATAACTATAGTATTATTAAGGCAATATATAGTGCAGGTGACAACACTAAACAACATCCCTAAGACGGACAACTTTTTGGGATTACAGATTAACCTTCAAAATTATATTGAAATCTAGCTGTAACTGCGACTCCGCCTGCATAGAATATTTTTTCGCTGCTTTCCTGGATTAGGTTAGATTACATGTATATAATGTACAAAGATTGTTTTTGAAAAAAGCCTAGTTACATCTGTCTCCAGGAACATACTATCTCTATACTAAATTTCATCATAACTGGTTCAGCGGTTTAGTATTTCCCATTCAAAGTCTAATTCCCCTTCTCAACCCCTTAGGCGTAGGTTTTTGATACAAAAGTATTTTATATCTTTTTGATAAAAAAAAGTCTATCACGGCACCAATATTTTTATCATAAGCGAGGTTTAGTATTTCCCATACAAAGGATTATCCCCTTTTTACCTTCTTAGGGGTCGATTTTTGATTAAAAAAAAAGTAGCCTATGTCCATTCTTTGATGTTAAACTATCTCCCTGCCAAATTTCATCATAATCAATTCACCGGTTTAGCATTTCCCACACAAAGTTTCATCCCCCTTTGCATTCCTTTAGGGGTAGATTTTTTAATAAATACGTAGCCTATCATTTGCATACCAATTTTCATAAATATCGGTCAAACCCTTCTTGATTTATAAAAGGACAGAGGGATAAAAATTTTAAAAAGGTAGAATCAAAGTCAGCAAGTCATAAAATGACTATCTGTCACAAAATTTGACAGTAAAATTGTAATTACAGACAGACACTACATATTTATATATTAGTATAAATGAAAGATTTATGTGAACTCCAACTTCCTACTTCAATTTTTAAAATAACACTTAAAACTATCTATGATAATTAATAACTTGCAAATAACTGCACTTTTAATTTATATGCCATTGGAAATTATTGAAAAAGTATAAGAGAGGTTTTGCAAATAACATTTTTGTTTTTCAAAGTAATGGAGTCATCATTGATTTAGGATGTAAAACCTAAGATATGTTTATTTTCAATATTAACATATTAATGCGAGCCATTGGAAATTTTAACAGTAGGGATCTTAATTTTGAAGTTAATTTATAACCTTAAGTTATTTGGTAACCTAATTCTTAATTTCATTGACTTCACTTTGGCCATTGTGTTACACGATTGGCTTACTTTTTTTTACAGAAAAAAAAAAATATGGAAGAAACCTCTTATTAAAGGGAGATTTGTGGGATTTCAGATTAACGGGACCTATTTATGCCTCTAAATTTTCTGTACAGATTGATCTAAACACACTCTTTAAAATGCCAGTTGGATTTATTAAAATTAATTTTCGTTTTTAATATAAATGAAAATAATTGTTTTTTCATAAGCCAGCAAGCACACATTTGTATGGGGTATGTATGGGTGCAGAAGCTCCATTTTAGATTAATTGTTTATCACTGTGTCACCTTACCTTGGAATTCTAAACTTTTTGGCAGACCAACATATTATAGTAATTTTACCAAATATATAACATAAAAACAAAGAATAAGTATGTGAGGACCGCTAGTTTTGGTGCCCTGCCGTCTTTACCACGTCTCCATCCACTCCAAAGATACAGAGTGAGAATATATACATACATCATATCTACAATAATATTATAATAAATGCACACATATCGCCTTACAATCCATTGGTACCAGGTCTATTATGCGGTTAGGTCGGTTTATGAAACAATTTTTGTAAATTGTCTTGTAGTTTAGGTATTACATAATATTTTCTGCTTCACTGTATGGCAGCCATAGCACAAGCTTAATGCTTAATTTGGGACCACGGATTATTATTAGTGTAAAGTTTTACTTTTTTAGGTTACATGCAACTGTACAAAATATTAGGTCAGTCCACTGCCAGTGTCGCATTTTTATTTTTGTTTATTTATAATTACATTATGCAATGTAATGTAAATTTAATATTTGCATTATATTTTACAAACATCATAGTTTATTCTATGTGTAGTGTTGTCAACAATAGATATAAATTGCAACAAATATTAAAGTTTTATGCTATACTAAATTACCTAAAAGTTGCACATGATTTATTAGTAAAATGTGTTCATAGTAATGCATTAAATTAAAAAATTGTACAATGATAGATTATAATAACAATAATACTCGGACATTTCACACAGCGCCACCTAGTCCCAAAGTAAGCTGCATAGCGCTTGTGTTATGGGTACTAGACAACTGATATACTACTTATATACTTTTCTTTTATAAATATATACATATTATACATAAACACCCAGACTCAGGACGGGAATCGAACCCGCAACCCCCGTTTTACTTTCCGACGCACTAAACCGTTGCGCCACGGAGGTCGTCAACGATTGAAACGTACAAACCACAAAAATGCACCTTGGTATATGTCATCAATTAAATTAGAAGCAAAATATAAAATGGGAAAAGCACTGCATCAGTCATGTAATGAGTGTTGATCTTTCCACCCAAATTAATATTCCTCATTGGATGGTCTAGCTTAAGGTATTTAACTGAAAATTTACTTAGGTCTGGTCAATAAAACTGTTGTATGGGTACCCCACATTGTAAATACATATTGGAAGAAATTCCATATGAAATTGCAAACAGTTACTTAGCATGGTACAGCTAAAAAATATACTTCACAAGTTCATATGATATTTTAAACTAGCATCGAACTTTAACTCCTCTTCAGAGACATAAGTCACAATCTTGGGTGGAAACAAGCACATTGGTTAAACATTTACCAAAAGAAGAGCTATATGAAAGAAAGATACTACTGATATATGGCCATTTGATATTAGATCCATTGATTTTTGGATTGGGCAGAACAGCCTCATGTAATGTTATAATTTTACATGATAATGTTAGACCACACAAGTGAAAAATAGTTATAAACAGCTGACTGAAGATAAAGAATGTCAAAAAGATTCAACTCCTTTTTACTGTTGTATCAAATAACTAACAATTTACTCATCACACGGAAATCACATAGATTCATATCTCAAGAAAATGGCAGCTGAATAATTTGTCAGCAGTCTGGGAATAATCAGTAATGTGGGAGATGATTACTAAATTGAGTATAAGGAAGTTTGATAAAATAAATTAGTTTGATAATAATGTATAACTTTTGTAAAATTATAAAAATAAGACAACAAAAGTGTAACTACCTATGATTACATAGCTGATAGGTGCAAGGCTCATGCTACATTCAGAATTTTCAGTTTTAATTCACTACATAATTCTTTCTATAATCATAAATCGACTATAATTGGCTATAAGCCAAACATTTACATATAATTTTTAGTTCATCTTGTGTCCGTTTTGGGAGGAAATAAGTGAACATGTATTTTTGCTTCTTGTAAATTTAGTGTTGAATGCAACATTTATAAATATATTGAGCACAAAGGAAATCTCACGAAACATGAACATAGTTTGCTTTCCATTAAAAATTGTTTTAGTTCAAGGAAAGTTCAAAGTGTTTTTTGATTACCTATTAGCATTTTTTTAAGTAACAAGTTTTTACTCAGTACAACAAAGTTAAGTAATTCAGAAACAAGAGTCCTTTTATCTAAAGTTGTGCCACATTGGATCTCTCACAGTATTAATATGATGTAACTAAAATTAGAAAAAATGTATTCAAAGAATTTTGCAATCTAGGCCACCATCATAAAACTAAAAGTGTAGCCATGAACACACACTAGTTACATAAAGTATATTCAACGCGGCAGGTAGTGTGTGTTCAGAGACACTTAATATAGTTATGCAACTAGTTCAAGGCAGGTCGTTGCCTGCACATTTTGCAGACATGAGCCAGACACACAAAAAAGTGAAACCAGCAATTTTTTCCTTGAAATCACAACCTCGACTCTATTAGTTGATGAATGAAGAAATACTTACTACTGTTTGATAGCTATCACAACAGGGCCAATGATGCAATGTTTAGATCAAGCCAATTGATTAGTGAGTGAGATATTGTTTCACAATAGCTTGCAATATTGCAACAAATTAGACCTATGAGAGTCTCAACAACGACATGTATGAGTACCAAAGTCAATATTCAGTTTTAACAGATCACTACAATTATTTAAATTGTTTAAGAGATGTATTAATTGTCAACAGCCAATTTATTGACAGGTGTTATGATACACTACTAGTGTTAGTGTTTAATGCGGCAGAAAAGCAAATAAAAGCATCATATGTAAGGTAACATAAAATAGCCACTTTAAAGATAAGTGTCCATACAAAACATAGCTTAGAAGCATAGCAAATTATAGGTTGTATCAATACTTAGTGATAATTAGAACCAAACCAGCTGGACTCAACAATGCTGTTTCAGTAGTCTTCACAGCACAGACGAGAGACTATGCATTTTGAACTTGATATAGAGACATATCACCTCGCCTGTCTCAGCAGCTTCTTTTTAATAGGTACACTGTTGATGATGTGTGATCATCAAATCCTTTGTTCATATATGACATTTAAGTATTTGAGTGTTTATTCCACTGCATAGCAACACACTTTCACTATTACACAATGGCCCCACACTGGATGTGCCATATACATGGCGACAACATCACTCACTGTCACTCACTGATGGATAACCTATACACTGAGAACAAAGAATCACTACACAAATCAGCATCACACCTTTGAACATATGGTTATGCACTATCGTCGTGAAAGGAATTAATGTGATATTTGAGAGTAGAGGACGTTGCGGCGGCTTGTAATGGGATCGTAATAAGATTACGGTGAGGTCAGTGGGTGACAAAGGGAGAGCTCGGTGGCGGAAGGCGGAAGGCGGACGTCGGGCGGTGCACAGCAGACGGCGCGGGCACTGACCCTGGGGCGGCGGGCGGCAGGCGCGGGCCGCGCCGGCGGAGCGCCGAGCGGCCGCCGGGCCGGGCGCCGCCGCCGGCGTGCCCGACGGCGAGAGGTCGCAGACGAAAAAATCGATAGGTCGTCAACCTCGGTCGGCGGGCGGCCGCAGCCGGTCCCGGGCGGGCCGTCGGCAGCCGCCCGTGGCCGGTGAGGCGCACCGCCGTAGGCTCTCCTTGCAGCCTCGATAACGAAGATTTAACCAATCCGAATTCGCCATTTTGAAACGGGAACAATGAGATATTTACTTTTGAACGTTAGGATAAACGATAGTCCCCTCGGCAATTGCCGACGAACGCGGCGCGATATGTAGGACACGTCGGAAGGTACACCGCTGTAAATAAATACGTACTCTGACTAGAAATCCCCTCGTCACCGCTGCCGATATCCGACATTTCAATCCACACCGAATTCTACAAGCGATCCACGATCCTTTTCGGAACCTACTATCGGGGACAAAACTAAAATTGTCTATGGTATCAAAGCCATCAAAATTGGGTTCTTAAAGGGCGCCAATTTAGATGACAATAATTGTAATGTAAATTTCACTTATCATCACTATATTCTAAATTTAATTTGTTCAATGACGGTATCTTTAATATATAATAGAATTGTTATAAATTCTACAATAATATCTTTTGGTACGTAACATTACACTTGGTAATATTTTATCGCCTAACAGAAAAGTGGTATCATAAATAACCTCCTAACTTCATGCTAAAAATATTTCTTAACAAATGTTTAATAAATATTTTAAATGCTACATATTAATTTTCACTTATCCTAATAATTAAAATAATTTAATGTAAATAAAGTATTAATTTAAATGGCTCAAATATTATTAGGTATCCGTTCGAAATTTGCATATATAAAGAACGCACAGTAAATTTTTGTTTTTTTATAAGTATAAATGAAAACACTAATCTGGACTTCATTGCACAGTTAGCACAGTGTAATCTTTCCTCAAATATTATTGGTACATTTTCTGTCAAACAAGAAAACTGAAGACACTATAAATATAGTTGGAAAACTTATTACTACTACCATAAACTTTTTCAAATTTTTTTTAAACGATTTTCCCTTAAGATAAACAAAGAAATCTGTGCCCATAACAGCCGTCGTCTTCAGTAATAGATAGACATATTATTATTTATAAAATATCGATAAAATATTGAAGTAATACATTTTTTAATGTTTCTTGGAGTTGCTAGCTTCAAATATTGAACCAGTCTTTCTAGTAGGATCCGCTGAGCCAGACTAAGCTACTAAAAAATCTCAAGATCACGCTTCTAAATAATCACTTATTTTAACAATCCCACACATCGCACAAGAGCGTAGATATTTGGGACCGAAAACCACGCCAATTTTACATCACAATATTTACTGGAAACAATTTGTAAATCAATAAAATATACGTTCAAGCGCTCCCTTTAAAAGTCCGCCAAAAGTTAACTCTTTTTTATTTTTCTTTGTGTAATTTTTCCTGGAGAAAGATGGCAAAGAAATCTAAGCCCATACAGCCGATGTCTTTAGTAATAAATAAATATGTTGTTCATATTATTTCATTAAAATGACATAATCGCTTATCTAAATAAAAAAAAATACGTTTTATTATTTTTTGGAGATTCTAGCAACAAAAGCATTCCTCAATGCTTTTTTTTAGCAGGATCCACTGAGGCGGATTAAGCCACTAAAAATATCTGAACATCTCACTACTAAATATTAGCGCTTATCTATATAATATTATACGTGAAGGAAAAACCGAAAACATTGGTTTCCTTTTTAAGAAAATTGCGAGGAAAGAGGAGTGTGAAATTTAATACACTAAAGTTTACGTTAGTAGCTAATTAATCTGTGCTTAACGTTTATGTGGACAAGGACTGAAGAAAGCTGAAATTTTTATGTAATATGTGTTACAAATAAGGCTATTCAATTAAATAAAACATTCATTGTTCACGGTGACACTGCCAATGTCAAAAAACTGTCAATGTCAAACTCATAGTTGTGATCTTAGCTTTCCTTATAACTCCCAGAAGCATAGAAAATCAAATCAAAATGCCAATATCACTCATCGTGTTCTCGCAAAATGTCCTTACCATAAACTACAACTACTTAAACTTCCGCTATAACGGTGAATATGTAGACCACAGACTTCCTATAAACTAGATGTAGACTTTAGTTTGTGGTAGATCTGTGAGAAAATAATAAATTTATCATCTAACAAGCGTATACAGTGATCCCGTCAAAAAGTTTTTATTGGTAGCGCTGTCTTATAACAGATGTTTAAGGTGTATGTAAAGTTTTATTGGTAAGACTGTTAGTGTATAGTACAATACCCACAGATCTACTCTTAGACAATACCCGCACGCTTATTATGTAACTTGCAGATAGCATGCGACACCCAATATCGCGCGATATCTGCTGTCAAAACGAAACTGTGCTAAGTAAATTTGTATAGTGGCGCTAAAACTACTGCGAAAAGTGGATTTTACGGTCATATAATAATAAATACGCAATCGTCATACATGATACTAATTTTTTATTACAATTAGTCAACGTTCGCACAGTGATCGCGTGGCTGTCGCTGTCTACAAATTTTTAGGTAATAACCCCGCCAATATTCATTTAAGTAAATTCTTGGTTAGGATTGGTTCATGGTTGGTTGTACCATGACGGCACAACCAAATTGTGAAATTGTCGTTTAAGTTTAGTCCCTGAATATTTTGCTCAAAAGATGACTATAATGCAATGGCTATACGGACTTTTTGGCGGAAACGGAAGAAGAGAGGTTACCATTTTGTTAAGATTTTCTTTTTTTTTACATTTTTGGGAGTTTTATAGTACAAAAGTGATTGTGTTATAAAGTTCTTTAGAAGTGAAAAGAATGGAATAGGTCTCAATAAACTTGTGTAACTGAAGTTTTCGCGCTCTTCCAAGAAGTCCTTTATAACTTCAGTAAAGCCTACTATCACTTTACAGGGAGAGTTTTACGATAAGAAAAAACTAATTTACTTGTGATTCTACTTATTAATACGTGACATTAGCAAATACGCTAAACTGTGCGCCATGCCATAAAAAAATGTCTATACAGTGATTGTATACAGTAAGGTACATTCGGTAAATTACGAAAAGTTTTTTATAGAGTTGACAAGATGTTTGCATTTTGTTTAACCAGTCATAATCGGTGGAATTTATACTCTCAGCTTAATTGATTTCGTCTACTACAATATATAGCCTAAAAAAATTTCCTTAAATATAGTGAACAGTTATATTTACAATTTGTAAACATAATTGTTTCAAAAAACTTTTATATTTTCCCAATTTATGTGGAATTCCGAATTAATCGGTTAATTCTGAATTGTACTTAAAAGCGGGCTTTTTTAAATTTTAGTTTAAGGTTTGTATTCTTTTTTCATTCAGGTATACCCTACCAAGAATATATTATTTTTGATTATGTAACAGCTAAATAACATTATTTTGTGAAATTGACATTTCAGAATTACCCGACAAGGAGTCTGCGGCTGTCAATCTTTTAGTTTACTTTAGGTACATATATTAAAATAAAAGGGTTTGGCAATGAAAGTAAAATTTATAAATATTAATAGTTTTATTTAAAAATAAGATCAGTTTTAATTTTCAGGGCAATAGTTAGTGCCTAATTGCTCTTACATACCAAACAAAAAGTTTGAAAATACAAACATTGTACAGAAAAGATATTAAGATACAAACAGAAACATTACACACTAAAATTTAAACTTATAAAACATTCATTCTATCTTTATAGTATAACAAAAAAAAAAAATGAACACATCTCAGCTCCTTCACATTAAAAATAATAAAACTCAAAAAACAAATATGACAAAATAATATATTAATAACTTAATACTTAACTTACCTATTAATACAATTAACTTATCACAAATTTTACAGACCAGGTTTGTTTAAAAGAAACTGTCGAAATATACCAAGAATGGCCAAGCAAACATCGCGCAACCATAATGTCTAAATAAACTTGCGACCTGTCGTCATTGACCCTTACACAGGCGCTATGGACACAATATAATGACTGCTCAGCCCGCAGTAAAAGGTCCCTTATACTATGTTCAGGCAGGAGACTATACTTTTTTCACACTTCTCTATCAAATGCTTTTTCTGGATCCACAAAGGCGAAGAAAACTTTCCGACCTATGGCCAGAAATCAAATTTTCTTGCTCTCCTCGATCCAGCGAAGCGAGGAAATCTGATGATTACCGTTCTTAAAACCTTGTACCTCCCACAAATATCTTTCAGAAATGTCTTTAATTCGCTCGGTTAATAATTACATGTAGACGTTACTTGCTGAGCTGACCAAGCTGATGGCTCAGTAGCACGCACAGTCCACACACAGAGAACCTGGTCCATACAAAATAGTGTAAGATCAATTACGATATTAGATTTTTGAGATTTATTTAAGTACTTACACGTCGCTTCAAGCAGATCTTTTAAAATGCAGTTTGAACCCATAAGGTTTTACCAGACAAGTGGTATCTGAAAATAAAAAAATAATTTAAAATAAATCCATCTTTTGGAATAAAAACTTAAATATCAATGGATTGAGAACCGCCGATGATTACTATGAAAAATCAACCTCGGGTAATTCCGAATGCTTAAACTTATTTTTTCGGAATTCCCTCGTTAATTCCAAAAAAGAAAAAAAATACTCAAGCTATAGTGTTCTGAACTTACTCAATTGTGCACATATATCTGATAATAAAACAATCAATTCATTAACTTACCAAATTTTAAAGTTATTGAAGTTCGGACAAAACCGCAATTCAAAAAAGCACTCGATCACAAAAATATAACATCAGACAAATATACTTGAAGTATATTTGTCTGAGTCCACTGAAGCGGGGGAGCGGAAGCACGGAATAAGATAGAGCCTAGGTGAAGTTGCCAGAGCAAAAAATACAGTCGCGTTTGGTAGAAATGAGTAATTATCGGAAATCCGATTTCCGGAATTAGCCGAATGTCCCTTACCTATGTAATATGCGAACATTTTTTTTCATTTGTTTGACACAAGCAAAAATTAAACCGTTAATTAATTGAAATTAATTTAATGATGTAATTTACTGATATTACTTAGTATGACTTATGAGATATAAATTCTGATAGTCAGGCATTGGCCTTAGCTCTTTTGGCTAGGGATTGACATTGAGTGAAAAAAATTGATTACTTAAAAATCGATTGTTTCCTTTTCAGTATTAATCGATTTGAGAAAAATCGATTTTTTAGTATTAATTGAAAAAAAGCAGCTTTTCTATATAGTCATAAAACTAAGAGATTAGTATAGGATTAACAATTTATCAGAATAAAAATAATATAAAATGATAAGTACGAAAAATAACCAAAACGACAACCTGGTTTCAAAACAAATCTTTCTGAAAACTTTCTAAGTTTAAACAATGAAAAAAAATTAAAAATAATTACTTCTACATTAGGTTAGACTGTCCCGGCATATCATTTTTGCTGTTTTGAGTTATTTATATCAGCCGATATCCTGAATATCATCTTCACGGGAGTTCTACAGCAAAAAATCAATTAAAAGATATGACCCGTTAGTTTCAAAATAATACAATACTTATTCCTAAAAGCAAGCAAGGTTCAGGAAAAAAAAATACTTTAGTTAATAAGTGTTTGAGCAGATGGTCTCGATACAATGCTTATTGAAAAAAATTAACTAAAAACTTCGTGTGCTTTTAATTTTAATGTTGACTTTTTGGCGGGAACGGGAGAAGTGAGGTTATCATTTTATTTAAACTTTCTATTTTTTACATTTGTGGTAGTTATAAAGTACAAAAGTGATAGTATATTGTGTTTTAAAATTCTGTGTAAGCGAAAAAAATTGAGTTGATCTAAATAAACATGTGTAGCTGAAGTTCTCGCCCTCTTCCAAGAACTCCTATAAAACTTCAGTCAAGTCTACTATCAGTATCACTTTACTGGAGGAGTTTTACGATAACGATCTAGATAACGATTCTTCTAGATTTAGAAAAAAAATTTTAATGTTGAGATTATAAAACGCATGACTCCTTCTTCATGAAAAAATACTTCCGACAGCCGCTTTTAGGTGTTTTACCGTAAGAAGACGTTTTTTTAAATTATTTACAGTCGAAAGAAAGGAAACTGTTGAACAAATACGAAACTGTTTTACGTACATATATACAGATGGCGCCGTCTTTTGATCGACTTGTTCATGGTAGTGAACTTACTTCGCGTTTTTTCATTCGTCGCAATTAAAATGTGTAATTTTAGCAGCATTGGATTTCTTTATTTTTCATTTCTTCATATTTTTAATTAAAACGTGTAATTTATATAATCGATTTTAAAAAATCGATTGCTACTCGTTAAGAAAAATCGATTACAAGGAAATAATAATCGATTAAAATGAAAATCGATTATTTTTTCACATACCTACTTTTGGCATTAGCCTCGAATGCTCGAATCTAATCACTCCGAGGTTAGTCAATAACTGTATGACTCTTTGAACACTTTGGCAATAAAAATAAAAACAGTGATTCTGCGAAGGGTACCAGGTCATGAAAGTGCTTTTTTCTTACTCACGAATAACAATAAAATACCTACTAAGCCACAGCAATGTGTGGCCGTTAGTCGTACAGATAAATATAAATACACTGGATAGAATAATGTATCGAGACCTGAGTACTTACTAGGTATAAACATATTATTTTCAAAAATGATTTGATATAAATAGGCGTTTTTAGACTTTTTAAATTATAAACATACCTACCTTTAAGCCCTAAAAGATCGATTATTCGATCTTATATCGCAGTCTTTAGACGTAATGCAAAAAATATCGTGTATGTTATCATAGTATCGACGTATCGATACCTAGTAAACTATTTAACCAATGAGTACATACAAAACTTTCTGGCACGTTTTGCGGGAGGAGAGGTAGCACCACAACACAAGCAAATAATTGGGAGCACTCAAATGCAATGATTAGTTGTCTCTTTACGCTTTCAAACCTACAGACAATTCGACAACATTCCCCTAATTGAACAAATGTAGAAATAACTTGATCGAAATGTTATTGAATTTTTTTCCTTATTTTGCAAGTTAATTGTACTTTTATTCGTAGAGCGTTAAGGTTTATAATTAAATATTAGCTAAAAATATAGTCTCGCTAGTTTCGCAATTAAAAACTGTAAGATACAACGAATTTAAGCCAATTCAAGGTTCATTATTATATGACAAACATTACGATCTTTGTATAATGATGAACAAGTCAATGCAACATATTCGAATGAATCGAAATAACTTATGATGAGATGGTAAATCGATTTAGTGAAATGATTCTGAAAAAATATATTAAAATGGAAAACTAGTACTTAATCAAAAATTATATTTACTAATGGAATATAATTTCGTCTTTGGCTATATTAGATGTCGCGTTGCACCTGACGGCATAAGACAACTTTGCGGAGCACTTATCGCAGTGAATTAGATTATAGAAATGGTAACCAATCGATTCAAAACTAGTTATTGTGCGGTGATTATTCTTTTACTTAAATCTTGACAGAGGGGAATGCCTGTGAATTGCGCCTCCCGTTGTAGGTCTGTAGGTACTCAATTGTTGTAACAAAAAAATCGAGTACGAAAATACTTGCTATCGAAAAGAAAGTATCGATACTACTGATGTAGCGATATTTTTTTGCGGATCACTAATGTGCGTAGTTCACTAATGTGTGAAAATGTGCACAGAAAACTGTACTTATGCATGCAGTAGTTTCCTTAGTAACCTAACCTATACTCAATTTACTTCGCGCTCCAGACTACTATGCAGTTTTTAACTGCAGTGGGACTTGGGAGTGTTTTGTAACATGGTGGCGATTACAATAGATCCATTTTAGTCGCAATGATACAGGTCGGGTGTGACATGCATAGGCACTTACATCAAATACAAAACAAGCAAAAACTGGGTCTGATCAAGGGGTCTGACAATGACAAAAAGATGAGTGTTGCTATTAGGTAGCTATTAGTTGCTATCACACCCGACACAAACTACAACCAATGAATATAACGTGTCATAAAGATTGTACCATACAGTCAGGATGGGACAAATTAAAACAACAATGAATATTACAAATGACTATAATTTTGTCACAATTTTTCCATACATCGTTAATAACTTTTTACCTTAACTCTATTTATAATACATTACTTAGACGTAATTAATGTTGTATTTCAGTTTTTAAAATTTTCCTGTTTACAGCTATATTTCATGGAGCAGTTTCAGATGAGACATTAATATTCGATTTTAAATAAAATTTATTAAGGACCATACAAAGTTAGATTTGAAAATCGACCTCAAGTACTTCATTATGATACACTAGAATGTAATTCGATTAGATCTTATTATACTAAAAATATTTCTTGCTTAGGTCACTACGAAAAGTATCGTTAAAAACTGTACAAACGTATCAACTCTGTATGTTACCTCTAGCGTTATTACATAAACGGACACGCGGACCGAATGCGGTACTATGAGAACATGCGATATCGCTCAACAGTGATAATAATGTATAATTATTTAAATATAAAGATTAAGATATCAATAAATTAAATTGTACTTTATAACGCGCGACGTGGAGACGCGGCACGGTGGAGTCGGTCAGTGAGTATGTATCGGCACGCTCATTATCTAACTTGCAGTCAGCATGCGACAGCGAAATATCGCGCGATATCTGCTGTCAAAACGAGAATTTATAATTTAGGCGCCAAATCTACCGCGGCAAGTGCATTTTACGGTCATCGCGCAATAGACACGCAATCGTCATACACGATACCAATTTTTTTATTACAATTAGTCACTGGTCGCGCGATGATCGCGTGGCTATCGCTGTCCTCACCGTACCGCGCCCCACGAGTAGCGAGCACCGTGTTCGAAATGCGAGTCGTACGAGTAGCTACTGCAGGTGGAACCGAACTGTGTACTGCAGGCGAGCCCCAGCCGACCTCGGTCTTCTACCTCCGATCATGTATTGTAACATTTCATTGAATCGCCATCTGCGGCTCAGTTTACAAGATCATTTTTAAATATTGTCAGTCAGCTGGGTTCCTAAATAACACAAGTCAACGTTGAATAACAAGCAAGTATATAACCAATTGATTAATCAATAATATTATTAATAATAGTAATAATAATTAAGTACCAATAAAATTGAGCTAGAATCAAACTCCATCACCTGAGTGAAGTCACTAAGCTATCACATAACCGGTTCCCCGGTGACCGGTGACACGCGAGTATGTGGGCGGGAAATGAGAATTTCGTGTTATTTTTAACACAAATGAAGCGATTGCTGAGATGAGTGTTTCCGACATTCATATCATGTCGAGCACGACAGGAGTCGATTCCAAAAACGATTCTAAGTTTGTTTATTGCTTGCGGTAGTGTAGGATGTGACGTCACCGTTCGGCGGCGGGGAGACGAACGGAAGCAACAAGCGGTACTAATTCACAACCAAGCGGCTTATCGTAGAACTATTAAGACCTCGACATCAGTGCTCCTGAGTCGTGCAACTATAATATTAGTGCCCTCTATCCCGACTTACGTATTAAGCTTCCGTTACCGATTTAAAAATATGTATATTATAGTTATAAATAAAAAATATGAGTTTTATATAGAAATGACCGTCATTATAATTGTACTAAATCTTTAATATTTAAGATAGATTTTAAAATTTCATAATATTGCCACAAGTTAGAACGAATTTTACAAAAATATACACACTGTACAAATAGTTGAGCGACTCAATGCATGCACCGGTCGACCCGGCGCCGCGGCACCGGCCCGGTCCGGCCCGGTCCGGCCCGGCGCGGCCCGGTCCGGCCCGGCCCGGCCCGGGCCGGCGCCGCCGGCGCGGTACGCACTAAACACTAACTCGTTGATAGAGACTTACGCTACACTACGGGGTAGTCCGGCTCGACGGACCGCGCGCGGCCGGGCGCGGAGGGAACGGTGACCGAGCGTATTCAAGAACGATCGAGTACAAAGCGTACGTTGCACGTACCTACTACCTACACCGATCACAAACTATTGCCGCCCGCCGCCCGCCGCGCCGCACTCTCTCGTCATTATTGCTTGCTCTAATACTGCACTATACATATATTGCTTCACTGCCGCCGGCGCGCGCGATGCACGGGATTCGTGGTCGTCCAAAGCGAACATACAGAAATGTAAATAATGTTAGCATTAAATAAATGTATAATATCAAAAAAGCGTAATAAAGCACTCGTTATATACAAAGGCGAAACGTACGTGAGCAGCGCGCGAGGCCGCCGGCCGGCGCCGGCGTCCCACCAGACACCACTACTAACACAAATAAACGCGTCGCACACACTCAATAATAATAAATATAAAATAATATATCTTAAGCGATCTTAAATACCCTGTTGATTTCATTTTATTAAAAAAATTATACTTGTCCTTGTGAGCGATGAACATAAAGTGCGCCGTCGGCCGGCGGCGCTCGTGACGTCACCGGCCCGGCGGACCGGCGGCCCGGCGGACCGGCGGACCGGCGGCAAGGGTCACGGTCACGGTCACGGTCACGCGTCTCATCACTATTTATAAATTCTTCCTTTTTAACCTATTTATTAACGTATATGTCTTTCTTACGTATGTTATTTCGTTTTTTCTTAAATTTAAGACTTCTCATCGTTTGTGCAAAGAAGATTCTTTTTACTATAATAAGTTTTAGTAAATCTTTGTACAGGTTTCCTAAGTTGTAGACCGCCCCAGTGAATACTGATCGCATGCGCCTTCTGGCGTACGCTCGCAACTATTAAAAAAAATGGTAAACGATGCGTCTCCACTCCCTTTCAAAGAATTTCGTTATAAATCTACCTTCACACGGCCAGATCCCTAAACATCGAAAGTACAGAATAAAACGTCAACAACATAGTAAAGACTTAAAAATTATGAGAGTTATTGTGCTTTACATGACGGCGCAGCGCCACGTAACAGTGGAACTCGACAGCACCTCCGTAAATATTATGCGACAAATTAAACCTACACATAAATGCACGATTGACGTCTTGAACGGAGCCGATACATTTTTTCACAATACACCTGTAGAAAAATCTAGTAAAATCATACTCACATACATATATACGCCGCTCCGTTCAACTCGCCGACCGAACGGACGTTACCAGTACAACAGTAGCCTTATTTATGGTAAAATGGCGCGTGTATAACAAACAGGTTACAATAGTAAGAATAATAAAAAAATTGTAAAATTATGCTATCCACTAGCGATCCGAAGCTATGTAACTCATCGGGTAACATTCTGTCAAATGCACGATGTCCATGGGAACACTGCGCGGTCATTGACCTATTACATTTGAACACAAAAGAATGAGTAATTATATAAACATTACAATGCATACAAAACTTTAATAACTTAATAAACCAGTAGAGTTCATTTAGGTATATTTTCAGCATTTTCTTCGGACACAAGTGGTTGTAAAGTACATCAGTTTCTCTATTCTTATTAACTCTGTAGAGGTCAATGACCCCAGCATGTATCGGTTTAATAAAATTAAAATATGTCATATAAAATGCTAATTCATAAATTATATAATAGCGTCACAAAACTTCATGTACTAACGTGTAACTAAAATATAAACAAAGTATACACATCATCACTTTATAGGCCGTTCCTGTGACTTAGAAAATAGTTTCACGCAATCTGTGCACGAGCGCGGCGAGGGGCGTATTATTATAATTTTTTTTTTTCAAATTTGACTAGCCAACACGAATTAGCAAGTGACTAGAACATGAAACATTTCATTGGCAAGACTTCGAAATCATGTGGCACGACCTTCTCCTAAAATAACTTTATTCAGCAGGAAACCTACATTCCCTGCAACATTAGATTCCGTTCGATCGTTCGCGGAACACGTTTAATTTTTATATGGCAATAAAAATGGCCATAAATTATACAAACCGAGATCACAGACTTTCCAAATACATTAAGTACGAAGCACGGCCCGGCCGCGCTCGCCCCGCGCCTCGCTCGCGCGCGCCCTTTCACCTCCCCTCCACTCTCCCTCCCCTCCACTCTCCACTCCCTGCTCGCACCGCGCGACCACTCGACAGTCGACGCTAACGCAACGTAACACCGATCGCGTCAGTTTAAAACGGTGATGTCTAGCGATTCGATTAAATAAACGATGTGATGAATCGAAAATAAAATACAATATTTACAAATAAACCCTACAAATTAAGCTCATCGGTTTGAAAACGATTACATTATTAACGATCGCTTTACAAAAGTTGCGATGAGTCAATAAAATCCGTCATTCGAGAAAACTTCAGTCGAATTCGCTACTTACTCTACGAAATGAAACGTCAACACGCGTTCAACACACTCGTGACCCATCAAGAGAACCGTCGTATCGCACCACCGCACCGTACCGTAACACAGAGGACACCGACACACTGGCACTGGGGCGCCGCGAGGGCCACTGGGGCCACTAACAGAAGCCGCCGAAGCCGACGGAGGGCACGGAGGGCACGGAGGGCACGGGCGGCACTCCTCCGCCGTGCTCCGCGTTCTTGTGCAGCTCCAGCAGCGGCGGCGCCGACAGGTAGTGCGCCTGCGACACAACACCACACCACACAGTGCTCGCTTAGTTCTCTTTTATTTTTTTATATCAGAGGGGGCACGAGCAAGCGTGTCACCCGATGGAAAATGATCATCGCCGCCCATGGACACCCGCAACGACTATCTCCTCCACTTAGGTTACATACTAATGCTCTTATTTATCATTAGCTTCGCCTATGTGGAATTCTGAAAAACCATTACTGAAACTTTTCAGTAATATGTTCCGCAAATCCTATAAATTTAATCTAATCAATCAGGATGACACACAAAAATTGATCTTCGTATACATAAATAATTATGTTTAGACAAAAAACTACATTATGTCCATTGGAAAAACCCACTGCTGGACACAGCTTTGCCTCATATACGAGTATCTTGAATTTCAGCTTGAATATCAATTCATCTTTACCATCATCCAATGTATGAAATTGACTTAGACCAAGAACATTAGAATCATACTCGATTTTACATTACTAACAAACTTTAAAAACAGGAAACTATAATCCTTGAGATCCTCATATATTATTTTTACGTTTATCTCATTTTATTCTTGACTTGTAACACACTGTATCCCAGTAGCGTGCACAGGATTTTTCAACAGGGTAAGCAGTTAATATATATATATATATATATATATATATATACAGAAAAAAAATACATTTTAGTACATAGTACATAATTATACTTACTAATACAGCAATACTGACGAGTGGTTATTATTTGTTATAATATGTAGTTAATGCAAGGAAACAAAATAAACTATTAGTAAGTGCACAACCCGTCAGCCAGTTAAATGTTTCATAATATTTAAAATTAAAATTTCGAGTCACATTACCTGACTTTTGATATACATAAATGCAACTCTGAACCACACCTGTCTTTAACTATAGTTTGTAATTTTTTACTATACGAAAATTTAAAAAACGCGACGTTTTATTTTTTGTAAATACACACTGCCAACATAATTACCATAACTAAAACAATACATTCTTTAAAAAAAAAATTTAACCGCCTTCAAAAAAGCACTGAAAAGTATAAAATAACAATCCTTTACTAATCAAAACTCAAGTACAATTAAAATAACTTTATAAATACGATACACATACCTATATAATTAAATTTGATAGTTACTGAAGTCGGTGCCAAGCCCACCAAACTAAGACTTTCTGTTGTTGCACATTGATTTGGCACCGACTTCAATAACTGTGAAATTTAATTATATAGGTATGTGTATCGTATTTATAATTATTTTAATTGTACTTGAGTTTTGATTAGTAAAGGATAGTTATTTTACAATTTTCAGTGTTTTTTTGAAGGCGGTTTAATTTTTTTTAATAAAAATTTTTTATTTCTTCCTTTTGAGTGATCTTGACCTAAATAAATATCTAGGGCAGGTCTGCAGGTAACTTTATTCTAATTCCGGAGCGCAACGATATACAAGAGAATCATCAATATAAATAAAGATTATAACCAGGTCGTGTTATCTAGTGTATCTTCGAAGTCCAAGCTCCAATATCGGTGAAATTTATTATTTTATTTTTTACTTATACTTTTATTTTCTACCAAACGTAAAAAGAATTTTCGAAATGGGTTCATAAATGACGGAGTTATGATATGAGGTAACAAACATACAAAAAAAAAAAACAACACAGACGAATTGAGAACCTCCTTCTTTTTTTGAAGCCTGTTAAAAACAACGGAAATTATCAATTATAAACCGATACTTCACTTCAAATATGAATTGTAATGGTGGCACTTCACATGGCACGACCATCCATACATGGCAGCCAAATAACAAACACACAAACATTTGGCAACAGAAGAAAATGTGTTCACCAAAACTATGGACGTGTTTCAACTTGCAGCGGGATTTTATTATTTAAATGCATGTAACTATTACATGCAGTGCGTGAAAAAATACAAAGTAGTGAAAAAATCATGGAGAGCAAGGCGCTGATGGATGCTGACTATGCATAAAAATTTGCATTTTCAATAATTGTTCCAGTTCGCGCTCACAACACCGACACAAAATACTGCACGTCTATACAGATCCACGGCGCGTGCGCTTCTGAATATGGCCATTGTGTAGACGGTTTATTTGCGTATTTGCCTATTTGACCCCTTTGATGTGCGTCGAGAAACCGACAAGCGCACGGTAACGCGTGTTTGGTATTGGCCATATTTGTCAAATAGGCAAATAAGGCCAATACTTTGTCAAATATACTGTCCACACGTGGTAGTTGTTTGCCAAATATGCCAAATACGCAAATACAAATAGCCATGTGAAGTGCCACCTTTAGAAGAATAGAATTTTTTTAACTAACTCATAGAACAATAAATCACTTGTACGAAGAAAACAAATATGGAGTTTTATTTTGATTTAAGTATAAATCAACCATAAACAAAGCAAAAACGAGTAATTTGAATTTATCAAATGCATTTAACTCTATAGATGTAGTCAATGTCTCCAAAACACGCACACAAACTTAGTTTTCGTGTATAAAATAGCAAAACATTTGAAATATTATTTCCTGTACTGATAGGTGAAATATAAATATGTGTGCGTGAATTGTAGGCAAAGGACCGACCGACGTGCCTATAGGGAAGTGTTATGTCGCGGGTTTTTTATATCGATAGATGGCATGATTGCTAAGAATAAAATACACCAATGAAAAAATACGATATACGATTAAGAACAGATTAAGGACGGAAAAATGGGGATGTTAGATGGCGCTGTTTTAAAACCATTGTTGTTTAATTTTAAATCGTCTATAAAATATAAATGGTAAATATCGAAATAACTTTCGCTTCAATTGTCAGGGTAGGTAGGTAGTCTCTGTGCCTATATGGGATGCACACCACTGCTTTTTTCTGATTGTAACCAGTATCATCGAAGAAGTTACTATTGGTTACCAGTCAAAAATATACTGAGATAAAACTCATAAGTGAGGATCTCGAAGTCAATTTTCCTGTCTCAAAGATGTGTTAGTAATGCAAAATATTGTATGATTATAGATTTTTAACTTTATGCGAACATTTAATAGTCTATAACTCTTTATAGTAACTGTTTAGTTTTTTTATAGTTTAGTTTGATTTTTATGCTTTGATTATTCTATGATCTTATTGATATTTCACCTACTTTACCTGGAAATATTTGCATATATCAGAAAAGTGTTTTTTAATATTTCTACATTCCATTTTACGCTAACTAATTAATCTGTGATTCTATATTTAAAAATGAGTTATTTTTATTTTTTTTTAGTGTAATCAGCGTTTTCTTCGTAATAACAAATGGATAGTTGACGATTAGTGAAACCAGTTTTTTGTATGAGAAGTGTTCGAGAATAAGAATGGAGACATTTTTTTACAAAATTAATAAATAAAACTAGAAAAATGATTTCTTTTTTTATTCCTCGTCGTTCAGTCGTCTCACACGTGTCTGTGTGGACGCGTGGGCGCGTGTGTGCGTGCGTGTGCGTGTGTGTGCGTGCGTGTGCGCGCGTGCGTGTGTACCTGCTGGTGGTGCGCGGGCGGCGGGCCCGGGTAGCCGTTGTAGTAGGGCGCGTTGTAAGGCGCGTAGCCGGCCGGCACGCCCACGGCGCCGACCGCGCCCATGGAGCCCACGGCGCCCATGGAGCCCACCGCGCCCACCGCGCCCACGGCGCCGCCCGCGTACCCGTACTGCCAGTCGGCCGACAGGTAGCCCGGCGTGGGCCGCATCAGCTGCCCGCCCCACCCGCCGCCGTAGCCCACGAACGGCGCGCCGTACCTGCGCAACGGACTCACGTTTACACTTCACACTCGCTAAATACTAGTATTTGGAATTTAAAATGGTAGTATTTCACGAAAATAGTAGTAGTTTGATTATTACATTAATAATTTTTATGAAGATCAAATAGATAGTGTTAGCCGACGGAATCTCAAAAGCACTCGCATATCTAGGCGAAAATGTGTGAGGAGAATGATGAGATTACAGGAAGCGAAAGATGTATGTAATGACCGCGACGCTTGGCGCTCCGTCCTCTCTGACTGTTTAGTGCAAGCATGTGTTCCTCTCCCACTCTTACCCAAGACTCCTCCACGAAAAGCAAGCAGGAGGAATCCCTTACGTTGAGATTACGGCATTCATCCTTCTCTCGTTCACACACACCCACTCTAAAATACTATTTTTTGTCTGCTTCAGTGGTGAAATTCATCCATTTTCAGGGTGAGTAAAGAGCGTTATGCACGTGCTGACATAATTGCTTTCAAATTCAAGTGAGAAACTGCGGTGATAGTGAAATGGCGTACTATCCAGAGAACTGGATAGTATGTAGTACAAAGTATGAAATCTACTACAATAGTATGAAATCCAATCCCTGCCTGCGCATGCGTGCACGTGACAAAACCTCACTCGCGACTTTTTGGCGGGATTTTATGGACGACAGTTGGGCGTTTTTTTTAATTATTTGCAAATTCTTTCTAGTGGATATTGTGATGTACAATTAGCTTAGTTTTGCGTCCCAAGTATCTACGCTGTTGTGCAATGTGTGGAATTGTTAAAATAAGTAATTATTTAGAAGCGTGATCTTGAGATTTTTTAGTAGCTTAGTCTGCCTCAGCTGATCCTACTAGAAAGACTGCCTTAATATAATTGTCGTCAGAAACTCATTTTAATGAAATAGTATGAAGAAAATATCTATTTATTACTGTGTTTACTTAACTACCTATAACCTACATCTATTGTCTTTGCCTGTGTACCTATACCTGTATTCGTACCACTCTTGTAAACCCCGCCCCAGTAAGTTGTATTATAGCTGTGACGCTGTACGGACGGACCGGTGTTGTACCCCCTTCTCTGCGTATGCGACGTTATTAAAATTAATTAGTTATTCCCTGTGGAGCCCTTCCGTGAACCTAAAAACGTGGACTTGAAATTGTGTTGTGCTTTGTGTGCTAGTGATTAGTCACTACGGAGGCGCTGAAAACGAACCGAACTAGATCAGTAAGTGATTCCAATATACTTACCACTTAGACTGACATTTAGTACATAATAATTTTGTTTTCTCCCATCATATAATTCTTTGGTAGCAGAGTGGTTATTCTCCTTTTTTCTACAACTGAATACATCAGTTGTACTCTTTGGCTTCCGTCTTATGGCTTACAAACAACAACCAACCTTACTCGTTATGTTAAAGTCAAAGTCAAGTCAAATCAATTTATTCAAGTAAACCCAATCACAAGGTATTTTTGAACGTCAAATCTACTTTAGTTCGGTTCAAAGAGAAGAGAAAAGAAAACCTGGACACTGAGAAGAACCGACAAGAAACTCAGTCAGGTATAATTTTTTCAACGTAATTTTACAAAAGGTTTATTAAAATACAATATTCAGAGAGCCAGTAAATGCATGTGCAGAGAAGATCATTTCCAGACTATTGTTTTATCTTCAACGAAATCGTTTATTTTATAGTATGATTGTCTAATCAATGTACGTTTTATAACTAATCTAAATATATTTTCTGTTAATTGAGTGACTTCTTGAGGAACTTTATTATAAAAACGAACGCAGTTACCCAAAAATGAAACATTTGACTTATGTAATTTAAATTTTGGAACAACCAATTTATCACGACCTCGGGTTTCCATAGCACCAATATCGCCTTTTTTTGTAAATCGATCTATATTTTTCCTCGTATACATAATAATTTCAAAGATGTATAAGGACGGCAAGGTCAGTACATCAATGTCTTTAAAACGATCTCTTAGTGATTCTCGTGCATTCATACTGTAAATAGCACGTATCGCTCTTTTTTGTAAAATAAAAATCGAGTTAATATGCGCCGCTGATCCCCACAGCAAAAGGCCATAGGACATTAGGCTATGAAAATATGCGAAGTACACCAGCCTAGCCGTATCCGCATCCGTCAATTGCCTAATGCGTCTAATGGCATATATCGCGGAACCGAGCTTACTAGCCAATGCCCCGATATGATCCGCCCATTGCAATTTACTATCTACTGTTAAACCAAGAAAACTGGCAGACCTAACTAATTCTAACTGTTTCCCACCCAATTCTATTTTATCATGGATTCTGGGTACATTAGAAAGGGAAAATTTAATACATTTGGTTTTTTGTGCATTCAGTAGTAAATTATTAACAGCAAACCACCCCGAGACGTCCGCCAGGATCCCGTTCACCCAGGTAATATCTAAGTTCTTTCTGTCCAGTTTAAATAGCAATGAAGTGTCATCAGCAAACAATACTATTTCGCATAAGTTCCTGAGCATAAATGGGAGATCATTAATGTAGACTAGAAACAGAAAAGGTCCCAAAATTGATCCTTGGGGAACGCCCATTCTTAACCTCGAACCAACAGACAAAACCCCATTGACACTCACTTTTTGCTGCCGGCCAGACAAATACGAGACCACGAGATCGAGAGCGTTACCACGAATTCCATAGTATTTAAGCTTGCAAATTAAAATTTCGTGACTAACACAATCAAAAGCCTTGGAAAGATCGCAAAAAACACCAATGACATCCTGAGATCCCTCCCAAGCCTGAAGTACAGTCTTGATCAAGCTTGCTCCCGCATGAGTTGTTGACCGCCCTCTCGTGAACCCGTACTGTTGACCGTGAAACATCCCGTGAATGTTAAAATGTGCTAGCATTTGATTGAGTATTATTTTTTCGAATATTTTACTCAATGCTGGCAATATTGACACCGGGCGATAATTTGTTAGATTCAATATACAACCTGACTTAAATGTTTTATAGAAGAATATATTTTACTCTGTGTCCTATTTTATTTCTATTTACTCTTGTGTAAAGTTATCTTTAGGTATGTTTCAAAAAACATAAAATGTTTTGGATATCTTTAAGTTTTAATATATTTGCTTTTAAAGATGTTATTAAAATATTTCTAATTTTTAAATAATTCATGTAAAGTCTATTTATATTAAATTTTATAACGTCATTTTTAGAATATTCTTATATTATCAATAAATGTACAGTGTATCATGTATGCGTCTTTCATGAACAACACATTAAACATTTGTATTTAGGTATGCTTTCTTTTACGTCATAAAATTGGCAAATGAACATACGGTCTGTCTGATAGTGAGCGGTAAGAATGTTTTCACACTCTTTTTGAAGAACTCTTTGCTGTACTCATTTAGGAAAACCTTGACAGGGAGCTCATTTCGCAACTTAATGGTACGAGGAAGGAAACTCCTTTCAAAATGCATAGTGTTTAACCATTTAGGCATCAAAGTGCGAAGATGAACAGCCTGCAGACGGCGAGCAGTGTCAGTGTGTGTGCGCGTGAGTGAATGTGTTTGCGTGTGTGAGCGTGTGTGAATGTGTGTATGTGCATGTGAATGTTTGTATGAGCGTGTGAGAATGTGTGCGCGTGTGTGAATGTGTATGTGCGTGTGTGAATGTGTATGTGCGTGTACGTGTGTGCGCGCGCACGCACCCGTTGTTCCCGTAGGCGGCGCCGCCGTACGCGCCGTAGGGCCCGTAGAGCGCGGGCGCGTACTCAGGCAGGCTGGGCACTGGCGCCGCCGGCGGCGGCTGCTCGCCCGCCGCGCCCGCGCCCGCGCCGCCCACGCCACCCACGCCGCCCACACCACCCGGGCCCTCGGCGATGGACGGGATCTGGTCCACGAGCGACTCCAGCCCCGACAGCGACTTGGACGCCACGTCCTGCGACTTGGGCTTCACCACGCCGCCGTACTCGCTGCCCGGCGAGCCTGCGCACCACATCACCGCTCGTCACGATACACTACACTACATTACGTTTGTTATGTAGCGGACCACGCACATATTCACTCTTACTCTTCACATTTGTCTCTTTTATTCATATAATGTTCATGTAAACGAATTCTAATCAGAAATATTGAACTTTGACGAACGAATTAGTTCTTAATTTATATGCTGCTATCACTAACACATGGTTCTATTTCAAATATAATTTTAGCATCAACATATTGATGTTTAAAAACATCATTTCGACATTTATTGGATATCGATGTTTTTTTAATATCGCTTATCTCTACTAATAGCATTACTTCAGTATTAGAAAACCACTAGAAAACGAGGAAGAATAATGTTACATACACGGTCTGGTCATAAACACTTTTACAATAAAAGAAAACAACACATTTGAATTTGTTGAACCTGTCATTCTCATATGAATATTGATAGTGTTCTCTCTCATTATCACGCCAATCTTTGTTAAATATTCTTGTGATATTAAAATGGAATGGGGTGATAAAGAGAACCGAATTGCTGTGATTGCACTACACAAAGTACGTATGGAAGCAAATGCAATTTTTGAAACTCTCCATCAGCTTGGTATTAGTCGAATACAAACATTCGACTATTGGTAGGTGCCGGGCTATTGATAAGTATAATGAAACTTCCCCTGTTTGTAACGGAAAAAGATCTGGCCGTCCACGTAGTATTAGTCTGTGGTATTAGTATAAAAAGGTGATCAAAACAGTAAAGGAAAGAATCCGATTAAATCCTGTCCGAAAGCAAAAGATTTTATCTAAGGAAATTAATATAGCATCCAGAACCATGTCGGGTATTTTAAATGACTAAGGACTGCAGCTTATAAGAGACAACTGGTCATTACTTAACCAATAATTTAAAAATGAATAAGGGTGGTAAAATTAAAACGACTTCTTAGGCGGTACGCAGGAGGTCACAGAACAATTTTATTTTCTGATAAGAGAATTTTTACTATCGAGCAACATTTTAATAAGCAGAACGAGTTTATTGCTCAAAGCTCTAAAGAAGCTTCTCAATTACTCTGGACATTATCCGGCTTTAGTAATGGTTGGGCGGGGTGTTAGTTATCAGAGTGACTGGGCCATATTTTTGTGAAAAAGATATCAAAACATTGGTCCGGGTGTATTAAGATACGATTCTTAATAAGGTAGTTAAGCCTCTTAGCAACACCATGATCCATAACAAAGAATGGACCTTTCAGCAAAAATCAGCACCGGGTTATAAAGCTCGATTCACACAAGCTGGAAAGGAACGTTTCTGACTTCATCAGAGCTGGAGACTGGCCGTCATATAATCTCGATCTTAATCCAGTTAATTATCATTTATGGTCTCTTTTAGAGAGTATGGCATGCTCTAAACGCTATGATAATTTAGAGTCCCTCAAACCATTTCATAAGATTGCCAGTGGCGAATTTTCCCATGGAAAAAGTGCGTGTTTCAATCGATAACTGGCCATAACGTTTAAAGGATTGTATTAAGGCCAATAGAGATCATTTTGAATGAGGATACCTACTATGTATATATGTGTAGGTAGTAGGTATGTAACATCTCGTTTAACTAGATGAAACACTAAATTACCCTATAAACATAACACTAAATTACCCAATAAAAAGTGTGCCGGAGTTAATACCATTTTGTTATCCAATGTATAACAAATAATGTAATACATACTGATTGCGGATGCGATATTTACCTTTTTAGAAAATTAAATTGAAATGAACTGTATGATAATGAATTTGGCAGATAGATATTTATTGTCTTGTTAGTAGAAATAAAAAAAAACGATGTTTTCGTAGCAGCAACATGTATGTTATATAGAGTGTGCGGTGTGTGCGTGCGATGTGTGCGTGCGGTGCGTGCGTGCGGTGCGTGCGTGCGGTGCGTGCGTGCGGTGCGTGCGTGCGGTGCGTGCGTGCGGTGCGTGCGTGCGGTGCGTGCGTGCGGGCGGAGCGCGTACGTACCGGGCGCGTGCAGCGCGTGCGGCGGGTGCGGGTGCGGGTGCGGGTGCGGGCCGGAGTGGTCGGGCGGGCGGAAGGCGGGCGCGGCGCCGTGCGGAGAGAACGGGCCCTCGACCGCGCCGCCCACACCGCCCACGCCGCTCGCCTCGGGCGTCGACCTGCGCACGCGCACCACACCGTCAAATCTACCGCCGGTTCACAACAAAAACCTGCACTCAAAAAATCTGCGAGAAACGTAACCACATATAATTTTGGAACGAAGTGCTTTAACGCAGCTTGCGCGAGGCTCGAGTTCGTAGAAATCGTCGTGTAGGGAAGCGTTACGAGAGGCAGGACCCGCGCGTCGCTACGTCCATTAGCTCTATACATAGATTCACAGTAATATTTTTGTCTATTATATACGAGTATATGTGTACGTACAAGTCTCGAATTTTTTATTTTTTGTTTTTGTTTTAAATCACACGTGAGTTTTATTGATCTCATTTTTGCAATTAAATTTATAAAAATAAAAAATACAGTTAAGGAATTTCATTCCTGACGGGGTTGCCCGACCGCACACGTTTTTTTTTCAACATTATATTATTTCATAATACAACATTATAATTAGGATCCCATACCCAAGGGACACAAAGATAATCTATTACTAAGTCTACATCGTGTGTCCATCTATTTGACCCACTTTTAAATCTGTTGATAAATTTTATATTTTTCAAACTGTAGTAAAGAACCCGTTAAAATCAAAACGAAATGTGTTATTAAAGCGAATATCATAATAATAAAAATAATAAAAACTAAAAATTAAGAGCAGCCCCATATAAGTTACTTTTTTCAATATTTCATTCTTTTTGTTTTCAATTGATCGTTTCAATGGTAGTATGTACATATGTGAAAGTTGGTGTGAGTACAATTCACAAAAATAAAACAGGACATAAAAGCCGGTCAAGTGTGAGTCGGACTCGTAATGAGGATCCCGAGTTGAATGAAAAAATAAACAATTTTTTGATAAATACATAACACGAATGTATTGTGTGGCAGTACAAAAACTTCGGTACACCAGTCCGACTCTCGCTTAGCCATTTCTTATTGTTTGTTGTGAGGATCATCCCCGGAATATATTCCTCCTTTCGATGCCTACCTTGGTTGGTTTAATTTAATAAAAAAGTTTAATTTTTTTTATTAATTTGATGATTTCCACCAATCTATTCTAAACACGAATGTAGTTGTCTAAAAACATTTATTGGGTCCTTACATATGAAATTAGCGTTTTGTGGTACTGACCATTTTGATCTGAAATATCTCCTCTTTGGTTAAGAATTCCAAATTCAAATTTATAAATTCATTTAGCTGGTACATTTGAGTTTTGAAAACAGTCATTCATTTGTTTTTTTCCTCATTATTTTTTTTCTTTGGCGTCGCTTATTACCGCACAATGGAAAACATGAAATATCGGTATATTTACGAGAACGAGTTCTACCGTGGCACCAGTGCTGCAGAAACAGCTCGAAGGATTAATGATGTGTACGGCGCTGGTGTCGCAAAAGAAAGCACGGTAAGTTTTTGGTTTCAACGTTTTCGTTCTGGAAATTTCGACCTTCAGAACCAACCCCGTGGACGGCCGCAGACCAAAGTGAAAAATGAAGAATTAAAGGTTATCGTGGAAGCGGATCCATCCCATCACAAAGCACTTCAGAGATAGCTGCAGGCTTCGGGGTAAGTGACAAAACTGTATTAATCCACTTGAAGCAAATCGGGAAAGTAAAAAAACTTGAACGATGGGTACCTCATGAATTGAGTGAATCGAACTTGCAAACACGCGTCGACTGCTGTGTTACTTTGCTCAACCGACACTATAATGAAGAGATTTTAAATCGAATCATTATTTGTGATGAAAAGTGGATACTGTACGATAATCGGAAGCGCTCGTCGCAATGGCTGAACCCTGGAGACCCAGCCAAATCCTGCTCTAAACGAAAATTGACTCAGAAAAAGTTACTTGTGAGTGTTTGGTGGACTAGCGTCGGTGTCGTTCACTACAGCTTTCTAAAATCTGGCCAAACGATTACGTCAGATATCTATTGTCAGCAACTGCAAACCATGAAGGAAGAACTAGCTGCTAAACAACCGAGATTGGTCAATCGCTCTAGGCCACTGCTGCTTCACGACAACGCAAGACCACACACTGCACAACAAACAACCACTAAGTTAGATGAGCTACAATTGGAATGTCTGCGACATCCACCGTACTCCCCGGACCTTGCTCCAACAGATTACCATTTTTTCCGGAATTTGGACAACTTCCTATAAGGAAAAAAATTCAACTACGATGCGGCAGTCCAATCCGCCTTCAAAGAGTTTATTGATTCTCGCCCCCATGGTTTTTTTAGTAAAGGGATCAATGAACTACCTATGAGATGGTAAAAGTGCATAGATAACAACTTGCATACTTTGATTAATTAAATATATTTTACAAAAAAAAAATTGACTTTATATTCCTCCCGTACAAAACGCCAATTTCATATGTAAGGAGCCAATATTACATTCTTATAATGTTTTAAGAATAATTTTCTATGAGAGTTCAAAATAACTCAAATCGGTTTAATATATATATTTAATATATATATTTAAATACAATAGGACCTACTTGTAGCCATAGCAAACTCACCTATTGTAATTGCTAGGGTACATGGATGGATGCTGATGCAGCTGGTCTAACCGAGGACTGCCCGTCACACCGTCACCTGGAATGTACGACATTACATTGTATAATATGGTTTAAAATTTTCATCTTATTAGTAAAATTATTATTTTTTGAACTTTATACTGCACAATAAAAAACGGTACCCTTATGAGATCATTCAAAGGATATCTTTATGTTTTGGATGAAACAGGGCCGGGAGGACATCAAACCAGCAGTGACTGGAACATTGGGCTCCGGGGCATAAGACTGAATGGCCGCCTCGTGAGGATCGACAGCCCGTCTGTAGCCTGGCAGACTACACAGAATCTACATTTAAGATTGTCCATCTGTCAATTTTTTTTTAAATTATGCAATGTACAGACTTGTAATTCGGTATAGTGATGCATTTTATTAATCCAAACATTTTGCACAAATTACCATTGAAATATTTATGCTACCGTATACTATAATACGATACTTATATATTAGTAATTGTCTTCTCAAAAACGGCTCTAACGATTTCGATGAAATTTACAAGATTGGGGTTTGCGGGGTGAAAAATCGATTTAGTTAGGTGTCAATTCTGGAAAAAATTGTTTTCACCATGTTTTAATACATTTAAAATTGGTATAGATTGGTAATTTTAGCTTCTCAATAGCAGTGGCTAGAGCGTAGGTACTACTAAAGCGTAGGAACTACTCCAAAGTGTGGAGGTTCGAATCCAGGAATTTGACCAGAATTTGTTTTTTTTTTAGATATAGCCAACAAGCAACGCTCGGTCGCCCAGGTTACCAAATTGACAATTGTATTAAAGACAAATTGGGTACAGAATTCGACTTGAACATCCCCCCGTTATATCCGAAGTTACTAGCTATAGAATTTTTTAAACGACGCTTATGAAGGCACCTGCTACTGCGCACACTTGAGTAACATATTACTGAAACGGTGACCACGCCCACAGATCTTCACTTGAATATTCAACGTCCAAACTCGATGTGACCGATTAGATCACAGCACACCGCACCCTCTACTAGCAAGATTTTGACGTTTCCATTATAAAATTAATGGAAGCGCCATCTATGGGTTTCTGGTCTGTAAGGGCATACAGTCACCGGACACATGATACGTGTGTGTTGTGTATCGTGTCTCACCGGCGTCCTGGTAGTGGTAGTGGTCGGGTTTGTGGTAGGGCAGCCGCTCGCCGTCATACAACGCGCCGCCGAACGAGCCCGCCGAAACGGCCGACACGGCCGACACTCCCGACACGCCCGCCGGCGACAGCTCGCTGCCCACGCTGCCGGCCTGCGCACACACACACACACATGCATGCCATAGTGCCATACGCCATAGTGTACGGTGCTCTTACACACGGCCGACTCTACTGCACGTAGCTTGTTGTATCACATCCACGACTTCATTAGGTATTGCTCTCTTTCTAACTTCTGACTTTCTTACTGATCGTACTAGCCGAAAAAAGGTAATATATAAATTATTCTTTTCAACTCTTAAATAAACTACTAAATAAATTATAACTGATAAAAACATTATATCACATGTTTAGAAAAATATCGCTTAGAAATTAATTAAGCGTGCGAAACTAAAGCAATTTACTTGCCTTGCTATAGAGAGCTCCACTTGCCGGGCAAATGGTGATTTGGTGATATATTACATGTGATAAATTCCTGAAATCTTAGCTATTTTCCGCTCAAACTCCAAAAACCACCCATCGACACCTGTTTCGCCTCTCAACGAAGCATCCTCAGGGTATTCCAGAGATCAGACTCGGTCAGCTAACCAGCACCGAATCCGCACAGAATTTTACATTCCACTTTACATGCACGACACTTATTGAGATGTTAATGACAGAATTTCTTTTCTATAAAATAGTTCCAATTATTGTAGTTCCAATTATTTGTTGGTTGAAACGTATTTTTATACAATAAAATATTGCTTTTGAAATTTGATTAAAACACGTATAAAAACATCGGCTGTATCATCCAAAATATCTATTTTCAACTGCCAAAAAATTATTAACGGACGATGCCGAGTGTGTCCACACAGCGCAGTTAAACGGTGGCGACGTTATAACTGCGAGTCTATTGCAATTCCATACGAACTATTTAGATAACGTTGCATTGAAATATCAAACGTCATTATCTTTACGCATTTCCTCATAATACCGATTTGATATTAAAAAGTCTGAGTTCAAACTTCGCGGTGGACACATAAAATTACATCCTTTTTCAGAACATTTCTTTTTTTAAATAGATGTTAACAGACGCAGAAGCGGCGTAATATGCGATTCTCTCTGAGTTTCATATTTACGCCCTTTGCAGTTGAAACTTTGGATCCCTGGGGCCCCGAACCCTATCAACTGGTTTCTGATATTTGTAAACTCGTCGACTCGCCGAGACTTCGGGAGATTGCTGGGTTCGCAGATTCTTCCGCCAACAAATCAGTGTGCTTATTCAGAGGTAATTCTGCCAGTCTGCTGGTTAACCTAAGCAATGACAGCTTTCTAAGCGGAAACTTTTAGGAAGTCTATTATTTGAGATATTGTTTAGATTTAAGTTTGTAAATATTAACGTTAGTATATGTACTGCTTTATATAATAAACCTTTAGACAACTATCTTATTATAAATTATATGATTATTATAATTAAAAAGTTTTGATATTAAAAACAAATACTATGTAATAGTTCAAGAGGCGGGCGGTGGCAGTACCTTGTTGTAGTCGGAGAGCGAGGAGTTGCTGTTGCTGCCGGTGCCGGGGTGCATGTCGGCGCTGCCCAGCGGGCTGGCGTGGTGCTCGTGGTGCTCGCGGTGGTCGTGGTGCTCGTGGTGGTCGCGGTGCTCGCGGTGCTCGTCGAGCTCGCGCGCGCGCGGCGCGGGCGCGGGCGGCTCGAAGTCCACGCCCGCCATGCCCGGCGACACGGGCCCGGGCGACGAGATGGCCGCGCCGATCTCCGACGACAGCTCCGCGCACAGACCGCCTCCCCCACCGCCGCTGCCGCTCTGCGCCCACACCACAGAATATGGTCAATATAGCAGTAGATATCTCCATAGAAAGCTAGTTTACACGGTTTGTATGTGTGCGCGCTAATACGCATGCGCCGTGTCACGCACACAACGCCAATATTTTGGGTGAATATGGGTAATTGCAATTGCAATATGGTATGGAGTGATGTAATATGGTGAAATTTGTTGCAATAAAGTATGGTGCGGTGCAGTGTATTGCGTTGCGAGTGGTGCTGCGTAGTACGACATGTGTAGTGATGTGACGTAGTGTATTGCGGTGCGGTGTGCTGTGGTGCAGTATAGTGCAATATGGCGCAGTGTATGACGTAGCGAGTGGGGCTATGTAGTACGACATGTGTAGTGATGTGACGTAGTGTATTGCGGTGGGGTAAGGTGCGGTGTGCTGTGTTGCAGTGTAGTGCAATATGGTGCAATGTAGTACGTAGCGAATGGGGCTATGTAGTACGACATGTGTAGTGATGTGACGTAGTGTATTGCGGTGCGGTAAGGTGCGGTGTGCTGTGGTGCAGTGTAGTGCAATATGGTGCGGTGTATTATGTAGCGAGTGGGGTTATGTAGTACGACATGTGTAGTGATGTGACGTAGAGTATTGCGATGCGGTAAAATGCGGTGCGGTGTGGTGCAGTGTAGTTGAGCGCATGCGTACCTGGTGCGCGAAATGGTGCGGCGAGCCGTAGGTGGGCGTGCGCGGCGCGGCGGCCTGCGCCGGCGACGAGTGCTGGCTGTAGGGCGTGTGCGCCGGCGACGGCGTGTAGCTGTGGAGCCCCCCACCCCCGCCCCCGGCCCCGCCGCCGCCCGCCGGGGACACCGCCGGGAACGGCGTCGTGCTGCCGCCCGCCGGCGCCGGCGAGCGCGAGTACGGCCGCGCCGCCGCCTGCGCGTGTAAGTACATAATACAACTCTTTATTGCACCATTAAAAGTATATTACAAATATAGGAATAAATAAGGATAGTACAATTTGGGTGACCTTATCGCTAAAGCGATCTCTTTTAAGTAACCTTTGAATACATACATATCTTCACGCTGTATCTCCAACGGGGTAGTCAGAGAGGTCGGAGCGCCAAGCGTCGCGGTCTTTACACACCTCTTTCGCTTCCTCAAATCTCATTATTCTCCTTACACATCGCCAAGGTATGCGAGTGGTTTTGACATCTCCGTCTGCTAACACTCTTGCAAATTGATCTTCATAAGTCAGCTTTGCTCTTCCTTGGCTTCTTTTACCTATCACTTTCGCTTTGTAGATTTTCTTAGTCAGTATTTCATCACTCGTAATAAGAAGTTAAATGTTTTATTCGTTACCTGAGGCGCGGGCGATCGCGAGTAGGGGTGCGCGAGCGGCGCGGGCGACTGCGAGAAGCGCGGCTGCGGCTGCGGCAGACCGGCCGGACTGGGCTGTTGGTAGGCAGGGCTGGCCGCGTACAGTGGGCTGCGGCCGGCGAACTGTCCGCCGCGGGCCGCCGCGCCCGCCGGCCCCCCGGGGCCCGCCGCGCCCCCCGCCCCGCCCGCGCCCGCCGGCGAGCCGTACCCGCCGGCGCGCGGCGGCGACGGCGCCGAGAACGCGGCCGGCGACGACGGGTACTGCGCACACGCACACACACACACATGAACACATTGTCGTCGACGATGTTGCAGTACGACGACACAAAATAATACACAGATAATTTGGAACAGAGCTAGGACCAAGAAAGAGAATGGACGGAGCCATAATAAGTTGCCGCTCTTATCAGCGTGTGTCAAACGAATTTTTGTGTCTCTTTCTATCTCGTAACAGAAAAACAGCTAGCTGTAGTAAGTATGGCAACCTCGCATTGTCATTGTCAAATTAAAAAAGTAGTTCCAAAATTATTTACATATTCGTGTTTAAAATCCCCCTCTCCCCCTCACCCCCTTCACAATATGTCACACTCAATCTGATTCCCTTCCCTCTGACTCCGTTCTTCCCATCGTAGTATGACACAGAAGACACCGTTCCCCTATTATCACAGTATGTCATATTTAATTGACTCCGCTTCCCCATTACAGTATGTCACGTGTCAGTGCCCTTCTTGCCACAATATCTCACACACATGGAGCACCCAACTCTTGACAATGTCATTTATTTTGTATGGAAACAATTTACGTCTAAACACTTGCGGTTATTGTGTTCTGTTTTATAGTTTTTGCCACATCACCGTGTTTGGTGATGTGACAAAAATTGTTCTATTGATCAATAAGCCATTATATATTTAAATATCTGTCGGAATAAACAGGGATATACACGGGTCCAGTGTTGGTTATGAACTGCTTAATGCAAGCGTGAGTTGACATTTGTCAGTGTAAATAAACTGAGCAGTGGTGCATAAGATGGTCGGATATTTCGTGGGTATAGGTTGAATGGTCCATGGTCATATATGGTCACATGCGGTCACACTGCGTATGTAGTCGAAGGCTCGACGCACCTGCGGCTGCGGCGTGCCGCGCGCGGCGGGCCCGGGGGAGTACCCCTGCGAGCGCGGCGACGCGTACACGCCGCGGGGGGACGCTGCGTACCCGCCGCCCGCGCCTCCGCCTCCGCCCCCGCCGCCGCCACCGCCCGGCGACGGGTACATGTGCGCATCCATGCTCTGCTCCATGCCGCCGCCTGCGCAACAAACGAAGGCGTTTCACACAATACCCACATTAGTATATACTCAACTATGGTATTTTAGGTCTATTTGTGTTAGCAACACCGACGAATAAACATAAAGGGGAACACTGGCGCCCTCTAGCAGAGTGTGATGGTGTTCGTGACATCACCGAAAGAACGACCGACGGCTTATTCCCCACTACCGCTGCGAGATTATATAAGTCAATATTCGAGCACTCTGTATTCAAAGGTACAAGTTAAAAAAGAGACGCAGTCTCTAGCCAATACCAGTATCGGACAAAAAAATTATCAATAGTTTTAATTTTATTACTTAATATTGTATGCGCCTTCATTTGGCTGAAGGCTTAGTGGTTAAAATTGCGTGCCGTCCGTTTTCTGATATCTTATTGGTTAATGTAAGATACAACACTTAATGCACCCGATTTCAAAATGGGTTCATTTTTATTATCCACGAGATTTAGATTTTGCGATGACTAAAAGTTTATACAATTAATTTAAGACATTAATAAAAGTAACATATAACTTAATTAGAAAATAATCTAACTTCTTTGAATGAATAACACGAGCCAGCGTCTTCCTTACTTTAAGAATATGTAACAAATAAGTAATAAAAATAACAGATGGCGTTCATCGGCATTCAGATTTAAACGAAATTATTGAGTAAGATTGATATAGGTAATGACTTTTCAAATTTGTTATTAAATATTAAGATAATTTTTTTACAAAAATTATAATAAGCAGTCTTGTTACCGTTGAAAGATTTTTCATAGTAGTTCCGATGAATAACTAACATGACGCAAAAAATATTTCATTTCAAACAAACTTTGAATGACGAATTGGGTATTTTCTTTTTAGGCCACTCTATTGAAATTGTCTGTGCACGTCACTGGTGTGCAGTGTATAGAGGGTAGTGTGCAGTGAGTAGCAGTAGTGTGGAGTCTGTAGCGGTAGTAGTCTGTGGTGAGTAGTCCTGTGTGTAACGGGTAGTGCGCAGTGTGTAGTGGGTAGTGCGCAATATGTATCGGTAGAGTGCAGTGTATAGCGGGCAGGGCGCAGTGTGGCGGGTAGAGTGCGAGTGCTAGTGCTAGTGCGAGTGCGAGTGCGAGTGGCGTACCGTTGGCGGGTTGGTAGTAGTCCGCGTCGTGGTGGTGCGGCAGCGCGTACAGGCCGGCGGGCGCGCCGCCCAGCGGCGAGCGCAGCGGGCCGAACTCGCCCGCCTGCGGCACGTACGACGAGTCCAGCCCCAGCGGGCCGCCGCCCCCGCCGCCCCCGCCGCCCAACGCATTCCCCTGTTCAACGTTCGTAAGGTTATGTCGCTCCACTTCATCCTATAATTCATACGTCACCCGTACACGGTTAGTCAACGACGACACTGTAACACACACTATTAGATATAACAGCGAATGCAATAACTTAAAGTCCCAAAATATATTCGAAAAATTATGTGTGTACTCATGCACGCACGTTAGAAGTTATAATTCTTTGACGTTCTTAAGCATAACTAGCCACATATAAAAATATAAAACTGGCACCTTGAAATGAATGAAATATAAAATAATAAACTACGTCACACGCTAAAAAATACATATGTTTTTCCAAACACGCTAAAAGAAGTATAACATCAAAAAATGTGAGCAAAAGAAACAGTACACATTAAATACTAAAATTAAAAAGAAAAACTTATGCATTGTAAGATATTCTCAAAAAGAAAGCTGTTATGTAGACTTGTTCATAGAAAAACTTGTTCCAATTTCTAATATATTTTGTATCTATTTACAATTTCTTGCTTCAACGCTCATGCATTAACATCAAATAAAAATCACACCACACAATTCATTATTTTGACAATACAATACAATGAAAAAGTGCGAGGATAGTGACAGCGTCAAGGCAGGTACAGCAGACACGGTAAGGACAGTAACGATGACATTTGTAAGGATAGCGTGAACACAGTTTTAGTCTTAGAGTGAGAGGAGCAGCAGTACAAAGAGGTGTCCTAGTGTGAGAGGAGCAGTATAAGGACGTGTCCTAGGGTGATAGGAGCAGCAGGAAGGCATGTCTTAATGTGAGAAGTTGCACAACAGGCGTGTCCTAACGTAAGGAGCAGCACGAGGGCGTGTCCTAGCGTAAGGAGCAGTACAAGGGCGTGTCACAGTGTGAGAGGAGCACTACGAGGCAGCGTCATTGTGTGAGGAGCAGCACGAAGGCATGTACTAGTGTGAGGAGCAGCTTGAGGGCGTATCATAGCGTAAGGAGTAGTAGGAGGGCGTGCCATAGTGAGAGGAGCGGCACGAGGGCGTGCGTTAGTGTGAGAGGAGCGGCAAGAGGGCGTGCGCTAGTGTGAGAGGAGCGGCACGAGGGCGTGCACTAGTGTGAGACGAGCGGCATGAGGGCGTGCGCTAGTGTGAGAGGAGCGGCATGAGGGCGTGCGCCAGTGTGAGAGGAGCGGCACGAGGGCGTGCGCTAGTGTGAGACGAGCGGCATGAGGGCGTGCGCTAGTGTGAGAGGAGCGGCATGAGGGCGTGCGCCAGTGTGAGAGGAGCGGCACGAGGGCGTGCGCTAGTGTGAGAGGAGCGGCACGAGGGCGTGCGCCAGTGTGAGAGGAGCGGCACGAGGGCGTGCGCTAGTGTGAGAGGAGCGGCGCGAGGGCGCGAGGGCGCGAGGGCGCACCTGGTGGTGGTGCGGCGGCAGGCCGAAGACGTGGTCGTCGGGGCGGACCTTCTTGGGCCGGCCGCGCTTCTTCTTGGGCGGCTGGTCGGCGGCGCCGGGCGCGGGCGCGGCGCGCGGGGCGCGCGGCGCGCGCGGCGTGGGCGGCGCCGTCTCGCCGTTCTCCAACTTGACCTTCTTCGGCCGCCCACGCTTCTTCTTCAGCGGCACCTCCGTGCCGTCCTCCAGGATTATCGTGTCGCCGGGCTCGGGCTCCATCGTTAGCCTAATCGCAGACAGTACTCTCGTTTTACTCTCACCACTTCAATTTGTTTTCGTATATTATTATGACATTAAAATTAAATTAAATATTTGCATAACATATGTAGTATATTAGTACAATATGTAGAACTCATTATATCTTGGTGTACATCAACTGTTATACTCATGTTCATGCAAATAATATCATATTACTAGCTTTTGCCCGCGACTTCGTTCGCGTATAAATTATAGCGTATGTGTTATTCTGACGTATAAGCTATATTATTGTAAAGTTTCATAAAAATCGGTTAAGTAGTTTTTGCGTGAAAAAGTAACAAACATCCATATATCCATCCTCACTAACTTTGGCATTTACAATATTAGTAGGATTATCGATTATCTTATTATGATTTCCTTCTAATAGTTTTGCTTTTGTGGCTGTAAGTCAACATATAGTAAAAAAAGTAGTAAAAAAAATGGTTCCAAAAACATCTAAGTAATTTAAAACATCACAGATAGAACTAAATTATTTTGAATTTACGTGACCCAGAACTAATCTTACAGTTTTTATATTTTTCATAAATAATGCAACCCCCATTCATTTCCACTGGTGGTGAGTCTCATTTATGTCATTTATATTCTAACTCTCGCGGCGGTCTTTCTTTGTCATTGAGCTCCCTTTTGAAGCTCCCTCTAGTGCTGTGCCGAAGCACGTCAAAGTAAGTTCTTTTCAAGGTCATTATAAAAGTATCCTGTATAGTATAGACTTATGTCGTTCGTGATTGATTCCATAATTTCATATTTGATTGCAATCATTTGAAAATATTGATAATGGCATTCACAATTGTATAAATATAATAATTAATTGCTTCAATCATTTAGACAGATTTGATCCCAGTATTAGTTGATATTGAATTCATTGTATATGTTGTGTAATTTAGATAAATTCATAAGATAAACTCACAAAAATATAATTAAAAAAATGTACAGTGAAATTAAAAATGCAATGGAATTAATTTAATACCTAGATGGCATAGACATTTTACAATAAATGCAATATTTACATATGTAATGAATATGTAATCATAAACTTTTAAACTACAGACACCATGTCTGAGCAGCAAGGGTGAAGCACGTCAGATAAGCTGACTCACTTACGAAACACATTTGTTATCACACAAGCTGATCAGCCGTGATTTTGTTAGAAAGCAGCACCTACACATTTATATTTTATTTTCCTCACTTCGTAGAATGGGACACGCTGTTTGCGGTTATAAAGTCCTAGTAATTTTTGTGAGTACTTGTGAGACAGCGGTGAGGCAAAAGACAGTCGATCGACCGTGCGTGTACGTGTGTGTGTGTGTGCGCGTGTACGTGTGCGTACCTGCGGATCTCCATCTCCTCCTGCGGGCGGCGCGAGGTGTTGTCGGGGAAAACGAGCTCGCTCTCGTCCACGTGCGCCAGCAGCCCGTTGAGGTAGTCGCGGAACTTCTTGAGCGCCGCGTAGAACGGCACCTTGTCGGCCGCGCGCGGCAGCTGCGCGCAGCGCGCCGACGAGGACGGCATCACCCACATGTACTGCGCACACCACCGCACACACGTCACACTACTGCACTCCACTGCACGCTACTGCACACCACTACACGCTACTGCACACCACTATATCCTATTTTTTTCATTTTCGACTTCAATGTAAAAAAACAAGAAACTAACCAAAATTTCGCTAAATTTTCACCGTTCGCTGGTGCGGTCTATTGAGCACATAGCACTCCAATAACCGTGGTCTTGTATATAACTTTTCCGTTATATACACGATCTTTAGTGTTATTTGGCTATAAAATATTAACAAATAACACTAAATATTATTCAATGCAGTACAGCATTGAAAAATTTTTGGTTATTTGTCAAGCTTTTTGTTTTCAATTTGCAAAGAAAATGTAAAATTACTACGTTAATTTCAATGTCACTTAATGGTTGCCTATATTGCTAGATCAAATTAGTGTCATCAATCAATTCACTCAGGTTCATTCTAATATGTGAATGACACAATTTATTCTAAATGTAAGACAGAATAATAACAGAAGATAATTATTGTTTGGGATGTGCAAACAATAATAATCTCATACTCTACATTTTTAAGCGTTTTTTAAAAATAAAAATATTTACACTTACATGACATTTGAATTCATAGGGGTTTTTATTGAAGCACAAACACACAAACAGACAAACATTTTAAAAATGTTTTGTTTAACAAATAACTAATAAGTTATGTAGTATATCTCTAGTTATGTTATAAATGTCGTAGTCACCACATTTGTCTACATTAAGGACAAAAATGAAAAAAAATAGGATATACACACTGAATAATGTGAATAAAACGTCAGCACATGCTTTTACTTACACTTCTAAAATAAAACCCTGAGTTTCTTGTGAATAAACCTTAGTATTAACATAATAAAGTTTACACTGAAAGCTTATATTCTATTTTAACTCGAACAAATGCTAGCCAAATCTACCTATTGCTGAAAAAGTGTGAATGAAAACTAGTATTAGTAAAAGATTATTCACTTTAACGAAAGCAATTGCTATGCGTAAGAGCTTATACTAACTGTAACTAACATTATGCTAATACATACATATATATCTACACTCTGTATCCCCGACGGGGTAGTCAGAGAGGACGGACAATTGCTAACGCTAATACTAAATACTAAAAGCAATTCCTTCTGTTTTATTCACATCACTCGCAGAACTGACTGCGGGCACGCCAACACACCCGCACAAAGAATAGTAAAATTATCCCTTGTGAGATGATTTTACTATTCTTTCAAATGATGGAGCATTGCTAATCGTGATATTACCACCAGTAGCAATATCAGCATTTATTACTTATCAATAAGAAGTGATTGTTCGTAACATTGCGTGAATTATAAAATGTTATACTCTATTGAAATTAATCTTATATTTTCAAAGTTTAATTTACTCGGTATTTCTCTATTTATACATTTCATTAAGATAGTTATAGAGAATAAACAGGAGTAGACTGAAATTCGTCAGTTTATTGATGACTAAAGAAAATTATGCAAAATAAAAAGTAATTTTGTACACACGAGGGTCGCATATCGAAAATTCAAAATGAATACATTAACGGTGTGGGACTCCATGTCCACCAGAACAGAGGACTTGGGATTCCCCGTCTTCGTGAGATCGTATATATGTATATCGAGATTACAAGTTCGTGTAACGTCAAGGAGCTTATATAAAGTATTCGCGAATCGCAACATATTCTGTAAACAGTGGGATACTAGTTTTTTAAATAGCAATCTTCATTGAAATATACCTTGCAGTTCTCCATAAAAATTTTAATTGAAATTGAAAAAAATATAATTTTAGAGTCAATACTCTTGAAAGTCCATTCCTGTTTTATAATACTATAGATATCTAACCAACTTACTTCTTACCAGTTCTTTGCAGTACAGTTTTTCTTACAAACAAGTGGTAAATTAGTATCGAAAAGACATTATAACTGCATGTTTGTTTATTTGAATAAATTTTAATTTTTAATTCCTATCGTGAGACGCAAATGATTATCTGCTACAATATATAATTATAAATACATACATATCTTCACGCTATAACCTTAACGGGGTAGTCAGAGAGCACGATATATATGATTATAAAAATTATTAAAATCTACAGAGCAAAAGTGAGTGGTAACGAAGCTAAGGAAGACCAAGGCTGACCTACGAAGATCTAATAGCCAGTGTTAGCTGACAGAAATGTCAAAGCACCTGCATACCTAGGCAAAAATGCTTGAGGAGAATAATGAGATTCAGAGGCGAAAGATGTATGTAAGGACCGCGACGCTTGGCGCGCCGTCCTCTCTGACTACCTCGTTAGGGATACAGCGTGAAGATTATGTATTTATATAGTTCGAAAGATAGTAACCAATATAACGGAGAATTTGATTTGTCTTCGTTATGGTGGATGGATTGAGTTTCAATATTTTTTCCCAATCATTTAAAAAAATATAGAATAAATAAATTATTCATCAAAAGTTCCTTTTTATTAGAAATTCAATAACCATTTATTTCATTTCATTATTCTAAATTTCCTATTATATGACGTTACGTGATTCGCTACACGGATATTTTTTGTGATTACAACTGCACCGAAGACCGCACGTTCGCGGCGATGCAAAAAACATCCACGTTACTAGATAGTGTACTATGCATATTATGGGAAAAAATACTAGACCGTATTGACAGTATTAGATGAAGTCGTTTCTCTGACATTTTAATAGTTTTACCACCGTTTTCATCAGCAGCTCTTAAATTCTAGGTAATCCCTAAGATAATTTAAGTAATATTTAGTGTTAGTTTTATTTTTAACAAAAGCATGTAACACTTACATACATATCCTTATTTACCCATAATAGAAAAGTTAGAAAGGATGGAGACTCAAACATCGCGGTCCTTACCTACTTCTTTTGCCTCCTCAGATCTCCTCAGACGTTTTACCCAAGGTATGAGAATGCCTTCAACATTTCCGTCATCTAATATTGGCTATTTGATCTTAACTCTTCCTCGGTCTTTCTTGGCTTCCGTTATCACTTATTAACAATCTGTATATTTTCTTCGTCAATCATTCATCACCCAGTCTTTCTATGTGTCCTAAATATCTGAGCATCCTTTCGAGAAATGCTAGGTGCCTTTAACTTACGCCTAAATCTAAAGGCATTAAAAAGCAGTTGGGTAAGAGATGTAGTTTAAGGATGGGTTATACTAAGAACCTTCTTACTATAAACACAGCTGAGGATCAGTTCGCGAATAGGGACTGTGTACTTCGAACATAAAAATAGTTTGATTACAATGACATGTTAAAACCTAGGGACGTGGACGCGAAATTGGGACTAGGGACATTAATTGGGAATAGGGACAATATCATTATTTTTATAGTTGAATTAAATGAAACTGAATATATTGTTTAAACTTAATTTGGAAAGGACTGTAATTCATGATCAACCATAAAACCATGGTGTGTATGTGTGTCTGTGTATCATTTGTACAAACCATAATTTTATGTGTTACAATCAGTTTCAAATTATTTTATACAATAGATTCAGTTTCATTTAATTAATCTATAAATATAATAACAATTGTCGATAAGTAAGATCGATATTATCCCAACAATTTCGTGTCCCTTTAGGTTTTAATAAATTATTTTAATCAAGCTATTTTGATCGACCATAAGACCACGGTTTGCGTATATTCAAACTGAAAATTTCGCCAGCTCGCAGCTACAGCGGAACAGTAAGTTCTCCGAAAACGGCTGTGAAATTATAAGCGTGACTCGGAAACGATGTCAGTTAAACGTTTTTATTTCAATTGGTATGAAGTAAACAGAGGAGCGTGGAGCGGCGCCGCGCCTGCGCGTGACTCGCTCAACCGAGGAACGGACTTTGAACCGGCCGGGACCCCACTGCCGATTTTAACACTAAAAACGACAAAAATCTAGCACAAAAACGGGCAAATACTACTTTGTTCGGTATCCAAGCGCCCGATCATTTCACCAAGTGACACAAAACCACGAATAGAATTTAAAACTCTTAATTTGCTGCCGACAAAAAGCAGTTTTGAAAAACTTGAAATGAAATCGAGCGTTGAGTATCGTTATTAATTTCTTTTGGGGGTGGGAAAGTGAGTGTAGCAAGAACTAAAGAAGACCGATGTTGACTTATGAAAATCAAATAGCATTCTATTAGATGATGGAAACATTAAAAACACTCGCATACTCCGGCAAATGTGTAAAGGGAATGAAGAGGTTTAAAGAGCTGAAAGAAGGACCGCAATACTTCACACTGTCTATCTCGTTAAGGATACGACATGAAGATAAATATGTACGCATGCACCGTTCGTGCGTAATACCATGAGACTTGAACTCATAACGTCATGAGTAATCGTTATAATATTAAAATTAATTTTGGAAATTTACACAAGCAATGTGTTGCCTTACGTATGATGACCGAATGAAACAAAAAATAAGAAACAGTGGAAATGAAGTTGCTAACGGTACAACAAGGACGAAGTCGAGGACGTGTAACGGGTGCGGTGACGTTCCTCACGAGTATCATGTTATCGCGCACGCGTAGTGAGGACCATAGATGAGGGCGGGGCGAGCACTAACGGTGTTGGTGCCGGCGATGGTGTCCGGCTGCTTGCCGAAGCAGAAATCCTTCTTGCCGGAGAACACCTCGTAGATGAGCTTGCCGTTGAAGACGGCCACCTTGGGCCGGAAGGTCTGCAGCTTCTCCAGCAGCACGGACGAGCCCTCCTTGATCTCACGCCGCGTGAGGTCCGCGCTGCCCTTGGTGGGCCGCGACACCATGTTTGTGAACCCGATGCCGAAGTTCAACAGCTGCGACAACACCACAACACTCCTTAACTATATTATACAGACATACATACATATAGCATACAGACTCGTTCAGTGACAGGCCTTTTTAAAACTGCATAATATAATATTTTAACTTCAATCTCGCCTAAAGAAAAGTAATGACTACAATATTGAAGCTTTTCGAAAACCGTGAAATAGCAGTAATATAAAAACGGCCAAGAGCGAGTATAACTCACATAGAGGGTTCCATACGATAGGTAAATACTTAAATTTGTGAACACTAACAAAATAAAACAATTAAAATAAAATAAAACCGTTATACTTTACGCTAGTAACGAATTAATATGTCGTTATACCTAGAATATCTAAAACGCGAAATGAACGCGACTGTCTTTTATTATAGTTTGACGTTTGGACTGAGTTGCATCGGCTGTGGTGTCTGAGTTTGCTTATACCATTCCTATAAACTGAAGTAAAGCTCTATCACCCTGGTCTGTTAGTGTCGTAACGGAGCATTTGCTGTCCGAGTCGGAGCCTCGGGTTCGATCCCTAATCAAGTCGATTTAGGAAACGAACTTTTCTAATTGGCTTGCAATGTCACTGGGAGCTCTCCCAGATCGTGTGGTACCCCTAGGACAAGCCTACTGCTTACTTTGGTGTCACACAATTTGTGTAATTCTTTGGAGTATAACATTTTTTGAATCTCCAGTAGTTTCAGACATACAGAGGAATGGTCAAGTCTATTTCGAGTACTCATTTTGTCACTCGTTTAATTTTGTCATGAATTCACATACTTCCTAAGAAACTGATATTGTATTTAGATTTTTTACTTTTTGCATTTTTAGATTTAAAATATAAAATTAACAGTATATTGCGCGTTAAAGTTCTGTGCAAGTGAAAAGAATGGAGAAATTTTGAATAAACATGTGCAGCTGAAGATATCGTGCTCTTCCGAGATTTCCTTTTTAAATCCAGTATAATTTACTATCCCTTTACTGGAGGAGTAGAGACTTAGTAATAGGAGAAATTATTACTGAAGACATCGGCTGTATGGACGTAGATCTGTTAGGCGTTCCTCTCAAGGGAGAATCTTACAAACAACAACGCAGTGAAAGACAATGTCTTTAATTTGCATTCGATTGAGACTATACTGATGTGGAAAACAAGTCTGCGGACAGTTATGTATTCATTGAAACGGTAGGTGACAAATTATTAAAAAATACAAAAGCACAGCCTTCAAAATAAAATTGTTGTATTTTTATTGTACCGTATTTGTAATTGTATCGTGTCTCAACAACACTTGCTTTTTACTTTTACTTAGCTTGCGACTGCGAGCCCCCGGCAAGACAATGCGACCCTCTTGAGGGTCGCGATTCACAGACTGAACAACACTGCCGTACATACATACACATCTTCACGCTGCTACCCCTAACGGGTTAGTCAGAGAAGACGGAGCGCCAAGCGTCGCGGTCCTTACATACTTCTTTCGCTTCCTCAAATCTCATCATTCTCCTCACACATTTTTGCCTAGGCGCCTTGTAGTGCCTTTTGACATGTCCGTCTGCTAACACTCTGCCTATTTGATCTTCATAAGTCAGCCTTGGTTTTCCTTGGCTTTTTTTACTACTCACTTTCGCTCTGTAGATTTTCTTCGTCAATCTTTCATCACTCATTATTTCTAAGTGGCCGAACCATCTACGCATTCCTTTCTTCATTTTTATAATAACACTGTCGTGCAACCCTGTCATACTGCGTATCTCTTCATTGCTTATCCTGCCCGCAAGGGTGACACCGCGCATATTTCTAAGAGATCGATTTTAAGCATATCTAGGCCTCACTACCGTACAATAAAGTTGGCACCAACACCGCATTGTGGATGGCCATTTTGGCAGTGTTAGATATATTCACACTACCTACTAATGCGAACATAGCACGGTGCACTTTATTGCCAGCTGCTACCCGTCTCTCTAAATCCAGCTCACATCTTCCATTCCTCGAAAACGCACCCCCTAGATACACAATTTCATTCACTTTAGACATTTTCCATTTACCCAAATCTCACATTTCGTCTGTACTGCTTCCCTTTCAAACACCAGAACTCTAGTTTTGTTCATATTCACATTCAATCCTTTCACTTAACATTCTTCTTTCTTACATGTAACTAGTGTCTGCAACTCCGCTTCTGATGGTTCTATAAGCACAGCATCGTCAGCGTACAATATGTAGTTTACCAATGTACCATCACATATCATACCACTCATACTACCTTTCAATCTCTGGAGGCAACTGTCCAAATACAGCACGAACAGCCAGGCAGACATCACGCAGCCCTGTCTGACACCTGAACAGACTTCGAACCAGGGCAACATGTCACCTTCTATCCTTACACAGGCTCTGTAGCCTTGATATAATAACTTCGCAGCCTGCAGTAAGGGGCCCCCCACGCTATATCCAGGCAGAAGACTCCACAATTTCTTTCGCACTACTCTATCGAATGCTTTTTCTAGATCCACGAAAGCGCAGAAAACTTTCTGATCTATAGCCAGAAACTTCCCCGCGATAACGCGAAGCGAGAAAATCTGATCCATACAACCCCTACGTTCCTAAAACCACCTTGCGCCTCCCACAAATAACTTTCAGAAACGTCTTTCATACGTTCAGTCAATACCTTGGTATAGACTTCACTTGCTAAGCTGACCAAGCTGATGGCCCTATAGCACGCACAGTCTAAATGAGAACCTTTCCCTTTATAGAGAGATGCTATGACTGCGATGCGCCAGTCCTCTGGAACCTCCCCCTTCTGCCAACAAAGGGCGTCAACTGAGGAAGTGTGCTCGTCGCGATCCCTGCCAGCCCTTTTCAGGGCTGCAATTCCTCTCCTGTGCATACCATGCGGGACAACGATTGTGCTACATTAAGGGCGCCCCCGACAGCAAAGTACACTCCGAAAATTCCAAATTATTTTGGAAAGAAGTACGTAAGTACCGAAGTCGTCCGGCACCTTACAGAATAAATAAAGTGCATTCGAAAGAAAACCACCTGCTGACAAATAAAAAAGAGGAGTGAATACTATGGAGACCTGTATGAGAGTGGCGATTCCGTCTCTGATACTGAGAGCGATTCTAATGAATTGCCGCATTAGAGTCGGGGACTGGAGGATGCTATTACTATGAGAGATTGAAAAAGTGATAAGAAGTGTGAAATTTGGAAAGGATGCGGCAATTGATGAGGTGACTGCTGAGATGATCAAGTATGGTGGTCCTAGGGTCTGGGATACCTTCTGTGCAATGTGGTAGATTAATAAAAATCGCTATCCAAAAATACGTTATGCCAAAAATTGGTCTCTATTGCATGTTCTGTGCAGTCGTATATCTACTTTATGATATGCTCAAAATAAACTCTCCATGTTCATAACACTTGTTTATGAAATACAATTTACTTTTAATACAAATTTTATGCAATAATATTGTCAAAATGGCCACGACTGTGTGAAACCTCTACACTATTTGACAACCGGTTTTAATGTTAATGAGAGATGGTTATGCAGTTAACTGCTGCAGTCGTAACAAACGCTAGCCGTGATGTCACTCGCGGTCGTTAATATTCTCTCACATACAAATGGTTAGTCATGAGTGGTATTCGGCCACTGCGTCTAACACGGATGTAACATCACACAAAATGTGTCCAAAAAAACAATACGTGTTTAAAAATTGATTAATTGCTCGTTGGAATTGTACAGAAGATTCACTACTACTTATATTTATAAAATATAATTTCCTAATTTTATCCTTCGGCGTCAGTATGCGATTTCATATTTACGCATTTTGCAGGCGAAACTTTGGGAACTTAGAGCCACGAAGTCTATCGACTGGTTGCTGATGTTTATAAGCGACTGGTCGAAGCTTCGAGAGACCTTTAGGCCGGCAGGGTCTTGAGCTAGCAAATTAACGGAAAGGGGTAATGCTGCCAGTCTGCTGGGCACTCCAACTGTTAAAGGTCCAGAAACAAAGTTACAATTCCATAATAAATTAATATATTTTAGCAGCCCATGTGACGGTGGCTCGCGCCTTAACAGACCAACATTCGAATATTTCTAAGTTTTATGTTAATTGAATTTTAGTTCTGTTCTCAGGTTATAAACTATTATTGATTCATCCTAACTTTACTTTTCATATGTTCTATTTAATAAAATTAACTTTTCTATCCGAATTAAAATCGAATCTCAAGTAAATCGTAATAAATATAGACCCTCTGATTTATTAGTCGATATAACAATAATAAAATTGTTTTTATATATAATTATATAACATAACAGTAATAAGTCTTATATTTAAAATTAATAGTTTCCACAAAAAAATATTGTTTCTAACTATTAACTATTGCATTCTTTGAAATTAAATTAGTAGTCTAACAATTATTTTAGATTATTATACAAAAAAAACACGGGCAAAAGTCGTTGTTAGGATGAGATCAGAAATTATATAAAACAAAATTTATATATGGGGTTGTATTTTTATAATGCGAATTATTATTTTATATTGCTTTACGTTTTTATAGTTTATTATTTTAAACCATTATTATATTTTTTGTAAATATTTCATTGTAATAGATATTATTTTTATAGCAATAAACAGTATTTTTATTGGTCTTACTACCAACTATAAAGTCCTTTTAAACACGTCCCTTATTTGAAACATTACAGTTTACGTTAGTAACTAATTAATCTGTGATTATAGTTTAAATTGTTTTAGCCTGTAATTATTTTTCAATGTCATTCAACAAGCTAATACATTTTTTATCATATTTTATTATAGGGCATTATATTTATTGCCATGCCAATAATTAGCGTTTTAGTTGTGATTTTTACCAATTTTAAAGTTTTTAAATGCATCCTAAATACTGCTAAGTAGCACTAGACGTAATTTTGTTTCCTCCTGGATGTTCTATGTTCTACCCAGTACCAGAACTGACATTAAATATGTGGATGACGTGACGCCGTTTCCGATTCGGGATGGACAAAGAATCACAATGACCTTGACACCACAGTTGGAAATATCTGGGTTTAAAGATAACAAAACGGAATCCTATAGTGACACCAGAACCTAGAAAACCCTTCAAAAGGTACTCAGACTTTTATATAGTCCTCGGTAAACTTCGAGGGATTCTAGGTTTTTGGGATATATTCCCGGATAGTATCATCATAATTATCTTGCGTAAATTTTACTTTGTTACCACTAAACCTTTTTAGTCTTTTTTTTTCTTTACCTTGTAGTCCTCGTCCGCGCTCATCTGCTCCCTGGTGAGGCCCGACAGGTACAGACACTTCCAGAAGTGGTTCCCGGGGCCGGCGTAGTGGTGGCCCTTGTAGGCCGCGAACAGGCCCGGGTTAATTCCAATCTGTGCGCACATGTACCGTTACGATTAGTATAATTATACAATGCGTCAATAGACTTTTTGGCGGGAACGAGACAAGTGAGGTTGACATTTTGTTTAGATTTTCTATTTTTTACATTTTTGGGAATTTTAAAGTACAAAAGTGATAGTATATTGCGTTTTAAAGTTCTGTATAAGTGAAAATGTGGAGTAGGTCTAAATAAACTTATGTAGCTGAAGTTTTCGCGCTCTTCCAAGAAGTCCTTTATAACTTCAGTAAAGCCTATTATCACTTTACTGGAGGAGTTTTAAGATAAGAAAAAATTAATTTACTTGCGATTCTACTTATTAATACGTGACATTGGCAAATGCGCTAAACAGTGCGCTATGTCATAAAGAAAGAAAAAAAAATGCGTCAATACTATATTAAACATAATTGTAATTGGCTTGTACGATTGTTACCATACAACAAATAAGGGCAGCCTCCAGTCACCACCAGGCTTCTAGACAACTTAGAAAAGTCTCTTTCCTAAATTTAGCCAGGAATTGACTACGAAACCTCAGGTTTGAAAGGGAGATGCACTAACTACTACGTAAACGAACCATTCATAATAATAACATAATACGGGTAAACTTCAATAATAAGAATCTTCAAAGGAATGCTGGATGGTTCGGGCACATAGAAAGTATGCGTGATGAAACGCTGACGAAGAAAATGTACAGAGCGAAAGTGATTGGTAGCAGAAGCCAAGGAAGACCAAGGCAGAGTTACGAAGATGAAATAGCCGTGTTAGCTGACGGAAATGTCAAAAGCACTCGTAAACCTACGCGGAAATGTGTGAGAAGTATGATGAGATTTGAGGAAACGAAAGAAATGTGTAAAAACCGCGACGCTTGGCGCTCCGTCCTCTGTGACTACCCTGTTTGGGATACAGTGTGAAGATATGTATGTGTATAAGCTTCGGGCTATTACGACTGCTTGCCAAAAGTACGCATTAAAATGGTACTGTGGGTGTCACACGACAGTGAAACTAGTGAAGGATTCCAACAATTAATAGAATCAATTTACTCAACATTTTCAATCGAATCAACATCGAATTGCACTTCGATGAAAATATCGAGATGTCTTTCGATGGTTTACAGCGGCGCACGCTTGCTCCGAAGACCAAAAAACGCTCATCTCACAACAATTCTCTAACACGATTAGATTCTTGGAAACGAATGATTTGAGCCAAGTGACTGACTCGATTATTTTTCCAACACTGACATATAAGGTGATTAAGAATTATCGATACATTTTTACAATTAAATAATCCACTAAAATATTTCGCCATCACGTATCATTAAATGAGACGACCCATAGTACAAGCCAATAGGTACAAATACATTCGTTTAACCACGCCGAGAATCTAACCCGGATCTTCAGATTAGAAGTCAGATGCGTTAACCTAAGCACCAATGGTTCAGTCGTTGAAATAATAATACAATATACATATATACATACATGCAAATCCTCAAGCTGTATCCCTAACGGAGTAGTCAGAAAAGACCAAGCCAAGAGTGCCAAGCGTAGCGGTCCTTACATACTACTTTCGCTTCCTCATAACATGATATAATATAATAATTTAATATCATCATATTACAATATTTGTCAATCTCTGTGGTGTAATGTTTAAGAAACCAAAACGCCATGTGAAGTCACCGGGTTCTATTCCCGGTTCCCGGTTCAAAATACCTATTCGAATGTGTGTGCTAAATCGGCGACAAGCTGTCTAAAACCAATTGCAGTCAAAAAATCAATCTGAACTGAATATTTCTAAACAACATAAAATAACCTAGAAAGCGTCTGCTCGGCCCAATAAAGGATTTTGTTTGAAAAATGCAATTACATGCACCTCCATTACATTATGTAATGACTGGCCTGCTGGCGCGGTGGTAGAGCCTTTCAGGCCAGGGCCCCGAGTTCGATCTTAGGTCAGGACAATTCGGGGAACGAACTTTTCTAAATTGGCTTGGAGTCTAGGTGTTACAGGGAGCACCCCAGCTCTTTATATTTCAAATTTGTGTAATTGTCTGTAGCATTATTGTGTTATAATAAGGATGCAATCAAGAGATACTAAGAGAGATTAGATGATGAGTGGTATTGGAAAATGAAGAAAGGAATGTTTAGATTGTTTGGACATATAAACCACCACAAACTGCTACGATTTTGATGAAATTTGGCACAGAGATATTTTGACACCGAGAAACGAACAAAGGCTACTTTTTTTTATCAAAAATGTATCCTAGGGGGGTGAAAAGGAGGACGAAACTTTGTATGGGAAATGCTAAACAAATTATGGCACAGAGATAGTATGTGCGCAAACGAAAGCTATTTTTCCCGGGAAAGCCACGGAAAAATTCCACGTGGACGACGTCACGGGTATATATAGTATATTTATGTAATAAGAACAGTACGTATAAGGTTAGCAAATTATTGTACACAGTGTCAGCTCTTTATCTTGCAGAAACGTTGAGATTAATGATTATGATGGAGCCCAATGACATTTTGATTAATCCTTGACTGTATATACTGTAGTACGTCACAGCTTAGATGGCATATTGAATTTTACAAAAAACAACCTAGCCTATATAATATATTTAATACGTTAAATTGATTAAGTTTCGGTCCTATGTAGGAACAAATAAACGTATAAACTGCCAAAAACATAACCCTTCTTTTATCTTCGCCGTAGTCGAGTAAAAATGACAACAAACGATGATAATTAGAATTATGATGAACGCATTCCCGTCAGTATTTTATCGCTAGTAAATAAATCAATGTCCGCAGATAAAAGTGAATGCAGCCAGGTACCGTAACCGTTAGGTCTCAAAACGATTTCGTCGCAGTCACAGCGCTAAAATGCGAACGAAATCCTACATTGCAATAAGCTGTAGCAATATTTTGCAAAAATCCTATGAAAATTACCCAAACTTAACGACACCGTGGTGATGTTAACCGCTAGTGCTGAGGACGTATTTACTGGCTGTTGTTTCGAAAGTTAAAACAGAGAAATAAAGATTTTCTTTTATTTAAATACGCTATACACTCTCAAATCCTTTGTATATTTATTATCTATAGGTGTTGCCTGCGACTTCGCTCGCGTGGACTTTATCGGGATAATATACACAGCCTATGTCCGCCCTGAAGGTCCATTCTAAATATTAGTTTAAGAGGTTTTGCAATCAGATGAGCAGTTTCAAAGAGTACGTCCTACGTCCAAACTTATAAACTTTACCTGTTTACAGTATTAGTACAGATTAATATCGCTTTTGGTCGAAATTCGACTATTAAAAGTTATATTACAATTCTTAAAATTCCCTGATACAAATAACCTTTAAAAAGTAATAAATAATTAGATTTCATTAAATGTTCTCGACAGGTACGACTGCCCCATAGCAAAGCATTGGAATCGTAAGCAAGCATTAAGAGAATGCTATGTTTATGGAGTAGGGAAATGAGCTGTTTTTTGTGAACAAGTAATGGTAATCTATGGACTGTATTGTATGAAATAAAGAAATGAATGAAAATAAATAAAAAAAATTACGAGAGGACTCGTGCTGCTTCCGCAGTATTGTGTTGATAACATTATTCAAAAATAACGGTCTTATATGATGAGTAATTGTAACCTAACCCAAGTTGAATCCAAAATTTGAAAAGTGAAGCTGAATGTTCACACCCAGTTTCCCTCCAAATCAACCAATTTAAGTGGGCAAAAGCTCAAATCAAACAGCTCGTTCCAGCGAGTGTTCTTAGACCAAAACGAACCGCATACTTCAATTAGAACCGGAGATACAGGGAGATACAGAGAAAAAAATGCTATGAAAACATGAGAAATGCAAAGGAGATCGCGATTGAGTATAACTTGAGAAGGGTGAAAGTTAAGTGACTTCCTTTCATTACAAAAAAAAAAGCAAATCGATTGGATAGAACGGCCGTACGGACTCGATATTTTAACTGTAAAGTTAGAAAATTAATAAATGCATCGAAGACCACTAAAATTTCTTGCAATATTATTTTTTACTTTTTTTTTATAGCGGTCCTTGACGTATTTATTAATTTACTAACGTTACTGATAAAGTATGAGCTTTCAGAGGGCGGATATAGTTAAGTATAATTATTTAATTCTTCTTCAGGTTTTTAAGGGTTTTTTAACGATAGGCCGCCAGAGCACACCATTCACTTTATTCTCCTGCTCATTATTAAAGAAGAATGAGTAATGAAAAACTGAAGAAGAAAATCTATAGAGCGAAAGCGAGTGGTACAAGAACCCAAGGAAGACCAAGACTGATTTATGAGGATCAAATAGCCAGAGTGTTAGCTGACGGAAATGTCAAAAGCTTTCACAAACCTAGGCGAGTGTGTAAGAAAAATAATGAGATTTGATGGGGCGAACGAAGTATGTAAAAAGAAGTATTTTAATAGATTTACAATAACAATTAAATTATGAAGATCAAATAGCCCGAGTGTTAGCGGACGGAAATGTCAAAAGCACTCGCATACTGATAAGATTTGAGGAGGCGAAAGAAGTATTGTAAAGACCTCGATACTTGGCGCTCCGTCCTCTCTCACTACTCCGTTAGGGACACAGCGTGAGGATATTTATGTATGTATCTTTACATCTAACGAGTTGAATGACAGAGATGTAAACTCATAACCCAAACCAGAAATGTAAAATAAAAAGTAGTGAATCGGTATTTGGGATCGTGTGTGCGCGTACGTGCGAGTGCATGTGTGTACGTGCGTGTGCGCATGTGTGCGTGCGTGTGCGCATGTGTGCGTGCGTGTGCGTGTTTGTGCGTGCGTGCGAGCGACCGTACTCCGTACTCACAATGATGATGTCGAGGTTCTCGGCGAGGTGGTCCGGCAGCGTGCGCCGCGCCACCTCCTCCTCGCTCATCCCGTTGAACCGGTCGTGCTTCTTGCGCTCTTTCACCGGCCGCGCCACCAGTCCGCCTTCCGTCATGCCCTCCGCCTTTATCTCCATGCTGCGCGAAAACGTACATCTATTATTTTTCATTCAACTACGAATTAATTACATCTATCGTCTATTATAGAAATACTCCGTTCTAACGCATAGGTTCTCAACCTTATTTTGTCCATTTTTTTTTCTAGAGCCCCCCAATTTTTTTTTATTTACCATCTGTCGCGAATCTGCAACAGTTATTTCCACGATTATATTTAAACGTGTAATATTATATAGTCGTAAGATCGGATATGACCCTTATTCTATTTCTGAGTTTAAAGAAGAATGTTTCAATGAGAACAATTAAAACGCGTACTTAATTAGATTGAGAAGTATTTTTACTAACACTCGCTGACTCCCGAATGCCCCGAAAATACTGAACAAGTTAGAACAAGCACAGATAATACTATCAATTCTTGCAGGATTGCAAAAATCGTGGTATTTAACAAAAAAACTTGTTATAACTTAATTGCTACAATTTTTTTTACTATTTTTAATTAACAGGTTTATCTTAACTTCACCTATATTTATAAATGAGACGTTTCATGTGAAATCGGAAGGTTTGAAAATTTTTAATTCATTTATAACACATTTATAACACAAATCAGATTTGAAAAATTAAAATTTTTCAAATCATCCAATTTATGTAATGAAAATTTTCAGTTCAGTTTTCATCTACTTCCCGAACTACCGAAATATGTGAATTTTTGCACACGTGGTTAAAATTATTACAATACATACAATAACAAAAATTAACCAATACTAAAGTTTACTTTAGTACGTAATCAGCGTGTTTCTTTGTCTTTTTTAGACTATATTCTTTCATCTGCCCACGCCCCCTTTGTGGTGACTCAACGCCCCCTAATTATATCTGGGTCTTCTACTGCCCCCCTGAAAGTCTCAAACGCCCAAAACAGGCATTACCGCCCACTTTGAGATTCTAGGGCCTAACAGATAACGCACAGTCCTAACCGCTGGGTCTAGAAACTTCATAATATTTATTACATACTTTATTACTTTATTACATGCATTGTATTGACGAAACCAAAAATATTAGAACTATACTGAATTTTGCAGTATTATAATGTTTTAAAAACAGGAAAAATGACTTGCTTGACGTCACGTATAGTTTGTCTCACTTAACTGGTAGCCATTGTAATGGAAAGGAAAAAGACAGCGAACATAAAACTAGTTAGAGTAAGTAGTAAAACTAGTAAGGTAGGTAGCGAAAACACTAGCTACCTGCACAATGTTCGATACTTTTTTAATTTTAAAAACAGGAACTGTGTTTCGATTTTTATTCAAATAGATCCATCAAACAAGTGATTTTATAACCCTTGAAGAAATTAAAAATTATCACAGCATGTAAAGTTATTAATAATGATAATCTTCTACCAGCAAAATTCAGGAAAAATATTGGGAAACACAATTTTCATGACATGAAAACACGGAAAATGTACAAAATTTTTTATTTTAACTAATTTTTTCTTTAGTAAGTTGAAAAAAAGTAGATAAAACACCTCACGCGAGTCATGCACACAGGGTTCCTACTTCGTACTAAGTATATTTACTATCTAAATCTAATTTTTGACGATCTGTAAGACTTAAGTCTTTCTTTATATTTTCCCGTAAATTAAAAGTAAGGTTCTACATTTGACGACCTCGATGGCGCAGTGGTTTAAGTGTTGAACCCAAGCGCGGAAGGTTTAGGGTTCGTTTACTGTCGGGTCAAAATTGGAAACGAACTTTTCTAGATTGTCTCGGGTCTGGGTGTATTGGGAGACGTCCCCAGTAGTCGTCGTCTGGTTCTCATAGCACAAGGAATACCCTACTTTGAGACCAGATGTTGGATGTGTATTCTTTTACGCATTTATTTTCGCCGAAATTAATTACACTAGGTCAAGTACATTGGCAGATAATGAAGGTATGGTTATATCGAATTGGCGTACACAATTTTTGGCCCTTGAAACCGCAAAATTTTAGTAATTTGCAAAGTAGGTACCAAATAACACTTCCTCCCTTGGTGGTTTGGAAGAGAATAAAATAAATACAATGTATCACTTTTTTGGCATGACAATTTTATTTCCTAATTTTTAATTTATATTATTTATCTATACTTTATATTAGAGGTAAACTTTGTTTGTTTGTATGTAATGGATAAACTCAAAAACTACTCTTACAATTTCAAAAATTCTTTCACCTGTAGAGAGCTACATTATCAGCAAGTAACATGGGCTATTTTATTTTCAAAAAAAATTCTACCCGTGCGAGGTTGCGGCGGGTCGCTACTCATTTATATTATTACGGCATTCAATTAATTAATTTTGATGTTTAATATTTTATTTTATTATTGTTTAATCTAATTAAATATTTGCACGCTTTGTCGTTAGCAAATATGTAAAGCTCATTATCTTTTTGTGTGTGTACATTCAGTGATACTCATGTTCATGAAAATAAAATTACTATTATAATTTATCTTCCCACTTCTTCCTGCGGAATTCGTAGGGCTTGGCTAAAATATAAAGGCTAGTTTCTGGTGTAGACTATAGACTAGCTAACTACCCTCAACCTCGTTAATTATTTTTCCAAGCAAAAATACTTATTGTGGGAAATGGCAACAAGGCGTAATTTTTTTTTGAAATTGATGTTCTGTCCACCCTGAATGGGAAATTATATACATTCATACTTCAATACTTGATTAGTAATCAATATTTTTCCTATTAAACATAGTTCTTGAGACATGGAGGATGTACATTTTAGATTTATCAATCTGCTTGTATGTTTACTTACGTATACCGCGAAAGCCACTGAGCCCATTTCTATCGAACTTTCACTGACATAGCTTTTACATAGGTTGAATAATGTCTATGGTTTCTCTGGATCGCTTGTGTAAGGCCGGCCACAGACTACCGAGTATATGCGATCAAGCGAATTTGCGGATTGTATCAAGTAAATTTGATCATGTATAGCCGTTCAACGCATCGTTTGGGTGCTCTAGAGGCATAATGTAAAACTACGCTTGATGCAATGGGGATAGGCTTGATCAAGTATACTTGATTGTCAGTGGCCGCCCTAAAACTCGATACAACCAGACCCACTGCTAACATGGCGATTGGATATTAGTCAGAGGTCATGTCATGATGACTGGTCCATTAAAAATATAAACATCAATCAAGTGTGAGGTTGAATTGCGCACAAAGGGTTCCGTACGATATTTATAAAATAGTAAATTTCTAATTTTGACTTCCTATTAGTTTGTCATCGACAATAATAATTCTCTAGTTCATTCCTCTTGCTAAATATGGAATGGCTTTGTAACTGGGTGTATTTTTATTAATGGTCCAACGCAACGATTGATGTAATGACATATTAAGCACTAAGCCTACAGCTAAGATTCAAATGGATTTAGTAAATATGGCTCCCTAGGTGATATTTTAGGGCTACTACTCAATCGTGACATTTTCTATATTATTAAAGGTTTCTTGTATTTCAAACTTGAGTCTAAGATATGGTTCAATTATAATATATTATTATTGCAGTCTGATTGTTATTTATCATAGAATTTTGAGAATTTTGAGAAAGATGTTTTATGGTTGTCTCTTGCATGTCATCGAGAGATAACCATTAGAAAATGGGCAGCGTTGGGTTTCAGATTCCACCTTGATCTGATTATTCGTGTGGGATTTTTGGCTAGCGATAGCGGCCATCGGTTCCGGTACCGAAATACTCGCGACGTAAACAGTGCGCGTGCGCCGCGCCCGACCAGGAAAGCGGCTCGGACAATCGAGCCGAGGCATGCTTCTCACCAGCAACGAACTGGGGACTTTTTATGCAAAACATTACTTCTAGTTTAATTTAAATGGGAACTTCTTGGTTTTGTAGAGGAAGAGGAAGGAAGACAAATTACTATGTAATTGGGAGGTGTCAGGGTGAATGCGAGCTGCGAGGTTTGTGTAGCGGTGGTGATAGTGGTGATGGAGCGGTGTGGTATGGTGTATGTGGGTCGGTGGCGAGCGCACGTTCGCTAATTCGGGCGCGGGGTCGGCGGCCGCGCTCCCGCACCCACTAATTGTGTCGCAGCCGCGCGCCCCGCCCCTCCTCCCGCCCCGCCCCGCGCTCCCCCGCCCGCGCGCTGCACTTGTCCACTCGGACCACTCGGAGCGTCCGACGCAACACGTTCAGCACGTGTGTCACAACTATAAATATTTTTGTGCATGTTTCCGATAAAAACTTTTGTGTTGCTTCTATTCTTGATGTGACCGAACCTAGAACAGCTATACATATAGAGGACGATTACTATAGCTTTTGACTCATCGCGTTACATCGGGTCTCCATGATCGGTTAAAAAGTTACGATTTAATTTTCATTCAATCGTAACGACAAGGTTACAACAATGTAGCTCCGGCTTCGGAACGTTCAATATACCGAGGTGTTTTAAAAATAACCCAAAAATAAACGATTAAAAGTAACGGGTTTATTAAGATAGAATTGCACATGATGGTGACATCGTAGATAGATCAACTGTATAGTACTAGAGATGTAGGTATCGAAGACTGTAAGATGTATTTATTATGAGGGAGAACGTCACCAATACATCAGGCGGCGGGGGTGTTCCGTGACGCGACTGCGCGGGTGGGTGCCTATAGGTGTACGAACTCACCCGTTCTCGTCCTTAATCTTCTTCTTCCTGCCGCGCTTCTTGGGCTGGCTGAGCATCATCTGCTGGTGCATCATGTGCGGGTGGTGGTGGTCGAGCGGCGCGTGCGCGTGCGCGTGCGCGTGCAGCCCGCCGGGCTGGCCGGGGCCGGGGCCGCCGCCGCCGCCGCCGCCGCCGGCCCCGGCCAGCCCGCCGTGCGGCGCCTGGCCCAGCATGGCGCACATGGCCTCCTCCTCCACGAACGAGTAGGGGTCGTCGCACTCGCGCTTGATGCCGTTGTACACGTCGTCGTCGCGCTTGTGCGGCGCGCCGTACTGGTGCTGCTGGTGCGGGTGCGCGTGCGCGTGCGGGTGCGCGAGCGCGTGCGCGTGCGCGTGCGCGTGGTGCTGGCTCATGTCGTAGGGCGCGTCCGGCTCGCGCTTAAACGAGTAGGGGTCGAGGACGGGCGAGGGCGCGGGCGAGTACTTGGCGAAGGGGAAGTGCTGGTAGTGGTGCGGCGGCGGTGGCGGCTGCGGCGGCTGCGGCGGCGGCTCGGGCTGCGGCGCGTCGTAGTGGCGGTAGGGCGCGGGCGGCGCGGCGGCGGGCGCGGCGGGCGCGGAGGGCGCGGCGGGCGCGGCGGGCGCGGCGGGCGCGGGCGGCGGCGGCGCGGGCGGGAAGGGCCGCGGCAGCAGCGCGTCGTAGGGCGGGTCGGGCGGCGGCGAGGCGGGCGCGGGCGGCGCGGGCGAGCCCTCGCCGCTGCCGGGCCGCGCGCCGCGCCGCGCCGCCTCGCCGCTGTTGCTGGTCTCGTACCCGTCGTCCTGGCTCTCGCCGCATTTCGGCTTCTCCTCCTCGGGCGCCTCCTCCCTGCGGGGCACACGCGCACAACTCTCGTCATACCACTGATACTATACACTACACTATGTACATACACAACACATACATTATACATATATCTATGAAATCATTAGAGAAATAGCTCGCACTAGTCTATTGCACGCTCGTTACGACGCTCTATAATCAGTTGTTTAATATATTGCTAACAACATGTAAAAAAATTTTTAATTACTCTTAAATCTACATAATCATACATACTTACGGTGAAACGCTGTCCACAATTGGCTAATAAAAAAAAAGCAGGCATATAATATAACGATCCCAAAAGATACTTTTGCTCACTACTTTATCCCGTTAAAATGATATCTAAATAATGAGGAATACGAGCCACAATCATGGCAGACAATAGTTTCCTCGCTAAAACTCAGATTATCCGTGAGTAAACGCCATCGCCGCCGAAAAGAGCTCGTTATAAAAGTGCAGATAACACAGCCTTTCTCTCGTGATCGTGATGTCGTCCTTGGCCTGAATCACAAGAGGTACCGATAGATAACGACGACTTGTAACATGAGGCACCAACTCGGACATCAGTCAAATGAATATCACACAAATAGGTGTGTATTTAATATAAAATTAAGAGTGGCTTGCATCAACTACTTAAGTTCGATTTAAGGATTTGGCATCTCGCTTGCACCAATTATTAAATAGTGTGTCCAAGCAGGATGACGATTCCTTAAATCGAGTTTAAATGGTTGGTGCGAGCCACCATAAGTGGTGTGTTAACAAAACACTTTCAGCCCCATTTGAGTTCCCAACAATGAGTACGCACTATCCCAATACTAATAAATATTTTTAATGTATTTTATCATATGTTGTGACTTTATATAGAACTAAACGTTTATCCTTTAAACAAGGTTTTTTTACGCATTGTACTTGAATAACAAAACACATTGAAATAATAAATTAATACAATCACTAGGAAGTTACTAAATAGAGAAACACTTTGAGGGGTAACAGAATGCAATGCAGCTGTGATAAGGCAAGTAAATAAAAGTCAATTTCGAAGTCAATACAGTTTTTATTACATAATATACAATGAATTTTAAATAATGTATAAACAGTAACAATTACAGTCGACTACAGTAATCTCTATTCCATTCGGTAGCAACTGTGTCAAAGTAAATTTCATAGTACACGTTGTGGCGTCACTTGTTTCAAGGCAAATGTCAGTTTTCATGAAATTGTGAAGTGACATAATTACCGAATCCACTTGTACAAGTTCAGTTTCCTGCTCACGCCGCCGCCGCCGTGCTGGCGAGGCGACGGGCGAGCCACGGGGCGAGAGCGGACCACGCGGCTGCGGTACATCGATCACGGCTGACTTCGCCAGCGTTCCAAAATATCGAAATGATCTCATAGGGAAAGTCGAATGTCAGCTCTCTAGGTTACAGCGAGCATCCCATGATTCCCTCGAGTTTTCATAACGGAATAGCTATAAGTACAATACGCTAGCGAGCTAAACTATGTACCTATATGTTGTACCTACCTCCAACGAGTAACGTCGGCAAATAAGATCAGCCAAAAATATTATAGTGATCGCTAATTAAAAATTAGGTATAATTGTAACTAAGTAAATTACAGACACGACAACAATTTGACAGCGGATTTCAATTTAAAACTTACTATTTACCTAAATGTTTTGAATTTACTGCAAATAACAATATAGAAAATATTGCGTATTGACTAGTTGTTTTCATATTAACAAGTAAATAGTTTAGTAAAAACAGACAATTTATGTTTGAGTGGTAACATATTTTCAATCTATCATTTTGTACAGAACCGTTATTTTCCGGCGACACAACACTAAAATGTTGTAAATACAAGAATCAGTACCGTTGGAACATAGTAAAGAACCATTCGACGATACTAACATCCAAAAGAAAAAACGCATCGAGTCGAACTACGAAATGGGGCAACCGAGTTTGAGACACGGAGTCATCGACACATAACGGCACACACACAAAGACACGTAAAAGACTTATAACACCCCTCGTTCATGCGTCAGGATATAATAAAAAGTGACGGATCGGTGATACGAATTGTTACTAACAGAATAATACACACACATGTCCACACACATAATAAAAACGGAATATAGAAAATAGTCACCAGATTGAACAATACTGAACTAGATATGTAGGTACATTACCAACAAAAAAATATTTTGTGGCTTATAGGTTTAAAATACAGAGCCGTTATTAATAATTATAATAAAGTTTCAAAAAGTTAGATATTAAAGCTTTTTCATTACTTTATTTTTTTTCTTTTCATAATGTATTAAAAATGTTGTACAATACCATTTTTTTTACCAAAAACGAAATATAAATTGTTACCTATTATTTTGTATTCATGGGAACACTAAAATACAAAAGTTTTTTTGCATGTCATCAACATTTCATTCAATGATGCGTCCAGACGAGGCACACACAATACGAAATATAGTACATAATGAGTATGTACATAACAATTATTTATGTATGTACTAACAGAAAAATGTATGTATACGTTAAAACAACCTTGTATTTGTCAAGTAATTTCATTAATTATTCCTATAATTATCTATCAATTAAACAAAGCGCTTTGTAGTAAATCTTAGTATAAATCTCAGCATCACTTGTGTGCTAACCGTACGTTGGCGTTTATGTTACATACATATGTATATACGAGTAGGTGTGTATGTGGCTGTATGTAGCTATATCTGTGTTGGTAGTCGTTCGATACTTGACGATATATCTAGCCACACGACAGTATACGTAACCACGTCCTTTTTAAAACTTAAAGTAATAGACTAGTATTCCAGGGAAGATGGGAAAAATTGCATTACTTATACAAGGATCTTGCGATACGTTAGAATAACCTTGTGTAGCATTATGCCGAGAAGTTGGAAAATAAAGTTATAATTATTCATATGTACATGTCGACATAACAGAAGCTGCTCAACTAAATACTGACTATCCGCTTGTGGTACATTCACTAACCTTACATCGAATACAAAGCTAGTCTGGAAATAATCTCTGCACATGCATTACTGGTTTGAACAATGATATCTGACTGAGTTTCTTGTCGGTTCGTCTCAGTGAAGGTTTTCTTTTCAAACTGATGGTAGAGTTGATGTTCAAAAATACCTACAACTATGTTTATTTGAATAAATGGACTTTATTTTGACTTAGATACATCTAAAATATTACATTTGCCTGGTACAACATATTTCTCTCATCGAATGTCTAAACGGTACATTTTAAAGATTCATAGCTCAAAAGGAATAATCAAATTTTTAAGAAGCCACCTTAATAAATATAATAATACTTTGTGCTGTGTCGTACTATGTCTTATGAAATTGAATTGAAAAGATGAAGAAGAAGAAGAAAAAACGAAACAAAATCTGCAGAAACATGAGGAAACGTAACTGCATTATTTTGTATAAACTATAGTGAACTAACGGCCGGCATTTTTTTTCACACACACATTTTATCCCTACTTTTTCGGTAAATAAATAAAATTGGCATTGCAAAGCTAAAAATATACAACATTCAAAAAGTGCTTATAATAGTGTATGTAGTGATTAAAATGTTGACGTTCGCATTATCGTGGGGAAGTTTCTGGCCATAGGTCAGAAAGTTTTCTGCGCTTTAATGGATCTAGAAAAAGCAAAGAGAAGTGCAAAAGAAATTGTGGACTCTTCCGCCTGAAGACTGTGGGAGGGCCCTTGCTGCAGGCCATTATATACAGGCCAAAGAGCCTGTGCAAGGATTGAAGGTGCCATTCGCCCTGGTTCTCGCAGTTCAGTAGATGGTTGCCTTGTTAGAGCCGGGAGTACAAGGAGTTCATAATCGCAGTACCGGGACAGACCACAAACCAGTCTTGGACTATACGTGAATGATGATGTCAGATAATTAAGTATGTCTACATCTATGTCTAAGGATGTCGATGACATTATAATAATAGTCGATTGTGGCGACTGACCAAGTGACCAATCGCCTGTATGTTGCGTCGCCATCATGCAGTGTTCCGCAGAATCGCTGGGACGACCAGCGACCACGTGTTTAAACACGCAATCCGTAACAAGACTATAAAAATAAGTAGTCGACAAGTCGCCGTCGACTTGCTCAGTTGCCAGTGCGTAATAGCCCTAATGAGTATTTTTTTTTCTGGTTTAACATTGAATAAATCTCTAATTCATCTGAAAGTAAGAGCCCTAAGTTATGATAATACGTGCCCGACACGTTCTCAGCCGGTTTCTCTATGTAGGCATTATAACACGCACACTGGTTGCGCATTTATCAGTAATGACCGGGTACTATAAGCACATAGTTTTTCACACAGGAAACTCTTACATACTGAACCACATGGTCTTTCATGGTCATCCATCAAATTAAGATTCCTCTGCATTCATCATGCATACATCTCATGTGCAAATACAAAAATACGTTTTAAACCATTCGATCCAAAAACAGCAGGAATATGTAAAACACATATCTTCTACTTAGGTTACTAACTGTTGCAGGCGACTTCGTCTGCGTGAAATAAAAAAAAATGTAAGCAAGATTTGTACTGTATTTTACAGCCGTGTACCGTTCCATATCAACATTTGTTTAACCCGGGCCCTTTCCTCTTAAAAAGTAAATTTCCAAAAACTTTTTCTTAACGGGCCCCTAAACTATCAAGTAAGTATCATAAAGTATCATGAGGTCAAATTTCATGATTAATCAGTCAGTGAGCAAGTGAGTGGTATTTCCACTGAAGTAATTTATTTATTTATTAACTTCATTACTTTTATTTCGTAGGTAAATTTAGTTATACACTTGAAATATGTCATCACTCATCATAGAGAAATATAGGTAATATACCACACACAGAGATAATTTATATAAAACAAGTCATTATTCCAATTATATTTATCATGGATCAAACATAAAAAGACAAAAACTAGGTCGTAAGGTCAATCCCATGGGTTTTTGTCATCTAGGTATTCGGATATTTTTTAAATTTTCGTGTATTATTTTTTCTTTAAAACTAATTTATATTTTTCTGTAAATGTTGTATATCGACTGGGACTCTATTGTAAAAACGCAAGCATAGACCCCTAAATGAGCTAGAGACTCTTTGAAGTCGACTTATATGATTAGCAAGTATAATACATACATACATACATACATACATATCTTCACGCCGTATCATAAACGGTCAGAGAGGACGGAGCGCCAAGCGTCGCGGTCCTTACATACTTCTTTCGCTTCCTCAAATCTCATCATTCATCATTAGCAAGTATAATAAGTATAGTTATCTCTATTTCTAGCATTAAAACTAATAATAATCGCTTTTATGTATAGATGGCGCAACGGTCAAGCGTAAGGCCAGAGGTAGAGCATCACTAGGGTTACTGGATTTCGGTACCATGTATGTTCCGCGATTTTTTGTAGTTCTCGAATTATGACTTTTATTGTCAATTGTCAATTTTCAAGAAATTATTGGTGCCAAAGATATGAACTATTGAGATACATACTTTTACCTTGCAGACGCAAAAACAATTATGGTGGTACTTAATTTTAATAATGAAGTTATTGAAACAAACCAAGTTAGTTGATATTCTAAACTTAAAATTTACGAGAACAAATTTAAAAAAAGCAATTGAAAAAATTCCGCATAGACCTTTTTTAAAAACTTGCTAATTTCATCATCTGTTCACCCTTTAAATTGAGCTATCTCTACGACGTCATGCTTTAAATACGAACGAATTTGAATTATATATTTTTAAATTAAAAATTTAAAAGCTTTTTTTTTGTTTCTATTTAAGCACTTAAAATGAATTCATATTATAAAAAAAGTCAACTTTAAAGTACATGTCTATTTTTTGGCCATCACTTACTATTAACTGTCAATATTTCAGTTATGAGTCTCCGAGGAAAACGGACTCCATATCGTGATGATTTCCTTTTCTCAGTTTTTGATCAAGAGCCTAAAAAAACCGACCGTGTTTGTTCGACCCCGCACAGTGAAGGGTTCCGTAGTAGCGATGTAAAATATGAATTTAATTGGCAGCCAAAATAATTTTGAATTTCTTAGCTTATCTCGAATATGGTGTCAACAACAGTTATTTCTGCGGTCGCTGAACGTGTAACCGATAATACCCCATATCGCAAAAACTGCACAATATCTCTATTTCTCATTGAAACTTTTTGTTGAAAGTGAAAGTAAATTTATTATGAATTTCTCACCTCGTAGTTCAAAAATTAAAGAGGGAACACTTTTTACAACATAAATAAACGTCATACTGAAACCTCTATATCACTTTTGAAGACATGTAAAGATCCCACTCGCTTATGGGGACTACATTTTTTTTCATCCCTCTGATACATGTATGAAATGCAGCCCCCCCTAATATTACTTCTCCAAATTTTTACTACATCGTTGTACAGCGGTTTTCACTTTCCAAATACCATCTACAATAACTCAATAATCTCCGAGTAAAATGGCTGTGATATACGTCCAGACATTACGGACAAGGTGAAGAAATTATAAGTGTTCTATTTTTCTTCATTTGCATACGGAACCCTAAAAAGACTTCCACTGTATTTGCTGATAATTTTAATACCTTAAGTTTCACATGAAATACCTACCTATCGATAGTTTCATAATAAACTCGATACTATCGGAAACTCAAACTATCGATGTTTGAGCGACACTAAATATTTAAACGAGTGCCCTAACACAGTGTTATATTTTATCCGTTTTTGCACCGTAGTCTCAATATAAACCGCGCGGAACGCACATCAAATAAAATGCAATAAATTATGATCATTTGTAACAGCTGATCGCGTCTGTCGTACAATTTACATTCGACATATACGCGTGTTATAAACACAACGCGCATTCAATGAGACCATTCATAAAACGGCTCTGCTAAATTATTACCAAAGCTACTATTGTGGCCCGATGTAGTAAACAAATCATTAGTTATTGTATAACTGCGCGCTTACAATGTATTTAATGTTATTATTATATCACGGCACGATTTTAAATTGAAGTCATGTCGTCACTTGCTTCCTAATGTTTTTTTTTCGTTACCGTTACTAACTATATCTATACTAATATTATATAGAGTAAAGTGCAGTTTTTGTGTGTTTGTTTATTTGTGGAGGGTATTAGGAACCATGACACCTATTTCAATAACTTTCACAATTCTAAAGCTACTTTATTCTAGATAGACATAGGCTATATTATTATGTCTCAACCTGGGCGAAGTCGGGACGGACCGTAAGTATTATATACTAGCGACGCGCCCCGGCTTCGCACGGGTAGATTTTTTTTTAAATAAAATACAACCCATGCTACTCGCTGATAATGTAGCTTTCTATAGTTGAAAGATTTTTTTAAATCGGTTGAATAGTTTTTGCGTTTAACCATTATATACAAACAAAGTTTACCTTATTGTAATATTGTTATAGATTTTTTTTTAACACTACGGAAAAAAGCGTTATAACTTATAACTCATTGTATAGACATAGACTCGGGTGTTACTTTGCGGAAATCCATTTCAGGTGATAAATTCCTAAAATTTTTATCTATTTTCCGCTCAAACTCCAAAAAACACCAATCGACACATGTTTCGCCCTCGGGATTCGGTGCTGGTTAGCTGACCGAATTCTATATCTGGTATATCCTAAGGATGCTTCGTTGAGAGGCGAAACACGTGTCAATTGGTGTTTTTGGAGTTGGTGTCCAGTAAATAAAGGTCCATAGTGAAACTAGGGGTAAATTAGGTCGAGTCCTATCAAAATATGAAATTTCATGTCTAATGAAACCTTCACGGTTTTCGAGATATTGGCGGTTTTTAAACTATTTTGAAAATTTCACTTTTAGTCAGTTCTTTGGACACCGTAGGCGGAAATGTGGGTATTTTATTATTCTGTTTTGTGATAAATGTTACAGAATAACTTCACTACTGAACCTAATCATAGACGACCTCCGTGGCGCAACGGCTTAGCGCGTCGGAAAGTAAAACGGGGGTTGCGGGTTCGATTCCCGTCACGAGTCTGGGTGTTTATGTATAATATGTATATAAAATTACAAAAGAAAAGTATATAAGTAGTATATCAGTTGTCTAGTACCCATGACACAAGCGCTATGCAGCTTACTTTGGGACTAGATGGCGCTGTATGAAATGTCTGAGTATTATTTAAAAAAAAAAATATTATTATTATTAAATCATAGATTTTTCTAACACGGTTACGGTTTTCTTAAAAAGAAGGACCAACTCCAGTTTTTTAGTTCTATTAGTCGTCGTGGTACAATTTTGACCACTCTTGCTTTAAAAAAAAATTATAAGGCTAACATGTACAGTTATTTTAAATAATTGCTCATTAATTTAATGTACATTTCGCAATGGTGTAACAATTACTATGTTTTAGTTAAACATGAGAGATATTGCTATTTTACTACAGACGGACCCCATTCTGAAATTATTCCAATGTTACGATTTCGATTATTATTAGCATATTGTTTGGTTGTTATTTATTCGACTATTCTTAGTACATACATATCCTCACGCTGTATCCGTAACGGGGTAGTCAGAGGACGGAGCGCCAAGCATCGCGGTTCTTACATACTACTTTCGCTTCTTCGAATCTCATCATTCTCCTCACACATTTTCGCCTAGATATGCAAGTGCTTTTAACACTTCCGTCGACTAACACTAGCTATTTGATCTGAATAAATCAGCCTTGGTCTTCCTTGGCTTCTTTTACCACTCATTTTTACTCTATAGATTTTCTTCGTCAGTCTTTCATCACTCATTTCCATGTGTCCGAACCATTTTAGCATTCCTTTCTTCATTTTTACAATAACCGTCGAGCAACCCGTCATACTGCGTATCTCTTCATTGCTTATTACTATTCCTAGTAACTCTTAAAATCGTCGATTAAAATTAAATAAAACAAAAAATTTTAACACTAATGCAACAATAAAAAGTAAATCAAGAGAACTAGTAGTAGTACCGGCCCCATATTGTGCGAGTCTTGTGATATAATGTCAGAAATCTACCGCATTCAACTGCACACCTCGTTCGTTTATTAAAATAAAAATGTTTACGTGCAAAAACTAAAAAAAAGAAAAGAGTACTTTCGTCGAAATTGTATTCCTTTGAAACCGTAACCGTGTTAGAAAAATCTATGATTAGTTTTAGTAGTTAAGTTATTCTGTAACATTTATCACAAAACAGAATAATAAAATACCCACATTTCCGCCTACGGTGTCCAAAGAACTGACTAAAAGTGGAAATTTTCAAAATAGTTAAAAAACCGCCAATATCTCGAGAACCGTGAGGGTTTCATTAGATATGAAATTTCATATTCTGATAGGACTCGACTTAATTTACCTCTAGTTTCACTATGGACCTTAATTTACTGGACATCATGTATGTTTGTGTGTAGCTTTAAAGCTCTTGAACATAATAAATACCACATTAGTGAGGTGTTTTATTTACGAAATATGAGTAAAAAATCGAAGCAGGCGAAGTGGGAGGCTAAAGCTACTATTATAATAAAACTGCATTTTTTGGTCAAGGGCGCGTTCGAATCACGCGATTTTAAATCAACCGGGCTCAAGCGTGTCGATAACGTAAAGCATTCACTTACGGTACTGTTACAACTTCCAAGAAAGAAGTCATAATAAAAAAATACAATTCAATTTTTTTCATTTCTATATTTGGGTATAGTTAAGGGAGTTTGGATTACTAGCGTCCCTGTAGCCAGCTCGATAGGTAATAATCTACCTTCTTCTATATCTTCTTTTCTCTCTTTTTCTTTTCTTATACATAAAAATGTATAAGAAAATGTTTATTTGTATGTTTATGCTTTATGTGTTCCTAAACCATTCGTTCGTTTGTGACGAAATTTTGGTGAGTTGTTTTGCGTACGCCCGCAACAGTTTATGAATTATTTAAGTTACTAAACTGAAGATCACGCGAACGAAATCGCAGGCAACAACTAGTTGTGAATATAAAATAAGTAGGTATTAAGTAATAATAATAAAGATGATGGAATAAAGCGTCTTATTCACCGTCCATCTTGCTCTACGACTATTCGAGGTCATATACGATGCACGATGAAAACGACAATGGATAGGCACGAGGTACGTTAGTAATTATTATTCTTTGCTAGATACGCACGAACACGGCCCATTTTGCATCCAGCCAGTCACCCGCTACTGTGAACGTCGTATCGTTGGACAATGAATAGCCCGGACGCACGTCAGAGCGTTGCGATCGTGCATCGTGCGTGGCGTGCATAGTGTGGATCGTATAGTAAGTTCAATTGGTGTTTCGATAGGATTGATGGTATTTGCTAAAGAAAAACAAATACACTCACTGTTAATGTTCTGTTTCATACAGCAAGCTAGGTGCACACGACCATGTGTATGCTACATTCAGGTCTAACACTGCGTCCTTGAACGGAGGTACAGCAAGATGGAACGTGAATAAGGAGCTTAAATCGTGACGAACAGACAGACAGACATGACGAAACTGTAATGGTTCCGTTTCTTCCGTTACACTACGGAATTCTAAAAACTTTGTTTGTAAATGCATTTCTAAGGACCTATAAGACCGAAGACGCCTTATATTTTACTTGTGAACTACATAATATGCCCTCAATTTTTTAAAATTTTGTGTGTCACCTGGTTTCTAGTGAGAAGGGAAGGAAGATGAAGTCGAGTTTGGGTGTTTTTCCATTGGCCAGTATTGGCAGCGGCGGCGGCATTAGCGCAGCAACAGCGTAAATGTTGCGAATCTGTGGCGCGTGTTTTCAGTCACCAACGATGGGGACAACACGGCGACAACGCCCGCTATGCTATGGTGCCGAGACAACGTCAAGTTTTCCAATTATTGCCGGCTAATAAAACTTCATACAATATGTGTATTGCATAATCATGTTTAATTATGTAAACTGCAAAGATTTTCTTGCAGTAAATGGCGGTAAGCACGTATTGTACATATTCGTATGTATAAGTATAACGCTGTTTCAATACGATGTGATAACTCTATAGAACGCAGCCACGAGATCGTGCCGTGCCAGCAAGTGGAAAAACGCCCTTTGGGTAGTTCCAACTTCGAAGAATAAGGTAGAGAGAGATGACGCTATCAGTCTAAACTTGTAGCGTCATTGCTCAGGGTTAGGAGAGGCAGAGACAGAGTATATCCCCAGTGCATGAGTTCGTATCTTTAACTTCTGTTTTCCAATGAAATTCAAATCTTTTCTCACATCTGTTTTCGTGATTAAAAACCAATATTTCAGTTATATTAATATGAGAATATGGGTCATGGAGCATTCAAATAGTATTTTTTACAAACTATATAGTTTGAGTATATGGGTATATACTATATACCCATCATACGTATAAATCAACACATAAGATTGCAACGACGTAACTAACAGGCTTGAGATCATTGACTGCGTTGATGACGTACTTACAGATTATAATATTGTATGGCGATTTTCCTTTGTTATTTTATTTTTGTGACTATTTGTATTACATTTATGCCCGTTTTCACTAACAAAGATGTAGGCAACTCCTAACTAAGTAATAAAGAATGTTAGGTTATACCTAAAGGATCGCGTTCATTTACTCTCTTAGAACCTAGAGGTTAGTGAAATACATTTTCGTTCTAGGCAGTTCCTAATTCATTAAGTATTTACTTTAGGCGACTCCTAAGTTTAGTGGGCAACGGGCATCAATGACACAGTGCCAGAGTTGCCATATCTACAACTTTTTGGTAGACCTACCTAGTTCCTGGTAGATCTAACGACTTTTTTTCCAATCTACTGATTTCTACCAATTTTTTGCACTTCATCTACCAATTTTTCAAAATTAGGGTTGACAACACTGCACAGTGCTGCTTATATACGGGCTAATTAACTACTTTTGTACCCGTAGCTTAGACTTGTAAAATATTGTTTTATATAATATGTTTATTGCCTTAATAATTAGCATGAATAGGAATTAACAAAACATCGAAGAGAAATACCTCAAAAAATAGGAAAATTGTCACTTGGACAATTGAAAGTGCTTTGTGTTCTTGACGAAAAATACGAAATATTGTTAATAGTAAATGCATATTTTGACGATAAGTGCAAGTATAAGCACTCCGACCTCTCTGACTACCCCGTTAGGGATACAGCGGTAAGGTATGTATGTATGTATAATATTTATATGGTGCGGATAATTCGGACACATAGAAATAATGAGTGATGAAAGACTGACGAAGAAACTCTACAAAGCGAAAGTGAGTGGTAGAACAAGCCAGGGAAGACCAAGGCTGACTTACGAAGATAAAAGAGCTAGAGTGTTAGCTAACGGAAATATCAAAAGCACTAACATATCTAGGCGAAAATGTGTGAGGAGAATAGTGAGATTTGAGGAAGTGAAAGAAGTATAAGGACCGCGATGCTTGTCGCTCCGACTTCTCTGACTACCCCGTTAGGGATACAGCGTGAAGATGTATAATATTTATGTATGAAATGAATATGTAAGACATAAAATTTTTGGTCAATTCATTAATACACACATATTTTAAAATATAGCTGTGAAGTTTGCTAATAAATAAATAAATATATAAACTACCTGACCCGGCCAACTTCGTACCACCTTAATATCAATAAATGTTATGTTAACTTATTAGCTGAATTAAATTCCGTTTTTTATTAAGAATACTCAAAATGAAATTAAGTTTCACAAATGTAGGTACAAAAGTCAAAATGAAATGTAATATTTTAACTTCTCGAGGCAAAGACGAAAAAAAAATCCATCGAAATCAGTCGATCCTTTCTCGAGATATCATCAAAGAAACCGTTCCATACAAAATGTATGAGAAAATGAATTTTCTTCATAAATTTTTCCAATGTTTTAATAGTTATTCTTCTCTTCGGGGCGGAGAAATCCAACAAATCAAAGATCATAAAAATCGGTCCAGCCGTTACTGAGTTATAAATGGTGTAACTAACTCGACTTTGTTTTATATCTACAGATATATCTGCATACATTTTAAACATTTTCTTAAGAATCTGCGCCTAAAAAGAAAACTCGAAAAAGAAAGAATACTATTAAGAGCATGTATGCTTCTGTCAGTTAGTCTATTATCTCAGTATGTCTCTCTCGTACAAACTTGTGATTTGGTATAGCGTTACATCTTGTTAACGCACATAATACAATATTAATTAGCATTTTAAAATATTCATAGGAGATCAATTAAAGTAGGGCGGAAATGTGAATTCGACTTGACCAATCCTTCTCCCCCTCCCACGATTACTGGCCTAGTATTTTAAAAATTTTAGGGAATATAAAGCCATTACTTAAGGTGATGCGACGCAGTGGAAATTTTGACGCCAGGGATCTCCATTTTTCTAAGTGACGACAAAACGTATGCCAGTAATATTTGGTATCCTGATTTATAATTCCATTGATTTCATTTTGCCAGTTGCGATACACGATTGGTTAACTTTTGTAACACAAAAAAAATATCAAAGAAACCTCTTTTAAAACAGAGATTTACATTTTTCGGAGTAATGAGACCGATTTATATTTCAAAATTTTCTGTATAGTTTACTTTAAACATATTCCTCAAAATGACAGTTGGATTTTTTAAATTAATTATAGTTTTTAAAGTAAACGACAATAACCGTTTTTTCGTATTTTTCGTAATCTAGCGCGCGCACGTTTGCATAGAATAGGTCTATTTTAGATTAAATTATTATCCTTATCAATGCATCGCCTTAAATCGGAAAAACACGAGTCCTAAAATGTTAAAAACATTCCAAAATTAAGTTTAGTTTATCTTGTGGACGTTCCATTTATCATCAGAGACTGTTTGGTCTATGATTTTTGCCTTTCTATTGCATAAAGTAAAAAAAAGTGACAATTATTTTGAGAAACTTTGTGAAAGAAAAAACTAAAAAATAACGATAAGTGTTATCGTTATTTGTTTTACTTTGTATTCGAAACTTAAGCTTAACAGTTAATCCGTTTATAAATGCGTGGCACCCTCTGCGCGCGGGTTGAACTCCGACTTGACTTTTATTTTAGGGTTCCGCACCGCAAACGAAAAAAGGAACCCTTACACGATCACTTCGCTGTCCGTCCGTCCGTCCGTCTGTCAAAACCCTTCTTCTCAGAAACACGTGGAGGTATCAAGTTAAAATCAATATCAAATATTTGTTTGCGGTCCTTTGGAGCTGTAAAAAATCAAGGTTCTATGGCAACGCAATAAAAAATACGACCATTTATGCTTCGATCACAAAAAAAGAACTGATCGAAGCATTAATGCCTCATATTTTGACATTTGCAAGTAGGTAAGTCAAAACCTAAAACCTAAAGCCCATTGACCTAGAATAAAGAAATTTGGCAAGTGAACTCTCACAGCGCAAGTCAAGGAAAAATCCGAAAACCGTTAATTTGTAGTTATTTGTCATTACGAACTTACATTTGCAGTTGGAGAGTATCTGCAAAGTTTGTCTTTGAATTCCAATTATTTTTCATCGGTAAACACAAAATACATACAATAATACATTGTGTGGTGGTAAGGAACACTCGGTACGCGAGTACAATTCGCGCTTGGCCGGTTTCTTGTAAATACTCTAGATCTAGACAGTTGTGGCTCTTCAAATTCCCCTAATAATAATGAAAAGCTAAAGCCGAAAGACACGCAGCACACGAGTAAACATACGAATATACGAGTAAGGTAGAAATAAAAAAATTGTGGCTCTTTCAAATTAATGAAATCGATATTTTATTGCAGCTGGCTCTTCCGGCTTAAAAGTTTGCCGACCCCTGCTCTAGACAATTACACCAATTGTATGACCCCCAAATTAAGGATTAGGCTCGTACCATACCATGAATACCACACAACGGACTGGGGGGAGTTCCTAGTAACCCAGCTTACAAGTTAGTTTTATTTGTCTATATATTAATACGTGAACCGAAAAATTTGGTTCCCTTTTTGAGAAAATTGCGGCGACGGAGGAATGTGAAATGTGGTACACTTAAAGTTTATATGGAGAAGGACTGGAGAAAGCTAATATTTTTATATAATATGCATTAGAAATACATTAAATTAAGTAAAATAAATCACTCGTTTACGTTCATACTGTCAACGTCAAAAAGACTGTCAATTTCAAAGTCATAATAGTTTATGATCACATATACGTAAGCTCCTTGGATCAAACAGTCGCACAGAGTAGATTGTCGCCAAAGAGTTTATATTATAAGTTTATATTTACGATCGAATTTCGAGCACAGTGCGATATCTAGTTTATTTTAGTCAGCTTAGAAAAGTTTGTTTTCTAAATCGACCTCATTGGGATTCCAACCCGGGATTCTGGCTTGAAAGAAGACCCTATACTACTGCGCCAACGGGCCTGTCGATTGAAACTGTCTTTGTAGATTAAACTGATTCTCTTTCACTATCTGAGCAATTACTGTAATAAAACTGAGGTTGTGATAGATAAAAGATATACTATTAGAAAATTTCTTAGAGGCTTCTGATAAAAAGATTTAATTATTATAACAGTATAACAGTTGCATTTGAAATAAGAATAGGATTGTTAAAACGCTATTTTGTCTCGCATTCTGTGCCCAACGTTAGAGTGTGGGTATGTCAGAGGTCTGCATAAGGTGAACAAAAAAAAGACAACAATACACATATATAAGCTTATATCATACTTAACAGTAACTTTGAAAACAATTTCAGAAATATTTTTTACTTTAATACATTATAACTGATAGTATTTTAGAGACGTAATTCATTATATTTTTCTAGGATTTGCGTTCTGAAACCGAAAAATAACAAAAATATTATGTTAAAAATTGTACCCTAGCAGTCCCTTTCTCATTTAAATCTCATAATGTGTACTGATATTTTTATCTAACGCAATTTATTAAGTGTTAAAAAGGGTTGAAAAAATATCGTAAGCTTTTTTATTCGTTCGTTATTAGTACTTGTAGTATCGTTACTTTTTTGCTGGAACTACAATAGAGTCAAAAGCGAGAAGAACCCATGAAGTAATCTGTGGATGTGATTCTGTTCTATTTCAAATGCGTAGCGTATAATAAATATTTTACATAATTTCACGTCATTTCGTATTCGGGATGTACAGAGCATCAAGGCGTAACAAATTGACAATCAAACGTTACTTCTAGCAATATAAATATGTAGAAATGGTTATCATCAAGTCATTACTCATTACTATGGGTACTTTAAACGCTTCATTGTAACTAGTAACTACGCAAAGGAGGATCAAGGAATAAAGAAAATTAAGATCGGACCCGTGGTAGATGTGTGTCGAAGAACTGTACGAGCTTTTGATAGTGTCCAAAATAATATAATTTGAGTGTGATGTTATAAAGTATTATGAACAATAAGTGTAAAAAAAAATTAAATTAATGCGCGCTTAAAGCTCGCTCGATTTTTGTTAAATATGCCATTAGAGCAATAAGAGACATCGAAGTCAAATCAATTTATTCAGTAAACCCTCAAACCAAGAAACAAGGAGCCATAATAAGTTGCTCCTCTTATCACCGTGTGTCAACGAATTTTCTTGTCCTTTTCTATCACATAGATTGTAGCCTCGAGCAAAACAGTTAGCTATAGTAAGTTTGGCAACCTCGCACTGTCAGTGTGCGTGTCAGCTCATGATCGACTTCGAAGTAAGTGGCGAAGCCTACCAAACTAATAAACTTTCTGTTGTTGCACATTGATTTGGCACCGACTTCAACAACTGTCAAATTTAATTATATAGGTTTTTGTATTGTATTTATAAAGTTATTTTTGTTGAGTTTTGATCAGTAAAGCATAGTTATTTGTACTTTTCAGTGTTTTTTTTTTGAAGTCGGTTTAATTTTTTTCTTAAATGTTTTTTATTTCTCCCTCTTGAGTGACCTTGGCCTAAATAAATATCTAGGGTAGGCCTACAATTAACGTCTATTCTAATTCTAGAGCGTAACGACATACAAGAGAATCATCAATATAAAGGTTACAAGCAGTTAGCTTCAATACCAGTGAAATTTAAACAGCTTGGAAATATACCCTTTCAAACAAAAAAAGAAATTTCGAAATAGGTCCACTGTTGACGAAGTTATCGGTGAACATACATAAAAGAAAACATACATACAGACGAACATAGAACCTCCTCCTTTTTTCGAGTCGGTTAAATATTATACTGAGCTAACGTATATCCAATTAAAACATTTAAGTTAATTTTTAACAATATATTTTGATATTTTTCCGTACTTTAGTGGTTGCTCAGGAAACGAACACTTTCGGTTGTCGAAGTAACCAAAACTTCTTTGAGGTTTTTAAATTATAATCCTGTTCATAAAAGAACGCCTATATATGAAGCATTATTATAAAGTATTGAGTAGTATTTACTCAATAAATACTCAAATTGGCCCAGCACTAGACCGGTACGACCGGCGCGGGATTTCAGCCGGATCAATCTATATTCTTCTTTTTCTCTCAGACCAGTGTGAAAGCATTTTATATATAAACAGTATTTTTACACAATTACAGTGAAACAAAAAAGAAGAGAAGCTATAATTTTAACACCCTATGTGTATGTATGTTGTATGTTCATCAGTTCCCTCACAATGCCGAAACTAACTGCAATTCTCTGAATTCAGCCAGAGTCGGAAACCATACGCAAAACAAAGTACGATCTAAGCCTCTAAGGCACCAACTCTAAATTTTTTTGCAAGTTTTTATTAGATACATGACATGCACGTATGTAAGTCAGATTTTATTTCTATAATTATTTTTATAGAATGATGTAGGACTGTAGGTATCTATATTTTAAAACGAGTGTAGAACGTTACATTTCATATCATGTGTTAATTTAATTACAGATGAAATAAAATATTCATTGTTTACATTTATACTGTCAATGCTTTGACAGACCTGCAATTTTAAGTTCCCCAACTAAATCGCTAAGTGTGCAATAGGTATGGCGATACATATGAATCCGCACATCTTACGATGCAACTAAATATCTATATTGAGATCGCATCAGACTCGAGATTCCCTTCGGATTACGTGCAATTAAAAGTCGGCCAACTATCGGCCGACTGCCGATTAGTATGGAGAGCTGTGCAAGCTCGCACACTATGCAACATGGTTGGTCAGTCGCCGGGGAACTGCAGGTGACATGCACACGCACGATTTCGCCACGCGGTGGGGTTATTTCCTAAAAATTTGCAGACAGCGACAGCCTCGCGATCACTGCGCGACCAGTGTTTAAATGTAATAAAAATTGGTATCATATATAATGATTGCGTATCTATTATTTTATGACCGTAAAATGTACTTTTCGCAGTAGATTTAACGCCACTGTACAAATTACAATACACAAATTCTCGTTTTGACTGCAGATATCGTGCGATATTGGCTGTCGCACGCTGACTGCAAGTTACATAATAAGCGTGCCGGGCCTTACGCCCGCGCAGTTGTTACGTCCTGTTTAATTTTATTACTGGCTTGATATGTGAGCAAAAGAAATTGTCATTCCGTAGAATGCAAAAATTATCTGGGTTATTCCTTTGAATGCAAAGTACGAAACGCGAATAGTTTACTATTACTTAATATAAGGATAACCCAACATGTTCTTTTCTGTATTCGTCTTTTATCATTAATTCTATTAAAACGTCCTTTTTCCGCATATTCATGCACACGTCACCGCGCTAGCAAGATTGTCACTACAGTATATCGGTAAAGTCTGCGGCATAACGAGTGATATGTGATAGTTGGGCGATTAAATTGGAGACGTATGCGATTTAGTTGCTCGATCGTTGCCCAACTTAAAATTGCAGGTGTGCGGAAGCTCAAACAGTCGCACAGAGTAGAGATTGTCACCAAAGAATTTTAAAATGTTGCCAACAAATAATTACTGTCAGAATTGAATTGAATGAAATTGAATAAGTTTCGAGTTGAGAATTTTGTGTGATTTGTAAGCTGTTTCGAGCCTGCGGAGTGTATGTCAAGGGAATAATCTGTTAAAACACATATTTATAGAATACTCTTCTAAAAATCAATGATATATCTTCAAATCATGCATTACGCTTTTACTATGAGCGCCATAAAACAGGGGTAATACCCACTACCAACCAGATTTTAATATAATATAATGTACACACTATTATGCTCCGTAAATACACAAATATAAAAGATAAAACTATAAATACACTACAAAAAGCATTCATTGCTAAGCAGCAATTTCTTCCATATAAGCTCCAGTCAATTTATAAAGGTTTTTCTTTAACTGGCAGTACCTCGGAACAGAATGTAGATTTATTAATTTTTCTAACAATATTTAGTATATTGTTTAATTTACAGACACATTTCTTGGATAGGTTACTTATGATTAAGGAAAGGTAGGTAATAATTGATTAAATTTATAATAAATTGGATGACGACCTCGATGGCACAGTGGTTTAGGTGTAGCACCCAAGCGCGGAAGGTTCCGGGTTCTATTCCCGGTCGGGTCAATTTAGGAAACGAACTTTTCTAGATTGTCTCGGGTCTGGGTGTATTGGGAGATGCCCCTAATAGTAGTCTTCTGGTTCTCATAGCACAGGGAATGCCCAGTTTAAGACCAGATGTGTGTATAAAAAAAAATACATACATACATATCTTCACGCTGTATCCCTGACGGGGTAGTCAGAGAGGACGGAGCACCAAGTTTTATGGTCCTTACATACTTCTTTCGCTTTCTCGCATTTTATTCTCCTCACACATTTTCGCCTAGGTATGCAAGTGCTTTTGACATTTCCGTCGACTAACACTAAAAAAAATACATTCTCAAAATCTCAACCAAAAAGAAAAAAGTTATATAACTAACACCCTACTACGTATTTAACAAAAACATATATAAACAGGATAAAATAACTAACAATAATTTCTAAAATTAAGTAGAAATTTCTTGAATTCATTGCCAGAGTTGGAGGCCATAACTTTGACACAATATATATCTAAATATATCTATACTAATATATAAAAATCTGTAACGTCTGTCTGTAATTACAATTTTACTGTACAATTTTGTGATAGATAGTCATTTTATGACTGATTCGATTCTATCGTTTTCAAACATTTTTATCTGTCTGTCTGTATGTCCTTTTATAACTTGGCTGATCTTGATTAAAAATAGTATTTGTAAGGCATGTAATTGCGCACATGATAGGTTACGTATTTAAAAAAAAATCTAGCCCTAAAGGGGTGAAAATGAAGTTAAAACTTTGTATGAAAAATGCTTGGGAATGGGAGACAGCTTTCATCGTCATCAGTCTGCCCGTGACCACGATCGGTGTAATCCGGTCGAAACGTCGGGATAAAAGAGGTATTTAGCCTTAAAGTATAAACGCGACATAGACCCGTAAATAAATATTGTAAGATGTGTAAAAGTCGTGAAAGCTTAAAAACATTAAAAACCTACCACCCTTAAAGGAGTAAAAAGGGGGATTGAAACTGAATGGGAAATGCTAAACTGCTGAACTATGATAATATAAATGATATATGATGGTATTTGGTACAAAGATAGTACGTGCTCGGAGGCAGAGGTAGGGTAAACGTGGGCTCTTTTTTAAAAACAATCTTTGTACATGCAATCTAACTTAATCCGGGAAAATCACGAAAAAATATTCCGCGCAGACGAAGTCGCGAGTACAACTAGTGTATGTATAAAATTGAATATGTGTTTAAATATATACACTGGAGGTGCGCCGAGTACCTATAGGTGTTGCCGAGTAACGGAGTACCGAGTTTCACTCGGTTTGATGTTTTCCAAGCTGAGTACATACATACATACATACATATCCTCACGCTGTATACCTAACGGGGTAGTCAGAGAGGACGGAGCGCCAAGCGTTGCGGTTCTTACATACTTCTTTCGCTTCTTAAATCTCATCATTCTCCAAGCCCAGTACTCGGCCGAATAACTCTGTTCACTATATTGTACATAACTCTTAAAAGAAGACTGAGATAGTGACATTTATTAGCGCATAGCGAAACTAAAAACAGATAACATACCTTATTATCTAATAGCGTATATATACATACTCTAGAATTAGAGCGATATGTAAATGAAGATTTGTTGTCACGAGTCCAGAATCCTTTTGAGTGGTGGACAAGAGATCAAACAAGATATCCACAAATGGCTTATTTAGCACGAGTGTTTTTAGGTAAGTGCACCTGCAAGCACTATATACCAGTGACCGATTATTTTCCAAGGCGGGTAAACTCTACGAAGAAAAAATAAACAAGCTATTACCAGAGCGCAGAGAGCCTTGTATTCCTGCATCATAACTTGCCTTTGTTAAATTTTAATTATTAATTGTTTTATTTGAATGTTTTTGCTCATTTACATACTTTTTAATTAATAAATGCTCATTACTTTGTCATAATAAGGTTTATTTTCGTTATAACTCTTAAATTATATTACGCTATTTAAACTGAATAGTCATCACTTGGACCAGTTATTCGCTGAGTAAGAGTATTAAAAAAATACCGAATACGCCGAGTACCAAGTAGTAAGCGACTACTCCGCGTATCTCTAATATAATACACAATATAAAACAAAGTAGCAATCCCCGTTTGTCTGTGTATTCGCTCATGCCTATTCATTTATTTTTAATTTTAACTTTTTTTAATATATAATTTAAAAACAAAATAAATGATTTCAATGTAGTTCTCACCACTTTAAAAGAAAGTTCATATGTAATAGTGGTCGAAATTCAACCGTAAATATAAATTAGGCGATTTTTCTCTTGACTCATTCCAGATTCGAAACAGATCGCAGCTCACAAATCACACAAAAATCACAACTTATTCAGTCATTTCATCAATAATTATTTGTTGGCGACGCTTTAAAATTCTTTGGTGACAATCTGTGCGACTGTTTGACTATAACACGGACCAAGTACCTCAATTGACGGAGCATTTTCTCTACAATCGTGCCCTTATATTGTCCTTTTTTGTGTCTACATTTTTACTTCTGCTTGACTAGGGAAGATCACAGTACAACGATATGTAGCTGAAAGTGACATATTTTTATTTTAGTGTATACTAGTAGCTAAAACACTTAAGATATATGAGCAATTTGCAAATAATTATTTCATGACTGACTCATAAGCTGACACGAAATATACTGACAGTGCGAGGTTGCCATACTTACTATAGCTAACTGTTTCACTCGTAGTTACGCTCAATGAGATAGAAAGAGACACGAAAATTCGTTTGACACACGGTGGTAAGAGCGGCAATTTCTTATGGCTCCATTCATTATGTTTCTTGATCTGAGGACTACAACTATTATGTGATTGATATTGACAATATAAATGTTTGACATTGGTGGTATGAATGTGAATGATGAATGTTTTAATTTATTTTATTGGATGTATTTGTAAACTTTAGCAATACCAAAACCTACACTCCTCCCTTTAAAAAGGGGGAACAAAGTTTTCTCTTCGCCTATTAATAAATAGATTCACATTAGTGTAAAGAATACAGAAGCTCAGAAAATTGACATTTCATTACCAATTTCTTAAGTGAAGTTAGATTTTATGTAACGTGATATGTAATGGAAGTATGAATTTCTTCATAAAAACTAATGAATTGGGCCTGCTCGATTGAGACAATAAAGTGGTATTCCTGCTCCTCTTTCTTGACTTCGCTGAGGCTGTGTTCTTCAGCAGAACTCTTGCAGATTGTTCTAAGGAGAAGAATAAGCTACTCCTGAGTTTCTACATATAATTGACTGCAAAATAGTTATTACAATACTAGAGTTTAAAATTAATAGACCCGCCATATACTGGCACATAAAAAAATGAGTAGGTAGGTACTTAGATTCAATCAATTAATGTTCATAATTTTGTAATTACTTGCATGTTTCCCTTCAACCGCTTTAGAATTTTAAAATTATGTCACTGACAGCAGATGACTTTTAGCCTGTAAAATATCTTTTCGAACAAATAATAGGATGTTAACAACCAATGTAAAGGACTAAAGTTAATGGAAGTTTAATTTAAAGTTAAGAAAATCGTTAATAATTTTTTTGTTCAACTTATAGTTAAATTGAAGTAATTTTGTTACCTTCGTGTATTAATGATTAACAGTTTTCTCTTAGCTTTGGGTATAATCTTATTTGGTTTCCCAATATCATACTGACTGGACCACATTTCATGTTACTCCTGATAAATATATACTGAAATCTGCCCACTTGTAGAGTGAATTGGGTAAAGAAAAGGTCAATCTTCTCTTTTATACTGAGACATTGTTATAAGTATTTATAGAAGAAATACTTGTAGATTCTCTAAGGTAAATTTATTGTCTGTCATCATACATAATAATTAGTATCCATTATTATGTGTAGACAGAACTGTGCCTAGTAACTAGATTAATATAAATAGGTTTTTTCAACAAGTTTAGAGATCTTAATTTAAATTTCTTTAAATAATCTTATCAGTTTCCTAATTACCATGTGAAAATTCTTTAATCAAAGACAAAGTTATTAAGTTTACATGTTACTTATATGTATTTATGTCAACATTTCATTTTTATTTATTAATACTATATAGCTGTGCCCTATGGTTTCATTCAAGTTAAATTTATTTTTCAGAGATAAAAAGTATTCTAAATTTCTCTCTACAAAGTCTTATATCTGCCAATGAGTCCTGTTAAAAGCTGTTCAGCCACTTCGAAGATTAGAGCGAAAATCAGACAAGAAATTTTTAAAATGTGTGTTTGGATTTTGATAATGCGCAAATAACCATACGAATTTAAGAAAAACCCTTAATTTCGAAATCACATACAGACTTTCCAATTTTGTTCTTTCTATAGATATCTATCTATACTTAATATTTACAAATGTAAGTGTCTCTTCCTTACCTTAACCTTAATTTCGAAATCACATACAGACTTTCCAATTTTGTTCTTTCTATAGATATCTATCTATACTTAATATTTACAAATGTAAGTGTCTCTGTCTGTTACATTTCCACAGTTAAACCGCCCTATCGATTTTGATGAAAGGTATAGATAGATTGAACCCCAAGGAAGGACATAGGCTCATTTTTTTCAAATGCCACAGAACGATGTCACAAGAAACAGCTGGTAAATAATATATATAATGTAAAGATTATAAATTGCGAATGAGATTTGAGAAGACACAAAAAGTATGTGAGGTCGGTGATTCTTCCATCCTCCCTGACTACCTTATAAGGTATATAGCGTATAGGTATATAGGTATAAGGTATATACCTTATAAGGTATATAAACTGAGCGCTAGGCATGTACCACGTGTACCACACAAGGAAGGGGGAGCTCAGTAATATTCTTGCTCCAAAACAGTTTAGAAAAATTTGTTTCCTAGTGAATCTTCTAAAAAGATGGTGATGAATGTGATTAAGCACAGCGACAAGCTCTTAGATACTTGCTTTGGACAATGTTACTAGATATTGGTGTCATATACAGTTACTACAATATGTCAGTGACTGACAAAGAAAATCTACAGAAGGAAAGTGAGTGGTAAAAGAAGCCAAGGGAGACCAAGGCTAACTTATGAAGATCAAATAGACAGAGTTTAGCCGACAGAAATTTCAAAAGCACTCGCATACCTAGGCGAAAATGTATTAGGAGAATGATAAGATTTGAGGAAGCGAAAGAAGTATGAAAGGACCGCGACGCTTAGGGCACCATTCTCTCTGACTACCCTAGGGATACAGCGTGAAGATATGTATGTATGTAGGTGATAGACATTTATAAATTTTTTTTGCGACTGATTTAGACTGTGACTCTGTCCTCTATGACTACCCCGTTAGAGATACAGCGTGAAGACATGTATTTAGGATTAATGGATAAAGAATAATTACATCTTAGATCTTGTTGTGCTTTTTAATAGATAACAGATGAACAGTTTTAGCACACAATTAGATAGAATTAGAGAGATTTTTATAGGAGATTACAACCTGACAGTGAAAAAAATTGTGCATGATACTGCCATGCTTGTCATATGGTGCTCAAACATGGGTCTTCACAAATAAAATTAAAGACAAAATTAGAATCACTCAAAAGGCAATGGAGAGAAGTATGTTAAGAGTAACGAGGTCTCACACATATACTCAATTAAAAGTGGAAATGGGCTGGCCATGTTGCTCTTGTGTCAGATAATAGATGGACTAAAAGAACTACAACTTGGCGAGGATCAGACGGCAAACGAAATGTTGGTAGACCTCACAAGCGATGGGTAGATGACATTATACAAATAGCAGGCAGACATTGGGAAACTAAGGGAAAAACAGAAGAGTGGTTGAAATTGGAGGAGGGCTTCACCCAAAGAGGGATCCATGATACTTAACACAACTAACATAGAATAAGTTAAATTATACTAATAATAGCATCATTTGAATTGTAAAATTTATTAGAATCATGGAATAAAAAGGCTTTATTATTTATTATTATTTAGCACACAATTAATCAGATATGAAAATACCTAATTGAAATATTTTATTGCTATTAAATATATGAATGGTTTTAATAATTCCGCTTGTATTTATCAAAAACTATAGCTTTGTGCAGTGCAACTAGAAGATCAAGCTCAATGACCCACTTCTACTGAAGATAACATACTACATATTGACTCTGATTGTACTCAATGCTTACTCATGATTATACGTAGATGCATTCAGCACATTATATTGGTTATACCTACGTATATGTAATTGTTTGCTTGTTGATAGTCACTATAATATAATGTGTACTGTGTATACTCACAACTCACATACATGTGAGCTAATTACTGTTATGGTAGCAACATTTTCTTGTAATAGCTAAGCTTTTCTTATAGAGGCTATACTACATGCTAATAAAATAAGTAAAGTTGCAAAATGAACCTATTATCACAACTCTATTATGATATATTATATAATTTGTTTATCGATTTGGATTGGGTAAGAATCTTTAAACTGTGGAGTGTAAATAGGTAGAATAAATGTTTAATTATAAATATTCTGAACATTACTAAAATGTTGTTTTAAAAGAAAGTTTATTATTGTTATTGTTCATTAAACAATTTTTTAAGACTAAAACTTATAGACAAAATCCACGAATAGAAATCTATATATATAAAAGGCAATACAATATGTATGTATGTATGTTCCTTATGGACTCCAAAATGGCTGGACCGATTTTGATGAAATTTTCAGGGAATCTTCAGATTGACCTAGCGGGTGATCCTGTAAAGTTTGGTAGCGATCGGATCAGTAGATTTTTTTTTTGTTATACGCCCAGTGAAACGGGCCGGGTTTGCTAGTGTTCATAAATGGTCAAAAAATTGTCTTTAAATATTACACTTCATTTATTCATAATTATTGTGTGTTGAATTGAGTTGAGCTGGTCTTTGGTGCGGTGGTAGAGCATCTACCCTCCAAGCTGGAGTCCCGTGTTCAATCCCCAGTCAAGTCTATTTAAGAAACAAATTTTCCTAAATTGACTGGGTCTGGGTGTTATTGAATGCTGTCTCAGTTCTTAGCGTGGTACCCATAGCGTACTTAATTTGGATTCATGCAATTTGTGTAACTGTCTAGCTCTAGAGTATTATTATTACTGAGTGGATTTCTAACATTTAAAACATTTCATAAAGGTTTATATATACAACACATTCACATTTGGTCTATAGAAATAAAGAAATATTGTTTAAAAAATAATTATTTGATCCTATGCAAAGCCCAGGCAGGTTGCTAGTCTATATTAATATTATAAAGAGAGAGCAGATTTCATAAGTTTGTTTATAGGTGGAGGGTAATCTCTGGAACAGCTACTGTGTAAACTCTCTATAAGAAAACTCCACTCAGTATTTTCTTTCGTTCTTGGAAATTAAAAAAAACGACAATGCATAAATACACTTTAATTTTTTTATAACTATGATAGGTTATGTGTCAGTATTTAAATCTCTACAATTCTGTATAGTCTGTTATTTTTACCTGATGTTTTTGCTTATCCAAAACTTGGTTTGCATTTTTTTGTAAGCTTTAGCCATGTCTTCAGGTGGGATGGTATCCATAAAATAATAAAAACTCCAATTAGGACAGTAATGGCAAACATCAAAAGACAAGGACACTGATTTTTTTCTTAGTAAATGTAAACTGACAATAAAGACAATTTTATATTGATGCCAGACCAAGGAAAAAAAGAACACAGATGTCTAAACAAATACATACCTATTATAGAGAGTGACCATTATGTTATAAAAAGTGCTTTGTTGTATGGGTAGTAATGTTAACCAATCAATTTGAGAAAGATCTATTCTACAGAAAGTTTTTGTTATGAAGAAGTTCATTATAGAAAGTTTACACTGTATTTCATTAATTTTTTCACCGTTTGAAAGGTACATTATTCCAGATGGACATAGCCTATATATTATGTATTCAAGGGCGAAGTCAGGAGTGGCTCCTAGTTGTTTATAATTCTGTACCAAAAAACTTATTACTAGACTTCAAAAAAGACTGAAAACACTGAGGTGTTCCATAATTATTGCTGTTAGTTTAACTTTGGTATGAATATTAAGAAGTATAATCTACTACATTTAACTAATTGATTTTTTTAATGAATTTTTGGTAACCACATACAAAAGCTATGAAAACAAATACTAGAATACTTATTAGAAATAACGGCTCCATTGCATTGATGAGTATTATTGTGTTTGATTATTATTACAGAATAATCAACTACTACACAATGCTACAAAATTAATGAAGAATGAAATATCTTGTAGATCAATTAATAGTATAATTTTATTAGACATTGAAAGACTATGCTAGTCTTTATTTTAAAACACACTTTTATATAAATATTTAATTGCTTTTATGAATGTACATGATTAATTTTATCTTGTTCACTTAAAAGATGTATTTTTTGTTACAAATAACAAATAATTTGAGTGAATTAGCTCAAAAAACACAAAATTTTGTTTATAACTATCTTGAGTAGTCATATATACTCTCAGATCTCACAAACTAAACAATGCCTGTGCAGGTATTGACTGACTTGACAGAATGTCAAAAGTCAGTGGTCAGAGGTCAATGTCTAGTCAGCCTTGACGGCTTTACACACAACTGCTTGCGCTCCCCTCCTTGGGCTGTGTGGGTGTTATCTGGAATACTTATTCACACAGTTGATGCAAGGTCTTGCACAATGAGCTTTAGTGCTAGAGTTAACAGCCTAGCTGACCTGACAGTGTTATGCAATACCTTACAGATATCCATTAAAATAAACTCATAAATATACCTGTAATGCTGAATTATATAACACTACTTTAAGTTTTATTTGAACATATTATGTGTGTGTGTGTGTGTGTATAAATATTAATAAAAAAGACTTCACTAAATTTCATTCTATGATAATACTTAATTTTGTTGTTTTACCTTGATAAAACAGAAATAGTTGTATTTTAAAACAATAACAATCTATTTTATTGTTACAATTTTTAACACTATCTCTAGCAGTAGCCCCACTAATAGCCAAATAATATTAGGGTCCCTAACACAATAAGGCTAATAAGTTTGTTGTCTAATTTGATTTGAATGTATTACTTTTGGGATACAATGTTATTGTGAAGTGTCTCATTATATGTCAAAAACACAAAATATTGTGTTCAAAGCATCATAGAAAAGACCTATCTATCTATCTACAAATATGTAATCGGAATAGGAAACAGATGGCCACAAGCAACAATGGCTACACCAACAACATAGTACATATTTTTATAGTATGTACATCCTAAGCAACCACTGAAGTGCTAGTTATTTAGTTTAATAATAACATATACATCACCTGAACATGAGGCTGTAGTTGTTCACATGGACTGTGGTAATCATCTACACAATCCAAGCGTCACATCCACACTTAGTATTATCACTGAACACCAGGGGCTGCTCTATGAATGGTTGATGGATATCATTACTCACTTAACAACATTAAACACCCTTGGAAACACCACTTTGACAAACACCTGTGTTCATAATTCACAACATTTTACACACATTGAACATGTCTAACTAACAAATTTTCCCCACTGCAACTGCTGTTTGCTTTGTTGTGTCCTTTGACACTCCTAGGAGCTTCGCATCACTTCAAGACTGGCACTAGTGGGCACAGATCGCGAGCTAACCTCAAAATGTACACTAAATGAACAATTGACAATCACACAGATGTTTGCAAACTGAGCAGTATCTGTATGACATCACCCCAGCGACAATTTCGCACGTATTTCCACAAAGAACGCAAAAGCTAGCTCTAACAAGCTGGCAGTATGGATTTGTGGGCAAAATGCTTTGTTTGAGTTAGGTAGGTACAACCTTCGTTGCACACAACTATAGCGTGCTATGTACGCGCGTGTGTTATGTATATCGTATAGTGCACGACGTATATGCACCTAGCCATAATTCACTCGGGCGTTTCGTAAAGGCGCACGGCGTGCGAGACGCGGCGGGCGAGGCGGCCGCGGGACGGCGGACGGGCCAGCCTCGCGACTCGCCACCCTCGCGGGCTCTCGCGATGAGCAAAAACTGTAAACACGGCGCTGATTTACGATGTTTACAGCGGCCTGACGGTCATTCATACGGGGCAAGGCACGACGATCGAGGCTCGGGTATTCGGGCCCCGGTGCGGCCTGACCGCACCGGTCACGCTCGACCGCCGCGGGCGCTCGGCCGGCGGCGGCGCCCTGCGCCGGGCCGCGGCCTCGCTCCTCGGGCGGACGACGCGACCGTTTCGAAATGGCGCAACGCGGTGGAGGCCGTGACGCCGCACGATCGAGAGAATGTAGACACCGAGCGAGAGCGAGAAACGAGCGCGCACGGGCCGTTTCGCAACCGCGGATGGACTAGCGGCGACCAAAATAATCCGCGACGTAGGAACGCGAGCGAGGAGCTCGCGGCGTGGCAAGTGGCGGGCCGTAAGGGGCGGGCGCGGGCGCTGCGCGGTACTCACGGCCTGGCGGCTCGCAGCGGGTCCGCGGCGCCGGCGTCCATGGCGCGCCCAGGCCCTGGCCGCAGCCGGGCTCCGGGACTCGGCCAAGCGACGCGACACTCTCTCCGATCTCACTGGGAACGCGCCGAGCGACACTGGCGCACCATCTCGATGACACTGCACTTCGACCGCGACGGTTCTAAACGCGTATAAACACTCCGTGAATGGTGTTTTGTTACATCGGTTGACTTTTCTTTGAAAAATCAATATACATTTTCACTGAGTTTAGAGATACGGACGAGTCGATGTCCAGCGCAGGTTAGGTGCGTGAAGTTTGCAAGCTTTTTTAGCGCACCGGTGTTACCAACATTTTTTTGCTTATTTTTTGTTTTGGATGTTGTGATTTTTTCTACAGATTTGTTACAAACTTCAGAGTAGTCTGGCAGAATTGGGTCTTTCACAATACTCGCTAGTCGCTAGTAATGCCATCTTGCTCAGTGGCGCCAACTATTTTCGTCACGAGATTTGAAAAATATATTGCAATAATTCTTAAAATATATCGACTTTTCTTATATCGCTGAATTGTGTTATGCATGTCTTTACATATCATTGACTTTTTGACTTTCTGGTTAAATTAACTTTTAATAATTAAGTTGGTTTTGTGAAAACATTATTACAATTAGTACAGAAGCTGTTCGTACTATAGAAATATGTTGTTTATTGTACTAAACAATATAAATATTAATGTCGTACAATGTTGTAACGTTGTATAAACAAATTGGTTAATTACTACTTACTGATAGTATAATAGAGTAATAGATTAGTAATAGTTACAAATAAATTTTTAATCGTAAGTATTAACTAAATCGTAAGTATTCTTTACCAATGTCTATGGTAGTGTTCCATATTCTTCAGGCTATAAAACCCACTCCTTTTACCCGAATAAAAGTGGGCACCTAAATATGTACAATAAATGAACCTATCGGCTATCTGCTAGGAAATGTGACTGCTATTTGCTAATGCCTGTGTACCTACATGTCATGTAAGATTATGATGTTTTAATACGTAAATTATATATGCATCAACTACGTACAGTTATATCATTATGAAAATAAGTGACAAGACATAAACATAGCAATTGTTATTTTAAATGAAACACACATTTTTAGTCGATAATGAACTTTATTACGTACAAGTTTCCGTCTGTAATATGTAGGTCTTCATCGTTGATATCTTACTTCTGTAGATAATGCGCTTCAGGGTTAAGTTGGAGGAGTTGAATCTCACTTTAAATATAAAAAGTGAAGAGATCACACCTCCACTTAATCTTTCACGCTAACTGCCAGTGTGTAAAATAAACGCCAGCGCCGCGGGAGTATATCGAGTCGCAGAAGCGGCTCCACGCGTGAGCTGGAAAGATAGATCTGGCAGCGTTCTACATCAAACTGTCAAGATCCCCTGTCCAACTCAGACGTGAAGCCTAGTATATTTACATGTCTAACTGTGGTCATCGTTTGCTCTGAAAATAAATGTACAATTAAGTATTTAACAATCTTCACCTACTACGTATTAATTTGTTCAGTGTGACGATCGAAGTGTACGCGCTCAATATAGAGCCGCGCGGCTCGCTATCACCGCTCGAAAAGGTGCGGCTAACGCTCTTTGATAAGAGCACTGCTTTTCCCTGTCACGTCAGCAAACCTATATAGCTGTGTAACGAATGTTAGTTACTAGTTAATAACTGAAACATTAAGAGGATAATTTACATTATTGCTAACACCGGGTCATAACGAGCGACAAACACATGTGCCGTTGGACCATATGTCGTTACGTAATATTTGTCGATTTATTAATGTTCACAGTGATACTAATTAATTCGCATGAACGCTGAAAAAATTACATGTACTACTAAGCACATTGCAACGATGAGTGCGAAAATAACATAAATGAAATGGAAAAATTATGTGCCACGTCACCTCATGTATATAATTTGCTCGATTATAATACATAGTGCTAATAATTAGTTACACTGTTTAATGGATATCACTAACGTCGACAGAGCTCTAGAAGTGTACAATTACCGCGAGAGGCCAAGATGTAGGAACAGGAGCAGGAGCAGGCCACAAACTCGTAAGAATGTAATATGCACAATATATCGCAAACACAAGTTACACTTCGATAGACAGTCAATCGATCGATGGGCTCATATTTATACCTTCGATCATATCTCCCGATACGATATCAGCTAACTGACACGAGGTACGAATGTCCACCATGATTGTGATAAGATTCGACGAAAATGGGAATCGATTGGTCCCCACGACCCGTATCAGACGTGCAAACACTCAACTCCTCCAATCGCCGAGGTGTTGTCGATAAGCGTCGTTTGATGACAATCCGACGTGGTTGCGAGCGCCGCGCGCCGGCGGCCGGCGGCCGGCGAGGGTGGCCGCGGCCGGAGCGTGCGGGGCCGCCGCCACCGGCCTGCTATCTGCTAACGATGCCGACTTCATCACACTCACTACTTGCACCCGTTGTTTACAGTGTAACTACACCTTTATTACGTTATATCTCGCAGGCAATAGATAATTTCACATATTTTTACTTTTAAGTAACAAATACAAGGAAATACTGAACCCAAATTAGCGAACCACATAAGCCGCGAATAGGTAGCCACTGCTTCCGAAAGCGAACTAGGTAAACGCAGTCGGGTTCTTTTGTAAATAAGGTAGCAGAGGGCACATGGTGAAGAAATTTTAATAATTTAACAACCTACCATACACTCATCGTGACCGCTTGGAATCACAATATCGTCTCAAAAAATCAGTTCAACTCAAAGAATTATCACGTGGTTAGATTCAGTACTATACTTCTTATGTATTTTATTACACAGTATAATTCTAGGAACGTGATACGTGGAAGAATTTCGACATGATAGATAAGGTGTAAAGGCGCTATCAAATGGTGTCATTTGATAAGACACAAGGTATTTCTGGAATACACACAAGGTGCGTGTTTCATTATATTCTACTGTAGTTGAATTGTTTTATATTATTTACAGAATGTGTCTATAATTCAACAGTTTCATATTGTTCATGCATTAAGTTTTATAAAGTGATAAGCGAATAGTTTAGTATAAATGAGGTAAACAAAAGAATCATATTGCCAATAGGTGTACATGATTATACAATTCTTTTATTATACATGGTATTATACATGTTATGTTACCTGTTCTCGTGATTACCGTCTATCGTGTTACTCTTATCAGTTTTAACTTGTAGACGTTCCTAGAGAACAATATTAAACACTCGTCGTGCCTCATGGTTTCACCCACGTGAAATTTAATATTTTTCTGCGATAATAAAAAGTAACTTGGCCATTCTCTAAAAAGTGCTCCATCTGCCAATGAAAGTACCATCAAAATTGATGCAGCTGCTTCTGAGATTATTCTGGACAAATATATTGACAGACAAAAATTTAAAAAAGCGTGGTTGGATGTTTGAGTTTAAGAAAACTCTGTATTTCGAAATCACAAACAGACTGTTCCATTTTAGTTATTTGTAGTTGACGTTCCGTCTTCTCTGACTACTTCATTGAGGACACAGCGTGAAGATATGGATGTATGTCTATCGTATAAAACATAACGAGTGAGATTGATTGTTGTTTGTATGTATAGATTTAAAAAACGACATCCGTACGTCTTATAATTTGCGAGATATGAATTTTGAAAACTATTTTTCGGCCCCCATGCAAAGTTGGTATTTCAATGACAGCAAATATACTTCCGTCATCGATATGTAGGTGGTACCTACTCAACGAGTATTCCACAATCCTCTATTACATCTAATAAGTGAAACGGCACATGTCAATTGTTAAAAAAATATAAAACCTAATAAATAATCAAATCAAAGTCGTATCTGGCTGATTGGCGATAGTATGTGGTGGGATTCGAAAGATCTTGTATCAATGTCATTACTTGTCATTTATGAATGAAACACTGAAGTACTGCTGACGCCCTTACGAGTAACAATATGAGTACTCCAACTTGAATGTTATTCTCATCATAGAATAGCTAATCTAATTTAAATTAAAAGCGAAAATGTCTGTTTGTCTGTTACGTTTTAACGTCTAAACCGCTGGACCGATTTTGTGCAATTTGGTAAAGAGAAAGATTGAACTGTATAGAGGGATATAAGCTACTTTTTTCATATTTCACGCGAACGAAGTCGCGGGCATCCGCTAATCTACAACACTTTCTTCTCGTCATGAATTCATGAATAGATTAAGGCCACATTGCGCGGAAATTTAGTCACCGAACTATGTCGCCATAATTCTGCGACTGAACACAGTAGCCACATTCGATATTCTGTGGCAGATTATCATTTGACTATCCACTAAACCAACGTTTTGCTATAAAACGGAAACCTGTAGACATGATAGGAAACTATTTCTGAAGAACAAGACAGAAAAAAGCGTAAGTATTCGTCATATCCCTAAATACCCTAAAAGTAATTAGCAATTTCACATCTTGTATGGGAGCACCTCTATACATGCACAGATGATGCTGACTTTCCGGTGTCCGCCGAATGTGACGTATTGCATTAGAAAACATGCAATATGACGTTGCCGACCAGATGCTAACGGAAGATCAGTGAGCGGAGAACAGACGCAGAGAGCGAGCTATCCGCAACGGTATATATTTGCGCTTAGTGTGACCCGACCGCTAATCCACTATTATTATTATTATATTAATCGATCAGTATTTGTAAATATATTTGACATCGCTTTCTCGAAAATGACTAGAGCGATTTCAATGAAATTGACAATATAAGGGTTGAGGGGGGCGAAAAATCGATGTAGCTAGGTCTCAATTCTGGAAAAAATCGTTTTCTTCGTCTTTCACACACTTAATCTTCTAAACTTTTTTTAATTTCGCAGTAGAGTTTACCTTCTTAGGAGCACAGTGGCTGAGTATAGGTCTACTACGCCGAAGTACACGGGTTCGAATCCTGCATATGTTCAGACCTTTTTCGTTTTTTTAATATTCTGATATAATATGATTAAGTTCAGTTTGCAACAAGTGCCTATTAAAATCACATATCACAGTACATAATAATGTAATTATAATACATACATACATATCTTCACGCTGTATCCCTAACGGGGTAGTCAGAGAGGACGGAGCGCCAAGCGTCGCGGTTCTTACATACTTCTTTCGCTTCCTCAAATCTCATCATTCTCCTCACACATTTTCGCCTAGGTATGCGAGAGCTTTTGACATTTTCATCTGCTAACACTCTGGCTATTTGATCTTCATAAGTCAGCCTTGGTCTTCCTTGACTTCTTTTACCACTCACTTTCGCTCTGTATATTTTCTTCGTCAGTCTTTCATCACTCATTCTTTCTATATGCCCGAACCATCTAAGCATACCTTTCTTCATTTTTACTATAACGCATCGCGCAACCCTGTCAATGTGCCTATCTCTTCGTTGCTTATCCTGTCCGCAAGGATGACACGGCATATCTTTCTAAAAGATCGCATTTCTACTGCATTTATCATACTTTCACTCGATTTCAGACATATCCAGGCCTCACTACCGTACAATAAAGTTGGCACCAACACCATTGTACTAATTATAATAAGAAAATAAAGAGAAGATTGTGAAGTAAAAGAATTGAAAATGAATGTGAACAAAACTAAGGTTCTGGTGTTTGAAAGAGAAGCGGTACAAACGAAATGTGTGATTTGTGTAAATGGAAAATGTCTAGAACAAGTGAATGAAATTGTGTATCTGGGGAGTGCGTTTTCGAGGGATGGAAGATGTGAGTTGGATGTGGAGAGACGGGTAGCAGCTGGCAACAAAATGAACGGTGCTCTGTCCGCATTAGTGGGTAGTGTGAATATATCTAACACTGCTAAAACGGCCATCCACAATGCGGTGTTGGTGCCAACTTTGTTGTACGGTAGTGAGGCCTGGATATGCCCGAAGTCGAGTGAAAGTATGATAAATGCTGTGGAGATGCGGTCTCTCAGAAATATGTGCGGTGTAACGCTTGCGGACAGGATAAACAATGATGAGATACGCAGTATGACAGGGTTGCACAACAGTGTTATTGTAGAAATGAAGAAAGAAATGCTTAGATGGTTCGGGCACTTGGAAAGAATGAGTGATGAAATACTGACGAAGAAAATCTACAGAGCGAAAGTGAGTAGTAAAAGAAGTCAAGGAAGACCAAGGCTGACTTATGAAGATCAAATAGCCAGAGTGTTAGCAGACGGAAATGTCAAAAGTACTCGCATACCTATGCGAAAATGTGTGAAGAGAATGATGAGATTTGAGGAAGCGAAAAGGTGTGTAAGAACCGCGACTCTTGGCGCTCCGTCCTCTCTGACTACCCCGTTGGGGATACAGCATGAAGATATGTTATGTTATGTTAAATAAAATAGAAAATATTGATAAAAGCACAGAGTTAATAACTTGGGACAGCCTGTCCTGTCCTGTACACGACAGTCTTATTGCAACAATGAAGAAAGATATGGTCAGATGGTTCTGACACATATAAAGAATGAGTTTCATTAACGAAGAAAAGCTAAAGAATGAAACTAAGTGGTCGCAGAAGCTAAGAAAGATCAAGGCTCACTTGTGAAGATCAAATAGCTAAAGTGCCTGTTAATGGAAATATCAAAAGCACTCACATACTTAGGGAAAGAATTCTATAAGGACCACGATGCTTAGCGTTTCATGCTCTCTAACTACCCCATTAGGGATACAGTGCGAAGATATTGTATAAATATTAAATTTCGAGGTCTACGTATATTTTACGAACATACCTACTTAGTAAAAAACCCTCTGCACGCGAGTTAAACTCACAACTTGATCAAATATTACTTTTGACGATAAATAGAATGACTAATTTAGGTAATCGACAAAGATGAATCAGTTGGATTAGTACGTTCCTTATAATATATCGCCGGCAAACTTACAAGTTGTGACAGAGTGAAAGCTCTCATATCATGGACAGAGAAGTTGCGGGCAATAACTGGAGAAGTTTGTTATAGGGTACGGGTTGGCAAGTTCACAGGGGGCGCCGGGAGTGGCGGGCGGCGGCTCCGCGGGAGGGGCGCCGGCGGCGGCGGCCCGTTCTCCTCACGGCCGTGAACTGAAACTTCTAAAACTTTGGCCGTATTGTGTTTACATTGAACTTTGTTATGTGGGTTAAAGTTAAGCCAGAGTTCACCAGCGTGAAGTGAGCGTATGTGACGCTCGTTTAACTTGATTGCAAAGTTATTTCTCAACTTCGTCGTATCGATTTTCATCTCTTGGTCATGAAATTTTTCAAGGCTGTAATCAGACGAGATGGATACGTGGATACTCACACGTAGGTATAGGTATGGCTGATGGCTGTAATTTAAAACTGAGTAATATAATTTGATGTCGTTCGTTTCAGAACATTGTAAATTTCTCGTAAACAAAGCTATTTTCTTATAATACCATTTTAATTAAAGCTAACGACACAATAAAAATTTATGAGAATTTACTTAATCCTAATATAAGTAAGTATTGGACAGATTTAGGTGTTACTTTGCGGAAATCTATTTCCTGTGATGAATTATTGTTAATCAACATATCATTCGCCTCTTAACGAAGTATCTCCAGTAAAATCTAGACTCTAGAGTCTAGAAGTCAGATTCGGTCAGCCACGGTTAGATTTCGGTACTAGCTAGCTGACCGAATCTGACATCTGGAATTTCCTGAGGATTCCTTTAAGTTTGTTTCTCACAGTATTTTTATATTATGCGTCATGTATATGATTTAATAAGATTATTTTAATTTAATCTTTAGATCGTTTGTCAAATCCAACCTACTAACAACTATTTCAACATTGTGTCTGTCTTTTTAACCGACTTCAAAAATAGGAGGAGTTTCTCAATTGGTTGTATTTTTTTTATGTTCATTACCTCAGCACTTCGTCTTTTAAAAACTGATTTGGAAAATTCTTTTTTTAATTAAAAGGATATACTTCCAGATTGGTCCCATTTAAATTTCCTGGTATCGGAGCTAGGATTTCGAAAATACGCCAAATAATACCAAATAACGCTGTTTATAAGCTTTATTTATATTGATAGTTTCCTTGAATGTCATTACGCTCCAATATTAGAAACAAAATCAATTAACCTAGACATACCTTAGATATTTATTTAGGCCGAGGTCACTCAAAAGGGTACAATAAAAATATATAAGGAAAAGAATAAACCGACTTAAAAAAACAAACAAGTGCAAAATAACTATTATTTTTACTAATCAAAACTCAAGTACAAAAACAACTATAAATAAGATACAAATACCTATACATGATCATTTTCCATCGGATGATGCGCTTGCTCGTTTGCCCCCTCTGATATAAAAAAGAAAAAAAAACAATTAGATTCGACAGTTATTGAAGTCAATGAATGGTCAACAACAGAAAGTCTATTAGATTGGCAGGCGCCGACTTGAGTAACTGTCAAATTTAATTACATAGGTATTTGTATCGTATTTATAAAGTTATTATTGTACTTGAGTTTTGATTATTAAATTGTTATTAGTAAATTAAATTATTATTTTGTACTTCTCAGTCTTTTTTTTGAAGTCGGTTTATTTCTTAAAATTTTTGTTTAAGGTAAATATGTAGTTCAACAATTCAGTACTGTGCGAAAAATAAGTAACATCTCTCTTCCTTTATGACTACCCCGTTAGGGATCCAGCGTGAAGAAATGTATGTATATACATATGTATCTTCTCTCGTACTTTCGTTAGATATAACCGCAGAGTTATCTTACATCCTTCACTGAGTGATTGGATTTGGTGGATTGGACTGATTGGCGGAAATAGCAGGATCGCTACAAAAGAAAAATAACAAATATAATTATAATTGCTCATAAGCCTGAACTGCAAAACTGACTTATTATCATTCGATAATGTTTTAAATGCTATGTGAATGGAAAATGTAATTGTTTCATTCATTATATAATTAATGCCTTACTCCCCGTTATAATAATAATAATTTTGTTTGTGTTTTTCGCACAGTACTACTGTTCGTGTAATGTCAAAAGCACTCGCATACCTAGGCAAAAATGTGTGAGGAGAATGAGGAGATTTGAGGAAGCGAAAGAGGTATGTAAGGACCACGACTCCTGCCGCTCTGTCTTCTCTGATTACCCCGTTAGGGATACAGCTTGAACATATATATGTATGTATGTATGTTGTTTGTGTAATGTGAAAACAAAACAAAGACTGTCAGAAAAATATTTGCCTTTACACGTTCTACTAATTATTTACAGTTATGCTCATTTATATGCGGGTGGTCGGAGAATGGTAGGACCTTGCGCGAGGTTTGTCCGTATCGCTAGCACCATCTCACTCGCTAATCCTGCCACTGAAGCACTAAATAGCAGTGCGTGCACTGTTGTGTTCCGGTTTGCAGAGCGACAGATGCGGTGATTTATGGCACAAGAGGTGGAACATCGTAGTTCTAAGGACTGCTGACGCATTACAATCCGAACAGCTTTTTTAGCCAACATACTATAAATTTTATTGTCTTTTTATTTTATTTAATGTCCAGTAATGTGCATATAAAATATATATATACCTAACAAAAATATTATATTCGTGTCAATGTCCATAGGCCACTAAGTCCATTTACTATCAAGTGGACTGTTTGCTTTTCGTTTGTTTTCACAGCTGTATAAAAAATATTCAAATATTTCATACCTCAATACATTGGACATTAACGTTACAGTAAAAAGTTATTTAACTATTTTAATTCACAATTAGTTACATACTAACTGTATCCGCGAACTCGTCCGCGTGTAAATTTTTTCCGTGACTTCTCCGGGTTACCGAGGTTACCTGAGATACCTATATTGTTGGAGGAGCTCTTGAAAAAAGTCACTTTCTGTCACGTAGCATCCGCCAAATTGAATTTATGATGACATCAAATGTACAGAAACCTTTTCCTGTGTATCCCATTTCATTTTGATACCTATATTGTTGAAGGCCTTAAAAAAAGTTACTCCCTAAAGCGGAGCATTTGCCATATTGGATTTATAATGACGTCACATATACGGAAATCTTCCCCTGTGTATTCCATTTCCTTTGATATCCATATTCTTGGCGTAGAAAAGAAAAGTTATTTCCTATTGTGGAACATTCGCCATATTGGATTTATGGTGACGTCACATATACAGAAACCTTCTGTGTGTCCCATTTCCGTTCGATACCCATATTGTTGGTGTTGAACAAAAAAAAAATTTTCTATTTATAATGGAACATGCGCCATATTGGATTTATGATGACATTACATATTATACAGAAAGCCTACATTTGTTTTCGTGCACATACTATCTCTGTACCAAATTTCATCATAATCGGTTCAGCGGTTTAGCATTTCCCTTATAAAGTTTCATCACCCTTTTCACCTCTTTAGCGGTATTTTTTTGGTAAAAAAAGAAATTCAATATGGCGGATGCTTCGCGATAGGAAGTAACTTTTTATCAAGCCCTTCAACAACGTGAGTATCAAATGAAATGGAATACACAGGGGAAGTTTTCTGTATATATGACGTCATCATAAATTCAATATGGCGGATGCTCCGCAATAGGAAGTAACTTTTTGTCGACACCAACAATATGGGTATCAAATGAAATGGAATAAGCAGGGGAAGGTTTCTGTATATGTGACATCATCACAATTCCAATATGGCGGATGCTCCATAATAAGAAATAACTTTTTTGTTCAACGCCAACAATATGGTATCAGATGAAGTGGAATAGGTATATATAAGGTTTTTTTATATGTGACGTCATCATAAATCCAATATGGTGGATGCTCCGTGATTGAAGTACCTAACTTTTTTGTTCAACACTGGTTATTTAATATGGTTATCAAACGAAGTGAAATACGCAAGGGAAGGTATTTGTATATGCGATGTCATCATGAATCCAATATGGCGGATGCTCCACAATAGGAAATAACTTTTTTGGTCAACACCAACAATATATGTATCAAATGAAATTGAATATTCAGGGTAAGGTTTCTGTATATGTGACGTCATCATAAATCCAATATGGCGAATGCTCCATGATAGGAAGTAACATTTTTTTCAACGCCAATAATATGGGTATTAACATAACATAACATATCTTCACACTGTATCCCCAACGGGGTAGTCATATGGGTATTAAATGAAAATAAATGGAATATGCAAAAGAAGATTTCCGTATATGTGACGTCATCGTAAATCTCCGGATGCTCCACAAGTAATGCAATACACAGGAGAAGGTTTCTGTATATCATGTGATGTTGCATTGCATCACATGGTGGGTACTCGGCGGAAAATAAGTTTTTGAATAAAGTGATAATGGGTGATATTTTCGAGGTTCCTTGGTGAAGCTAATTATGACAAGACGTCTATTTTCAAATCCGAGATGGCGGACATTACATTTTTCAATAAATTGATATGGGCGTTATTTTTAAGGTTTCTTGGGGTGTAGATTACGAAAATGACGTTGATTTTGAAATCCGAGATGGAGGACATTATTCTTTTAGTAAAATGATATGGGTGTCATTTTTAAAGTCGCTCGCGGTGATAGGTATTAGATCCATACTATCCGTATCATTCATTTAATAATTATTATTCATTCAAAAGAATGTCTGTTTGTCTGTTACGTTTTCACGGCTAAACCGCCAGACCGATATTGATGAAATTTGCCACAGAGATAGTTTGAAACTAAGAGACGAACGTAGGCTGCTTTTGTTTTATCGAAAATCTGTCCCTAACAGGATGGAAAGGGAGATAAAACTTTATATGGGAAATGCTAAACCGATGAAATGAACGATGTTCATGACAGAGGTAGACTTTAAAAAAAAAAGACAAAGATTACTTTTTATGAAAAATCGACTCATAAGGAAGTAAAAAAAAAACACTAATACGGAAAAATCACGTCGCGGGTACAGCTAGTGTAAAATAAAAATGAGAACTGAAAAGAAAATTGCTTATTATCCTCCAATATTTTTTTTTTATGGCGAAGGGGGCAAACTAACAAGCAAGTCACCTGATGGAAAGTGATCACCGCCGCCCATGGACATCCGCAACGTCCGGGGAGTCACGGGTGTGTTGTCGGGCTTTAAGGAAAGAGTAGGCTCGTTTCTTGAAGGTCCAAAATCCTAACAGTCCGGGAATACAGCCGCTATAAGCTAAAATGTGTGAAGAGAATGATGAGTTTCGAAGAAGCGAAAGAGGTGTGTAAGGACCGCGACTCCTGGCGCTACGTCCTCTCTGACTACTCCGTTGGGGATACAGCGTGAAGGTATGTTATGTTATAAGCTATATTTATCTGCGAAGTCAGTAAGTCAGCAATATTGGTAAAATATTCAATGGTACACCTTCTTGAAGTTAGTGTACGTATTATGTATACATGACTCATATTTAAACCTAATTTGTTATCAATATAAAAAGTATTATTAGATTTTAATAACGTTAGGCTTGTAAATACGAGCGAAGGTCACGTAAACGAAATCAGAAACAAGAACAGTCAGGGACCACAGAGGTTTTAGGTGTGGTTCCCTTATCGATGACCTGCTCTATCTGCTATCTGCTGCAGATACCAACCACACCTGAACCTATTTTTCAACAACGTTATCAGAGTAACAGGTACTTACTGGGCATAATTTTCACATGAAATTCTGCTATAGAGAGGGACTTCTAAACGTGAGGTAAATTACTAGTTTTAATTATACACTGGAAAATAATCCGTGATTGAAGTCCAATTATTTAAATGTGGGCTTGATATCCAACTAACTTATTCCAAGAATCAATTTCGGCTTATCTTAATGTTTGTTATCGGTTTCAAACAGTACATAAATTATGTTTTGCGTTAATCTAAGGTTTTGCGTAAATACGGATAGGTACAAATTGTAGTTTAGCACCATTCTCATCATTAGTCTTTCTTAATTTACTGATACTATCCAATTCGTTTATAATTAATTGATTTGAAACATTACGAAATCCATTATTAAATCTCATAAAGACTATCTGGTCACGACAATAGGCAGAATGTTGTACTGATAGAACATAATCAGTGTAATAGCACTAGCAGATTGGCTCCGTAGTAATCCGTAGTAAAAATTAATTTTTGAAATAGTGAAATTAGATACCTACTGAACAATAATCATTATTTACTGCTGAAATATGAATATTTCTATGTAGCCTCAACAGTGAAAACATAGAAACTAATTAGATGTGTTCCGTGTTATAAAAGTAGCATAGTTCATATTGAGCCCACGTCAGTCACAAAAGTACCTTGCCCTTATCTCGTTTTACACTTTATTTGTTGAAGGAGCACGATAAAGATAAAGATAAGTGGCAGTCAACGTCTTTATCGCGCGAAAAAGAACTCGCTTCAGGAAGTTATGCTGTGCCAATTTTCATGAAATTACAACAAATCTCAGTGTGCAGAAAGAAACAATAGAGCTTAAAATATTTATGTTAAATATTTTATATGTTAGGCAAATTTTGATGTATTAGACAATTGTTTGTCTTTATAATTTTACAATTTGAAGTTTATTTTATAGTGGACTTACAGACTTACTTATTTTTGGAACTATCTTCTGTACTATGTTTGAAATTCCTTCAAACATAATTTTTAGGGTTCTGTATCTCAAAAAGAAAAAAGTTAAAATTGTTCGCCTGTCTCTCTCAAGATCCTTCTTTTCAGGAACGCGTGGAGGTATCAAGTTGAAGTTAATATCAAATACTTATATCTGTAGTCCCTCGGACGATCATTTATGCTTAAGTTTATTTGACACTCGCAATTAAATCAGAACCATAATCAAAATCTATAGGGTACTTCCCATTGACCTAGTAATAAAATTTGACAAGAAGCAAGGTCTCACAGCAATGCACGAGTAAAGGAAAAAATCTGAAAATGTTAATTTGTGGCTATCTGCCATTACAAATTTACATGTGCTGTTGGAGAGTATGAGAGAACGTGTCTTACGACTGCTAAGTTAAATTTGTTTTTAAATTTGAGTTATATTTTATTTGTAAATACATAATATAAATACATAAATGGTGGTATAGAACCATCGGTGTACAAGTACGACTCGTGCTTGGCCAGTTTTTTAGATCCATGTAGACTAATTTAGAGTAATTATGTGTGTTTTAATCCAAAATTACATATGATGCTTCGAGAACACCTGAAATCAACAAATATCAATGACGATGTTAAGTCTGAAAAGTTTACGTTGTTTTGAATATGTAACGATACAATTGGAAGAAGGTTACGGACAATTTTGATAATTAATCAAAAGTTCGGCACAACGCCCCGATTGCCACCTGTACCCCACCCCAGCCTCTTTTGCTATAGATACTATAGCATTTATGTATTTAGATTTGTTAGGTCTGTCACCATACCTCTATTACATTGGCAACACTGGACAAAACTGACAAATGGCTGCTCTGCTCTGTGGTTCTATGTTCTGTTCTGTGTGCTATGCTATCTGTCAGATCGGTAAACATCGCGGTCAGTATTTATCATTGTCATGAATAAAATAATAAGCAATGGATGATTTTTGCCGTTTATGTTGTTCCACAACTTTTGTGAACAACGATATATTCGACGAGGAAAAGGCACTATACCTAAAAATGTCTTTATATTTGCCAATTAAGGTAATATTTGAAATATAACCAATACTTTTTTCGTAAGCTATTAAAATATTTCCTAAATTATAAGTTTGTGGCGTATCGACAGGTGTTCAAGAATGATAGGCTCCCGAAGAAAATCTGCGATAAGTGCAGCTGTAAAGTGAACGACTTTTATCAATTCTGCAATGAAGCAATCGACGTACAGAACAGGTCAGTTTGTGTCACTGAATTTAATTTACTAATGAATACATAAATTAACTTGCACTCTTAATTAAGTGGCATACGTAATGATTTAAAGCCCTTGTTTTATTCACAGTATACACCTCAATATATTATTGTCAGCAAAATTTCGAAACATTTTTAATTATGATGTATTTTGATAATTTCAGGTTGCGTTCAGTTTTGCTTGTTTCTGGTGTAGAGGACGAGCCTGTTGATTTGATAGACAATAAAGACAATATTCGGTTAGCAACACAAAAACCTTCATACTGTGAACAAAGTGTACAAACTGAGCCTGAGAACAATCTCAGGACACTACCTGCGGAAGCCACGCACAACAATAACTCTCTTCCGCTCAATGTCTCTGTTAAAATGGAACCCAAATCACAGTCTTTATCACCAGTCAAGAATGAAGATGATTCTAATTTGATAACCTATGAATTTACCAATTTTGATTCAGATAGCAGCGAAGATATGTTACTTAGTGATCTCAAGAAAACAAAAAAAAGGAATAAAAAGCCTCATCTTACTAATGGTAAGAGTAACAGCAATAAAAAAATTAGAAAATGGAAACAGAAATCAGAGTGGGCGGTGTTACTGAGTGCCTTACCAGAGGGAACTACCTTCAAGATGACAAATGATCTTAATGTGAAGAAAGAAGAAGATGTGCCACCTACAGAAACTTTGGAAGGATTAAAGAAGAAGGTGAAAAGTGAGCCTGGCGATGAGGAATACAATTGTTGTATTTGTTTTGCACAGTGTTACAGCAGAGCTGAAATGTTACAACATTACAGGTATTAATATTATACAGCCAAATGAAGTATATTAGAATTTTGTTAATCATAGTGAAGGAGAGAAAGATTTTTAGGCTTCTGCGAAGCATGTTAGTTTTCTGCTTGCATGTTTTTATACTTAATGAAGTGTATTATTGAAATGTCAGTGATAGAATTTGTTTTTTGATAGAAAACTTAAACCGAAGTATAGACTAGACTTCTAACCTAACCACCAGAAGTCGTTTTTGGGTAGAAAAGATTTTGTAAAGCGAAATTTTGTTTTTGAAAATTAATTGAAATGAAAAACATCAGCTATACAGGCATAGTTTTCTCTCCTAAGAACTAGTTAACAATATCTATCGTCAAGTGTCAAAACGAGAAGCAGTAGTAAGTGTAATACTTAGCCGGCTTCTATACCGTAAAAGGAAAAATGACATTCATAAGATCATTTATCTGTTCAGCAGTCTATCTATTTATTTTTCTCACTTGTTATTCTCAGAAACTATGTGATATAATAAGAAATTTGGCTTAAAAACCCATCTCGTTAACCTACACATATGTATGTTAAACTAAATAACAGCATTTTGTAATATTATGAATATTACAAAATTTTGTAACATTGATAATATTGTAAAATAGAATTAATGAGAGTGCAAACTGACTACTTGAACTTGACTTGACAATTTCTCCCTTATCTTCAAATCTACTGGACCTATAATTTTAACAATGTCATAGAATATAAAGTGTACAGAAAAAATAGAACATAATTTAACTACAGATTAATTCGTAACTAACGTAAAATATATATGTTGCTTTTATACTTTAAGAGTAAATACGTTTCGAGGGTCGAAACATATTTAGCCTTATGTATACTTAAACTTTCGCTTTGCATTATATAATATATCTAAAACGAGATATTTAATGCAATTAACTTTTTATTCTGACTTGTTGTTTCGACCGAGTTGCATCGGCTGTGATCTCAAACAAACTGTTGCAGCCAGAATAAAAAGGTAATCGCGTTAAATATCTCGTTTTAGATACATTTTGTATTTAGCCTTAAATAAAAAAGGCATTTAGCCTTAAAATATAAACATGATATAGACCCATTTAGTTAAGATTGTAAGATGTGTATAAGTTGTGAAAGTTTAAAAACATTAAAAGTCCTAGGTCTTATAAATCCCTAGAAATTATGACAATATGATATTTACAAGTGAGAACCCTTTATGCATGACTCACACTGGTACTTGACGGAGATTTTATAATATTTGCTGTAGTTGACATTGAAGGAAATCGTGAAAGCAATGAGTAGAGAACTTGACTTTAGAAAGTCATTTAAAATTGTGACACAAACTAAAATATGATCTGTGTATATAGGAGACATTAATGTGTCTTAATGCTAGTAATTAATTAATCTGCAGTGTTATCATTATGTTTGAGCTATGATTTTTATTGTATAAATTATTACCTATTGCACAAGGAACCGGGGGAGTTCCCAATAACACCCATAGTATATGCTAATTTAGAGAAGTTTATTTCCTAAATCGACCTGATCGGGAATAGCATCAGGGGCCCTGGGTTGGAAGGCAGATGCACTATCACTGCTCCAAGGAGCTAATCTGCCAATGATAAAAATATACGTATTTACTGACATCCATATTTTCACACTATATCCCTAATGGTGTAGTCAGAGAGGATGGAGAATGCCAAGCATCACTATCCTTACATTTCTTCTGGTCCATTCGCTTCCTCAAATCTTGTCTCTCTCCTAACACACTTTTATCTAGGTTTGCAAGTGTTTCGACATTTTCTTATTTTATTTATTTATTATGGATTTATCTACAACTATTACATTGTTTTTACATGTATATAAATTACATTAAAGTACAGTACAATTAAAACTGAATGTAAAGTTATTAACAGATGAACACTGCATGGATATTTACAACACAATATAGGTATACAGAGTATTTCACGACTACTTCACGGCTACATGATCTTTATAAATTAACCTTGGTTTTCTTTGGTTTAACTGTAATAAATAAATCATATAAAGTATTATCTTAAATGTTTACAGGAAGCATGGGAAAGAAATGGACTCGAGCGACCCGCCGCCGCCCGCGCCGCCGCCGCCCGACAGCGAGCCCCTCAAGTGCATGCGCTGCCAGAAGGTAACTTCCCTCTGGGCCTCTAAGGCTTCGTTCCACAATTGGAAAACCGGAGCCTTTAAAGAATCACCTGTCTGTCATAGTTTTCTAAAAACTGACATAATCAGTTATAGTAAGTAGTCGTCCAAACACAAACATTTAAATTGGGTTCGACCAAAGAATTTGGTGGTCATGTAAACAGTTAAACCCATCCAACTTTTGGTGGTTATGTAGGCCAAAAACTCCTATATGAACAGTTAAACATATTCTACTCCAAGAACAAACATTCGTATGCAAACCTCCAACTAATAAATTGACAATATTACACACACAAATACAACATTTACGTAAGGTAATTAAAAAGCAATGATATATATGAGGACATCAAGAGTAAGTGAGAAAGTAGCATAAGCATTTTCAAATTTTAAACAACACTGTTTGTTAGGCCATAAAACAAAGACGAGTATGTATACGATTAAGGGAAAAAAAAATTATACACACATGAACATACCAAGTTACTGAAACTGTAAAAAAGGTCTAAAATTTGAAAAATTCGGTTTTATTTTAAAATTTAGTATTTATACCTCTTTTCCTATTTAAAATTATACTTTTTAAAATTAAAACAAGATCTTATTTAATAATTTTTAAGTAAAATTGTTTTTTGTGGAGAATTGGACATTCTTGAATTTTATAGGGTAACCAGAGAAAGTTTGAAAAGTCAATCAGAAAGCCTTTTTTTTTTAATTAAAATTTAACAAGTTAATATCGCGTGTTTTCTCCATATTAAAGTTTCCACTCGCAGCCTCTGCCATTCCTCAGCTATGGCGATTCACAGTTCATCCATATTGGCAGGAGCTGGAATTTTGGATTTTACTTTTTGTTTTAGCAAGTTCCAAACATTATGATGTTCATATCCGGCGATCTTGCCTGCCATTCCATGACTGATATTCACATGATAAAGATATGCTTGAGTAAAATGAGCAATATGCGGCCGAGCATTATCTTGCATTAAAATGAAGTTGTCACTTACAAAAAGAGCAAATGATATCACCTTTTCTTCAAAAATTTCTCTGATATAGCAATCTGCAGTCAGACTTCCTCCATTGATACCATAAAATCCATAAGTCCAAGTCGTGAGAGATCTCAAACATACTCCTCCCTGAATTGTTATCAATCCTCCACCATATTATACTGTCATTTTAATATTTGCCTGGTTGTATCTCTCTCCTTTGCGTCTGTATTAGTGATGTGCCAGATATCCGAATCCGTGTCCGCGGACATCCGAGGGGAAAAACGATCTCTATCTGTTACAATACTACTTCTCGGGCTTCATGTTGGTAAATAATACTGCGGACTTTGTGGTAGATGATATATTGGTACTGTGCGGAGTCTTAACGCCATAGAGCTGTCGTTTACATCTCATACTTATTTCTAAATCTTACGACTGTTTATACTCGAGATGTACGTGACAAGTCCTCTTGCAACGATGCGGGTATTTAATTTGTAGATTGTGCACAAGATCACGATTTGCTGTCGAAGTAATACTGGCACAGTTACTTTTTAGCGGATCTTGCTTGCTTGGGTCTTTTATGTTAATGAATTTCATCAAATGGAATTTTAAAAATAGATAGCAGTGAAATAATAACTTCAATTTCCTCTTTATTTTTTAAAATTACAGAGTTGGCACTTTTTATTGCAAAATCAAACAAATGATATAATTATGATAAATATTACTATAATAGTAAGTGAATTCACTATGTTTATATATAATAGGATTAATTTAATTGTATTCAAACAACAAACGAAATACGCAAGTTGAGGTCCTTATCCGTATCTGTATACGCGGATCTAGATTTTTATCAATCCGGCACATCTCTAGTCTATATATTCTTTGTCTTCCGTCAACTCGATTCAAAAGAATTCTGTATTCATTAGTAAACAATACTTTGTCGTATAAACTTTAAAACTTTCGCGTTGCATTATAAAATATCTAAAAATATGGGAAGTTAACGCGCTTATGTAGTTTACGGTATTGGTCTGTATTCTAAAGTAGATGATACCAAGCAAAAGTTAGTCTGTTTCCACAATGAGGTTCCTCAAGTTTTGGAGCCTTGGTGGGGACGAACGAACCAAAACCAGCATTTCTGAAGTTTCTTTGTACTGTACTTTCACTTACTGCTACACTTCGAACTTTTTCAACTTAATTTTTGGTGTCGATGGCCGTTAGATGGGGGTATTAGGCACGCGAAACTGAAAGAAATTATCATCCCTACTTGTTGTAAGTCTTTTTCTACCATGTCCCGGTCTTCTCACAAAAGCATCAGTCTCCCTGAATCGTTCGATACTGCCATGAATTATTGAAATAGGTTGACAAAGAATTCTGAAGATCACTGTAAATTTGACCATTTCTCCTCATTTCAAGTGCCCTGGCAATCTCAGTTTGAAAAAGAAGTAAAATTAAAAAAAAACGATTACATTATTATTAGCATTTTAATAAAAATTTTACAAAATTTTAAACCAAAACCATAAAATAACGATTAAGGGAAATTAGCGCAAAACGATATAAGTGAGATTAAAACAATCGCAAAAATCGGTGACGTTCAATTGCTGTCTCGATTCGAAATAATTGGTCTATACTAATATGTATGATAAAGAGGTAAATTTTGTTTGTTTGTATGGATGGATAAACTCAAAAACTACTAAACCGACTTCAAAAATTCTTTCACTATAGAAAGCTACATTATCAGCAAGTAACATGGGCTGTATCAGTTTGTGCACTAAATAAATAAATTAAAAAAGTACCGTATGGATCCCTTTATGCGCGAGTCGTATTCACGTCCGTTTTTATAACGTCAAATAGTCGTATTATTTTTATAACGTCAAATAGTCGTATTAGTTTAGTAATATTGTGGAGCACACAATTTCGTAGCTGACCGCCGACCGTACGGCCGTAGCGGTCGGCGGTGAGCGGTGAGCGGTGATCGGTGTGCGGTGATCGGTATGCGGCGTGCGGTGTGCGGTGTGCGGTGAGCGGTGAGCGGTGAGCGGTGCGCGGTGTGTGTCAGGTGCTGGAGCGCGGCGCGTGGGGCGCGCACTGGCAGCGGCACTGGGAGCGCGACCGGCGGCCCTACCGCTGCGCGCTCTGCGAGAAGGCCTTCCGCAGCCACCACCAGATACTCAAGCACGGTACTGGCGCCAGCGGCGGCGGTGCTCGCCTCTCGCCGCTCTTCACTTGTTTATACCACCAATAATGTTATATTTACAAAACAGGTAGATGAGTTACTTGTGCTCGAAAAGTGGCACCCCAAAACTTTGCTAATTAGCCAACCTGGACTTGGCCAAAGAATATAAAAATAATTTTGCAGAACCAACAATGTCATGCAGTGGCTATTGCCCATTCAAAATTCTATAATTTTTAATAATCCAAATGTTTTTTATAATATACACTCATGTGATGACGCAGCCACCCACTTTTAATTATCGTTTACGTTTATTAAAAGCACTAATAGAAAAATACAATTCAATGTTCGACTTCGTTCTATGCACAATAATAACGCCAAATGGAAAAAAATATCAAAAAGGCAAAATAAATAAGTTAAATTTATTTGAAGGTAATTAGAAATAATAACTGCTACATTTTTCCTTCATAATAAATGCATAATAAAAAAATATATCCATTTATATGAAAGTGGTTGTTTAATTTTCATTATTTTCAAATTTATAAAAAAATAATTTTGTAGATCTATGTAAATAAATCTGTTCTCATGTACATGATTCAAGAATAACGAAATTCGAAAAAGCAAACCGCATTATTTGCTGCTTAAACCCATTAGGCATCAATCATAATTTTCGGAAATGTCTGTTCTGTGGCATTCATTACTAATATTCTATGAATTAGTCACGGATTCGCTTAAAATGCAGTAAGAAATTGATATTGACCAATCACAATGGTTATAGAGCTATGTGATTTGTTAATTTGAAATGCAATTAAATTTTACTTTGTATAGCGATGCAATACAATGTATATTTGTCTCACATTGCTTATGGTAATTGTCACACTATCTTGTTTACATTTCATCGTTCTATTAGTGTGCATAAACAAAGTGTACGGCTTACGTGTTTGCGTAAACGGGTCAATATTTTACTTGGATTAGTGCTAACGTAACCTATCTACCTCTTTGTATTATAACATCATTGTATACCACGTACAAAATGTTATTAACGTAGAATATTAACGCTTAGTAAGTGTTTACTAAATAAGTTTCTTGACATAATTTTTCTACATCATTGTGTCATTTGTTTTAAATGAAGGAGACGCGATTGACAACTGCTTTCTCGGCCAGCGGAGCCATTTATGGCTTCAAGCAAATTACTTCCCTTTCATCCACTTAATTGATTTCTAAACGTTATTATTATACATTTAAAGTCTATTTTAAATAATGTGTGTAATACAAATGAATGTATTCCAAACATTGGCAAGTCAGAAAACTTGTGTAAATGCTTCCTGAAGATTCAGAGACCAAAATATGAATATTTATCAAAAATTAAATAGTACATAAGTGCATAATATTAATCGTATTTTGTGTGCCTGTCTGTAAAGTGCAAAACACATAGCAAAGTGCAAAACACATACAGTTTTTGAACTTATTTTAACATAAGTAAACTAAATAAAAATCCAATACATATTGTTTTTTTAAATGAAAAAAGGATTGCCAGTATGTTATTTTTGTTGTTTTCAGTTGTAGAAGATAAATACATATAAATAGTTAATATTGTAATTAATTATTTAAACAATTTTCAAAATTAGTGTATTGTTACGAGCTGTGGGTAATCAAATGCCAGTTAAGGGTTCATAGAGTTTATTTTCGTACGTACAGACAAATATCAAAAACACGCGAATTGAATTACGGCGGTTCTTAGTCTTCGTAGTCGCCCTTCGAAGTAGGTATTCGCGTAGAATTCACCGAAGGTATACGCTTCACTTACAAACAACGTTTCCAAATCGCAGAAGTCTTCTATCCAGAGTCGTCACAATAGTCGTCGTAGTAGTCTTCGTAATTCGCCTCGATCTCGTCTTGCTATATCGCATCGATCGATAGTAGAAAAACTGACTCAGCGGCGGATATATAGCTCTAATTATAATTAATTATAGTCCGATAAAACAAGGGTGGAATCTTCTAGACTAGTAATAATAACGCATAGACATAAAGATGGTAAAACCTTCTAATGAATTACGGTCGCTAACAATAATTCGTCATTATTCTCAACGCTGCCTGTTTACATAAGTAGGTATATGACACGTCATCATTCCGGAATTTTCTAAGTACAACTTAATTTTGCTTATACCATTCGATAGTAGACCTTAAACCTAGTAATGCGTTTTAAGGTCTCGAGATATAAGCACTAAAAGATGCGTGTCTCGTGTCATTTAAAAATCGACCTTATGACTTGGATAAGATCCAACCGTAAGATTGCCCCCCTCTTAGATATTTTCGATATCGCACCCAGTAAAACTTCCTCTTAACCTTTTCCGTTTTCGTCACACCGAGGTGTGCTCCCGATGCTCTCTCGTGAACCCGGTGTAACCCACGTTACCTTATCACCAGGGACTACGATCTGAATGGATAACTCCGTTCCACCAGTGAACTCCCGCTTCCTTTTAAGGACCCCATTGTGTATCACTAGACTGTCCTACTGACCCCAGTAACTTTTTGTAATTGGACTAAGTGCTGACAGCTCGTTCCACGTTGGCTTTTGTTTACGTTGCTTCCACTGTAATACGTACTTCAGATCATTATCTTCTTTCTGTGCATCCCTAATTTCCTGATCGCTTTCGTTGCAATTCCAAACTTTTTCTTGTTTTGTTTTAACATTCTCTTTGGCCTTCTGTTTGAAACTCCACAAAAGAACTTCCTGATCTGGAAAACTCAACACTTCTTCCCACATCAAGAATAATAAGACAAGCACTGGCTGATCCGTGTCAGTCTGCAATCGGCGACGCGGGATTCCCTTTGGCCACGCTATAGTTCGTGGGAATAGCTCGGATTTGGCGATGGTTCATGATGCAGCAGTGTCCAACGTGAAACTGCATGGTTTCCAATTCAACCTCTTTCGATGATGAGTTTCCGTCACGCATCTGCGATACTGTCGCTACGGGGGCCTCAGCACTCGCTCGTATCTCAGAAGTCGTTTCTCTGTTGTGTTAGACCGAACAACTAAGCTGAAGATGTCCTCTCTTACCGCACTCATAACAAGTTGGCCTCTTCAGAGACTCGAACATGTAAAGCCCTCTAGTCATGACGTACCGCCTCCACTTCGATTGCGTGCGGCAGAGTCGCCTTGAGGGTCTGATAGTGTCCTAGGCGGACCGCAGCACTAACTTCCATGTCGCCGATTCCGTCAAGAAATGCCTGTACAGTTATGGTGTCGACCGGCGCCGGTACTGACGCGTACGCTCATCGAATCATACGTTCTATTTCAAAGGCCCATTGTTGCAAGCTTTCGTTGCTCTTCTGCGCACGGTCTCGTAATTGGGCCCTATAAACGCGCTCGAGGTGCTTTTCACCATATAGGCACTCCAACGCTTCGAGCATATCAGCTTGTGTCCTTCCTTTGCTGCAAACTTTATCTAACACCTGCACTGCATCAACTCGTATGGCAAGTTTAAGAGCCGTTAGTGCCTGTGTATCGCTTCACCCGTTTTTTTTACATCTTAATATATTTCCACTACTATACTATTTCTTACATCTATTACTACTACACGTATCTTTATTTATTCTAATCGCTTCTTAAATACATTTTTGTTGCAATTCTAGAGTCCTTATTCTATTTACATCTCTTATAATATACTTAAGTATATAATTCATATATATACTCAGTATATTATTATTGCTATCTTATTACATACATACATATCTTCAGGCCGTATCCCTAACGGGGTAGTCAGAGAGGACGGAGCGCCAAGCGTCGCGGTCCTTACACACATCTTTCGCTTCTTCAAATCTCAACATTCTCCTCATACATTTTCGCCTAGGTATGAGAGTGCTTTTAACATTTCCGTCAAACATTCTAGCTATTCTTAATCTTCATAAGTCAGCCTTGGTCTTCCTTGTCTTCTTTTACCACTCGCTTTATATATATTATCCATCTATTTTTTGTTTTTATTTATCACCTTAACCGCAATCCCCCTGCAGAAGGTAAGGAATTTATCTCTGCTTAATTTATTTGCGATTATATTACTTATGTTGCTTATTTTATCTCTGTATCTAATTCGATTTTCAAATCTAGTCGTTCTTTCGCAAAAATTAGGCAATCCGAGATCAGGTGTAGAACAATCTCACCTGTCTGGTCATCGCATCCGCGATCAGGTGCAGGATAATCTCACCTGTCTGGTCATCGCATGGGCACATCAGGTCCTCTTTGCGCCTAAAGCGATGAAGGTACTCTGAGAAGCCGCCGTGCCCAGTCAAGACCTGAGTCGTTATACACTCTGTCAAGAAAGTACCGGGAAAAGATCAATAATACACGAAATGTTAGTTATTCATTCAAATTTATTTTATCACCTTCAAAGTATGCTCCTTCAGAAACGATACACTTACGCCAACGAATAATCCAATCATCAAAACATTTTTTAAACGCTGTTTCCGGAATTGAGTTCAGTGCTCGCGGCGAATTCTCCTTTATGTCTTTTACCGAATGAAAACAGGTGCCACGAAGTGGTAATTTGAGTTTAGGAAGAAGAAAGAAGTCGGCTGGAACCATATCTGGTGAATAAAGTGGTTGCTCGATGGTATTTGTTGAGTTTTTGGTCAAAAATTCGTTCACGATAATGGAAGGCGCATTATCGTGGTGTAAAATCTAAGAATTTTCTTTCCACAAATCTGGCCTTTTTCGTCGAATTTGCTCTCTTAAACGCCGCATAACGCCCAAGTAATATTCTTTATTTACCGTTTGACCTTCCGGCAAGAATTCCAAGTGTACAACACCGCGATAGTTAAAGAAAACAGTCAACATGACTTTGACTTTTGATCGACTTTGGCGTGGTTTTTTCGGTTTCGGTTTAGTTGGAAGGCGCCACTCCGAAGCTTGTTGACTAGTTTGCATGTCAAACTCGTAAACCCACGTCTCGTCACCAGTAACAATGCGTTTCATGAATGTTGGATCGGAATTGACTCGTTCTAGCATGTCCTCAGCGACTCGAGAAAGCGAGAAAATTCAGGTCTTTTGGGACTAGCCGAGCGGCAACATGTTTCATACCCAAGTGATTATTTAAAATGGTACGGATTGACTCGTGAGACACAGAAAGTTCGGCGGCTATCTCTCTCAAACTTGAATGAGGATTTTCAGTCACTATTTCCTTCACTTTTGCGATGTTAACTTCAGATGCAGACGTTGATGGCCCACCAGAGCGTGGTAAATCTTCAATCACATCTCGACCGCTTTTGAACGCTTTGTACCACTCATAAGCACGTGTTTTTGATAAAGTCGATTCACCGTAAGCCTTCTGTAACATTTTCAGTGACTCTGAACACGAAATTCTATTGGCGATGCAAAATTTAAGACAAACTGTTCGATTTTTTGTCCATTATGAAATTCGCAATACACACTAGAATGATGTAACTAAAAATAGCACTGTATTTAATCTAAATAACAGATGCAACTCAAACTCCGCGCCAAAATGGAAAACAGTTGTACCAATCTAACAACAACAAAAAACAACAAAAAATGAATTTGGAACCATAAACAAATCATCCATTCCCGATACTTTCTTGACAGAATGTATAATATATTCTTATCTCCCTAATTATCGTATAAGATGCCACCGCACTGGGAAAGAAACCCTTGGTTACACTTGCTACATCATTTTTCACATATCGCTCATTCCATCTTTCAATGCTTATCTGCCTTATTTCCTTATTCACATATGATGCCAGGCATCTTTCATAATTCGGCTTTGTCTTCATTCTTAAAACTGCTTCTTTCACTAACTCGTCCGCTCTTTCATTTCACCCTCACGTGAGCCTTTACCCAGAACAACTTCAGATCGTTAACGGCCTTAATTGCCTCCATTACGTTGTTTCTGGTTCTAACCACAATCAGGTGAAGAGAATTCCCAGTCACTACCGCTTCCAGAGCCGAACCAGAGTTACTGAAAACGCCGCAGCGGGGCCACTTGCTCCGCAGAGGTCTCTCCGTTGCCTCGGCCAGAATTAGAAGTTCCGCCTGATAGACGGTGTACCAATTCTCCAGTTTGAGCTTTTTAATTCCAGTCTCCGCGCTGCTATCCCATAAGGACAGCGCCGCGCCGACCTTTCCCTTGTTCCAGCTGCCATTTGTGTAGATGGCAAGCCGTTGCTCTTCTTGAAGAGTCGCTACCCTGTCCTCTAGACGTTCGAACTCCAGCACCAGTTTCAGCGCGAGATAAGGCGTATTGTGTACATCAGTCGGCCTCTCCATCTCCTCGTTCCCCTACATCGCCCGGGAATACCCTTTCCTGACATCATAGAACAGGGCCGCTTCGCGGATCCTGAGGTCCAGAGAGAGAATCTGGGATAACACCAGGGCCGAGTTCAGAGAGACAATCCTATACGCTTTAACGATTTTCTGAATGAAGCCCCTCTGCACCGCATACAGCCGTCTCTTCACACATTTCTTCTCAGTCTCTTCCGCCCCATGCGCTCGCCACTTACGTTATGGTCGCTTCGACCACTGCCACATACAGTTCCGACCGACTAGTGCCACATGTCCCCGACTCCAACCTCAACTGGGCCTTTATGGCTCTCATCAATTGCTTATGTACATTTGTAGTCTTTCGGCACACGTTAGCGACGTGGCTATTGAATGTCAGCTTACTATCTATTGTGAGGCCCAGGATCTTAATCTGTCGCGAGTTCAATACCCTCCCCGCCCATGTCCAAGATTGGGTTATCGAACTTCAGCTCCACTTGTTGCCCTCTGCCACCGTCTGAAACTGTAGCTGAAAAGCTGCCCATGTCGTGGTGCTATCGAAGTGAGGTACTTTAAACTTGGGTAGAGCACTGGGAACAGTTACAACACCTCTCACTCCGACTTTCTGTAACTTCTCGTGCAGGCTCCGAATCTGTTTGTTATGCTCGGATAGCATACTGTCATGTGCATTTATATTTTATACGGGCGTCTCGCTTTTTCATATCGCATCTAAGGTCCTTAACTTCTGTATCCAGTTGACATATGGCGTCACCTAACGCCGTGAACTTACAATCCATTGAGCTCAATATCTTTTCTTTGCTGACTTTCATTGCCTCCATTATCATAGTGTTAGCTGTAAACATGAAACCGAACGTAATATGTGTGCGAGAGAGACAAAAATATAGACTTTTATGTATATGAAAGCGAGAGAATGAGTGAAGTTCGACAGTTAGTGTGTGAAAGAGACAGATTCAAAAGATTACGTTAGGTATTTGGGTAGATAGATCTCTTTGGGTAGATTACGTTAGGTAAGTATGTGGGAATATATTACTCTGAGAAATATTTGTACTGCGTAATAATTGTATGAGAAAATTATGTCCGAGAAATTTTTGTCTGAGAAATACTTTTCGAGAAAATAAGACGGGGAGCCCAGCCAAGCTAGCCAACAGTGCCACCATATCAAAATTAGCGACTCCAGATATTTTTACGTTAGCGGGCATTAGGATGGAAGCAGGTGTTTCGTCGAAGACAGTGTCGAGTAGAGATTCCTCGCGACGCACCAAATCCATCGTTGTCTGACGTCTCGTACGAACTAACCGTTGTTCGTCCCTTGGTGTGACTGATACCAATTGTCATGAGCTGTGGGTAATCAAATGCTGGTCTGATACGCAGAGTTTATTTTCTTCATACAGACAGATGTCAAGAACTCGCGAGCTTAATTACGGCGGTTCCTAGTCTTCATAGTTGCCCCTCGCAGTAGGTACTCGCGTAGTAGTCACCAAAGGTATACCCTTCATTTACAAACAACGTTTCTGAATCGCAAAAGTCTTCTATCCAGAGTCGTCGTAGTAGTTTGCGTCGATAGTTGAAAAGCTGACTTAGTGGCGGATATGTAGCTCTATTTATAGTCCGTTAAAACGAGGGTGGAATCTTCTAGAGCAAACTCGAATGCTAGTAATAATAACGCATAGATATAAAGAGGATGGAACCTGCTAATGAATTGCGCTGAAAGTAGGTATATGACACGTTATCGCTTGGGAATTTTCGAAGTACAACTTTGTTCTTGTTTCTTAATTTTGTTTATACCATTTGATAGTAGACCTTAAACCTAGTAATGTCTTTTTAGGTCATAACTCGAGATATAAGCACTAAAAGATACAAAATTCGTATCATTTAAAAATCGATCTTATCTCTTGGACATAAGGTTCAACCGTAACAGTATTATTATTGCTGTTTTGAATGAACCTTACGCAGAGCTTTGATCTGGCTGATTTTCCACAGAGAATGTGAAAGAAAATTGTGTTTTGATAATTTCAATATGTATTTTTATTTTAAAACTATCGTATGTCTACAACAAAAATAGCATGTTTGTTCTGTTGGGACTGCATTGTTCAAATATTTTTTTACATAACATAACATAACATAACTTCACGCTGTATCCCCAACGGGGTAGTCAGAGAGGACGGAGCGCCAGGAGTCGCGGTCCTTACACACCTCTTTCGCTTCCTCAAATCTCATCATTCTCCTCACACATTTTCGCCTAGGTATGCGAGTGCTTTTGACATTTCCGTCTGCTAACACTCTGGCTATTTGATCTTCATAAGTCAGCCTTGGTCTTCCTTGGCTTCTTTTACCACTCACTTTCGCTCTGTATATTTTCTTCGTCAGTCTTTCATCACTCATTCTTTCCATGTGCCCGAACCATCTAAGCATTCCTTTCTTCATTTTTACAATAACACTGTTGTGCAACCCTGTCATACTGCGTATCTCATCATTGCTTATCCTGTCCGCAAGCGTGACACCGCACATATTTCTGAGAGACCGCATCTCCACAGCATTTATCATACTTTCACTCGATTTCGGGCATATCCATGCCTCGCTGCCGTACAACAAAGTCGGCACCAACACCGCATTGTGGATGGCCATTTTAGCAGTGTTAGATATATTCACACTACCCACTAATGCGGACAGAGCACCGTTCACTTTATTGCCAGCTGCTACCCGTCTCTCCACATCCAACTCACATTTTCCATCCCTCGAAAACGCACTCCCCAGGTACACAATTTCATTCACCTGTTCTAGACATTTTCCATTTACACTAATCACACATTTGGTTTGTTCCGCTTCTCTTTCAAATACCAGAACCTTAGTTTTGTTCACATTCATTTTCAATCCTTTTACTTCACAATCTTCTTTCATGCACGTGACTAGTGTCTGCAACTCTGCTTCTGATGGTGCTATTAGCACAGCATCGTCAGCGTACAATAGGCAGTTTACCACTGTGTCACCACATCCCATACCACTCATATTACCTTTCAATCTCTGGAGGCAACTGTCCAAATACAGCACGAATAGCCAGGCAGACATCACGCAGCCCTGTCTGACACCAGAACAGACTTCAAACCAGGGCGACATGTCACCGTCTATCCTTACACAGGCTCTGTGGTCTCGATATAATGACCTCACAGCCTGCAGTAAGGAGCCCTCCACGCCATATTCAGGCAGAAGACTCCACAATTTCTTCCGCACTACTCTATCGAATGCTTTCTCTAGATCCACGAAAGCGCAGAAAACTTTCTGACCTAAAGCCAGAAACCTTCCCACGATAACGCGAAGCGAGAAAATCTGATCCATACAACCCCTACCGTTCCTGAATCCACCTTGCGCCTCCCACAAATATCTTTCTGAAACACCTTTCATACGTTCAGTCAATACTTTAGTATAGACTTTACTCGCTAAGCTGACCAAGCTGATGGCCCTATAGCACGCACAGTCTAGGTAGGAACCTATATTTTTTTAAATTTACAATATTGTAAACTAATAATAAAAATCAATAATTACGAAACAAAAACGATCACTGGTACGGTACTTTGATATGTATTTTTACTACAGTTAGTCCAACTTTGAATTCGATAGTGATTTTGTGTAACCAATTCTTAACATTTTTTAAAAAGTGATGTTCTTGTTGATTTCATTATTATGAAAAAAACAAAATATAATGTTTTTTATTTGATTTATGTATTTAATATATTATGAAATGGCAACACTACAGCACCAAATTAAATGAATTAATTAGTTGATCGAATCGATATCTATCAATTCTAGATATGATCGACAATACGATTTAGTTGGCCATATTATTTAGAATTTTGACACATTAACATGTCATACCACTGTATCAAATTAAATGTTAGATTGTAGTGCCATGAACGTATAATAGACCGTGGCCGCTCCGTGCGCAGGCGCGAGCCACAAGGCGGGCGAGGCGGGCGAGCCGGGCGCGGCGGGCGCGGCGAGCGCGGCGAGCGCGGCCGACAAGCGGTTCGCGTGCGACGTGTGCTCCGAGTCGTTCGCGGCCATGCGCTGGCTGCTGGCGCACCGGGCGCGCGCGCACCCCGAGGCGGCGGGGCGCGCGCCCGTGCCGCGCTGCGCGCGCTGCGGCCGCGCCTTCGGACACCTCAACTCGCTGCGGCGGCACCTGCGCTCGCACTCGGGCGAGCGCAACTACCTGTGCAACGTGTGCGGCAAGGCGCTCACGTCGCGCGAGCACCTCAAGCTGCACATCCGCATCCACACGGGCTACAAGCCCAACGTGTGCAACACGTGCGGCAAGGGCTTCGTCAAGAAGTGCAACCTCACGCTGCACGAGCGCGTGCACTCGGGCGAGAAGCCCTACGTGTGCCCGCATTGCGGCAAGGCCTTCAGCCAGCGCTCCACGCTCGTCATCCACGAGCGGTACCACAGCGGCGCGCGGCCCTATGTGTGCGCGCTGTGCGGCCGCGGCTTCGTGGCCAAGGGGCTGCTCACCATGCACCTCAAGACCACGTGCGTGTAGCGCGCCGCCGTACATCGCCGCCGCGCCGCCGCATCACCGCCGCTACACCGCCGCCACATTGCCGACACACCACTGCCACACCACCGCCACACTACCGCCCCACCACCGCCACACCACCGCCACACCACCGCCACACCACCGCCACACCACCGCCACACCACCGCCCCACCACCGCCACACCACCGCCACACCACCGCCACACCACCGCCACACCACCGCCACACCACCGCCACATTGCCGCCAAACCGCCACGATACGAACGCACTGGCCGCGTATGCACGCTCTTGTGGTTACAGAGGACAAATTATTTACACTACTATTGTTGATATGACGTTCTAATTGTTATTAGGATTTGTCACGTCAGGAGGTGTCACGTCATGTCGTATGACGGAGTACGAACACAGTTACTGATCTTATACGGGTTCCGTTTTTCCTTTTAAAGTACGACCTCTACAAATATCAAATCATAACACTTGGTGCGGTCATAAAAGTTCCTAAAGGTGTATAAAAAATATGTAACATGCAAATAACAAAACCACAATAGTGTGTACGCCTCGGACCAAATTGACGGAATGAAAATAGACGAGCATTTGCTCTACGAGCGTGTTCGTTCCTTAGTGACCTAGACTGCAATGTGCTCAGGAAAGGGTCACAGTAGAAGAATACACAACTAAACATGGCATATTTTTATTTCTGTGAATACCACTAGCCAAAACTAAGATTTACGAGTATTTTGCAAATAATTATTTCAGTAATGCACGTAAAGTAATCAGCTGGCACGAATTACATCGACAGTGCGAGGTTGCCATACTTACTATAGCTAACTGTTTAACTCGTGGTTACATTCAAAGAGATAGAAAATTCATTTGACACACGGTGATAAGGGTGACACCTTACTGTGCCTCCATCCGTTGTATCTTGGTCCAAGATGTACACCGTATACTGCAGAGCGTTTTTGAAAGAGCTAAATTATTTTTGACAAAATTAGAATGTGTTAAATTTTCACGGGTGGTATCCATTTTATGATATAACCCAATCATTTCGTTTATTAGAACCTATCATGGAAACAACTCGCGACATTATTACCGAAAAATCTGACAGCGACAGCCACGCGATCATTGCGCGACTGGTGACTAATTGTAATAAAAAAATTGATATCATGTATGACGATTGCGTGTCAATTGCGCGATGACCGTAAAATGTACTATTCGCGGTAGATATAGCGCCACTATACAAATTGTCGTTTTGACAGCAGATATCGCGCGATACTTGGCTGTCGCATGCTGTCTGCAAGGGCAGTGATAAGCGTGCCGACCATTTAAATTGTATTAAAGAAGACTACAAAGAAAATTACGATGTGTTTGTTACGACAATGTAAGAGATATGTACAAATATACTGAAAAAAAAAATTCAATCTGTTTCAAATATTGGTGTGGGTTTACAGTAATGTTTTAAAATTGTCAAAATAAGGCTCGTGTTATATTAAACGGTAGCCTAGGCTGTTGCGAACACTGACTATTTTGTATAAAAATGTCGTCGGACTTTTGTCGCTAAATAGAAACAAAATGTCACTGAATAATAAGCATATTATGCGATATGTTAGCCTTAAAGCCGATTCTCCGCCGACTAGTATACTAGTATTACAGGTTATCCGCTACGCGCCGGCTGTCCAGAAGACACATCAGTCGAAAGTTATACATATCGTCATTTTCCTATTTACTTATATTATACCTCCATGCCAAATTTAAAGGCACTAGCGCAACAGGAAGTACTCTATAGGTATTCAGGGGTGAGTCAATACTAAAATACCCAGTTTTCAAAAGCCTATATTTTTTTTTCATGAAGTGACGATGTCGTTAACTTTAGTAAATCATATTATATGTTCGGATCTTCAGCTTAATCGGAACAAATGTTGTGGGGATGGAAAAAATGCTCAAATGAGATTCTGTAAATATAAACACGGATGCTCCCTCCGCCAAAACAATGCCCTACCAACCTTTAGGTTATACGAGTCGAATCTCGGGAGGTGCATAGGTACTTGCTCAGACAAAAATACACTTCTTCACTCCCTACAAGTTGTAATCAAAGATTCTGTCCCATTAATATTCTCTCCATTGTGGAGTGGCGACGACACAATAACGACATTGTAACGCCGCAGCCGTCCATTAGTACGTGTTTCCCGTGCCTGTGTGTGCGAAGCCACCAAGCATGCCGAAGTTTTTTAGTGCCGAGGTTTTTTAGATTCCTAAATTGAATTTGTCCTATCTCGATGCACTCGAAATTGCACATCTCACGTAGTTTTATCGGTCGTCCCTGTTCGTCCTGGACACATGCACCGTTTCTCAGTCTCCGGTTCCTTTGGCGACCCGCAAAGTTCCCATGGTCGAAGGCCAACTTGGATACGATATAAGCTGACTCCACATACTCCTGGGCCATGCGAACTGTTATGTCTGCAAAGAACTTATAAAGTTCCGTATCCTTCTCGCTCCGCTCCCATCTGTGTTGCCATTGTGCTGTGCAATCGTAACGCAGTCAAAGCTTCATGGCACGCCACTCATACCCAGTAGCGTTGCCTAAGCCTCCGCTATGTATTCTCTTGCCAACTGTGACCCTAATTTGGCCAGCAGCACGCCAGTCCATACCGGTTGAGCCTCGGTAGCCACTACGATACGCCTTCGTTTTTATAATAAACGATAGACGTTGAGAGAGACGCGGGGCGACGCCTACGGATTGCAAACAGCCTCTGCATATGCCAACGTGAACATGTACACGTATATTCCTTTGTAGGTAATTTTTAGAGATCTGTATTTCATTCCCCATGAAGACGCGGTCACTTGAAACCTTCCTCAAATAGACGGACACGCTCCTCCGCGCTTACCGCATGCTGCACGAACGATCTACCTGAATGAACCACCACGTTAACAACGTTTCCTGCGCTGCGTATCGGTGCCCCATCGATCCGAATCGCGGGCTGCCTTTCGAAAACACTTTGTAAAGTCTAAATGATTGAGATAAGACGATTTCTAAATCCACATTACAATACAGCTCGAAGAGTTGCTGCTGTATTTGGCTTGATGTCCGCCTCAATGTCACCATATATAACCTGTTACACACCCCCGACGCCGAAAGCCACAAGAGGTCATCTAGGAGCATGTTCCACAACGTCAGACCCAACACCTTACCCTGCGGTCACACCATTGTCGATAATTTCCAGAACGTCTGATCGCCAACGAACAGTTCGACTTTACTTTGCTGGAAATAACCGTCATCATACGGTAGATGTTCTTGCCGCACCTCGGAGGAGCGTCACCTACCGATTGACGCAGATACTCACTGGACATGGGTGTTTCGGTGAGTATTTGTATCGCATCGGACGTGAATTAACGATGCAGTGCCACCACTGTGGGAGGGACCAGGACTCCGCCCAGCATACGCTGGAGGAGTGCCCTGCTTGGAACTCGGAACGTCAAGTCCTGATCAACGAGATCGGAGGAGATCTTTCTCCGCCGTCCATAGTCGCGGCTATAGTAGCCGATCAGAACTCATAGAGGGCAGTGGTATCGTTTGCGGAGACTATAATGCTCCGAAAGGAGGTCGCCGAGCGGGATCGGGAGAGGGCCGATCCCGCCTGGAGGCGGCGACGCCGGGGCGCGATAACAAACACATTGGAACCTTCGTAGTCGCTGGGCGATCGGAGCGGGGCTCCGGTCGTCCTCATGGCGACTACAATGAGGACCTAGGAGGTGCGTGGACCCACTCCGTCGTGACCAACATTGGGGTAAAGGGAGAGGTTTAACCTCTTAGAGTGCCGGGGGCTTCGGTGGTATGCCGATGGTGATCCCGTAGCCCTCCAAATTTGCACCGTTGAAGGCCACCGTGGGGTTTTGGTCAGTAAGAGGCTGACATAACCGCCTCGTCACCCCCGAGCGGGGGCGGTAAGCATGATGCGTTCCCCACGTAAAAAAAAAAGATGTTCGGCAAGCATCTCCCGCGTTTCGCCTTGATTAAGATCAATTTTCACCAGGTGTTGTAGAAAGCCTTCGAAATATGCAACAGAACGAGTTGAACACATATTGCGCGGCTAAACTCGGCTGCAATATTGAAGATTTTATTCAGCGCCTCAGCATAAGATAACCATCGGTGAACTCATGTTGACCAATGGACAAGCCGCATGTCAGCGCAGGCGCCCCGGGGTCTCAGTTGGCGGCCTATCGTTCCCCGTGGACAGTAACACGAGCCTAAAATAGTTGCGACTACAAAAATATTTTGTCCAAGTTTGTATTTTCAATATTTAGGGAACAGCAACAAATGGAATGACAATATATTATTCGCGTGGCCGTAATGGTAAAAACTAGGTTTTTATTTTTGTGATTTAGTTTTTTGTTATAAGGGGAAATGTAAAAATTTGCGATGTAATTATGTTTGTATATACATTTTAGTATGTTTAGATTTAAGATGATAGGACAGATTTAATTGTCGAGTAAATGATAACCATTGATTAATTTTAAATATACAAGAAAAAACGAAACTTAATGTTCCAAGTCTACTTAATTATAGTTGGGCAAATCGATCTTGTCAACGTTCTGAGTATGGGAAAAGGATGAATAACATGACCAGAAACTGTGCCAGAAACGTCCTCCAACCTGCGACTGACAACAGGATCGACTTGCCAGTCTATAATGTACCTAAACTATATTTGCTGTTAACTGTTTAGTTAAAGTAACAAATGTAGTGATTGTATTATATCCACAAGTGCCTCAGGTTGTGATGTGTTTTATTTATTAGTCTAATACAGTAATGAGTTTCATTTTATTTCGTTTTTATTACACGTCTGACCCGCATATCGGAGAACGGGGCAATTGAAGCCATGTAAGCAAAAGTAAAAAAAGAGAAAAGAGTTTGTTATAATAATTTTTTTTTAGGCACTAATGAGTTGTTTAGTTATTTGTCCTTCAGTAATTACTAACAAAAATTTAAAAAACTAACTTAGTTATTGAAAATAACTTTTTGTATAAATGTTAGTTTCGCTCGCATTACCCCACACGTCGGCTAACGAGAGCCAGAAAACTTTCATACGTGCAATGAGAGCCATTGCCTAATACTGCACAAAATTAATCACTTCGGTGCATGTAATAAGACTCAAAACAAATCACAGTTATAACGTAATGAACAGAACATGGTAATCAACAAAAACAAAGCGTTTCTAAACGTTAAATATACAATATATGGTATTACAGCAATTTAAATAAAAATTTATAATATAACATTATGGAGTCTTCGCGAGCGGAGCACTAAGAATGAGTCCATTTTCACTGGCTCTGCAACGCTATAATAGCTCTTTAGTTTTCTTAGTTTTCTTTTTAGATTTTCTTAGAATCGCTGTATGCAGAGCTTCTAGCTCTCATTACCCAAATGTTGAACACTCGAATTAATAAAACTAACATAAACATTGCTAAATGATCTATCTTCCTCTATTATCGTAAAATTTATGAAATAAGACATTTAATAAATACTAAACACAACAGAATAAAAGTTCAGGTGCTTTGGTTGCGAGATTGATATTTTTATAACGATGAGTAAGAAAACCAATTTGTTGTCGTCAACGTCATAGTCATTCCAGTAAGCTGACTAACAGCGATCATGTTGCATATCCAAAGGTTTTGGAAGCCGTTCGTGTCATTTCGGCCTGACTTGTACGTTCCTATGTGTAATCTGTAGAAGCACCCATTACCCGCCAGCTACCATTACCCCGTTCTCCCCTACATCTTGACTAAATATATTCGTTTGAACAGAACATTTGCAATATTTGAACGTTCTGCTTAAATTGAGTCAAATTAGACAGTAAATTATTTTGTATTCTATTCAAGAATCGTTCGCAGTTTTAAAATGCAACCTTACGTCTGGTGCGTAAAGTATAATTCACATAATCTATTTACATTGCTATTTATGTCATCTTGATTTGTTACGTGAAAGTGACAAGGATAAGACGTATATCGTCAGGCAATAATTAAAAATATGATTACGAATTTAATAAAAAAGAGCTATGTAAGGTTATTATTATAAGAAAATAATGAACACATAAATAATATTATTTAATTTATTAAAGGAAAATAAGAATCTCAGTCTTTTTTTTGGCGTTCTAGATGTGTTGTTTTTACAACTTTTGAAGGTGGTCTTTGACATGTTCGCTGTTAGCGTTTTCGAATACTACTAAAACAGAAGTACACTCTATTTGTGATTGAAGAACTGGTCACATCTTCGATCACAAATAAGGAACTAGATTCACAATCTATAATTTAAACAAATTATTGTCCGAATTGACGTATATATTTTTAATATCGTAATAATATTATCGGAAATATTGTGTTAATCTAAAGTAGACCTTACTGCCAAACTATAAGGTTATAAACGCTCGTAAACGATTCTTGCATGACATTGAAACGTAGTTGGTTAAATAAAATATTTAAAATGCAATCTTACGTCTCGTGCATAAAGTATAATTTAAATAATCTATTTGCATTGCTATTTATGTCATTTTGATTTATTACGTGAAAGTGACAACGATAAGACATATATTGTCAGGCAATATTTAAAAATATGATTATGAATTTAATAAAAAACAGCTATGTAACGATATTACTATAATGAAATAATTAATACGTAAATAATATTATTTATTTATTAACCGAAAATAAGAACGCGTCTTTTTTTAGCGGTCTAAATGTGTTGTTTTTACTATTTTTGAAGGAGTACATTGACATGTTCGTTGTTAGCGTTTTCGAATACAATTAAAACAGAACAGAACCAAATGTGCACTCAAATACTCATTTGAGTGCACATTTGGTTCGGACATTTTTAAAGCGTTGATTGTGTATCTAGTTTTTTATTTTTTGTGATCGAAGGGTCACATAATGAAAATAAACTCTTCGTTGCTAGCTTCATGTTGTGTGAGATCGACGAGCGCAACTTTCGTTGCTAACTTCATGGTTTCTTACATCGATGACGTAACTTCCGTTGTCTACTGAAATTATACTGATCTTTTTCACTAAATGCACCAAAAGAAATATTACTTTAACAATGTTTTTAACTAGGACACTTGCACCGTCGTTAATTGTACAAGTTTAAAATAATTGTTAAATATGCTTTAAGAAGTGCTTTTCCAACGATAGCTGAATGGATTACAATGAAATGTGTACGCATATATGTACTTGACTATTCGACGGCTTCTCAACAACTGAACTCTTACAAGATCAAAATCTTTTATGCTGCCCCACTACACGCAGGAAATCCATTCTACCCTCGTTAGTGTTATTAAAATGTATCAAAATATCACACGTAGGTAATTTATGTGATTAAAATTAACGTGGAACTAACACTCAGCCTTTCCTGACAATACAAATTACGTCCTCATAATAGTTTTTCTTGCCTACAATCTCGTACAATATTATAATTACTATGCCCAAAGAGAGATTTAGAAGAATCAAAATATTAAACGATTAAAATTAATAAAGTTAACAATATGTTTATCATAAACTGTTTCGTCGATACCGGATATGCAACAATCGAAACTTTTTAGGATGAAAACTATTGAGAATAAATGTACACGATGTATAAAAATATGAAAATTCCCGTTAAAACAATTAACCCTTTTAGCATCGGCCTTCCTGATTACTGATTACGCCCTCGTAATACAAAGGTTGGCAAGTAACGATTAAACACTAAAAAAAATATACTTATGTACTTACAGATGCAAAAAATTTAGATTGATCAAAAAAATTTTTTTTTATCATCAGGGGATCAGCATACCCTCGGATTTAAATAATGGAACATTAATTTTCTCTTTTGCGAAATACAGTTTTATTTTCATGGTCAAATAAAATTATTCGAGAAACTCAGTTATAAAATATGCTGAACGTTAGCCAATTCACCAACACTTTGGAAAGTTAATCTGAGAAGAACTGACGAGAAATGCATACAAGTATCACATTCAAACAATTAATTTAGGTTGATGTATCTGTGAAACTCACCTTTTACTTCAACTATGATACAAATTCTTTTATTGTCGCTGTAAGACCTTATTTTCATTGCGGGACATATCTTTTATTTGGGGGACACACCCTTTTATTTGCGAGAGACAACCTTTCCTTTTCAGGACACACCCTTTTATTTTTTTTATATTTTTTTATTATGGAAACATACAGTCATATACAGATTAATACAAAAACAGTAATTAACACAAATAGACCTAGAGTTCCAAATAATACAACAAACATTATCTACATTTCTAGAAGTTATCCATTCAATATAAGCAAACTTATAATACAAGTAATTCTGTAACATCAGCAATTTTCTTTTTAAAAACCTTTTGACTAAGCGAGAATATGTCCACATCATACAAATGATTGTTATAGCAAGTGCACGAGCGCCTAACAAACGAGTTCTTCGCATATTTGGTACGCCATTTACAAATTCTAAAAGTATGTTTCGAACGTGAGCAGACACGAGGAACCCTAAGATTTATTTTTTCTAAAAGTACATCAGAATCAAGAACAGCATTAATTATTTTATATAGAAATAAAGCATCTTGACACAAACGCCTCTTTTGTAGTGAAATTATACCATGTCGATTGGCTGAGACAGCGCAGCTTTCAAAATACTACTCTGTCAAGAAAGTACCGGTAAAAGATCAATAATACACGAAATGTTAGTTATTCATCCAAATTTATTTTATCACCTTCAAAGTGTGCTCCTTCAGAAACGATACACTTACGCCAACGAATAATCCAATCATCAAAACATTTTTTAAACGCTTTTTCCGGAATTGAGTTCAGTGCTCGCCGTGAATTCTCCTTTATGTCTTCTACCGAATGAAACCGGGTGCTACGAAGCGGTAATTTGAGTTTAGGAAAAAGAAAGAAGTCGGCTGGAGTCATATCTGGTGAATAAGGTGGTTGTTCCATGGTATTTGTTGAGTTTTTGGTCAAAAATTCGTTCACAATGATGGCCTTGTGCGAAGGGGCATTATCGTGGTGCAAAATCCAAGAATTTTCTTTCCACAAATCTGGCCATTTTCGTCGAATTTGCTCTCTTAAACGCCGCGTAACGCTCAAATAATATTCTTTATTTACCGTTTGACCTTCCAGCAAGAATTCCGAGTGCACAACACCGCGATAGTTAAAGAAAACAGTCAACATGACTTTGACTTTTGATCGACTTTGGCGTGGTTTTTTCGGTTTCGGTTAAGTTGGAAGGCGCCACTCCGAAGCTTGTGGACTACTTTGCATGTCAAACTCGTGAACTCACGTCTCGTCACCAGTAACAATGCGTTTCATGAATGTCGGAATTGACTCGTTCTAGCATCAGCTTCTCAGCGACTCTTATGCGATTGTGTTTTTAAAGAAAATTCAGGTCTTTTGGGACTTGCCGAGCGGAAACATGTTCCATACCCAAGTGATTATTTAAAATGGTACGGATCGACTCGTGAGACACAGAAAGTTCGGCGGCTATCTCTCTCAAACTTGAATGGGCATTTTCAGTCCCTATTTCCTTCACTTTTGCGATGTTAACTTCAGTTGCAGACGGTGATGGCCTACCAGAGCGAGGCAAATCTTCCATCACATCTCGACCGCTTTTGAACGCTTTGTACCACTCATAAGCACGTGTTTTTGATAAAGTCGATTCACCGTAAGCTTTCTGTAACATTTTCAGTGACTCCGAATACGAAATTCCATTGCCGATGCAAAATTTAAGACAAACTCTTTGTTCGATGTTTTTGTCCATTATGAAATTCGCAATACACACGATATGACATAACTAAAAACAGCACTGTATTTAATTTAAATAACTAACAGAGACCACTCAAACTCCGCGCCAAAATGGAAAACAGTTGTGCCAATTTAACAACAACAAAAAAAGAAACAAAAAATTGAATTTGGAACCATAAACAAATCATCCATTCCCGATACTTTCTTGACTGAATGCAATTCCGAGTTCTATAGTCTAGAAATTTTAATTTTTTTTTTTATTTATGGGACACTTTATTTGCGGGTTTAACGTAAATAAAATATATATTTACATTAAATAATAAACTACGTGAATAAATAAAATAAATCAATAGAACAAAAGTAATATCTACGGAACCTACATATTAAATGTAATCACTGAAAGGTTCTCGAAACTGCGTCTGCGTAATTCTAAAGCGCGTCGCGAGTGTTGCATTGTCGAGGGTAATTTTTAATTAGCGGTCGCAAAGTGATACGAGTCAATCACGGATCACACCTCCGAAGTTGATACTCGTCTAACGTCTGCTTGTTGAGTGCAGTGATAATTATTTGTATCTTCGTCTCTGCGTAGATACTACAATTGGAATCCCGCTGGGGTGAGTTCCCATTAATTGAGATTCAATTTAGTGCTGTAATAATAAATTGTAAGCTGTTTTAACGCTTTAGAAATTATAAACGTTGTGCTGTTAGTGCGTGTTTGTTTCTCAAGACACTGGACCTTGAACGCTCGTCTATCTACCGATCGTGCCTATGCCCGCTCTAATACATGCGCTCTGGGTTTCCAGGATTCCAACTTTCAACTACAGGATTAGAATCAAAAGATTCCAACTGCAAGGTTCTAACTACAAGGGGTTCCAACTACTTTTGACTGACTGGAAACCCCCAGAGTACCTGCTCGTGTTCGTGCTCTTGCTGTATCTGCAAACTACAAACCATGCATAGACCAAACCAGAGCTTCTGAGCGGAACTGCCGGAGGATTCAGGCCAGTGACTCCCAAATACCTGCAAAGGACCGGGTTGTACGTCGTATGGTGGATTGTTGGCTTAATAAACCAGAATACTACAGGATATAAACTGGTTTATTTGACCCATACCTATAGTCCATCTACCTACCTATGCACGGGTTACCCTACTTCAGACACCCACTAATTAACCCCGTGACACTGGACACACCGTTTTATTTGCGGGACACACCCTTTTATTTGCGAGACGCACCCTTTTATTTGCACACACCCTATTATTTGTAGACAGAATACACTCACCTAGTAATGTTCATGTATGGCCATTGGCACAAACCAAGGTCACAACTAAAACTCTGCAGTGGCACAATAATACAGTACAAGTAAGCATACAGTATTCTATCTTCATACAAACGCTCCCAAACGACGCGCTGGAAATCTCGGCATACGACAGTCGCGAGGTTTACGAGCATAATGTTCAGTGTATGGATGTTTGAATACATCTATATCGAAACCGTAAATATTTCTCTATTGCTAATTTGTAGGAAATATATTATCATAATGATCTAGTTAATTTATTGCTGATTTTTAATTATACTGCACACAAAATGCATTTTTTTTGTCCATTTCCACCGTACTAACTCACAAACTTTGAAACTAGATATAAAATACTAGTAGAATTATATAAATAAAAACGTATTAAATTTTGCAATAATATAAAATGAAAAGATAATATGACAATTTAATATAGTATCTATTATCGAATACGTAACTCAAGAAAAACATTCAGTCCAAGTCGGTAGCCTTATTGCGTGTTTACGTACCAAACGACTGTAGGTAATTATCTCTAAGACACTGTCGAGATAGAATACTGTTTGCTTACTTGTACCACAGATTAAATAGTTTACTACCTTGTACTGTGACAATAAGCAGAACAATGTCATCATACAATGAGAAAATATCAGATACACAGAATAATATCGGATATTCATATTATTATCCAGCTGCTTTATCTTGACATTGCATTGACATTATATTGAAACTACGATTTAAGATATTAATGTTTAAGACAAATAAATTCATACTGTGACTATGTGTTAGGAGTTTTGTTACTGACGAACTAACGTCTATGAAATTTAATAATACATAATGGTAAATAAATGAATTTGAACATTGAACAATATTAATAATTACAATAATGTTAAATATCTACCACCTGTTTTTTTTTCTTACACTGTTAAACCTTTGTCACCATTGTCACTTTAAACAATGCGATGACGAGCAGAATAATCGCTCATTAGGCACGTGGTAAAATCACACTTCAGCACCTCTATTATGAGTTTACAAAACTGTACTCGCTAGCGACTATATTAAATTCATTAGTATGAAATTTAATACAGCGCCTCTGGCGGTAACAGCATAAACTAAAAATGGCATTATGAGTTGTTATGGTTTACTTGTGTTTACTGTTTTATTTGTAGTATAGTAAACTACATTACCAGTGTCAAAGTTTTCTATATAATTTGGCATTATGAGTTACTTAATTGACAGTTTTTGTAGTATGTTTCATTAACCGATGTAGTTACGGCATTCACGCCATTTTTCATGGTGAAAACTTAATGTAAAGATAGTAAGAATTATTTATTTTTATTAAGAATTGTTTTTAAATCCAATATATAATGGCGGCTAAAGATTATCTATTTTGGAACATGATTGAGGAGGCTGAACGCAGTGACGAACGCAATACATTAAGTGCATTTCACGCACAATTACGAGAATTACATAACGCACTCGTAAAGAACAGCGAAACCAAATTTCGTTAATAGGCTATCGAAAAGTGCGTTTTATAGTTTGTGCGATTTACTGAGACGACATACAAATTTGAAATCGTCAGAAAGAGTCATACAGATAAGCTCGCTTTTTTACATAATTTTCTTCAGAAATGTAACAATTGTTTACAATGAAAATAATATAATATATAACCTAACCAAAATAGTACTCAATATTTTCAGTGCTCAAATAGTTTATGCGAGTGCTTTGGACATTTCCGTCGGCTAACATTCTAGCTATTTGATCTTCATAAGTGTCAGCCTTGGTCTTCCTTGGCCTCTTTTACCATTACATTTCTTTCTTCATTTTTTCAATAACACTGTCGTGTAAGCCTGTCGTACTGCTTATCTCTTTATTGCTTATTTTGTCTGCAAAGGTGACACCGCACATGTTTCTAAGCGATCGCATTTCTACTGCATTCATCATATTGGGTCCTTACATATGAAATTGGCGTTTTGTACGGGAGGAATATAAAGTCAATTTTTTTTTTGTAAAATATATTTAATTAATCAAAGTATGCACCGTTGTTATCTATGCACTTTTGCCATCTCATAGGTAGTTCATTGATCCCTTTACTAAAAAAACCATGGGGGCGAGAATCAATAAACTCTTTGAAGGCGGTTTGGACTGCCGCATTGGAGTTGAATTTTTTTCCTTGTAAGAAGTTGTCCAAATTCCGGAAAAAATGGTAATCTGGTGGAGCAAGGTCCGGGGAGTACGGTGGATGTCGCCGACATCCACCGACGGCCTAGAGCGATTGACTAATCTCGGTTGTTTAGCAGCTAGTTCTTCCTTCATGGTTTGCAGTTGCTGACAATAGATATCTGACGTACTCGTTTGGCCAGATTTTAGAAAGCTGTAGTGAACGACACCGGCGCTAGTCCACCAAACACTCACAAGTAACTTTTTCTGAGTCAATTTTCGTTTAGGGCAGGATTTGGCTGGGTCTCCAGGGTTCAGCCATTGCGACGAGCGCTTCCGATTATCGTACAGTATCCACTTTTCATCACAAGTAATGATTCGATTTAAAATCCCTTCATTATTGTGTTAGTTGAGCAAAGTAACACACCAGTCGACGCGTGTTTGCAAGTTCGATTCACTCAATTCATGAGGTACCCATCGTTCAAGTTTTTTTACTTTCCCGATTTGCTTCAAGTGGATTAATACAGTTTTGTCACTTACCCCGAAGCCTGCAGCTATCTCTGAAGTGCTTTGTGATGGATCCGCTTCCACAATAGCCTTTAATTATTCATTTTTCACTTTGGTCTCCGGCCGTCTACAAGGTTGGTTCTGAAGGTCGAAATTTCCAGAACGAAAACGTTGAAACCAAAAACGTACCGTGCTTTTTGTTGCGACACCAGCGCCGTACACATCATTAATCCTTCGAGCTGTTTCTGCAGCACTTGTGCCACGGTAGAATTCGTACTCGTAAATATACCGATATTTCATGTTTTCCATTGTGCGGTAATAAGCGACGCCAAAGAAAAAAATAATGAGGAAAAAACAAATGAATGACTGTTTTCAAAACTCAAATGTACCAGCTAAATGAATTAATAAATTTGAATTTGGAATTCTTAACCAAAGAGGAGATATTTCAGATCAAAGTGGTCAGTACGACAAAACGCTAATTTCATATGTAAGGACCCAATATTTTCACTCGATTTCGGGCGTATCTAGAAGAAGGAACAATATGTAAAACACTGAGTAAGTAATCACTACGTTGTGTAAAACATGTACCAAGTTTTTTATTTGTGATCGAAGACCAAATATCAAAAGAATGTAATATTACTATGAAAATTGAAATTGACAGAAAAACGGCGGTAGCAAGACAAATAAGCATTAATATATAAAAAAAGCGAAAGTTCTATGGAGTTCACTTTACTTTTATATACTTCCCATTTTTGCGCGATTATAGAACACTATTGTCCTTTCTCTTATCCTTGTCTTTTTCATGTAGTTAGAAAGAAATAAAACAGCAGTCAAGACGACAACATAACGCGTTCAAAGTAATATCTACTCATGTATTAACTTATCGCATAATAGTTATGTTTTAAATATTCATAATAGAGTTGTTACACTTTACCATAAGCGTGACGTATTTACATTTACTTCATTAGTTACGTCAGGTAGGTTTACTACGACAACTCATAATAGGGGTACTCTGATATGTTAAATATGAAATGTAACGTAAGCACTGATCACTATGAACACGCTATCTATTGTTCATCACAACTGTTATGTACTTGACTATTCGACGGCTTCTCAACAACTGAACTCTTACAAGACCAAAATCAGTCTTTTATGCTGCCCCACTACACGCAGGAAATCCATTCTACCCTCGTTCTTGTTACTAAAATGTTACAAAATATCACATGTGGGTAATTTACATGATTAAAATTAATGTGGAACTAACAATACATAGTAAATGGATTAAATTCAGTAATTAACAAGGGATATCGCCGTAAGGAGCTTGAACAGACAACGGGCTATCAATCCTCATTGATGAAAGTGGTGTGAAGGTTTAACTATGATTTTTGATACATCTAGATCTGCTTCAAGTAAGGGCGTTAATGCTCGAATGATGAAGTTATATCGGGCCGGTATTACCGAACGTTAGAAAGAAATGCCGCTATCCATCGCATGTAGTGGCATCTCTTCCTTACTGTGCTCAATCAGAAATTTACTTACGACCAACAGTATCGTATTTGATTATATCTTAAACCATATTTTTATATGCAACCGTGAAAAAATGTTGAATTTTCTTTTCCATATCTTCACTGTATCCGTAATGGGGTAGTCAGAGAGGATGGAGCGCCAAGCATTACGGTCTTCACATAGTTCTTTTGCTACTTCGAATCTTATCATTCTCCTCACATTTTCGTCTGGCTATGCAAGTACTTTTGAGATTTCCGTCAGCTAACCCTGGCTATTTGATCTTCTAAGTCAGCTTTGGTCTTTCTTGGATTCTGCCACGACTCCCTTTTGCTCTATAGATTTTCTTCGTCAGTCTTTCATCACTCATGCTTTCTATGTACCCTTGATCTAAGCATTTCTTTCTTAATTTTTACAATAACACTGTCGTGCAACCTTGTCATACTACGTACATATCTCTTTATTGCTTACTTTGTCCGCAATGTTGACACCGCATGTTGATATTTCACTGAAAAATATTGAATTTATCAGATTTTAAAGTTAAGTAAAGGGGATAAGCTCTATCTCTGCCACTCTTAGCGCTATTCAGTAATGTTGTGACGTCTCTACTATATTTATATTCATTACTAACGACGCACACCGGCTCTGCATGGGGAGAAGTTTTTTTGAAAATAAAATACAGCCTATGTACAGCCTATGTATATACAGCCTAATGTAGCTTTCTATAGGTGAAATAATTTTTTAAATCGAATAACACTCCTCCAGTAAAGTGAAAGCAGGTTTTACTGAAGTTGAAAAGGACTTCTTGGAAGAGCGCGAAAACTTCAGCTACACATGTTTAGTTAGATCTCCTCCATTCTCCATTCTCCAAACACTTACACAGAATTTTAAAACACAATAAACTATCACTGTTGTAATTTAAAACTCCTAACAATGTAAAAAATTTAAAATCTAAATAAAATGACAACGTTCCTTCTCCCGTTCCCGCCGAAAAGTCTTTTTTTTAATGTTTCTTTCTTCATGGCATGGTACACAGATTAGCGCATTTGCCAATGTCACGTAGTTATTGATAACGTAGAATCGCTATCGTAAAACACTTTCAGTAAAGTGATAGTAGACTTTACTGAAGTTTTATAGGACTTCTTGGAAGAGCACAAGAACTTTAGTAACACATGTTTATTAGACCTACTACTTTAGGCAAACAATTGACAATTCCAATTACAAAAAGTAATTGTAATTGTTTTTACAATTACTTTGCCCAACACTGGCTGGGATGTTCCACTTCTAGATAGCCTGCACAGAGATTAGGAAGCATTTCTACAAGAGTTGTATCATATACAAAACATAACTATACCACGTTGCATAGGAAACACCCTACAACCTATTGAATCGCACGGGTTCAGTGACGCATCCGAAAAGACATATGGATATGTGATTTATTGTAAATCCTTCAGCAAAAGGGGTTAACAGAAGATCAATATCGTCGCTGCAAAAACTAAACTCGCTCCATTACATAAATCTACGTCATTGCCCCGATTAGAGCTTTGCGGCGCGCTACTCTATCTAAACTTATGAATAAAACCATAGAGTCAATAAATGTACAAACAGTCGCAGTGCACGGTTGGACGGACTCTATGGTAGTGTTGGGATGGCTTCAAGGCGAACTTTCTCGATGGAAAACATTTGTGGCTAACAGAGTACTGCAAATCGTGAACTATTAATTAACCAAGCCCACGGAGCTACACTTCATGGAGGTGCGAGGCTATCTTTAACATATTTAAGAAACAAATACTGGATACTTGGAGGACTTCGAACAATTAAGAAACAATTGATCAAGTGTGTGAGATGCCACCGCTACAAATCATTAAATTAAAACCAATTAATGGCAGACTTACCTACCCCTCGAGTGACACCTTCTCGCTCGTTTACACATACTGGCATAGACTTCACTGGTCAAGTTGAGATGAAAATCGAATCAATCATATTATTAAGGATTAATATCACATTTTAAGATAAAGATCATTGACCACAATTTGAAACTTTCATACGAAAAACGAAAATAAAAAGCAACAGCGAGAATCGTTAAATATTCAACCTTCATCCCATATGATTTACACCACTACTCTACCATATATATTGGGTCCTTACATATGAAATTGGCGTTTTGTACGGGAGGAATATAAAGTAAATTTTTTTTTTGTAAAACATATTTAATTCATCAAAGTATGTACCGTTGTTATTTATGCACTTTTGCCATCTCATAGTTAGTTCATTGATCCCTTTACTAAAAAAACCATGGGGGCGAGAATCAATAAACTCTTTGAAGGCGGTTTGGACTGCCACATCGAAGTTGAATTTTTTTCCTTGTAAGAAGTTGTCCAAATTCCGGAAAAAATGGTAATCTGTTGGAGCAAGGTCCGGGGAGTACGGTGGATGTCGCAGACTTTCCAATTGTAGCTCATCTAACTTAGTGGTTGTTTGTTGTGCAGTGTGTGGTCTTGCGTTGTCGTAAAGCAGCAGTGGCCTAGAGCGATTGACCAATCTCGGTTGTTTAGCAGCTAGTTCTTCCTTCATGGTTTGCAGTTGCTGACAATAGATATCTGCCGTAATCGTTTGGCCAGATTTTAGAAAGCTGTAGTGAACGACACCGGCGCTAGTCCACCAAACACTCACAAGTAACTTTTTCTGAGTCAATTTTCGTTTAGGGCAGGATTTGGCTGGGTCTCCAGGGTTCAGCCATTGCGACGAGCGCTTCCGATTATCGTACAGTATCCACTTTTCATCACAAGTAATGATTCGATTTAAAATCCCTTCATTATCGTGTCGGTTGAGCAAAGTAATACAGCAGTCGACGCGTGTTTGCAAGTTCGATTCACTCAATTCATGAGGTACCCATCGTTCAAGTTTTTTTACTTTCCCGATTTGCTTCAAGTGGATTAATACAGTTTTGTCACTTACCCCGAAGCCTGCAGCTATCTCTGAAGTGCTTTGTGATGGATCCGCTTCCACAATAGCCTTTAATTCTTCATTTTCCACTTTAGTCTCTAGTCGTCCACGGGGTTGGTTCTGAAGGTCGAAATTTCCAGAACGAAAACGTTGAAACCAAAAACATACCGTGCTTTCTTTTGCGACACCAGCGCCGTACACATCATTAATTCTTCGAGCTGTTTCTGCAGCACTGGTGCCACAGTAGAACTCGTACTCGTAAATATACCGATATTTCATGTTTTCCATTGTGCGGTAATAAGCGACGCCAAAGTAAAAAATAATGATGAAAAAAACAAATGAATGACTGTTTTCAAAACTCAAATGTACCAGCTAAATGAATTTATAAATTTTAATTTGGAATTCTTAACTAAAGAGGAGATATTTCAGATCAAAGTGGTCAGTACGACAAAACGCTAATTTAAGACCCAATATACGGGATCTTTGCTCTCATTGCATTTGGACCACATTAAAGATTAAACAGCAGATCCAGAGACAGGGAAACATAAGCGAGGACAACCTTATCGAAAATAATTTAGTATTTAAGCTTAACAATAACGAACATGTAATATTGTTAAATCAACATGAAATGTTATATTTTTTTTATATAATAATTTTTATCTTTTTTGTTTCTTTGTTTAGTCGGCAGCATGTACGAGCTACCGTACAGACATTCTATATACATGAAATGTACATATATACTTATGTTACACAGTTATAAGTACGCGGTTCACGCCGCGATTAACATGCGATTTAAATATAATTTTAGTGCAATAAAGACGCTCATTGGCTGCGGTTGTTTCAATGTTCGTATTTGTGTTGCTACTGGAGTGCACGCATTGCATACAACATCAGCGTTTCTCAACCTTCTGAGTAATACAGATTTTTTTTTTATTTCTTGTATTATTTTACAATTATAACTTGTAGCAATGTTTTCTTGTGCGCGTTGCCATTCCGAAGTTTCTGATGTACCATGTTGCAATACGTGCAGATGTCGGTTCGATTTTCCATGTGCTGGAATTTCAGAACTTAGTTACAGAAAGCTAGGTGAGCGGAAAAATGTCTGGCGTTGTCACGAGTGCAAAACTGGTTTGTCACCATTAGCGAAGCAGGAGCAGCCGCTCGCGGGGCAAGCTGAAAACATGCAAGCGACTTTGTCCAGAATCATGCAACAACTGGAGCCATTGGCGACACTTGTAGAGGATGTCAAATCCATTAAATCTGATGTTTCGAACCTCAAGGATTCCATAGAATTGGCACATGAAAAGATCGTCAACTTCAGTGCAAATGTGAAAGCGATAGATCTCAGAATAAAAAAAATTGAAGAACTCACTAATACGATTCCGATGCTTAAGGCGGAAGTTGAAAGAATCGTCGGAGAAATCTGTTCTAAAGAACAGTGGTCACGCGCCAATAATGTAGAAATTAGGGGTGTTCTGTTAAAAAAAAGCGAGAATTTATACGATGTAGTATTAAACATCGGTAAAATAATTAGTAACCCAATTCGGAAAGAGAACATCAACTACATTGCCAGAGTACCAAGTCGAGAATCGACCTCGAAAAAGTCCATAATAATGGCATTGAACAGCAGATACATTAAAGAAAATTTCGTCGCCGCTGCGCGAAAATGTAAATCTCTTAGTCTGCAAGGCTTGGGATTCGCCGAAGACGGGCGTGTTTATGTTAATGACCACTTAAACCTTTATAACAAAACACTATTAGCCAAAGCTAAGGCTCTTGCCAAAGAAAAAAACTGTCGTTTTATATGGGTGAAGCACTGCAAAATTCTGGCACGAAAATCAGAAACTTCACAAACGCTTCACATACAGTCCGAGAAAGATCTTCAAAAAATAAATTAATTAGATTAAATTTTTCCACTTTTAACTTATCGCAAATTCTCTTGAAGGTGAAATGTAATGGCAAAACAAATTACGTCTATGGGTTGAGAACAACTGACTTTGGTAAGAGCTTCTTTCGATATAATCTTTGCATTTCGCTTTTTGCTAATATTAATAAACAATTAACTGCTCTGGGTGTCTGTCACATTCTTTTAAAAATAACCTTCACTGGTTTATATCTAAGGTTCATTTTAAATCACGGTTTTTATGCCGTATGGACAAATTTGCTTACAATGTTGATAATTTGTCAAGAATTAAATGTGGGTGATTTGATCATGCAGTTCTCTGCTTACCCACAAATTACACTGTGCTCAATTAACAATATTTTATTAATGTTCGTATTCATATTATTAAGTAGGTATTAAAGTGTACTTACTTAATACTTTCTATAACAATCGCTTTTGTATTGTGTGCCGCGTAGTGTCGTGTATAGTATGTGATCGCAGTTACTATTTACTATTTTGTGTTACTATTAGCGATTATAATTATTCGGCATTTCAATTTCTTTTTTACTTTTATCCTATATCTGTTGGTTGCAGTAGTGAGCTCAGTGGTAACCAAGTAAATACTTCGCTAAGGAAACGTAACCCTTACGATAGAAAAGATATATATATCACTATTCATAAGAATTCTTTATTAAAAATCTGGTTCTCGATAACCAATAATACGAAATTATTCTTACTCATGTTAATGTATTGTACGTGTGTATGTAATCAGGGTTTTTGCTCATTATATTGTGCGACTACGATTATGATTAATTCCTTAAAAAATCACAGTAATAGTACTTGGTTTATAATTTCATTTAAATATTATTTTTTATCAAATGATCTTACATTGTATATGTGCTGCGGAATATATAAGTATGTAACCTATAATTGTAAATATTGCTATACGTATGTAACCTTGTATTTATTTCATAATATAACTAGGAATGTATTTATGTATACCATCTCTTTATAATTTTATTTAAAAATGTCCTACATGCTCAATATTTATTATCAAAATGCTCGAGGTCTACGTACTAAAACTAATGACTTCAAGAGAAATTTGTCCCTTAATAATTATGACTTAGTTTGTTTAACTGAAACATGGTTAATAGAAGGAATACATGATAATGAACTTCTCGATGACCGTTATGTGGTCTGGCGTCGCGACAGGAACTATGAAACTAACAAGCAGAAGTATGGTGGTGGGGTACTTATAGCTGCACACAGAAGTTTAACTGCAACGGAACGTCCTACCTAGCGCTCATCAGCTGAGGACATCTGGGTTTCTGTAACATTCAAAACAAATTTGTATAGAACACCAATAAATATTCACTTATGTACAGTGTATCTGTGCAAAGAAAATTTAGGAAATACATTTAATGTACAACTGGAAAACTTCTCAGACAAGCTGTTTGAAATTACATGTTCGTGTCCGGATGATAGATTTATTCTGTTGGGTGACTTTAATTTAAGTAATGTGGATTGGTATTCCTCACTACACCATCAGGAACCTACAGGGATGTCAGGGACAATTCAGACTAACTTTTTCGATATGCTGGTCCAATGTAACCTAAACCAATATAATAATGTACGGAATGTTAATAACCGGATATTAGATTTAATATATTCTAACGAGACGTTAACTGTAACATCGTGCGACAACCCTCTTACACCTGAAGACCCTCATCATAAATCTCTGTGCATTGATCTTTTACTAAGAAATTTTTCTGCATTAGAAGAAAATTGTAGAACCATATACTTTTATGAAAGCGGTGATTATAATTCCCTTTGTGAGGAATTTAATAATATTAATTGGCATAACAAATTAAACGAGGATACCATCGAAGCTTCAGTATCTTTTTTCTATAATACTTTATACAGTTTTCGTGACAAATACATAAAGAAAAAATTAATATATCCCGGTTCATATCCTCCTTGGTATAGTCGCGCTTTGGTAAAGGTATTAAAAGAGAAATATAAATTCTTTAAAAGATTTAAAAAGTATGGCAACTATGGTGACTATATATCATTTTCTTTTTTGCGTGAGCGGTCGAAATATTTAGAAACTATCTGTTACGATTTATATATTGACAAAATTGAAGAATCAATACGACACAATCCAAAGGTTTTTTGGTCTCATGCTAAATCCCTTAATAAATCTGCTTTTGCAATTCCTACAAAAATGGTTTACAATGATACCTCGGGTAACACGGGTCAGTCGATATGTGATTTGTTCGCTCTTTATTTTCAATCAACTTTTTCATCACTCTCTAATGATCATGACTGCTCTAATAATTTTGATAAATCTTATGTAGATGGTGTGGATATTGGTGATATACATATAACCACTGAAGAAATCCATTGACGTAAATAAAGGTGCAGGTCCTGATAACATCCCTCCAATATTAATAACCAGGTGTGCAAAAAGTCTAGTTTTACCGTTATCAATATTATTCAGATATATGGAAAACAGCTTTTGTCACTCCCGTGCATAAAAGCGGCGATAAATCAGATGTCAAGAATTATAGGCCTATCTCTAAATTATGCATATTTGCGAAGGTATTCGAAAGAATAGTTTATAATCAACTTTACTCTTCTTTTTCATCTTACTTCATAGCAGAACAGCACGGCTTTCTTAAATGTAAATCTACTGTGTCAAATTTGATACTTTTTAATGACTATACTACTTATAGTATGGATACTGGTAATCAAGTTGATACAGTTTTTACTGATTTTAGTAAAGCGTTTGATCGCATTGACCATCGTCTATTACTTCAAAAACTTTATTACGCTGGTGTTCATGGAAATCTCTTCAGATGGCTAACATCATATATTGTAAACAGGTCACAAGCGGTCGTACTAAATGGTTTTACTTCTAATTGGATATCAGTGCAATCAGGTTCAATTTTAGGTCCATTACTGTTCATAATTTTCATAAATGATATTAGCTCTTGTTTTAAAAATTCTAATTTTCTAATGTTTGCCGATGATATGAAAATTTACAAAACCATTCATAGCATAGAAGATTGTCTTAATCTGCAACTTGATTTAAGTAGTTTAGAACAATATTGTACTATTAACAGATTAGACCTTAGCGTATCAAAGTGTTTTGTAATCACGTTCTCTAGGAAAAATAAAACAATAGATTACAGTTACACCATGTTAAATCAAACTTTAGACAGAGTGAATCAAATCAGAGACCTAGACCTGATTCAAGACTCTAAATTAATATTTGATTCCCACATTGACAGCATAATTAAAAAAGCGTCAAAGAAGCTTGGTTTTATAGTAAGGTCGACCAGCTCTTTTAAAAATCTTAAAATTCTAAAGATCTTATATTGTTCATATGTACGCAGCATCTTAGAGTATGCTTCTCAAGTGTGGAACCCGCAGTATATGACGTACATTGCTCGGATAGAATCAATACAAAATCGATTTCTCAGATACTTACAATTTAAATGTAAAGATCAAAATCATGGTTATGTAAATAGATGCTTAAAATATCATTTCTTGCCGCTCGAAAAGAGAAGATACATGGCTGATTTAACATAATTATTTAAAATTGCACAGTCAAAAGTGGATAGTCCTGACCTATTAAATAGAATTCAAATACGAGTGCCTACGTTAATTTTTAGAAACAAACAACTATTAAATATTAATCCAGTAAAAACAAATTACCGCCAGAATTCCTATTTCATTAGAATTAGTAGAAGTATCAATGAATTGATCAGCAGACACCCAGAGATAGACTTATTTAATTCCTGCCCATTGACGATCAAGCGCGTAATTGCCAAGTCTTTCTTTGGTTGTTAACAATAATCAACAAATTGCAGATATTATATAATCATTTTATATACTATTTCGTTCTCTAATTTTTGCTTATATACATATTACATATATACTTATTGTAAACTACAACTATATCCTCATCATTGTATAATATAAGCGAATACCTGTAATTAGCACATAATAATTTATTGTATTGAAATGTTATGTGTTGCTCTATTTTTCTTGTGCTGTTGGTGTTCCAAAGAAATAAAAATAAAATAGATAAATAAAAATGTGTCTTACGGAACATACTAACATACTAAACATAATTACGAATATTACAAACAAACAATAAATGTGAGGGAAACAGACCCCACAATGACAATGATTGTACTTGAATTTTTTCTCATTTCTTTCTTACTAGAAGGAGAGAGTGAAAGAATGCTATTTGTTTATGGTTTATTGAACGACATTTGGTGGGGAACCCCCGGAAATGGAATTACAGATAAAGTATTAGTTAATGGAATCAGTGGTCTGAACCTATCGATTTTTCGGTATTTCCACCGATATGGGCTTTGTTCTACCGAAACACCGAAATGCAACGATTTTTCCACTATTTCAGAGTATACATGAAAATTCTTCCGATTTTACACTTTAAGTGGCAACCCTTTTCATTTATGTTTAATGTCACGGGGAAGTACTCGATAGAGTAACTATAGACCTAGTGCAGAATGTTCCATATATTTTGGGGAATACGCTTGTGTCCTACAACTCGATGTCATAAGGGGCTTCCCGCTCGGGAATTTACCTGTCTACTCTATATAAACAGGAATTCAGTTTTATTTTTTTCATTCATTTTCTGAACTTTGAAGAGAAAGTGAAAGATTATTAAGTTAAAATGTCGTCTGACGAGGAGTCGAGTACAAGTGCGAGTGCCAGAAGAAAAAAATATCTGAAATATTATAGAAAAGAATGGGAAGAAGAATTTTCAGGCTGGCTGCAAGTAAAGGCGAAAGCTATGCCTATTGTAAGAGTTGTAATAAAGATATCAACATTACATTAGGAAAAGACGCTCTTAAGAAACATAGTTCTTCAGTATCATCAAGGAATATAAAATCACAACCGAAGATATCAACATTTACTGTGACCAAAACTCAAAAATCTGATACACTGGTTAAGCCTAAGCAAGGTAAAGAAAATTAATTATTTTTTACTAAGTACATGCTACTTCTTACATTGTTGTACATATTAGGTATTTTGGTTTCTACTTATCGGTATATAGAAGCAGTGGTTATAGCTAGACCCTAATCGCTACTAGATATATCTACGTCATTTTAATTCTTTATTTAATTTTCAGGTGAAATAAGATTAGCATTGTTTGTTGCTGAACACAATCTACCGTTCACTATTATGGAGCACCTACCGAAACTGATACAAGCCGATTGTCCTGATTCAAAAATAGCAAAAGAGATAAAATGTTCTTCGACCAAAACTCACGACATAATTGATCATATTATAGGTAAAGAGAGTTTCGATAATTTATGTGAAAATCTGCAGCAATCTAAGTTTTCGCTTATTATTGACGAGTCCACTGATCTTAGTACAACCAAACACTTGTGCTTAGTTGTGAGATATGCGAAAATGAATCGTATCAAGATTGTTTTTAGGTTAGGTTAGGTTAGGTTAGAAGCAATGATATTCCACATAAAAATAATCTAATAGGTTTTGCATCTGATGGGGCAAACGTAATGATGGGACATAATAATTCTGTTGTAACATTGCTGCAAAATAAAATTCCCAAGATTTTTATACTTCAATGCGCCTGCCATTCGTTTCATCTTTGCGCATCATATGCTTGTACCAAATTACCACGCTTTAGAGGATCTTGTAAGGGACATTTACAACTACTTTTCTTCTAGTCATCTAGTCCAAAAAGAGTGGCAGAGTTTAAAAACTTTCAAATGTTTTGTGAGTTAAAAGTACATAAAATACTTCACCCCTCTCAAACACGCTGGTTATCAGTACATGCAGCAGTAAAGAGAATATTGGAACAACTTCCTGCTCTAAAACTATTTTTTATAGACCAAATATCTAATAATGATCATCTTTTAGCTGCAGAGCATATATTACAGAAGCTCCAAGAGCCCACTACGTTATTATTTTTGCAATTTTTAGATTTTGTATTACCATTATTTACTGATTTCAACAAAGAAATGCAAGCAGAACATCCAAAAATTCATAATTTATATGAAAAAATAACTGGAACATTGAAAACAATTTTTGATTGTTTTTTAAAAAGAGAATATTTAACTAGAGCACTCCAATCGAAAAATGTTGATTTTAAAAATCTTAGAAATTTTTTGGATATTGACGCCGTATACTATGGTGCTACTGCGTCTAATACACTACTAAGTAGTTTAGAAAATCTAAACCCAGATCAAGTAAATTTGTTTAAATGCAGATGCCTAGATTTTTATATCGAAGCTTGTGTGCAAATAACTAAGCGGTTTCCATTGAAAAATAATCCAATAAAATGTTTAGACATAATTGATCCAAAAAATGTTAAAAATGGCAAAACTGCTTCGATAATTCCTATTAGTAGGCTCTTTCCTAATGTTATTCAGAGCAATGATTTTCAGGAAATTGATACAGAGTGGCGGATTTTAAGAAATTGTGAACAAATCAAAATATTTCCTGATGATGTAGAATTATTTTGGGATAAAGTAAGTTTACTAAAGCGTGGTGATGAAATTCAGAGGTTTCCTTTGTTGTGTAATTTCATCTTTAATATTGTATCACTTCACTATTCATCCGCTAACGTTGAACGCATATTTTCGCATATTAATCTTTTGAAAACAAAACAGCGAAATAGGCTGTCTAATCAATCACTAGCATTAAATTATTACATTCAAAATATATATAATTACATTCAAAAAGACTTCTTTATGAAGCTAATTGTTTTGATTGTGAAATTACTTTGAAGATTATCGAGGCTATGGCCAAAGAATATTGGTATAAAACATAATTATATTTGAGTTTGATTGTTATAAATTAGTCTGTACGTTTTATTTTGAACAAATAAACGAATTTGATAGTATAATGTATTTTTTTTGTCAACTACCGATTTTGGGTACAAATATACCGATTTCAGCTGGCAACTCAAATTTAAAATATATGGTAATAAGTTTGACGAGACATCTTATAAAATGCTCCGTGACAGAGTTAAAAAATCAGAACACCAATGTTACTCGAAATATATGGCTTCAGTTGAAGACTCGATAATTGATAATCCCAGAAACTTTTGGTCTCACATTAAGTCACGGTCAAAATCCAATGCTATACCGAGTAACGTTCATTATTTAAATTCGTCTGCATCTACAGGATCGTCAATTTGTGCCATATTCTCCGATTATTTTTATTCCACCTATCTTAAATCGCACAGTGCAATTGCGTTGTATTCTGATGAGAGCATAGTTAACAATAGCACTGTTAATGATATCTCTAATATTGACATTAATACTGCTTCTGTTACAAAACTGTTGCTCCAACTTGATCCTTCTAAGTCTGCAGGCCCAGATCATTTACCTCCGCGATTCCTTAAAAGATGTGCGAGAACTATTGCAATGCCAATAACATTGCTGTTTAAGCAATCTCTCGCGCAATGTATTGTCCCAACCATGTGGAAGTCGGTATTTATCACGCCAATTCATAAAAACGGTTCTAAGACTGACGTGACAAATTTCAGACCGATTTCAAAATTGTGTACTATTGCAAAAATCTTTGAGGGAATCATCTACAACACCATTTATTGTTCTCTTAAACAATCTTTTAGTATCTATCAACATGGTTTTTTGAAGGGACGATCCACAATACTCGTCGTCGTACTCCTTACCGATTACCTGACTGCTGCAATGGACAACGGCAATCAAGTCGACGTTGTTTATACTGACTACAGCAAAGCATTCGACAGAATTGATCATAATTTGCTTCTCAAGAAGATGGAAGCCGTGGGTATCAGTGGAGATCTCCTCAGATGGTTCGCACCTTATATAAATAACAGATCTCTGGCTGTCGTGGTTAGCAATTACATGTCGGGATGGGTAACGGCACCTAGCGGCTTGCCACAGGGGTCCCTGCTAGATCCTTTGCTGTTTACCATCTTTATATATGATATAGAAGATTGCCTACATTATTCAAAATTACTCTGCTTTGCAGACGATATGAAAATATATTCTACTATATCATCCATGTCAGACGCAGAAGCGCTGCAAGTGGATCTACAGCGCCTTGAGAGATATTGTTCCGAGCACAGTCTGGATCTCAATCCAATGAAGTGTGGTGTGGTTACATTCACCCGTAAAGTTTACAATATACAATCTCAATATGTCTTGAAAGGTCAAACTTTGAGGAAAAATACATCTGTTAAAGATCTGGGTGTGGTTCATGACTCTAAGCACCTCTTTGAATCTCATATTGATACAATAATAGCCAAGGCATCGAGGGCTCTAGGTTTCGTTATGCGTTCTTCGAAGTGCTTTGTCCGAGCTAAAACAATAAAAATACTCTACTGTACTTTCGTCAGAAGTATTTTGGAATACGCTTCGCAGGTGTGGAATCCTCAATATCAGAAATATGTCGTGCGTATAGAAAATATCCAGCAAAAATTTATCAAATATATTTATGTTTCAAATTAGGTATATTTTACGAGTCAAAGAATTATCATAATTTATGCAAAAAATTTCATTTCCTTTAAATACACCTTTAATTAAAAGGCGTGAAATTGCGGACTTAACATTCCTACTTAACATAGCAAATGATTCAATGGACTGCCCTGAACTATTAGAGAAAATCTGTTTAAAGGTTCCCAGTAAACATCTCCGAAGAAGTCCATTACTTTATATACCGAGTGCATCCACAAACTACCGTTTGAATTCTTTTTTGCTGCGAGAAGGATGCTCAGTAATGACTTTTTTTTTAACAGTGTGTAAATGTTGGCAATGTGTTGATAGTGGTTCCTTCAGTGATCAAACTAGTGGCATAGCGTATTATATTATCTGTATTCTTTTATCTCGTTAACTAGAACTTTAGCGTAGCATACTATACTTCAGTTTTATATACTGTTCCTATTAGTGAGGACCATTTATTGGCTTGCAGATTTGTTACTTTAATTTTTTATTTTTGTTAATATATTGTACAGCTGTCGGTCTTCCGAATAAATAAATAAATAAAGTCTACCGATCCCGCTCTTTGACGTTCGAGACCACGGAATGGAATGGTTATAGCGCGATGAGGGCAGCGGAACGAAACCGTTTTTAGCATTTTGAGCGCTGTCATCGATTTTATCATTGATTTGTAACGTACCCGGGGTCTTAATTCATGGTTATACTCTCAATAATTAACTATTTTTAGTGCTAAAAATATGGTATATGCTAAACAACAAAAAATATGCCAAAGGAGATGAAAAGTAGTTTTTGAGTTTATCCATCACATAGAAACAGTTTACCTCTTAGTATTAGTGTAGATATGCAATGGGTGTTTGCTGTCGTACGCTAATCGGATGAATAAAATAAATTAATAGCCCGATTATCGGATGAGTAAGATAGTAATTATTCTTCCAGTAATTGTATAATAGTGTCTGTAGTTAAGCGGACGACTAAACACTTCGTTGCTAAATTGACCTGACCGGAGGTCAAATCTGGGGCTCCAGCTTTGAAAGCAGATGCACTACCACTGCGCTAATGAGTCGACGTTAATAATTTTTAATTTGCTATTTCTAATTATGGAATGTAGGCAACGCAAATGTAGTCGAGCAAGTATTATAGTTCCGGCGGGTGTGTCGGCCGGCCTCCGCACGCCCTCGCCGGCGCGGCGCGCGGTGGCGGCTCGGTCGGCGCCGAGATGTCGCGGCGAGGCCGCCAGAGGCCGCTGCACCCTCGCCGGAGCCCGCCGTTATCATAAAACCACACAAAACCCCGCCGTCCGCCGATTTCTTCGCACGCGTACCGCATCTCCGCCCGCGTACGACCGCCGACACTTGCTCCCGCTAACAAAACACAAAATTTCATTCTATTATCGCACCGACCTTGGCGCTGTTTTGCCGCGTGTGTGTACGTTTACACGCAACAGAAATCACGTGTGTGAGTATTTTCAATTTTATATTAATTCAGTCATTAATTACTTCCGTTACGCAGATATTAATTTTCTTTTATTTTATAAATATAATTTAGTTACTTCGATTATAAATTGAATGATAAATTATCGACACTTAATAGATTTTACATTAATGAGCGCTGTTCAGTTCACAATTCCGAGCGCTATTACAATGAGACTGTCGTAAAAAATTTAAATTTAATTTAAATTACCTCATAATAATTTCTAGTCAGATAACTAATGAACTGCTATCATGCTAGTAAAAAAGGTAATGGTCATAGATTTGATCCTCGAATGTTCGTGTCACTCATCGTGTAGTAAAAAGTAGGAAAACTTCTATAAACACGAGCGTGTAGCCGCAAAAACTTCGTCGGCTTCAATGTAAACATTCATTATGTCACTGGGATTACTGGGTGTCACTAGGAACTCCTCCAGTTTGTTGTGTGGTACCCATATAGTACAAGCTTACTGCTTAGTTTGAGGTCACACAATCTGTATAATTGTCTGGAGTATTATTATTATATATTAATATTATTATTGTTATGCAAATATTATTCAATTTCATTAATTCTCATCAAGGCGCGAAATCCGTGTCAATTTGCGGGTCGGTTACGTATTGCAATCGATACGAATGAATGAGACTGAACTGCGTTTCTAATTAAAGGTTATCTTTATCTGATAGAATTTATGAGTATCTAACGTCATTTGATAAATGAAGCGAACTCTGGTTTGGAACGTAAATAAATAGCTCTAATATTTGTAACGCGTGGGGTCGGAAGGTGGCGCCTGTCATCAGTCATGTCACTGACTTATCTATGTAATGTACGTCCGATGTTCGATGTATTTTTGCGTTGTTAAATTTTTAAAGGAAAATGTAATTAATCTCACTAAATTCGTATCGGAAATAGACAAAGACGTAGAAAGCTTATCAGCTAAACTTAGCCATATAGTAAGTAGGTCTAAAGTAATCAAAACTAGTAGTGTATACCAACAGCTACGATATTACAGCAGATTTTGTGTTTTAGGTAGGTATACTGTATCTTATGTATGGTACTTATGGGTTGTCTTGTATATACTTCATACTTTAAATAAGAAAAATCTAGAATGTGATTGTCTCCTGTGTATATATGATAGGTCGAAAATTATTCTGTATCCGAAAGTTATCTGAAACTGATAGGCGACAGGCTAGTAAACTGTAACTACGGCTTCGTTTTGTCTTCTATAAGCCCAAATACAATACTTATAGCTATAATGAAAACTGAATGAAGTCAACGTGTATTTTTTTGTGTCTTAATTAGGGTTGCCACCTTTTTGTTGAGCAAAAGGTTTACATATATACTTTAGATAAAGAATAAAGTACAACGTATAAAAATAAAGCATTACTTTATTGAACTTGCTACTTTTTTTCCGTAAGTACCAAGTATTCTTTTTGTTGCTACTTTGAAAATTTTTTTGCCACTTTATTGATTTGAATTGGCACTGACGTTATAGGTAGTGCTCATTATTAATTATCGATGCTATCCTTATCGTTACACGCAAATGACGAAATAATTAAAATATTTTCATGTGATTTATTGCTCTCATAAAGTATAAAATACGTTTGTCCCAAATAGCGTACAATACTCTATCGTAAAATATAGGTGACAACCCTAGTCTTGATAATATTTCCACCTTCAAGGAGAAAGGATGTGAAAATAACTGTGTATTTTGAATCTTCAGGTAATTAAGCGATTTGCCGCCTTTTCGAAATGTATTAAAAGTGAACAATATTCAAAACAGTCAACAATTTATTAGGAAAAATGTTCCTTAGCTTTATTTTATTTTATTTTTACAACATGTAATGTTGGACTCTTTCCATTTGACGCTACAACTGGTTGAAGCCGGTTGTTATAAATATAATCATAACGCAAAAATATACGTAAATTGATATACGAGTGTGAAATGTGCGAGGGTCGAGATTGCGTCGTTTAATAACGTCATAAATTGACCGAAATGCGACGGATATGGACGATCATCCGACCGCACGTCGCACAGGCCCCGGGTGCATCTAGGAATACGAAACATCTATTCGTAACAATGTCTGCTGCCTGCCTATGGCCTATGGCGGTGCCGCATTTTAAGTACGATATAAATCACAATAAATTGTGATACTGCATAAATTCTAATTTAAAAATTAGAATTTACGCAGTATGACAGGGTTGTACGACAGTGTTATCGTACAAATGAAGAAAGAATGCTTAGATAGTTCATGAGTGATGATAAAAGGTTAACGAAGAAAATCTACAGAGCGAAAGCGAGTGGTAAAAGAAGCCAACCAAGGCTGACTTGTGAGGATCAAATAGCCAGAATGTTAGCAGACGGAAATGTGAAAAGCACTCGCATACCTAGGCGAAAATGTGTGAGAAGAATGATAAGATTTGAGGAAGCGAAAGAACTATGTAAGGACCGCGATGCTTGGCGCGCCGTCCTGCTTGACTACTCCGTTAGGGATAGCGGATAGGTACAGCGTGAATATATGTATGTGTGTGTATGTCAATTAGAATTTAAATTTCAACTTTTTAGTCTCCCTTACCGAATAGGAAAAATAAGCCAAGCGCATGTCGACCACGCAAAGTGAATGGTTTGTAGTCGGAATGCAATCTTCAATTAATCGGTAGCAAAAATAAGTTTGTATTTCAAAGCATTATTAAATAATGGCCGATTTACATTGGTCAAGTACAGTGACAAGTAGCGAGTGCATGTACAGTGGCGAGTGGCGAAAGCCTGGACAGCGACCGTTTATACTACAGCAAGTCAAGTGGCATGACTCCGTCGAAATGGGCGAGGAACGTTGAAAATTGCAATTTTGCGCAGAATTGATTTCATCATAATGGAGCAAATAAAAATGTAGTGCCAATAATCTCGGAGCACAAGGGCTGTGACATACGGACAGACGGACGAGTAGGACAAAATTAAAAAAGCTCTGTTTTTTGCTATTTTGCTACGGAACACTTGTATAATCACGTCGATATCAGCTTGTTTGTCCGTCTGTCACAGACGTTAAAAGATGATTAGATAAACATCTGTAATAGAATGACAGACAGATCTCTGGGATCAAAAACTACCTCTTAAAGAGAACAATTGTATTAAGTAGGTCCAAACACAAAAGTGAACTTTAACAAGTTGAATTTTGATTTTGAGGGTTAATTATAAATCTCTGAAATATTTGAAAAAGAAAATTACGCTCACATTTGAGTTAAAGAATAAACTATTATGATAACATTATATCAGGTACTTTTTACAATGGGGAAAGTTCGACGCCAAATAAATATAGTGAAATGATCTTTCAATGACAAAAATCTACATTTAAATGCCATATAACATTGAAAATAATAATTCTTATAACAAGTGGGTGTGTAGTATTTGCTTGGTTACATCTATTGTCTGGTTTTTCAATACATACACATTTGGCGTTGTAACAATATTTGAATTAATGAAAAAATAATACTTATTTTAAAGGCAGTTCATAAAACAATGTGTTGGTATTCGGTTCATATTGTCGATTCTTTAAACATAGATGATTATTCGTTATCATATTATAACTTGTAACATAGCTCGAGTATCTGTACCTCGTCTCCGTAAAGCGACCTTTTTTTATTGACCGACTCTAGATTTTTACTAATGTGCGTGACTAAGGCATGTCACAGTATAACAGGACATAATTTCTATAGCATCAAAAAAATTTTAAGGATCTGTTGTTATAAAGTGATAAAATGATATGACATTATTGGATAGAAGAAGTTTTGACAATTTAATAATAATAATAATAGACTGCAACTACTTATTTTATATTTATTTATTGATATTTTTTTATATTATTGATATGTAATCATTTATTGATATTAATTTTCATATTGTTTTTTTTTTTTTTAATTTGGTACAATAGTGCGATATTAAGTATAACATAGTATCTTTTCATTGTGTCAGTGTTCGTATTATTGGCTTTATCGATTGTGCATGATTTTGTTTTATTTTTTCTGTATGCTCTTGGTGGATTACAGAGGACTATTTTATTTATATTTGTATTTGACATCTATATATCTACAACCTGTAATCACAGACAAATCTATAAATAAATAAATAAACGATACACAGCAGACCAGGACATATTTTTCTTGTTGTGAATACTAGTAGCTAAAACACTTAAGATTTTCGAGTATTTTGCAAATATTGACAGTGCGAGATTGTCTACTCACTATAACTAACTGTTTTACTCGTGGTTACACTCAACGAGATAGAAAGAGACAGGAAAATTCGTTTGACACACGGCGGTGAGAGCGGCCACTCATTATGACTCCGTCCGTTATGTTTCATGGTCCGAGACCTATACAATCGGCGACATTGAATTCTCCTGTGTATGTTTTAAACTGTTAGTTAACTCCTTTTATAATATTCATGGGACAAACAAACAAACAATCACCCAACAAACATCCCATCACCTTGTCTCTGAAACTATTTGGCTTAAAATTTTTAAAAATTCGGAGAAATTATAGCCTTATTTACAATTTACGGAAAAAACAGAACGAAAACTTATTTAATTTTATCTCACAACTACCCCGTTAGGTATATAGTGTGAAATATATGTATGTATGTATGTAGGTACCATTTTATAAATGTCATTCAAAACTCTGCTAGTCGAATTCACATACGACCGAAATGGAATTTTAGCTACCTTCACTTTGCTCGGTTAAACGTTCTCATCATAAACAAGTTAGGCTTTCTGTCCACGGAGATGTACTAAGAAGTCGTTCAGCTCGTACAACCTGACGTATAAGCTTGTATTAAGTACAGTAATTACATTATGACACGCGGGATTGCAACGCGTTATAAAGCGTGCATGCAGCGACGCGACCACGACGTTGCTGTTCCGCGGGTTATTACCTAAAAATTTGCACAGCGACAGCCACGCGATCACGGCACCGCGGGGTTATTATCTAAAAATTTGCAGACAGCGACAGCCACGCGATCACTACGCGACCGGTGATTAATTGTAATAAAAAATTGATATCATATATGACGATTGCGTATCTATTAATCTATAACCGTAAAATGCACTTTTCGCGGTTAATTTAGCACCACTATACAAATTACATTACACAAATTCTCGTTTTGACAGCAGATATCGCGCGATATTGGCTGTCGCATGCCGTCTGCGAGTTACGTAATAAGCGTGCCGGTGACTAATTGTAACAAAAAATTGGTATCGTGTATAACGATTGTGTGTTTATTGCGCCATGACCGTAAAATGCACTTTTCGCAGTATATTTAGCCCCACTATACAAATTATATTACACGAATTCTCGTTTTGATAGCAGATATCGCGCGATATTTGACTGTCGCATGCCGACTGTAAGTTAACTAATAACCATGCCGTTTCGTAGTTTTGTAAGTAAGCAGCAAGCAAGGGTACACCAAGCTTAGTATAATAACATATACGCATCTATGAAGCTAAGAGAAAATGTACGCTACGCTTTCTATACCCTTTGTAAAACAAACTAGTACGCCAGGCTACACAAGCTGCATGGTGTTTTTGAAGCGTCTATGAAACTACGCCTCCGTGGACACTAAGCCTTACTGTGGGTGTAAATAAGGACGTTGCGCCCTTGTTGTCAAACTAGTTTCATTTCTTAACCGAGACAGTTACAATCGGGTAGTTATCGATGTTTATGTCTTAACATCTTTATGTGTGTCTTTAGACCAGTCTATAGTTCAGTAGATACTCAGAACGTACTGGAAAAGTATTGGGAAAATGTCTCGTTAATGTGATTGTACCTTCTACTGATGTTATCGGTCGAATGGTTGATGTGTTTGACGCTTACGTGATAGCACAAGGCGTGGGTTGCTGACGCTGATGGTGTCGTTACCTTCATTTTCCCTTGTTTGTCGCCTGCTCTCTGAAAGATCGCCCTTGAGCTTCCTACTAGTTGAACATATTTGTCGATTCCTTTCGAACCTTCCTTAACAATCGTAGAAAAAAACCACTTGACATTTAGTGACATTATGTGATAAATTCCCACAATCTGTAGTTATTTTCCGCTCAAACTCCAAAAACCACCAATCGCCTCGTTTTGCCTCTCAACGAAGCATCCTCAGGATATACCAGAGATAGGATTCGGTCAGCTAACCAACACCGTTGAGAGGCGAAACACGTGTCGATTGGTGGTTTTTAGAGTTTGAGCGGAAAATAGCCAAAGATTTTGGGAATTTATCACACGAAATGGATTTCCGCAAAGTAACACCTGAGTCTATACAATAACGACATTATTTTTTTTGTATCCGATCCAAAATGGAGTTAAAAACACTAAAGTCGCCTTGATATCTATCCGTCTGTCTGTGTCGGTCACAGTTCTTTATCTCAGAAGCTATTTGACGTGAATAGGTACAACAGTTATGGCATAGTAAGTGCTGGCTCACAGATAGACTTTAACTGCAAAGGTCAAGTTTTGACTTTATGGCGGTCAAAGGAGATAACAACAAAGACAAACAGAAAGAAAAAAAAATTGTTATCGTCTTTACATCACGAATTCAAAAGTAAAGTACGTAAAATACATTTAAAGAAAGGCTAGCTAATTGCATTACATTGAGAGCTTAGGTTCTTTTCTTCAACGTGGGAACAGAGTACGGATAAGTTAGAGGAAGACGTAGTTACAGTGTTTCGACGTCTAAACTCGCAGATCATTGTCAAAGAATATATAGAAAGGTTAAGTTTAAGTTTACCGTGTTCGATAAAATTTTCTTTAGCTATGTTTATGTTATGTCGTTAAATTCAATTTCTTGTTGTAATGATAATTCTGCATTCGAATAACTAACATTCTTTAGGCATCTAAGGACATTATAATCTATTACAATACATTCGTTTATGCGATTTAGAGATTTTCGTATTTGTGACGATGTGAAGAACGAATTAAAGACAAACGGGCGCGGTTGCATGTTTGCGTCGCGTGCGACCCCGACTGGCGCTACAATAATACCCATATTCGCCCAAAATATTGCCGTTGTTTGCGTGCTACAGCGTATGGTTATTAGCGCGCACACATACAAACCGCGTGCGCTAGCTTTCTAGAAGACATCGTACTGTTCTGTTTATACTGTGTCACTGTAGTGTTAGAAGTGACATCAACTAAACTTATCCACACTCTGTTTTCACTGCTTCGAACTTTTTTTTTTTAATTTAGAATATGTTTTCGTAGCTTTCTTTATTACTTTGATATTTGATTACTAAATCTATCTTATTTTAATTATGGTATTATGAATTAGTCAAGTAGTTTATTGCTGACCTCCGCCTTATTTCCGAAAGTATCACTCAGGAAAAATTTTAAAATCATTAATGTTGAGAATAAGATATTATTGAAATAAAAATTATATTATAAATTATGTATTTTTATACACAAAAGCGAAGCTCCACGGCAAACTTGCAGTAACAGTAGGAATTTTTTTAATAAAGAGCTCGCTCTGCAATTAATTTTGTTTAGCGGTTAATAGTAGCTTGTACGTAAAAGTCCGCTCTATAGTAAACTTTGTTTTGCGGGTAACAGTATTTTTCGTAAAGAGAACACTGCAGCAAGCACAGTTTATGTTCAGCGGTTAACAGTATTTTTTTCTAAAGAGACCGCAGTATATCAACTTTTGTTATGCGATCAGCAGTATTTTTAAGTGAAGAGAACGCTCTGCAGTAGACTTTTGTTTTGCGGTTACCAGTATTTTTTCGTAAAAGGAACGCGCTGTGGCAAATTTTGTTAAGCAGTTAGTAGTAATTTTTATGCACAGATACCGCTCTATAGTAAACTGTGTTTTGCGGTTGGCGGTTAGTGACTAGTAACAACTGATAGTACGTAACACTAGTACTTACGACTAGAACTAATTTTTTATGTGGCTTACCATATACTTTGTACAAACATTTTAACATAACACATATATTATGTATTAATGTAAACAATGAGTCTAAATGAGAAGTTTATATAGTTTTTATCACGTGTTTTTATCACATGTAAATTGCTAGTAATTACGGCGGTAGAGTCCCTCGTTTGACAATACTTAAATAACGAATAATTGCGCTGACGACATTGAACCGTCCAAATAATTGTTTTACGCTCCTACGAATCAGTAGATACGAAATACAACCTTTAACATAAGTGTCTATTACCTATACCTATACTACAAAATTTTGTAATGGGTTTAAACCATATAGAGTCAGCTTTAAATAATTATTAAGTAACTTGAATAGAAATACCTTTAAATTTTCTTTTCAATATTAGTCAGACCATTGTTCATAATATAATCTATAAACTTTTAGTTAATATTAACAAATGAATATTAACAAATTATCCGATTAATAGTACTAAGTAATATTAAAAAAATACATAGTACTATTAAGCGGATAACGTGTTTGTAGTAGTTCGAATTGTTAATTCTGCATTCTCTTGGTCGTTTATGCATGTACAATTCTTAGTAACAAATAAATATAATTGTATATATTCTCATTACATTCGTTTCAAATTTAGATTGTATTCCCATTCATACAATATTTCTTGCATTTACATGTAAAGTACCAGTAGTCAGACATGGTATCAAGGTCATGTACTTTTTCATCTTTTTAGCTTTACAAATAGCAGTGTATCTTATTTATCTAATTAGATACTAATATATTATGTACATAGATAGGTATTTATATCTATTTTCTAATATTTCTAAATGAAGCAATTGTGGTCATCTCTCTGTCGACAGGAGTGATTACATAATATGATATTATAATAAATGAAATTTCAGATATAGTTAAATGATATGTAATTAACACACCATTTAAAATTGTTAAAGAATCATATCAGGTTGATGTTTAATGATATCTTACATTTTGATACATTTACAAATTACTGAACTGGATGTTTTTGAAACACATACCGACAGGCCCTAAACGACGCAAATAGTGTTTTTTGCGACCTGCAGTTGAGTAATACATTGCTTAAACGGGGACTGCGCCCGCAGCTCTGTACCGTTCTTGAATATTCGACATCAGTTTTCGATGTGATCAACCAGTTACAGTACACTGTAACTGGTCAATGTTGAATTGCATTGGTGAATAATAATTTAATTTAAAATAGACCTTCTGCTCTATGCAAAAGTGCGCGCGCTAGCTTACGAAAAATACGAACAAGCAATTATTTTCGTTTATTTTAACAATATGTTAAGATTAAGCTAGACAGAAAATTTAGAAACATAAATCGGTCACGGTACTCTGAAAAATGTAAATCTCTGTTTTGTGCTAAAAAGTTAACCAATCGTGTATCGCAGCTGGCAAAATAAAGTCAATGAAATGAGGAATCAGACTACTAAATATCATTTTCATACGTTTTGCAGTCACATAGAAAAATTGAGATCCCTGCTGTCAAAATTTCCAATGCGTCGCCTTGAAACCTCATTTAAAGGCTTCTAGCTTGTGGTCTGAAATAACAATAAAATATAGGTTGTAGGCATTTATTAACTTATTAACTAGTAAATGCTAATATTCAATATTATAAAAATGAACGTTTCTTTGTATGTTTGTCCTCTATGCCTTAATATACTATTTACTTGATTGTGATTCTTTCTGAATTATTTAATTTACTAAATAAAAGACCACGCGAACGAAGTCGTGGGCGTATGCAACATAAATTAAAAAATCTGTTGTCAAATTGTTTCATATCCAGTTGCTAGTTTGTGGCCTACATGAATTATTTACAATAAGCCTAAAAACTTTTTAATATAATACGGTCATTACATACTAAGTTATTAATGCCATTCAGAATTAAACAATAGTAGTATTGAAACTAATATTTTATTGCATGTACTTTAAATCGAGTTATTAGTGTTTTTACCGGGAAATTCTGAATTGCCGTAACCCTGAATAAGAACTATAATTAAAAAATTACTTTAAGTACACATATTTTAATTATTGAGAAACATATTTAATTATAGGAAATCAGTTTGCATAGATTTAATAAAAAGATAGAATACGCGTCGCGTACTTCAAATGAGAATCAAGGAGAATCAACCAAAATAACTCGTCCGCCTGTGAATATGACATAATTAAACGAATAATACGCCAAGCGATTTTTTTATTTTGGCTCTGTGTAAATAACAATAATAAAAGTATACAAAACTAATGCATGGAATGAAAACCTTGCTGTGTATGATGCGACGATTGCGCCTTATTAGTGACAACACTGCTCATATCAGAGGGTACAGTATGTAGTGGTACAATTAGGGTTGCCAGGCCCCGTTTCATGTTAGAGGATTTGATAAAACTACATAAAGGACATAGGATGAAAATAAAGGATATCACATTATTTTAAATAAAATGCTACTTTGGAATCAGCAGTAAAATTTATTAAAAAAATGTAAAAAAGTGTTATGCAATGTAACGTAATTTGTCGGTAATCCAAGCCAAGTAGGTAGCATTTAATTAGTCTTTTTGTATTTGTAAGTATACTTGGACTTTTAGCTGCTCAGAGCATCTTTTTTTACTACAATGATATGATAAAATTGTTTACATTGCATGTAGTACGATTTTATTTGTACTTCTACTTTTACAGTGTCAGTGTCTAACTTAATTCGGTTTTTGGTCCATGTATTCATACACAAGGAATAAATTATTTCGGCTTGTGTGTTAAAAACTGAGATGGAGTATTTTGCCATACGCCATACATATTGCCATATATACGCCATAAATATTGTCTTCATTAAAGTTATCTTCTTTATCATCAAAGACATACACACATACACACACACTATAAACATTTTGAGTATGGTCATTTAGAATGTTACCCAAGAAAATTAATCACAAAGAAATTAATCACAAATACAAACATTAAATATTAAGAGGAAACGTGTTTTTCGGATTGTCCAGGTTCAAAATGAAAGTCCGGACATTCTTAGCCTCCTATCCCGAAATTTGGTAGGTACTCTCTGAGCCCAGCTACACCACACAATAGGTAAAAGTACTACACAACACTAAATAATGCCCAAAACTGGACGACACAGTGGCGCCATGTCTATATTGTTATTGCATGTAAACAACTACAGAGCCGTGGGTGCTGGCGACCCGTGACGTCACAACTGACCACACAACGGGCATCGATACCGAACTAGTGTTTTTGTTTGTACATTCAAGTATTTTCGCGATGAACGCCTACATGTGTGTTTACTTACGTAAATGTTCATAATCAGTTCCAGTACAAAATATTGATAAACTTGCAGTTTTAAGGAAGTAGACTATGTTCATTGGGAGATTAGAGGCTGTAAATAATGAATATTATTGTAACAATACGTGTATCTTGATATACAATAACTAACTTTTGCCCGCGATTTCCTCCGCGTGGTGGCGACTTGTAACAAAGAGGATAGCATAAAAATCTTCTCCATGAGAAAATACATTATACGTGCCAACTTTTGTGAAGATCAGCCACTGTTGGAGTTTAGCGGTTACACATATATATATAATTCAAACATCCGTCTATACTGTCTATAGTACATACTAACATTATAAAGAGATAAACTTTGTCTGTTTGTATGTAATGGATAAACTCAATAACTACTCAACCGATTTCGAAAATTCTTTCAGTTATAAAAAACTATTATATCAGCGAGTAACATGGGCTGTTTTATTTTCAAAAAAATTTCTACTCGTGCGAAGCCGGGGCAGATCGCTAGTTTTTTTATATAGAGAAGAGCAAAAATGAACTATGTGAATTGTTTAATTTACATGACGCTACGTTTGGTGGCCCTGGTCTAACACTTGCTTAAAGCAAGTCGAGTCACAGCCGTCTTCATTATAACCAGGGCTTTGGTGAAAATCCTAGGTTTTTGATCAAAACTCGGACTTCATCATAACACTACGACAAATAACAATCAGTGTTAATAGACGGAAATATCAAAAGCACTCGCATACTTAGGTGAAAATGTGTGAGGAGAATGATGAGATTTGAGTAAGCGAAATAAGTATGTAAGGACCGCGACGCTTGGCATTTCGTCCTCTCTGACTACCCCGTTAGGGATACAGCGTGAAGTTATGTATGTATATACTACGACAAAATATAGTCTTCATTGGATGCGACGTTTTTCTTAATTACGGTATACTCAGAGCGAAACCAGGCAGCGTATCGTAGAGGTCGTGACAGAGGTCATTAAAGCTAGGTTATAAAAATGGAACGTTTGAGGTGAGGTATAATCATTTACTGATTATAGTCAGAAAGCATCGTGATAACGCGCTCTTGGCTCGTTGTTGTTGTGATGACTTTGACCACAATATTTGCATACGCTTAGGACTATATGTACTGTTTTATTTATTTATGTAAGAGACATTTTTTGCTGTTTTAAGGATTAAAAGGAAAAACTGAACTATAACCCCTATAACTTCTACTTGAAATTTGGTGTAGTATAACTTATGTATTATACTCGCGTTGTACTAGATAACGTTTAAAACATTTGTAATATAATCATCATAGATTAAATATAATTATAGAAGAGGCAAATTCAATAATCGAACACGATAATTGTAACTACTGGAATTTTAGATAATATTACTGGATTAACGTAACGATAATCCTAGATCTTATACGTCTGCAAATACTATGTTTAGAAATAAATATAGAAAAATTAAAATGCGTGAAAGTATATAATTTTACATAAGGTAAACTCGCAGTCGACAATTTTTTTTACTTTATTTTATTTGGAATAAGATTTCAATATAATTTCGTAAGCTATTAGTCCCGAATATTGACGTGCTGTAATGCCACATAAATGCGAATAATTTTCATGTTCGGTAGACGGTAGATTTGTACCTAATAGGCAGTCTAAGAGTTCCGCATTGACAACGGCGCTTATCGTGGGTCGACGAGGGTCGCGGTGCGGAGGCGCAGCCTCGTTTCGACACCAAGATGAGTACCTATTACTCCACGATAAACTCTGAACCACATATAACATCGCAGTATCTAGTGTAATTATGTATAATATAATTAATACTGAGAGGAAAAATATTATTCTTTATCAAATTAAAACAGTATTTTTTTACAGCTATCTAAGTTGCTTGCAGTTTTTAGTGTAGGTAGTCATAAAAACTTACGACTTTCCTGAATTGTTATAAATTGTTATATCTTTTCATTATCATTATTATTATTATTCAATTCGAACAATAAAATTAATAAATATATAAATATGTTCATAGTTTATTTACATCATAATTCGAAAAAACGAAGTTTTTCAAATCATCTCGGGGCCTGTACGTAGCCAGTAATAGGGCTACCTGATTAGGGTTGTTGCCCGTACTTTATAATTAATTATCGTACCGTTGTAGGTAACTTATACTTTATTTATGACTACCAACCCGCCCCGACTTCGTACGGGTAGAAATTTCTTTGAAAATAAAATACAACCCGTGTTACTCGCTGATGATGTAGCTCTCTATAGGTGAAATAATTTTTGAAATTGGTTGAGTAGTTTTTGAGTTTATCCATTACATACAAACAAACAAAGCTTATCTCTTTTTAATATTAGTGTAGAAAACAGTAACTTACGTGATAATATTTTTACTCATTTTTTTAAAGGTTGTATTAAACGAACAATATTTACGTAATTATAATTAGAAAGCAAATTATATAATAAAGAAAACAAGAATAAAAGAGAAAGTAATTTAAGTTTTTTCTAATTTTAAAGAATATTTTTATAATGCCGCGTAATGAATGATAATAGTATTCCGCACGCACTGGTCTTAGTTAACTTCTATTTAAGCTCCAGAATTCGGTGTTTATGGCGCGTCTACTTCAGTTTATACTTTCTTTGATCTTTGATTTTAAAGACTTAAAGACAATCTTTGATTGGAAAAGTGAATAAAAATTGTAAAACTTTTTTATCAAAATTATAAGGGTATATGATGGTATAAGGGTATATGGGTATATATATGAAAAGTGAATAAAAATTGTAAAACTTTTTTATCAAAATTATAAGGGTATATGATACCTATCATTACACGACATGAATTCAGAGCGGATAGAACATCAATTATCAGTGCGCAAAAAAATGACACCATGATACCAGTTTTAGTAGTGAGTAATATAATGGGCTTACACGTGGTAAAAGGGAACCGTGTAGCGATAGGCAATGTGTGACCGAAACTGGTTTTTACAACCGAAATCGGAACAGCCGAAAAGGAAACCCGAAACTTTTTTAGCACTCTTTTTTTCATTTGTATATTTTTTAACTGACTTGAAAAAATAAGGAGGCTCTCAATTTGTCTGTATACTTGAACATTTGTTTTTTTACACATACATACATATCTTCACGTTGTATCCTCAACGGGGTAGTTAGAAAAGACGGAGCACCGTCTTTACACACCTCATTAAATTATCTTAAATCTCATTATTCTCCTCAAAAATTTTCGCCTAGATATGCGAATCCTTTTGACATTTCCGTCTGCTAACACACTGACTATTTGATCTGGCTTTTTTTTATATTCGAACATAACACTTTATTTAAGAACCGATCTAAATGTTTTTTTTCTTTTGGGTTCAGTATAGCTCCAAAGTGGCCCATTTCAATTTAATTGGCATCGAACATTGGACTTCGAAGATACACCAAATACTCCTATAAGTTTATTTATTTTGCTTATTTTTTTTTATATATTCCGTTCCACAATTCATTCCACCATTATTCCACCACCATTAATTTAGATTACTCAAAAAGAAAAAAGCTTTTAAAAAAAATTTAAAAATTTTAGTAGGTTTTTGGCACCAACTTCAGTAACTCAATTTTAATTATATATATATATATATGTTATTTAATTAAGTTATAATTTAATTATATTATATATATATATGTGTGTGTGTGTATCCTAATCAAAGTTTGTATCGTATAACTTATGAAATTATTTTTGTACTTTTGAGTAAAGGATAATTATTTTGAACTTTTTAGTGCTTTTATTTTGAACTCCGTTTAAATATTTCAAAAAGTTCAGGTCCACCGAACACACCAGTCTGCATAGGCGGACTCTTAAGCTGAAACTCCAATTTTTCAACGAAATTAGCGAAAAACGAAACTATATATTCGATAGGACACTAGTGGCAGGTATCTGAGCCACTGCAAATAATGTACCAGTTCATATAATAAGCCCTTGATCGATTACCCAACCCTAGGCTCAGACTGCTGAATGGCTCAGGCCGCGTGACCGTTGGCTTTGCATGCTTTGTGGTATAGTCATTGGTCACAATACGTTATTGTTAGGCAGTTTACTTTACGGGCATGAGTTGATAGGATATAAGAGTTCATAATAGCCCTGCTACGAGGGAAGCTAAGCATTTGAAACATTTTATACGTATATTTTATTTCTCTCAAACTAACGTGAAAGCAAATGTCAAAATTACTCTTCGTATAGGATTTTATTCGTCTCGTGCTAATCTGAATTATGTTGGCTCGATTTTATAAAAATGTTGATACATATTATGTAATGTATCCGTTGTACATTATTTATACACACACATGCTTTGTGCGGTCAACGTCAGCAGTTTTAAAATCGTTTTATTGACTCCGCTGAACGCCCGCTGCGCCCACGCATCGCATATTTATTCGGAGAATGAAAACGCAATTCGCCAACCTATTTTAATCTTTTAATTCAGTTATAGTGTTAAATGAGAAGTATGAAAATTTTAATAATAGCTCTATATGCAAATACATCGTAATCCGTAAAAGAAAATTGTTTAAGTGTTTCAGCGAAAATACTGCTAGTGTTCTTAATTGGCGATTATAATTAGATAGAATGTTACCTAACGTTTAGTTTTAGTAATTTTGTATATAGAATTTTATATAGAAAGGCGTTACTAATGGCGTGGGAAGCCAAGATCATGATAAAATGGTTTTTTCTAAAAAATACAAAAGTTCAATGCATAAAAAATACAATGTTTTCTTTTACAGTAACTGTGTTTGTTTTTACAACAGAATCCCTCGTGAATCATGCAATTAACGGAACAGAAATTAAATTTATACCACTTTTTAAACATACACTGATTAAGAATCTGTAGAGAATAAGAAATTTAGATGACATTATCTTCTTCGCACTACGTAGGTACATATTATGTAATGCATATTTTAATATCGTAATTAATATGTTGCAAAATGATGAAGAAAACATTGCACCGGAGTGAGTTTCTTGCTGGTTCTTCTCAGCACGGGTGACTGATTTGACTTTTATAAATGTCTTTATGACTGGGTTTTCTTAAATAATTTAATTAGAATGGAATAATGCAGTTTAGAAGCGAAATAATGTAAAGAAAACACTTTGAGTTAAGACACATTGTCTATTTATGACATATATAGATAACTTCACCTCATTTCCCATTCGAAACGGACGGGAAGTTCAGATAAGTGACATTCTAATTGTAAATATCTATTCAGATTGTGCTTACTATTCTATTGCGTTACAAGTGTCTTACAACCTAAACACTTTGTCCACTGCGTTACAAGTGTTTTACGACCTAATCACTTTATCCACTGCGTTACAAGTGTTTTATGACCTAATCACTTTGTCCATTGCGTAACAAGTGTCTCACAGCCTAATCACTTTGTTCATTGTGTAACAAGTGTCTTACAATCTAATCACTTTGTCCACTGCGATACAAGTGTTTTACGACCTAATCACTTTGTCCGCTGCGTTACAAGTGTTTTACGACCTAATCGCTCTCTCCGTGTCCATCTTAGTCTGTGACAATATTTTACAACCTTAAACGTGTTTATCAAGATTTTTTGTATAAATATTTACTGTTATAATTTATAATTTACGAATTTCGTGGTCTATGTGACACTATTTTGACTGGTAGATAAATATTTTGGTTTCTGAACTGCGAGAGATAAAGAAAGCCTGCACTGGGAAAACTGGGCATCTTTTATTCTTCGTGAAATATATTTTGTGTAGTAAAAAAAATGATTTAAATATTAGTGTGGTAACATTATTACCACACTAATATTTATTACGGTAATAATATTGCGTTGTCTACAAACAAGTATGAGTGTGTGAGTGTAAGCGTGGGAGAAATTAGCGCAATTAGAAGCAGTATAGCCAGAACTATATTTAATTTAATGAAAACAGAACAGGAGAATTTTGATTATAATTGTTTTATTATCATATCATAGACAGAACTAAATAATCTTAAATTATCTTAAATAATGATCTGAGTCGGGCGGGCAAAGGTCGCAAGCGTTGTTCAGAGTTGCCATACGCCCGAAGATTTACGGGGTCGGCTATAGCAGATACATACAAAAAACTGATGCCATCTACCGCGCACGTCTTTCATTTAAAGTAGAAATACTTATTAATTATATGCACTCTGAAAAGTGACAATTTCTACGCAAAATTTTATCATCCAATGCAGCGAACGCTATTTTCGCAAGATATAGATCTACATTTTTAAATTTGTACTAGAGGTAATTAATAATTATAATATCATAAATCTCACGAACCATTTTTTTTTGATAATGAAATTTTTATTGCAAATTACAATTATTTGCAAAACCAAATAATGAGACTTCTCCGTGTTAAAATATGATCAAACCGCAACTGCAAAATTCAACCTTATCGGTGTTGTCATGCGGCGCGGGGTATGAATAAGGAATTTGCCGGTGCTGGACTACATAGGCGAGCTCTTAAAGTTTGAAGAGAAGTGCCTTAAAAATTTCGCGCGGTGTTATTTCTCCGTGCGGTAAAGACCTTTTGCCGCGCGGACTTGCCTTTATTAGAGCGGGGGCCGGGCGGTGGGCTCGGCGCGACGTCACGCCGCGCCGGGCGGCTGCGCGCTCGCGGTCATTACCGATGATAAAATAATAACCAGTACATACATATCGCCTGTAGTCGAAATTCAACCAATTGGAATTTTTTGTATGAGAGATTTAAACTTACAGCCAAGGCCGTGATCAAAATGCTTTCATCTAAGGTTATCCGAAACACCGTATTGTGAGATAGTACCTTTACAATTAAAAGTCACCATTTCTACTGCAGCTGTAAACTTAAAAAAAAAACGCGCGTAGGAAAAATACTCAATTAAATATTTCATCGAATAGAATTTACAAAAACACTTTATTTGATTAGAAATAAAATATAATTTAAGAGCCAAAAAAAGTTTCGTTTCGAAGTTCTCGTTTATTTGAGCTAGTTGGTTTTTGGAAATATGAACTGAAAACTATTGAGTTAAATGGTTAATCGATTATATTTTTCATTAAGTTTATCCTTTTCTCAACAAATATATTTTAAAAAACTTTTTTCGTCGTTCAAAACTTAAAAGCTCATGTTTTGTTTTAAGATTCTCACCCCTTTTTCTTCACCTCTGCCTCATTTTCAACTCGTTCGTTACTTGGAAATACCTGGTCTTAATCTATTAAAATGTTTTGTACTAGAAAATCATGTGTGGCTTCTGCTAGACATCCTCCCTCGTGATCATTACGACAGCGCAAAAGGAGGACGTGGTCTTCTACGGCTCTTTATCTTCCACTTGCGACCATAACTGCATTGTCGCCTTAATCGCACCATGAACAAATTTTTTTTGCACATATTCTGTCGCATAGATCTTTCAAATGAAGTAAGTTTTATTCCTCTTCGTTTGTAATAAATACCAAAAAAGATACGACAATTTTCGATGTTCAAGACTTTTTACTTATGGGTTTGAACGTAGATTTGATGATATAAACCTGTAATTATTACTCCTGCACGATAAAATAAAATTTGTCTTGCGACAGTTACGACGGCATCATTGCCTCTGTCACTTGTACGGAACAAAAAATACTGTACAAAAATAATGCTAGTAATCAAAATGTTTTGTTATTATCGTTAATTCGTTATTTAATGGAATTTATTACTTAAAATAATTATATCTTAACATCATGCACGTCCTCTTTTAAGATATCGTCAGATAAAGAGGTTTACTTTCTTACTTCACTGGATTCCACGTCATCGATAAATGATATCCATTGTATCCGTTTTTCCGTGTTGAAATTTCCGGTGGAAAGGATTTGTGGGCGATGAAATACCAAGTAGGTACCTACGTGTTGAATTATCTCGAACTAACTATAAGTACTTAAAAAGATTATAAAAGAATGTGATAAATTTTGTCGCTATGTTTTACAAGACAGTGTATTAAATATCACGAATTATCCACACATTTGCAGGTATTAGTATTGTATAACTGTAAGTAAATAATTGTGCTATTTTTGTCAGTTACATCAATATTCAGCTTCGATTATTTATTCACTTTGTTTAAATAACTATACAATTTTGGAGTTGAACTTTATAATAGTTTCTTGATTTTTAAATGATTGTAATTTTTATGCAGATAGTATCTACTTACATAACTTTTGAAGCTTCGTTTAAATAGTTATTTACATTTCATAAAATCAACGTACTTTACGATATATACCTAGCTAACTTTTCCCTACTGACTTGCCTGACATTTCGTTAGAAATAAAAATAACTTAATATCAAGCAACCATTTTAGCCGTCTGTACGCTTGCTTACAAAATACAAGAATGTTTATTGCAAGCAAGTATCACCGAGTAACTCATTGAGCTTGCTTGCAAGTACTTTAATCGCAATAAAACATACCCAAATAGCTCAGTAATTATTGTGCTTGCCTGTAATCTTAGTTCAATGCACGAGAAATTTTATTTGGAGCAATAATCACAAATTAACTCAATGAGCTATTATATATTACATTAAAATGACAGACATGCAAGGCTCATTGATTTCGCTTAACGCGGTCTATTTTGCAACTTTCTGAAATGATGTCAATCCTGAGAATATTGGGATCAGGAAAATTGATTTCCGAAAATTTCGGGATTGAAAAGTGGTCGGGATCTCCAGCATCGGTATCGAATCCTGTATCCTTCACGCATTTATGTATTGCATAACTATAGATATTATTTCTTAAAGATACATAAATAAAATACATATTTCTTTAAAATTTACTAGAGACTAATTCGTCTCCCTTCTGGGAGAGCGCATTTTGGTCCCTCGCCAAAGCTGTCCTTGGAAATTTCTGTCTGCCGTCTCTTCCACCATTGCACAAGACCAATGACTCTCTGGCTCACACTGCAAAGGAGAAAGCCGATCTTCTGGGCACTCTCTTTGCATCAAAATCGACACTGGATGACGAGGGATATTCACACTAACCATACCGCATTGTGTGAGCTCTTTGCCAAACGTTCGATTTCTACAGAGTTCAGTTCGTATGGCTCTTTTTTCCCTCGATATCACAAGTCGAGTGGGCCAGACGGAGTCTCGCCAATTTTGCTAAGGACGTGTGCTCCGGAGTTGGAATCGGTCCTAACGTGCCTTTTCCGACTCTCTTACACCACTGGCGTTGTCCCGAGTTCTTGGAGGACGGCCGTTATGCACCGAATCCCCAAAAAGGGCGATTGCACTGATCCGTCTAACAACAGGCCCATTGCCAATACCTCTTTACTCTCCAAAGTAATGAAATCCATTATCAACTGGCAGTTCCTCGGGTACCTAGAGGAGCACCAGCTGATTAGTGATCGCCAGTATGGTTTCCGCCGTGGTCGCTCAGCTGGTGATCTTTTGTCTATCTTACGCATCGCTGGGCGCAGGCAGTCGAAAGTAAAGGGGAGGCTCTGGCAGTATGTCTGGACATACCGAAGGCCTTTGATAGGGTATGGGCACGGGGCTCTACTTTCCAAGCATCCATCTTACGGGCTTCTCGAGAAGTTATGCACGTGGGTTGCCAGCTTCCTATCTGGGCGTAGCATAAAAATCGTAGTAGACTGTTTGTGTGAGTGACTTGAAGCCCGTGAACGCTGGTGTCCCGCAGGGGTGTGTTATTTCTCCTACTCTTTTTCTTCTGCATATCAATGACATGCTGCATAACAGTAGCGGCATTCATTGCTATGCGGATGACAGTACTGGGGATGCATTTTATACCGGACGTACTAATTTTTTTTGGAAAACGTTATTGAGAACTGGAACAAACTTGTTTCTAATATTGAGAACATATTAAGTCATGTCTCAAGTTGGGACCTACTAAACTTAGTCCAATTCAACCCCTCTAAGATACAAGTTTGCACGTTAACCGCAAAAAGACGTCCCTTCGTCGTATCCCTCTGTTTCGAAGGTCGTCAATATCTCGAGCGACGTTCAGTTTTGCGATCATCTGGAGGGTAAAGCTATACTAGCTTCGAAAAAGCTGGGTGTGCTTGGTAGAGCGGGGCAGTATTTCACCCCGACCCATCGCTTAAAACTTTACAAGGTACAGGTTAAGCCTCACATGGAATACTGTTCCCAATTCTGGGCTGGAGCGCCCCAGTATCAACTCCTTCCTTTTGACCGTATACAATGTAGAGCGGTTCGGGTTATCGGTGATCCGGTACTCTCTGATCGGCTCGACTCTCTGACCCTGAAAAGGCACATTGCATCCCTTAGTATATTTTACCGGATCTATCATGGGGAATATTCTGAGGAATTATCCGGAGTACTGCCTGCTGCTGAAATCCATTATCGTACGTCACGCAATCGACTGTCTTTCCATCTCCACGACCTTGATGGATGGTGGTCTACAACTATGCGTTTTTTACGACATTTTCTACCATGTATGGCAATTTTGTGGAATTAACTTATAGCGGCGGTATTCCCGGACCGTTACGACTTAGGGACCTTCAAGAAACGAGCCTAGTCTTTCCTTAAAAGCCGGCAACGCACCCGTGACTCCCCGGACGTTGCGGGTGTCCTCGGGCGGCGGTGATCACTTTCCATCGGGTGACACGCTTGCTCGTTTGCCCCCTCTGATACAAAAAAAAAATTATATATATTTTCAGTATTTTATATTCATGACCTTTCATCCCTACTCAACATTATACCTAATTATTTATTAGGACATCTATAATTAAATAAGTTTATTTTTCGAATTGTAATGTTATATCTGTGTGTATTGTTATACAAAACGGGCCTCTCGTTCTGTAACAAACAAGTAGGAATATTACGCTGTAATGCACTAACCGCGACGGTATCGTGTATGTCGCCGACGGCGACTGGCGGCTGGCCGATATCTCGTTGATCCCTCCTGCCGACTGTGATATAATAATACGTAAAGACGATAATGTACATAATTACGATAAGATTATTAGTAAAAGGTATTTAACGAACAGATAACTATTAAGTACAAATTTTAGTCATATAGTTCTGCATAGATAGCACAAATGGTGTATAAGCAATATTCAGATATAAGTCGTAGCAGTGTTAGTACTGTCTGCTAGTTACGTAATAAGCGTGCCGGTGATGAGCAAATGATAGTTAACAGCGACAGTCCGAACCTTTTACCTTGTGCCTGCATCTAGATACAGTCATAGATCCATGTATAATATTAAGTATCATAAAGTAATTAAATACTACCTTTCTTGATCTTTTCGATCTTCGGGCACGCCGCCAGTACCGGCTGCCCTTTGTAGTACCGAAATGCCGCCTATAGCTCGCTTTCTTCTTGACCGTAACTGTGTAAAGGTGCAAATCACCAGTGTTTTCACAACTTTTATTGTTGGTTACCTCAAGTCGTAATATCAAGTTTTTTTCAATTTACTATATGTACTTTAAAGTCTTGGCCTGACAAATACTCTTTGTATATTAAAGTGTCAAATGAATGTTAAATTTTTATTATTCTATTAACAAATGACAGATAATTAATAAAAGATAATAAATGATTAGTATCGTGTAGCTACTGGTTAAAGATTGCACAGACGTACCTATATATTATATACGTAAGTATACTATATTAATATAAATTACAGCACGGCATATTACGGTTTATATTTGATACAAAGCTTTGAATGATCAGAGACAACTTGTTTGCAGTAACCAATAATTACCGGATTTAAGTATGTGTTCCATTAAAAAAAGTAGAATTACTTGCTTTCTTGAACAAAAGAGTTCTGAAGAAAATATACCATAATATGTCTTGCTATATTAAAATCTGTCTGGCTATAAAATGATTATTTGTATATTATGTGTATTTATATTTATTTACTGTCTTGCTATATATCATTTAATAGTAATATATCTTCAAATAGAATGTTTTGTGATACAAAGGTAAGCTTAATTCGGATGTTAAATAAAGAAGAGCTCCTATGATAAGAAGAGATCTATATGAACCACTTCATATCTTTTCGTGGGTGTCAAAAGAGACGATTGAGATTTTAGGCAACATGCATGACGACACTCAATAGCTCCGAATTTTTAAATACTATCAAATTTAATGATAGGAGCATTTATTAACACTTTACTATCTTCATATATTACTATTTAAATGTTACCGCAGCATTAATAATATAGTGTTAATTAAATTACCGCCATAAATAGCCGTGGACGACTTGTCTAGTGTTATGACCTTGATTTATTTTAAAAATTGTTACTACTGCGGTTACTTTATTGTTGACTGATTAACAAATTAATAAGGTCTACTGTGAAAATCAAGTGAAAACCCATCTACGTATCTACCTACAGTATAAGTCTGCCTTTAATAATAAATTTATATTATTCCTATTTATTTCAGTTAGACATTATATTTTCACTAGCTTTTGCCAGAGATTTCGTCTGTCGTGTAAAAAATACTAATACCATACAAGGTTAATCTTATGCTCAGAAAACATGTTAGGATATTATATTATCACTTACTTGTAATTAGGATTCCAGTTTTTCAAACAGTGCTCAGCTTCACCGAAAAGCTGATAAATGTATTTTGGTGCATGCAGTATGCAGCATAATTTGCATTAAAATCCATTCCACAGCTTATTAGTGAAACTTGAGCAAACATAAAACCAACAAATATCAATAAAATAATAAATTTGTTTATTTTAGATATCTAAAGAAGATAGGCTGTTGCCTATCGTAATAATTTCATCAAAAATATTTCCAATGTACGGATACGGTAATGTGTATATGTGTGTCATAGGTAATATTCTATTAGCATCGATTTTTTAAGAGAAACGTATTCAACAACAAAAAAACTTAAAATTGATAATAAAAACGATAAAAATGCTATTTTTCCCTATAAAAAACATAATGCTCTGTAATAAAATGATTCCTTTATTAAAAATATACTAACTTAAACTAATATAATGATGCAATAAAATAATATAGACTATAAAATTATGTAAAAATATTATAAATGGAAATTATTTCGTTTGTTATATTTTCATATAAAATAACAAACAGTTCCTACTAGTAAATAAAATGGCAGTTCGTACTTTTTTGCCATATAATTTCAGCTGTGTCGTACCGACAATAACATTTATCCTTAGTTTATATGATTTATCTTAGAAATCACATAAACCACGATCAGATGGTTTAATAGCATACAATAGTGTGTAAACTGTTGATTTTAAATTTAATATGATTTAAATCAGAAATGAAAAATATATTAGAAAGAAATTAGAAATTTTTTTAAAATAAAATACAGCCCATGTTACTGGCTGATAATGTAGAATTTTATAGGTGAAATAATTTTTGAAATCAGTTGAGTAGTTATTGAGTTTATCCATTACATACAAACAAACAAAGTTTACCTCTTTATAATATTATTATACGTATAAGTATAGATAAGTATAGGTTCCTATGTAAATATTATCTTAGGTCCTACTTACATTGTCCATCTGAACCATTTGCTTGTTACGATAAATTATCGCTTTCTGACTATTCTGACTCGTATCTGTATCAGTGAGCTATAGTAATTAACATATTACATTTTTTTCGCGTCATCTCTGGGATCTTGTTTAATCTGGTCGCGATAAAGCTTGCTATGTTACTAATAGTACACGTGTAAATAGATTTGAGTTCTTTATGTAAATTAATAGTTTGTTTTATATACAGTGCGACGTTAATTTGATTACCTGGCTAAAAAATTGCTGGTTATAAAGCGACGCATTGATAAACAATAATTTAATCTAAAATAGACCTTCTGCTCTATGCAAAATTGCAAACGTGCGCGCGGTAGCCTACGAAAAATACAAAGAAACAATTATTTTCGTTTATTTTAAAAACTATAATTAATTTTAAAAAATCCAACCGGGATTTTGAAGGATATTTTTAGATTTTTAGATTAATCTATACAAAAAATTTAGAGACATAAATCGGTTCCGCGTTACTTCGAAAACTGTAAATCTCTGTTCCAAAAGAGGTTTCTTTGATATTTTTTTTGTGTCACAAAAGTTAACCAATCGAGTAACGCAACTGGCAAAATGAAGTCAACGAAATGAAGAATCAGATTACCAAATATCACTTTCATACGTTTTGTATTCACTTAGAAACATTGAGATCCCTGCCTTTAAAAATTTTCAATGCGTCGCCTTAATAAAGACATTTTTTAAATTTACTGTAAGTACAAAATGTTCATAGTACATACGCACGCACATATTATGTAAGCGCAATGGTATTGTAGGTACGGTTTGAATACATATATACATAATATCATCGCGTTTTGTCGCTAACGGGTTAGGTAGTGAAATGAGCGCCAAACGTCGCAGTGTCCTTACTTCTCTAGTCTCTCCAAATGCAAATTATATTGCTATTAACTATTATAATTCATTTGACGTCGACAACTACGCGATATTACATTATGCTCCGACAAGCGCGCAATTTCTAAATTCCATTCGAATCTATGCAACGAATTTATTTATCGTTTATATACAATCAACAATACGTTAAAAACGTTGTTATATTTATATGACTTGACAAAATATTTATATATTGAATAATAATAAATATTTGAATGTTGTACAAGGTAATTGTAATATTGACACTGACATTGGGACATTTAAAAATTATATGAATATGAATATATAATAATATAACTTGACATGCTAAAATTATAATTTAATTTGCACATTCGAATATTGTAATGTATTTTTTTTATTGTGTATTTTTTTATTTTGATGTGATTGCTATTATATGTATAAGACATATAAATAATGTTATGCTCTTTGTATGTAACTGTAGTCGAAAAAAAAATTTTTATATTATCTTACTAACATGTAAATGTTTTGGCGCAAGCTGATAGTTTCATGTTTACCGAATGAATAAATAAATAAATAAATAAATAAAAGAAGCTCATATCTATTATTTCCTCACACATTTTCGCCGAGATATGCCAGTACTTTCGACCTTTTCATCTACTACAACGCGGAATATTATTGTCACTATTACATATTTTTATATAAAGGTATGAAGAACAGAGAATATTAATTAGCACGAATTACTTGCATTATAAAATATAATGTAAAGAATGATGAGATTTGAGAAAGCGAAAGAAGTATGTAAGGACCGCGACGCTTGGCGCTCCGTCCTCTCTGACTACCCCGTTGGGGATACAGTGTGTAGATATTTATGTATGTATGTATAAAATATAATCTTTTCAAAATTTTAATTAAGAAAATATGGGCAGGTACGTATAGACAATTTTTATATTATTCTGGTAACTACTTAATTTGTACAAATCTTGGTTAATTGGGGTGATTGTTTTTTCTTCATAATTGGCTCCTTCTCTTAATTAATTAACGCTATCATAATGGAATAATAATCGAAATAGAGGAGTAGCGCGAGATATGATAACGTGTCGGAGATCGCGAGGTGACGGTTATCGTTACAATTATTATAACGAATTATAGTTTATTTTATACAAACTATATCAATCCTGTTGCATAAACGACAGTGGCTCAATTCATAAATGAATGTCATTCGTCTAGAATCAGTATTACTAATAGAACCTTCCGACAGACAAGGTTCGAGTGTTGGTTACTCGTGTGAAGCGTTTACTAAGAAGGCCTTTTCTTTTATTAATCTTCTGGTAAGAATAATTCGCTTCTTTTCTTATGAATTTATCTTTATTAATATAAGAAAATAATAATTTATTTATTTTTACTTTCCATTTCAATTTAATTCAAATTGTTTATTTATTGTTTAACAATTTGATAGTCGCACTCTCAATACATAGAGCATGGTTGCATGACATACAAATATAATTATAGCAATTACATGCAAGTTTTTTGATGTAATCCGGTTTAAAACTGGATATAGGTTTTTTTACCAATGAACAATTTAAAAAAGTACGCTTACGCGAGTGTTCGTTCACATGTATTATGTATGAGGAGTGTCGACTAGCTAATTGACTCGGAGCGGCCGGGCCTCTTGACGTTATACAAATAGTTACCACCCGTATTGTGCGTCTAGGACCAGTTTAAAACGACGATTTATTGGAATTAAATAATAAATTTTCTTGCTTTATTTTACGACATCTTTGGCACGTTTATAAATGTATGCAGGAATGTTTGGTACATATTTCATTTTTCTTTTTTATTTAATCATTTTAAAACATTATCTATAAACTTCAACTATTTATATACTAGCTATGTTATTTCCATATGAGAAATAAGTAATAAAGCGGACAAACGAGTACTTTATTTACTATTCTAATTATTTTTATCGCGAATTCCATTAGATACAGATAAGTATCTACTAAATATATTTTTGGCATGAATAATGCTAATTATCCGCAATATAATTTCGATACTGTTACACGTATTGTGTACCCTGAAGACTAGGGGAGCATACAGTAACTCTGAAGACTTGGCGAGCATACAGTAACATCCAGACATCAAGATAACTTGAAAAAGTAAATTTTCAAAATTAGCCTGACTGAATTTGATCAGTAACAATAACCTTAAAAATTAGATGCACTATAACCACCGCACCAACGAGTTAGTGTAATATACTTAACCGAATTTAGTGTAAATCTCGTTGGAGACTTTTAAACAAAAGAAATTAACAGTGTACTGTATGTTCGACGTGTATATAGAGGGTTCTGTACGGTTTCTATAAAATGCTAAACTTCTAAACTTCATTTCTAGGGATCTATAAGACCTACCGCTTTCATTATATCCATAAGGCCTAGGAGAGAGTGTTCTCGCAAACTTTAATAAGTGTGTACAGTTTTATATTCTACCATTTAATGCTTCGATTACAAGTAGGTACATTGTACATACATTACGTATGAGAGTTGTCTCATAGTTCACAGAAGCTATCATATGTTTACAGAGCAGTGTAATTGATTGCGTCCTACTCAGTTAATCAAACTTTTTATGAGGCTTTACACTGAACGCGTTCGTTGATTGGTTTTAGTTTTTGTGTCGACAATTGTATCTGGTTTAAACTACATTGTGATTACCAATTGTGGAATACTTGTATATAAAGTGAATGTGTCGAGAGTATTTAAAATACGTATGATTCATACCCGATTTCACCAAAGTCCCCTAGTATTTAGCGAACCCCTACAATTGGTAAAATCGGGCATCAGTGTCTTAATCAAATTGTTACCTTTTAATTATGAACCAACATAATAGTTACACATTTTCGAAGTTGAAATAAACGTAAATCTCAATACTATATGAGCAATGTGTGTGGATACATACATACATACATACATATCTTCACGCCGTATCCCTGGCGGGTCAGTAGTCGGCGAGGACGGAGCTCCAAACGCCGCAATCCTTACTTCTTTCGCTACCTCCAATCTCATAATAATAATCTCAATAACGTGTGGATGTTCTAAGAAAATTAATAATCAGTAACGGTATTAGGTAAAATATTTATACTTTTTCTTCTTCAAATCAACAATTATCGTTCTCCTCACATAATTGCACCGAGGTGTGCAAGTGCTTTAATATATGTGTTTTTCTCACTTTGGAACTGTCTCATCTTGGAAACACATGATCTTCTTCGGACTGTATTACCACTTAATATTATTCTTTAAATCTCTATCGTTCTTCAATTCCTTTCACAATGTCCAAATGATCTAAGCTTTCCTTTACTTTATTTTTACTGTAACTTTGATTCGATAAAATATTGTGGTTCTCATAGCATGTCCCAGTCCGCAAGGGTCGCATAAATATAATTGAATTAATTTATTTTCAGATCATACAGTAGCGAAGGCAGTTTATACAGCACACAATGTCCGCAGCAGTAGACAGCAGCCGCCAGAACACAGCGCGGATGACGCCGCTAGTAAATGGGCATCGACACAGCCCGGAGCCCCCGAACACCGCCTGCGAGGTCACCACACGATTTGAGGAGCAGTTCTTGCCACCGCCGCTCAAGATTGACGATAAAATCAGAGCGCAGAAGGTACCTACTAGCAAAAGTACTAATGATGGTTATGTCAAAATTTTAAAGGATGCGGGTCTTGACGTGTTGATCCAACTCTGCAGATAGATCCACAGGCTCGTAAATTCGGACCCTGGATACAGACATCCGGAGTTCGCATCTGTGGACCTTTCCAATTCTTTACCGCGATTTGCTATTTTTAACACCCATTATATCTTACCTACTCTTTACACACGTTTCATTCCACTCTGCTGGAAAATGACTCGTACCAAAGAATATGCGTGTTCCATTTGCACTTGATGTACATCTATTAGTATCGGAAGGGTTATGGTTAATACGGAAGCGTGCCTAGACGTACCCTTTCAGACGTTCACATTTCTAGTATGTGTATTAATTGCCAACTACTGTTAGCATAGGCGATTTCCAGGGCAGTGGAAATCAACATGAGACATATAAATTTTCGAGTTAACAGATTCCTTTCGAAGGTTTTGAAGAGATACATACATACGTTTTGAAGAGATGTCGAGAAAATTCTAAATATTACTCGAACACTATTGGCTTAGCAAAGAAATAATTTTCTTATTAATTATAACTATATTTTAATTCTGATCACCTACTGACCTGGGTGGAAATCGAAGTTGAAACCCTTTGACCTCCATACCGATAATAATCGATAGTAACAGATAGCAAAAAATAATCGATATGAAAACAAAGATTTCATCATATCTATAACAATATGTAACTTGGTCTAATTTCTTTAATTCTTAGCGTTCAGTAGCTATAATAAATAGAACGGATCCTTTATACTATAGTTACATCACTCCTATATATTCAACTGTCTGTTCATTTGTCAAATTATTCTGCATCTTTCCATTTACTGAGCTGAAATTAGGTACGAAGATGTAAATTGGTATAGCTTGCGCCAAAACCACTCAGGAAAGAAGAACAAACGATTAAATACATTTTGAACCCATTTTTTTTATTTAACTTTTACTTTGTTTGAACTTACTGCGGAACCTTAATTTAGTCGTAATGTGTGTTCGACTTACTCTTAGCCGAGTTTATCTTTAACAAAGATGTTGAGGACTTTGACTTCGAGATAAAATGTTATCTGAATCAGTGTGTATTTGTCCAGCTTGAATGTCACAACAAGTTTCAGTCTCGTCGATAACAATAACCTCAGTTATCAGAACTGTTTTAAACATTATCGTTGGGGTCAATTGTAATGTCGGTTTCATACAAACTTCGATCATGCAGTGAAACAGCTACGGGTTCGTTTGATCGTACGATGAATATTCTAGATTGAAATAAGCATTTATTAATCGTAATTATAGACGTCAATATCAATTGTCGCAGCGCGATTTCGGTAGCTCGGCTCGGAAGCTGCAAATTGAAACTATATTGCACAAAATATTGTACGCATTGCATCATAAATAATATAACTATACCTACGTTCTGATTCAAACTACATTGTGCAAAGCTCAAATGCTATAGACTCTGTAGTTCATGACGAACAATCATTACAGCGAACGATAGTTCTGGAACGTAGACTGCGCTTAGGCAAACGTATAGTGTATACGGTGAATCTCTGCTAGATTGTTGGCGACTTGCATAAACTACACCTGTGTCGATATCAAATAACCGAACCAATCACGAAATTGGTTCTGTTATTTTATTGCAATCATCTGAAAGTCTTGATGATTACAATAATGTCTGAGTATTATTATTATTATTATTACAATCATTTGTAATTATTTACAATTGGAGGAACCAATCGTTAGTTGATTCAATCATTCGGTAGACTAAATCCTTAATAGGTACTAGTTGATACTATGTTGATTGTCTATGGAGTGTAATGTTACAATAAGATGTAATTCATACAAGTTTATAAGATAAACACATGTTCAAATCATATTGCAGCAGGATTATAGTAAAGAAATCGTAAAATATCGGTCAGATCGAATATTTGTCCACAATGTATCCCGTATTTTTTTATGTAGATATTTTTGATTCCAACCTTTTGTTCATTGTTACAATGAGCGAATGTTTAGATCGTTTGACCGAATCTTTACATCAATACGAGAATTCTACACAGATCCTACGAGTCATCGGAAAGAGGATGGAACTGAATGCGCGGAACCGAGAATAGTAAATTTATGTTAATAATTTGTTGATAACGATTCGATCATTCAAGTATTGATATGAAAAAGGATTCGGTCGAATGATCCAATCATTCGTTCATTGTTATATGGTACTAAGCATAATATAGTTGATATATTTTTGATTGATATGAAAGATCGAATGATTATGCGTGTAATGGAACCAAATTTGATTTGACCAATCTTATTTTAAAAGTTTTTATTATAATTCTACCACATTTGTAATTTTATTGTAAGCATAATTTTAAAATTAAATTTAAACTTTATATGGGATTTTGTTTTGTTAATTTGATTGAATTATACCTTTTTACGCATTAGGTACTCAGTATACACAATAATGCAATATCAACAGTCTGTCGAATGATTGATTTGATTATCGACACATTCGTATAATTGCGAATACAATCACAATGCTTTCAAATTATTGCAATCAAATGACCAAATCAATTGCGAATGACACTACCTATCTTGTTAAGATAATATCATAATTATCTAAGAGGCCTATATCGAGCAATGGATTAGCATTCATTCCTTATGCTTTCTTATACGAGTACAAGAAACTTGACAAGAAACTGCACAGATAAGTAAGTTATGTTTTACTAATCGAACTTAGGTATTTCCAGTTTGATGAATTTACAACAACCGCGTCGTATGAAAGCATTCAAATACAATTTATTCTTGTTATATGTACTAAAAAACCTTGTTTTATTATATACACAAAGTAAAATAACATTCGATTTACGCGTTGTAAAACTATTTGTGAGCATATCTTCGTAGTAAATGTTATTAAATGTCAGCCCCCTGAAGCGTGAAATTAATCTAAATCCCTAATAATAGTTAACCTTTTAATGGTACTAATAATGTCGTCAAATCGATTCACTATTATCTTTATGGAAGCAGTTTATAACTTTCATAAAGTTTGTATAACGTGAAAAACAGGTCTATAAAATTTAACTGCTTCTTGATACAGTAGCTAATCTTTTTACAATTCAAAATGACATAATGATGTAAAATTAATTACATATCAAATAGCATCATATTTTGCAAATACCTGTTTCTTAAATAAAATGGAAGAAATTAACATAGTTTGTTCGTTGCAGTTTAAAATCCTCCCAATGTTTTTTGGGATGTTTTATAATGTTTGCTTTATTTAACGCATGTTTGCGCTCTACGAAAGTATTTATTATATTTATTTTATTTGTTGCACAAGTATGTTGATAATTTAAACAAATGTATTAATAAAATTAATTAAAGAGTAGTAGGTTAACATGCAAATTAAAATAATGTTAAGAAAAATAGCAAATTTGGAACGTACATAGTTTTGTTATTTTCTATAGGCGAGTTCACATCTAACGGACGTAAGCTAGTGTATCCGTATAGATACGGACCGTCCGTTAGATCTGAATACGCTTCCGTAGAATACGCCTATAGAAAATGTAAGTAATGATGGTACGCGCTGAATACGTTATATATCTCTTTCTCTTTTAATCCGCCTTTTTTACACTTACTTCACTGAAATATAACCTACCTTCGGATGCCGAGAACATTGGCAACGAGACAAACCACAATGTGGTGTAGCGTTGCCATATGCTTTTGCTTTATTTTGGCTTAATAATTATTTATTTATGAATTTAAAAAAAATGCAATTCGAACAGGCTTCTACTAAACGGATTGCCACGGAGTCTTCTCAGGTTAATCAACCTTAGCTTGATGCTTCAAATAACCCTCGTTTAATCAAAATCGGCGGACAAAAATAAGACGTACTTACCGATTATTGTGTTTAATAATGGAAATGGAAAACAATCGTTTCCTCAACTGCCAACTCTACGTAACTTCCGTATCAGTGATAATACGAACAAGCTCATTGTTCATGTTCCCCAAGCAATTTTGAGTGTTTAATTAAAAGAAAATAATAATTGAACAATAAATCAACATCAATTCTTTTTTAAGTAATTTGCGCACTAAACTTTCCGCCGTATTTTGAATAAACACTCGTTCGTGTAGATTAGTCAATTTGTCAATGTTACTGTGAGGTTTCCATGAGATTTCATAGACGCGTCATCTGTGACCTCCTATGGAGTCGATGTGACGCAACGAAATGTGGGCATGGGGGTACTGTAGCCTTATAATACGCCCTCACTACTATATCACATCATTCGATTTATCACGTTCCCAGATTAACCTTGTAGTCAGTCGCAGTAACTGCGTTTATAAAATACAGTTGCTAAAATTACTTTGGTGATGTCAACGAAAAATGTAATCTGATACACGTAAAAAGTTCTAAACAACAACTGGTCCTGTTAACAAATTGGTTCATTATCGTGGCGCTGAGGGATGATCTCGAGTTGTGGTGTCCAATGGCAATTTTACTTCTAATTGGAATTTAACTTGGTAATACAATGTGATTATTTTAAAATTATGAATATTATCACACAATTTTGTTACTATGTTAAAACTGAAAGATAAGAAAAGATTACATAAGTCAGATTATTTAAGAAAAATACAGGCAATAATTTTATAAATAACAGTAATCCATATGATGATGCGTGAAGAGAAAACTTTGTTTTATGGGGAAGGGATGCAGAATGATAAAATTTATATGCAATACCTGTTACAAATACATTAAAATATAATAAAATATTCATTGATAGATAGTTAAGTATAAGCTAAGTAATAAGTTCCCGCTCTTATCACCGTGTTTCAAACGAATTTTCATGTCTCTTTTATATCTCACTGAGCGCAACCACGAGTAAAATAGTTAGCTATGGTAAGTATGGCAACCTCGCACTGTCAACGTAATTCGTGTCAGTTCATGAGTCGGTCATAAAATAATTATTTGCATAACATCCGTAAATCTTGTGTTTTCACAAAAATAAAAATATGTCATCTTCAGCTGCGTGTTGTTGTACTGTGACCCTTTCCTAGTCACGCACATTAGTAAAAGTCTAAAAACTCAGTCAACAAAAAAAGGACTCCGTAAGGACGCGCTCTTGGAGCAAATGCTCCGCCCATTGACTCTTGGTCCGAAAGTCATACCGTACCGTCAAACACATGATAGTTTGTGGTCAAACAGTCGACAGAAAGGATATTGTCGCTAATAATTTGCCCACAAATAATTACTGACAGATTGCATGAGTTTCGAATTGCGAACTTGTGATTTATGAGCTGTTACCTGTTTCAAGTTGATTTTATATTTACGGTCGAATTTCGACCACTGGACGACCATTAGTATACATATGTGGTGTGTGCGCGCAGGTGGAGTCCCGGCTGAGCTGCATGAAGCTGTGCGGCGCGACGCTGCGGCGCGTGGACGCAGTGTTCCAGCTCGAGCTGGAGCGAGGCTTGCGCGACCAGCCCTCTAGCCTGCAGTGCGAGAACACCTACGTGCCGGAGCTGCCCGACGGGACAGGTGCGGCTGACAGCGACAGACAGACATACACACATTCTATGCATTCCTGTCATGAGTAACATCTATATGCTAGTTTTTTCAACCTATAATCAAACGTTTATTTCACGCGGTATTTACTACAGCTAGTTACAAACTACTGCATTATCGCTAACGATGTGTAGATATTTGATTTATTATGCTAAATGCTAAATTTAAATAAAATATGTGAAAATAATAAGTTTTGTGAACTGAATATAATTATTTTAATAAAAAAATTATACACTGTGTTATATATAAAGTAAGTATTAGCAGTCTACCCTGGCCTTTTCTGGTAACGCGCAAATTACTTCTTAAGTAATTTTTGCATTTATAATATTTCTTCGAATATTTGTCTTCAAGTATTTTTTCAGTATAACTTCTTCAGTGTATACAATATACATACATATTTAAATATTATTTAGAAAATATTTTAAGCAAACAAACAGATTCGTGTAGAATATGTTATCGTACTTAATTATTTTCACTCTTGAGTTCTCTTTATACTTTAAGTAAAATATAACTAAAATTATGTGCTTTGCAGAGGAAGGCGTGTTCCTGGCGCTGGACCTGGGCGGCACCAACTTCCGCGTGCTGCTGCTAGAGCTGAGCCGCGGGCAGCTGGTCCGCGAGAACGTCAAACATTATCACATCAGGTACAATCACAAATGTTAGTTCACTAGATATAACAAATGACATGGAAGGACTTTATAATATCTACGCTTTTAAAAGTGTTTTTTTACTTATTTCCTTGAACCCTTACCCATAGTTTACGGAGAAATTGTAAAGAAAGTTCTAATTCTAATAGACCTTTATATATTATGTTTTAAAATTTACCGTTTTATAAATGTTGAGTCCACTTTACACTTAACCTATATTTAAGTATGAGGTACTTTATTTCGCAACTGCAGGACGTACTTGTCAACTCTTGAAAATGAGTTTTTAGGTCGTTCCCTGTATTGTGTTCTAATGATGCTTTTTGTCCGTTTAGTAATTATAATTAACGTCGATGTTTTGCTTTAGTGATGAGCTTCGTTTGGGCCCCGGCGAAGACCTGTTCAATTTTCTCGCAGATTGCGTGCAAGACTTCCTGCAATCAGAGGGTATGGAGAAGGATGAACTCAATTTAGGTAACTTACGAAATCTTACTCTTATATACCATACTATTATAGTATTATATACTATACTATACTCTTATATACTATATTCTCATAATTATGTTACTATCGGATTGTTTTCGTGTCAATATTTATTGTAAGGCCTTTTTGACCTTGACGTTTCGACCGGGTTGCAGTGATAGTGGTCACGAGCATACAAACAGTTTTAGGTTCGTCTGTCATTGAATGGTTATCAATATAATCGTGTCATTTTAAAAATATCAAAACATTGGGAGTTTTTTATTCTCATTTTTATTTTTTATTTTCTTTGGAATTTTTGGGTGTTTGCGAGTTTGTATGTCGATAGATCTTTTAGTACATCCCTGTAATGTAAACGGTTTTATGACTTTTGATATACGAGTGCCGTTAGATTCGCCTTAATTCCTCGTGGGAATGTTATAGCATATGTTGAATATTTAAGGGATAATGTTGTTGTGGAAAACTTAAGCGTCGTTTTCCTGTTTTTTTTTAATTTATACTATTTCTATAGAAAATTGCGATCTCATGAAAAGTTTATAACAAAACTGTCTTCATTTTCGTATTGATTTTTATTTTGAAATAAACGAAAAAAAACATATTTTAGGCAGTGTAGGTTTATAAATTGCTTGTGAATCATGGCGTTATACCATAGCCGTTAAAGAACTCAAGGTTGTATACGTTTTCCGGTATATAACCTTTTTACTCGTCGGGTAGTGATGTTAGTAATGGAGGTGTGAACAGACGGTATATAATGTACGGGTGTGGCGCAGGGTTCACGTTCTCGTTCCCGATGAAGCAGCACTCGATCTCGTCGGGCGAGCTGATCACGTGGACGAAGAGCTTCAAGTGCGGCGGCATGGAGAGAGTGGACGTGGCGGCGCTGCTGCAGCGCTGCCTGCGCGCGCGCGGGCTGCGCGTGCGCGTGTGCGTGCTGCTCAACGACACCACGGGCACGCTCGTGTCCGGCGCGCAGGGACACCCCGACGTCGGGGTGAGTGGCTCACGGGACGTCACGCGATGGGTGCCATCGTCTACAACATTGTATTTAACTATTGATTGTCGTGTAACCTCTTTCCTTTCGCTTTCCTGCAATCTGTGGGAGTGATTTTGTGAAAAGAAATGGAAGTGTGTAACAGGAAACCGAGGAAACGCGCGCTATTTGATTTGAGTTGGCCGTTAGATGGTACCAATCCATTTTCCGAGAGGTTGGTACTGTCAGCGAACAGTGTGATGAACTCAAGCTCGAAATGCACACAGATTGAAATGTATCGACAACTAACAGTGGTACTGTTATTGACGCAGTTTTTCAACAGTTTTTGAATACTTTGAAATCACAAGTATACGTCTCATATTTTAGTTTTCAATAAAAAATTCCATTACTTCTAGTGTTAATTAAATAAAATACAATTTTAACCATTTCAAATAAATACCTGAATCATTTTTTTCAGGGTATAATGTTAATGTTGCTTATTACCAAGTTGCAAGCAAGATGATTTATTATTAATGTTATAAAATTAACATTTCTAACAGAATTTGAAAAAATCCATCATTGATGAAATAATCTCCGTCTTTATAGTATAGTACAGTTTGCAGTAGTCGCATATGATGTGTAACATCTGACATCTCACCTTTAATAGTACCAACCTCTCGGAAAATGAGTTGGTACTATCTGACGGCCAATTCCACCACCATGCGCGCTCATTGGTGAAATGAAATAGCGCGTGCTTCCCCGGTTTCCTGTTACACCGTCCCTTTTCACGAAATAACTCCTACAGATTACAGGAAAGCGAGGTAAACGAAAAGAAAAACAGGCATTTTGTAAAATCTATTTTTATTCACATATTATTTAACGTTCTCCTCTCTTCTACTGTACCTAGAGTACCTACCTACCTGCTATAGATATGTATGTGTATGAATAGCATGCGAGTGTATGATGTGATGTGTAAGTGTACGTGCGCGCACGCAGATCGCGATGATAATGGGCACGGGCTGCAACGGGTGCTACATGGAGCGCGCCGAGCGCGTGCAGCACTGGGAGGCGGCGCACGAGCGCGTGCACGACGTGTGCGTGGACGTGGAGTGGGGCGCCTTCGGGGACAACGGCTGCCTCGCCTTCTTGCGCACGCCCTTCGACGACGAGGTGGACGCGCGCTCGCTGCTGGCCACCTCCTTCACGTGAGTTTGGCTTCCATGACAATAGTGGACGCGAGTCCGCTGCTTGTTATCTCGATATTGAATTGAAATAAATTGAAAATAAATGTAATTCAGACCAGCTTAATAAATAAACTCGCACAATACATTTTAAACTTATGCAATAAAGAAATGCAGTTAAATGGTGTAGATACTCAGTAAAAACTTAAAAAATAATTGGTCAGATCCATTTTGGATTAATTAATTGTTAAATCTGTCATGTCAATAAAAAATGCTGTGTTACAACCTAATTTAATAATGAACGAAAGATTGGATCATTTGACCAAACCTATTAACACTTAAATTTTTGAATGATCTAGTCTGAAAAATAATGACCGACACAATTCTATACAATTGTGTTATAATAACGTTAGCACCTATGACTACTGTATCTCTGTATAACGCCTATATAACATCTGTATGACACGTAGTCGTATGTCGTACGATGTGCCCAGGCGGTGGGGTGACTGTGACACTGTGAGACTGTGAGTGTGAGCCGTGAGTCGTGCGCAGGTTCGAGAAGTACATCGGCGGCAAGTACCTGGGCGACCTGCTGCGCGCCGCGCTGGCCGGGCTGGCGCGCGACGGGACCTTCCCGCTGGCGCCGCCGCCCGGCGCGCTCCACGCCGCGCACCTCAGCCAGTTCGAGGAGTCAGTACACACTACGGCACACACACACACACACACACGCACACGCACACATACACACACACGCACAAGCACTTACTGTTAAATATGACATGTAACAGAAACACTGATCACCATGAACATACTAACAATTCTCCGTCACAATTATGTATTTATTATTATGTAATTGACTATTTGACGGCTGCTCGATAACAGAACTCTTACAGGATTAAAATCAGACTTATAGTAACAGTATTTATTTAGAGCATGACTCCAAGGAATTAATAAGTAGTTCGTTGTACGCAGAGATAACGCCGCCGGCGGCACAGCGAAGACCCTGGCGACGCTGCGCGAGGCGTGCGGCGCGCCGTTCGACGAACAAGACGCGCTCGTCGCGCAGTACGTCGCGCGCGTCATCTCCAACCGCGCCGCGCAACTGGCCTCAGTCTGTCAGTACCATTATTAACATTATTTGTTTTTTATTTTATATTTATCCAACTACAGCGAAATCGAAAAGAGAGTAATGTACATCACCGGTGTGTGTGTTGGTATGTGTGTATCTAGGAATATTTATATATGTGTCGGTGGAAATAATAAAAGACACTCATTTGACTATACTATGGCAAAGCGCAACTTCCGATGACGCGCTAACGGAAACTCGTGGCCGGCGCTGAGTCTGTTAGACTACGGCGGCCGGTGCGATAGCATTTCTCCGACGGATCGTTTGCCATTATTAAATTTCAATTACCTACGTAATAATTGTTATGAAGAGTTTTCTGTCGTTTGCACATTAACTTTGTCTTAACGTTGTATTTTATGGAGTAGTTCGTCTCTTGTAAGATTAGGTACCCATTTCTCATGGCTGAGTTGCAAAGGCACGAATTGCCCCGTGTCCTTTCCGACATATATATATATATATATATACATCTAACTATAATGAAATGACTTTGTTACCACTTGCAGGCTGTGAGCTATATTCTGAACTTTTTATAAGTTATCATATATCTCTGAAATAATTTAACATTACTTATGTAATGTACAGAAGCATAACTAATAATAATTTATTTCCATTTCAATGATCATACAAAAGATAGATCGTCTATTTTCTAATACATAACTTTATATTCAAACATACGTATACTTTTGAAAGTTCGAAAATTACTGATCCGTACCACCAACCACATGACGCTTATTACAGCGTCTACAAATTCCATAGTGAATCTTTAGAAGCTATATATTATCGAATTCAGCCATCGAATCTAAGTGTGTTACTGTGTCGCGCATGTGCGGTGTGTGCGGTGTGCTCGGCGCGCTCGCAGTGATCGCGACGCTGGTGCGGCGCTTGGACCGCGCACACATGGCTGTGGCGGTGGACGGCTCGGTGTACAAGCGCCATCCGCGCATCAAGCACCTGCTCAACAAGTACATCGCACTGCTCGCGCCGCACCACTCGGTATGACATACACTTTATGTTTTTATTAGTTGCGTATAGCTTTCCCACAACTTATAACTAGCACTGTCATTCGTATATTTTTTGAAGAAATGAAATGGTTTACTACTTTATGAATATTATTTTTAAATTTCACAAGAGTGCAACCGATATCCTTGTTAATATTTCCAAACTCATTTCAAACTATATTTTTATTTTTATACATAACTATTGCCGTGAACTGCGATTGCCCGCGTTGTCTAGTTTTTTTTTTCATACTAACTTTGATATTGTTTATTATCCCTCAGGGGTTGAATTGTCTAAAAGTTTAGAAGTTGAATCTCTTTTTAGTGCAAGAAATCTATATTGCATATGGAACTTATGTACAAAATTTTAAGTTTTTACACCCAGCGGTTTTTGCGTCGATGTGTCACTGAGTCAGTCAGTCAGACTGTATTTTTATATTAGGACTACAGCGACTTATTAGGCAAAATCAACATTTCTCTACTTCTATAAACTAAACAAGACTATCATGTAGTACATAAACCTTTCTTATTAAATATAAACCTTCAAATTTTTGCTTTGCATTTTAAAATATCTTAAAACAGGGGAGCGATTACCTTTAATTTTGGCTTGACATTTCGGCTCAGTTTACATAACATTTCGGTCGTATTTGCTTGAGAGTTTATTGTTAGTCGAGAGCGAGTTTGCTTGAGACCAAGACCGATGCAGCGTAAAAGGTAATTGCGTCAATTTTTCGTATTTTGAGATATTCATCATTAAAATCGCATTGAAATCGCTTTAGTAGTTGTAACCGTTATATAGAGACAAACGCGGTATCTAACTTCTTTTCATACTATTAAAAATGTAGAAGATATATGAAATTGGTGTTGTGGTATGTTCAGGCAAAGAATATATAGAAAGGAATCGACTCTAGCCTCATTCGTAATGGAATTGCCTACTCTCGGCCGGATACGGTTGTTGCGTTGGGTGTGAGATGCGGAGAGTATCTCATTTAGTTATATATTTAGTACATAATAAAAAACAATGCATGCGGATATATTTTTCGTGTTTATTAAATTTAATTTCTTGTAGTTATGCTAAAGAATGATAACTGCATTCGAATGACTAAAATTATTTATGGATCTAAAAACATTATAATACGTCCGTTTATGCGATATAGACATTTTCATATTTGCGACAATGTGAAGAACGAATTAAAGACAAACGGAAAAGGTCGCGTGCGACCCCGACTGGTGCTACAATAATTATCCATATTGCCGTTGTGTGCGTGTCACGGCGCGTGCGTATTAGCGCGCACGTATTAGCGCGCACACATACAAACCGCGTCCGCTAGCTTTCTATGAAGACATCCTACTGTAATGTTTATACTGTGGTACAGGTGACACTGATAGGCGCCGAGGACGGCAGCGGCAAGGGCTCGGCGCTGACGGCCGCCATCGCGGCGCGCATCGCCGCGAGAGACGCCGCGTGATCGCGCCCGCGCCCTCGTCTATCACTCCCCAGATGTTACCCAATATCTCGTCATTTTCGGTTCAGATAAAACACAGATGTAGAGATTACATAAACTGCTTTACATCGACATATGGGATAGCTTATATTGAGGTGTCATAATGTGACGAGTGGTGAATATAATATAAATAAATTATTATTTAAGTAAAACATAGACGGCTCCTTAGCACAAGTTGATGCATTGCGTTGCGCTGGGCAAAGTTAGAATCGTACTCGTTACAGGGATCTATTAGTGTGTCTGCACAAGACAATCCGCTCGCTGGTCGAGTTGTTCGTTTGTATTCTGTTGTTGTTATGTGTATAAGATGAACGACTGATATATTGATTGACGTAGTGATAGATAGTTAGGTTTATAATAGGTAATGTTTTGTCCAAGCGACTATACTGCGTCCTCGTAGAGAATTCACAAATGTATATAACATCCAGTAAAAGTTAGGATTGAAATTTATTTTTACACAAAATATATATAATTACATATCACTTGTAAAGTACCACGTACAGAATTATATTTTGTATAGACATTAAACTTGTTCTTAGAACGTATGTGCGAATGTTGTAGATGTATTGTGAAATAAGACAAAGTATCTATGTACGTACCTATTTGAGAGCTACGCGTTAGACGATATGTTTTAAGTTAATACATTTAGTGCCATACTCATATATGTTATATTGTTTTAGAATACAATAGTAAGGATCTGTTACTGCATTATTAATTTCATGGCGTTTAAGGGCGTGCACTGTTCTGTGTACTTGGGTAGTAGTGTCTAGAGACTTTCATAACAAAACTTGTTGATGTTTAAAGCGGTTATTCACGAGAACTATAGCTTACTACAGTTAGCTGTATCTATTTACTGGTTGTCAGCAGTATTGAAAGATTACATCATAAGTATGACGCATAGAGAATTCAACTTATAGAGACGAAATACCGGACCATCTTCTTCACCACTGCTGAGTTTATTTACAGTAACAAATATCAACTCTCGCTCGCATTAAGCAGTACAGCACCAATACTGGATCTGTGTGTAGATGTTTAAATATTTATGTAATGGCTTATTGTTCTTTCCAGTGGTGTAGCAAAAACAGCAAGAAATCAAATTATAAAACAGAACGCAGTAACCGTAACAGTGTTCAGACGTAAATTGTTTTCATACAAAATAAATGACATTGCCACTCTATAGGTTGAGTGCTCCATGGTATGAAGTCAAGAATACAGCGAGCTGTATCGTCAGTAGGTGCTTTACATCTGTACAGTAAGCTGCGTTATGAGCTGCAATTTGCCTTTGCGGCATTTCAACATGGTATTGATGGTTTTTTATATAATGCTAATGACATTCATAAGAATTTAGTATAAAATCATAAGATTGTTATAGCCTTATAATTTATGTCAAAACGTTTATAAAACATGTGCCTACTGTAGTAATATTACATGTTATAATAGGATATTAAATGCATATTTTGGCATGTATCGTGATCTCTTGAATTGGAAATTAATCGCAGTTGAACTGTTTTTACAATGGGGCCACGGGGTCTCGCTCGAAACTCAAGATACGTGCCGCTATCTGTTATCGAATTTTATTATTGTGTAGAAGTGTAGATATATACAAGTGTAATGAGAATGACTATTAGTAATGACATGAAAATGACCTTTAATTATTGTTATCATATGAATTGGATACCATAATATGAATATCACGCAAAGACATCATATTGTTACTTGTTGAAAGTTTTATTTATTACATCTTAAGGTAATCGGTGCAGCTTTATTTTTATTGTTTATACATTATATTTGTATATAATATATATATAGGTAAAGAATAAAAAGTCCTTTATTTTATTTGTTATATTATTTATTCTTATAATAACCATATACAACCATATACCTAAATACACAATAATTTCATAATGTCACATAGTGTATATTAATACTTACACTTTGGTAATAAAAGCTACAAATATCCTTTTAATATGTTTTCAAACTGTTAGTTTCGTTGTGTATCAACCTACACATCTATAAACCTATGTATATAAAATAAATAACATTCATAGTTACATAGAGAAATTTAAATTTAATTAAATAATAATGATCGTATAGACACAGGCGTTAGTTTCAAACCCATTACAGTCAATAATTTATATATTTTTAGTTATCTTTCGCCATAAGTTTCAAGCTTTAGATCGAGTGGTGTTTCGCTGACGCTGTTTCGGTTTATTGAAAGGACATAGTTTAAATAGATTACCAAGTCTGAGCTCTCGAATTTACCAAGGATGTTTAGTTGAGAAGTGAAATAATTTTGTGCGGAAGAAGCCAAAAATAAATAAATTACCTACAGAATAATTACTAAAATAAAGTAATTAGCTCTGTCATTAACAAGGTCAAGGGCGTCGCCAAGGGGGGGCAGGGGGGGCAGTTGCCCCTCCCTAGAGATCAGATGTAGCTAGCCGCAAAGCGACCAAAGTGCGAGCAATTGACTTCCTTCATTAAATATTATTTTTGTTAAAATAAATAATTATTACTGTGTTTAAAAGTTTGATTTAGTTATTGTGCTGTCGAGGGCTTGTGAAGTTTTATACATTAATATTAGAACCGTTATTATTACAATCGTCCTCGAGGCAAAGACTTCCAAAGTGTAACGCTTCATGCTCTCGGCGTTCATATTTTTTATCCTCCATAATATTGGCCCATTGCCCCCCTTAGTCATAAGCTGGCGACGCCCTTGAACAAGGTACTCCTCCAGTATATATTTAGCGCGCTGTGTCATCAGCACGAAGAGTCGGCCGTTTGGCCCGCCGCGGCCTCGGCGCTCAGTTTCACGACACCTCCACTTTTTCTCGCACTTTCCGTAAGATACTTTGTAGTTCCGATGCGGACGTCGTCTTGTACTATAAGAACATATGAATATAAGTAGACTTAAATGGCCCCAAGCCACATTATAAAATTTAAAGCAAAAATAGGAAACGTTTTAATATGGTCGGTATGACTCCTTTCAATAAATGCGATATCTGTTATTACAGTATTCTATGTATGTAACCTTCGGCGTGAGTTAACAAAATATAAACTTTAATGTATGTGAAATACATTAAGAAATTCCGGCGTCCTAAAAAAATAAAGCAATATCACAAAATTTTGAACAATAATCCACATCAATTATAAGGAATTAAAGTAATATATTAAGGAGCTACCGTCATACACAATAATTCTTAAGTAAAAGGTCTGGGGGGGCTTAGCCAAGTGGCTCAGTTATCGTAAACGCTAATAGAATAGTAACGTAACATATTTTAAATTGGTAGTCAAACATTATAACTTTCTATGAAACAAAACGAAAAGTAAAGTCGTGTGATAACCCTCGTATAAAACGTAGAACAATCGATACGGATTGTACAAAGCAATTGCCACTTGTCTAACCACTCAGATCACCGATTCGGCGATTCTGATGAAATTTATCAGATATATGTATATAGGGGGTAGTAAGTATATAGTCGCATACTGAGTAACTATTTCTAATGCGATATAAACTTTTAAACTTTAGCGTTGCATTATAGAATATCTAAAACGGATTTGCTTGAGACCACGCCGATGCAACTCGGTCGAAACGTCAAGCCAAAAGAAAAGGCAATCGCGTTAATTTACCGTTTTAGATATTCTATAATGTCTAATACGCTTAAGTGGTTTAGCAAGACGTAGTTTCGCTAAAATGTATAACCGACAAGCGCGGTGGTGAAGATCACTTCATCACCGCGCCGGTGGTGGTGGTTCACCGGTGGTGTGGTGGTGGAGTGGCGGTGGAGTGGCGGTGGAGTGGTGGTGGAGTGGTGGTGGAGTGGTGGTGGAGTGATGGTGGAGAGTGCAGTGCGGATGCTAACCCCGGCCACTCACCCCGGAGACGTTCCGCTGCACCAGCACCTGGCTGTAGAGGCGGCGGCCCTCGTCGGCGCCCAGCACCCGCTCCAGCTCGCGCCGCGACAGCGCGAACAGCTGGTGGCCGGGCACGCGCAGCGCGCGCGTCGCCGCCGCGCTGAACCCCTTCGCCTCCAGCCACGCGCTCACCTCGTCCGGGTTCGATTTCTGCATTGCGCTTTACATCGTACAATACATACACGTACGCGATGCACTGACATACATCCAGATTTATTCAAATACATATTTAGTTTATGTCTGACATATCTGATATATCTTGACAGGGTTGGATGACAGTGTTAATGATAAAAAGGAAGAAAGGAATGCTTAGGTGGTTCGGACACATAGAAAGAATGAGTGATGAATAACTGACGAAGAAAATATACAGAGCGAAAGTGAAAGAAACCAAGGAAGACCAAGGCTAATTTACAAAGCTCAAATTGCCAGTGTTAGCTGATGAAATGTGAAAAGCACTCGCATACCTAGGTGAAGATGTGCGAGGAAAATGACAAAATTTGAGGAAACGTAAGAAGTATGTAAGGACCGCACAGCTTGGTCGCCCCATCGTCGCTAAACTATCCCATTAAGAATATAGCGTGAAAATATGTATGTATGTATCTTCAAAGCGTAAATGGGCAGTAACAGAATCCAAGCCAGATCAAGACTGTGAAGATTAAATAGCCAGTGTGTTAGCTGACAGAAATGACAAAACACTCGCATTTCTCGGCGAAAGTGTAAGGAGAACGATGGGATTTAAAAGAAGGAAGAAAATACAGTCTTTGAAATACAGCGTAAGGATGTGTACAATATAATATGTAATTTACAAATTTGTACAAGAGAATATTGTGACAGAACTTTGTTAGTGTTCAACTATTTTTGACTTAAATTTCGGCAGGTTTTGCCGCCAAATCGAAGTTTTGGTTTAATTTTGTTTTCGACAGTGAACCAGCCGAAGTGATGATAGTAAAACGCTATATTTATATTACTAAAATAAAATAAAAAATGCGTTTGATACTAATAGTGGACAGGCGACAGACAAGTACGGAAGGGCTAACCTGGTTCACCGTTGCCCTCGCATGCTGGGTGTTATGGACACGTCATTTTCCAGTTGTCGTCCTCCACAAGTTCATGTGCTGATTTTCTTGTGATGGGGTTAAAGAGATGATTGGATGATTTGCGATGAGTTGATTTCCTTTTAAAGTTGATTTTCCATAAGGAGATGTGCCGTATGGTATCGAGATGATTGACCGAACGATTCTCGTCTGTTACTGACATATTTTTCCCGTCTACCCCCAGGTAGCCCGTGAAAAGGATACGAGCGAAAAGGTAGGCAGTTGGGAATGTTAGTGACGTATTAACCTACGCTAATGTTGGGACAGAAAAACATTCTTGCCAACATTCTAAACCTAACATACTATACTTTTTTATACAGCAGTATTTTGTAATTTCTAAACTAAAAGCAGTCACACGCACCTGGTGTATGAATATGTCTGGTGTCTTCTTGATGTCCAGCTTGTTCTTGCGCTGCTGAATCTGCGGCAGCACCACGCGCAGCTCGTCCTGGAGGTCGTTGCCCCCGGCCCCGCTCGGCCCGCTCGCCCCGCTCACTCCGTTCAGTATCGACTTGTTCGCTGCTCACCACACAAATGTTTTGAATTAATAAAGTCAATTGAACTCCTTATTCTACGAATGAATTACAATTCTTTCGGTTTCAAAAGAGCTTTCTGCCTCGTACATTGAGGTTGTGGAATGAGCTCCCTGTCGAAGTTTTTCCAAGAGACTACAGTATGGGGTATTTTAAAAAGGACATTAACAGGTCGACAATTCGCAATCGATACTCCTGGTGTCGCAAGTGTCCATAGGCTACGGTATCCGTTTATCATAGGATAGGACCGTCTGCTTGTTTGCCACCTTTGTGGTATAAAAAAAATTGGCGGAAACACAGCGCACAGTATGAATTCCCTAGACACGACTTGAGCAAATGCGACTAGAAAGCAGTCTACTTGAGAGAGGAAAAGGACAGACATCGCACAGAGTGATGGTGACGTAAGGAAACACTTTTGTTCGAAAGCACAAGTCTTTGTACAGACTCCGGTACTAATTTGTGGTCGGTCATCAGTTATCAGGCTCTGTCAGTTAACTAGCACCGAATATATCGGGATTTAGTGCTAGTTAGCTGACCAAGTCTGATCTCTGGAATATCCTTAGGATGCTTCGTTCAGAGGCGAAACACGTGTCGATTAGTGGGTTTAAAATTATGGGTGAAGATAGATAAACATTATAAGAATTCAACGCATTACTTCAAAATCGTTTTTTGCCGATTACGCAACAAGTTCGTTTTTATTTTAACCGATTTAGGATATTTTCTTTCTAATTAGCGACCCGGTTACGATTACAATTAAATGATATACATACATATCTTCATGCTGTATCTTTAACGAGGTAATCAGAGACGACGAAGCATAAACCAATTCAATTATTAAATTATAGAAATATATATAATATTATGTATAATAAAATAAATATAAACTGTTGAATTACCTTTTATAACGCTGCAATGCAATATTAAAAAATTCGGAGCAGAAAGCGTACGTCTACCTCTAACAGCAATTTAGTAGATTTAATATACAATTTATGGAGATTGATAAACCTAAAATTAGATGAGAAAATAAAGATTTATTACTTTTTATTGATTTATTTGTTTCTATTTCATTGGAATGAGAATATACGCTGCAAAACATTCTGACGATAATCTAACGAATTCTTTTTAAATAATCGTATCATATCGGTTATCGCAATTATAACGTTTAGTATCATAAGTGTTTGCATCCATAGATAAAATAAAACGATCTGTAAATATTGGGTCCTTACATATGAAATTGGAGGAATATAAAGTCAATTTTTTTTTGTGAAATATATTTAATTAATCAAAGTATGCACCTTTGTTATCTATACACTTTTGCCATCTCATAGGTAGTTCATTGATCCCTTTACTAAAAAAACCATGGGGGCGAGAATCAATAAACTCTTTGAAGGCGGTTTGGACTGCCGTATCGGAGTTGAATTTTTTTTCTTGTAAGAAGTTGTCCAAATTCCGGAAAAAATGGTAATCTGTTGGAGCAAGGTCCGGGGAGTACGGTGGATGTCGCAGACATTCCAATTGTAGCTCATCTAACTTAGTGGTTGTTTGTTGTGCAGTGTGTGGTCTTGCGTTGTCGTGAAGCAGCAGTGGCCTAGAGCGATTGACCAATCTCGGTTATTTAGCAGCTAGTTCTTTCTTCATGGTTTGCAGTTGCTGACAATAGATATCTGCCGTAATCGTTTGGCCAGATTTTAGAAAGCTGTAGTGAACGACACCGGCGCTAGTCCACTAAACACTCACAAGTAACTTTTTCTGAGTCAATTTTCGTTTAGGGCAGGATTTGGCTGGGTCTCCAGGGTTCAGCCATTGCGACGAGCGCTTCCGATTATCGTACAGTATCCACTTTTCATCACAAGTAATGATTCGATTTAAAATCCCTTCATTATTGTGTCGGTTGAGCAAAGTAACACAGCAGTCGACGCGTGTTTGCAAGTTCGATTCACTCAATTCATGAGGTACCCATCGTTCAAGTTTTTTACTTTCCCGATTTGCTTCAAGTGGATTAATACAGTTTTGTCACTTACCCCGAAGCCGGCAGCTATCTCTGAAGTGCTTTGTGATGGATCCGCTTCCACAATAGCCTTTAATTCTTCATTTTCCACTTTGGTCTCCGGCCGTCCACGGGGTTGGTTCTGAAGGTCGAAATTTCCAGAACGAAAACGTTGAAACCAAAAACGTACCGTGCTTTCTTTTGCGACACCAGCGCCGTACACATCATTAATCCTTCGAGCTGTTTCTGCAGCACTGATGCCACGGTAGAACTCGTACTCGTAAATATACCGATATTTCATGTTTTCCATTGTGCGGTAATAAGCGACGCCAAGAAAAAAATAATGAGGAAAAAAACAAATGAATGACCGTTTTAAAAACTCAAATGTACCAGCTAAATGAATTTATAAATTTGAATTTGGAATTCTTAACCAAAGAGGAGATATTTCAGATCAAAGTGGTCAGTACGACAAAACGCTAATTTCATATGTAAGGACCCAATATTTATGTTGTACAATATTTTATTGTACAAATTCTATAGAAACACCACTTTAATTAAAGGTGTCCATGTAAGTCGAAAACATGTCAAACATACTTTTTGAGGGAAGCAGAAAAGTATTTTTTGAATATCTCAATTTCTGTTCCTAAGTCATCAATCTACACGTATACATGGAAACCTCTGTTTGGAAAACGAGCAATACATGAACATTTTAACACTTAGGTATAAATGATTCCATGGGAAAGTTGCGACAAACGAACGGGCAGACCGACCGAAATCATAATGTTTCTATTTTCCTAGTTACCTGGTGCCTGGTTCCTGGCAAAGAGATTGACCGTAAAGATAGTGAAATCTGATGTTTCGTTATGGACACAGCAAATAAGGTTGTTCATAATTATATAATAAGTCTACAATTTTTATTCGCTATAACATGTATAACAATTGATTTACACAAAAAGAATGAACTCTACATATTCTGCTAACGACATACCATGCAAATATATGATGGCCAACATAATAGCCGACCCCGAGCTAGTATCAAGACAAGCACTACCTACGGCTACTTACACTTCAAGGTGTCGCTCGCGAGGGGCGCGGGCGGCGGCGGTGGCGGCGGGGGCGGGGGCGGCGGCGGCGGCGGTGGCGGGGGAGCTTCAGTCTTTTCTGAAATATATATAGGAACGATTTCAATTCCTCTTTATTTGTAACATTATATTACAGAAAATACATATGAGACCACTTACCCGGTATCGTTGTCAAGGAATGCTACATCACAACAAGCGAAGCAATTACACACGCACACACACAAATACTTAGAATATATTGTAAGTAAAGACAGATAATGTTATGTCGTATTTTATACTCTAAATGTAAGAACATTAAGGTTATTTTGTTTATGAGTCTTTTCCAAGCAACTGTTAATTCTAATAATTTTTATCGACAACGATTTAGATAACAATATAACGAGCTGAGCTCATAATCTGTGAAGATTATCGTCAGGTCACGTGGGGATTACTAGGATGGTTTAAAGGTGCTTAACATGAAGACACAAATGGATTTCGATAAAAAATTTAATGTATAAAAATATAAATACAGAGTATTAACTATATATGTCGAAGCGGACGTGGCGCGGCGGCCGCGCGGCGCGCCCGCTCCCGACTGCATACTTTCTCGTTAATCATACATTTACATTAATTTAAATAATACATTTCTTTTAAATATAAATAAATTTGACTCGATTTCAGTAATTTAAGTACGTGCCGAGCGACACCAATTGTAAATTATACCATAAACGATATTACCTTCATAGTTCGTAAAGTGTATTATAACAGATACACCAGAAAGACAACACATTGCATTTTTCTCATAAATTGGATATTATTAGCACAGTCGCACAGTGTTGCCAGATTTGACAACGAAATAACCAATCCTTTTTTAAACAGTAGTGAATTCTAAATATTTTCGAAACGTCAAATATGACGCACTTAGCGGGTTGCAATTATTTTTAGTTTTGAGTTGAGACATCCAAACACAAACATTAAAAATAAAAATTTAAATTTTTACTTGGTAGTATACATATTGTTACAAGTATCCTAAAAATAGCGCGTAGTCCAATTATACATTTTTCAGAGATCACTTAAAAATCACAAGAACCATAGCTAAATCTGGCAACACTTTAGCCGCGCCCCAAGGGCCGCGTGGGCCGCGGCTGGCGCGGACCACACACCGCACACACGTTAGCAACAGACACAAGTGCACATTCGCGATATACACGCACATCAACCACGCGCATGAACGACCGGCTCTGATACTGCCCTAGGCGCCGTCACTGTGCGTCTGCTATTGCATCTGATGTATATTTGGATTTATTACGTACGCAGGTCTCTCATCATATACATAAATATTTAAATTACAATAGGGCGTATATAAATTATTATGACTAAACACGGACTCTGTGAGCACGTGTGAAGCGGCGCGTGTACAAGCACTTTGGTAGAGGATGTCGTGAGTCGTGAGTCGTGACGGACGGACGCGAGAGACGGGCCCTACGTGACGGCGCTAGAAGTATCGGAACTCGCCCTTCTTGCCAAGCCGCTCGCGGCGCACCCAGTCGGCGGGCGCCCCGCCGGAGCCGCCGGCGCCCCCCGCCCCTGCCCCCGCCCCCGCCCCCGCCCCTCCCCCGCCGCTCCTACCCAGTCCGGCCGCGCCCGTGGGGCTGCTGCCGCCGGAGCCGCGCCCGCCATTGTCCTGTAACACGTTGATTCCATTGATTCTTTATTTTCGATTATTATAAAAAATTATCTAAAAAAGTACATTTTATAATGTTGGATACCGTGAGCATTATTATTGAAGTACCTGTACCTGATACGTACCTGGTAGTGGGTGTAGATGGGGTTCGGATACAAATGTGGCGAGGAGGGAGGAGTGAGCGCGGGCGCCACGATTGTGTGAGGCACGTGCGCGGTCACGCCGCGCCTGTTGCGAGCCTTCCACCATTTGCGAGAGTCATCCAGAACCTGTAACACATTTTGTAATTTGAATAATGAATATATGTATCGCCACTTTGAATTTACGATTTAATTTTTCATAGACAATTCGAAGGAAAATAAAACTAGTTTATGGCAAAAGTTACTCACTTCAAGATATTCTCCGCGCACGACAGTAAGCTCTTTGTCGTTGTTGGCGGTGCGAGGGTAAGTAACGCGGACTACGCGTCCTCCTCTTGCAGCTACGCCTCTGGCCCACGCCTCACCTAAGTCATCTGCGATACAAATCTTAGTTCGGAATTAATGTTCAAAGAAACTCGGAAAATAAATATGAAAGCTTATGGACTGTCGTCTTTGTCACTGACCGTCATCCCGGTCATCCCGGCGCTCGACTCTGTAAGGGGGCTCACGATCAGGCGACGAACCGGCGGAGCCAGAGTCGTCTCGTAGGAGTCCGCGCGTGTTCCTGCAACGGGACGTTCATGTACAACGTGCTGTACGATGACATTTCCAGAGAAGAGTCGATGAAAAGCGTTACACAGATGATGTTTAGAGACGGAAAGCACACGTGCGAAACAGTGTACCTGGTGTACGGGGCGTATTGTTCCCCGTAGAGGTCGTCGCGGTCGTCGCGGTCGTACTCGTACGAGGGCCCATCGGCGGCGTCCGCGTCTGTTTCAGGCTCTACGTCCGCGGCCCGCGCGCCGCCCGCCGAGCCCGCGCCGCCCGCTTCCCCCGCTCCCCCGGCTCCCCCCGCTCCCCCCGCTCCGCCGCTGCGGCGGCCTTCGCCCCGTCGCGGCGACGCTCTTCACACGCACAACACATAGCACATATACAAGCGTCGACACGGGACAACATGACATGAAACTGACACATAACCGACACATAATGGATGATGTCGTTTGCTATTTTGTGTATCTAACCTTCGTAAAGGTTGATCGTCGACCTGATAGTCCGGAGACCAGCCGTCCATGAACACCGGCTGATACGGTGGAAGTGTCGTTTTCCATTGCTCCCTGAAATACGTAATACATATTTTAAAAAATAGTTAAAACTATGAAAGTTGTCACTGATCATCACGTGTTCTTTGAGTTCAAAATGGGAATTTGAGTAGCGCTCTGTCCTTTTCGGACAATTGTATATCGCCATATATAAGGTTTAGAATATACCTAGAGTTGTCAAATATCATGACTAACAAAGTTAGACACATAAATATGGAACTTCATTCAACTCATGCATTTTATGTAGAATGTCACTTGAGAGATGATGACAGTCAAATACGTTCAAATACGTAGGTTGCGAGCCTTAAGTAATTGTTATGCACGTCGGTACAATGCGAAGGGGAAGAAGAAGGGTAAGGTTTACCTAGGCACGAGCCAGGCATCCCCGAGGGAGTGCCACAGCTCGGTCTCCTTGCTGGTGACGCAGTTGGAGAGCAAGTTGAGCGCGTCACGTGTGAGTAACGGCTGAACGACGCGGGCCGGCAGCCGCCCGTCGGCCACGTCCTGCGCCGCGTCCACGATCAGCGCCAGCGGCGTGAACAGGAAGTGCACCAGCTCGGGCGCGTTGGGGTCGTGGATGTGCGCGCGCAGCCGCGCCAGCAGGTTGAACGACAGCTTGAACTTCTGCAGCACGTCCACGAAGTCCCGCTCGGGCGGCGGGCGCGTGCGCAGCGCCAGCATGCCCTCGCCGGCGGCGGCGCGCCGCGCGCCCGCGCCCCCTCCCCCTCCCCCTCCGCCTCCCCCGCCGCCCCGCGACCGCCGCCGCCGCTCCAGCTCGCGCGACGCCGCCGCCGCGTGCTGCAGCCGCGCGATGAACTTCTCGATGTCGTCGAAGCAGCGGTTCAGTATCGCGATGTCCTGCTCGTACAGCCGCTCGGAGCCGGTCGAGGACGCGTCATCCCGCTCGCGCTCGCGCTCCCGCTCCCGCTCCCGCTCCCCGCGGCCCAGGTGCGCCGACATTTGCTTCGAACATATTTCAATACTTTATTATCGCACGTTTTTATGCAATCGAAATTAGATACATTACGACGATGTAATAACTCGCAACAACTCACGTTCATGACGGCTTCCCATTGCTGACGCGTGTACGTATGGTAGAGCCGCGACATGCCACCGCCGCCGTCCGTATCGAATGTTACAATAACACGCGATTATCTTTTCCTATCGCTAATGATAAGCTTAACTCCGTATCGATAGCTCTATCAGTATGTACATATGTATGTATGTACCAAATCGATACAGCGGTAGATTTTTAATTTTTTGATGTCTGCCGACGTCATATACAATAATATTCGATAAAAATGGAAATTACATTATTTGTATGTTCCTTCTACATAAGATAAGGCTACTTGTGAAAGGATGATGTCTATAATAAAGTATTTCCATACTTACATTTATTTATATTTTTCAATTCTACTTCCAGTTTACACCACACAAAGAAAAGAGTCGTTCATCACTCATGATATTGAAACAAATGCACATAATATATCTACCCGATAAACAGTATGATATTAACGATATCGACTCATTATTCTAGAATATAATAAGTAGCGAAAACGTAGTCGATAAATTTGATTCTGCGATATGGTGACATTGCATTGAAATCATAGTTATAAATAAAAAAACCGCATAACGTTATGTACATATGTTCAATAGGTAGATATTAATTTATTGATTCTAGATTACGTTTAAATTCCTTCAACAACTTTTATCAGGATAAAAACAGTGATAAAATAACCTATACATATCGCTGATTGCTTGCCAAAACCAGACCAACCAAACCAAAATTTGGTTCCTAAAATGTCGTAAATCAACAGAAAGCACTATAGGTAGTTATACACGCAGTTATAATATAGTACCTTAGTGTGTCCAAATATATTAAATGATAATTCGGTACTAATATGGAAATATACCTGTTACCGTAGTGTTACCGTACATCTGGTGAACAATACTGTAGACTTGGGTAGATATTATTTTCATACCGATTCAGAATGTCAACGCCATAGTGCTGTCGTTCACATCTCAGGGTCTGTTACTAGTTTTACAAACTATTTGTACAAGATATCTACGCGATATTATTATAATGTCTGCAACGACGCGGATATTGATTTTTCCCTTATTTACATATTATCAAAGCCGCACAGGGTTACAGTAATGTTGCGTGAGAATAAGCTGGCACATACCTATATGAGCGTATCTTGTGCGGATGTTCAGAAATTTCTAATCGTAGTATGTTCGGCTGTATTTTATATTATAGTATTATAGATTACAAAGTAACTTGTGACAGACTCACCTGCCTGCGTGGTCTGTCCATTTCCGTTTCCCTCTCCCGTTCCCGCTCTCGTTCGATGATGAAGTCGCGCTCTTCGCTCGCGCTCGCTGCGCTACCTACGCCCCTGCACAAACAATTGCGTCCACGTTACCGTACGGTACTGTGCTTTCATTAAACACATGACTCGGATGCAGACCAGCTATACGCTGAGACCGGCAGTAACAAGGGGAAGTAAAGCATTGCTCACTGTTAGCAGCCATCGGGCGTCAGTGCAGAGTCGCATCCAATGACTGTGTGGAGGGATTTCGTCAGATCTCGTAGAACGAGGTCGCCTTTTACGATAAGATTAAACGTCTTAAACGGGGAAGTTTTATCTCTACACTTAACTTGGCATATATCACTTAATATAAGAAAAACACACATAACACTACTATAATAATAAACCATTATTTTCTGTACCACCAAATGTTTGGTATTTTACAGCTTGATGTTTTGTATTTTATTAAAATATGTATCACAAAAGTGTAACCATTTAACGCAAAATTTTAGACATTCTTAATTATAGCAGTTCTTCTTAATTATAAGTTCCATTGATTGGTTATTTACGTAATTCGTCCGAATTAGATTTTGTTTCTAATACCTATTTTCATTTGTCGTTTCAACCGCACGAACGAGAAGGCTCTGGCTGTTCATTCCGTCAAATCGATCTTCTTCTACGTCAAAGTCAATGAACCTACTCCCAAAGTGCAGTGGTTTTTTTTTATATATCAGAGGGTGCAAACGAGCAAGCGAGTCACCTGATGGAAAGTGATCACCCGCAACGTCCGGGGAATCACGGGTGCGTTGTTGGCCTTTAAGGTTCCAGAAATGAAAATGAAAACGGTAGATAAACTAATCTTTCAACTTATTATTGGTTACTTTAAGTTACAAGCTGTCGTGCGCTACTTCATTCTCTGGAATTAAAAAAAGAATAGATCTATATCCTTTTTTCGAATTTAAGCTATAACATCCATACTAAATTCCATCAAAGTGAGTTCAGCGTTGTGATTAAGTAACAGACAGAAAGAGACGTTTTCGTCTAAGAATATGGATTATGTTCTTAAATTTCTTTTTAACCGACTTAAAAAAGCAGCATGTTCTTGATTCAGTTGTATTTTTTTTTGTGTTTGTTACCTCTGAATTCCGTCATTTATGAATATTATGACAGTTATTGAAGTCGGTGCCAAATCAATATGCAATAACAGTTTAGTAGACTTGGCTCCGACTTCAGTAACTGTCAAATTTAATTATATAGGTATTTGTATCGTGTTTATAAATTATTTTTGTAGTTGAGTATTGATTAGTATAGTTATTTCGTACTTTTCGGTGATTTTTTTTGAAGTTGGTATAATTTTTTTATGTCTTAGATTCTGTTAGTAATAAATAAGCCATAGTCATAGCTCATACGCTATGTGTCTCAACCATAGATTTAGTATATCATAGATGGGCAATGCAAAAGAGACGGAGTATAATATGGCATACATTAGAGCGAGATAGATAGGCAAGACCCATTCACTTACACGGGATAGTCCAATATGACCCCAGCATCAGTTACGAATGAAATTTGTCCTGCTAATATTTTAAAAATCTCAGATTTTACAGTATAATTTTGTGTTCATTAGAGGGAGGGTTGATTATAGTTACGTGTGCAGTGCCTGGATGTAACTCGTCACAGAAAATAACTCATAGAATTATGCATTTCACATGAAAGTACTATTAAAATATTGTGTTGTCTAATTGCAATGTTTTAGAATTACCACAAAAGTTTTGGACTTAAATGGTTAGGAAAAATTATCGCGGTTAACAACATTAATGTTCTGGGGGCCCAGACAAGCGGCCCAATTGTCGTAAACGATAGAAGAATAGAATAACAAATACCACGTATTTAGCGTCACGAATATTAAATTGGTAGTCAAATGTAATTAACTTTCTTATGTATCAAACAAAACGCAAAGTCATGTAAAAATCGCCACATAGAACGTAGTCAAGTGGTGCTCCTAGCGACCAATAACGTCAGCAAATGTTCGAATTGTACGAAGCATTTACCACTTGTCTAGCCGCTTTCAATACTTACGAATTCAGCTTAAGAGTCCGCCCGCGCAGAGTTTGGTGTTTGGTGACCTGGATTTCGATATCTGAGAAGACTGAGAGTTAGATATTTGGATACATACAATTTCAACTCTTTATCTTGAAATCCTTAAACGTGGAAACGTGATTGGATAAAAAAATCTCTATTAAAAATCGATATATGATATTAATGATATCGATTCATTATTCTAGAATGTAATTTTTACTAAAATGAATAGGTAATTACAATATCTCAAATCTCTAAAATCAGTTTTTCTATTGGTAACAATAAAACAAATGTTGAGATTACTCCGCGTTAAAATGTGATCAAATCGCACTGCGAAAATTAACTTTATTGTCATCGCCATAGGGCGCGGGGTAACGAACGAATTCAGTCGCGCTGGGCGGCATAGGCGGACTCTTAAAATGATTACAAATACGTAAATCCGGCTGTCCATAATTCACTTTGATAGAGACTTACTTACACGAACACGTGTGTATTCGTTTTTTGGTCTAGCCGTAATCACTTCGTTGCCAATTTATAGGTGTATAATACATAATACATGTATGGACTCACCTGAGAGCATTCAGCTCCTCAACGAGGGCCTGCGCGCTGACGTCGTGGCACTGGAATATGTGCAGCTCGCGGCGCGGCGCGGAGGGCGAGGGCGAGGGCGGAGGCGCTGGCGCGGCGGGCGCGGCGGGCGTGGAGGGAGCCTCGGGCGCCGCCGGCGGGCCCACCACGAACGCCAGCACGTTGTTGTACAGCTCGGCCGGCTCGGGCGACGTGAACGCCGTCGGCGAGTGCACCCACGACGCCGGGAACCGCTCCATTATTGACTGCGTGCACACCACCACCCACACGTTCACACATCGCCGATACTGGTAACTGTTGTTACTTGTTATTATTACCTACTTATTATATATCCATGACAAAGAATATGTCGAAAAGAAGGCCGATTCCCGCCTCGTGCGTATAACGGAATTGCTTACTCTCTGCCGTATACGTAGGGTTGTTGCGTTTGGTGCAAGATGCGGAGACCATCTCGTTTAGTTATACGTTTATTATATAGTAATAAAAAACAATGCACACGAATAAGTTTTTCGTGTTCGTTTAGTTTAATTTCTTGTAGTAATGTTGAAGAATAAAAATTCTGGACTCGAATAACTAAGATTATTTAGGCATCTAAGGATGTGCAACATATTACTCTGGACAGCAAATCGTGACTTTGTGTGTGATCTACAATTTAAATATCTGCATCACTGCAAGGGAACTTGTCACGTACATCTCCAATATAAATAGTCGTAAGAATTAGAAATAAGCATGAGATGTAAATGACAGCTCTATGGCGTTAATACGCCGCACAGTAGTACCAATATATAATTTGCCAAATTCGCAGCATTATTTACCATTATGAACCACGAGAAGAAGTAAAGTAACAGTGGTGACCCCGTCATGTTTAAGTAAGTATAATACATTCGTTTATGCGATTTAAATACATACATACATACATATCCTCACGCTGTATCCCTAACGGGGTAGTCAGAGAGGACGGAGCGCCAAGCGTCGCGGTTCTTGCATACTCCTTTCGCTTCCTTAAATCTCTATATTCTATTCTAGCGATTTAGACACTTTCATATAATTCATAAAGCTTCCCGGGCGAATGCAAAACAACTTGCCAAAGTGTTATCGCAATCGGATGAATGGTTTAGGAACGCATAGAGGACAAACATACAAGGAATCATTTCTTTTCGTACACATAGATTTAGATCCGATTGTTCCTAGAGATGAACATTCCTCGTTATACCTTAAATGAATGTGAAAACTGCATTCAAATGCGCTTAGGAGTTATAAGCAATAGACAAACGCAGATTACGGCTTCTTTTATATTATTTACAGAATACACATACTCCAGTTTCGTAGTCCAGCACAAGCACCCATTGACCCTCTAAGCATAGTTGCATTTTTTGACTCCATATTCCTGAAACGTACCGAAATAAATCTATTACTTTTATGGATACACATCCATACACATTGAAGGCCGTCGTCTCGAGTTCTACAATAAAAAGGTGCATATCTATATTAAACCCCATGTGTTTTTCAGTTCCTATGTGTCTCGAAAATCCTTTACAGTCTAATTTGCGAAATAAATAGCGTTTTGCATTTCATTTTCATTTTATTAAATATGTTAAAATACATAAAATTGATATAGATATAAGTTACTTGCCTAGCAAGATATTTTTCCATAAATTTTATTTCATACTAGCTGATACCCGCGACTTCGTCTGCCTTCTTTATTTTTAAAATAGCCTATGTCATTCCTCAGGATTCAAGCTATCTCCATATCAATATTCATCGCATCGCCATCGGATGAACGATATGGCAACCCATAAAATACGAACGAACAAACAAACAAACATTGATTTTTATATATTAGATTAGGTAAATATTGCCCTAAACCACCGATTTTATCGAAAAGATTCAGTAAGACTCGCCGCCGCCATGTGTACCGTTGGTCTTCTCCAGCTGTAGCAGTCGCCGCATGCCGTCGGCGGGGTACACGATACCGGTCTCGCGCGTGACGGTGAAGGTGGCCAGGTGCTCCAGCACGTAGGCGGCCCCGCGCTCGCCCCCGCCGCCGCCGCCGCCCCCGCCCCGCAGCCCCGCCAGCTCCTCGAACTCGTCCATCGCCCGCGCCGCGTCGCCGCCGGTGCCGCGAGAGCCGCGCGACTCTCGCGCTCCCGCCGCTCCGCTGCGCAGCGCCATTGCCACCGCACCCCTCTCACGCCCTGCTCCCGCTGTTCATCTTGTTGCGCGGTTTTTTTAACACTCGCGTCTATTCCGATTAGCTGAAATAATACAATATTAAATTCAATAACATTTTTATAACCTTCGCTGGATGTTCATTTGGTCAGTTTGTTACTAATCTCGTTATTATCTTTGAAACGTAATTTGGAAACCAGATACAGAACTAATTGACACCGTTGAAATTGATGTCTTTATTACAATTGGACAAAAAATAATCGAACATTATTTAACCAAAGTTAGGAACATTGAAATTAAATAAAAAGGTACGTAGATTAATATTTGGTGTTCAAATGATGCTACTTTTGCAAATTTTGATTAAAGATAAGTAGTTGTACTTTACTAAAATACAAAGTTAACAGAGTATGCTGCTAAAGTAAATTAATGTATTTAATGTCAGTAAAATTCAAATAATATTAGGTATTAATTAATAAATCATTACGTTGACACGCGGGCGTGATATCTAAGTACCCATAGGAATGCACATGGCTAGCGGTTGCCAACACCGGTTTGACGACTTGAGTCTCTTATGCAAATGTGAAGGCCACAATTCTTAGTTTCGACTGTTTTCTCGTTATCGTAGCTGGCCGAGCTAAACAAATTATATAAAATGTTCTTGTGCAGATGCGCTACTTTTACCCGCAGTGTCCTATCGGTCAGGCGGAAGTGTGAAAGCGTTGCCCTCTATAGGGGACAGTCCAAACGGATGCGCCGCGGCGAGTGAAACTGGCTCGAGCATGAGTCGCATTACAAGCAGACCGGAGCCGCACCGCGCATTGATATTCCTACGACGGAGCTCGCGTCCCGACGTACCAATGCCTCTACCAACTCTCAATAATTCTCATTTCGTTATATTTTCACTAAGAACTTGAATATTTGACACGTTAATTGACTTTATTCGGGTGGTAATACCTTGTGCGGGATTGGTCCAGATCACTACAACCATCTTACTCGCTGATACTACCGTCAAACAACAGTGCTTGCTCTGTTATGATCCCTTAAAATTTCTGGCACAAGATGCACATCTTATTTCTCGGATTTGCCAACGCATTTGCTATTTGAAGTGCTTTCCTACTCTTGACATTGTCAATGTCTATGGACTTCAATCCATTTAGCATCGAGTGGACTGTAGCTCGTTTGCTTTCTCCGTAAGCACCCTTCGCTCGTCGTGCAAAACGTCTGAAGGCGAACTCTTGTGGGTCTCTAATCGTCTGCTTCAGGTGACGTCAAAGACGCAGTGTGCATGGTTTACACTACCATAAAAATACAAGGACGTTGGGGAAGACCGCTCAGGTCTCTCCTATACGTGTTTCGACACAGCGCTAGGGAAAATGTGGTGTGTTCCGTAGATAATCCCGGAGCTTGTCATAGTCGCAGATATGATCAACTAATGGCGTAACTATATCTACCGCTGAGACCCATGGCAAATTCATAGAATGGGGCCCTCCTCAATGTGACGAAGCTCATTCAAATTGTACTTTCTTTTCAAGAAATCACTACGTGATGTATGTACAAAGCGCTGTTATAAAATTGTGAACATTATTCGATAATTTTCTAGTAACTCCTAACTTAAAGGACGTAGGTATTTGATTGAAATAATTTTATTTTTACTCATAATTTTTTAATTCTTTTTTCGGCCTTTCTGTTCAGCAATAGTGTTAAAAACATTTCTTCCATAATATAGTGTTGCTATAGCGCGGCGTTTACAAGTGGCATGGATTTAATGACTACGTTCCGGACGAAAACTGGGCGATAACGTTTTCTTATAAAAGCGATTCAAACCTTGACAGATGTGTATGTACTTCAGTAGGTAATTGAAATTAATTAAAAACTAAACTATTTCATATACAATTTTATAAATATAAAAGTCAGGATCATCCCGTGGTCGCGGCCTTCTCTGGTCGGGGGCTCCTCTGGCAGGGGCCGGCAGGGTGGCATTTCGCCCGCTGTCATCCTACTGTTATGTCAATGCTCTAAATCCGTGGTCATAGTGCTATTTTAAAATTTTTACCCGACTACAGCGAAACAAAAGTGAGAGTTATGATCGTAGCAGCGTATATATGTACTGGTATTTATATAGTTATGTATGTATGTATGTTTGTCTGTTCCCTCACAGAGCCGAAATCATTTAATCTATTTCGATGTATATCATCCATTGGATATCATTGGATACTTTACAAATACGCGAGTAACGATTATTTTTTGAAAAATTTAAAATGGCGTCTGTAGTAGAGCTTTTAAACATAAGTAGAGGACAATACAAAATTTCTCTAAGACTCCGTCATAATGGCTATCAAATTCAATAGATTGAGAAGGCATTAAAAATAACATGGAGTAAAAATATGAGGAAGAACAATATTTTTCATATTAAAAAACTTAAATAAAAATAAAAATATTAAAAGCTGAACCCGACTTTAAAAACGAGATGAAGTAACTGCAATTTCTTGAAATCATTATCAGAGTCGGAGGTCATAAGCAAGGCAAAGCAAAGTACTATATACGCGGGTCGCACTGCGCTACACCGCGCAATAACGCTGAGTTCACTGAGCCTGACGTGTCGACTCATCACTTATTTTAAATGTTTTGGCGCATAACACACTTCAGTGTAGCTTAACTTAAACTTTTAGCTGTAATTTATTTTTCGAACCTGAAAATTATAATTCAGCGAGTTATGAAAATACTGCTATAAGTCTATAATTTGTAAGATAAATTCAAATTAATAAAGTCAAAGAAGTATCCTTTTACATTACAATATCTAATAGTAATATATGTTATAGATAATTGTAATCCTTTTTACATTCTACTGGATTATAAATTCGGCAGCTCTGGCTTTTTTAAATTTCAAACGAACGAACGGTCAGCCGACTAATGCTGAGCCAACGTATGTTGCACTAGTACTGTGGTATTGCTAACAGCCAGCGGGCGCAGGTTGCCAGTGGCGCGCGTTTTACGACTTAGGCGCGTACTATTTTGCTGCGCCATGGCGCAATTTTGGGATGAGTTAAAACTCCCGCGCAGCGAGATGCGCTAAGTTACTAATTTAGCTAAGTTACTAAGTTAATTTACTAATTTGTGTTTTATATTTAAATTTAGAATGGAGCGACGTTATTGTTATTGTAACTCTTGTATTGTAGTTCGGTTTCTTGAATGCTCGCTAGTTTAATGAAATAATACATAATATATACTATAAATGGACTGTATTCAATAAATTTCAGCGCTTTACAATAATTTATACATTTGATCAGTTTAAATCTCTGTATAGCAGATTCAAAATTACAAAATGCACTGCAGATATTAGCTTTTCAACTGAAAAGTGACCTTTCTAATGACATCTGTCATTCTAATTATGATTAATTCGAACAACTCTTGCCACTGATAGTGATGAGTAAATAAATTTTAATGTGTAACATATGACATATGTCGATATGTCATATGTTACACATTAAAATTTATTTATATATTGTGTGTATATGTGGAAAATGGATTTAATAAAGGCAACGTAGTAATGTTATGAATCAAGTCCTGCAGTAGTTTAACTTCTCATACATACTGAAATAGGTATATAAATTTTTTTTGTTTTTCTACATTTCGGAATTATAATCAGTTCCTTGTCACGATTATAACAGTTTGTAATGGTAGTGAATCAACGTTTGCGGTCCGCCCACGCACCAGTCCACGTATAAAATAAGCCTTGTACACATTACAAGCTAATAAGGCGATTACCAACATACATGACCTAATGTACGATTGCTGCGTGCGCCCGCGCACGTCTCCTCGGATACATAATTATAAGATTATATTCGATTATGGAATATTCGCAGTTTTACGTTACTTGTGCTTTAAACGTCATACAACACTCTCCGCCAGAACGAACCAAAAGCATATCTGCTAGAAGTGTGATGGTCTTCTGTGTTATTAGCAGTTACTCATGACTTCAATGCAATGACAATTACTTCAATTCATCACCAAAAAATGTATCTTAAACTTGTTTGAGAATCTACATTTGTACGAATAATTAGTCATTTTACCCGTTAATTTTGATTTTCCAACTTTAGAAAAATATTACGTATACATGTAAAAATGCATTCATTGCTTTGCCAAAACATGTATTGATTATCACTCCTTTGTAAAGTTCGTCTTAATTAAGAAATAAACAAATATGTTGCTCAAGGATTATTATTCAATATACATACATATTTTCATGCTGTATCCCTGACAGGGTAGTCAGGGAGGACGGAGCGCCAAGGTTCGCGGTCCTTACATACTTCATTCGCTTCCTCAAATCTCATCATTCTCCTCATTATTGTTCAATATCGACTTAATAATAAAATAACAAGACATATTGAACTAAGTTTTACAAATATTCATGTGGGACGTGTTGCAATTGTACAAACTTACTAGGTAGATAGTTGCAACAGTCATAGTCGTTGAACATAAGAGCGTGCAGACACTGCTGCCTAATAAATTATAATGTTACATATTATATTATATTTAATACATAGTTTCGTAATTACGTACAGGAATTTATGGCGATTTAATGGTGCTAGAGGTCTGCCGGTGGTACAAATTCGATCGTCTCTACTCTGTGCGACTGTTTGATCCAAGGATGTTTCATACATTTGACCACAAACTATTATGAGTTTGACATTGAGTATTTTTGACATTGGCAGTGTGCTTAGAATAATAATTAATTCTTCCAAAGCAGTGCGAACGTAAGCAATGAGTATTTCATTTTGTTTTATTTAATTTAATGTGATCGTAAATTTTATTTTTCTGCCCTCTTCTCCATATAAACTTTAACTATGGCAAATCTCAAACTCCTCCGTACGCACAATATTCTTAAAAAGGAATCCGCAGTGTTCGCTTCGCTTCGCGAATGATTTCATCCTGATGAACTGTGACCCATTTCAATCCAATTTGCCATAAAGATGGAACAACTTTTTTGAATATTTGTAATATAAAATAAGACCACGTTTATATAAACCTTTATAAAGGTGTTTATAATTTAATAATTGTTTATAGATGTTCCATATGGAACAAAATTTATTCAAAATGCCTTTACGGTATTTCCTTTATGGTGCAAGCAAGGTACACAACAACTTATGCCAAAAACTATTTTACTAAATAAAACAATTAATCTTATTTACATTTTTGGCAAATTACGTTGAAACGGACTTTAACCCTAAATACTGGCCCGAGTACGCGATGGCAGAGCATTTGCTTTCCAAGCCGAGTCCCCGGGTTCGATCCCCGGACAAGTCGATTTAGTAAATGTACTTGTCTAAATTGACTTCCAGTCTAGATGTAACTAGGAGCTCACCCAGGCCTTCGTGTGGCAGTACCCATAGACTACTGCTTAGTTTGGGGTCACGCAATTTGTGTAATTGTCTGAAATGTTATTACTGGAAATATGTGCGGTGTCACCCTTGCGGACAAAATAAGTAATGAACAGAAACGCAGTGTGACAGGGTTGCACGACAGTGTTATTGTAAAAATGAAGAGGGGAATGCTTAGATAGTTCGGGCACATAGAAAGAAAGAGTGATAAAAAACTGACAAAGAAAATCTAGGGCGAAAGCAGATGGTAAAAGTAGCTAAGGAAGACCAAGTCTGACTTATGAAGCTCAAATAGCCAGTGTTAGCAGACGGAAATGTCAAAAGCACTTGCATACCTAGGCAATGTAAGGACCGCGACGCTTGGCGCTCCGTCCTCTCTGACTACTCCGTTAGCGATACAGCGTGTATGTAAGTATGTAAGTATGTATATGTAAGTATGTGTATGTAAGTATGTATGTATCTTATTATTTTTATGGGTTATTGCTAAAAGTAGTGACGAGATATACGTTTTTTGTATTATACTTTCTTGATATGTACAATACGAGGTGGATGGCGTATAAACTAAGAGATCATATACTTTTCGTATTAACTTAGATACTAACGCATTAATAACAATAGTGAAACTTGAACAAATTTTGTACGAATTATAACAATGTTTGTGTAAGCAAAGGAGGGGGAAAATGGGGGTAAAAATTTGTTGATTTTCGCTGACGAGAGGAGGGGAGTGTTAAAAATGACTAAAATTCTAATTCTGCTTACGTGATACTTGAACGGTCCCTAATTCATTACATCTGCATACTAAATAGCGACAAAAATTATAATTACTTGTCGCTGATACCAACATTTGAAGGTAATCGTTTCATTGTTTTTTACATATTGTTAATTGTCGAAGGTTTTTATTGTTAATTACAAATATTTTTTTCGTTTATATCGCAATGAATGTTAAGGAAATGATTCAATCGATAGCTATTCCGATATCATCTACAAATATTAGTCAAATGTATCTTGAGCTTCGTTTCACAAAATATGAAATTCTTAAAAATGTAATGCATGAACGTGCGTTGATGTCTTTTGTAAGGAGATTCGTGTGTAGTGACGTAACAGGAGCGCAAGACCCAGTGCATTTCGATACATTATGTACGGGTCTCAAATACACCGATGTTTGTGATTATGCCCACATAATTATTTAGTATGATTTATTGCAATATAAAAATGATATCTCAATATCAGCGGAGGAATTTATTTCCTATTATATTTATCGCATTATCAACGAACACGTTTCAAAATGCAATCGCAGTAATGGGTGACAAAATACTTTAGTAGTTATTGGTACGTATCAAATACTTAATTATCTCGATTAATCAAACTATTGCGAAACAAATCACAGTAATAGGATATGATATGAATATAGCTACTGTGCATTCACACAACATTGCTATAACATTTGATCTATGGTAAGGTTCTCAGTTATAACTACGAATGAAAAAATATTCATTATTTGTACAAGTTAACTAAACCAATCTATATACATACATAATACACAATAACTATTGAACATAAAGATAATTCACAGTTATGACAAACGTAATAATTCTATAACCAGTTAGTTATCGTCAGTCAGAGGCCGTGAAATTGACGCCAACTACATAATGGCGGGTACAGCCATGAGCGGATGAGAGGCTTCTCTGCAACAGTGCACTGCGGGAGTATTCTATGAGCGAGTGACGTTTCTATATTTTCTATTTTGATTTGTTATTTTCATTCTATTTTATCATTCTATTGTACAGCTTATGTGTTCAAAAACAGACTACCCAATGTGTTGCAAATTATGTTAATGGTATGTCAGAATGAAAGTCGTAATAATTGTTCGTATTGTTATGAAGGCGCATCGAATTGATCGAATATCGAAGGCGCCGGGGCAGGGCCAGCGCTGCGATGATCTCCACACAGTCGCCCTTACAGCGATCAGGTACTGAAATGAGGATCAAGCGTGGGAAGGTCATCGCCACACATTCTAATGAAATTATCATATTATATTACAGAACACATAATCAATAATATTTTTTCTTTTCTTCTTTACTTTTTCATACAAATAAGAATAAAATAAAGCTCGATTTTATATACAAGTAGAACAAAACACACATAAATGTTCCATATCACACCTCAGCAGAGTAGCTTCATAAAAATAATATGATTGTACATATACACGTGCGTCATCACATCCTTTGTGAATTGTGACTCATAATATTATTGTTACATTATAACTATACTATCAGTATTTTTGTCCTTCCGTATCTAAGACACTGAGGTACACTGGTCGATGGTCGATAGTCGTAGGGACGGCCGCGTGCGTCCCTACGCGATGTACACCGGTGACGTCGACGTGGCGGTATGCACGCACACACGCGCATTGTGCGTATGCGCATACGCACACATCCCTCTCGCATGCCGCCGGGCCCTCCACGCGGGCTGTTCGCGCAACTCTCGCGTGTTGAGCGCTGGCCGGCTGAGCTCGTCTCGCCCCGCGCTCGCGCCGCACACACCCCGCCCGTGTGTGCACACTATACACATTACACACACAACCGTCCATAAAGTGATCACACTTGTTAAACTTTTGTAAACATTCACCTAATTCGACGATATTTTTAAGTCAAAACACGCCTATGTACCCGGCTATATTAAATAAATCAATGTAAAAGTGTATGTACCGGTACAATTAAAATTCAGTAGAATTAAAATTGGAAAGTTAATAGGAACTTTAGTTAACCTGAAGGTTACCTCGTGTGCTCTGTTAAAGCATAATTTAGTGTAGGGTTAAAGTGTAAAATCTATAATTTCCCTATGCAGGTCAATGGAACCTGGAGATGGAACAATATCGCTTAATTTAAATATATCACCTGTTACCTGAGAGCCATAATTCATACTGAGAACTATCGCTTATAATCTAGGCACTTTTCATTAACGAAACTGAGTATTGCTAAGTATTTATTCGTATTAGAATCTAAATATAATGGGAAGTAATTACAAAAATAATAATTTTATTCTCACTTTATTTTACTGTTAGGCGAGATATTCATGCCTTGTAATTGTTTCACATAGTCATATTATTATTACTTTATATTACATACTTACACATTAAACATTAAAATCAATGAACAAGGTCCTAACATTCACTGCATAATATGGGGCGATATCCAATATTTTCGAAGCGTCTAAGCCTTTTCTCTTTTTACATTCTTAGATTTGACCGTTGATTGATACGACACGATTGAGTCAGTCCACGAGGAAATGCAGTGGTCCGATTTGATTTGCATACTGCATTGTTCACAAATAAAGTACAAAAGAAACTGGAATTTTGTTTTCTTTCTTCTGCTATGCAGTACAATATTAAAAATTTAATATACCTAAAGGTTACTGAGTGAATCACCTAGTACATCTTCAAACAAATATTCAATTCACCTTGGAGATCTCTAAAACATCTTTTGTGCAGACATTAAGGCATTTCGACCTCTAACTATTGTATTCAAGTTGATTACTTACACGAAATGATTTAAGTATATGTTATACTGTCTTATCTCTGTAAAATTCCACATCTGATTGCTCAAGATCTCTGCAGATTAACTAGTTAACGTGGTAACGTGGTATAAATTTAAACGTCTTCGGAACTGTCCGCTAAGGTAACGTTGTAATCATCTGGAAAATAGGTCGCAGATTTACATTCATGAACTGCACAGTTAGTCTTTATGTCGCAGCCATCCTATACGCTTGTAATTATTAATATTAAAGATTGATGAAATAGATCGTTGATCCGACTATGAATTTGATTTTCATTCTAGTCATGAAATATTTGCTTTCAAAATTGTTATCAGTGCGTCCCCTTCCCTCCAAATTTTCCCTCTAAAATAAATCTAAACATATTAGTATTTCCATTTTGCAATAAAAAATATTATTTATCTTGTAGTATAAAGTATATATGTACCTACGTATTTAGTACTCGAGAAATGTATTGTATAAAGCAAGATTCGTCAAAGAAAAATGACTCTTATTGCAATAAAAAAAATCGAATACCTCCGTGGTGTGCTTCATATTATGGGACATGTCTTAAAAAGTTAGAGAGCTGTCACGCTTTTATTATAGATTTACAATATCATAGACTAATACAAACAATTTTTTATTTTTCCTATAAATATTTAAATTTCAATGAATTTGTAATATATACAATGAGTTTCAAAATGTTGAGAACATGGAAACATGGAGTACGCAGTAGCATGAGTCCACTGTGTATCCATTCGTCTTTGTTCAATCATTTTTGAACTCGTGTATTATAAATTTTCGTATTTGATACAATTTGTATTTTGTATCAATATACAAAGTACAAATCATTATATTGTACTAGTTTTAAAGTTCGTTATCATTCAAGACCTCTGCTGAACATTCCTCAATTTTACGCCACTAATAATGATAAACGATAACAACTATCGTTCATTCTCATTGCTAAATTCCACGTTATATCTAATACGACCTCAACAAAGACGAAGCAGTCTACTTTACTCGCATGTAGCCTGTTTTACTTTTTGTTTACCTCGATGACTGTATAATATGGCCTCATCACATCACAATGTAATTTACAGTGTTTAAAGTTATCAATATTTATGAGGTGTTTAAAGGTTTATTAGCTGGTGTTACAATTATGAAAGGTGAAAAATTTAAGTGTTGTTTGAAGTGAAGTACACCGTGTCAATAAAATGGAAGCCTACTTTTGGTTAGGGTGATCAGCTAAACTACAACCATCTCTTATACACGCTTCAGCGCAATAATGTATACTCCTGTGTATATCATAATATTCAAATAAAGCTACTATATACATATATCAAAATCGCGTAGCAATAAACGTATCACAAAGATTCCTCGTAAAACTTGCACCTTAATAGGTTGTTTCTACACTCTTGTACGGCCATAACGAAGTCGTCTAAAATTGAAAAAAGTGATGACAACACAAAGAAAGTAAAGTTTACTCTATCGTTTGATTTATGTCGAAGTGGGAAAGTGACTCTTAACTCTGCCAGAGCGGCCCCGATCCCAAGCGTGCGCTTGCGCCGGTGTGACGTGTCGTTCCTGCGGGGCTGTACGAACGCTTCAATTCATAGTTGGCCAGGACTTCATCTGCCGACAGTGCTATCTGTACTCACCTTAAGATGGCTACGATTAGGACCGCTCGATAGTAAAAATGGTGGTAACTATTAACATCACACTGTCACACGCGCCTCACGTAGATACTTCGCGCCTCGGCGGCGACCCGGTGTACACTGGAGGAGGTCGCCGCGGCCCCGCCCCGCCGCCGCCCGTACCTGAGCCTCGTCCGTCGCCGCACACCACGCTCGCACAGGTGCGAGGACGAGCGCGGCGGGAGGGGCGGGCGCGGGCGCGGGGAGGGCTGCGGTATCGCTGCTCGGCCGCAGCCTACGAGCTACGACCAGTGCATACAGGCGCGCGACCGGGGCCGCGCGCGCACCTCGACCTCATCTCGCCTCGCACCTCGCACTGTATAAGTACAGCCACGATGTCTGCGAACGGCGCCGTGGGCACCGAGCCGCGGCTGTGCCACGTGCGGAAAGTGTCCGGCTTCGACGGCTACGGGTTTAACTTGCACGCCGAGAAGGGCAAGCCCGGACAGTACATCGGCAAGGTGGACGATGGCTCGCCCGCTGAAACGGCCGGGCTGCGGCGCGGCGACCGCATCCTCGAGGTGAACGGGCACAGCATCGCCGGCGAGTCGCACAAGCAGGTGGTGGCGCGCATCAAGGAGCGGCCCGACGACGCCGCGCTGCTGGTGGCGGCGCCCGCGCCCGGCGACCCGCTGCCCGACCTGGACGCGCCCGCGCCCGCTCCCGCCTCCGCTACCGCCGCCGCCGCCGCCGCCGCCGCGCCCGCGCCCGCCTCGCCGGAGCGCGAGCGAGCCGCGCGCGACGCTGACTCCGCCAGCCCGCCGCCACTCAACTTGCACATGACTGCGGCCGAGATGCGTGCTCATCTCGCCGCTAAAAAGAAATTCGACCCCAAAAAAGTACCCATGGATCTTAAGTCCAAATTTGACATTGTCAAGAAACTGTGAATGCGAAGATTGTAAGTGTAGTGCGGGTGTCAATCGCGTCGCGTGCCGTCGTCGTTGTTGCAAGTTGTAGTGTTATGTGTTGTATATAATGGTGTTATTAAACAGCTCCGCCGAAGGCTGTCGCGCCGAGGGGTGCGGAGGCGGCTCGCGCCCCTCGGCCCGCGGCCGCGGCGAGGCGCTGTTGCCAACTCTCGCCGCGACACCGATAACTAGCCTCTCCCACGATTATACACACGTACGAGTACCTCGTGTGCACACAGATCGGAGTTCAGAGCACAGTGTCGCACTGATACCGGTATCCTATCGGACCACAGTATTTTTTTGTTGTCGTGTTTATATTGCGCACCTGTTGTTGTTTGTATAGTATCTGAATATTATTTTTAAGGCTGATACTGTGACCGCTCGCCGAGCCGTTCATGTTTACTGGAAAGTCGCCTTCTAGAAATTGCCATTGAATAACAAAATGCATGGGCGTATTCAAATGCTAGTTAAGGGGGATTGAGGAGGACAGAATAATATTCACGTGTGAAGATGAATTATGTAAAACAAAACATACGTACTATAAGTATACAGTAGCTATGTAGGTATATTGTATACTTATAACAAATAATATTTATTAGATATGAACAAAGATATATTTCTAAGGCGAATTCATTAACTGTACTATCCATAAAAGACTCGTCGTCTCATCTTTTGGCTAATTTCCGGTAAACGATAACTATGCATAACCCAGTTAAGCGGTCTTCGATCATCGTCGATTGCAAATGAAATCAGAGAGGGGTGGGAGTAGCTGTCCTCCCTTGCGACATGCCCCTGCCTGTCTTCCACTGAGTACGCCTATGATACCTAAGTGTATATAATAATATTACATATGTAATGTATCCAGTGTTATATTTACAATCACTAAGTAGTAAATAGATTTCATATTTTATTTATTAATAATACAAATGAATTGAAATGTAATTGAATTTTTTATCGAAAATAAAACTGATATCTGTAATGAAGACATACACTTATAGTTTAGAGTTGTTTAGGTACTTATTAAGTGCAATCATTGTTGGATAATTGTAATCAATAAACTATCATTAAATAACAATAGTGTAATATTATTTCATTTATCTGTATATAGTTTAGTAGTTTCAACACCGCAGCTAAAAGTATTTACTTTGTTTCAATATGTATTTATATATATATTTATGGATATTATCTAGCAGCAACGATGTTCCAGTTGTACACACATTGACATTCAGTAAACAGTGGTTACATCGCGGGCATCATCGTCTGCGTTTAGCAAGCAATGAGCACTATATAGTGTCTATGTGATGTGTGTGTCTGTGTGCCGTACGCGTAAATATCCTGATAAACTATGTATAGATAACGAACTGAGATTGAGCACAATGTAATTACAACATTAACATACATATGTATATTACACGAAACATGTACATTATGACGTGATGCTTGGCGCTCGATCCTCTGTGACTTCCTCATTAGGGATATAGTGTGACGATGTGTATATATGTCGTGGCCAGATCTTAGAATTGATCATATCATGATGTGGCCGACCATTTCATGAAATGGTTGTATTTCATGATATGGAAAATATCCGCTGCGCACATCATAATATGGTCTGGCCAGATCTATGTAATACATTCATCTGGCCAGTCGACATATAAACATGTAGACCGAATTTATAAATAATGAAAGGAAAGTCATATTATAAATCATACTCTACAATATTATCTAGTATTTTTAATAATTGCAAAATTCGTGCTTATAGCCTTCCTCGTATCTGTCGTGTTTAAGGAAATATCATCGTTTAACTTAGTCGTACCGATGAATCAACATACTACAAATACTTACGTTAGTGAATTATACGTAATATTGTGTAGGCGTGTTGACTCATCATTTATATAAAATAAAAAAATACTACAAAAAGTTGTTGAAGTGCAAAAACTCTTTATCGTTCGTATTCAGTATTTCATTTCAAAATTAGAAAATGGAACATTTACAGAATTACCTTTTTGATTGTCTGTCTGTCACGGATGTATTTCTTAGAGGCTATTTGACTTATAAACCAAGGGAATCATTGCACTGAGGCACAAATACAGACGTGAGATTTGACTTCGAGTATCAGTTTTGGGTACACGATAGAATAGTTAAAAATTTTTTTGCGGTCACTATGAGAGGTGTCAAATGAACGCCATTTAATTGAGCACTTTTTAGAACAAAACACTTAAAATTAATGTCTCATACTTCTTCAAAAATATCACTTAGAAAAATCTGAAGAAAAATCATGAACTTTGTTTTGTTTGTTCGAATTCGGCCAAATATTCGCTTAAATTTACAAATAATTGTCAAATGATTTAACTTCATTTTCAATTATTGCAAATTATTTCTCTTGAACAATTACAAATATGTGTAGTATCATTCTTACGGACAGAACAAGCAATGAAGAAATATGGCAGAGTTGGATAATAATGTCATTATAAAAAAAAAAACCCGCTGCAGAAAGGAGTGGTCAGATGGTTCAGACACGTACGAAGAGTGCCTGATGACTAATTGACGAAGAAAACCCGCAAAGCGAAAGCGAGTGGTAGCAAGAGCCAAGACCAATGCTAACTTGGGAACATCAAATAGCCAGAGTATTAGCTGACGGAAATCGGACGGAAAAGCAATCACAAACCTCGGTGAGTGTGTAAGAAGAGTGACGGGATTTAAGCAAGGCACTTCATACTCTCTTACTATGCCGTTAGGGACACATCGTAAGGATATGTAAATTGTTTGAATTTGAAAATATATTATGTAAATTTATTTTTAATCAACTTCCTAGCTTAATAAGTTTACAAATATCGAACTTATAAAACTCACAATTTTTAGGATAATTCTCAAGATCATTGAAGAAACGGTACAAGTCAGGGGATTAAAAATCACATGATTACACTTTCAACTCAATATCCTATCTTATGTATTATTTATATATCATTAATTACATTTGGTTCAGAAGTACATTCATTGTATGGTCTTCTTCTGCACTTCTCTGCTAGGGACTGTAAAAGGGTCTGTCGTTCAAACGTAATTTAATCTATATTGTTGAAATTGTTGACTCTACCAAAAAGGTGTTCAAGATTCCAGGTCAACACCAATAGTCAGCCAGATATAAAACGTTCTTGCGCGTTCCGCACTGCCATTTTAGTTGTTACCAACCGTCAAACGCGAAATGAATTTTGTGGTGGAGTTTATCGGGAAAATTCCCGAGAAGGTCGAAGCTGAACTAGTTCGTTTGTTGCACTAAAAGTCAGGTCGAAGCAATTACGAACCACTGGTTTACGTGACTTCCTACGGGTGTAACTTGGGACGTCCTCGCCTCCGAAGACAGCAAGGCGAATGGATATGTCAGTGTTGAAACGTATAATGTCGTCGTCTCTATCAACTAAATATTTCTAAGCCTCCGATGGACAGACATGTACATGTGTACCTACTATATGTAGGCAGTCATATATGGGAAATAAAGATTTTTCCCTTTAAATGGAGGAAAAGTGGTGTAACAGTTGATCGATTGGTGTAATTATTATTAACAAGTATTGTAATGTAATCCATCATGCACCAGTAAGCAACGCCACGATAAATACATACAACCTTGCGATATTATTACAAAGTTGTTAATAGATACATAGGTATATGAGTTGCCTATTATAGCTATATATGTAATTGATAAATGTGTATAACAAAAGTAACAACAGGCTGTAGGATGAGCGGCGACCTCGGCGAGGACGGATGCGTGCGCGCGGCCGGCGCGACGCGGCGAGGTCGCTCGCTAGCGCGCGATAACGACTAACGATTTTATACCATTTATAAAATTCACACAGTTTTCTGTGAATAAATATATGTTGTTAAAAAAATAATTACAAGATAAGATTGATTAGATGTCGATACCCTTGCTGTTTCCCATGTGCCGGCGACTTCCAAGTCAGCAGGTGCTGCGGCCAGCATTACCGAGAACTTGAAGCGGCGTAAGTATACGACTCTCTGAGAGTTTCATGCGGTCGAAACTTTGGGTCCCTAGGCCTCCAAAGCCTAGGCTGGTCTTTAATATTTGTAAGAGACTGGTCGAGGCTTCGGGAGACCGCCGGGCTGGCAGCTTCAGCAGAATCAGTTTGGCTATTCAAAGAGGCAATGCTGACAGTCTGCTGGGTACCTTAAGCAATGACAGCTTTCTAAGCGGCAACTTTGAGGAAGTCCATTATTTAAGACAATGTGTAGTTTTAAATTTGTAAATATTAACGTTAGGATATCTAGTTACTTTTTGTTAGTAATAAAGTTATCTTTAAATAGCGGTCCGCCCCGTCTTTACACGGGTAGATATTTTTTTGAAAATGAAGTACAGCCCATGTTACTCAATGATAATGTAGTTTTCTATTGGTGAAAGAATTTTCAAAATCAGATCAGTAGTACCGGAGATTACCCCGAACATCCAAACTCACAAACTTTACCTCTTTATAATATTAGTATAGATATAGTATAGATATTAGAAAACATATTTACGTCTTACGACATTGGTTCAAAATAATTTTTTAATCAGCTACAATAAAATTCTGTTTGAAGAAATGTTGAGTTGTGTTAGTAAAACAATTATATATGTAACTTCACGCTATTTGTATATCGAGTGGACAGAACATCATGACGCAATAAAATCACACCTTGACGCCATTTTTAGCAATAGGTATATATATGGACTTGCGAACGACAAAATGAGAATCAGCTTATAAATAATAAGTTGCTAATTCGTAGCCTACACCAATTCTTTGTAGTAAGTCCTCTCTGCTGTCCCTTGGCCGACTTTTATGATCTTCACGGATAATAAGCAACTGGCATAGGTATTTTATGTATTCGTATCTGTCTCAGATATACCTATACGTTTGGTATGAACGGTTGAACCTAAACTAACAAAATGTTATTGTTGTATGTGTATGAAATTAGCACAATACAAAATTTTTGACACTGCCGTTGTATCTTTTAATCAAAATATATTTTACAATTAAATGAGTATTTCTAACGATTTATTGTCAGTCTTCTAATATTAACAGTACATAGAAAATTTGTATAATGCAATATATGGTTTTCAATAAAATGCTGAATATTACAAACATACATATATATCTTGACACTGTATCCCTAACGGGGTAGTTAGAGAGGACTGAGCGCCAAGTGTCGCGGTCCTTACATACCATTTTCGCTACCTCAAATCTCATCATTCTCCTCACACATTTTCGCCATGCTGAATATTCTTTCATTATAACTAAATACTAATCAGTCCCGACTGAGTGACAAAAATAGATGTCGCAGATAAATGCCTTTCCAACCTTTACTATTTGTACACGTCTCACACTCTAAGTAGCCTCTATGTTGGTGCATCCTGGCGAAACTTTGGGTTAAACAGGAATACTGACACGACATGGTTAGTTAAAATCGTAAGATACAATACAATACAATACACTTTATTGCACCAGTACAAATATACAGTCACAAAGAAAAATATAATGAAAATGTACAATTTAGGTGGCCTTATTACTAGAGCATTCTCTTCCAGGCAACCTTAAGGTAACGAGAAAAAAAACAGGGAAAACCTGCTGGGTGGTGCGAAAATAAAAATATTAATAAATATACATATACATATACATCTATTACAAATATTATATAAATATATAAAAATTGATAAGTTTAATTAATCACATTACAAATGAAATGACATTACCCTGCATCCACCTACACCTTTATACAGGTAAATGCAAGGCAATGTCCAGAAGCTACAGAGAAAGTTAGTAAATTTTGAGTTCACATTGAAATTGAGCAAGTGTACTTCTTAAATCAATGGGAGCGAGTTCCATAAACAAACTGCTTGAACGCTGTAGTAATCAGAAAAGAACTTTGTAGTGTGGGAAGGAATTTCAAGACGAAGCGTTTCACAGTGTCGTAGTCGTGTCGGCTAGGTAAGGTATCTCAGATGTATACATATTATGTAGATGTAGACGTACCTACTTAATGTATGCATGTTTACTGTACACAGTGTATTCAGTGTAGTAGCGACGACGGCATGCAAGGTACGGCAGAGAGCGGCGACGGTGGACACGTGACTCACTTGAATATCATTATCTTTTAATTAGCTCCTATTTGTCTGGATAATGTAATTTACAATTATATAATAACTTGTTACTCTACATTAATTAATTGAAATCTACTGTATCGCAACTTTTCACTTTACTCGAAATTTATTTCAGTCATTTTCACAATCTTTATTAACAAAAAGTACATACATATGTTAATATTTAAAAACTTAAAACTACACATTATCTTAAATAATAAACTTCCTCAAAGTTGCCGCTTAGAAAGCTGTCATTGCTCAAGGTACCTAGCAGACTGACAGCATTGCCTCTTTGAATAGCCAAACTGATTCGTTGGCGGAAGAAGCTGCCAGCCCGGCGGTCTCCCGAAGCCTCGACCAGTCTCACAAATATCAGAAACCAGTCGATGGGCTTCGGGGCCCCAGGGACCCAAAGTTTCGACTGCAAAGGGCGTAAATATGAAACTCTCAGAGAGAGTCGCATACTCACGCCGCTTCAAGTTCTCGGCAGTGCTGGCCGCGGCACCTGCTGACTTGGAAGTCGCCGGCACATGGGAAACAGCAAGTGTATCGACACAAGTGGCATCCCACACCAGCGATCTTCCAAGTTTCCAAGGAATGAGCGTCAAACCATCCGGTCTCCTGCCGTCGCTGCGCACAATATCTACAGGCTCTAAGACTGCAGGAACGCCAGCGGCGACAAGAGCCCGCCGAATGACGTCATTCAAGGCAGCATATCGTGACATGTGGCCCGCACTACGTAAACAGGATAAACCGTGGTGACCTAGTACATCGACGAGATCACCACAGCGGCAACGGTGAAGAAGGTTAGTCCTGGCCCCCAGACGAAGGGATACTATGAGAGAAAGCGTGGTATTGTCGATTAAGGTTCCTAAGTTTTTTGAAGGTATTACCTTCAACCAGTGTCCTGACTCCTTCTCAGAAACAGCTAGGAGGCGAGACCGATCTTTTTCGGTACTACAAGAATCTAAAAGTTGTAAATGAACATTTTTGCATAGAGGCTCATCCCAGTGTTTTTGAGAAAAGGTCGAGGTAGGCAGGTTAGTACTCGGACAAACACTTAACCAAGCATTTCGAGCATCAGTCAAGCACGGCACCTCAACCGATCCTAAGGAAGGGCGAATAACAGATAGGAAAAGGTTTTCCGTGCTGTAGGCTGACGAAAGAAAAGCTGGCAGTGACACACTCGAGATTTTGCGTATGCCCAGGCTTCCATAACATATGGGAAGCGAGGCTTGATTCCAGACCCTGTCATCAACAAAGGAGCAATTTAATATTTTAGATAATGTATTTTTTAGAATATTGTCTACAGATTTTAAAAGCGTTTGAAATTTAAAAAACTGAGAACAGCGAAGAGCATATGTAAGTTTTGGAACGAAAAGGCAAAAGCGGACAATGAGGAGAGCCATGTGGGAATTAATTTTGAAAAGTTTGTCTGAAGACTGGCTAAATTTTTGTATTTGATCATTGATAAAGCAGGGTATGGAGTCATCTAAGACGGGAGCACCTAGGAGGTACAGCGATTCTTTTGACAAGACTTAAATACGTGGTGCCAGATTGTTAAATTTATTAATTACTTCATTTTTTGTAATAATTGAAACAGAATCGGAAACAAAGAGTTCACATTTAGAAAAATTTAATTCTAAGCCAATATCTTTAAACCTTTGAATGAGGGTTTTAAGGTCTTCTAAAACAGTAATTGCTTTACCTCCTATTGTTCCGTCGTCAAGGTACCAAATATTAAATTTGGAATTTAAATTACAAATCGCATGATGGATAGCCAGACTAAAAATAGCTGGTCCGAGAGGATCACCTTGTTGACAGCCAACTTCGGAATGTAATAAATTATCTTTATATATTAATTTTAAAGGACTGCTGTAAGATTGCCAGAGGTAGGGATATATGTCCAGAACATGCTGTTTTATCTGTCAACAAGGTGGATCTATCAACAGAATTAAATGCATTTTTTATGTCTACTTTGAGGAGTACCTCACCTCCATCGTGTGTCAAGAAAGCACGCGCTGCATGCACTGCCGCTTCACATCCTCTCTTTGAGCCAAAACCTACTTGTGTAGGACAAAAATAGTTTGATACGGTAGAGAGAATGTGACGGCAACAAATTTTGGAGGCAATGCGGCGTATAGTTGCACCTACGGCAATTGGCCTAACGCCACCGTCTTTTTTTTTCAGGGCACATAAATTGGCACCATACAGGATGTCGGTTATCTCCGGGGGCACCTTACCAGCCAGCATAACGTTTATTAGAGCTGTTAAACTAGATAAGAGTGTCTTACCGGTATCACCGACAGAGCCTGTAATCAGATCTTTATAATGTTGTGGCGTTAAGCCATCGAGACCTCCCGCGGAACCGCTTTTAAAAGAATTTATTGCGGCAAGAACATCTTCCTCCGTAGCTCGAGTCGACACATCATTTGGATGTGGGGGATCTGGCAGACAACAAGCCACAGAGGAAGAGGGATGCTTTTCACAATTATTATCTTTTTGATTTTGAAATACAATTAATTTTCGTATAACATTTAAAAAAAGGTACCAACGATTCCGCGGCGATATATGTCGTGACAGTTATGAATTAGAGAGTACAGTGTTCTTATTGGTTAATTTTGTTACAGCCTATGTTTTCGGATACTGCGTGTTTAAGTGTAGGGTAGGTAGCTATAAATACTGTGGAGTTCATTTTAATTGGAGTTGTTGTGATGGAGAAGTGTTAGTAAGTTTCTGTGAAACGTTATATTTTAACCTCAGACTAAATAAAAAAGAAAGACAACAACACACAATACAGCACAGTTAACACAATACAGTATTAAAGTTTATAACACACAACACAGTGAACAGCCCAACGAGGTCCGGTTTTTAGTTGTGTGGTACGTAGGTTAATGTTGCCATATTAATTCCTGCTACCCTAGTTAATATAGAAATAATGTTAGCATTGATAGCGTTATCATTGATAGCGTTATCATTGATAACGTTATTCTACTGATAACGTTATTTTATTAAAGTAATGTATTTTTATAATACGAAGTTCGTATTGTATATTGTATAGGTACGTTTTTGTAGTTTTATAACAACATTAGAACTTGTATTTGCACTTTGTAACAAATTACAAATTATTCTTTAAAACAATCAAGCATGTGAGCTTACTTACTCAATAAATAATTGTAATAACTATAACACCTACTAATGGCAACACTTGTTGAGGTTTGTGATCCGAGCAGTTTTCATTTTTAACAGACTTCAAAAAAAGGAAGAGGTTCTCAATTCGTCTGTATGTTGTTTTTTTTTTGTTTTTTTTTGTATGTTTATTACCTCATAACTCCGTCATTTATGAACCGATTTCGAAAATTCTTTTTTCGTTTGGTAGGTAATACTTCAGAGGTGGTCCCATTTAAATTTCACCAATATTGGAGCTTGGACTTCGAAGATACACTAGATAACACGACCTGGTTATAACCTTTATTTATATTGATGATTCTCTTGTATATCGTTGCACTCCGAAATTAGAATGAAGTTAATTGCAGACCTGCCCTAGATATTTATTTAGGTCAAAATCACTCAAAAGGGTGAAATAAAAAAATTTTATTAAAAAAAATTAAACCGCCTTCAAAAAAACACTGAAAAGTATAAAATAACTATCCTTTACCAATCAAAACCCAAGTACAATTAAAATAACTTTATAAATACGATACACATACCTATATAATTAAATTTTACAGTTATTGAAGTCGGTGCCAAATCAATGTGCAACAACAGAAAATCTTTTAGTTTGGTGGGCTTGGCACCGAATTCAGTAACTGTAAAATTTAATTATATAGGTATGTGGATGGGCGACAGATATGATATGAAAGGGTTAACCTGGTTCGCCGTTGCCCTCGCGTGCTGGATGTAATAGACGCGTCGTAACGTTCTAAGCTGCCGTCCTCCACAAGCGTTGATGTGTTGATGTTTCGTGTGATGATGTTGAAAGATGATTCGATGATTTGCGATGAGTTGATTTTCCACAAGGTGATGTGCCGTATGGTATCGAGATGAGTGACTTAGCGTCGATCGAACGATGACTGACTTGTTCTAGTCTGTTATTGACACAACTTTCCCAACTACCCCCAGGTAGATAATTGGGAATGTTAGTGACATCTTAACCTACTTATGTTGGCACAGAAAAACGTTCTCACCAACATTCTAAACCTAACAGTATGTGTATCGTATTTATAAAGTTATTTTAATTGTACTTGGGTTTTGATTGGTAAAGGATAGTTATTTTATACTTTTCAGTGTTTTTTTGAAGGCGGTTTTTTTTTTTTTATTAGTAAACATTTTGACGACCTCCGTGGCACAACGGCTAAGCGCGTCGAGAAGTAAACGTCAGGGGTTGCAGGTTCGATTCCCGCCCAGAGTCTGGGTGTTTATGTATAATATGTATTTATTTACGAAAGAAAAGTATATTAGTAGTATGTCAGTTGTCTAGTACCCATAACACAAGCGCTGTGCTGCTTACTTTGGGACTAAGTGGCGCTGTGTGAAATGTCTGAGTTTACTATAAACAAAAAATAAAAAAAATTGATTTATTGAAAACTAGCTGCCTGCGACTTCGCGTTTTTAATTTTTAAAATGGCCTATGTTCTTCCTCAGGATTCCATCTATCTCTACACCAAATTTCATCGCAATGGGATGACCGGTATGGCAGCTCGTAAAATACGAACAAACAAACTGTTCCGGACGGCCGGAGCGAAGAAACAATTGAAATTTAGATAATATAGTGGGGCTTGTTTACCCCCTAATTTTATAGATTTAAGGATTTATAATAAACATTTTTCTATTTTCGTTTTTATTTCCCGATAGTTGTTTTATTAATAGTTTACAGTGTGATAAATATGTAATAGATTTTAAATAAATATATTGTAAGCCGAAGCTCTGACCGCCTCGTGCGGGGAACGGTGGACGCAACGCGCAAAGGCGGACGCTGATTGGTCGGTTGCACAATGCTGTTATAACTGGCGATCCCGCTAGTTGCGGTCCTCCTGAGGCGGGATATATAGAGCGCCGGTAACCGTAAAGTTACTTTATATAAGACGTGCGTCAGGCCTGTCATGACGTACGCCAGCGTAGTATTCGCTCACGCTGCGCGCTCTCATATCAACTCTCTCCAAGTTATTCAGAATAGGTTCATGCGCAGGGCCACCGGTGCACCTTCTTACGTGCGCAACGTAGATCTGCACTACGACCTAGAATTGCCATCAATAACTCAATATCTAAAAGCTACGCTTCTTTCACCGCTCCTCCTTACACCCAAATCCCTTAGTGGTCAGGGCGTCATCGTACACCCCGGAACCCCGCGTCCGCAAACGCTATCGTAGGCCTAGACATGTGTTAGGCGACAGCGACGACGACATTACACGTCGTACCTCTGGCGACGCCTTGAGCCCGAGGTCCGCCCTCCATACGAGGGATCCCTCGGCTGGAGGAACCCTCAGGCGGTCGACCATCTGGCAGGGTGCCTTCAGCGCTCGCCCCAACGCGACCTGTGACGCTGTAAAAGCCACTAGGGCTAACAGCAAAGAGGGGTTTTGTTTAGTCGGTTCGAGTCCGACACTCCCCAGTCGGCGTAGAGTCCGACTGGGTAGTCCACGGGGATTTAATTTCGCCTCTCAGAAACCGAAAAAAAAAAGCTATTCATTCCGTGCATTCCGCTCAACACGACAACATCGTGACTTGTAAACAAAATAGAAGACAGAAAAAAGGGGATTTTCTTCCAATCCCAGCGATAGAAAAGTACGGGGCAGTCAATAATATACAATTGCAGCACTCGTCACGTACACAAACAAAAATTGATTTTTATATGTAAGATATGAGTTTCTAAGTTTATTTACGTATGAAACGTGATTTGATTTTTGTTGCTTGAAGATTTGTTCTTACTTCTTCTTTTTTTTTCTTTGTTTGTTGATTTGTTCTTCTCATGTGTGTGCGTTTTGCTTTGTATTATACATGGCGAGGCATTGTTTGCTCGGCTTCGTTCTTTTTTATTTGGTCTGTGATTTCAAATTTATTGTTACTTAAATTAGCGACAACTTCAAAGTTATGTATATCATATTACTAGACAGGAAATAACGTAATTTCATTTGAATTATCCATCATTATTTCGATTTCCTTCAAGTATCACCGTATGATTTGGTCGTATACCACGATCGATGTCTCCTTAATATCACTTAGTAATATATCTATAATGAAATACGCGAGCGTGGGCGATATGACAGGTGATTTGTAGCTGCATTCTCATGGTATGAGTTCCGTGAAGTTGGGTGCTCAAGTAAATCGATAAAACGCCAGAATAACATGATAACATTTTAATAGACGGCGGTACGTCGAACATGACAGATTCAACGATGTGACCGATAAGACGGTTAGATTACAACTGCCCACCTGCATCCTCGACTCTTTTCATGAGTTTCCGCTTTCCACGTGGCGCCAACACACGGCGTTCATCATATATGAGAACTGAATCAGCTGATTACTACAAGCTGTGTAAGGAGTCATATACTGCGATATCTATAGACGTTGTCATTATATTATAGTTCATGTACCGCCCATGACGACAGATATTATGTTTGTAACCATTAATTCGGCTTATACATATTCTGATTATATCAGATTCTAATGTCTAGCAAACATTTATAATATATGATCAAACGAACTTCTGAAGTGAAGTTCAATCATTATTATATGAGTCGCTTCATTCGAAGATATGACCAGGTAGTCCTTTTAACCTACAAGGCAAACTCGCACAGTGAATAAAGATTTAAATCGATCGTTATCGATTTTTTTTTATTGACACGTATTGGTAACTACTATCACTTCATTTTGTCATTACTTTAGAGATGAAATTGAATTAACTCTTTTCTAAAAATGGGTCACGGGAGGAAGGATAATTTACATTTTCGAATGAAGCGACTCATAATAACGATTGAACTTCACTTCAGAAGTTCGTTTGATCATATATTATATTTCGTCGCTTCATTCTTCAGATATAACCAGGTAGATGCTTAGAGATATTGTAAAATAAAAGTTATTTTTACTTGAGAAAAGGTTCATTCGATTTCCAACAAAAAAAATAATATGATAAATTATTGAATCACAAAACAATTATCATATTAAAATCACTATTCACTTAGTGAGTATATCGCTCTGGGAAAAGTGACCTCTTCCACTACAGGACGATTATAAAATTGAGCAAATATCCGTGAGGAAATAGACCAGCCCACTGTTTTCCTAATAGCATCAATACATACTCCCGCACAAGTTGCTACCAAAGTCGCATCATGACGTATGGAATATACACTGAACACTGTAACATTGTTGCCACTATCAGATAACGTTTTAACAGATAACGTTAACCAACTAATAGTTTGTGGAGAGGCTATCTTATGTGGCTTTCTAACTGTACGGACCACAAAATCCATACCTGCTGGTCTTCAACAATGTGATGAAGTGGTAACTGGGCATATTATAAGATTATCTATGAAATAGGGAAGAAATAGGAAGGGTTATTCTTTACCTGCTGCTGTTTTAATAACATCGGTTATTTAAATTTTTACGCCATTGTTACATCTCTTAATATTGCTTAATCTAATAATGGGATACAGTTTGCATTCGGTAACCAGTACTCAAAGCCAGAAGAACAAATAGCTTTTTAGTTAACTCGTCTAATGTCAAGTCTTTATTGGGGAACCATTTTGATATCTAGGTAACCAAGCACGAATTGAGGGTCCCCAGTACTTGCATAATATTTAAGTAACGGAGGTTTTTGCTTGTAAATGCCTTTTAAAAATATCTTCACATGTCCGTCAGAACCTATGTTATCTCCTAAAAGAAGAAACAACGACGAACGGTGAAGATATGAAGCTTTCTTATGAAACTGAATTGAAAGCCAAGTTAGAAAGTATTCTAAAGATGGGCTATATGGGCTTACGCTATTGTCAGAACAAAATTGCCACCAGAATATATATGAGACACTATATTGTTTTAATGTGTTCTGTGTTGGGAGCGTTGCAGCCCTAAGGGTAACAGTTCGATTTAATGGGTGTAATGACCTGAAACGTGATAGTAAAAGATCTCTTTCAGGTTTAAAATATATCATTTCCAAGGAAGCATTGTTTTGATAGCGGGGACCAAGGTTGACTTGGCCAATATGGAAAAACTAATATGCTAGTGGCCTCGTCATTTATTATATTACGAAGGCATTTAAGAATTAAAGCAAGAGGTGAAAACGCATAAAAATATTCCAAACTTGAATCTATAGTAAAAGCGTTCACTGCTAAAGCCTCTGGATCCCGTTTTGGTATTTGTATTCGAAGCAAATAAATCGATATCCGGGGATTCCAAAGTGTCAACTATAGTTTAGAATGCCAAATTTGATAGTTTCCACTCTGTAAGACTCTTTATAAGCTTCGAAGTTGTCTGTCGAATTTATATAAGAAGCAAAAAGCCAAAAATTTCGTTTCTCACACCACTGCCATATAGATTTGGTTAAGTCATTTAGATGTGGAAATTGTATTCCCCTCACAGGTATACCATAATTTTTAGCGGTTGTGTTATCTACCCGCAACAGTACGCTACAGCCAGTACAATTTCTTGCAAAACGTTTTAAGACCATAAAAACTGCTTGCAATACTAAATAATATTATGGAAAAAAAGTTAATTTTTTCTTCCACCCGCCATTCACACGGCTATACCGTTACAAAAAGCGCCCCATCCTGTTCTCGAGGCGTCTGTATATATTTTTAAATTAAAATGATCATGGGGTCTTAAATTGTTAGAAGAGGAGGTAACGTTTTGATCCTACCACAGGTAAGATAACATTTTTAAATTAAATGTTGGCATCAAAATCACTGCATTTCTTAAGTTCTATCTTGTAAGTGCCAAGTGTTTCTCTCAATCTAGGTACTTAGTATAAAGCCTTGACTTAGTATAAAGATCAAATATTTAATCATGGGACAAGCCGCTACAAGTACTCTAATTAGTCGAAAAAATTATCTCATAGTAAAAGTGGGTAGCAATAAACACTTTTTTATTAATTGTGTAATATTTTTACGTTTATCCGACGGTAGACCTAGAGATAAATTTGTACTATTAAATATGAAATCTAAATATTTACATGTCTGTTGACACACTTTTTATAATTACCTAAAAATAAGTGTCGACGACACGACAGCTAAGTATCTTTAAAAAATGTAATAGCCTGGACCTTGTCCTATTCGCCATCTAGTGATAGGGTTTGACCCATATTGAGAGCTGTGATTCCTAAACCCAACTGTTATACACTCTTTTCTCTTGCAGTCTAGTAACGGCTGATATCGTTGCAGTAATTTCTGTATTTAATTTAGGAGCTAATGAAAATGTACAATTTTCTGGGATCAGAAATTACTTTAACAAGTTTTCTTTTCCTTTGATCTCCTTACTCAAACTCTTCCGGAAAATAAGTAACCAAAGACGCACCAAATTGTCGCGAATTTTTTCATCAAACTTTGGCGTTTTCTTGTAGATCTCCTAATGCAAGGAGAGTGTCAAGGTCTTACTCCAGATCTAGATTTGTATCCTGAGCAGTAGCATCAGATTTCTCTTCGTTCAGACCCTGACTAGTAGAAGCTTTCAATAAAAGATATTCATCAATTATATTGTCATTAGGGTTATCGTTAGATTGCAAACCGATATCTAATGACAAAAGAAAACGAACTTCTCCAAAATTTATTATGGAAAAAATTTTATTATTGGAGGTAGTTTTACAAAAACTTTGTGATAACAAAAAATATAAAACTATTATATTTTGCTTATGGTAATTTATTATACAGCAAGGAGATGAAAGAACTATAAACTGCAATTGTGATGGTCCACAGCCAACCTCTATGCTTAATATTGTACCATCGTGTTAACCTACGGTTAACCTCCAGGTGTAAAAAGTACCATCGTGATGACCCGTGGTCAACCTCTAGGTTTTCTATTAACGCTTTTCATCACAAAGACATATTTTAGTAAAATTAATAATGAATGTTTGACTTACTTGAGTCATTGCAATCGGACAAATAAATAATACGTTGCGATTTCCTTTTCTTCCAGACTTCTTATATTTCGATTATGGCGTTCAATTTTATCGTGATAATACCTTTTGGGCATGATTACTTAATTATTTTTATGTGTTAAGATTTTTAAACACTAATACGCGAAAAGAGTACACTTGTGCTCTCTGCCTCGCACGAAAAAAGAATGACAAAATGAAGTGACAGTAGTTACCAACACGTGTCAAAAAAAAAATCGATACCGATCGATTTAAATCTTTATACACTGTGCGAGTTTGCCATGACGTTTGCCTTGTAGGTAAAGGGTTATATCTGAAGAACGAAGCGACGAAATATAATAATGCGTTCAGCTCTGGGTATAATTCTTCTTCAGCATATTGCCTACTAGTGCCGAGTGTAGACCTCTTGTAAGACACGTCATTCCTCTTGATCTAGGGTCTTTCTCGATCAAACTATCCTGCTATTTTCTCCAGGTTGTCGGTCCATCTTGTTACATGCCCACATTTCTGTGACCCATTACAATGGTTGGTAAGTTACAAAAACAATAGAAATACAATTACTTAGATGCAACAAAAATAAAATTTCGATTGGTTGCATTTTTCTGTTTCTAATCGTATGTGACGTACCTTCAAATTATAGCTATGGGATACTGTTATTCTAGTATATGAGATACACTGTTTTACTTTTAAAGTCAAATCAATTAATTCAAACAAATCCAGTTACAAGGTATTTTGAACGTAACAAATTTAGCCCAATCAATCTACGGAAATGCTCCAGACAATTGAGGGCAGGAAAAAAACCGGAGAAGTGCGAGTCGGACTCGCCCACCGAGGGTTCCGTACAAATTTGTAGGTACATATTATAAATAGTTCAGGAACCGAGTCTTTAACTCAATTCAAAATTTGGACCGCCGTTCCTTGCATATAGACCCTGTTTTTTTTGTGATTTAATTAAAAATATATGGCTTTCAGATTTTTCATTAGTCAAAGTTTCTACAAAAATCTACAAAAAGATTTGGTCACCCATACAATTATGACCGCATATACCGTTGCTTAACCTCGGTGATTCATTACGTACTTTAAATCAAGTCTATATTTTTTATAATTTAATTACAAATGTATAGTTTCAGATTTTTCCCTATACTTGTATAAGACGGTATTACTTGCCAAATTTCATAGTTCTAGGTCAACGGAAAGTACCCTATAAATTTTGATTTCCTTAAGAGTGTCGAAATATACGTTTTTTGCGGCATAAACGCCCGCATCTTTTTTTTACGTTAACTTATAAATTTGATTTTTCACAGCTTTAAGGGATTGCAGACTTGAGTATATTATGGTTTTAATTTCAACTCGCTACCTCCACGCGTTCCTGAGATAAAGGGTCTTGACAGACAGACGGACGGACGGACGGACAGACAGACGGACAACAAAGTGATCCTATAAGGGTTCCGTTTTTCATTTTGAGGTACGGAACTCTAAAAAGATCGTATAAAACAATAAATTCTACGAAAGAGCGTTTTTTTCCCGGATTTTCAATAGCGAACATAACCTACAAAATACGCTGAAGTCTAAAAAACGGTTTTTCGCAAATGAAGCAAAAAATTTAGCTTGTATTCAAAAAAGTTCAACAGGATAATTGTAGATATTACAATGAACTTTCAATTGATGTCTTGTGCAATATCGATTTTTGCCTTATACATGGAGAAAAACGCAAAAAACCGTTAAAAATCGCGTTATTTCATTTATGATTACTTTTTATCAAAGTAACTTAGAAACTTGTTATTTGGTGTTAAATCATTTGAGATTTTTGTTTCCATACAATACAATACTATACAATACATACGGCCGCGCAACTGCCGCAGCAGTTCGTAGTCTAACTTAACCTTCAAATTTGACATTTTCGTGGTGCAATTTTGTTCTTAAAATTTAAAAAATCAAGTTCTAAACAATTGCACGTGATAGTAAAACTCTTAACAAAGAAATAAAGCTCCTAAAAAATGCACTACAATGTGGGAAAACTGTACACGAACTATTTTACGAAAACTCTTTATTTCACAAAAGTGAAATATTCTTGAGTAATTTTCAAGATTTCCAAAAAAAATTACAGTTTTCAATAGCATAACATTTTCATCAAGTAATAAGTTTCTAAGTTGCTTTGATGAAAAGTTATTGTTATTGCGTTTTTCTCCATATATAAGGCAAAAATCGATAATACACAGGACATCAATCGAAAGATCATTTTAATGCCTACAACTTTCTAATTTAACTTTTTTGGATATAAACTCAACTTTTTATTTTTTGTTTTTGTTTAAACCGTTATTTGGACTCACGAATTTTTTGGGTTAGGTCCGCCATTGAAAATCCGAAAAAAAAAACGCTATCTTTCTTAGAATTTATTGTTCTACACCACCCATTCCCAAAGTGGGCGATAACGCCCCCCTGTGGGCGCTGCAGGCCTAAAGGGGGGCGGTAAGAGACCCAGAAAAAAAATGGGGGCGTTGTGTAGAGGCCTGGGGGGTGATTTGTAATTTCATTTAGCTAGGAGGCATCTTAGACAACGACTGCATGAGCTCTCGACTCAGTAGACAAAATAAGTTTGGGAACCTAGATTCTACACGATCATATGTTTTTTTCCTACCTTCAATTGTCTGGAAAATAACATTGTGAATCCGTAGATTGATTAGACTAATTCGTTAACGGAAAAAACCTTTACTGAGAAGAACCGGAAAAAGAATCAGGTATTATTTTTTCAACATCCGTTACAATATATTTTAGCTGTGGAACTCACCATTCACTTTCGTTGTGGACACACCTTTTTTCGATGTGAGACATACTTTTTCGTTATGGGACATAACCATTTTCGTTGTGATACACTCTTTATCGTTGTGAAGTACTCTGTTTGTGTCACCCTACCGGTGCAGACACTTCGTTAGATAGTATAAAAGTTAAAAAAATTAAAATTATAAAACTAAACCCAGACTACAAAGAATTGCAAACGAAATGAAATAAATTACAGAGGCTATTTAGCAAGGAAGAAATAGGTGTAATAATTGTCTGAATCTTGGAATTAATTCAATAAATTACGGATAAGTACGTATATATATATCATGTTGTTTGCATATCGTTGGGGATACAGCGTGAAGTTATGTTATGTTATGTTATGTTGTTTGCAACTTTTCCGAACTTTGGTTTTGTCTACAATTTCATGGAATAATTTAATTTTCCAGTCAGCATATCTTTAATAACATATTTAAATTCTCTATTCCGGTAATTCGTTGATTTCTTGAGGAATTTTATTACATAAAACAACGCAGCCAACCAAAAATAACCAACTTGGCTTTTTTAATTTTTTTTGTAATTAAGTAAAATCTAAATATAATATAAATTAAATAAGTCCGACGTGATTCTTATTTCAATTTTTGTTAAAAATACCGTTGTTGTAGCTGCCTCAAATAATGTGTTTACACTACTTAAACACATTATTTGAGGCAGCTACAACACTATTAGTCAATCGCTAACTTTTTCTTTTACTTATTATGAACATTACCCACCTCCCTGCCGCATAACTAACCTAGATATATGAATTCTGAACTGTTCGCAAATTATTTATTGTAATGTCTCACATAACTTGTTTTTGTAAAAATAAACTGGAAATGACTTCCTGTTTAATGAAATTGTGTGGGAAGTTTTATGCGACGTCGAATTATAAAAGCGATGACATAAGTTCCTTCCGCGTTAGCGAGCAAAACGTAACTATTCTCATTTTTGTTACTATATTCTGTTAGTATCCATCACATAGAAAGAACAAGTGATGAAAGACTGACGAAAAAGTCTAGAGCGAAAGTGAGTAGTAAAAAAAGTCAAAGAAGACCGAGGCTGACTTACGAAGATCAAATATCCAGAGTGTTAGCAGATGGAAATGTCAAAAGCACTCGCATACCTAGGCGAAAATGTAAAAGAAGACTATTGAGGAATGAGAAGACGAAAGAAGTATGTAAGATCCGTGATACTTGGCGCTCCGTCCTCTCTGACTGCACCGTTAGGGACACGGCGTGCGATATGTATGGATGTTCTGTTAGTTTCACTAAACTCAAGTTACAATGATTAAGTTCTTAAGTCAATTATAACACGCATTGATGTTTGTCTGCAAATGCACGTTCATTGCACAATTCACTTTCATATTATTTGTGTGAAAATGGTATTGCGAGTTATCTAAGTTCCTAATACATAATTTTTTATATAAGTAATCACTGCAGACATACAAATATTCTTTTAAACGTCTAATATATTCGTTTAAATCTACCTGTTTACTGTTTATTTGTATATACTATCCCATTTCTTAGTGTTCCCTTCCAAAATTCAAAAAAAGGAACTCTTGTGTCTCTGTCTGTATATCGCAGACGTATTTTTCAGACTAGTTGAGAGGACCACAAATAAGGTGGTGACACAAAGACGAGCGTGAACTTCAAAAATTGACTTCTCACTTTGAGGGTTATTTGGTGTAATGCGGACTCGTCGCGCAGGATATTTACCAAACGAAACCTCTATCAAGCCACGAACTTAAAATTATATATCGCGTTACTCTGAGTTACGTCTGTTACGTCTCTGAGACCCTGTTACGTCTCTGAGAAGAGTAGATTTGCATAAAACAGACCATTGTAATCATGCTGCAACACATATATCCACGTTAAGTGAAAACTGTCTAGAACATTTAACCGAGCTGGAATGTCGCAAGGTTGAACAGTCGTGATTGTTACGTTTTCAAGACATCTTTTCGAAAGGCGATGATGATTTGGGACATACTGGGCTTGTTAAGCACCGCATAGATACGGGAAATACACAACCAATAAGACAGACACCTCGACATATTCCGCTAGCAAGAGAGCAGGAGGTGTCAGAGATGTTAAGGGAGATGGAGAAAAATCGTATCACCGAACCATCGACTAGCCCTTGGTCGTCTCCTGTTGTTCTGGTCAAGAAAAAGGATGGCAGTACAAAATTCTGTGTTGTGGCAGTGCAAAATACAGAATTCTGAACAGTGTTACGTAAAAGGACAGTTATCGCTTACCACGCATTGATGACACGTAAGACTTGCTGAGTGGCATGAATTGGTTTTCCACAGTTGACCTCAAAAGTGGATATTGGCAGGTTGAACTCAGCCAGGAGGATAAGGTGAAGACTGCGTTCACTACTGGCTCTGGAAATGGTCTCTGGCAGTTCAATGTTATGCCATTTGGACTGTGCAATGCTCTGGCTACGTTTGAGCGCTTAATGGAACGCATTTTAGTGGGGTTACTCGGCGATGCGTGCTTGGTCTATTTGGATGACATTATCATCATGGGGCGCAGCTTCGCGGAGCACCTGCATAATTTAGAGAAGGTTTTCTAAAGAATACGGGAAGCTAACCTGAAACTCCTTACCTTTTTTACCATATTGCTATCAAATTACTTGAAATTGCTGTCACTCACCTTATCTTCAAAAAACTACACAGCAAAATTTTGGAAAATCATTAACAGTGAAAATAAAATATACATTGTGGCAAAATTATAAGAATTTCATTACATTAGATTAAATAAAACATCATTATATAGTGTAAGTGTTATATACACGTTGGCTGTTTTAGTTAGTTGTATTGTAGGGGTTATAGTCTGATTGACCGTTGGCGCGGTACCAGAACATCTAACTTTCAAGCCGGGGTCCCGGGAACTATCCCGGTCAGGTCAGTTTAGGTAACGCACTTATTCTAAATTGCCTAGTGCGTAATTGTCTATAGTATTATTATTGTTATAACTACATTACACAATCATTATCTTTCCTTGACAAAAACATGGTTGAAATGATGTTTAGAGCTATTGAGCTGAGAGCAATAAGTCTGGCATGTTAATGTATATATATACAAGACATAAGAAAAACATACATACATACATATCATCATGCTGCATTTATATTTCGGGGTAGTCAGAGAGGACGGAGCGCCAAGCGTCGCACTCCTTACATACTTCTTTCGCTTCATAAAATCTCAACATTCTCCTCACACATTTTCACATAGGTATGCGACTGCTTTTGACATTTCCATCTGCTAACACTATCCATTTGATCTTCATAAGTCAGCCTTGGTCTTCCTTGATTTCTTTTACCCCTCGCTTTCGAAAACATATTATCTTATATCTAATATCATAATTGCTCGTCCTTATATCTATATTACAATAATTCTTATATCTATATCATGGTGCTTGGATATCTATACATTTGGCTTTATTGTCTTAACTTCTTCATTCTATATTACTAGTTTACAATTATTATTTTTCTTTACAATCTATTAATTTTTCTATCTATTGTTCTACACGTTTCACAATTTATATCTATTATTACTTTGTGTTATTGCGGATTGTAACTATTTGTGCTCAGTTTAATATGGTCAGTATACCATTATACTTTCCGATATTACTTTGTTTTATTTCTATTTACAACCCGCAGTACTTAAGAAAGTCCCCTCACTTTTCCTTATCTTGCACTATCAAAAATATATTTTCTAAACTAATTTCTGCACCTATTTTTAACTCTGTCTCACGTCTTTGTTTACCATATGTAAGGCATTCTGTTAAAACGTGCAGGAGATTTTCTTGCTTATGGGGATCCCAATGGCACGCCGGGCTCTCCTTGCACTTGAAGCGATGCAAGTACTCGGAGAACCCCCCCGTGCCCTGTCATCACTTGTACTAATATGGGGTCTATCCTTATTTTCTTGATAAGAGTGTATGCCTCCATAGCGTCTGGGAAAAACACCTTCGTCACCCTGGCTGTCTCTCCTTGTTTGTAGAGTTGGTTCCATTCGTCAATCGTTTCCAATCTAATGGTCCGCTTGGCGAATGATACACCGGTCACTTATCATAGTCGGCCGGTGTTTTTCTATGTAGAGCCGCTGATTTAGCAATTAGTGATTTCGTCTGTCCACCAGGGCAATCTTATCCATCTGCGTTTTCCAACTTTGGGTGTGGCACTATCGCAGGCCTCTGCGATTGTGCCAGTAATCTATGCCACCATCTCATCGATATCATCTCTGTCCTTAACTTTTTCTGTTCCCTCCCTTATACCCTTTTCCTGCCAAAGATGGACGAGCTTCTGTCTAAGCTCGCTCCACTTGGCTTTGCGCGTATTGAAGATTTGAGTAGATCGGATTATTTCTTTCTTTTAAACATTTCTTGCCTGCAATTTAATTGCCCTGTGGATTGCCCTGTGGTCTCAATTCTCAATCGTACTTTCGTCTATTCTCTATTCATCGACACGTCCGAGCATGTCGGCAGAACAAACTGTAACATCCACGCAACTGCTATTCACCCTCTCACTTCTAACGACATGTAATGTAGGTGTATCACTTCTATTTAATATGTGCAGATCCAAGTCGCCCAACACACCTGCCACCCTTTCCTCCCTGTAATTCGTCTTTCGACTACCCCACCACACATTTCATGCATTAAAATCCCTCGCATTGCATTAGTACCTACACTTGGGAACCCAATTCCTATTATCGCGTTTTCCAACCGCTCCATATTGGACTCAATAGAGCCATTTCCTTCAGAATACAGTGAAAAAACCGCTGTTTTTCTATCTCGTATATCTAATATTGCCACCGCCAGATTTGGATTCGTCCACTTCGGGCACAACACTCTCTTTTTCACTTTGTACTACTCTGACTCCCGAGTATCCTCACATACTTCTTTTTGCACCCACGTAAGGTTCCTGAACCAGGGCAAAGGCGATTTTTCTTTTAATTACCTCCATCAAAAGTTTTGCTGTAGCACTCTCACTTCTTTGGAGGTTCGCCTGTGCCACGTTCAGGTCTTTATTATGTCCATCCCTATTTCCCGTGCTCAAGGCCCCCATTACCACCTTAGCAATGCGACAGCTTGCCGCGCTGAAGCGTCTCATTTTTTCCTACCTGCGCACACCCTTTCAAAAGCACTGTGCGCTGTACCATTCTACTTGGCTCTAGCACAATTGATGCATTTGGGAACATCATCCTTAAGCCTGTTTAGACAGCTAGCTACTAAGTGAGAACCCCCGCAATAGCCGCACACGTCATCCGTCTCTTTACAAAACCGCTTGCTGTGACCAAATCCCAAGCAGCGTTTACACCGCAAGAGGGGAGACTGATCCTCTACATAGATGTTTTGTAGATCTGTTCTCAGCCTCCTCACCCCCACAGGTTAGGTTTTTTTATTTTTTTATTCTGCTTCCCCTACATAGTTAAAATAAGGGTCTTTGTCTGTCGGTTTGACTCTTCCACTGCCTCTTTGTCATCCGATCCTCAAGGGTTTACATTCCTTTCACACTTTCTGTCCTTCTTTGTTTTCTCCTAATACTAATTTTATCTTTATATATGAAATGTGTTCTATTATGTCTTTTACATTTTGCCTATTTCTCTCTTTCACTGCTCGCCCCTTTGTCATTCGATCCTCAAGGGTTCACACTCCTTTCATACTTTCTGTCCTTCTTTATTTTGTCCCCAATATTAATCTTATCTTTATTTATCTGTTCTTCATTACTTTGACATTTTCTTATTTTCTACATTTACAATTTTGCTATTTACTTTTATTCTTAATTAAATAATTCTTTAGGTTACACCATATGTTTAATACATCTAACTTATTATTCTTTTTCATTTCTTACAATTTTTGTTGAATGTTACATTTTTCTCTCTTCGTTAAAATTACCAGTAATACTATTTACATAATTTTTGTTTTCTTATTCTATTTCATTACATTTTATATCACAGTTTTCTATTCTTACTTTATCTTGTTTTTATTTTTAGTCTTATTTCCTACATTTTTACAAAATTCAATGAATATTTTGTTTACTTTTTTATTGGATATTATTTCACATAAGGTGTTTGGCTATTCTCTGTTCTATTTTCATTTCTATTTCATACCTTTCTTTTGTGTAAATTAGACATTCAGTTAGTATATGGACAACGTCTTCTTTTTTTGTCTTGATCACAAAGGCACGACGGACTCTCTTTGCTCCTGAATCGGTACAAGTACTCCGAGAACCCGCCGTGCCCCGTGAATACCTGCACACGGTCCAGGCCAATCTTTCTGACAATTGGGTAGGCGAACCTTGCACCCGGAAAGAAGATCCTCGTTGTGGAAGCGGTCTCTCCCTGAGTGTACCGTTGGCTCCATTCGTCAATCGCGGATTGTCTAATCTGGCGCTTGACGAATGAAACCGGCCATGCATCGTAATCTGGTTTTGTTTTTTTATGGGCTGCAGATTTTGCCAACTCGTCTGCTCGTTCGTTTCCCTCCACCCCCACGTGCGCCATTGCCCAAAAAATCTTATTTATTTTCCATTTTCCATTATTTTGGTAATATTTGATGTAGTTTGCACGGCTAGGGGGTGGAGAGATCTGCAGCCCAAGACCGCCTCCAACGCGGAGCGCGAGTCACTATATATGCTGCAGCTCGCTGAGGCACTGAGGAGGGCCCGTTCGGTTGCTTTGGTCAGGGCTAGTAGTTCCGCCTGGAAGACGGCGCAACAACTGTCCGACTTGAATTTTTGGGAGGCAATCTCCGCGGCGCTATTCCATAAGGATAGCACCGCGCCGACCCCCCCATCAATCCTGCTGCCATAATCAAGCTGAAAAAAAAATAAATATTTTTATTACAGCTTGATGTTCCTTTGCTTCATGGATATTCTCCCAGACATACGAACTCCAGCCCGGACCACTCCGCAGGGTGTGGCAGCTCCGTATGTGAGAACGGTCCCTCCACGTCCCGGTCTCCGATCACCTGCCGGGAATAAACTTTCCTGGACTCAGATAACAAGGCCACTTCTCGGGCCCTTATCGGGCAGGGGAAGGATCCCGGCAAGCAGCAGGGCCGAGTTGAGTGAGACCGTTCTTATATGATTTTATAATTTTCTGCGCCATACTCCTCTGTATCTCACTCAGCTGGTTTCTTATTCCTAATTTAAGAGATGCGGGGGCCCATGCTGGAGCCACATAAAGGATTATGGGCTCTATTACTTTCGTGTATATGGTCCTGATTATCTCCGGTCTTAGATCCCAGTTGGTTCCTGCGGCTCTCGATAGCTGCTTATAGATGTTAATGGCGTTTTTGCAGGCCGCAGTGACGTGTGAGTTGAATGTTAACTTGTCGTCTATCGTGACTCCCAGGACCTTTAACTCCCTCCACAGTTCAATGTCCACCCCGCCCATGTTCAGGAGTGGAGCATATTTTAATTTATTTGTAATTACAATGGCCTTGGAATTGTGCAGCCCAAAGTTGAGTTTGTTTTTGATGCCCCACTCCCGAACACCACGCACAGGTTAGGTTAGGATAGGTTTTTTTTTTTTGGTTACCCGGCAACTCTAAAACGCCGGCCCCGGTTGCGGCCTTCCTATACCGGAGCTCTGTGATTCCCAGCGGCCGCAGGTCAACCTTCGTTTGGGCCTCCGTCAACACCTGGGCGTAGGAGACCCCCTTCTTGGCCGCCTCTGGCAGCAGCGTTATAACCACGGCGGACGATTTAGGAGTCCGCAATTTCGGCTTTTTTGCCCTTTCCTTCTTCTTTTTACTCGCCTCCTTTTTGTTCGGCACAGAAGCCGGGACGACAGTGATCTTACAATTCGGCTGCGCAGAAGCAGCCGGGACCTGAACGACCTTTTTATTTTTCTTCTTCCTGACGACGGTCGTAAACCCGTCGTCAGTAGGCTCCAAAGCAGGCGACTGCGACTGAGACTGCACAGCCGAAGGTTTTGGAGCGGTGATAGTGCTTTTGCCCGTTCCACCTTTCTTCTTTCCTTCCTGGGTCTTTGCTTGAGACTCCCTACCAGACACACCTGCAGCCTCCCTCCTTCTGTCGCCAGCCAGAGGCAGACGGACACTTTTTTCTGGCAAGAGGCGGTCTTGCAATGCTTCCAGCCTCGCGTTCATCATCTCGCCAACTTGTACGATGATGCTTCGCGTCAGATCTTGATTTGCCGTTTTTGTTGGTTCTGAGGGCAGTGGAGGTAGTGCCGCCTGCTGCCTCATTCTCTCCAGCTCCAACTCTTCCATCTTCATTTTGAGCTCCGTTATTTGAGCACGAAGATCCACTACCTCGTTTCGCAAGGAGTTGTTTCTCTCAGTGAGCACACCGATTTCATCCGACGAACTCCTCATCACGATCTCTCTCACTCCTTTTCTTATTAAAAGGCACGCTGTGTTCAAATCCCGCACGAAGGTGCCCTTAAAATTTTTTGAATTTGCGGCAACGCGCTTGACTCTGCCCAGGGACTCTACAATATTCTCGTAGATCTGGTCCGTCGAGCATTCAGCGACGTCGATCTCCTTTAATGGAGACAGCGCCGTCGTCTTGGGGACTTTTCGGGTCTCCGAACCTGACATCGATGCCTCACTCATCGAACCTTCCGACAGGCTCGTTAAATGCAGCTCCGCTTCCATCTGGGCGAGCTCACGCTCAGCCTGGAGCTGCATCTCATCGCGTTCAGTGACGACGACATCCCTCTTCGCCTGTGTCGAAGGCTTGCCTCTGCGCTTTGGAGTTACCTTGACAGCTGGCGTGTCCGTTCCGATCCGGAACTCGCTTCACTCGCCGGCTTACTAGCACGCGTAGGCTTCCTGGTGAACTTCAACAGGTTGACCGGGGTGCCTTCCTCACTTGACCACGACCCGACGGTCACCATAGTGTCCGTCGATGATGCTCTAGCCAACACCTCCTCTCTATCGAGCACGACGACCAATTCCTTTCCTATCCCCACCTCTTCTCTCATCTCCTCCTCCAACTTCTTCTCCCGACGTGTTAAAGTTTTATTTTGTTTGAAAGATTCCATATTTTGTCCCACGAGTAGGGCCGAACTACAGGACCACCCCGGGTGACGCCCATTCCGGGGGCTAGGGTTATATACTGTGGAGGTCCCCAGGTATCCACAGGTTTTTAGCGTGTTTTCTCACGGGTTTTGTATCGAGTTTTCCTTCTCTCACGGCCGGCCAATGAAGGCGAGCCGTCTTCGGACCGCACAGCCACGACGTACCCCCTTAGCACCGTGACGGAGGTCGTTGAGGTGCACTGTGTGGTTACCGGGGAGGGCGGCTGGTGCCTGTCCGCCCCCCAGGCGCCACCCGGCAACAGGGTTAGTGCCGCCGGGTACGCCACCACCATGACTCCCTGCCCTCCGCAAAAGACAAGGGAAACCACAATACGCAATAGCGCAACTATCTCGTGAGCGCAATAGCGCCAAAAAATACAACGGAGCCTGCGCAATAGCGCCAAGCACCCTACCCCTCAAAAAGAGAGAGGCAGGTGCATCCCTTCCCCCCCGTCCGGGCCGGGCCCTTTCGGCACTGCAGCCTCATCGGCCCCGACCCGGTACTGAGGGCGCCGCCGAAGCACCACCCTCAAGAGTGTTTATCGACTCTCCAGTCTAGATCCGCAGTGTTCAGTGGAAACAGGGTCACCTCGAGAAGGATGTAGACATGAAGTCTACGCACTGCGGTCTTGGGATGGCAGGCTAAAGGCTCCACTTAGTGGGAGCTCCGCCTCGGGCGAGAGCGTGAGGACCACAGCCGAAGTCCGTGGAATTCGGAGCTTTGGCTTCTTATTCCTCCTTCGCTTAGCCTTGGGCTTTTGGCCCTTGGTCGGGTCCTCTTTGGGAGGGGGCTGTGAAGACCCCCCCGGAACTTGCTTCTTGCCCTTTCGGGCGACGACGGAGAATGCCTCCTCCATGGAGGCCGGTGCCGGAGGCAGCGGACGGGGCCTTGGGGGTACCCCCGCCCCAGACGACGCCGGAGCACTTTCCTTCCCCTTTCCCCCCTTTCCCTTCCCAACAACGCCGGACACGCTGGACTTGGGAGCAGCCTTTTTGCCACTCCCGGACGCACACTGTGCCGGCAGCGGAGCGACAAGTTCCGGCTCCACACCCACCCTGTTATCTGCCAGAGATACCGGACGGAACCGTTTCTCTGGCAGAAGCCGGTCTTCGAGGGCCTCAAACCGGGCGTTCACCATGGCGCCCACCTGCGCGACAATCGCTCGCGTCACCTCCTCCTGTGTGGGCGCCACGGGTTCCCTCGCTGCCACGGAGCGGTCTATAAACTTGACCATCTCCTCCTTCAGCTCCGCTAGCTGGGAGCGAAGGTCTGCCATTTCGGTCCGCAGGCGCCTGTTCTCCTCCTGCAACCGGCGAGTCTCCTCGGTTGAGGATCTGGAGCACAGGGCCTCGGTTGTTTCCTTGATAGAAACGACGGCTTGGTTGAGGGCCTTAACGTATGGCCCCTTCAAATTTTTTGACGTCTTGGCCACCTTTTCGATGGCGGCCAAGTTCTTCGCCACAATACCTTGAAGGTCCGCAGCCGACTCCGCCCGACTCTCGGAACCTTCATCAGCCAACCTTTCGAGACGCGATACCCTAGCGCGCGCGAGCTCCAGGTTTATCAGCGCCATCTCCTGCTCGGCTCGCAGCTCCACATCCCGCCTTTCGTTGTCCGAAAGGAGCTGTTTGGTGCTCGCCAAGCCAACCCGCTGGCCAGTAGTAGTCGGCCAGCCTCTTCCTCTCTTCGCCACATTCTTTTTTATTACCTCTTCCTTTTTTTTACCCTCCGAATCTGAAGATGAGTAGTGCGCACGCTCCCACGAGGATGTGCGCTTTTCACCTGCTCTCGGGGTTAGCGAAACACTTACCAAACTCTCCATGCTCGAACTTCGAGAGTCCGACATGAGCACTACCTCCGCTTCTTTCTCCTGCTCGTCAACCTTCTGCCTTACGTCTTTTTTATTAGGGTTTAAGTTCATCATACATAAACGTCCCCTTTTCACGGGGGACTACGGTTTATGGAACGAACTAAAGGTCACTCCCCGGGTGACGTCCATTCCGAGGAGAAGGGTAAATACTGTGGGGGTCCCCAGGTACCCACAGGTTTTTACGTGTTCGCTCACGGGTTTGTTTCAAGTTTTCCTTCTCTTGGGCCGGCCAATAAAGGCAAGCCCGTTGTCGGTCCGCGCAGCCACGACGTACCCCCTTAGCACCGACACGGGGGTCGTTGAAGTGCCTGCGCGGGGTCCAGGGGAGGGCGGCTGGTGCAGGTCCGCCCTCCATACGCCACCCGGCGACAGGGTTAGTGCCGCCGAGCGCGTTCCACCTTGACTTTGCGTCCTCCGCAGAGGACGCAAAAACCAACAATGCGCAAACGCGCGCGACAACCATTCCCCTCTGAAAGCAGAGGGGTAAGGTGACGACAACGATCCCCTTTTCGTCCTCTGAGAGGACGATTTCCCCCCCCGGTCCGGGCCAGGCCCTTTCGGCACTGCAGCCTCATCGGCCCCGACCCGGTACTGAAGGCGCCGCCGAAGCACCACCCTCAGGAGTGTTTATCGACTCTCCAGTCTAGATCCACAGTGTTCAGTAGAAACAGGGTCACCTCGAGAAGGATGTAGACATGAAGTCTACGCACTGCGGTCTTGGGATGGCAGGCTAAGGCTCCACTTAATGGGAGCTATAAGCGCCTGTTGGTCCACCCCCTGTGGTGGGTCACCCACACCACTCGGCCCCACCCCGGCCCCAACCTAACCTAACCTAACCTAACCAGTCTGCTGTGGGCCGTCGTAGAGAGCGCACGCGCCCAAGTCCCCTCTGCTTCCGCCGCTTCCAGTCCGGCTCCCATAGGCGAGTATTGGACGCCGCTGCGTCCACCGCGTCACCCGTGCTTCCGCGGCTTCCAGTGTGCTTCTGCGGCTTCCAGTGTGCTTCCGGAAGCAAGCCGCGTCGTCTGTGCTTCCGCGGCTTCCAGTGTGCTTCCGGAAGCGAAGTGCGTCGTCTGCGCTTCCGCGGCTTCCAGTGTGCTTCCGGAAGCGGGGCGCGTCGCCTGTGCTTCCGCGGCTTCCAGTACGCTTCCGGAAGCGAACCGCGTCATCTGCGCTTCCGCGGCTTCCAGTGGTCTTCCGGAAGCGAGCCGCGTCATCTGTGCTTCCACGGCTTCCAGTGTGCTTCCGGAAGCGAGCCGCGTCGTTTGTGCTTCCGCGGCTACCAGTGTGCTTCCGGAAGCAAAGTGCGTCGTCTGTGCTTCCGCGGCTTCCAGTGTGCTTCCGTTAGCGGGGCGCGTCGCCTGTGCTCCCGCGGCTTCCAGTGCGCTTCCGGAAGCGAACCGCGTCATCTGCGCTTCCGCGGCTTCCAGTGTGCTTCCGGAAGTGAGCCGCGTCATCTGTGCTTCCGCGGCTTCCAGCATGCTTCCGAAAGCGGGCCGCGTCGCTGGTGCTTCCACCATTGCGCATGCCTGCTGATGAGCGCTACCTAGCGCCCGTTTGAACTCCACTTTGAACCCTCAAGAACGACCAATACTTCGATCGAGACTTTGGCTGCCGGGTGGCGGGCCACGGCTGTGTCTTCTTCCTGTTATCCTTCGTCGAGTCCTCACTTGCAAGCGGATTCAATCGGACAGTTGATTTAAGCCTGTGCTATAAATAAGTTATCACAAATTAAGACGTTGTTCTCGTGCAGTGCTGTGTTCTGTGCGACTAGGGTTAGGTTAGGTTAGGTTAGTTAGCATGAGCTCCGAGGTTGGGGAGCTCGGGGAGGCGGGCGCCGGATCGCGAGTGTCACGGAGTGGCGATTCCGCCTCTCCTCCTCCTCATCCCGACGAACCCTGTGCGCTGCCGATCTCCGATGGGACTGCTTCAGGTAAATCCGCACATTCTTATTCCTTTCCGCCCCTGCGGAATGACCTCCGCTGTCATCCCACTTCTGACACACCTCTTAACTCCACTCCATTCCCTGACTGCCTGTATGGAGCAAACGATGGCGAATATGCCATTGTGCCTAGGTGCGTTCTCGACATATTGGCCAAGTGCGCGCGCGAAATTAAAGCTTTGATCAATGAACACAAGAGCCTAACAAAGGTGAATAGGGAGGCGGTTAACAGGCGCTGTGATGACGCGTTGATGCTGGCGTCGGCTATTTACCCGTCCTCGGATACGGAATCGAACCCTCACCCCGTCCACTCCAAAGATGGACCCTCGCAGGAGGTAGGAATCGGACAAATGCTCGAACTGCTCAATCAAATTCACAAACACACACAGACGTACGGAAATAATTCAACCTCGACTAGTCCTTGCATTGCCTCTGCTTCTACTCTAACTTATGCTTCAGTCGCTTCCAATGAATCCCCGTAGATCAAGCGGCCAAAATTAATCCCTCACAAATCAACGTTGATTGTATCCCCACGAAGCGACTCCGATTCCACCTCCTCTGATGAAACCTCTGATGAAATGAATATGTGGAAAAAATCCACTTCATTCCGCTACACCAATTTCGCCCCCACCAGCGTTAGACACATCTCTGGCAATTGCATCGCGGTTGATTTTGAAAGTGCACAGCAGAGGCAGGTCGCTCTCGACAAAGTCCGCTCAAGCAACCTCCCCAGTCAAGCCCATGCCCCGCAGGAACTCAAGCCGATGTTCGTGCTTAAGGGAGTCTCTAGGGATATCCCCATGGACCAGTTGGCCGCTATTATCACCGAACAAAACGATGCCGTCAGGAACAGCGTGGTGGGTCCTGACGACATCGCGTTCAAATACGTAAGGTCCAACAGAAATCCTCAGCTCTGTAATGCGGTGTTCATGGCCACCCCGGCGGTTTGGAGGGCGGTCATGAGCCTGGTCAAGATCAACGTGGAGCACCAGCGGGTGCATGCGGACATATACGTTCCTCTCCTTCAATGCTCCAAATGTCTCCGTTTCGGCCATACAAAGAAAAGGTGCACTAGCGATGTGCTAGCTTGTGCACACTGTGGCTCAGACGAGCACGAACTCAAGGACTGCCCCACTAAGGGTGTCACTTCTGTCACAGGCGTGACGGTGGGCGGGTGGAAGTGCCCGCCGACAGCGGTCGCAGGCCCACAGGCAAATCACCAAACCTTTCACCCCCAACCCCATAACCATCCTCTAGTTCCAGCCACCTGCAAGCAACGCTTCAGCCCGTCCTGTCATCACTTGTCTTGCCCTAATTGCTAACTTCATATGAATCTATTGATCAAAATCGATATACCAAACGTACTATTCTGCCTATACAACTTACATTTCTCGTATATCGAGTCACTTCCCTACCTCAATACTGATTAACTCTCAGTGTACATTGTTCCCAGAACCCGCTAACACGATGAATGATGAAGACGGTGCGTCTACGGGGCCCCCCCTTCCTCCCCCCTCTAATCAAACTGCATGTGCCGCTTGCACGGGTTGGAGGAGGAAAGTGCGTGCGCTTCGACTCTCAAACACACGGCTGCGCGGGCGGAGCTCGCTGGGGGGCGCCGACGAGTACCTGCAAAGGCTGGCTAGCACGGCCGGCGAGGCATTGAGCTCTATGACGGGAGAGATTGAAGCCCTTCGTGCATCCAACGACCGCCTTCTCTCCATCTGTATGAACTTGTCTCGCGTCATTGGCGACGGGCGGACGATCGCGGTCTCCACCAGTGATGTCGGCACAAACACTGATGCCCACATCGGTACTTACCATTCTTTCGGGGGCGATCATGAACCGGCCCCGCCTTCACCGGGGCCCACTTTGCGCCCACCTACTGTCGACTCCGCGTCGGGAGGTCGCACTGAGGAGCCGGCTGACGCACCCCCTGTAGACCCTCCCCCCTCCGGCTGTGCCGTAGAGTATGAGAGGCTGGTCACAGAGATTGTCTCCCCGGCGGCGGGGTCGGGTGAGGGAGGGGTCGAGTGTGAAAGGCGCGATCAGCAGGCTGCCCCCATGGACCTGTCGGGCTGGACCGACCCTCTCGAGGCTTCTTGCACCTCCCCGGCGGTTTTAGTCTTAAGTCCTGATACTTTGGCTCTTAAATAATTGTAAATTAAATCTAAAATTGTAAATCTGCGCTAAATGTAATCATGTCGCTTTTATTGTAAATTAGACGTTAATTTGTGTGTGCTCCGTGTAAGCAAAGCATATTTTTATAGTCTTAAGTCCTGACAGTGCCGCCGCTAAATTAAATTAAAATTGTAAATATGTGCTAAAAGCAATCATGTCGCTTTCTATTTTATTAAAAAAAAAAAAACAAAACCCCTACATATGGCCACAATGTATTCATAGTTATATAATGTGTATTAAAATACTTTGATTGCTTCTTTCAATTTGTGCTCTGTGTCATGTTAAGTATTAAGTTCTCACGCCGTCTGGAAGCGGTTGCTTCCGGGCGCTTCCGCGTCCGGAAGCGTGTGCGTCTGGAAGCGGTTGCTTCCGTTCGCTTCCGCTTCCGGAAGCGCGCGCGTCTGGAAGCGGTTGCTTCCGGGCGCTTCCGCGTCCGGAAGCGTGTGCGTCTGGAAGCGGTTGCTTCCATTCGCTTCCGCTTCCGGAAGCGAGCGCTTCTGGAAGCGACTGGAAGCGGATCCGTCCTGGTGCTTCCGCGTTGTAAATATTCCGTGCTCTCTGTATCATGTTTTACTGATGCCATTATTAACATTGTCACAAATATTCGCATGTATACATTTATACTTATCTTCATGTTGATTGCTTGATTAATCACTCCTTATTGTCATTTATCTTACAAAAAAAAAAAATGACTATTACTTGCTAGTAAGGATATTGTAATCACTTTTATCAATTGTATAGTATATCCATAGTTCTAAGTTGTATTGAATATGTACATGACATGACGCGGCTTGGGTCAGCACCCGACAATTATTCCATTTTTACTTATACTTCTCCTAGCCTAAGCCGCAATATGTCATCTATTTTATTTACTTTATACATTGCACCTTCTGCATTGTCGTAATTGCTACCTTATATAAATTGTTTTAAATATACAATCATTATCGTGCACCCTTGGGTCCACTCTTATCAATTAAATCAAATGCGTTGTACAGTTCTTCATTTACTTATTTTAACAAGGGGCAATTACGCTTAAAAACATGTTTACACGTTTTATACTGTTACCGATCATATATTATATCCTTAGTTCTAAGTTTCATGCTTCCGCGGCTGGAGGCGCGCGCGTCTGGAAGCGGTTACTTCCGACCGCGTCCGCTTCCGGAAGCGCGCGCTTCTGAAGGCAACTGGAAGCGGATGCGTCCTGGTGCTTCCGTGGTTGCAAATATTGTTTGAGCATTGTATCATGTGTTATTGTCGCCATTATTATCATTTTCATAAATAATTGTATGAATACAGCAGCCGACTATCCGGGCGGTTGCTCACCTTAATCTTGATTGCTTGATTTATCACTACCTATTTCTATAAAAATCAATTAATTATTAGTCTAAGTTAGTCAGTAAGAACATTGTAATCACTTAATTCTAATAATCAGTAATCACTCATAAACGATACAAAGTTTTATATTATTTTGTCAATCGTTTATAGTGTAATGTTAAAAAATTTAAAAAAAAATTTTTTTTTTTTTTAAATATTTATATATTTAAAATTTGAATATTTAATATATTTAAATAGCGATAGTGAAGGTGAAGTACGGTATGGTTGTGTATATTTTAAAATAGGGTTGAACAAAAGATCAAAGAAACTAAAAGGTGCCGGATAAGAACATTGGACTGTTATATTGAAGTCTTCGATGTTGACTACTACATGAAAGTTAAAAAAAAAACGATAACTATTAGAACCAAATTTTTTTGAATAACAAAACAAAGCTCGGGCGCCACCTCGCGTTAAAACGAGGAATTAGTTTAAATTTTAAAAATAAATAGAACAAACGGATAACAAAATAAATGTTTATTCTAAAAAAACCACAAAGAGTTGGAGTAATATAGCTAGTTATATCTATAAATTTAAATTATTCTAAATTGTAATCACTAGAAAAGTTTTTTTAATAATCCACTCCGTGTTTTGATAAAGAAAAGTTGTACATACTTGAATGTCCAATAAATAGCACAAGAACATCAATCCCGCCTTCTAAATTTCAACAAAATCAGTCCCTCTCTCGAAATTTCCAAAAGCGCCGTGCAATTAAAACGATGAGCCAAGTGAGTTGCATCAGCACATGCCAATCGAAAAGGACGCCATTACGACGACACGTAGGCCGAACATGTCGGTTATTTATCAAAGAATATTCCAAACATCCGCGTAGGATTTTGGTCAAATGTAGTATAATTTACAACATTATTAATGCTTAATGTAGCATAGTGCAAAATTTATCAAATAAACCGGACTAACTCCGTAAAATAAAATTCAAAATTTTAAGACATGTTGACAGGATCAAAATAAATCGAAAAGTGCCGGAAAACGTTTCCGTTTATGCGGTGATCGACGCTTGCGCAGATTAAAAAGAAATATTTTGTGCATGATTTACACATTTCACTTTGCTATCGTAACAATATTTTTCTTACGTTTTAAAAATTACTTATTTATTATTTCTGCAATAAACAACAAAATAGGCTTGCTTACAAAAAGAACAATGTTTTCCTAGTAATATTAAAATAATAAATTCTTAATAAATTTGCAAATGAACAAGCTTTGGAGCAACAAATAAGTTATGTAAACGCTGTATTATAAATTTTGACAAAATATGGACATAATTTGAGGAAAGGATTCAGGGAATAAGGTCTAAATTTGGAGAAATAAAAGAAGACATCATGTAGCGTAAATAACACGTTACATTACCCCCTCTCTCTAATAAATAAAAGAGGAACTCTTTTATGAAAAATAATTATAAAAGTTGAGATAAACAAAAGTAAACCCTAAAGCATTACGGAATAATGTGTAATAGGTTTAGTGAAACTAATTTAATTAAAACTAATAGATTATAAACTAATTAACTATTATAAAAGATTAGTTAGTTAGGTCAAATTAACCACTAGCTAATAAGAAATGTAAATTTAGAAAGATCATGAGATAGTTAGGCCACAAAAGTTAAGCCACTAGCTCTATAAATAGTCCAAAACTAGTAAATTTCGTTGAATCTAGAGTAAGTTGAGCACCTTCGCTACAAACTCTACAAAAAAAAATTTGAGAAATGAACTCAAATTTTCATGTGTCAAAAACACAGCAGACAAATTTTGTGATCGGCACAACACCACCGAACTTCCGGGCACAAAACGTCTAAAAAAGGTTGTCACATAAGTGAACAAGAGGAGAATAGACAAATTTTGTGATCGGCGCAACACCACCGAACTTCCGAGCACAAAACGTCTAAAAAAGGTTGTCACATAAGTGAACAAGAGGAGAATAGACAAATTTTGTGATCGGCGCAACACCACCGAACTTCCGAGCACAAAACGTCAAAAAGGTTGTCACATAAGTGAACAAGAGAAGATTAGACAAATTTTGTGATCGGCGCAACACCACCGAACTTCCGAGCACAAAACGTCTAAAAATAATGTTTAATAGGGGAAAAGTTTTTTACCTCCTACTAAACCTAAAGGGTACACCTAAAAAGAGTATAACTAAAACAAAAGAAACCGTTTAAATGAAATACAAGTTTCTGAAAAACCACCAAACAAAATCTAGTTGTATAAGTACAAAGTGTATAATGTATAAAGTATAGAATAAACAATATGTATAAAATATAAATAATATACTTAAGATATAAAAAGTTTGTATAAAACAAATATAATATTAAGATCTCACAAGTCAGGTAGACTTTAATAAAAAAACTTGTATGGAGAAGTTTTCACAATAAACTATTTTTTTTTTAATTTATAAAGTTGTTTTACTAAGGTTATAATTCTAGTATAATTTATTAGTTATTTTAGACAAATTTAATTCCTCACACTAATTGAAGTTAATGAATTGTAAAATTGTTGAGTAATAAGCCTTACACACATCTCTCTCAATCAATTCAGTCCGCCTTATATTCATCTCTTTCAATTAATTCAATCCTCATATCAATCATACTCCGTCTAACGAAACCCTTATTTCACCCTGCAAAATACAAACCAGAAAGCTACAAGTGTATGATTTATATTATTAAACTTTTAAAATATCTTTTATATGATAACGACCTGAAGTACCTTTTTCTATATCTTTCAAAATGTAAACATTATTCGAAATTTTATCAACTACTTTACATTTAACAAATTTAGGTGCAAATTTTGATGAAAAATAGTGTAATGCGTTTGATTGTACAAAATTTCTTCTCCACACAATATCTCCCAAGTTGTGAAAAATGACTTTTCGATTTTTATTATAAGATGAAGCATTACGCTTAAAAGCTTTAAACAAAGATTTTTTAACCTTTTCAAAAACGGAGGCTAAAGTATTAAGAGAATGAGCATAACCATGCCTTTGACCTACGGTAATCTCATCTAAGTTATCACAAGAATTACTAAAACGATGAAGAAAAGCATCTATAATAATTTCTCGACCAAACATCAAGAAGTTGGGTGTAAATTCAGTAGTGAAATTTATACTACTATTTAAAGCACATTGGACATGAGGCAAATAAGTCGACCAAGTTCTTTGATCATCATGAACATAACATGAAATACATGTTTCAACAGTTTTATTATAACGTTCCACAGGATTATTCTGAGGAGTATAAAGCGTGTTATAGAATATTTTATTAATATTAAAACTTTTAAGAAATTCTACAAAATGCTTTGAAGTAAATTGCGTTCCATTATCACAAATTACAATCTTAGGACAACCAAACTTTAGAAATATCTCTTTTTCTAGGAATTTGCAAATAGATCTGGTAGTAGCATTCGACAAAGGACACAACCAACAATACTTGGTGAAAACATCTACTATAGATAATATAAAACGATGACCAGAATATGTTTTAGGCAAAATACCAATAATATCAATTGATATCATAATCATGGGACGATCCACTAATTTTTGTTTAGACATAATACCTAAAGGAGGGCTATTTGAATGCTTGAAAGCTTTACAAGTATCACAATTTGCAACATAATTATGAACATCTTTAAACATTTGAGGCCAAAAATAGTGTAGTTTAAGTCTTTGTAAAGTCTTATGAATTCCTAAATGACAAGAATTAGGGTGGTCGTGATTTTCTCTAATAGTATCCAAAATATTTTCCTTTGGGATTACTATTTTCCAAGATAAATTACTATTCAGGTTATATTTCAATTTACAAAATCTATACAAAACTTCATTTTCTACTCTATAATTCTTATATTTTAAAGGTGATTTCTGACAATTTATAAATATTTTACGATACCAAGGATCCACTATTGGCTTTTTAAATAATTTTCTTGATTAACAAAGCGAGACTGACAAAACTAGTTTTTTGAAGAAGTAGCATTCCCTGAACAAATATCACAAGAACCAGTAGTAACATCCTGCTTACCACACTTAAAACACACTTTACCTAATATCTTTCTACATTGTTTATAATGATGGCCAGACTGTTTACATTTTAAACACTTAATTGATTCCGAATGAACTGCATTAATATTCTTTATGTTTTCCCACTACTCACATAATACTCATCAATTTCCTTACCCAATTGTACCAAAAAGTTCAGAGATGTTATAGTTTTCCCTACCAAATGTGTCGCATAAGAAGGTGACATGTTATGCTTAATAATCTCTATTAAAGTAGTCTCAGACAATGGATATGTTAATCTGCTTGAATAGTCGGATATTTCAATTATAAAATCTGAAAGAGTCTCATTAGATTTTTGTTTACGAGTACGGAGGTCATATTCCAATTGATAGTCAAAATTTAATTTATCAAAACGTTTTAATAATTCTGTCTTTAACTGCAACCAAGAATGTATTGAAAAACGCACTGAACGGTACCATTTAAGAGCAGTATCAACCAAAAGTTCAGTAAATGAACGTAATAAATGAGCATCATCAACATTTCTGGATAATTTATATTCCTCGACTAATGTTATAAATTCACGGACACAGGTTTTACCATTAAAACGGAATTTAGCTTTAGAAAGATCACAATATTTCTTACCAGAATGACTAGAATCATTTAGAATAGGAACAAAATTGGGAGGAGCCACGCTTGATACATTTAAAATATCTTCCACTGTAGGCGGTCTTAGGTTAACAGTATTACCATGTTCGGAATGTTCTGAACGAACAGACAGGTTAATAGGTTCATGAACAGGATTAGGCAAAGGTAGATCCTCTGTAGAGGTACTAGTAGAAACTTTTAAGTTGTTGTTGCCACTCGTAGGAATGTTTGCTGGGTTAGAATCCATGATAAAAGAGTTATTTAATATGTCCACTAATTAATTGCAATAATGTAAATATTGTTGCTTCAAAGTTTTACAAGATTATAAATATTGTACAATTAAGTAAAGGTTAAACCCTTTATATGTTAAACACAACCAAATAGTATATAAGTCGAATAACTTACAACACAAAGTTTACCAGAGGTTTATATAATTAAATATACATAATAGTCAATATCGAAAGCCAATATAATATTCAAGATCAAGTTATGTTTCAAGTCCCTGCCGAAGGGCGACAATTGTAATGTTAAAAAATTTTAAAAAATTGTTTATAGTTTTAATTATTTATATATTTATATATTTAAATATTTAATATATTTAAATAGCGATAGTGAAGGTGAAGTACGGTATGGTTGTGTATATTTTAAAATAGGGTTGAACAAAAGATCAAAGAAACTAAAAGGTGCCGGATAAGAACATTGGACTGTTATATTGAAGTCTTCGATGTTGACTACTACATGAAAGTTAAAAAAAAAACGATAACTATTAGAACCAAATTTTTTTGAATAACAAAACAAAGCTCGGGCGCCACCTCGCGTTAAAACGAGGAATTAGTTTAAATTTTAAAAATAAATAGAACAAACGGATAACAAAATAAATGTTTATTCTAAAAAAACCACAAAGAGTTGGAGTAATATAGCTAGTTATATCTATAAATTTAAATTATTCTAAATTGTAATCACTAGAAAAGTTTTTTTAATAATCCACTCCGTGTTTTGATAAAGAAAAGTTGTACATACTTGAATGTCCAATAAATAGCACAAGAACATCAATCCCGCCTTCTAAATTTCAACAAAATCAGTCCCTCTCTCGAAATTTCCAAAAGCGCCGTGCAATTAAAACGATGAGCCAAGTGAGTTGCATCAGCACATGCCAATCGAAAAGGACGCCATTACGACGACACGTAGGCCGAACATGTCGGTTATTTATCAAAGAATATTCCAAACATCCGCGTAGGATTTTGGTCAAATGTAGTATAATTTACAACATTATTAATGCTTAATGTAGCATAGTGCAAAATTTATCAAATAAACCGGACTAACTCCGTAAAATAAAATTCAAAATTTTAAGACATGTTGACAGGATCAAAATAAATCGAAAAGTGCCGGAAAACGTTTCCGTTTATGCGGTGATCGACGCTTGCGCAGATTAAAAAGAAATATTTTGTGCATGATTTACACATTTCACTTTGCTATCGTAACAATATTTTTCTTACGTTTTAAAAATTACTTATTTATTATTTCTGCAATAAACAACAAAATAGGCTTGCTTACAAAAAGAACAATGTTTTCCTAGTAATATTAAAATAATAAATTCTTAATAAATTTGCAAATGAACAAGCTTTGGAGCAACAAATAAGTTATGTAAACGCTGTATTATAAATTTTGACAAAATATGGACATAATTTGAGGAAAGGATTCAGGGAATAAGGTCTAAATTTGGAGAAATAAAAGAAGACATCATGTAGCGTAAATAACACGTTACAATAGTTATAGTTATATTCATAGTTCTAAGTTGCGCCGAATATGTACATAACATGATGCGGCTTGGGTCAGTGCCCGACAATCATTTTATCTCTCACTATGTTTCTCTAAGCCTTAGCCGCAGCATGTCATCTATTTTATCTACCTTATCCACGAACCCCCTTTTTGGCACTATCGCAACTGCTACCTCAAATCAAATTATTCTAAATACACAATCATTTCCGTGTACTCTTGTGTCCACTCTTGATCAATCAAATCAAATGCATTGCATAGCCCTTTCACTAACTCTATCTTAACAAAAACCAATTGTGTCTAAAAACATGTCCACATATTTTACACTACTACTGATTATATATTATGTCCATAGTTCTAGTCGATATCTAATACATAAACTTCATATTGCGGCCTGGGTCAGTATCTGACAACAGTCTCTTCTTTCAATTGTGCTTACTCCAAGCCCAAGCTGCAATATGACATCCATGCTATCTATGTTATTCATTATACCTCCTGCACTTTTGCAACGGTTTCCCCATAAGATATTTGTTGCAATACAATCATGTTCGTCTACTCTTGTATTCGACCTCTGTTTAAATATGTTTACCCCATTCTATAACTTCCTCAGCCCATACAATACGTTCTTCGATTACAACCTGTCATTTAGTTTCAACCGCTCTATCTTTACACTTCTTTAAATTCATATTCTTGTTTTTGTACGAGCTCCTCTGCACAGAATAGCATTCAGCTAGCCCTCTTTCATTATAATTCCCCCTGTCAGTTTTTAGTACCTTATGTATCAGGAGAGAGGGGATGTAGGCCAATAGCGTCCCCTCAATCCTTGATCAAGCTAACGACTTAAGTTCCAAAAAAAAAAAAAAAAAACCTAACCTAACCTAACCTTTGTAAGGATAGTCGGTGTAACATTTACACCGACGGTAGTAAAATAGATGGGAAGGTTGGGGCGGCGCTGTCCATTTGGGATGGCGTCGCCGAATATGGAAGGAAAAAACTATGTCTGGAACGCTACTGCACTGTCTTTCAGGCGGAACTCTTGGCTCTATCACAGGCCGTGGAGTACGTGCTCCGCAGCGACACTCCCAGTTGCTGCATCTTCAGTGACTCTAGGTCTGCGCTGGATGCTTTGGTAGGGAACAATTCTCTGCATCCCTTGATTATTAAGTGTAGACAAAACATCGGTGAGATGATAAATACAGGCAGATCCGTGAGACTGCACTGGATTCGTGCACATTGTAACATTTTTTCGCTATTGTACCTTCTTTTAAGAGCTTAGAGGTTTTCAGAGAAAATAATTATAGAACTGGCAAGTTAAAAATTTAAATATGTTTTTTTTTGGAAGAATAGAACAGGATTTGAAAAATGAGAAAAAAGAGAGCGAGGTGGTTTTTTTTGGGGAGAACAATAATGGTTGTGATGGAGTAAAAAGGAGATTATTTTTCTCCTCAAAAAAAGAAGATATTTGATTTCTTTGTAAAAGTAAAATCTGTTAGGAATATTAAAGATGTTGGCAAAGTGAAAAAGAAAGAGGCTCGAACCAGAAAACTGATATCGCCCAAACTTCCAAGGCAAATGGACCCCTCGACAAGAATAAGGGGAGCAATGGTTTCAATCGGATAAAGAGCACATTAATCATGGTGACGCACCAGTTTCATACGAGTTTATAGAAGTTATATTTACAATGACGATGCTGATTGCAGAATTTTACAGTCGACTTATAATTTTGGAGATAACATTCGAGAGTGGAGTATGGGACAATACAATCTAATTTAAGCCAGTGGTTTGTGTTTTTTATCATAATGTGTAAATTATAAGGTGTGTTCGCGCCAGTTGCTCTATAGAATATAATATTGTGTAATAAATGCATATCTTCACGCGGTGTCCGCAACGGGGTAGACGGGGAGTGTAGGTTTAATGAACGCTACTTGCAAACGTCTCAATTGCGTGGTTATCCATGCATTCTACACCCATCCTTGTTCCGCATGCGCACATCACATCGCAGTGTCTCACTCGTTTATGCCGTGACTGATGAGTGACATTTTGTTACAAATTACCCGAAACATGATAGAAAACTTCTTAACGTGTGATCATGGACGCTCGTGCATCTTACGCACATCGCTAAGGAAAAATAATTATAGTGTGTTCTAACAGCACTTTGAACTGTCTATTACGATACTAATTATTGTGAATGTAGTGTTGTGAGTGTCGGAATTCGTTGACTGGTTGATACGTGCATAACTGTACTGAAGGGTTACGGATCCCGTGCGCACGGGCAGAAGATCAGCTAAAACAAGGACAACCATCCATGGTGATCGGTAAGTGCGCATGATTCCTATTTTTCCTAACCTGTGAACTGTGCAGTTGAGCGTTTGCAAGTAGTACATATTATCTTCAAAAAGGTTACAGTCCACTTTAATATTACATAGAAGTTTCTCATAACTATCTATACCAGCGCACCTACATAAAAAATTACACCTCCCGCACATAAGGGTTGCTTGGCTGTCCCTTCCCGTAAAACAGAGGTATACCATCGCAACAGTCGTATACCGTCCAAGATATGGCCCATCTTCGCCGGATATGTACATAAGCAAGATATAGCATTTTGAACCAGGATACGTTCCATATACTCCTGATACATACCTACGTACACAATATTTGTTCAATCTTCACCAAAACGCACATACTTATAGGCATATTTTACAATTCCAGTAAACGTAACTACGCCGCCATAACTTTGCCGTTTAACTTTTCTACGCACTTACAATTTACTACATACCTACACACATTACATTAACTTTCTTATAATTTGTATAATACGCACGCGCAATGTATTTGGTTAATATATTTAGTTGTGTAGTCGACCTAAATATATTGTGTAACTAATAACAGAATGATAAATAAATAAATGATATAGTGAATAGCATTTTTCATCTGCATTCTATTGTGTTGGGCTCTGTGGAATAGTAACCGTGAACCTACCCGCTTATTTATTAATGTCGCTCTCAACTCGCTGTATTTATTAATCCCGATATTTTCTAGTAATTTCTACCATGGTCACATATTTCGCACATAATACATATACCATACGTATAAGATACTTACGTCCGTATATATGTACCGCATTATAGAGATCTTGCATTTATATACCGCATATTAATACTTATTTTTTCGCACATAATCATATACCATACGTATAAGATACTTACGTTCGTATATATTTATGTACCGCATTTATGAAGGTCTCTCATAAATATACCGCATATAAATACTAATTTTTTCGCACATAATATAATATACCATACGTATAAGATACCTACGTCTGTATATATTTATATACCGCCCGCATTTTATAAGGATCTCTCATTTATATACCTATACTAAATTTTTTGTTCTACTCAACGCCTTTATAATTTCACACTGAGTATACGCCGCCTATTTTGTTTATTAATTATTTAATTTGTTTACTTCATTATGAAGCCTTCGAAGGCTAGTGATGTGAAGGCAACTGAAGGTCATATTCAGTTGCAGATATTGACCGCTAAACGCGATTCAATATACGCTCGCTTGCAAACCATATTTGAATATTCAAAAAGTGCACAAAAGGCTTCAGATGACAGGGAGTTATTTATTAGCGCTGCCTCTAATATTGATAACACTCGCAGTGAATTCGAGAAAACACTAGACTTGTATAATACTCTTCTATTACAATTAAATCCCGACTCGCAAATTAATTACCAGTCGTGGGAGTCATTTGAAGAATTGTATTGTCGCATCAAACATGTATTAGCATTAGTGTCACTTCCCGAAACTTCCACGAATAAAGGGTGCTCTAAATTAAAACCGCCTCTTCCACCAATAGATATAATTTCTTTCGATGGTGACATACAACGTTGGCCGTTATTTTACCAACATTTTAAAGCGCTAATTCATGACAATCCCACGTTAACGGACGCTGAGCGTGTTTATTATTTGATCGGAAAGTTAACCGATAAAGCGCAGTCTGTATGCGCCGGCCTAGCACCCACGGCTGAAAATTACTCAGTAATATGGGATGCACTGAAACAAAGATACGACGACAGACGCGCGCTAGCTTCGTCTTATATCGATCAAATATTAGATTCAAGACAAATAAATCTCAGCTTACCTAACGGTTATCATACTTTTATTGATAGATTTGACGCATCTGTCAATGCGCTTAAAAAATTAAATATCGAGGACTTAACCGATTTTATGTTTTTAAATATCGCACTCAGAAAATTAGATTCTGAGACAGTTAAGTCGTACGAAATGTTATGTCGTAAGGAAAAAATTCCAAAATACGCTTCGCTTATTCAATTTTTACATGAGCAGAATAGGGTTTTTTGTCGCACAAATTTAATTCATAGTACTCGCAACAAATACGTTTCATCGTCTACAAGTCACCACCCCACTAAATCATTTGTTAATACGGACACTTTAAAACAATGCGTTATATGCAGTATTTCTAAACATGAACAGTTATATAATTGTCCGCAATTTCTTAAGTTATCTCCGCACGATAGATATAGTACTGTAAAGCAGAACGGATTTTGTGTTAACTGCTTGAGTATTAAGCATAAACTTTCAAATTGTAAATCGCAGCGTAATTGTTCATATTGTTCACAGCGTCACCATTCTTTACTTCATTTTAATACAAAATCTGTAGTTGAAATTAAGAAAAATATGCCGTCCGCATTTTCGCGTCCGCAACAAGTAAACAATAATGACTCATCGACTTCTAGCAATAGTAACTTGGTGCAATCGCAGGGTAGTGTTGCTTCGGTTTCCACGTGCAATGTTTCGCGTGAATCTGATAATCGGTCAAGGTATACTACATTATTAGGTACCGCTAAAATTAAAATAAAAAATAAGTTTGGTCAAGAATATTTGGCTAGATGTCTAATAGACCCTGGCTCACAAAGTGACTACATTTCTTTACAATGTTGTAAGCGTCTTTCATTACCTATTGTTACAAAACGCCGCTTTTCTGAGGTTTATGGAATCGGAGGTACCTCTCAGAAGGTTTTAGGTTCAACTTCTTTCGAGTTCACCTCTCGATTCGGAGATAATCGCGTATATCACATCCAACCTTTAATAGAATATTACAGGAGCTTTACCGGATGCTTACGTTGATATCGATAAAGTGCCTCATTTGTCGAATTTGTTATTGGCCGATGATCAGTTTCATGAGCCTGGCAACATTGATATTTTGCTGGGTGTTAATATATATTGTCAAATATTGCTCAACGAGAAAATCATTGGTGATAATTTACCTATGGCTTTAGAGACGACCTTGGGTTTTATCATCATGGGCGACGCAGAGGTCGTATCCGCGCCGTCACGTGTTCCATTTAATTCGTTTTGTACACTTAATCAAAACCCACTAAACGAGATTTTAGAAAATTTTTGGAAACTAGAAGAATTGCCAACCGAAACCTTTTTAGGCGCTGATGACCAATTATGTGAGGATTATTATCAATCTACTACTACCCGCAATTCTGAAGGTCGGTATGTTGTTGCCTTACCTTTTAACGATAACTCCGATAAGTTAGGGGACTCGCTTATAAACGCAAAAAAACGCTTCCATCTTCTTGAAAGGAGATTCGCTAAATCGCCTGATATGCGTAAGCGCTATTATAATGTTATACAGGAATATATAGATAGAGGATTTTTATCACTTGTTACGCCTGATGACATTTCTACCTCTTGTTACTACCTTCCTCATCACCCTGTTATTCGTGAGGACAAGAGTACTACCAAATTACGAGTAGTTCTTGATGCCAGTGCCAAAACGGATAATAATATATCAATTAATGATTTTGAATGAATGGCTAATATGGTAAGGTTAACAGGAGAGACAACTCAGACCCGATCATAACTTAAAAGTAAAAATTCCCTTAAGTTTGTAAATAAAAGAACAGTAATATAGAATATACTTAATTGCTACAGGATTAAAATAGAATAAAAGGATTAAATTGGTCGCATAAGTGGTTGGAGACCTGGTAGACCGAAATAACTAAGCATGGTAGGACCAAAGGAAAAACTAGCACGGATCCAGCCCCATCTTAAGATTAACATTGCTAGGGTTTGTAATCAACCCTAGCTACATAAGGTAATGATAAGTTATTACAGGATTACATGGAGTAAAGATGATATAAAGGGGTAACAGTTAGCGGTTGAAGACCCGATATACAGCTGACTAACAGTATGGATTTGAAATAATTAATCTAGAAGATTTTTACAAACCTAAGAAAGACCAGTTAATATACTACAGGGTTAAAACTAATCTTAGAACTAAATAATTTACAGGGTAATTCTCCGGGAATGCAACGGACAAATAGAACGGAATGAAGGACCACGCCCGGAGACACCATCAAGCTGACCAGGGCCACCCAATTCACGAAGGCACCGAAGGCAGCGCACCCGCACGAGCGTAAGGGAAGCGGAAGATGCAAGGATGCAAGAAAGATGCAACAAGATGCAATAAAGATGCGGCCGGATGCGGCTGAGGAAGCACGATGAAGCGGATGCGGATGCGGATGCAAGGATGCACGAAAGATGCAACAAGATGCAATAAAGATGCGGCCGGATGCGGCTGAAGAAGCACGATGAAGCGGATGCGGATGCAGCCACAGAGAGCGATGCCAATGAGGCATGAACGCGCAAGGGGCTCGCGAGAATGGACGCGGCACCGACGAAAAATGAGTGTGCACATGGATGCGGTAGAAGGTGAATGCCAGACTTGTTCAATATTTATAACAAATTCCAGATGGGAAATTTAGAATGAAGATGACTAAAGCGCGATAAGAGTGGTTGTGTAATACGAGGTATTCATTGATGGCCCAAGGGAGCCCCTCCCGCACCCATAGATCAGCTCGATGGGATACATGTAGGCTACGTGGGTAGTGAAGGTATGACGGATAGGGTGACAGTGAGATTTAAGTTGAAGAGTAATCTATATTAAAGGCTACCTTATGCTGCATTATTCTATAGTAGGGGCAGGCGATGGATAAAGACTGGTGCTGAGTGTTGAGATGAATTCCTGCGCGGCCGCCGCGACGAGCGCAGTTGTAACACCGAAGCGTCGACGGGTCGCCTCTGGACGGGCAGGCGGAGAATTGATGATCAGTCGAGGAGCAGTGAGAGCAGGGCCTCACCTTGGATTGACATTTGGCCTTGGTGTGTCCAAACTGCAAACAGGAGAGGCACTGGAGCAGTGGCGATTGCTCCTCCACATGAACTCTTTGGTGATCGATTCTGAGGCGCCCTGCCGAGGAAACTTCTTTGAAAGCTTGAGGTGTGATTTTGAATACAGCATTGTAAAGGGCGGGGTTGCGATTTTTCCTCTTATGGCAGTATGTAAGGTCGTTAGGGTTTAATGCATTTTGAGATGAAATGATGTCGACTAAGTCAAGTGGAGCTATCTTGTCGGAGATGCCCTTGAGAATGACCATTGGTTGGAGCTTTTTCGCAGCTTCCGCGAGAAATATACCAGTGTTGAGTACTCGGTCCAATGTCTCAGCGGCCTGCCGCGCGGAGTCAAACTCCACGCGGAGCTTGTGCTGATGCACTCTATTAGTGGAGCGTGGAGCATAGTCGCAATGCCGAAAATTGATATTCTCTCGAAAGGCGTCAAGGGTCTCCTGAAAGGACTGTGATTTGGGATTCTTCAGTGAAATGATAAGAGCATGACCAGGAGTCAGACTAAGAGACCTGCGAGAAGACATTCGACCCCCAGGGGGCCCCTGATTTGAAGTAAGGTAAGAGATTTCGGGCAGTCTGAAGTGGGATAAGGTTGTGTCGACGCCGTCATATCGGTGCGCATGGCTCGAGCGTGGTTCCAGCTCCCTGGCAGTCTCCTCGCTGCGCGTAGCTGCGACTGCCGAGAGTGACGCATTCTCCATTGCCGCAGTGATGGATTTGCCGATGACGGCATCAAGGTGATCCGATAGGCTGTGAGCCAGTTCCCCGGAGCTGATGGCGGGAGGTCCAGGCGCAGAGGATTCCTTCAAACCAGCGCACACAGATTCCTTGACCACTCCTCCGAGCGCAGTGCAGACGGAGTCCTGGAGAGACCCCATATCACGCTCGATCGGCGGATGCAATTCACGCGCTTTAGAAATCGCCTCGCCAACAGCGGTGTCAATGAATCCACGCATAAGATCGAGAACCCGTTCGTCCTTGCTTCTGTCGAGCTCTCTAATCTCCGCGTTGAGTACATGTTGGAGTGATGCAGCTATCATATGACTGGACTCATTTAGTTTCTCCAAGATGCCCCCAAGCGACTCAATTTGGAGGTTGACCTGGTCCAGCTTGGCGGCGGTAGACTCAATAGAGGAGGCATCCAACTCACGGATTCCATGATAGATGTTGGTGGTGTTGACGGAGTTGACGAATTTCTGCATATTGTTGTCTATCAGGGCGAGGTCATTTTTTATCCTCAGCTTGCTGACTCTAGTGAGACTCTTGCCCTCGTCGAGAGTATGATGAATGCGTGTAATGATTTCCTTAATCTGGTCGTAAAAGGGCTGGGAACTCGATAGGTGATCGTCTAGATCGTGGGACATTGAGGCCGCGGCCATCATGTACTGATGAGGAAGCAGTGACGATGATGATAGTTACAAGGCAGCCGCCGCCCCGGTGATGCAGCCGATGATACAGCAGGGATAGACAAGGATGTAAATGCAGCCCCCTAATGAGGCCAAAGTGGCCGAAGTGAAGCAGAAAGCACGAGGAAGTCGACGATGACGTCAGCAGAGATGATGCGCCGCCGCCGCCTCCGCCTCCGATGCGGATGCAGCCCCGAGCGCTACTCGCAGTCGCAGAACAGATGCGTGAGGGATGCAACTCGGATGCGCCGCCTCCGCTTCCGCTTCCGATGCGGATGCAAGAAAGATGCAACAGGGATGCGCTAGGATGCGGATGCGTTTCGGATGCGCGATGGATGCAGCGTTTGCTTCCCGAGAGGATGCAGAAGGAGCGTGGGAGCAGCTCAGGTATACCGCTTCCGCCTCCGATGCGGATGCAGCCCCGAGTGCCCGCGAGGACGCGGAAAAGATGCGCGAAGGATGCAGCTCGGATGCGCCGCTTCTGCTTCCGCTTCCGATGCGGATGCAGCGCCGAGTGCCCGCGAAGACGCAGAACGGATGCGCGAGGGATGCAGCTCGGATGCGCCGCTTCCGTTTCCGATGCGGATGCGGCCCGAGCGCCACTCCAACGCGAATGAAGCGCTCCAGATGCAAGGATGCAGAACGGATGCACCTTGCGGAGCGTACCGCGGGACGCGCGCGCTCTGCCCAACGTCTGGGTAGCGACTATATGGTTAGGTTAGGTTAGGTTAGGTTAGGTTAGGTTTTTTTTTTTTTTTTTTTTTTTTTTTTTAAATAAATAATTATCCTCCACAGACACTTGGTCCGTGCTCTTTGTTTGTATTTTCTTGTTCTTTATTAACTCCGTCTTTTATTGTCAAAAGGAAGTTTACAATAATGTTTTAGAAGCGCCTTATTCTACTTATTTTATTTATACTACTTAATCTATTTAAAACTTAAGGATATTAAATTAGTATTTGTATTTTGTTTGTTTGTTATTGTGTTAATTGTTTGTTTTGTATGCCGGTTTGGTGTTTTGCCATTTGTTTGTTTGTGTTGTCTGTTAAACCTTGACCTCGAGCCGCCGTCCGCATGGCTGGTTCATAAATGTGAACCCGGCATTCGCCAGCGTCCCCGATGTCAAGCTGTTGAAGTTTTTGTAACTTGTGTAAATTTGTTTTCTTGATTCTATAGTTTCTGTTATTTTAGTATTTTATGATGTATGGTGGAAGTACAAATTACAGTAGCATTTACTTATTCTATTGTTTTTCTATTATTATATAATTTATTGTTTCACACATTTTTTTTTTTTTTTATTATTATTATTATTTTTTTTTTATTATTATTATTATAATTACCATTTTAATAATAATTATTATTATTTTTTTTAATTATTATTATTATTATTTTTTTTTATTTATTTTTTTTTTTTTTATTTTTTTTTTTTTTATTTTTTTTTTTTTTTTATGTTATTATTATTATTATTATAATTACATTTCTTAGATTAATTTTTACTCTACCAGTTATTTCTTATTTCATGCTATGTTAGTAACATTTTTATTTCATGCTATATTGCAGGTACATTTTTATTTCACTATATGTTCGTGTTGTGCTTGTGTGAAGTGTTTTCGTGTGTATTGTTTAGGGTTTTCTGTGCTTGTTTTGCTGTTTTGTTTATTCTTCGTCTTTCAGCTGCGTTATTTTATTGATGACCGCCGCATCCCGGTTTCGGATCGCCATTTTCAGGTTGTAGCCCTTTATTCTTGATGCTGTGACCGCCTTAGCCTGAAAAGGTTGCTTCGGTCAATGAAAGGCAGCTGATTGGCGTCGCCTATGAGTATGATGTCTTTGGCTTTTGAGATACGCATGGCCATCACAATGGCCCCGAAATGGTTTAGGAGTGCTTCGTCTACTATGAGACGAACGCAGCTACTAGGCTTCTTAAGGCCATTAACCAATACGGAGGCCAATGTGCGCACTCTTTTTTCCGCGTGAGGTCCCATGCGTTCCCGCAGTTTCGTTTTGAGGTCTTTGGCCGCCTCCGTTGTGGTCGTGACTATCATGTCATTTTCCATTTCGAAGTGGCCAATGACCCAGGTTGTCTTGCCGCAGCCGGGTACTCCGTTGACCCAAGTGACGTTTGGCGGTTCCCAGCCCACAAAGGGATCGCCGTTCGCAGGATCTCCCATCAGGCTTTCAGCCATCGTGGCGACCCTGTCGTCTAGCATTACCTTCGTGGACTTTGTGGTTACCACTATTGGGTCACTTGGGGGGGTCTTGAACTTTGGTGACCCCTTGAGCTTCGACTCTTCCTCGTCGTACTCCACGAAGCCACACGCCATGTTGTACGCCACCATATTCCGCTCGATATGTTTACCCGCTAATACTGTCGCGGTTTCCGAGTTGTATATGGTGGCCCCCTCTTCCCCGAGCTTTACCCCAAGGAGACCCGAATTCCCCCTATTGAAGGTTTCCAGGATCTCCCTACACAGTTTTCTGTTGACCCTAAGGGTTTCCTTTGTGATGGAGTAGAACTCGAGAAACGCATTGATCATATGGTCCCGTGGTGTCGACGCTGGAAGTAGGCTCGGTGGAGTGACAACGCCCATGTCGGCTTTGGTCCTTGATTCTGTGTTGGTGACGATTGATTTTTTCTTCTTTTTGAAGAACCTCTCCACTGCATTGTCCTGTTTTGTCGATACTTTTATTTTTTTAATTTTTCTCTTTACTATGTCCGCTATTGTGAGTGCTGCGCAATTCAGTGTTTGCAGCATCGAGAAAAGCTGTTGGGATGACTCGGAGCGCTCTGAATGCTTCCGCTCGTCTTTGAGGGTTGCGGACTCTTTGGCTATTTTTTCCTGGAGCCTCTCAGAGCCGCTGAGGGTTGAGGTGGACGCTATTGGGTGTCCCCAGCTGTCAGTAGGGGTTTGTGTGGTTGTGGAGTCGCCACCGCAAGGTTTGAGGAATTCGAGGTTCTCACCTCGATCCTCATACACCACCACCTCATGACGTTCCGAGGCGGCGACGCAGCCCAAGCGGTCCTCGACTTCCCCTCTGAAGTAGTCTACCACCATAGCATCCACGCTTATTTTTTTTGGCGTTATGTTTTCGCCACCCTCTCTCGCCATTTCGGTCAGCACGGAGCAGGCTTGGACAAAGCAGTTTTCCCCCTCGCCGCCCACGAAAAGCAGAATCCTCTTTCCTCGGGACAGCACCACTCTGCAGTGGCGGCCCAGGACTTCCACTTCCTCGAGTGCGTCGAAGGTTCTGCGCCTCATCGTTGCTCTTGACGTGCTACCGTTTAGAAGAACTGCTAGGCCAGGTGAGATGGCCACACTGTTCCTCTGGCGAGTGTGGCAGAAGCTAATTCCCAACCTCTCCGAGCTATTATCCATGAACAGAGCCACACCTCTCAGTCTTATTCCTGGCCTGCCTTCGCTCGCGTTTTCAAGCAGCGAGCTTACCGTTACGGTATTGACGGGTGGAACGTTTCGTGGGGGTGCGGCTTCTGTGACTACTACCGTTGACTGTGTCCACGGATAAGGTGGAAGGTTGCTGTTTCTCGATGCTACAATTGTGAATATTTTTTCTATAAAAGTCAATAGGTCTTGTCTTGTATTTTTACCGTAGAGAACCGTGTGTATGTTTTGTGTTGTTAATGACTCTTCCAATTTGTTCTCCAGGTCAAACCGGGCCGCGGAGAAGCGAGGACACTCCAAGATGACGTGGAGTACGGACTCGACGACGTTTGGGTCGCACTCGCACCCTGGGCTGTCTTTCAGCTTGAATCGAATTCCTAATTTTTTTTATTTCGGAGGACATGCTCTCCATTCGCTCACAGAGCGGCTGGAGGTGTTGCGACAGTGATGTTTGTGTTTTTTGTGTGTTTTGCAGGCTTTTTTTGAGATCCTGAATATTGGTGTTAATTTTATTCAGTTCCTCGGTTTGTTTCTTATCTTGTTCGGGGTGTTTTAATAATTGTTCAGCCGGTTGTTTATGTAACTTTTTCGTGTTCTCAGAAAGTAAACCAACCTGACCCTTGAGGTCGTCCACCCTGCTCGTTAGGGAAGTTATCCCGCTGGTTAGGCGTATATGGTCTTCCCTTAGTGGCTTTATGTCCAATGTTGTTGTGTCCGGACGTTTGGCTGATTTAATGGCCTCTCCGAGAACTTTGAGGTCCAGCTGAACTTGTTGGAGTGTTTTGTTAATTTCCTTTATTTGTGTGTATGGTTGTGTTGTCTCAGAGGCCAACCAGTTTCGGACGCCCCTGGATTCTTCTAAGGTCTTTTTGACTTCCTCTCGGGTCCCCGCCAGTTCATTTGTGAGCCGTGTGTTTAGCTCGGAAATTTGTTTATTATGGGCTCTCTCCACCCTCACTAGTTCTTGGGCGTGTCTTGAGCGCTCTTTTTCCAAGTTAAATTTGTGGCGGTTGCGGGAGTCCGAGAGGGCGAGGACGGTCTCATAGAGGGTTTGCAGGCTCTCTATAGTTTTCGCCTTACTTTCCCTCTTCATGTTACCGGCCGCCTCAAGGGCTTCCTTGGCCTCCTGAAACACTGTATTGGCTAATTTTGTGGCCATGTCCATTTCCACCCCAGCTTTTCTACAGGAAGTCGTCAGCATGCTGAGTCTTCCTGGGCATGACTGTACAGACCCCACAGACTCAATGTCGGACACCCCCGTAATGTCCTCTTCATCAGAATGAATAGGGCGAGGGGGTATTTCCGGCGTCTGTGTGGTTGGTTTTGTCGTAGGGGAGGGTTCGGACGCCGCAGAGATAGACCTGGCTAGGACTCGGTCCCTCAAGGGTCGTTTGGTCGCTGCTTCAGGATGCGGCGTCATTCTAGTTGACGAAGCCTTGGTTTTAAGTGTTGTTGTTGGTTTTGATGAAGACATTTTGATTGTATTTGTATATAGGAAGTGGATGTTCTGAAGTCTGGTGTTATTGTATAATGGGTTTTTTTTTTTTTTTTTTTTTTTTTTTTCTCTAACTCCTACAGGGGTAGTAGACCTTACCGAGCCCAGTCCAGTGCTGAAAACTGCGTTTGAAACGGGGCACCCGTTTAGGAGTTACGGCCGTTTGAAGATTTTACAAAATGGCGGCCAAGATGGCCGCCTTTTTTCAACTGGTCGTAACTCTTAAGTTATTTGGGTTAGGAGGGTGTGGTTTTGGGCTTTGGGGGTATATAGCTTTGGGCAATTTCAAATACCAGTTATTTGGGGTCCAAATTTTTTGGGTTTTGGGTCACTCCGCTTCTGGTTCCAACGATACTTTGGAGGTTGCTTAAGTGAACCCTGAAAACCGCGTTTGAATCAGACGCTCCCTTACTTAGTTACGGTTATTTGAATTTGCCCAATATGGCGGAGAAAATGGCCGCCAGTTTGCTATCCCCCTTGCCCGTTGCCCTAGAATACCCGTGCTTGGGCTCTTTGGACTGGTCTCTGTGGGCTGGTAGTGAAGGTGATGTTATTTTTTTTTTTTTATTTGAACTACCCCCGATTTTTGGGGTTAGAAAAGGACTTAATTCTATGTTAGTTAAGCAAAAAAAATAAGGAAACTTAAAATTAAAATTCTGGAAAAAATTCCTCCACCTCTTCTCTATTTGCTCGATTTTTTGAGCTCTTTTTTGGTGTAAAATATGTTAGTTTAGGGGTTAACTTAAAAATTCAATAGAAAATGTTTTAGTGAAGGGATTTTCTCCAAACAAAAACTAGCTTATTCTATACTAAAGGGCGCTTCTATATGTACAATAAAAAATATATGTCGTCGATCGTTTTAAAGAGATATTTAGGTTTAAATTTTGAAAAATTTTTGAAATGGTGTTTTTTTTTTTTTTTTTTGACGGAGTAGCACGCTGCTCGATGCGTTGTCGGACTCGCCGTATGGTTTTGCTCCCGATGCGTTTCTTGGTTTTTGCGAAAACCCTCCGGAAGGCCGACCTCGCCGCCACGTGCTTTTCGGAGCCGCACGCACTTTTATGTTCACTAACCTCAAAAATTGAGGTTTTTTGCACTTTTACCACTGGTAATCACTTTTTTTTGGTGACAGTTGTGATCACTATCACTTGCGCCGGATTTTTACGCGTCAAATGGTGGTATTTTCGTGTAAATCGGTGAACTTTTTACCACTTTTATGAATTTTTAAACGGTTTTAGTAGCGCGGAGGTACTTTGGATGCGGGCGGTTGACTCTGAGGGTCAAATGGAACTTAGTAAAGCTAGGTTAGGTTAGGTTTTTTTTTTTTTTTTTTTTTTTTTTTTTTTTTAATCTACTTCCCCTGACATGGGCAAGGTCAGGGCCCTTATTTATCTTTTCTCACATTCCAGTTCTCGCAATTTTGCATTCTTCTAGGAATAAAACCTTTTCATTCTGACTTTAACCTAACAGTTGGTTATCTATTTCTGCACTATCTGAAATTTTTATTAACATAAAAAAAGCCTTATTACTATTGTACAATTTGTCTAAATACTACTTATTACTACTTAATACTATGTATATAATCATTTTTATTATTGTTATTTCCTGTTGTACAATTCACTATTTAATTCTATATACTAGTATCACAGTAAACTTAACCTATTATTTATTTTCTACTATTACTGTTTTCACATTATTTTACTTAGTATATTCTCGTCATTACTTTACTTAAGGCTATTTTACATTAATCTATACTTATACAATATCACAGTCATTTAGCTATATATAATTTACATTATTGTCTTAATCTATTTTCCAGTGATATTTCTTAAACTATATCACAGTCATTTTATTACATATTTTGGTTCTGTACCAACTTAATTAGGTTGTCTTGTCTTATTTCTATTTATGACTTTTACTGCAATTTTTCTGCAGTACTCTAGGAATTTCTTCCTCTTTTTCGTGTCTGCTATGATTTCACTAATTTTATCTTGCCTAATGAACTCATCTATTTCCATTTCTGCTCTAAGTCTATCGCTGCTGTAGGCGGGGCATTCGCACAACACATGCATCACACTTTCACTCTCATTCTCGTCACAGGCACACGCCGGGCTCTCCTTGCACCTGAAACGATACAGGTACTCAGAGAACCCCCCATGGCCTGTGAACACTTGCACTATCACATTATCCATTCTGATCTTCCTTACTACCGAATGAGCTTTAGTGGCGTCCGGGAAAAACACTTTGGTGACAGAGGCCGTTTGCTCACTTACGTACCTCCTGTCCCATTCATCAATCGATTCCATTCGGATCTGTCGCTTGATGAATGAGACGGGGCACTTGTCGTAATCCGGCCTCGTCTTCCTTTTGAGTGCCGCGTCCTTCGCCAGCTCATCGGCCCTTTCATTTCCCTGCATCCCAACGTGCGCTCTGATCCAGAACAATCTCACTGATTGTCCTGCATTCTTCATCTTAACGATGTCTGTCCTACACTTCATTACTATGGGATGCAGAGACTTCCATCCCACTACGGCGTCCAGAGCAGATCTCGAGTCTGTGAATATAGAGCAACTAGGCGTGCCACAGCGGAGCACGTAGTCCACTGCCCTAGATAGAGCCAAGAGTTCCGCCTGGAAGACAGTGCAGTAACGTTCCAGCTTAAGTTTTTTCCTATCATGCTCGGCGACGCTATCCCATATAGATAGCGCCGCCCCAACCTCTCCTTCAATCTTACTGCCGTCGGTGTAGATGTTACACCGACTATCCTTGCAATTCTCTAGCTCCGCACTGTCCTCCACGCTTCCGTACTGTAGCTCCATCAGGCAGGCAGGATGTGGCATCTCAGTGTAAGGTATCGGTCTCTCCACATCTCGATCAGCCACCACCCGCCGGGAGTACCCCCTCTTGATTTCATACAGAAGGGCGGTTTCCCGCACCCTCACATCAAGAGGCAGCATCCCCGCGAGCAGCAGCACCGAGTTGAGAGAGACCGTCCTGTATGCCTTGACGATCTTCTGTCCGATACCCCGCTGTACCACGTCCAGTCGCTTACGTATACCGAGTCTGTTGGACGCCGGTGCCCACACGTTCGCCGCATACAACACTATCGGTTCGACCACTGCCATATATATGGTCCTGATAATCTCCGATTCCAACCCCCAGTTGACCCCGGCTGCTCGCGACACCTGCTTATATACGTTCAGCGCTTTGCGGCACACGTTGTCCACATGGGCGCTGAACGTAAGATTCCGGTCTATCGTGAGCCCCAGGATCTTGATCTCTTCCGAAAGCCCGATGCTAACCCCATCCATGTCTAGCAATAGAGGATCGTACTTTAGTCTCTTCGTAACCAACATGGCCTTGGTCTTGTTGGGTGCGAATTTCAACTTATTCCGATTCCCCCATTGCCCGACACAGCGGAGTGCTGCTTCGGCCTTCCGTTTGAGACTCTGGGTGTCTTCCTCGGAGAAAATCAGGACCACATCGTCCGCGAATGCTTGGCAGTGGTCTCCCCTTTCATCCAGCAGTTTCAATAGGGGGTCCAGCAATAAATTCCAAAATGTTGGTCCCCCTATCGAACCTTGCACACATCCTTTCGTAGTCGTTCTTATGCTCTCTTCTCCTGCATACCTTACTCGTACCCTACGGTCGGACAAGTACGAGTCCACAAGCCGCCTAAGGTTTGCCGGACAATTTGTTTTGGCGAGTTCGCACCGTAAAGCCGGCCACCACGCGTTATCGAAGGCCCCCTCTATGTCTAGGGATACGACAAGCACAATTTTCTTGCACCGTACTTGTTCCCTAATATGGTTGATCATGACATAGAGGGAGTCCTCGGTTCCACGCTGCGGTGTAAATCCGTATTGGTGCGAACTCTGGTCCGGCAACACATACCACTTTATCCTATTCACAAGCATCTTTTCTAGGATTTTACCCATAATAGGTAGTAGTCCTATGGGTCTATACGACTTGGGACTCGTATAGTCCGGCCTCCCGGGTTTTCGCAATACCACTGTCGCGGCCTCCTTCCATATGGTGGGGAAACACGCTAATTCCAAACACCTATTATACAATTCCACAAACATATCGGGTTGTAGGGTGATAGCTGCCCTGCAAATGTCGGTTAGGTTAGGTTAGGTTAGGTTAGGTTAGGTTAGGTTAGGTTGGGGCCGAGAGGGGCCGAGTGGTGTGGGTGACCCGCCACAGGGGGTGGACCAACAGGCGCTTACAGCTCCCATTAAGTGGAGCCTTAGCCTGCCATCCCAAGACCGCAGTGCGTGGGCTTCATGTCCACATCCTTCTCGAGGTGACCCTGTTTCTACTGAACACTGCGGATCTAGACTGGAGAGTCGATAAACACTCCTGAGGGTGGTGCTTCGGCGGCGCCCTCAGTACCGGGTCGGGGCCGATGAGGCTGCAGTGCCGAAAGGGCCCGGCCCGGACCGGGGGGGAAACCGTCCTTTCAAAGGACGATAAGGGGTTTGATGTCGTCACCTTACCCCTCTGCTTTCAGAGGGGAACGGTTGTCGCGCGCGTTTGCGCATAGTTGTGTTTTTGCGTCCTCTGCGGAGGACGCAAAGTCTAGGTGGAACGCGCTCGGCGGCACTAACCATGTCGCCGGGTGGCGTGTGGAGGGTGGACCGGCACCAGCCGCCCTCCCCGGGACCCCGCGCAGTCACTTCAACGACCCCCGTGTCGGTGCTAAGGGGGTACGTCGTGGCTGCGCGGACCGACGACGGGCTTGCCTTCATTGGCCGGCCCAAGAGAAGGAAAACTTGAAACAAACCCGTGAGCGAACACGTAAAAACCTGTGGGTACCTGGGGACCCCCACAGTATTTACCCTTCTCCCCGGAATGGACGTCACCCGGGGAGGGACCTTCAGTTCGTTCCATAAATCGTAGTCCCCCGTGAAAAGGGGACGTATATGAAATGAGCACAAACCTAAATAAAAAATCTGAGAAGGTGGTTGAAGAGGAGGAGAAGGAGAAGAGAGAAGACAAAGGGCCTGATGAGGAGTACTTGTCAGACTCTTCGCGAAGGAGTGACGCGATGTCGGTGTCACAGGAGGAGGATAGACCAAGGTCGAGGAAGCGAAGCTGGTCGATCGATTCGCTTTCGAGTTATGACTCCGCTGGCACAGTATCAACGGATTGTCTGGATCAGATGGAGGAATATTATTGTGGACAAATCCAAAAGCTGGAAGAAAAGCGAAATCCTAAAGATCGTCGAGAAATGACGAAGGAAGAGGAGGAAGCGGAGAAGGAACGTCGCATAACCCTCATGCAACTCAAAAGAAAGATTCTGCTTTTGAGAGAGGGTTATGAGAAAACCAAGAGGAAAAAACAAGAGGCGGAAGATCGGAAAACGGTAGTGAGGAAAGCCGTTGCCAAGAGAGGGAGAGGCCGGCCCCCGACAACCGGTCAGTACGTTGGCTTAGCCAAGGCCAAGCAGGCTCTTGTGGATGCAGAGAGGCAGGAGCTTGAGCTGCGCGCTGAGAAAGAGATGTTGCAAATGTCTCAGGAGCTCGCGCGCACCAGGGCAACACGCTCCAAGCAGCCGCTGTCGACTGACGGAGCAGGGGAAGGCCGGGCCGATTCTGCCGCGGACCTTAAAACGGCGTTGACGAGGGACTTGGCCGCCATCGAAAAGGTGGCCAAGACCTCTAAGAACCTGAAAGGGCCTTACATAAAGGCCCTCAAGGAGGCCGTCGCCTCCATAGAGGCGATATTCGAGGATCTCAGTTCTCGATCCTCAACTGAGGAGACCAGGCGCTTGCAAGATGAGAACAAGCGCCTACGTTCGGAATTAGAGGAGCTTCGCTCTCAGATGGCGGAACTCAAATCAGAAATGTTTGAGTTTATGAACCGCCCCGGACCGTCTTCGGTTGCGGCAGCGAGGGATCACGTGGCGCCCACACAGGAGGAGCTGACGCGAGCTATTGTCGCGCAGGTGGGTGCCATGGTAAATGCCCGATTCGAGGCATTGGAGGATCGTTTGCTGCCGGAGAAGCGGTTCCGGCCTGCGTCTTTGGTGGAAAAGGAGGTGAGGTCGGGGAGTGGCAAATTTGCTGCTCCCAATTCCAGCGTCGTTCCTTCGGTGTCCGGCGTTGTTGGGAAGGGAAAGGGGGGAAAGGGGAAACAAAGTGTTCCGGCGTCGTCTGGGGCGGGAGTACCCCCAAGGCCCCGTCCGCTGCCTCCGGCACCGGCCTCTATGGAGGAGGCCTACAGTGTGGTTGCCCGAAAGGGTATGAAGAAAGCTCCGGGGGGGACTTCTCAGCCCCCGCCCCAAGAAGGCCAGGCCAAGGGCAAAAAGCCCAAGGCCAAGCCCAAGAAAAGGAAGCCGAAGCTCCGAACTCCGCGGACTGCTGCCGTGGTTTTGACGCTTCTGCCGGAGGCGGTGAGTAGTGGGGCGACGTATGCCTCCGTTTTGACGGAGGCGAAATCGAAAATCGACCTCAGCCAGCTGGGTATCACCGAGATGACCTATAGGAAGGCGGCAACGGGAGCTGGGATCCTTGAAATACCTGGCGCCACTGGTCGTGAGAAGGCCGATTCCCTTGCGACCAAGTTGAGGGAGAACCTTAGTCCTGAGGTCGTTCGAGTCTCCAGGCCCACGAAGTGCGCAGAACTGCGCATATCGGGTCTAGATGACTCGGCGACGGCTGCTGATGTTGCCGCAGCCGTCGCAAAAGCCGGAAACTGCGCCGTTGAGGCATTGAAAGTGGGAGAGATCCGCCGCGCCCCTTCTGGACTCGGGGCAGCCTGGGTCCGCTGCCCAGTGGAGGCAGCGAAGAAGGTGGCGGGTGCCCGGCTTTTAGTCGGATGGGTCTCGGCCGGGGTGCAACTCCTGGAGCCGAGACCCTTAAGGTGCTACAAGTGCCTTAAGATCGGGCACGTGCGGGTCTCCTGCACGTCGGAGGTGGACCGCAGCGGACAGTGCTACCGCTGCGGTCAAGAAGGTCACAAGGCCGGCGGCTGCAATGCTGCGCCCAACTGCACGTTGTGCGCCGCGAGCGGTCTGCCGGCCGGACACATAACGGGGGGGAAGGCCTGTGCGGGGGCCAAGCCCAAAAAGGGCGAAAGGGTGGCTTCTGCCGCCGCCCGTGTGGCTCCTGCTAGGCCGGGAATAGAAGGGATGGCCACGGACTAGTGGCCTCCCTAGGTGACTAACGCTCTGGCGTGCACTACCTCCGCCGCCGACTGTAGCGGCGGAGAGCCCACTGAGGCTTGGGGTGGCATTCGGGGGAGTGCCACCTCTCAGATAGCCTCGAGATGGCGCGCGCGGTGTTCCCGCGCGCCTCTCTAGCACTTAGGGTGGGAGTTCTGCCCTCTCACCCAAAACGAGACGAGGCCGGCGGTTTAGCGCCGGCCGTTGCCCGCCGGGGCCGCGGAGGAATGCCAACGCGCTCCCGTTGCCCCGGCATCAAGGCTCTCGAGGAACACCGTCAGGTTTTAGTGGGTAGCCCGGCATTGCACCTTTACAGCCGTGGAGTCCCACATATCCCCCCGCCTCCCCCAGGCGGGATGGAATGCATAAAGCATTTCCTGACGTAAAAAAAAAAAAAAAAAAAAAAAAAAAAAAAAGGTTGGGGCCGAGTGGTGTGGGTGACCCGCCACAGGGGGTGGACCAACAGGCGCTTATAGCTCCCATTAAGTGGAGCCTTAGCCTGCCATCCCAAGACCGCAGTGCGTAGACTTCATGTCTACATCCTTCTCGAGGTGACCCTGTTTCTACTTAACACTGCGGATCTAGACTGGAGAGTCGATAAACACTCCTGAGGGTGGTGCTTCGGCGGCGCCCTCAGTACCGGGTCGGGGCCGATGAGGCTGCAGTGCCGAAAGGGCCTGGCCCGGACCGGGGGGGGGATGTCCCCATTTATGGGGACAAGTTGTGTTCCCCGTCCTCTGCGTGAGGGCGGGGGTCAGGCCTCGGGGTCACTTGCCCCTCTTCCAGGAAGGGTATTGTGACCCCGGAGGTGGAAAGAAGGAAAACTTTTAAAAACCCGTGAGGATACACGTAAAAATCTGAGGTGGAGAGAAGGAAAACTCGAAATGAAACCCGTGAGAAAACACGTTAAAACCAGAGGTGGAGAGAAGGAAAACTCGAAATGAAACCCGTGAGACAACACGTTAAAATCAAAGGTGGGAAGAAGGAAAACTTGTAAAAACCCGTGAGTAAACACGTAAAAATCAGGTGGGCGTGCTGACGCCCCTGCCGTGGTGTAGGCAGGGTGCGGAAGCCGCCACTTCGGAGGCCTGGGGTGTCCTTCGGGGGAAGGCGCCTCACCAATGGCCTCGGGATGGTGCGCGCGGTTGTTCCCGCGCGCCTCCCAGGAGAGCGGGCAGGTAAAACTGCCCGCAAACGGAGGAGGGCCCGGCTCAGGCTGGGCATAGCCGCCGGGGTCGCGGCAGAATGCCAACGCGCTCCCGTTGCCCCGGCATCAAGGCTCTCGAGGAACACCGTCAGGTTTTAGTGGGTAGACTCGGCCTAGCACCCTAATGTCGAGGAGTCCCACATACCCCCCTGCCACCCCCCTACGGCAGGACGGGATGCATAAAGCATTTCCTGACGCAAAAAAAAAAAAAAAAAAAAAAAAAAAAAAAAAAAAAAAAAAAAAAAAAAAAAGGTTAGGTTAGGTTGGGGCCGAGTGGTGGGGGTGACCCGCCACAGGGGGTGGACCAACAGGCGCTTACAGCTCCCATTAAGTGGAGCCTTAGCCTGCCACCCCAAGACCGCAGTGCGTGGACTTCATGTCCACATCCTTCTCGAGGTGGCCTCGTTTGCACTGAACACTGCGGATCTAGACTGGAGAGTCGATAAACACTCCTGAGGGTGGTGCTTCGGCGGCGCCCTCAGTACCGGGTCGGGGCCGATGAGGCTGCAGTGCCGAAAGGGTCCGGCCCGGACGGGGGGGAGGGGATGCACCTGCCTCTCTCTTTTGGAGGGGTAGGGTGCCTGGCGCTATTGCGCGGAGAGGTGTTGGGGGGCGCTATTGCGTCCTCCGTTGTGTTTTTTGCGCTTTTGCGCATTGTGGTTTCCCTGTCTTCTGCGGAGGGCAGGGAGTCTAGGTGGTGGCGTGCCCGGCGGCACTAACCCTGTCGCCGGGTTTCGCCTGGGGGGCGGACCAGCACCAGCCGCCCTCCCCGGGACCCCGCGCAGTCACTTCAACGACCCCCGTCGTGGTGCTAAGGGGGTACGTCGTGGCTGCGCGGACCGACGAACGGCCTGCCTTAATTGGCCGGCCTAAGAGAAGGAAAACTTGAAACAAACCCGTGAGAAAACACGCTTAAAACCTGTGGATACCTGGGGACCTCCACAGTATATACCCTAGCCCCCGGAATGGGCGTCACCCGGGGGTGGTCCTGTAGTTCGGCCCTACTCGTGGGACGAAATATGGAATCTCTAAAACAAAATAAAACTTTAACACGTCGGGAGAAGAAGTCGGAGGAGGAGATGAGAGAAGAGGTGGGGATAGAAAAGGAGTTGGTCGTCGTGCTCGATAGAGAGGAGGTGTTGGCTAGAGCTTCATCGACGGACACTATGGTAACCGTTGGGTCGTGGTCAAGTGAGGAAGGTACCCCGGTCAACTTGTTGAAGTTCACCAGGAAGCGTACTCGTGCTAGTAAGCCGGCGAGTGAAGCGAGTTCCGGATCGGAAACGGACACGCCAGCGGTCAAGGTAACTCCAAAGCGTAGAGGCAAGCCTTCGACACAGGCGAAGAGGGATGTCGTCGTCACTGAACGCGATGAGATGCAGCTCCGGGCTGAGCGTGAGCTCGCCCAGATGGAAGCGGAGCTGCATTTAACGAGCCTGTCGGAGGGTTCGATGAGTGAGGCATCGATGTCAGGTCCGGAGACCCGAAAAGTCCCCAAGACGACGGTGCTCCCTCCATTAAAGGAGATCGACGTTGCCGAATGCTCGACGGACCAGATCTACGAGAATATTGTAGAGTCCCTGGGCAGAGTCAAGCGCGTTGCCGCAAATTCCAAAAACTTGAAGGGCACCTTCGTGCGGGATTTAAATGCAGCGTGCCTTTCAATAAGAAAAGGAGTAAGAGAGATCGTGGGGAGGAGTTCGTCGGATGAAATCGGTGTGCTCACAGAGAGAAACAACTCCTTGCGAAACGAGGTAGCGGATCTTCGTGCTCAATTAACGGAGCTCAAATTAAAGATGGAAGGGTTAGAGCTGGAGAGAATGAGGCAGCAAGCGGCACCACCTTCACTGCCTCCAGAACCAACGATAGCGGCAAATGAAGACCTCACGCGAAGCATCATCGTACAAGTTGGCGAGATGATGAACGCCAGGCTGGAAGCATTGCAAGACCGCCTCTTGCCAGAAAAAAGTGTCCGTCCGCCTCTTGCTGGCGACAGGAGGGATGTTCCAGCTGCAGGTGTGTATGGAAGGCAGTTTCAGGCGAAGACCCAGGTAGAGAAGAAGAAAGATGGAACTGGCAAGAGCGCTATCACCGCTCCCAAACCTTCGGCTGCGCAGTCTCAGTCGCAGCCGCCTGCTTTGGAGCCTACTGACGATGGGTTTACTACCGTCGTCAGGAAGAAGAAAAATAAAAAGGTCGTTCAGGTCCCGGCTGCTTCTGCGCAGCCGAATAGGAAAGTTGTCCAAGTCCCGACGACTCAGCCGGAAAACAAAGGAGGTGAAGGGGCTCAGAAGGGGGGAAAAGGGTCAAGGAAGCCTAAGCTTAGGACTCCTAAGTCGTCCGCCGTCGTACTCACATTGATGCCGGAGGCGGCCAAGAAGGGGGTCTCCTACGCCCAGGTACTCACGGAGGCCCGAACGAAGGTTGACCTGGGGCCGCTGGGAATCACAGAGCTCCGGTATAGGAAGGCCGCAACCGGGGCCGGCGTTTTAGAGTTGCCGGGTGCCGCCTCCGGTGACAAAGCCAACATGTTGGCTGAAAAGCTAAAGGAGCACCTCAGCTCCGAAATAGTGAGAATATCCAGGCCGACCAGATGTGCGGAACTTCGCGTTTCAGGCCTGGATGACTCTGCAACGGCGGATGAGGTGGCTGCTGCCATCGCCAGGGTGGGTAGCTGTACGGCGGACAGCATCAAAGTCGGGGAGGTGCGCCGAACCCCGGCGGGCTTAGGTTCCGTTTGGGCGAGGTGCCCCGTCGAGGCGGCAAGGAAGGTGGCAGGTGGTCGTCTTTTGGTAGGATGGGTCTCGGCCGGTGTTAAATTACTGGAGCCGAGACCCTTGAGGTGCTACCGGTGCCTGAAACAAGGGCACGTCAGCGCGGTATGCACCTCGGAGGTGGACCGCAGCGGAGAATGTTACCGCTGCGGGCAGCATGGCCACAAGGCTGGGGCGTGCACTAACAGACCCCACTGCACGCTGTGCTCCGCCGAAGGGAAGTCGGCGGACCACATACCAGGGAGTAAGACCTGTGCGGGGGCTAAGCCCAAAAAGGGCGCTAAGGTGGCAGCCGCTGCTGTCGCTCGCGCTGACCCCGCCAGGCAAACAGAGGAGATGTGCACGGACCCGTGCTAGTGGCCATCGCCTCCTAGGCGACCACCGCGCCCTGCCATGTAATACGGCGGGGCGCCCACCTGAGGCTTGGGGTGGCATTCGGGGGAGTGCTGCCCCTCAGATAGCCTCGAGATGGCGCGCGCGGTGTTCCCGCGCGCCTCTCCAGAAGTCGGGCGGGCAAGGCCCGCCCAAACACGAGATGAGGCCGGCGATTTAGCGCTGGCCGTTGCCGCCGGGGCTGCGGAAGAATGCCAACGCGCTCCCGTTGCCCCGGCATCAAGGCTCTCGAGGAACACCGTCAGGTTTTAGTGGGTAGCCCGGCATTGCACCTCACAGCCGTGGAGTCCCACATATCCCCCTGCCATCCCCCATGGCAGGACGGAATGCATAAAGCATTTCCTGACGCAAAAAAAAAAAAAAAAAAAAAGGTTAGGTTAGGTTGGGGCCGAGTGGTGGGGGTGACCCGCCACAGGGGGTGGACCAACAGGCGCTTACAGCTCCCATTAAGTGGAGCCTTAGCCTGCCATCCCAAGACCGCAGTGCGTAGACTTCATGTCTACATCCTTCTCGAGGTGGCCCTGTTTCCACTGAACACTGCGGATCTAGACTGGAGAGTCGATAAACACTCCTGAGGGTGGTGCTTCGGCGGCGCCCTCAGTACCGGGTCGGGGCCGATGAGGCTGCAGTGCCGAAAGGGTCCGGCCCGGACGGGGGGGAGGGGATGCACCTGCCTTCTCTCTTTTGGAGGGGTAGGGTGCCTGGCGCTATTGCGCGGAGAGGTGTTGGGGGGCGCTATTGCGTCCTCCGTTGTGTTTCTTGCGCTTTTGCGCACACGAGGTTGGCGGCGCTTTTGCGCATTGTGGTTTCCCTGTCCTCTGCGGAGGGCAGGGAGTCTAGGTGGTGGCGTGCCCGGCGGCACTAACCCTGTTGCCGGGTGGCGCCTGGGGGGCGGACCGGCACCAGCCGCCCTCCCCGGTAACCGCACAGTGCACCTCAACGACCTCCGTCACGGTGCTAAGGGGGTACGTCGTGGCTGTGCGGTCCGAAGACGGCTCGCCTTCATTGGCCGGCCGTGAGAGAAGGAAAACTCGATACAAAACCCGTGAGAAAACACGCTAAAAACCTGTGGATACCTGGGGACCTCCACAGTATATACCCTAGCCCCCGGAATGGGCGTCACCCGGGGGTGGTCCTGTAGTTCGGCCCTACTCGTGGGACGAAATATGGAATCTTTAAATAAAAATGAAACTTTAACACGTCGGGAGAAGAAGTTGGAGGAGGAGATGAGAGAAGAGGTGGGAATAGGAAAGGAGTTGGTCGTCGTGCTCGATAGAGAGGAGGTGTTGACTAGAGTTTCATCGACGGACACTATGGTGACCGTCGGGTCGTGGTCAAGTGAGGAAGGCACTCCGGTCAACCTATTGAAGTTCACCAGAAAGCGTACGCGTGCAAGTAAGCCAGCGAGTGAAGCGAGTTCCGGATCGGAAACGGACACGCCAGCGGTCAAAGTGACTCCAAAGCGTAGAGGCAAGCCTTCGACACAGGCGAAGAGGGATGTCGTCGTCACTGAACACGAGGAGATGCAGCTCCGGGCGGAGCGTGAGCTCGCCCGGATGGAAGCGGAGCTGCATTTAACGAGCCTGTCGGAGGGTTCGATGAGTGAGGCATCGATGTCAGGTCCGGAGACCCGAAAAGTCCCCAAGACGACGGTGCTCCCTCCATTAAAGGAGATCGACGTCGCCGAATGCTCGACGGACCAGATCTACGAGAATATTGTAGAGTCCCTGGGCAGAGTCAAGCGTGTTGCCGCAAATTCCAAAAACTTGAAGGGCACCTTCGTGCGGGATTTAAATGCAGCGTGCCTTTCAATAAGAAAAGGAGTGAGAGAGATCGTGGGGAGGAGTTCGTCAGATGAAATCGGTGTGCTCACTGAGAGAAACAACTCCTTGCGAAACGAGGTAGCGGATCTTCGTGCTCAATTAACGGAGCTCAAATTAAAGATGGAAGAGTTGGAGCTGGAGAGAATGAGGCAGCAAGCGGCACCACCTTCACTGCCTCCAGAACCAACGATGGCGGCAAATCAAGACCTCACGCGAAGCATCATTGTACAAGTTGGCGAGATGATGAACGCGAGGCTGGAAGCTTTGCAAGACCGCCTCTTGCCGGAAAAAAGTGTCCGTCCGCCTCTTGCTGGCGACAGGAGGGATGTTCAGGCTGCAGGTGTGTCTGGTAGGCAGTCTCAGGCGAAGACCCAGGAAGAGAAGAAGAAAGGTGGAACTGGCAAGAGCGCTATTGCCGCTCCCAAACCTTCAGATGCGCAGTCTCAGTCGCAGCCGCCTGCTTTGGAGCCTACTGACGACGGGTTCACTACCGTCGTCAGGAAGAAGAAAAATAAAAAGGTCGTTCAGGTCCCGGCTGCTTCTGCGCAGCCGAATAGGAAAGTTGTCCAAGTCCCGACGACTCAGCCGAAAAACAAAGGAGGTGAAGGGGTTCAGAAGGGGGGAAAAGGGTCAAGGAAGCCTAAGCTTAGGACTCCTAAGTCGTCCGCCGTCGTACTCACATTGATGCCGGAGGCGGTAAAGAAGGGCGTTTCATACGCACAAATTTTAGTCGAGGCTCGAAGCAAAATACAATTAGAGCCACTGGGGATAAGCGGCATTCGATATAGAAAGGCCGCAACCGGAGCCGGCGTTTTAGAGTTGCCGGGTGCCGCCTCCGGTGACAAAGCCAATATTTTGGCGGAAAAGCTGAGGGAGCACCTCAGCCCTGAAGTAGTTAAGATATCCAGGCCTACCAGATGTGCGGAACTCCGTGTTTCAGGCCTGGATGACTCTGTCACGGCGGCTGATGTGGCTGCTGCCATCGCCAGGGTGGGCGAGTGTACGGCGGACAACGTCAAAGTTGGTGAGGTGCGCCGAACCCCGGCAGGTTTAGGCTCCGTATGGGCGAGGTGCCCCGTTGAGGCGGCAAGAAAGGTGGCGGGTGGTCGCCTTTTAGTAGGATGGGTCTCGGCCGGTGTTAAATTACTGGAGCCGAGACCCTTGAGGTGCTACCGGTGCCTGAAACAGGGGCACGTCGTAGCGGTATGCACCTCGGAGGTGGACCGCAGCGGAGAATGTTACCGCTGCGGGCAACATGGCCACAGAGCTGGGGCGTGCACGAGCAGGCCGCACTGCACGCTGTGCTCCGCCGAAGGGAACTCGGCGGACCACATCCCAGGCAGCAAGACCTGTGCGGGGGCTAAGCCCAAAAAGGGCGCTAGGGTGGCAGCCGTTGCTGCCGCTCGCGTTGCCCCCGCCAGGCAAACGGAGGAGATGTGCACGGACCCGTGCTAGTGGCCATCGCCTCCAAGGCGACCACCGCGCCCTGCCATGTATACGGCGGGGCGCCCACCTGAGGCTTGGGGTGGCATTCGGGGGAGTGCCGCCCCTCAGATAGCCTCGAGATGGCGCGCGCGGTGTTCCCGCGCGCCTCTCTAGAAGTCGGGCGGGCAAGGCCCGCCCAAACACGAGATGAGGCCGGCGATTTAGCGCTGGCCGTTGCCGCCGGGGTAGCGGAAGAATGCCAACGCGCTCCCGTTGCCCCGGCATCAAGGCTCTCGAGGAACACCGTCAGGTTTTAGTGGGTAGCCCGGCATTGCACCTCACAGCCGTGGAGTCCCACATATCCCCCTGCCATCCCCCATGGCAGGACGGAATGCATAAAGCATTTCCTGACGCAAAAAAAAAAAAAAAAAAAAAAGGTTAGGTTGGGGCCGAGTAGCTCAAATTAAAGATGGAAGGGTTAGAGCTGGAGAGAATGAGGCAGCAAGCGGCACCACCTTCACTGCCTCCAGAACCAACGATAGCGGCAAATGAAGACCTCACGCGAAGCATCATCGTACAAGTTGGCGAGATGATGAACGCCAGGCTGGAAGCATTGCAAGACCGCCTCTTGCCAGAAAAAAGTGTCCGTCCGCCTCTTGCTGGCGACAGGAGGGATGTTCCGGCTGCAGGTGTGTATGGAAGGCAGTTTCAGGCGAAGACCCAGGTAGAGAAGAAGAAAGATGGAACTGGCAAGAGCGCTATCACCGCTCCCAAACCTTCGGCTGCGCAGTCTCAGTCGCAGCCGCCTGCTTTGGAGCCTACTGACGATGGGTTTACTACCGTCGTCAGGAAGAAGAAAAATAAAAAGGTCGTTCAGGTCCCGGCTGCTTCTGCGCAGCCGAATAGGAAAGTTGTCCAAGTCCCGACGACTCAGCCGGAAAACAAAGGAGGTGAAGGGGCTCAGAAGGGGGGAAAAGGGTCAAGGAAGCCTAAGCTTAGGACTCCTAAGTCGTCCGCCGTCGTACTCACATTGATGCCGGAGGCGGCCAAGAAGGGGGTCTCCTACGCCCAGGTACTCACGGAGGCCCGAACGAAGGTTGACCTGGTGCCGCTGGGAATCACAGAGCTCCGGTATAGGAAGGCCGCAACCGGGGCCGGCGTTTTAGAGTTGCCGGGTGCCGCCTCCGGTGACAAAGCCAACATGTTGGCTGAAAAGCTAAAGGAGCACCTCAGCTCCGAAATAGTGAGAATATCCAGGCCGACCAGATGTGCGGAACTTCGCGTTTCAGGCCTGGATGACTCTGCAACGGCGGATGAGGTGGCTGCTGCCATCGCCAGGGTGGGTAGCTGTACGGCGGACAGCATCAAAGTCGGGGAGGTGCGCCGAACCCCGGCGGGCTTAGGTTCCGTTTGGGCGAGGTGCCCCGTCGAGGCGGCAAGGAAGGTGGCAGGTGGTCGTCTTTTGGTAGGATGGGTCTCGGCCGGTGTTAAATTACTGGAGCCGAGACCCTTGAGGTGCTACCGGTGCCTGAAACAAGGGCACGTCAGCGCGGTATGCACCTCGGAGGTGGACCGCAGCGGAGAATGTTACCGCTGCGGGCAGCATGGCCACAAGGCTGGGGCGTGCACTAACAGACCCCACTGCACGCTGTGCTCCGCCGAAGGGAAGTCGGCGGACCACATACCAGGGAGTAAGACCTGTGCGGGGGCTAAGCCCAAAAAGGGCGCTAAGGTGGCAGCCGCTGCTGTCGCTCGCGCTGACCCCGCCAGGCAAACAGAGGAGATGTGCACGGACCCGTGCTAGTGGCCATCGCCTCCTAGGCGACCACCGCGCCCTGCCATGTAATACGGCGGGGCGCCCACCTGAGGCTTGGGGTGGCATTCGGGGGAGTGCTGCCCCTCAGATAGCCTCGAGATAGCGCGCGCGGTGTTCCCGCGCGCCTCTCCAGAAGTCGGGCGGGCAAGGCCCGCCCAAACACGAGATGAGGCCGGCGATTTAGCGCTGGCCGTTGCCGCCGGGGCTGCGGAAGAATGCCAACGCGCTCCCGTTGCCCCGGCATCAAGGCTCTCGAGGAACACCGTCAGGTTTTAGTGGGTAGCCCGGCATTGCACCTCACAGCCGTGGAGTCCCACATATCCCCCTGCCATCCCCCATGGCAGGACGGAATGCATAAAGCATTTCCTGACGCAAAAAAAAAAAAAAAAAAAAAAAAAAAAAAAAAAAAAAAAGGTTGGGGCCGAGTGGTGTGGGTAACCCGCCACAGGGGGTGGACTAACAGGCGCTTATAGCTCCCATTAAGTGGAGCCTTAGCCTGCCATCCCAAGACCGCAGTGCGTGGACTTCATGTCCACATCCTTCTCGAGGTGGCCTCGTTTGCACTGAACACTGCGGATCTAGACTGGAGAGTCGATAAACACTCCTGAGGGTGGTGCTTCGGCGGCGCCCTCAGTACCGGGTCGGGGCCGATGAGGCTGCAGTGCCGAAAGGGTCCGGCCCGGACGGGGGGAAGGGATGCACCTGCCTCTCTCTTTTGGAGGGGTAGGGTGCTTAGCGCTATTGCGCAGAGAGGTGTTGGGGGGCGCTATTGCGTCCTCCGTTGTTTTCTTGCGCTTTTGCGCACACGAGGTCGGCGGCGCTTTTGCGCATTGTGGTTTCCCTGTCCTCTGCGGAGGGCAGGGAGTCTAGGTGGTGGCGTGCCCGGCGGCACTAACCCTGTCGCCGGGTGGTGCCTGGGGGGCGGACCGGCACCAGCCGCCCTCCCCGGTAACCGCACAGTGCACCTCAACGACCCCCGTCACGGTGCTAAGGGGGTACGTCGTGGCTGTGCGGTCCGAAGACGGCTCGCCTTCATTGGCCGGCCGTGAGAGAAGGAAAACTCGATACAAAACCCGTGAGAAAACACGCTAAAAACCTGTGGATACCTGGGGACCTCCACAGTATATACCCTAGCCCCCGGAATGGGCGTCACCCGGGGGTGGTCATCCTATCGACCCTAATCGTGGGAACAAAAATGGAATATTTTAAAATAAACTTTCGGGGAACGGGGGGGAAAGATAAGAGGAGGAGTGTAGAGGTTGATGAGGACGACTTGTCCGACGCATCGGACTTAAGCGTCCCAACGGCTTGGTCGGATGACGGGAGTGCGACCAAGGCTCTGAGGAAGCGTGTTCGTCCAGAAGAAAAGGCGAGAAGTCGTTCGAGATCGAGATCGAGATCGAAGTCTAGGGAAAGAGAGGCAGGTCCTGCGACCGAACCATCATCTGCAGGGAAAATTCCCACAAGGAGAGGGAGAGGCCGGCCTCCTACGACCGGCGAGTATGTAGGCTTGTCGCAAGCGAAGCGCGAGTGGCTCCAGACGCAGAGGGAGGCGCTGCAGCATCAAGTTGAAAAGGAGATGGCAGAAATGTCTCAAGAGCTCCGGCTAAAGAGACTTACCCGCTCAACGTCGAGTGAAATGTCTGGTTGGTCGTCGTCTGCGTCTGCGGACAGACACAGGGATCCGTCGGTGACTCAGCAACCGAGTCCCGATATGGAGACAACGGATGGACTGCATAAGTTGGCAATGGCGAGCGTGGCCGCCATCGAAAAGGTGGCCACTAAATCGAAGAACTTAAAGGGTCCGTTTCAACGGGCCCTGAAAGAGGCAGCAGCCTGTATTAAAGAGGTGACGGAAACCCTTGCGGCTAGAACCTCTTCAGAGGAAAATATGAAGCTCCAGGAGGAGAATGCCCGCCTGCGTGCAGGAATGACTGAGCTCCGCAAGCAACTTGCGGAGCTCAAAGAAATGGTGGAAAAGCTGGCGACTCAACCACGGCCGCCTCCGGCAGAGGCTACAGCTTCGTTACAGGAAGATATGACCAGGTCGATCATGTTGCAGGTGGGCAACATGGTCAGCGCGAGATTCGATGCGCTGGAGGAGCGACTTTTGCCGGCAAAGAGTACCCGTCCGCCTCTGGCTGCGGACGCAAAGGTGGCAAGTGCTCCTACTGTCGCACCTTCGGCCGGACATCCATCGTCGGCATCACAGGGGGGGAGCAAAAAAGTTGGGAAAGGCAAGGCTGTAGCGTCCCTTTCCAGGCCTGCGGTAGAACAATCTGGGTTGGTGCCGTCTGTGTCGGCGCCTATTGACGACGACGGCTTTATCACCGTCGTTAGGAAAAAGAGAAGTAAAAAGGTTGTAGAGGTCCCGGCTTCTGTGCCGAATAAGAAGGAGAAGGAGGTTGGTAGGAGGAAGAAAGGGACAAAAAAGCCCAAACTGCGAGTCCCAAAGTCGTCCGCCGTGGTCATTACGTTACTGCCGGAGGCGGCCAAGAAGGGGGTTTCTTACGCCCAAGTCTTAACGGAGGCGCGAACCAAGGTTGACCTGGGGCCGCTGGGCATAACCGAGCTCCGGTATAGAAAGGCCGCCACCGGGGCAGGCGTCCTCGAACTGCCGGGTGCCGCTAGTGGGGAGAAAGCCGACGCACTAGCGGCTAAATTGAGGGAAAACCTGGGGAGTGACCTGGTGAGAGTGTCCAGGCCGACTAAATGCGCGGAAATCCGCGTATCAGGCCTGGATGACTCGGTCACGGCGGCTGAGGTGGCTGGGGCCATCGCCAGGGTGGGAAGTTGCACGGCGGACGACGTAAAAGTCGGAGAGGTGCGCCGAACTCCGTCAGGGTTAGGCTCGGTGTGGGCAAGGTGCCCCGTTGAGGCGGCAAGGAAGGTGGCAGGTGGTCGCCTTCTAGTAGGATGGGTCTCGGCAGGCGTTAAATTACTGGAGCCGAGACCCTTGAGGTGCTACCGGTGCCTGAAGCAGGGGCACGTCGTCGCGGTATGCACCTCGGAGGTGGACCGCAGCGGAGAATGTTACCGCTGCGGGCAACATGGCCACAGAGCCGGGGCGTGCACGAGCAGGCCTCACTGCACGCTGTGCTCCGCCGAAGGGAAGTCGGCGGACCACATCCCAGGCAGTAAGACCTGTGCGGGGGCTAAGCCCAAAAAGGGCGCTAGGGTGGTAGCAGTTGCTGCCGCTCGCGTTGCCCCCGCCAGGCAAATGGAGGAGATGTGCACGGACCCGTGCTAGTGGCCATCGCCTCCAAGGCGACCACCGCGCCCTGCCATGTATACGGCGGGGCGCCCACCTGAGGCTTGGGGTGGCATTCGGGGGAGTGCCGCCCCTCAGATAGCCTCGAGATGGCGCGCGCGGTGTTCCCGCGCGCCTCTCTAGAAGTCGGGCGGGCAAGGCCCGCCCAAACACGAGATGAGGCCGGCGATTTAGCGCTGGCCGTTGCCGCCGGGGTAGCGGAAGAATGCCAACGCGCTCCCGTTGCCCCGGCATCAAGGCTCTCGAGGAACACCGTCAGGTTTTAGTGGGTAGCCCGGCATTGCACCTCACAGCCGTGGAGTCCCACATATCCCCCTGCCATCCCCCATGGCAGGACGGAATGCATAAAGCATTTCCTGACGCAAAAAAAAAAAAAAAAAAAAAAAAAAAAAGGTTAGGTTAGGTTAGGTTTTTTTTTTTTTTTTTTTTTTTTTTTTTTTTGGAACTTTACTAAAGCTTTGACCATGGATTGAGGGGACGCTATTGGCCTACATCCCCTCTCTCCCGATACAAAAGGTTACAAGTTAAAAATAGACAAAACATAAATTAGCAGAAGGCTAGCTATAGCTACTTATAGTAAAGGTTATACAATGCAAAATAAGACAAGTAAGTAATAATAGAACAATGGTAGACAATAAAAGATAATATAGAATTTAGTCTAAAGTTAATTGATAAGCTAACATAATTAATTACTAAGATTAGCAAGGGTAATCGCATAAGTTATACATCACAGATAAGACAATCGGTGCTATACATAGAGCAAAAGAGAGAGCAAGTGTCACAATTAAATAGCTTAAAATAGGATTAGATTAAAATACTTAGTTGCTAAGATAAGACATAACAAGAGATTAGATTAAAATTCAAAATAGCTTAGGTGCTAAGATCAGCAAGGGCAATCACACAAGTGATGCATCAGAAATGAGACAATTGATGCTAAACATAGAGTAAAATAACTTAAAAAATAATTAGTTGCTAACATTAGTAGAGCAATCGTATGGTTGTACATTGGCAATGAAGTAACTGGTGCTCAACATAGAGCAATAGTAAACAAATATAATAATAAAATAATTTAAAATTAATCGATTTAAAATATTTGGTAAATAATAGAAGTGAAAGTAAAAGTATATACAATGGTTATAATACAATGGAAGTGATGAGATGATACACAAGGTGGAGCATTAAAATTTAGGCATAACAAGTGATTAGATTGAATTAGATCAGACTGGGCTGAGGCAATGTAATAGAAAACAAACAAGTTAAACAATCAAATAAAAGAAGCATGTAAATGAAATGAAAATACAATATTTTAAAGAAAATCTTGAGCGCTGTTAAATATAAATCAAATAAATTAAAACGCAGACATTTCGCGTATGAAGAAGACAGTGTGAGCGATGGTATCAACAACTCCGCCAGAATCCCAAGTCATTAAATTTAGTGTGATGACGAAATAAAAGGGTTATTGATTCGTGCCTAACAACGCGCCGACGCCGAAGCGCGCCTCGCGAATCATTGACGCCCCGACGCCGCGTCACCGCGTCACCGCTTCACCGCGTCACCGCGTCACCGCTTCACCGCGTCACTGACGCCACGACGCCACGACGCCGCGCCACCGCGTCATCGCTTCAGCGCTTCACCGCGTCGCCGAAGCGCGCTTCGCGAATCGCCGACGCCATGACGCCGCGTCCCCGCGTCACCGCTTCACCGCGTCACCGCTTCACCGCGTCATCGCTTCAGCGCTTCACCGCGTCGCCGAAGCGCGCTTCGCGAATCACCGACGCCATGACGCCGCGTCCCCGCGTCACCGCTTCACCGCGTCACCGCTTCAGCGCGTCACCGCGTCACCGCGTCACCGCTTCACCGCTTCACCGCGTCACCGCGTCGCAGCGACGCCGCGACGCCATGACGCCGCGAAGCAGGAAGAAAACAATTGAGAAATTTGCAAGGGTTGGCAGAGTAAATTGACCCATCGCCCACAATGTGTTGATAAAAAGGGGGAGTGATTAATCAACAAATCAACAGGTGAGTTATAATATATAATATTTTTTTTTTTTTTTTTTTTTTTTTTTTTTTTTTTTTTTTTTTTTCCCCCTTTGATCAGTCAGCATAGGAAATCAATGTAAAAATAAAGGAAACAACACGTCACAGTAAAGCACAATACAATAAAACAGTCACACAATGAAGCGTCACAACAGAATAAACACAATATGAACAACAGAATACAAAATGTACCTTAAATACAACAGAATACAAAATGTACCTTAAATACAATATAATAATATGCGATCATAAAGACATAACAATAACAGTGCATAGCACATACTGTACAATACGGTGGCTGTTCGCCACCCCTAACAAAATAGCTCGCGATCCCCTGCGCACGACCAGCCCACTCGTAGGAGGGAAGGAGATTAGGGAGGGAGGGCGTATCGACGTGATGACGCTATTGGCGCGACCGGCGCACCAAGTGCTGAGTTAGGGGCATTATACTTTTTGAGTTGCCTGATAACACAAGAGACATGACCGTGGAACGAGTCTATAGTACTTTGCTTAGAGATGACTTGAGAGAGAGAAAATGGGTCAATGTCAAAGTGGTGACACGCGAGGAGGTGGTGGGAGCGAGAGGCCTCAAACCGGGGACACTTTTGTATGAGGTGGGTGAGAGTCTGGGGGGTGTTAGAGTCACACGGGCAGCAGTCGGAGTCAGCGATTTTGAATCGGTGGAGATACGCTCGATGATAGCCGTGGTTGGTCAAGAACTGGGTGATGGGAAAGTCGAGCTTGATCTCCTGCATGCAGCGCTCAAAAGAGGGGAAATCTGGAAGAAGGGTCTTTAAGTGCACGGTGTTGTCCAAATTGGCGTAGAGGTTCGCCCTGACCTGCTCCGCCTCCGTCTTGTTGATATATTTGATGTGGCTAATAGGGGTGAAACAGTGCTGAGGCCGAGTATGGAGTACAGCAGCCTTTTTGGCGGCCGTGTCAGCCAGCTCGTTGCCGAGCACCCCGCTGTGACCCCTAATCCAGAAGAACTTGGGATCGAAAGGGAGCGAATCGTGAGAGTGAAAGAGAATCCTGTGGATCCGAACCGCCATGGGGTAGTGAGTATTAGCATTCGCAAGCTCCGCAAGCGCGGACCTGCTGTCGGAAAAGATTTGACAGCGTCCGATCCGCCCGGCAACAGCCCACTCGCAGGCCCTGAGAATGGCTAACATTTCGGCCTGGTACACCGAATTGACCGAGTGTAGTTTGATTTTCCTTGTTAGGGTCTCGCCGCCGGGGCCAACAGCGACAAACGCCGCTCCCACGACGCCGTCGTGCCGGCTGCCGTCCGTGTACACCTGCCACGCGTCGGGCTCGGCGACGCTAGCATGCTCTTCAGCCGTGTCGAGGGCGCGGAACACGATGCCGGCCCTCGCGGCCGGATGCGGTAAGTCCACGGGCAACGCAGGCTGTTCGATAGGTAAGTCGGTAGGGAGGTGCCTGGAGTATCCGCAGATCCGAGTGAGCTCGTTGTCGGCGAGCTCTCGGATCTTGTCCGGCAGGGGAACAAGGCGGGCGAGGGTGATAGCGACTGGGGTGCTGACTGTTTTGAACCCCTGTATGATCTTGATGGAAATGAGCCGTTGAAAAGAGAGCAGGCGATCACAGATGTATCTGTTACGGAGGACCTTCGACCATACGCTTGAAGCATAGGCAATGATAGGTACAATAACTTGTTTGTAGATAGTGGCGATATTATCCGGGTGGACCCCCCATGTGGGCCTAGTGAAAATGCAAATCTTGTAAAATAAGAGCCTAACTTTGTTGAGCACATACTCTACGTGTTTACTGAAGTTGAGCTTTCGATCAAGGATGACCCCGAGGTATCTGATGTGTTCGCTGTGCTCGATACGGACTCCGTGCATGTCGATGGCGCAGCGTCGCGACTTGGGGGTGAAAGATATGAGCTGAGTTTTGGCAGGGCTAAATTCGAGCTTGTTGCGGTCTCCCCAGCGGACGATTTGTATGAGAGCCTGGTTGGCGTTGTACTCTAAGTCACGTACCTTCGCCGCGTGAACCAACAAGAGGACGTCGTCCGCGAACGCCTGAAGATGACAGCCGTCGGGGAGAGGGGAGGTAAGGAGGCCGTCGAGTATGATGTTCCAGAAGGTCGGCCCACAGACCGACCCCTGGACACATCCACGAGTGGTAGTCTTAGTGGCGAGGTGATCCGCCAGCGTGAGCTTGACCGTCCGGTCGGTAACATAGTTCTTAAAGATGGCGAAGATGTTCGACGGGCAGCCGATCTCCCGCAGGCGCTGGAATATGGACGGCCACCAGGCACAGTCGAAGGCCGCGCGTATGTCGAGGGAAACTGCAATGACTTGCTCACCTCGAGCAATCGCGCCCTCGACCACCCGCAGCGCCGCCCCGATGGCTCCCGCGGTGGACCTCTGCTGCCGGAAGCCGAACTGCCCGTCGCTCATGTTCGACGTCTTATACATGTGATAGGTGAGCCTGTTGATGAGGAGTTTCTCGAGCAGTTTGCCGAATACGGGGATGAGCCCAATGGGCCGAAAATCGGCCAGGTTAGCATGTTCAGCACGCCCGGGTTTGGGAATTATTTTAACAACAGCGCTTTTCCAGCTGCTCGGGAAATATCCCAACTGCAAGCACCTGTTCATGAGAGTGGTGACAAGATCAGGGAACGCCCCGGCAAACTCCGAAACAATGTCCGCTGTGAGGTGGTCCTCGCCAGGGGCACGCTTGGGGCTCATGGTTTTAAGAGTATCTAAGATTTCCCGATGCGTAAACGGAGGTTCGTCCTCGGTGCAGGTGGGTGAGGGCATGGCCTCGCGCAGCTCCTTGTGATAAGGAGTGGAATCCGGAGTGTCATCAGGATAGAATTGCTCGAGAAGGGCCCGAGCAGTGTCGACGACGTTGGTGGTGTACGTGCCGTCGGCCAGTCGAAGGGTGGATGGGGGCTGAGAGACAGGGCGGGCTTTGATGAGCCTGTTGGTGACGGACCAGACATCCTCTTTGCCCTGACGTTGGCAGAAGGCTTTGAAGTGATCGGTAGCCGCAGCACAGAAAGCTACGGAGTAAGCTTTCCTGAGAGCAGCTTTGCTCTCGAGAAGCTCCTTGAGAGGGGAGCGACGACGAACCGCCTTGCGGAGCCGATGGTGATTGGCTATGACCTCGAGCTTGAGTTTCTGGAGCTCCCCGCTCCACCAGAGCGGGCCACGCTTGCGAGAGCGTGCCCTGGGAAACAGGGCATCACTGGCGTCTTGGATGACGCGGGTGAGAAGCTGTACGCACTGCTCGATCTGGTGAGGAGAGTATTCAGATACAGAGTGGGGGGAAGGGAGTTTGTCGGCGATGCTCTCAGCGAAGCGCTGCCTCACCTCATCCCAGATACGTTCCGAGAGGTTGTATTTAAATGTGGTGGCGCTAATATTTTTGGCGACAAAATTTTGGCCAATGGAGAGTTTGAACCTAATAAGATTGTGATCGGTCGATGGACACGCGTCGAGGTCAACGCGCCAGTCAGACACCCCTATCCCAGTCCGATTACTGATGAGGGTGAGATCAATGATGGACTCCCTAATTCTGTTATTGCACGATGACTCATATGTGGGCACATCGCCACAGTTGCAGACCGCGAGATCGTGCGCCAGGACGATATCTAGAACGGCATCGCCGCGCCTGTTGCCGGAGGCCGACCCCCAGGCGGGATGCCAGCCGTTAAAATCTCCAGCTATCAACGCGGGCGCGCCAGCATAACGGCCGAGGACCAATTCCAGCTGAGCCAAAGCGTGACTAGGGTCGCGCCTCGGCTCAACGTAAACCGAAGCCAAGAGGACAGCAGGTCCCCCGGCGCGCCCAAGCCTGGCCACGCTCAGATTGGAGGTGGAGACCTCGGTGTCTCCGAAAGCCGACAACTTGCTGGATTTGATGAGGATGGCCGATTTGACACGGGCCTGCGTCTTGTACTGATACACAGAGTATCCCGTGACGCTAGGGATAAAGCCATGCTTGTCGGTATACGGTTCTACGACAAAACAGATGTCACACTTGTTTTTGGCAATAAAGAGCGCGAGCTCATGCTGCGCGTTGCGGCTTCTAGCCAGATTGATCTGCACACATGATATTAAAGGGGAGGGTGAGATGGGAGGGTTTGTATGCTTGCGTATGGTGTAATTATCCATAAACTGTTCGGAATTTAATATTATCTATCATGTGTTGGACAACTGGGCATCTATCTGAGTTGGCTCGGTGGTTGTGAGTGCGCAGATTAGTGTTAGCATTCGCGGCCCCTCGCGCGTCCCCTCGCGCGTCAGCTCGCTTATAGCAGTGGAAACACTTGGCGGTGTTGCGATTGCTCTTGGTGGGACAGTCCTTGAGCTCATGCTCCTCTGAGGCGCAGTGAGCACAAACCGTCGCATTGCCGGTGCACCTTTTCTTGGTGTGGCCGAAATGCAGGCATTTGCTGCACTGTAGGAGAGGGACGTAGATATCAGCGTGGACCCGCTGATGCTCGAGATTAACCTTGACAACACTCATGACCGCCCTCCAGGCGGCCGGAGTGGCCATGAAGACGGCGTTGCAGAGGCGCGGGTTCCTATTTGTTCTGACATATTTAAAGGTTATGTCATCAGGGCCCGCAATTTTGTCCCTGATGGCATCATTTTGGTCGGTGATGATTGCCGCCAGCTGATCCGTGGGGATATCCTTCGGAACCCCCTTGAGTACGAACATGGGTTTAAGATCCTGCGGGGCATGAGCCTGAATAGGGAGGTCGCTAGCTAGGATTTTGTCGAGTGCAGCCTGTCTCTGGATTGCACTGTCGAAGTCTATGGCGATACGGTTGCCCGACACATACCTGACGCCAGAAGGAGCGAAGTTGGTGTGGCGGAAGGAGATAGACTTCTTCCATATTGCATGTGTGTCGGCAGAGGAGGCGGAGTCAGAGCTGTTCTGGGGGGAGACGATCAAGGTCGACTTGTGAGGAAAGGTTTTTGGCCGTTTGGCCTGGGGGGAGTCATCGGAAACCACCGAGGCATAAGTGCGAGTGGAGGCGGGAGCAGTGCCCGCACTCGTCGACTGGGAGATACTGGTGCAGGCTTGGATGTGGCTGTGCATTTCAGAGAGGAGTTTGAACATTTGTGCCATGTTAACCTCCTGCGAAGGTTCGCTTGTGCCGGCGGCAGGACGGGGGGCGGGTTCAGTTTCAGTGGGTGCAGACGGGTAGTAAGCCGTCATGAGGTGCAGCACGCGGTCACAGCGCCGGGTGGCCGCCTCCTTGTTGGTTTTGGTGAGGCTCTTACCCTCATTTATCAGGGATTTGGTCTCCCGACTGAGTTCGGCTGTTTCGCGAAGGGCAGACTTGGGGACAATGAGATATCCCTCGTCATCATCGTCATGATCCCCGTACAAACACTCAGGGAATGGAGAGGAGGTGAAGTGTCGAACGGGAACGGGCCTAGGACCGCAGATCGGGGTTCTGGGCAGGGACGCGGTTGGATGAAAATCAGAGGATTTACCTGGATCCCCTCCGCCGGAGACTGGCAGTGCGCCGGGCCTTTCGGCCTCGGAGCTCATTGTGAGTGGTGCCGCTCAGAAACGCCTCGCTATCACAACACTGCACTAGGAACTATGACCTACACTAACACTTAACGTAACCGAGTGACACGTAACACTGATGAACACTGCAGTGACCGGAGACACAAACACTCGACACGCGTCGCAGAAGAGGGCAGCAATGCGAGAGGCTGCAGCTGCTGATGAAGCGGTCGCGGCCCTTGCGGCCACGAAACCCCGGCTCGAGTTCGCGCTGCAGCGCGCAATCCGTAGGAGACTCCAAGGGGGCAGGAGTTCGATGCGCAGTCAATGCGCTCAGGCGCGTGAGCAGCGTCGAATGACGATGAGGCGCCCGAATTCAGGCGTCAGAGGCAGCCCGACACCGCTGCGGAGGGATGCAAGAGCCCGCACAAGCGGCTGTTCCGCTGGGGGCAGCGCAGGAGGCTCGGATGTTCCAGCCAGAGATGACGAAGAGGAATCAATGAGAATGATGGTGCGTCTTCAGGACACCAGCACCAGGTGCGATAAGCAGAGGCGGCGCAGCACAGGAAGCAGCTCCGGTTTGCGCTCGTCACCGACGCGCGCCCCGCGACGCGGTGACGCCGACGCGCGCTTCGCGACGCGGTGACGCCGACGCGCGCTTCGCGACGCGGTGACGCCGACGCGCGCTTCGCGACGCGGTGACGCCGACGCGCGCTTCGCGACGCGGTGACGCCGACGCGCGCTTCGCGACGCGCTGACGCACAGACGCGGAAGCGCTGACGCCGACGCGCGCTTCACGACGCGCTGACGCACCGACGCCGACGCCGCTTCACGGAAGCGCTGACGCCGACACCGCTACACTGATGCACCGACGCACTGACGCGGAAGCGGACGCGCGCTTCGCGACGCGGCGACGCCGAAGCGCTGAAGCGCTGACGCGGACGCACTGACGCCGACGCGGTGACGCCGACGCGCTGACGCGGAAGCCGCTTCACGACGCAGCTGACGCGGGACCCGAAGCGCGCGACGCAGGGAGGACTGGGACGCGTGTGGTCCCGAGGGCGGCTGGCAGCCGACTGATGGGTTAGGTTAGGTTAGGTTAGGTTAGGTTAGGTTAGGTTAGGTTAGGTTAGGTTAGGTTGGGGCCGAGTGGTGGGGGTGACCCGCCACAGGGGGTGGACCAACAGGCGCTTACAGCTCCCATTAAGTGGAGCCTTAGCCTGCCACCCCAAGACCGCAGTGCGTGGACTTCATGTCCACATCCTTCTCGAGGTGGCCTCGTTTGCACTGAACACTGCGGATCTAGACTGGAGAGTCGATAAACACTCCTGAGGGTGGTGCTTCGGCGGCGCCCTCAGTACCGGGTCGGGGCCGATGAGGCTGCAGTGCCGAAAGGGCCCGGCCCGGACGGGGAAGGGGGGAAAAACACCTGCCCCTCTGCTTTCAGAGGGGTATCGTGTCTTGTCATTGTGTCGGCACACCTGTCCCTCTTTTTGGGGGGACAGAGTATTTTTGCCTTTGTTGAGCGGTGAGGTGGAGGGCGCTATTGCGCCCTTCCTTTGTTTTCGCGCTTTTGCGCTCAGTTGGTTGTTGGCGCTTTTGCGCCTTTGTCAATCCTTGCCCTTCGTGAAGGGCATGGAGTTTGGTGTAGACGCGCCCGGTGGCACTAACCCTGTCGCCGGGTGGCGTCTGGGGGGCGGACCGGCACCAGCCGCCCTCCCCGGGACCCCGCGCAGTCGCTTCAACGACCCCCGTCACGGTGCTAAGGGGGTACGTCGTGGCTGCGCGGACCGACGAACGGCCTGCCTTAATTGGCCGGCCTAAGAGAAGGAAAACTTGAAACAAACCCGTGAGAAAACACGCTAAAAACCTGTGGATACCTGGGGACCTCCACAGTATATACCCTAGCCCCCGGAATGGGCGTCACCCGGGGGTGGTCATATAAATCGGCCCCACTCGTGGGATTTAATATGGAAAATCTATCTCAAATAAACTTTACGGGGAAGGGGGGGAATCGAAGTAGTGAGGAGAATGAAAATGAGGCGGAGTTGTCGAGTGCGAGCTCGACACTGTCGACGAAGACCGTGCGCTCACGATCGGGTGGAGAGTCGTCGTCGGAGAAGGGGTCGCGGGAGTCAAAAATCTTAAACTCCCGAGACGCTAGCCCGGAGTCCAATTCTTCGGCGGTGAAAGGATGTAGTAAAGATCCAGGGAGGTCTGCTGAGCGGAAGGATCTTAAAATTAAGTTTGTAAATGATCGTAAAAGGTCGAGATCCAGGAGCGGGTCGCCGTCAGTCTTGATGACCTCGGCAAAGGGTTCCTTCTTCGTTCGGGGAGGCCAAGAGTCATCTGGCAGTGACACTGAAGTGCCGACGAAGAAGACCACTCAAGTACCTAGGAGGGAGAGGAGGTCTGGGAAGTCCTCGACGGGAAGATATGTGGGCCTGGCGCAGGCCAAGAAGCAGTTGGCTCATGATGAGGCTAGGGACCTTGAGGTTGAAGCAATGGAGGAAGATGTTCTCCCGTCTGACAGGAACCTGAGGTCTCACCAGCGGGCCGCGCGGGAGGCCTTCATGAAGCAGCCTGCTCCTACTCATCCCATCGGGGATTATGACGAAGACTCAGTTGAGTTTGAGGAATCAGCTGATGACCTTCATGCTCTGATCCGGAATGGCATGGGCTCCATCCAGGAGGTAAATAAAAAGAGCAAAAACCTCAAAGGGGACTTTAAGAAAAAGCTCACTGATGCGCTAGCTCAGATAGACATGGCGGCAAAGGGTCTCCTAAGTAGAACGTGCAGTGACGAGACGCGGCGACTGCAGCTAGAGAATGCCAAGCTGCAGAAACAGGTTGCGGATCTCAGGCAGGACATGGCGATCCTGACTGAAAGGCTGACTAGGCTTGCGAATCATCTTGAGCCCACCCCACCCCCAGCATCGGCGTCGACTATACCTCAAGATCTGGCGCAGTCGATAATGCGGGAGGTGGGGACAATGCTTAATGCCAGGCTAGAGGCAATCCAAGACCGCCTCCTGCCTGAGACTCGTCTGAGGCCCCCGCTGGCTTCAGACCGTAGGGCACTCCCGCCACAGGATCGCATGGAGCTCTCTAGGGAAGATTACCCTCAACTTCCTGCTGTCGCGATTGGCGGGTCGAAGCAGGTCTCGGGGAAATTGGTGAAGTCCTCGGTAGCGGCACCTCGCCCTTCCTCCTCCTTGACATCTCCTCCCTCCCCCCTTGATTCTACAGCGGCCAAACCCGTTGCGGCAGGTGTGGCAGAGGGCAAGAATTCAAAAAGGCAGAGGAAGAAGAAGGGAAAAAAGGGCAACAACAATGGGGGTAACGGGCAATCGCAGCCTCAACCACCAGACCAGAAGCCGCTCAAGTGCTACCGTTGCCTGGCTCATGGACACGTCAGGCAACAATGCCAATCGGAGGTAGACCGCAGCGACCACTGTTTCCGTTGCGGTCAGCCCGGCCACAAGGCCGCGGGCTGCTCTAGCTCCCCCCACTGCACGTTATGCGAGGCCATTGGAAAACCGGCCTCGCATAGAGCGGGGAGCAAGGCCTGTGAAGGTGCCAGGGCAAAAAAGGGCAAAACTAAGGCCGCCGCCAAGACCCAGGCTGCCCCTGCCCCTGCTGCCCCAGCTGCCCCTGCGCGCAGGGAAGAGGAGGCGATGGACGCTGCGTAACTTAATGTCCTATCGCCTCCTACAAACGAATGTGAACCACTCCGCCCGTGCCCAGGACCTGCTTATGCAGAGCATGGCGGAGTGGTGCATCGACATTATAGTTGCGGCTGAGCCGTACTTCGTCCCCCCGAATTCCAACTGGTGGGGGGACACCGACGGTTCGGTCGTCATTGTGTTCTCCGGCGGAGTTTATCCGGCCCCTGTACTTGCCGGCAGGGGTCGCGGCTATGTGGCGGTCCTTTGGGGAGATGTTGTTGTGCTAGGTGTATACTTCTCCCCAAACCGGAGCTTCTCCGATTTTGAGGATTTCCTGGCGGGGCTCGAGGCCTTCGTTGCCTGTAATCGACCCCGCCAGTTTCTGTTGTTGGGGGACCTCAACGCCAAATCGCGCTGCTGGGGGTCCCCCGTAACCGACGTGAGAGGAGAAGCTCTGGAGGAGTGGACGTCGTCAGCCGACCTGCTCGTTCTTAATCATGGGTCGGCCAATACTTGTGTGCGCAGGCAGGGGGGGTCTGTCGTGGACGTTTCGTTTGCGACCCCTGCCCTTGCGCACCGCGTCCACTCCTGGACGGTTCTCGAGGGGGTAGAAACATTGTCGGACCATCTCTACATTAGGTTCGACATCGCCCCCTTGACGCCACAAGATGGCCGCGCCGGAGGGCACAATCGTCGAGTGCCGATATCTTTCCCCCGTTGGGTGATCAGTAAGTTGGATAGGGACGCGCTGATGGTAGCCTGCCTCGTCCAGGCCTGGCTGAATCCTTCGGCTGGGCCCGTGGAGGTCGATCATGAGGCTGAATGGTTCCGGGGCGCACTGTCGCAAATCTGTGATGCGGCGATGCCCCGGGCCAAAGTTAATCGACCTCTGCGGCGTCAGGTGTACTGGTGGTCGGACGAAATCGCGAAATTGAGAGAGGAGTGTGTAATCGTCCGCCGCCGGTACACCAGGTACCGTCGACGGAGGAATCGTGACGCGGACGAGGAAGGCGCACTGTACGCTGCCTACATGGCCAAGAAGAAGGAGCTGCAGCGCACCATCAGCGAAGCCAAGACGAGGAGCCGTGAGGAACTCCTAGAGACCCTCGAGAGGGATCCCTGGGGGCGCCCTTATAAGATGGTTAGGGAAAAACTTCGACCATGGGCGCCCCCGATTACTGAGGGTCTCGAGCCCCGGACGCTTGAAAATGTAGTGACGGCCCTGTTTCCAAACAGGGCCGAATTCCGCCCCCCAAGAATGATGCCCCCCTCCCGCCCATTAAGTGGAGGGGTTAGCGTCGCCGGTTCTGACCCGGCGGCCGGCTACGAACCGGTCTTGGGGGTGGAAATAGAGCAGGCTGCTCGCAAGCTCCGGCGCGGGAGGAAGGCTCCGGGCCCGGATGGCGTTCCGGGCCGTGTCTTGGCTGCGTCCCTCAGCGAATTGGGGGTTAGATATCGGCGTCTGCTGGACGCCTGTCTGGAATCGGGCCGCTTCCCGGTCTTGTGGAAGACGGGGCGGCTCGTTCTCTTGAGGAAAGATGGGCGCCCAGCGGACTCTCCCTCCGCCTATCGTCCCATTGTGTGCCTGGACGAGGCCGGCAAATTGTTTGAAAGAATCATCGCTGGCCGTCTCGTCCGGCACCTCGTCGGGGTCGGCCCCGACCTGTCCGATGTGCAGTATGGTTTCCGGCAGGGCCGTTCTACAATCGATGCAATTGCGCGCGTAAAGGCCCTGTCGGATGAGGTCGTAGCTCGGGGGGGGGTGGTCGTGGCGGTGTCACTAGACATTGCGAACGCCTTTAACACCCTCCCCTGGGCCTGCATTAAGGGGGCCCTAGAGTATCATGGGGTCCCCCCTTACCTCCGTCGGATAGTCGGGTCTTACCTCGATGAGAGGTCAATCATTTGTATGGGACGAAATGGGCGGCAGCACCGGTGGAGTATGTCGTGCGGCGTTCCCCAGGGGTCAGTCCTGGGCCCACTGCTTTGGAACGTCGGCTACGACTGGGTGCTGAGGGGGGTTCTTCTCGCAGGGGCCAGCGTAACGTGTTACGCAGACGATACGCTCGTCTTGGCCCGAGGGGAGACCTTCCGGGAGGCAATTCGCCTCGCCACCTGCTCTGTTGCTCAGGTGGTGATGCGCATAAGGATGCTTGGATTGGAGGTGGCGCTCGGCAAGTCGGAGGCCCTGTGTTTCCATGGGCCCCGGAACGCGCCACCTGCCAACTCCAGCATCATCGTTGGTGGCACTCGCATCGAGATCAGGCCCCATATGAGGTACTTGGGCCTGTATCTCGATGCCCGTTGGAGCTTTCGCGAGCACTTCGCGCAACTGGCCCCCCGTCTAATGAGGGCGTCGGCAGGCCTTAAACGACTGATGCCCAGTCTCGGGGGGCCTAGCGCGGGGTGCCGCCGCCTCTATATGGGGGTGGTACGGTCTATTGCACTTTATGGTGCGCCAATATGGGGGGAATTGCCGGTGGCCATGCGCAACTGTGCTCCTTTGCGCAAAGCGCAGAGAGCTATGGCCATCGGTGTCATAAGGGGATACCGTACCATCTCTTATGAGGCGGCCTGTGTTCTTGCAGGTTCGCCTCCCTGGGAACTGGAGGTAAGAGCGCACGTCGAATTATTTAAATGGCGTGCGCAAATAAGAGAGACGGGGTTCCTCCCGTTGCCCAGTGAGGTGAACCGGCGAAAGCTCCAGCTTCGACGGTCAATATTCGATAGTTGGGAAGAGCGGCTGGCCAATCCTACGGCCGGCCGTCGCACCGTCGAGGCCATCCGCCCAGTAATTAGGGAATGGGCGGATCGCAAAACGGGGGTGTTGACGTTCAGGTTGGTGCAGGTGCTGTCCGGACATGGGTGCTTCGGCAGCTACCTGCACTGCATTGCTAGGAGGGAGTCAGCACCCGAGTGCCACCATTGCAGCTGCGATGTTGACTCGGCGTGCCACACGGTCGTACAGTGTCCAGCGTGGGCGAGTGAGCGCGCCGAATTAGTCGCAGCGGTGGGGGCCGACCTCTCGCTCCAGGCCTTAATCAAGGCCATGTTGAGCGAAGAGAGGTCGTGGCTGGCGGTTCAATCCTTCTGCGAAGAGGTCATATCGCAGAAGGAGGCGGCGGAGAGGGTCCGCGAACAAGACGCAAACGCGCCTGATCTCCGCCGTCGGAGAGCCGGGGCCAGGAGGAGGCGTTATGCAGCTCTCCTCCCCCCCACCTAGGGGTCCTAGGGGCGGTGCCATGGGGGGCACCGCTCCGCTGTCAATTAGGGTCCCGTCGGGGCCGAGTGCGTGCGTGTTCCTGCGCATCGGCCAGCAACAGTGATGTAAGGGAGGCAGGGGCACTCCACCCCTCTGCCTCCGCTCCGGGAGGAGCCCGGCGACAGCTGGGCATCGCCTGCTGCGGTCGCGTGAAGAATGCCAAAGTGCTCTCGCGGCCGTAGCCATAGGCGCCGGATGGAACACCGCTGGGGTTTAGTGGGTATACCGGCCGTTCTGGCCGGGGAGCCCCACATACCCCACCTACCGCCCCCATGGTAGGTGTGCGGATGCAGTAATGCATTCCCCAGCGTCAACAAAAAAAAAAAAAAAAAAAAAAAAAAAAAAAAAAAAAAAAAAAAAAAAAAAAAAAAAAAAAAAAAAAAAAAAAAAAGGTTAGGTTAGGTTAGGTTAGGTTAGGTTAGGTTAGGTTAGGTTAGGTTAGGTTAGGTTAGGTTAGGTTAGGTTAGGTTAGGTTGGGGCCGAGTGGGGCCGAGTGGTGGGGGTGACCCGCCACAGGGGGTGGACCAACAGGCGCTTACAGCTCCCATTAAGTGGAGCCTTAGCCTGCCACCCCAAGACCGCAGTGCGTGGACTTCATGTCCACATCCTTCTCGAGGTGGCCTCGTTTGCACTGAACACTGCGGATCTAGACTGGAGAGTCGATAAACACTCCTGAGGGTGGTGCTTCGGCGGCGCCCTCAGTACCGGGTCGGGGCCGATGAGGCTGCAGTGCCGAAAGGGCCCGGCCCGGACGGGGAAGGGGGGAAAAACACCTGCCCCTCTGCTTCCAGAGGGGTATCGTGTTTTGTCGATTGTGTCGGCGCACCTGTCCCTCTTTTTGGGGGGACAGAGTTGTGGCGCTTTTTGCGCGTTGAGGTGGGGGGCGCTATTGCGTCCCTTTGTTTTTGCGCTATTGCGCTAGAGGTTGTCGGCGCTTTTGCGCCTCTGTCGTTTCCTTGTCCTTCGGGAAGGACAAGAAGTTTGGGTGTTGACGCGCCCGGTGGCACTAACCCTGTCACCGGGTGGCGTCTGGGGGGCGGACCGGCACCAGCCGCCCTCCCCGGGACCCCGCGCAGTCACTTCAACGACCCCCGTGTCGGTGCTAAGGGGGTACGTCGTGGCTGCGCGGACCGACGACGGGCTTGCCTTTATTGGCCGGCCCAAGAGAAGGAAAACTTGAAACAAACCCGTGAGCGAACACGTAAAAACCTGTGGGTACCTGGGGACCCCCACAGTATTTACCCTAGCCCCCGGAATGAGCGTCACCCGGGGGTGGTCATCAAGTTCGTCTCATACTCGTGGGAACAACTATGAATACTTTACCAAAAACCAAGGGGAAGGGGGGTAAGAGAGAGGAGAAGAGAGAAGAGAAGGAGGCTGAGGACGCAAGGCAGGAGGTTGTCGAGCAGCAGAAGGAACCGCATGAGCCGGAGGTGACATTTATGTCTGATTCTGGCAGCGTGGAGAGTCTGGACTCACGCGGGTCGAGGACACCCAGAGCGGGAAGGAAGCGCACATCATCCTGGGAGCATATGGTCACATCATCATCGGATGATGAGGAGACCAAGAGACAGTTGGCAAATGAGCCGTGGTACCTGGACCTGCAGGATGACCGTAACAGGAGGAAGGCTAAGGAGGCCAAGAAATTGGTGAAGAGAGGTAGGGGCCGTCCGCCTACTACAGGCCAATACGTTGGCCTGGCGAAGGCTAAGCAGGCCCTCGTGGATGCCGAAAGGCAGGAAATGGAGCTGCGCGCCGAACAAGAGATGGCGCAGATGTCTCGGCAGCTCGCGCGCGACAGGGCATCACGCTCTCAGCGGCCGCCATCGACTGACGGAGGAGAGAAAGGTCTGGCCGAATCGGACCCACAACTAATGCTGACGAGGGACTTGGCCGCCATCGAAAAGGTGGCCAAGACCTCAAAGAATTTGAAAGGGCCTTATATAAAGGCCCTCAACGAGGCTGTCGCCTCTATAAAGGCGACATTTGAAGATATAAGCTCCAGGTCCTCAACTGAGGAGACCCGCCGTTTACAGGCAGAGAACAGGCGCCTGCGAACGGAACTTGAGGACCTTCGCTCACAGATAGCAGAGTTGAAGGCGGAGATGGTTCAGTTCATGGACCGCCCTGGACCGTCGTCTGCGGCAGTGAGGGAACCCGTGGCGCCCACTCAAGAAGAGCTGGCTCAAGCCGTCATAAGGCAAGTGGGCGCCATGATTAATGCGAGGTTTGAGGCGTTGGAGGGCAGACTCCTACCTGAGAGGCGCTTCCTTCCAGAATCCTTGAGTGGCGGAGTAAGTGCTGCGGCGTCCGCTCGTGCGCAGCCGCAAATTATAGAGGTGAACACGTCCAGCGTTGTAGCTTCGGGGTCCAGCGTTGGCAAGGGGGGAAATAAAAAGGGAAAGAAGAGTAGTCAGGTGTCGGCGTTGTCTGGGGCGGAGGTGTCCCTACAGCCTCGCCCGCTGCCTCCGGTACCTGCCTCTATGAAAGAGGCATATAACGTAGTCGCCCAAAAGGGCAAAAGGAGGAGTGATACAGAGGGGACGTCCAACCCTCAACAAAACGTCGCCTCTAAGGGCGGTATAACAACAAAGGGTAGGAGACAGCGGAGGAGGAAGCCAAAGCCACGTGTGCCGAAGTCGTCGGCAGTGGTTCTTACCCTGCAACCGGAGGCGACACAAAAAGGAATTACTTACGCGACTGTACTGACTGAGGCACGTAATAAAATTGACCTCGGCCCACTCGGTATCACTGAGCTGAGGTATAAAAAGGCCGCTACCGGCGCCAGCATTCTGGAGCTTCCTGGCCTTACCAGTGGGGAGAAGGCCGACTCACTTGCAGCAAAGCTGCGAGAACATTTGAGTCCAAATGTGGTTCGGATCTCCAGGCCGGTTAAGTCTGCTGAGCTCCGCATATCCGGCTTGGATGATTCCGTAACGGCAGGTGAATTGTCCGCTGCCATAGTGAGGGACGGGAGTTGTACCATCGACCAGATAAAAGTCGGCGAGATTCGGCGCAGCCCCTCGGGCTTAGGTTCAGTATGGGTTCGCTGCCCTGCGGTGGCGGCCAAGAAACTGGTGGGGACCAGGATGTTAGTGGGCTGGGTCTCGGCAAGCGTGACGCTCCTGGAGCCGAGACCCCTTCGCTGTTATAAATGCCTACAGGTTGGGCATGTGAGGCAGACTTGCTCCTCAGAGGTTGACCGCAGTGAATTGTGTTTTCGATGCGGAAAAGACGGCCATAAGGCCGGGACGTGCAGTGCGGCTCCACATTGCACGCTGTGCGCTGCTGCTAAAAAGGCGGCGAACCATATTTTGGGTGGGAAAGCCTGCACGGAGTCAAAACCAGCGGGCAAAAGAAGGGTCACAGCAAGTACATCGGCCGCTCCTATAGCCCCGATACACGCTGGAGAAGAGGAAATGCTCACGGATGCGTGAAAAAAAATTTGAGTTGTCGCCTATTGGCGAGGGTATACTCCGCAGCAGGACGGAGTGCCCACATAGAGGCTTGGGGTGACCTTCGGGGGAGGGTCACTCCTTAGATAGCCTCGAGATGGCGCGCGCGGTGTTCCCGCGCGCCTCTCACGACATCATGGGTGGGAGTTCTGCCCTCCCACCCAAAACGAGACGAGGCCGGCGGTGTAGCGCCGGCCGTTGCCCGCCGGGGTCGCGGAAGAATGCTAACGCACACCCGTGGCCCCGGTATAAAGGCTCTCGAGGAACACCGTCAGGTTTTAGTGGGTAGCCCGGCATTGCACCTCACAGCCGTGGAGTCCCACATATCCCCCTGCCATCCCCCATGGCAGGACGGAATGCATAAAGCATTTCCTGACGCAAAAAAAAAAAAAAAAAAAAAAAAAAAAAAAAAAAAAAAAAAAAAAAAAAAAGGTTGGGGCCGAGTGGTGGGGGTGACCCGCCACAGGGGGTGGACCAACAGGCGCTTACAGCTCCCATTAAGTGGAGCCTTAGCCTGCCACCCCAAGACCGCAGTGCGTGGACTTCATGTCCACATCCTTCTCGAGGTGGCCTCGTTTGCACTGAACACTGCGGATCTAGACTGGAGAGTCGATAAACACTCCTGAGGGTGGTGCTTCGGTGGCGCCCTCAGTACCGGGTCGGGGCCGATGAGGCTGCAGTGCCGAAAGGGTCCGGCCCGGACGGGGGGGAGGGGATGCACCTGCCTCTCTCTTTTGGAGGGGTAGGGTGCCTGGCGCTATTGCGCGGAGAGGTGTTGGGGGGCGCTATTGCGTCCTCCGTTGTATTCTTTGCGCTTTTGCGCACACGAGTTTGGCGGCGCTTTTGCGCATTGTGGTTTCCCTGTCCTCTGCGGAGGGCAGGGAGTCTAGGTGGTGGCGTGCCCGGCGGCACTAACCCTGTCGCCGGGTTTCGCCTGGGGGGCGGACCAGCACCAGCCGCCCTCCCCGGGACCCCGCGCAGTCACTTCAACGACCCCCGTCGTGGTGCTAAGGGGGTACGTCGTGGCTGCGCGGACCGACGAACGGCCTGCCTTAATTGGCCGGCCTAAGAGAAGGAAAACTTGAAACAAACCCGTGAGTCAACACGTAAAAACCTGTGGGTACCTGGGGACCCCCACAGTATATACCCTAGCCCCCGGAATGAGCGTCACCCGGGGGTGGTCATCTTGTTCGTCTCATGCTCGTGGGAACAACAATGAATATCCAACTAAAAACCAAGGGGAAGGGGGGTAAGAGTGAGAAGAGAGAGGAGGAGAAGAGAGAAGAGAAGGAAGTGGAGAAGCAACCTGAGGTTGTATCCATGTCGGTCTCTCGGAGTTCGAGTGAGGAGAGCCTTGTCTTGATTCGTGGGTCGAGGACACCCAGAGCGGGAGAGAAGCGTACTTCTTCCTGGGAGCGGATGGTGTACTCGTCGTCTGACTCGGACGAGACAAAGGAGAGACTCAAAAACCGTCTATGGTATCGAGATCTACAAGACGACCGAGCTAGAAGGAAGGCCAAGGAGGCCAAAAAACAAGCGGTCAAGAGAGGCAGGGGCCGACCGCCTACTACTGGGCAGTACGTTGGCCTGGCGAAGGCCAAGCAAGCCCTCGCTGACGCCGAGAGGCTACAGATGGAGCTGCGCGCCGAGCGGGAAGTGCAGGACATGGCGCAGGAGCTCAGGCGCACAAGATCATCGCAACTGGGTGAGTCGGCATCGAATGAAGAGATGCAAAGTGATCCAGCGGTTCTGGCTGTAGATCACTGTGGGACAGTCAGGAAGGCTCTGGCTGCCATTGAGAAGGTCGCGAAGACATCTGGGAACCTAAAGGGTACATTCCAGAAAGCATTGAACGATGGGGTTGCCGCGATTAGGGAAGCAACGGAGGCTTTGGCTTCCACGTCAGCAACGGAGGAGACTCGACGGCTAACTGCTGAAAACATGCGGCTGAAGACTGAGATGACGGAGCTCCGTCATCAGCTAACAGAGCTAAAGGAGGAAATGGTAAAGCTTGGGAGGTCCAACAGGCCTTCAACCAGTGCGGATATGGCGACCATGGCGTCCACTCAGGAGGAGCTGGCGCAAACCGTCATAAGGCAGGTGGGCGCCATGGTAAATGCTAGGTTTGAGGCGTTGGAGGGCAGACTCCTACCTGAGAGGCGCTTCCTTCCAGAATCTTTGAGTGGCGGATTAAGTGCCGCGGCGTCCGCTCGTGCGCAGCCGCAAATTATAGAGGTGAACACGTCCAGCGTTGTAGCTTCGGGGTCCAGCGTTGGCAAGGGGGGAAATAAAAAGGGAAAGAAGAGTAGTCAGGTGTCGGCGTTGTCTGGGGCGGAGGTGTCCCTACAGCCTCGCCCGCTGCCTCCGGTACCTGCCTCTATGAAAGAGGCATATAACGTAGTCGCCCAAAAGGGCAAAAGGAGGAGTAATACCGAGGGGACGTCCAACCCTCAACAAAACGTCGCCTCTAAGGGCGGTATAACAACAAAGGGTAGGAGACAGCGGAGGAGGAAGCCAAAGCCACGTGTGCCGAAGTCGTCGGCAGTGGTTCTTACCCTGCAACCGGAGGCGACACAAAAAGGAATTACTTACGCGACTGTACTGACTGAGGCACGTAATAAAATTGACCTCGGCCCACTCGGTATCACTGAGCTGAGGTATAAAAAGGCCGCTACCGGCGCCAGCATTCTGGAGCTTCCTGGCCTTACCAGTGGGGAGAAGGCCGACTCACTTGCAGCAAAGCTGCGAGAACATTTGAGTCCAAATGTGGTTCGGATCTCCAGGCCGGTTAAGTCTGCTGAGCTCCGCATATCCGGCTTGGATGATTCCGTAACGGCAGGTGAATTGTCCGCTGCCATAGTGAGGGACGGGAGTTGTACCATCGACCAGATAAAAGTCGGCGAGATTCGGCGCAGCCCCTCGGGCTTAGGTTCAGCATGGGTTCGCTGCCCTGCGGTGGCGGCCAAGAAACTGGTGGGGACCAGGATGTTAGTGGGCTGGGTCTCGGCAAGCGTGACGCTCCTGGAGCCGAGACCCCTTCGCTGTTATAAATGCCTACAGGTTGGGCATGTGAGGCAGACTTGCTCCTCAGAGGTTGACCGCAGTGAATTGTGTTTTCGCTGCGGAAAAGACGGCCATAAGGCCGGGACGTGCAGTGCAGCTCCACATTGCACGCTGTGTGCTGCTGCTAAAAAGGCGGCGAACCATATTTTGGGTGGGAAAGCCTGCATGGAGTCAAAACCAGCGGGCAAAAGAAGGGTCACAGCAGGTACATCGGCCGCTCCTATAGCCCCGATACACGCTGGAGAAGAGGAAATGCTCACGGATGCCTGAAATTTGAGTTGTCGCCTATTGGCGAGGGTATACTCCGCAGCACGACGGAGTGCCCACATAGAGGCTTGGGGTGACCTTCGGGGGAGGGTCACTCCTTAGATAGCCTCGAGATGGCGCGCGCGGTGTTCCCGCGCGCCTCTCACGACATCATGGGTGGGAGTTCTGCCCTCCCACCCAAAACGAGACGAGGCCGGCGGTTTAGCGCCGGCCGTTGCCCGCCGGGGTCGCGGAAGAATGCTCACGCACACCCGTGGCCCCGGTACAAAGGCTCTCGAGGAACACCGTCAGGTTTTAGTGGGTAGCCCGGCATTGCACCTCACAGCCGTGGAGTCCCACATATCCCCCTGCCATCCCCCATGGCAGGACGGAATGCATAAAGCATTTCCTGACGCAAAAAAAAAAAAAAAAAAAAAAAAAAAAAAGGTTAGGTTAGGTTGGGGCCGAGTGGTGGGGGTGACCCGCCACAGGGGGTGGACCAACAGGCGCTTACAGCTCCCATTAAGTGGAGCCTTAGCCTGCCACCCCAAGACCGCAGTGCGTGGACTTCATGTCCACATCCTTCTCGAGGTGGCCTCGTTTGCACTGAACACTGCGGATCTAGACTGGAGAGTCGATAAACACTCCTGAGGGTGGTGCTTCGGCGGCGCCCTCAGTACCGGGTCGGGGCCGATGAGGCTGCAGTGCCGAAAGGGTCCGGCCCGGACGGGGGGGAGGGGATGCACCTGCCTCTCTCTTTTGGAGGGGTAGGGTGCCTGGCGCTATTGCGCGGAGAGGTGTTGGGGGGCGCTATTGCGTCCTCCGTTGTGTTTTTGCGCTTTTGCGCACACGAGTTTGGCGGCGCTTTTGCGTATTGTGGTTTCCCTGTCCTCTGTGGAGGGCAGGGAGTCTAGGTGGTGGCGTGCCCGGCGGCACTAACCCTGTCGCCGGGTTTCGCCTGGGGGGCGGACCAGCACCAGCCGCCCTCCCCGGGACCCCGCGCAGTCACTTCAACGACCCCCGTCGTGGTGCTAAGGGGGTACGTCGTGGCTGCGCGGACCGACGAACGGCCTGCCTTAACTGGCCGGCCTAAGAGAAGGAAAACTTGAAACAAACCCGTGAGTCAACACGTAAAAACCTGTGGGTACCTGGGGACCCCCACAGTATATACCCTAGCCCCCGGAATGAGCGTCACCCGGGGGTGGTCATCTTGTTCGTCTCATGCTCGTGGGAACAATAATGAATATCCAACTTAAAACCAAGGGGAAGGGGGGTAAGAGTGAGAAGAGAGAGGAGGAGAAGAAAGAAGAGAAAGACGCTGATGCGGAGTATCTATCAGATTCTTCGAGAGTGAGTGACGCGATGTCCGTGTCGCAAGGAGAGGAGACACCTAGGTCGAGGTCGAGGAAGCGGAGCATTTCGTCTGAGTTAGATTCGGGCTCAACTTCTGCGGGTACCATGACGACGGACATGATGGAGGACGTAGAGCGAGACCTGGGCTTGGCCATTAAATTGGCCAGGGAGTCCTGTGAAAAGGAGCAGAATGAAAGGAAGAAAAGAAGATATCGGAGAGATATCTTGGCGTATGAGCTGAATCTTGCCAGATATAGAGCTGGCTATGAAAAAACAAAAAAGAAGAAACAGGAGGAGGAGAATCAAAAGGCAGTGAGTGAAGTAGCGGAAACTCAGTCTAAGAGAGGTAGAGGTAGGCCCCCGACAACTGGGGAATACGTTGGCCTGGCCAAGGCCAAAATGGAGTTAGTGGCCGCCGAGAGAGCTGAACTAGAGCTTCGAGCGGAGAAGGAAGCTGCTGAATTGACGATGGAACTCCGCAGCAATAAGCCGCTGCGGTTAAGTGAATCGTCTGAAGGGGAGATGGCAGATACTGAGGAAGACTCTACCGTTGAGCCAGAGATGTTGGTGACAAAAGCTCTGGCCGCCATAGATAAGGTGGCTAAAGGTTCAAAGAACCTAAAGGGCACGTTCGTAAAGTCCCTTAATGCGGCGATGTCATCAATTAAATCGGCGACGGAAAGCCTTATAAGTAGATCGTCCACGGAGGAAACACGGCGTTTGCACGCGGAAAACACCCGCTTACGGAAAGAAGTGACGCAGCTGCGTTTTGAAATGGCGGAACTGCGGAATGAAGTAGGTCAGCTTGCGAGTCGTTCAGAGCCTCCTTCAGCTGCCCAAGTAGTGTCAGACATTGTCATGCCCGCACACGAGGAACTCGCGCAGTCTATTATTAGACAAGTGGGTGGCATGATGAATGCCAGATTCGAGGCTTTGGAGGACAGACTTCTCCCTGAGAAGCGATTCCTTCCAGCGTCACTGAGTGGTAGGGTAGGTGCAGATGCGTCAGCTCCTGTGTTTCATGAGTCCAGCGTCGATACTGCGATGTCCAGCGTTGGTAAGGGGGGGAACATAAGGGGAAAAAAGGGAAGTAAGGTGTCGGCGTCGTCTGGGGCGGAGGCAACCCCAAGGCCCCGCCCGCTGCCTCCAGCACCTGCCTCCACGAAAGAGGCATACAGTGTGGTCGCTCGAAGAGGCAATAGAAAAAATATTCCCGAGACGTCCAATCGCCCCCAAACCGTCGCCTCTAAAGGCGGTACAAAGGGGAGGAAGAAGCGACGAAGGAAGCCGAAGCCACGTGTGCCGAAGTCGTCGGCAGTGGTGTTAACTCTGCAACCAGAGGCGGCTCAAAAAGGGGTTACCTACGCGGCGATACTCACCGAGGCACGCAGCAAAATTGACCTCGGTACGCTCGGAATCGCCGAGATGAAATATAAGAAGGCCGCTACCGGCGCCAGTATCTTGGAGCTCCCAGGCCTCACTAGTGGGGATAAGGCTGATTCACTCGCAGCAAAGCTGCGGGAACATCTCAGCCCGAATGTGGTCCGGATCTCCAGGCCGGTCAAGTCGTCTGAGCTCCGTATATCCGGCCTGGATGATTCCGTTACGGCAAGCGAGTTATCCGCTGCTATCGTAAGGGAAGGGGATTGTACCGCCGAACAAATAAAGGTTGGTGAAATTCGGCGCACCCCCTCTGGGTTGCGCACAGCGTGGGTCCGCTGCCCTGCGGTGGCGGCCAAAAAACTAGTGCAGACTAGATTGTTGGTGGGTTGGGTCTCGGCGAACGTGACGCTCCTGGAGCCGAGACCCCTTCGTTGTTATAAGTGTCTGCAGGTCGGGCATGTGAGGCAGAACTGTTCCTCGGAGGTGGACCGCAGCGAACAATGTTTTCGTTGCGGTAAGGACGGCCATAAGGCTGGAACGTGCATTGCAGTTCCGCACTGCACGTTGTGCGATGCCGCCAAAAAGGCGGCGAACCACATTCTAGGAGGCAAGGCCTGTACGGAAACGAAACCGGCAGGCAAGAGAAGAATTGCAGCAGCCCCACCGGCCGCTCCCATTGCCTCAACAGTTGCTGGCGAGGAAGAGGAAGTTATGCTCACGGATGCGTAGAGTTCGAGCTGTCGCCTATTGGCGAGGGTGCACTCCGTAGTAGACGGAGTACCCATATAGAGGCTTGGGGTGGCATTCGGGGGAGTGCCACCCCTCAGAAAGCCTCGAGATGGCGCGCGCGGTGTTCCCGCGCGCCTCTCACGACATCATGGGTGGGAGTTCTGCCCTCCCACCCAAAACGAGACGAGGCCGGCGGCTTAGCGCCGGCCGTTGCCCGCCGGGGTCGCGGAAGAATGCTAAAGCACACCCGTGGCCCCGGCATAAAGGCTCTCGAGGAACACCGTCAGGTTTTAGTGGGTAGCCCGGCATTGCACCTCACAGCCGTGGAGTCCCACATATCCCCCTGCCATCCCCCATGGCAGGACGGAATGCATAAAGCATTTCCTGACGATAAAAAAAAAAAAAAAAAAAAAAAAAAAAAAAAAAAAAAAGGTTAGGTTAGGTTAGGTTAGGTTAGGTTAGGTTAGGTTAGGTTAGGTTAGGTTAGGTTAGGTTAGGTTAGGTTAGGTTAGGTTAGGTTAGGTTGGGGCCGAGTGGTGGGGGTGACCCGCCACAGGGGGTGGACCAACAGGCGCTTACAGCTCCCATTAAGTGGAGCCTTAGCCTGCCACCCCAAGACCGCAGTGCGTGGACTTCATGTCCACATCCTTCTCGAGGTGGCCTCGTTTGCACTGAACACTGCGGATCTAGACTGGAGAGTCGATAAACACTCCTGAGGGTGGTGCTTCGGCGGCGCCCTCAGTACCGGGTCGGGGCCGATGAGGCTGTAGTGCCGAAAGGGCCCGGCCCGGACGGGGAAGGGGGGTAAACACCTGTCCCTCTGCTTTCAGAGGGGTGTCGTGGTTTGCCAATTTTTGGCGTCGCACCTGTCCCTCTTTTTGGGGGGACAGAGTAATTTTGGCTTTTTTAAGCGGTGAGGTGGAGGGCGCTATTGCGCCCCCCTTTGTTTTCGCGCTTTTGCGCTCAAGTGGTTGTTGGCGCTTTTGCGCCTCTGTCAATCCTTGCCCTTGTGAAGGGCATGGAGCTTGGTGTAGACGCGCCCGGTGGCACTAACCCTGTCGCCGGGTGGCGTCTGGGGGGCGGACCGGCACCAGCCGCCCTCCCCGGGACCCCGCGCAGTCGCTTCAACGACCCCCGTCACGGTGCTAAGGGGGTACGTCGTGGCTGCGCGGACCGACGAACGGCCTGCCTTAATTGGCCGGCCTAAGAGAAGGAAAACTTGAAACAAACCCGTGAGAAAACACGCTAAAAACCTGTGGATACCTGGGGACCTCCACAGTATATACCCTAGCCCCCGGAATGAGCGTCACCCGGGGGTGGTCATCTTTTCGTCTCAACTCGTGGGAATAAAAATGGAACCTATTAAACTAAAATTCAGGGGAAAGGGGGGGAAAGAAGGTGGGAGTGAGTCAGAGGGTGGAATGTCGAGTGCGAGCTCGGCGGGGTCAATGGTGACCGTAAAGTCACTTTCGGAGGGTGAGTCGAAGGCTCAGAGGCGAACCAAAAAGCGTTCACACGCTTCGCAGGGTAAAAGCTCGCGTGAATCGAGCTCGGGCTCGGACACCCCGGCGGTCAAAGTGGTGGTCTCTTCAAAACCAAAAGGTCGAGGCAGGGGCAGGCCGCCCACAACAGGTGAATATGTGGGGCTTGCCCAGGCCAAACGAGATCTTCTCGAGCAAGAGCGCGCCCAGATGGAGTTGGACGCCGAGAAGGATGCGGCTGCCTTCGGGAGGGAATATCTCCTGAGAAACAAGGTGGTCATATCGGAGTCGACGGATTCGGTGGTCATTCCTGAAGACGCCGATTATTCGAAAGTAGTGGTTGAGGGCCTGGCGCTCATAGAGCAGGCGGTAAAAAAGTCCCGAAACTTAAAAGGGACGTATCAGCGCAATTTGAACCTGGCGGCTTCGACGATAAGGGCGGCAGTGGGAGCGCTGAATAAAAGAACCTCCACAGAGGAGACAAGGCGGCTTCAAGCCGAAAACGACCGCCTTCAAAGGCAAATAGGGGATCTCCGAGGGCAAATCTCGGAGCTGAAGGAGGCGGTCGAAAAACTTGCTCAACGCCCGAATCCCCCTCCCTCTGTGGTAGGAGACCAACTCCTGCAGGAAGACTGGAACAGGAGCATAATGCTCCAGGTGGGGAAGATGGTAAACGCAAGATTCGAGGCCATGGAAAAAAGGCTGGCTCCGGAAGAGCGTTTTCTCCCGGAGTCCCTAAAGCCTCGACCGTTGCAACCTTCCGCCCCACAGCATCCGTCGAATCGTCCGACGTCGTCCTCGGCGAGTGCAGCGGCGACCCTCTCGACGGCTGCGAAAGTAACTGGTAGCGCACAGGTACAAAGCGGGGAGGGAAGAAGTAACGACAAGAAAAGAAGCAGGAAAGGCAAAGGCGGTGCGGCGACCTCTAAGCAGGTAGCGCAGCCGCAGCCTCAGACGCTGCCGCCAGCCCCGCAGCCACTAGAGGAAGCCTGGACCACCGTTGTCAAAAGAGGGAGGAAGAAGAAGACACAGGCCCAGGCTCAGCCATCCCAACCTCCGGCGTCGAAAAAGGAGTCGAAGAAGAGACCACCTAAACTACGTCCGCCGCGAACCTCGGCCGTTGTAGTAACTCTCTCGCCAGAGGCCGTAGAGAAGGGTGTTACCTACGCATCAGTGCTATCCGAGGCCCGCAATAAAATAAATCTGGAGGGTCTCGGAATAACGAGTCTGAAATTTAGGCACGCGGCTACTGGAGCCAGAGTGCTCGAAGTTCCCGGGGCAGCCAGCGGCGAAAAAGCGGATTCGCTGGCGGCCAAGATAAAGGAGTCGCTGAGCCCAGAGCTGGTGCGTGTGTCCAGGCCGGTGAAGTGCGTGGAAATGCGGGTGTCCGGCCTGGACGATTCAGTGTCGGCAGCGGAACTACTACAGGCTGTGGCAAAGGCGGGAGAATGTCCACCGGAAACGGTAAAAGTTGGTGAAATACGTCGCACCCCATCCGGGCTGGGGTCGGCGTGGGTTCGCTGTCCGGTGGGGGCAGCGGGAAAAATCTCTGGCGGACGGCTGCTCATAGGATGGGTGTCTGCGAGGGTGCAGCTCCTCGACCAGAGGCCAATGCGTTGCTTCCGCTGCCTCCAACTCGGGCACGTGAGAGCTACGTGCACCTCCAATGTCGACCGCAGCAATGAGTGCTACAGATGTGGCGAGAACGGCCACAAATCCAAAGAGTGCACTGCTGCCCCAAAATGTACTGTGTGTGTTGCCGCCGGAAAACCGGCCAACCATTCTGTGGGCAGCAAGTTGTGTGAAGGAGCTAAGCCCAAAAAGGGCCAGAAGGCGGCCGCTAGGACCCCGGCCGCCAAAGCTCCCGTTGTTTTGGCCACCCCTGCTGGTAGCAGAAAAGAGGAGGCGATGATAACAGACCCATAAATGGCTCATTACCGCCTCCTCCAGGCGAACATCAACCACTCCGCCGGTGCACAAGACCTGCTCATGCAGTCTATGGCGGAGTGGGAAATCGACGTCGCCGTGGTGGCCGAGCCATACTTCGTCCCCCCTTGTGCTAAATGGGCTGGGGATCTTGATGGCTTGGTCGCCGTTGTGTCTTCCGGGAGGAACGTTCCGGCCCCTTCGTTGCTAGCTAGGGGTCATGGATATGTGGCGGTCCTTTGGGGGGAATTTGTTGTAGTAGGTGTGTACTTTTCCCCAAACCGGAGTCTCGCGGAGTTCGAAGTATTTTTAGACGCGGTCGGGGCTGATCTGGGCCGATTCCGGCCGCGTCCAGTGTTGCTCGCGGGGGACCTCAACGCCAAGTCAACGGCTTGGGGTTCCCCTGTGACAAATAGGAGAGGCGAGACTCTGGAGGAGTGGGCGATAATGGCCGACCTCGTGGTCCTCAACAGAGGATCGGCCAACACATGCGTGCGGCAGCAGGGGGGGTCCATTGTGGACGTTTCGTTCGCATCCCCTGCCCTCGCGCGCCTCGTCCACTCCTGGGCCGTCATGGAGGAGGTGGAGACCTTGTCGGACCACCGATATGTCCGCTTCTACGTTTCCACCTCCTCGTCAAATGTCGACGTTGGTTCCGGAAGACACAATACTTCTTCATCCCCGAGGTGGGTCCTCAAGAGCCTGAATAAAGAGGCGCTGGTGGAAGCCTCCATTGTCCAGGCCTGGCTAAATCCTCCAGCCGGGCCGGTGGAGGTCGATCGCGAGACGGAATGGTTCCGGGGGGCTATGTCTGATATCTGCGACGCCGCGATGCCCCGGGCCAAGCGACGACCTCCAAAGCGTCAGGTGTACTGGTGGTCTGATGAAATCGCAGACCTCCGCACCACGTGCGTGAGAGCCAGACGCCAGTACACCCGGTTCCGCAGGCGGCGGAACCGAGACGCGGACGTGGAGGCCCAGTTGTATGCGACGTATAGGGAGAAGGTGAAAACGCTGCAGCTGGCCATCAGCGCCGCCAAGGCGAGCGCCAGAGCGGAGCTGCTGGAGGCTCTGAATAGGGATCCGTGGGGGCGCTCATACAAGATGGTGCGGAACAAGCTCCGCACCTGGGCGCCCCCGTTAACGGAGAGCCTCCAGCCCCGGTTGCTTGAAGATGTCGTGTCGGCTCTGTTTCCGTACCGAGCCGGGCACGAACCTCCGGTCATGGCGCCATCCAATTTGGAGGAGGGCGCCGAAGACATAAATGTGACGCCGGTTTCGGAAGCAGAGCTGCGAATGGCGGCTCGCAAGCTCCGGGTGGCGAACAAAGCTCCGGGCCCGGACGGAATTCCGGGCCGTGCTCTGGCCATGGCTCTTGAGGTCCTCGGGGATAGGTTAAGAACGTTGATGGACGCCTGTCTGGAGACAGGACAGTTCCCCGTCAAGTGGAAGACGGGCCGACTGGTCCTGTTGAGGAAAGACGGGCGTCCTGCGGAGTCTCCCTCCGCCTACCGCCCAATTGTGCTGCTCGACGAGGCGAATAAGTTGTTTGAACGGGTCGTCGCTGATCGCCTCGTCGGGCATTTAACTCGAGTAGGTCCCGACTTGTCTGAAATTCAGTTTGGTTTCCGAAGGGGCCGGTCAACTATAGATGCGATAAGCCGCATCCGGGCCCTTTCGGAGGAGGTGGTGTCCCGGGGCGGGGTGCTGTTGGCTGTCTCGCTAGACATTGCCAACGCGTTCAACACCCTGCCCTGGTCTTGTATCAGGGAGGCACTCCGATTTCATAAGGTGCCTCCCTATTTAAGGCGGATTGTCGGGGCCTATCTTGACGAAAGATACATTGAGTATACTGGGCGGCAAAGGCGGCAGCACCGGTGGAGAATGACGTGCGGTGTTCCACAGGGGTCAGTTCTGGGTCCTCTCCTGTGGAACATCGGTTACGACTGGGTGCTGAGAGGTGTGCTTCTCCGTGGGGCCGAAGTGACCTGCTACGCGGACGACACAATGGTCACGGCCCGGGGGAGCACATACAGGGAGGCAGCCCGCCTCGCCACCTGCGCGGTGGCCCAGGTGGTGGGGCGGATAAGAAGGCTGGGACTCGAGGTGGCGCTGAACAAATCCGAGGCTCTCTGTTTCCATGGGCCTCGGAATGCGCCACCTGCGGGGTCCCATATCGTAGTTGGTGGCACTCGTATCGGGGTCGAGCCTCACATGAGGTACCTGGGACTCGTCCTCGATAGCCGATGGAGCTTCCGCGAACATTTCCGGCGCCTGGCTCCCCGTCTCTTAGGGGCGGCGGCCGCACTAAAGCGGCTTATGCCTAATATCGGGGGGCCGAAGGCGGGATGCCGCCGCCTCTATATGGGGGTGGTGCGGTCCATGGCGCTCTATGGAGCGCCAATCTGGTCATCCACCCTGACGGCCCAGAACGTCGCCGCTCTTCGGCGACCTCAAAGGGCGATGGCCGTCGGGGTGATACGCGGGTATCGCACCGTCTCCTGTGAGGCGGCGTGCGTTTTGGCTGGATCCCCTCCCTGGGATCTCGAGGCGGAAGTGTACGCCACGGTGTACGAGTGGCGTACGGGTCGTCGCCTTCAACGCGACGACCCTACTCTCAGGGAGGTGGAATCGCGGAGGCTCAGAGCCCGGCGGTCCATGTTGGCGGAATGGAAGGAGCGGCTGGCGCATCCGAATGCCGGCCGCCGGACCGTCGAGGCGGTCCGTCCAGTACTGGAAGAATGGACGGACAGAACGTCGGGGTCGTTGACTTTCCGGATGGTGCAGGTGCTGTCGGGGCATGGGAGCTTCGGCAAGTACCTGTGCCAAATTGCCCGTAGAGAGTCGACGACCGAGTGTCACCACTGCGGCCGCGACGAAGATACGGCGCAGCATACGCTCGAGGAGTGCTCGGCATGGGCTGAGCAGCGTCGTGATCTCGTCGCGGCGGTGGGGAGAGACCTCTCGCTGCCGGCTGTGGTAAAAGCTATGGTCGGTAGCGAGGAGGCATGGCTGGCGGTTCTCACCTTCTGCGAGGACGTAATCTCGCGGAAGGAGGCGGCGGAGAGAGAGCGGGAGACTGATCCGCTTTCGCAACCAATCCGCCGCCGGAGAGCCGGGGCCCGGAGGAGGAAGTTCCACGCCCTCCTCCCCCCCACCTAGAGGCCTCGGGGTGACTGTCGGGGGACTGTCACCCCAACCAAATAGGCCTCGGGATGGCGCGCGCGGTGTTCCCGCGCGCATCCCAAGAAGAACGGGCAGGGGCATCTCCACCCTCCTGCCCTAACCGAGATGAGCCCGGCGCATTAAACGCGCTGGGCAACGCCGCCGGGGCCGCGGAAGAATGCCAAAGCGCCCCCGCTGCCCCGGCAATAGGCGCCTCGGAGGAACACCGTCAGGTTTTAGTGGGTAGCCCGGCATTGCACCTCACAGCCGTGGAGTCCCACATATCCCCCTGCCATCCCCCATGGCAGGACGGAATGCATAAAGCATTTCCTGACGTAAAAAAAAAAAAAAAAAAAAAAAGGTTAGGTTAGGTTAGGTTGGGGCGGGGCCGAGTGGTGTGGGTGACCCACCACAGGGGGTGGACCAACAGGCGCTTACAGCTCCCATTAAGTGGAGCCTTAGCCTGCCACCCCAAGACCGCAGTGCGTGGACTTCATGTCCACATCCTTCTCGAGGTGGCCTCGTTTGCACTGAACACTGCGGATCTAGACTGGAGAGTCGATAAACACTCCTGAGGGTGGTGCTTCGGCGGCGCCCTCAGTACCGGGTCGGGGCCGATGAGGCTGCAGTGCCGAAAGGGCCCGGCCCGGACGGGGAAGGGGGGAAAAACACCTGCCCCTCTGCTTCCAGAGGGGTATCGTGTTTTGTCGATTGTGTCGGCGCACCTGTCCCTCTTTTTTGGGGGACAGAGTTGTGGCGCTTTTTGCGCGTTGAGGTGGGGGGCGCTATTGCGTCCCTTTGTTTTTGCGCTATTGCGCTAGAGGTTGTCGGCGCTTTTGCGCCTCTGTCGTTTCCTTGTCCTTCGGGAAGGACAAGAAGTTTTGGTGTTGACGCGCCCGGTGGCACTAACCCTGTCACCGGGTGGCGTCTGGGGGGCGGACCGGCACCAGCCGCCCTCCCCGGGACCCCGCGCAGTCACTTCAACGACCTCCGTTATGGTGCTAAGGGGGTACGTCGTGGCTGCGCGGACCGACGACGGGCTTGCCTTTATTGGCCGGCCCAAGAGAAGGAAAACTTGAAACAAACCCGTGAGCGAACACGTAAAAACCTGTGGGTACCTGGGGACCCCCACAGTATTTACCCTAGCCCTCGGAATGAGCGTCACCCGGGGGTGGTCATCCAGTTCGTCTCATACTCGTGGGAACAGCTATGGATATTTCACTCAAAAACAAGGGGAAGGGGGGAAAGAGCGAGAAGAGAGAGGATGAGAAGAGAGAAGAAAAAGAGGAGGACAAGCAACCTGAGGTTGTCTTCATGTCGGGCTCTCGGAGTACGAGTGAGGAGAGTCTAGTGTTGGTTCGTGGGTCGAGGACGCCCAGAGCGGGAGAGAAGCGTACTTCTTCCTGGGAGCGGATGGTGTACTCGTCGTCTGACTCGGATGAGTTAAAGGAGAAGCTCAAAAGCGCTCCTTGGTATCAAGACCTACAAGACGACCGAGCAAGAAGGAAGGCCAAGGAGGCCAAAAAACTCACGGTGAAGAGAGGCAGGGGCCGACCGCCTACTACTGGCCAGTACGTTGGCCTGGCAAAGGCCAAGCAAGCCCTTGTCGATGCTGAAAGACAAGAGATGGAGCTGCGCGCCGAGCAAGAGATGGCGCAAATATCTCTAGAGATCGCGCGCGATAGGGCTTCACGCGGTAAGCAGCCGCCATCGACTGAAGGTCGGGCCGAATCGGACCCACAAATAACGCTGACGAGGGACTTGGCCGCCATCGAAAAGGTGGCCAAGACCTCAAAGAATTTAAAAGGGCCTTATATAAAGGCCCTCAACGAGGCTGTCGCCTCTATAAAGGCGACATTTGAAGATGTAAGCTCCAGGTCCTCAACTGAGGAGACCTGCCGTTTACAGGCAGAGAACAGGCGCCTGCGAACGGAACTTGAGGACCTTCGCTCACAGATAGCAGAGTTGAAGCAGGAAATGGTTCAGTTCATGGACCGCCCTGGACCGTCGTCTGCGGCAGTGAGGGAACCCGTGGCGCCCACTCAAGAAGAGCTGGCTCAAGCCGTCATAAGACAAGTGGGCGCCATGATTAATGCGAGGTTTGAGGCGTTGGAGGGCAGACTTCTGCCTGAAAAGCGCTTCCTCCCAGCGTCACTGAGTGGTAGAGCAGATGCGTCCGTTCCTGCGCCTCTGCAAACAATGGAGGAGAAAGTGTCCAGCGTTGCTACTTCGAAGTCCAGCGTTGGCAAGGGGGGTAATAAAGGGGGAAAAAAGGGTAGTAAGGTGTTGGCGTCGTCTGGGGCGGAGGCAACCCCAAGGCCCCGTCCGCTGCCTCCAGTACCTGTCTCCATGAAAGAGACATACAGCGTGGTCGCCCAAAGAGGCAATAAGAAAAGTAAGTCTGAGGTGTGCAATCCCCCCCAAAACGTCGCCTCCAAGGGTGGCACAAAGGGGAGGAAACAGCGGAGTAGAAAGCCGAAGCCACGAGTGCCGAAGTCGTCGGCAGTGGTGTTAACTCTGCAACCAGAGGCGGCGCAAAAAGGGGTTACATACGCGGCTATACTTACCGAGGCACGCAACAAAATCGACCTTGGTACGCTCGGGATCGCCGAGATGAGATATAAAAAGGCCGCTACCGGCGCCAGTATACTGGAGCTTCCGGGCCTCACCAGCGGGGAGAAGGCCGATTCACTCGCAGCAAAACTGCGGGAGCATCTGAGCCCGAATGTGGTTCGGATCTCCAGGCCGGTCAAGTCGTCCGAACTACGTATATCTGGCCTCGATGATTCTGTTACGGCATGCGAATTGTCCGCTGCCATCGTGAGGGACGGGAAATGCACCGTCGAACAAGTTAAGGTCGGGGAGATCAGGCGCACCCAGTCGGGGTTAAGTACAGCGTGGGTTCGCTGCCCTGCGGTGGCGGCCAAAACACTGGTGCAGACCAGGTTGTTGGTGGGCTGGGTCTCGGCGAGCGTGACGCTCCTGGAGCCGAGACCCCTTCGTTGTTACAAGTGCTTGCAGGTCGGTCATGTGAGGCAGACCTGTTCCTCTGAGGTGGACCGCAGCGAACTATGTTTCCGCTGCGGTAAGGACGGCCATAAGGCCGGAACGTGCATTGCGGCTCCGTTTTGCACGCTGTGCGCCGCCGCCAAAAAGGCGGCTAACCACATTTTGGGGGGTAAGGCCTGTACGGAGACGAAACCGGCAGGCAAGAGAAGGATTACGGCGGCCACACCGGCTGTTCCTATAGCCTCAACAATTGTTGGGGATGAAGAAAACATGCTCACGGATGCATGAAATCCGAGTTATCGCCTACTGGCGAGGGTATACTCCGCAGCATGACGGAGTGCCCACATAGAGGCTTGGGGTGACTTTCGGGGGAGAGTCACTCCTTAGATAGCCTCGAGATGGCGCGCGCGGTGTTCCCGCGCGCCTCTCACGACATCATGGGTGGGAGTTCTGCCCTCCCACCCAAAACGAGACGAGGCCGGCGGTTTAGCGCCGGCCGTTGCCCGCCGGGGTCGCGGAAGAATGCTAACGCACACCCGTGGCCCCGGTACAAAGGCTCTCGAGGAACACCGTCAGGTTTTAGTGGGTAGCCCGGCATTGCACCTCACAGCCGTGGAGTCCCACATATCCCCCTGCCATCCCCCATGGCAGGACGGAATGCATAAAGCATTTCCTGACGCAAAAAAAAAAAAAAAAAAAAAAAAGGTTAGGTTGGGGCCGAGTGGTGGGGGTGACCCGCCACAGGGGGTGGACCAACAGGTGCTTACAGCTCCCATTAAGTGGAGCCTTAGCCTGCCACCCCAAGACCGCAGTGCGTGGACTTCATGTCCACATCCTTCTCGAGGTGGCCTCGTTTGCACTGAACACTGCGGATCTAGACTGGAGAGTCGATAAACACTCCTGAGGGTGGTGCTTCGGCGGCGCCCTCAGTACCGGGTCGGGGCCGATGAGGCTGCAGTGCCGAAAGGGTCCGGCCCGGACGGGGGGGAGGGGATGCACCTGCCTCTCTCTTTTGGAGGGGTAGGGTGCTTGGCGCTATTGCGCGGAGAGGTGTTGGGGGGCGCTATTGCGTCCTCCGTTGTGGTTTTTGCGCTTTTGCGCATTGTGGTTTCCCTGTCCTCTGCGGAGGGCAGGGAGTCTAGGTGGTGGCGTGCCCGGCGGCACTAACCCTGTCGTCGGGTGGTGCCTGGGGGGCGGACCGGCACCAGTCGCCCTCCCCGGTAACCGCGCAGTGCACCTCAACGACCCCCGTCACGGTGCTAAGGGGGTACGTCGTGGCTGTGCGGTCCGAAGACGGCTCGCCTTCATTGGCCGGCCGTGAGAGAAGGAAAACTCGATACAAAACCCGTGAGAAAACACGCTAAAAACCTGTGGATACCTGGGGACCTCCACAGTATATACCCTAGCCCCCGGAATGGGCGTCACCCGGGGGTGGTCTTATAAATCGGCCCCACTCGTGGGATCAAGTATGGATTATTTTAAACTTAACTTTCGGGGAACGGGGGGGAAAGATAAGAGGAGGAGTGTAGAGGTTGATGAGGACGACTTGTCCGATGCGTCGGACTTAAGCGTCCCAACGGCTTGGTCGGATGACGGGAGTGCGACCAAGGCTCTGAGGAAGCGTGTTCGTCCAGAAGAAAAGGCGAGAAGTCGTTCGAGATCGAGATCGAGATCGAAGTCTAGGGAAAGAGAGGCAGGTCCTGCGACAGAGCCTTCATCTGCAGGGAAAATTCCCACAAGGAGAGGGAGAGGCCGGCCTCCTACGACCGGCGAGTATGTAGGCTTGTCGCAAGCGAAGCGCGAGTGGCTCCAGACGCAGAGGGAGGCGCTGCAGCATCAAGTTGAAAAGGAGATGGCAGAAATGTCTCAAGAGCTCCGGCTAAAGAGACTTACCCGCTCAACGTCGAGTGAAATGTCTGGTTGGTCGTCGTCTGCGTCTGCGGACAGACACAGGGATCCGTCGGTGACTCAGCAACCGAGTCCCGATATGGAGACAACGGATGGACTGCATAAGTTGGCAATGGCGAGCGTGGCCGCCATCGAAAAGGTGGCCACTAAATCGAAGAACTTAAAGGGTCCGTTTCAACGGGCCCTGAAAGAGGCAGCAGCCTGTATTAAAGAGGTGACGGAAACCCTTGCGGCTAGAACCTCTTCAGAGGAAAATATGAAGCTCCAGGAGGAGAATGTCCGCCTGAGAGCTGAGATGAGTGAGCTCCGTAAGCAACTTGCGGAGCTCAAAGAAATCGTGGAAAAGCTGGCGACTCAACCACGGCCGCCTCCGGCAGAGGCTACAGCTTCGACACAGGAAGACATGACAAGGTCCATCATGTTGCAGGTGGGCAACATGGTCAACGCTAGGTTTGATGCGCTGGAGGGCAGACTACTCCCAGAGAAGCGCTTCCTCCCAGCGTCACTGAGTGGTAGAGCAGATGCGTCCGTGTCTGCGCCCCTGCAAACAATGGTGGTGAATGAGTCCAGCGTCGATACTGCGAGGTCCAGCGTTGGCAAGGGGGGGAATATAAGGGGAAAAAAGGGAAGTAAGGTGTCGGCGTCGTCTGGGGCGGAGGCAACCCCAAGGCCCCGCCCGCTGCCTCCAGTACCTGCCTCCACGAAAGAGGCATACAGTGTGGTCGCCCGAAGAGGCAATAGGAAAAATATTCCCGAGACGTCCAATCCCTCCCAAACCGTCGCCTCTAAGGGCGGTACAAAGGGGAGGAAGAAGAAGCAAAGAAGGAAGCCGAAGCCACGTGTGCCGAAGTCGTCGGCAGTGGTGTTAACTCTGCAACCAGAGGCGGCTCAAAAAGGGGTTACTTACGCGGCGATACTCACCGAGGCACGCAGCAAAATTGACCTCGGTACGCTCGGAATCGCCGAGATGAAATATAAGAAGGCTGCTACCGGTGCCAGTATATTGGAGCTTCCAGGCCTCGCCAGTGGGGATAAGGCTGATTCACTTGCAGCAAAGCTGCGGGAACATCTCAGCCCGAATGTGGTCCGGATCTCCAGGCCGGTCAAGTCGTCTGAGCTCCGTATATCCGGCCTGGATGATTCCGTTACGGCAAGCGAGTTATCCGCTGCTATCGTAAGGGAAGGGCATTGTACCGTCGAACAAATAAAGGTTGGTGAAATTCGGCGCACCCCCTCTGGGTTGCGCACAGCGTGGGTCCGCTGCCCTGCGGTGGCGGCCAAAAAACTAGTGCAGACTAGATTGTTGGTGGGTTGGGTCTCGGCGAACGTGACGCTCCTGGAGCCGAGACCCCTTCGTTGTTATAAGTGTCTGCAGGTCGGGCATGTGAGGCAGAACTGTTCCTCGGAGGTGGACCGCAGCGAACAATGTTTTCGTTGCGGTAAGGACGGCCATAAGGCCGGAACGTGCATTGCAGTTCCGCACTGCACGTTGTGCGATGCCGCCAAAAAGGCGGCGAACCACATTCTAGGAGGCAAGGCCTGTACGGAAACGAAACCGGCAGGCAAGAGAAGAATTGCAGCAGCCCCACCGGCCGCTCCCATTGCCTCAACAGTTGCTGGCGAGGAAGAGGAAGTTATGCTCACGGATGCGTAGAGTTCGAGTTGTCGCCTATTGGCGAGGGTGCACTCCGTAGTAGACGGAGTACCCATATAGAGGCTTGGGGTGGCATTCGGGGGAGTGCCACCCCTCAGAAAGCCTCGAGATGGCGCGCGCGGTGTTCCCGCGCGCCTCTCACGACATCATGGGTGGGAGTTCTGTCCTCCCACCCAAAACGAGACGAGGCCGGCGGCTTAGCGCCGGCCGTTGCCCGCCGGGGTCGCGGAAGAATGCTAACGCACACCCGTGGCCCCGGCATAAAGGCTCTCGAGGAACACCGTCAGGTTTTAGTGGGTAGCCCGGCATTGCACCTCACAGCCGTGGAGTCCCACATATCCCCCTGCCATCCCCCATGGCAGGACGGAATGCATAAAGCATTTCCTGACGATAAAAAAAAAAAAAAAAAAAAAAAAAAAAAAAGGTTAGGTTAGGTTAGGTTAGGTTAGGTTAGGTTAGGTTAGGTTAGGTTAGGTTAGGTTAGGTTAGGTTAGGTTAGGTTAGGTTAGGTTGGGGCCGAGTGGTGGGGGTGACCCGCCACAGGGGGTGGACCAACAGGCGCTTACAGCTCCCATTAAGTGGAGCCTTAGCCTGCCACCCCAAGACCGCAGTGCGTGGACTTCATGTCCACATCCTTCTCGAGGTGGCCTCGTTTGCACTGAACACTGCGGATCTAGACTGGAGAGTCGATAAACACTCCTGAGGGTGGTGCTTCGGTGGCGCCCTCAGTACCGGGTCGGGGCCGATGAGGCTGCAGTGCCGAAAGGGTCCGGCCCGGACGGGGGGGAGGGGATGCACCTGCCTCTCTCTTTTGGAGGGGTAGGGTGCCTGGCGCTATTGCGCGGAGAGGTGTTGGGGGGCGCTATTGCGTCCTCCGTTGTATTCTTTGCGCTTTTGCGCACACGAGTTTGGCGGCGCTTTTGCGCATTGTGGTTTCCCTGTCCTCTGCGGAGGGCAGGGAGTCTAGGTGGTGGCGTGCCCGGCGGCACTAACCCTGTCGCCGGGTTTCGCCTGGGGGGCGGACCAGCACCAGCCGCCCTCCCCGGGACCCCGCGCAGTCACTTCAACGACCCCCGTCGTGGTGCTAAGGGGGTACGTCGTGGCTGCGCGGACCGACGAACGGCCTGCCTTAATTGGCCGGCCTAAGAGAAGGAAAACTTGAAACAAACCCGTGAGTCAACACGTAAAAACCTGTGGGTACCTGGGGACCCCCACAGTATATACCCTAGCCCCCGGAATGAGCGTCACCCGGGGGTGGTCATCTTGTTCGTCTCATGCTCGTGGGAACAACAATGAATATCCAACTAAAAACCAAGGGGAAGGGGGGTAAGAGTGAGAAGAGAGAGGAGGAGAAGAGAGAAGAGAAGGAAGTGGAGAAGCAACCTGAGGTTGTATCCATGTCGGTCTCTCGGAGTTCGAGTGAGGAGAGCCTTGTCTTGATTCGTGGGTCGAGGACACCCAGAGCGGGAGAGAAGCGTACTTCTTCCTGGGAGCGGATGGTGTACTCGTCGTCTGACTCGGACGAGACAAAGGAGAGACTCAAAAACCGTCTATGGTATCGAGATCTACAAGACGACCGAGCTAGAAGGAAGGCCAAGGAGGCCAAAAAACAAGCGGTCAAGAGAGGCAGGGGCCGACCGCCTACTACTGGGCAGTACGTTGGCCTGGCGAAGGCCAAGCAAGCCCTCGCTGACGCCGAGAGGCTACAGATGGAGCTGCGCGCCGAGCGGGAAGTGCAGGACATGGCGCAGGAGCTCAGGCGCACAAGATCATCGCAACTGGGTGAGTCGGCATCGAATGAAGAGATGCAAAGTGATCCAGCGGTTCTGGCTGTAGATCACTGTGGGACAGTCAGGAAGGCTCTGGCTGCCATTGAGAAGGTCGCGAAGACATCTGGGAACCTAAAGGGTACATTCCAGAAAGCATTGAACGATGGGGTTGCCGCGATTAGGGAAGCAACGGAGGCTTTGGCTTCCACGTCAGCAACGGAGGAGACTCGACGGCTAACTGCTGAAAACATGCGGCTGAAGACTGAGATGACGGAGCTCCGTCATCAGCTAACAGAGCTAAAGGAGGAAATGGTAAAGCTTGGGAGGTCCAACAGGCCTTCAACCAGTGCGGATATGGCGACCATGGCGTCCACTCAGGAGGAGCTGGCGCAAACCGTCATAAGGCAGGTGGGCGCCATGGTAAATGCTAGGTTTGAGGCGTTGGAGGGCAGACTCCTACCTGAGAGGCGCTTCCTTCCAGAATCTTTGAGTGGCGGATTAAGTGCCGCGGCGTCCGCTCGTGCGCAGCCGCAAATTATAGAGGTGAACACGTCCAGCGTTGTAGCTTCGGGGTCCAGCGTTGGCAAGGGGGGAAATAAAAAGGGAAAGAAGAGTAGTCAGGTGTCGGCGTTGTCTGGGGCGGAGGTGTCCCTACAGCCTCGCCCGCTGCCTCCGGTACCTGCCTCTATGAAAGAGGCATATAACGTAGTCGCCCAAAAGGGCAAAAGGAGGAGTAATACCGAGGGGACGTCCAACCCTCAACAAAACGTCGCCTCTAAGGGCGGTATAACAACAAAGGGTAGGAGACAGCGGAGGAGGAAGCCAAAGCCACGTGTGCCGAAGTCGTCGGCAGTGGTTCTTACCCTGCAACCGGAGGCGACACAAAAAGGAATTACTTACGCGACTGTACTGACTGAGGCACGTAATAAAATTGACCTCGGCCCACTCGGTATCACTGAGCTGAGGTATAAAAAGGCCGCTACCGGCGCCAGCATTCTGGAGCTTCCTGGCCTTACCAGTGGGGAGAAGGCCGACTCACTTGCAGCAAAGCTGCGAGAACATTTGAGTCCAAATGTGGTTCGGATCTCCAGGCCGGTTAAGTCTGCTGAGCTCCGCATATCCGGCTTGGATGATTCCGTAACGGCAGGTGAATTGTCCGCTGCCATAGTGAGGGACGGGAGTTGTACCATCGACCAGATAAAAGTCGGCGAGATTCGGCGCAGCCCCTCGGGCTTAGGTTCAGCATGGGTTCGCTGCCCTGCGGTGGCGGCCAAGAAACTGGTGGGGACCAGGATGTTAGTGGGCTGGGTCTCGGCAAGCGTGACGCTCCTGGAGCCGAGACCCCTTCGCTGTTATAAATGCCTACAGGTTGGGCATGTGAGGCAGACTTGCTCCTCAGAGGTTGACCGCAGTGAATTGTGTTTTCGCTGCGGAAAAGACGGCCATAAGGCCGGGACGTGCAGTGCAGCTCCACATTGCACGCTGTGTGCTGCTGCTAAAAAGGCGGCGAACCATATTTTGGGTGGGAAAGCCTGCATGGAGTCAAAACCAGCGGGCAAAAGAAGGGTCACAGCAGGTACATCGGCCGCTCCTATAGCCCCGATACACGCTGGAGAAGAGGAAATGCTCACGGATGCCTGAAATTTGAGTTGTCGCCTATTGGCGAGGGTATACTCCGCAGCACGACGGAGTGCCCACATAGAGGCTTGGGGTGACCTTCGGGGGAGGGTCACTCCTTAGATAGCCTCGAGATGGCGCGCGCGGTGTTCCCGCGCGCCTCTCACGACATCATGGGTGGGAGTTCTGCCCTCCCACCCAAAACGAGACGAGGCCGGCGGTTTAGCGCCGGCCGTTGCCCGCCGGGGTCGCGGAAGAATGCTCACGCACACCCGTGGCCCCGGTACAAAGGCTCTCGAGGAACACCGTCAGGTTTTAGTGGGTAGCCCGGCATTGCACCTCACAGCCGTGGAGTCCCACATATCCCCCTGCCATCCCCCATGGCAGGACGGAATGCATAAAGCATTTCCTGACGCAAAAAAAAAAAAAAAAAAAAAAAGGTTAGGTTAGGTTGGGGCCGAGTGGTGTGGGTGACCCGCCACAGGGGGTGGACCAACAGGCGCTTATAGCTCCCATTAAGTGGAGCCTTAGCCTGCCATCCCAAGACCGCAGTGCGTAGACTTCATGTCTACATCCTTCTCGAGGTGACCCTGTTTCTACTGAACACTGCGGATCTAGACTGGAGAGTCGATAAACACTCCTGAGGGTGGTGCTTCGGCGGCGCCCTCAGTACCGGGTCGGGGCCGATGAGGCTGCAGTGCCGAAAGGGCCTGGCCCGGACCGGGGGGGGGATGTCCCCATTTATGGGGACAAGTTGTGTTCCCCGTCCTCTGCGTGAGGGCGGGGGTCAGGCGTCGGGGTCACTTGCCCCTCTTCCAGGAAGGGTATTGTGACCCCGGAGGTGGAAAGAAGGAAAACTTTTAAAAACCCGTGAGGATACACGTAAAAATCTGAGGTGGAGAGAAGGAAAACTCGAAATGAAACCCGTGAGAAAACACGTTAAAACCAGAGGTGGAGAGAAGGAAAACTCGAAATGAAACCCGTGAGACAACACGTTAAAATCAAAGGTGGGAAGAAGGAAAACTTGTAAAAACCCGTGAGTAAACACGTAAAAATCAGGTGGGCGTGCTGACGCCCCTGCCGTGGTGTAGGCGGGGTGCGGAAGCCGCCACTTCGGAGGCCTGGGGTGTCCTTCGGGGGAAGGCGCCTCATCAATGGCCTCGGGATGGTGCGCGCGGTTGTTCCCGCGCGCCTCCCAGGAGAGCGGGCAGGTCAAACTGCCCGCAAACGGAGGAGGGCCCGGCTCAGGCTGGGCATAGCCGCCGGGGTCGCGGCAGAATGCCAACGCGCTCCCGTTGCCCCGGCATCAAGGCTCTCGAGGAACACCGTCAGGTTTTAGTGGGTAGACTCGGCCTAGCACCCTAATGTCGAGGAGTCCCACATACCCCCCTGCCACCCCCCTACGGCAGGACGGGATGCATAAAGCATTTCCTGACGCAAAAAAAAAAAAAAAAAAAAAAAAAAAAAAAAAAGGTTAGGTTAGGTTGGGGTGGGGCCGAGTGGTGTGGGTGACCCGCCACAGGGGGTGGACCAACAGGCGCTTATAGCTCCCATTAAGTGGAGCCTTAGCCTGCCATCCCAAGACCGCAGTGCGTAGACTTCATGTCTACATCCTTCTCGAGGTGACCCTGTTTCTACTGAACACTGCGGATCTAGACTGGAGAGTCGATAAACACTCCTGAGGGTGGTGCTTCGGCGGCGCCCTCAGTACCGGGTCGGGGCCGATGAGGCTGCAGTGCCGAAAGGGCCTGGCCCGGACCGGGGGGGGGATGTCCCCATTTATGGGGACAAGTTGTGTTCCCCGTCCTCTGCGTGAGGGCGGGGGTCAGGCGTCGGGGTCACTTGCCCCTCTTCCAGGAAGGGTATTGTGACCCCGGAGGTGGAAAGAAGGAAAACTTTTAAAAACCCGTGAGGATACACGTAAAAATCTGAGGTGGAGAGAAGGAAAACTCGAAATGAAACCCGTGAGAAAACACGTTAAAACCAGAGGTGGAGAGAAGGAAAACTCGAAATGAAACCCGTGAGACAACACGTTAAAATCAAAGGTGGGAAGAAGGAAAACTTGTAAAAACCCGTGAGTAAACACGTAAAAATCAGGTGGGCGTGCTGACGCCCCTGCCGTGGTGTAGGCGGGGTGCGGAAGCCGCCACTTCGGAGGCCTGGGGTGTCCTTCGGGGGAAGGCGCCTCATCAATGGCCTCGGGATGGTGCGCGCGGTTGTTCCCGCGCGCCTCCCAGGAGAGCGGGCAGGTCAAACTGCCCGCAAACGGAGGAGGGCCCGGCTCAGGCTGGGCATAGCCGCCGGGGTCGCGGCAGAATGCCAACGCGCTCCCGTTGCCCCGGCATCAAGGCTCTCGAGGAACACCGTCAGGTTTTAGTGGGTAGACTCGGCCTAGCACCCTAATGTCGAGGAGTCCCACATACCCCCCTGCCACCCCCCTACGGCAGGACGGGATGCATAAAGCATTTCCTGACGCAAAAAAAAAAAAAAAAAAAAAAAAAAAAAAAAGGTTAGGTTGGGGCCGAGTGGTGGGGGTGACCCGCCACAGGGGGTGGACCAACAGGCGCTTACAGCTCCCATTAAGTGGAGCCTTAGCCTGCCATCCCAAGACCGCAGTGCGTGGACTTCATGTCCACATCCTTCTCGAGGTGGCCTCGTTTGCACTGAACACTGCGGATCTAGACTGGAGAGTCGATAAACACTCCTGAGGGTGGTGCTTCGGCGGCGCCCTCAGTACCGGGTCGGGGCCGATGAGGCTGCAGTGCCGAAAGGGTCCGGCCCGGACGGGGGGGAAGGGATGCACCTGCCTCTCTTTTTTGGAGGGGTAGGGTGCCTGGCGCTTTTGCGCGGAGAGGTGCTGGGGGGTACTATTGTGTCTTCCGGTGCTTTTGTTGGTGGAAATGCACTTGCTCTTCTTTTTGGGGGAGTATTGTTGCAGCGCTTTTGCGCAGATATTGTTGTGGTGCTATTGCGCCGTTTTTACACTTTTGTGTTATTTTGTTGTTGGCGCTTTTGCGCCTCTGTCGTTCCTTGCCCTTCATGAAGGGCATGGAGTCTGGTGTGGACGCGCCCGGTGGCACTAACCCTGTCGCCGGGTGGCGTCTGGGGGGCGGACCGGCACCAGCCGCCCTCCCCGGGACCCCGTGCAGTCACTTCAACGACCCCCGTCACGGTGCTAAGGGGGTACGTCGTGGCTGCGCGGACCGACGAACGGCCTGCCTTAATTGGCCGGCCTAAGAGAAGGAAAACTTGAAACAAACCCGTGAGAAAACACGCTAAAAACCTGTGGATACCTGGGGACCTCCACAGTATATACCCTAGCCCCCGGAATGGGCGTCACCCGGGGGTGGTCATATAAATCGGCCCCACTCGTGGGATTTAATATGGAAAAATCTTTAAAAATAACTTTTACGGGGAAGGGGGGGAAAGAAAGAAGAGTGGAGGATGAGAAGGAGGCGGAGCTGTCGAGCGCAAGCTCGACGGCCTCAATGGTGACGGTAGAGTCACTGTCTGGAGGAGAGTCGGCGAGATCACAGCGGCGCACGAAGAAGCGTTCGCACGTCTCCAAAGAAGTTAGTTCGCGGGACTCGAGCTCGGGTTCAGACACCCCAGCTGTGAAGGTGGTAGTTTCTTCGCAGCCTAAGAGTAGAGGCAGGGGTAGGCCGCCCACAACGGGCGAATATGTGGGGCTAGCCCAAGCCAAGAGGGAACTTGTGGAGCAAGAGCGGGCAGAACTGGAGTTGGAGGCTGAGAAGGACCTCGTGCATTTCAGTAGGGACTACTTTCTGCGAAACACATCTTGCAAGTCGGACTCGGCGTCAAACAATGAGACGGTCCCCGTCCTACCTCCAGACGGAGACCATCGAAGAACAGCGTTGGAAGGGGTCGAGATAATAGAAAAAGCTGTCAAAAACTCCAAAAATATAAAGGGGCCATATAGGGGCAGAATGAATGCGGCAGCTCTGACCATTAAAGCGGCTGTGGCGGCGCTCAGTGATAGGAGTGCCACCGAAGAAACGAGGCGGCTGGAAGCAGAAAACGCTACCCTGAAGAAGGAGCTTAATGAGCTGCGCGGCCAGATGGCCGAGCTCAAAGACAGCGTGGCGAAGCTCACCAACAGCCCTATGGCCCTTCTCCCTGCTGCGGTGGCGGCTGCGGATCCGAACCGCATGAAAGAGACGATTGCAGCGTCAATCATGGAGGAGATCCGGACGTTACTCAATGTCAGGTTCGGAGCCCTCGAGGGAAGACTGTTGCCGGATCCTGACCGCAACTATCGTCTCCCCTTAGCGGGTGACAAAAAAGCGTCGGCCATACCGTCATCTGGCAACTTTCAGCCGCTGCCGGGCCCGTCTGGTTCTTCTTCTGCTGCCACCAGTAACAAAAAGCAGCAAGTTGGTGAGCACCACATGGAGCTCTCTAAAGAGGATTACCCGAAGCTTCCTGCTGTCGCAATTGGTGCGTTGAAGCGGGCCTCGAAGCAATTGGTGAAGTCGTCGGTAGCGGCACCCCGTCCCTCCTCCACCTTGGCATCTCCTCTTTCCCTCCTTGACACTGCAGCGGCCAAACCCGCTGCGGCAGGTGTAGCAGAGGGCAAGAAGGCAAGAAGGCAGAAAAAGAAGAAGGGTAAAAATGGCATCGTTGGAGGTAACGGGCAGGCGCAGCCTCAACCGCGCCCGCTCCCGCCTGCTCCTGCGAGTATGGAGGAGCCGTGGTCAACAGTGGTTCGGAAGGGGCGTAAGCCTAACCCTGGGGGCCAAGGTGGCCAGTCGACGGGCAAAGGGAACAGTGAGAAAGTGTCGAAGGGGGGGCAAAAGAAAGCGGTTCTGCGTCCTCCTCGCTCCTCGGCTGTCGTAGTGACCCTTTCGCCCGAAGCGGTGGCAAAGGGGGTGACGTATGGGGCGGCGATTGGCGAGGCCAGGAACAAGATAAATTTGAATGACCTCGGCATCGCCGCCATGCGCTTTAGGCTCGCTGCTACAGGGGCCGCTGTTTTTGAGATCCCCGGGACGACGAGCGCTCCTAAGGCCGATGCATTGGCCGAAAAGCTCCAGCAGGCGTTAGGACCAGAGGTTGCGAAAGTCTCCAGACCCGTGAAGTCCGTCGAACTACGGATCTCAGGTCTGGATGACTCAATTAGCCCAGAAGAAGTCGTTGCTGCGGTGGTGAAGGTCGGCCAGTGCTCGGCCGCCGAGGTAAAGGTCGGCGAAATAAAGAAGACGCCGTCTGGATTAGGGGTTGTCTGGGTCCGCTGCCCTGTGGCGGCGGCCAAGAAAGTGGCCGGGGGGCGGCTCCTGGTCGGCTGGACGTCGGCGCAAGTCCGGTTGTTAGACCAGAAGCCGCTCAAGTGTTACCGTTGCCTGGCTCATGGACACGTCAGGCAACAATGCCAATCTGAGGTAGACCGCAGCGACCACTGTTTCCGCTGCGGTCAGCCCGGCCACAAGGCCGCGGGCTGCTCTAGCTCCCCTCACTGCACGCTATGCGAGGCCATTGGAAAACCGGCTTCGCATAGAGCGGGGGGTAAGGCCTGTGAAGGTGCTAAGGCTAAGAAGGGCAAAAATAAGGCCGCCGCCAAGACCCAGGCTGCCCCTGCCCCTGCTGCCCCAGCTGCCCCTGCGCGCAGGGAAGAGGAGGCGATGGACGCTGCGTAATATAATGTCCTATCGCCTCCTACAAACGAACGTGAACCACTCCGCCCGTGCCCAGGACCTGCTCGTTCAGAGCATGGCGGAGTGGTCAATTGACATTATGGTCGCGGCCGAGCCGTACTTCGTCCCCCCGAATTCCAACTGGTGGGGGGACACCGACGGTTCGGTCGTCATTGTGTTCTCCGGCGGAGTTTATCCGGCCCCTGTACTTGCCGGCAGGGGTCGCGGCTATGTGGCGGTCCTTTGGGGAGATGTTGTTGTGCTAGGTGTATACTTCTCCCCAAACCGGAGCTTCTCCGATTTTGAGGATTTCCTGGCGGGGCTCGAGGCCTTCGTTGCCTGTAATCGACCCCGCCAGTTTCTGTTGTTGGGGGACCTCAACGCCAAATCGCGCTGCTGGGGGTCCCCCGTAACCGACGTGAGAGGAGAAGCTCTGGAGGAGTGGACGTCGTCAGCCGACCTGCTCGTTCTTAATCATGGGTCGGCCAATACCTGTGTGCGCAGGCAGGGGGGGTCTATCGTGGACGTTTCGTTTGCGACCCCTGCCCTTGCGCACCGCGTCCACTCCTGGACGGTTCTCGAGGGGGTAGAAACATTGTCGGACCATCTCTACATTAGGTTCGACATCGCCCCCTTGACGCCACAAGATGGCCGCGCCGGAGGGCACAATCGTCGAGTGCCGATATCTTTCCCCCGCTGGGTGGTCAGTAAGATGGATAGGGACGCGCTGATGGTAGCCTGCCTCGTCCAGGCCTGGCTGAATCCTTCGGCTGGGCCCGTGGAGGTCGATCTTGAGGCTGAATGGTTTCGGGGCGCACTGTCGCAAATCTGTGATGCGGCGATGCCCCGGGCCAAAGTTAATCGACCTCTGCGGCGTCAGGTGTACTGGTGGTCGGACGAAATCGCGAAATTGAGAGAGGAGTGTGTAATCGTCCGCCGCCGGTACACCAGATACCGTCGACGGAGGAATCGTGACGCGGACGAGGAAAACGCGCTGTACGCCGCCTACACGTCCAAAAAGAAGGAGCTGCAGCGCACCATCAGTGAAGCCAAGACGAGGAGCCGTGAGGAACTCCTAGAGACCCTCGAGCGGGATCCCTGGGGGCGCCCCTATAAGATGGTTAGGGAAAAACTTCGACCATGGGCGCCCCCGATTACTGAGGGTCTCGAGCCCCGGACGCTTGAAAGTGTAGTGACGGCCCTGTTTCCAAACAGGGCCGATTTCCGCCCCCCAAGAATGATGACCCCCTCCCGCCCATTAAGTGGAGGGGTTAGCGACGCCGGTTCTGACCCGGCGGCCGGTTCTGACCCGGCGGCCGGTTACGAACCGGTCTTGGGGGTGGAAATAGAGCAGGCTGCTCGCAAGCTCCGGCGCGGGAGGAAGGCTCCGGGCCCGGATGGCGTTCCGGGCCGCGTCTTGGCTGCGTCCCTTAGCGAATTGGGGGTTAGATATCGGCGTCTGCTGGACGCCTGTCTGGAATCGGGCCGCTTCCCGGTCTTGTGGAAGACGGGGCGGCTCGTTCTCTTGAGGAAAGATGGGCGCCCAGCGGACTCTCCCTCCGCCTATCGTCCCATTGTGTGCCTGGACGAGACCGGCAAATTGTTTGAGAGAATCATCGCTGGCCGTCTCGTCCGGCACCTCGTCGGGGTCGGCCCCGATCTGTCCGATGTGCAGTATGGTTTCCGGCAGGGCCGCTCTACAATCGATGCTATCGCGCGTGTAAAGGCCCTGTCGGATGAGGTCGTAGCTCGGGGGGGGGTGGTCGTGGCGGTGTCGTTGGACATCGCGAATGCCTTTAACACCCTCCCCTGGGCCTGTATTAAGGGGGCCCTAGAGTATCATGGGGTCCCCCCTTACCTTCGTCGGATAGTCGGGTCATACCTCGACGAGAGGTCTATCGTTTGTATGGGACGAAATGGGCGGCAGCACCGGTGGAGTATGTCGTGCGGCGTTCCCCAGGGGTCAGTCCTGGGCCCACTGCTTTGGAACGTCGGCTACGACTGGGTGCTGAGGGGGGAACTCCTCACCGGGGCCAGCGTAACGTGCTACGCAGACGATACGCTCGTCTTGGCCCGGGGGGAGACCTTCCGGGAGGCAATTCGCCTCGCCACCTGCTCTGTTGCTCAGGTGGTGAGGCGCATAAGGATGCTTGGATTGGAGGTGGCGCTCGGCAAGTCGGAGGCCCTGTGTTTCCATGGGCCCCGGAACGCGCCACCTGCCAACTCCAGCATCATCGTTGGTGGCACTCGCATCGAGATCAGGCCTCATATGAGGTACTTGGGCCTGTATCTCGATGCCCGTTGGAGCTTTCGTGAGCACTTCGCGCAACTGGCCCCCCGCCTAATGAGGGCGTCGGCCGGCCTTAAACGGTTGATGCCCAGTCTCGGGGGGCCGAGCGCGGGGTGCCGCCGCCTCTATATGGGGGTGGTACGGTCTATTGCACTATATGGTGCACCAATTTGGGGGGAATCGCCGGTGGCCATGCGCAACTGTGCTCCTCTGCGCAAAGCGCAGAGAGCTATGGCCATCGGCGTCATAAGGGGATACCGTACCATCTCTCATGAGGCGGCCTGCGTTCTTGCAGGTTCGCCTCCCTGGGAACTGGAGGTAAGAGCGCACGTCGAACTGTATAAATGGCGTGCGCAAATAAGAGAGACGGGGTTCCTCCCGTTGCCCAGTGAGGTGAACCGGCGAAAGCTCCAGCTTCGACGGTCAGTATTTGATAGTTGGGAAGAGCGGCTGGCCAATCCTACGGCCGGCCGTCGCACCGTCGAGGCCATCCGCCCAGTAATCAGGGAATGGGCGGATCGCAAAACGGGGGTGTTGACGTTTAGGTTGGTGCAGGTGCTGTCCGGACATGGGTGCTTCGGCAGCTACCTGCACTGCATTGCTAGGAGGGAGTCAACACCCGAGTGCCACCATTGCAGCTGCGATGTAGATTCGGCGTGCCACACGGTCGTACAGTGTCCAGCTTGGGTGAGTGAGCGCGCCGAATTAGTCGCAGCGGTGGGGGTCGACCTCTCGCTCCAGGCCTTAATCAAGGCCATGTTGAGCAACGAGAGGTCGTGGCTTGCGGTTCAGTCATTCTGCGAGGAGGTCATCTCGCAGAAGGAGGCGGCGGAGAGGGACCGCGAACAAGACGCAAACGCGCCTGATCTCCGCCGTCGGAGAGCCGGGGCCAGGAGGAGGCGATATGCAGCCCTTCTCCCCCCCACCTAGGGGCCCTGGGGGCGGTGCCATGGGGGGCACCGCTCCGTTGTCAATTAGGGTCCCGTCGGGGCCGAGTGCGTGCGTGTTCCTGCGCATCGGCCAGCAACAGCGATGTAAGTGAGGCAGGGGCACTCCACCCCTCTGCCTCTGCTCTGGGAGGAGCCCGGCGACAGCTGGGCATCGCCTGCTGCGGTCGCGCGAAGAATGCCAAAGTGCTCTCGCGGCCGTAGCTATAGGCGCCAGATGGAACACCGCTGGGGTTTAGTGGGTATACCGGCCGCTCTGGCCGGGGAGCCCCACATACCCCACCTGCCCCCCCATGGTAGGTGTGCGGATGCAGTAATGCATTCCCCAGCGTCAACAAAAAAAAAAAAAAAAAAAAAAAAAAAAAAAAAAAAAAAAGGTTAGGTTAGGTTGTGAAGGAGCTAAGCCCAAAAAGGGCCAGAGGGCGGCCGCTAGGACCCCGGCCGCCAAAGCTCCCGTTGTTTTGGCCACCCCTGCTGGTAGCAGAAAAGAGGAGGCGATGATAACAGACCCATAAATGGCTCATTACCGCCTCCTCCAGGCGAACATCAACCACTCCGCCGGTGCACAAGACCTGCTCATGCAGTCTATGGCGGAGTGGGAAATCGACGTCGCCGTGGTGGCCGAGCCATACTACGTCCCCCCTTGTGCTAAATGGGCTGGGGATCTTGATGGCTTGGTCGCCGTTGTGTCTTCCGGGAGGAACGTTCCGGCCCCTTCGTTACTAGCTAGGGGTCATGGATATGTGGCGGTCCTTTGGGGGGAATTTGTTGTAGTAGGCGTGTACTTTTCCCCAAACCGGAGTCTCGCGGAGTTCGAAGTATTTTTAGACGCGGTCGGGGCTGATCTGGGCCGATTCCGGCCGCGTCCAGTGTTGCTCGCGGGGGACCTCAACGCCAAGTCAACGGCTTGGGGTTCCCCTGTGACAAATAGGAGAGGCGAGACTCTGGAGGAGTGGGCGATAATGGCCGACCTCGTGGTCCTCAACAGAGGATCGGCCAACACATGCGTGCGGCAGCAGGGGGGGTCCATTGTGGACGTTTCGTTCGCATCCCCTGCCCTCGCGCGCCTCGTCCACTCCTGGGCCGTCATGGAGGAGGTGGAGACCTTGTCGGACCACCGATATGTCCGCTTCTACGTTTCCACCTCCTCGTCAAATGTCGACGTTGGTTCCGGAAGACACAACACTTCTTCATCCCCGAGGTGGGTCCTCAAGAGCCTGAATAAAGAGGCGCTGGTGGAAGCCTCCATTGTCCAGGCCTGGCTGAATCCTCCAGCCGGGCCGGTGGAGGTCGATCGCGAGACGGAATGGTTCCGGGGGGCTATGTCTGATATCTGCGACGCCGCGATGCCCCGGGCCAAGCGACGACCTCCAAAGCGTCAGGTGTACTGGTGGTCTGATGAAATCGCAGACCTCCGCACCACGTGCGTGAGAGCCAGACGCCAGTACACCCGGTTCCGCAGGCGGCGGAACCGAGACGCGGACGTGGAGGCCCAGTTGTATGCGACGTATAGGGAGAAGGTGAAAACGCTGCAGCTGGCCATCAGCGCCGCCAAGGCGAGCGCCAGAGCGGAGCTGCTGGAGGCTCTGAATAGGGATCCGTGGGGGCGCTCATACAAGATGGTGCGGAACAAGCTCCGCACCTGGGCGCCCCCGTTAACGGAGAGCCTCCAGCCCCGGTTGCTTGAAGATGTCGTGTCGGCTCTGTTTCCGTACCGAGCCGGGCACGAACCTCCGGTCATGGCGCCATCCAATTTGGAGGAGGGCGCCGACGACATAAATGTGACGCCGGTTTCGGAAGCAGAGCTGCGAATGGCGGCTCGCAAGCTCCGGGTGGCGAACAAAGCTCCGGGCCCGGACGGAATTCCGGGCCGTGCTCTGGCCATGGCTCTTGAGGTCCTCGGGGATAGGTTAAGAACGTTGATGGACGCCTGTCTGGAGACAGGACAGTTCCCCGTCAAGTGGAAGACGGGCCGACTGGTCCTGTTGAGGAAAGACGGGCGTCCTGCGGAGTCTCCCTCCGCCTACCGCCCAATTGTGCTGCTCGACGAGGCGAATAAGTTGTTTGAACGGGTCGTCGCTGATCGCCTCGTCGGGCATTTAACTCGAGTAGGTCCCGATTTGTCTGAAATTCAGTTTGGTTTCCGAAGGGGCCGGTCAACTATAGATGCGATAAGCCGCATCCGGGCCCTTTCGGAGGAGGTGGTGTCCCGGGGCGGGGTGTTGTTGGCTGTCTCGCTAGACATTGCCAACGCGTTCAACACCCTGCCCTGGTCTTGTATCAGGGAGGCACTCCGGTTTCATAAGGTGCCTCCCTATTTAAGGCGGATTGTCGGGGCCTATCTCGATGAAAGATACATTGAGTATACTGGGCGGCAAAGGCGGCAGCACCGGTGGAGAATGACGTGCGGTGTTCCACAGGGGTCAGTTCTGGGTCCTCTCCTGTGGAACATCGGTTACGACTGGGTGCTGAGAGGTGTGCTTCTCCGTGGGGCCGAAGTGACCTGCTACGCGGACGACACAATGGTCACGGCCCGGGGGAGCACATACAGGGAGGCAGCCCGCCTCGCCACCTGCGCGGTGGCCCAGGTGGTGGGGCGGATAAGAAGGCTGGGACTCGAGGTGGCGCTGAACAAATCCGAGGCTCTCTGTTTCCATGGGCCTCGGAATGCGCCACCTGCGGGGTCCCATATCGTAGTTGGTGGCACTCGTATCGGGGTCGAGCCTCACATGAGGTACCTGGGACTCGTCCTCGATAGCCGATGGAGCTTCCGCGAACATTTCCGGCGCCTGGCTCCCCGTCTCTTAGGGGCGGCGGCCGCACTAAAGCGGCTTATGCCTAATATCGGGGGGCCGAAGGCGGGATGCCGCCGCCTCTATATGGGGGTGGTGCGGTCCATGGCGCTCTATGGAGCGCCAATCTGGTCATCCACCCTGACGGCCCAGAACGTCGCCGCTCTTCGGCGACCTCAAAGGGCGATGGCCGTCGGGGTGATACGCGGGTATCGCACCGTCTCCTGTGAGGCGGCGTGTGTTTTGGCTGGATCCCCTCCCTGGGATCTCGAGGCGGAAGTGTACGCCACGGTGTACGAGTGGCGTACGGGTCGTCGCCTTCAACGCGACGACCCTACTCTCAGGGAGGTGGAATCGCGGAGGCTCAGAGCCCGGCGGTCCATGTTGGCGAAATGGAAGGAGCGGCTGGCGCATCCGAATGCCGGCCGCCGGACCGTCGAGGCGGTCCGTCCAGTACTGGAAGAATGGACGGACAGAACGTCGGGGTCGTTGACTTTCCGGATGGTGCAGGTGCTGTCGGGGCATGGGAGCTTCGGCAAGTACCTGTGCCAAATTGCCCGTAGAGAGTCGACGACAGAGTGTCACCACTGCGGCCGCGACGAAGATACGGCGCAGCATACGCTGGAGGAGTGCTCGGCATGGGCTGAGCAGCGTCGTGATCTCGTCGCGGCGGTGGGGAGAGACCTCTCGCTGCCGGCTGTGGTAAAAGCTATGGTCGGTAGCGAGGAGGCATGGCTGGCGGTTCTCACCTTCTGCGAGGACGTAATCTCGCGGAAGGAGGCGGCGGAGAGAGAGCGGGAGACTGATCCGCTTTCGCAACCAATCCGCCGCCGGAGAGCCGGGGCCCGGAGGAGGAATTTCCACGCCCTCCTCCCCCCCACCTAGAGGCCTCGGGGTGACTGTCGGGGGACTGTCACCCCAACCAAATAGGCCTCGGGATGGCGCGCGCGGTGTTCCCGCGCGCATCCCAAGTAGGACGGGCAGGGGCATCTCCACCCTCCTGCCCTTACCGAGATGAGCCCGGCGTATCAAACGCGCTGGGCAACGCCGCCGGGGCCGCGGAAGAATGCCAAAGCGCCCCCGCTGCCCCGGCAATAGGCGCCTCGGAGGAACACCGTCAGGTTTTAGTGGGTAGCCCGGCATTGCACCTCACAGCCGTGGAGTCCCACATATCCCCCTGCCATCCCCTATGGCAGGACGGAATGCATAAAGCATTTCCTGACGCAAAAAAAAAAAAAAAAAAAAAAAAAAAGGTTAGGTTAGGTTAGGTTAGGTTAGGTTAGGTTAGGTTAGGTTAGGTTAGGTTAGGTTAGGTTAGGTTAGGTTAGGTTAGGTTAGGTTAGGTGGGGGCCGAGTGGTGCGGGTGACCCGCCACAGGGGGTGGACCAACAGGCGCTTACAGCTCCCATTAAGTGGAGCCTTAGCCTGCCACCCCAAGACCGCAGTGCGTGGACTTCATGTCCACATCCTTCTCGAGGTGGCCTCGTTTGCACTGAACACTGCGGATCTAGACTGGAGAGTCGATAAACACTCCTGAGGGTGGTGCTTCGGCGGCGCCCTCAGTACCGGGTCGGGGCCGATGAGGCTGTAGTGCCGAAAGGGCCCGGCCCGGACGGGGAAGGGGGGTAAACACCTGTCCCTCTGCTTTCAGAGGGGTATCGTGGTTTGCCAATTTTTGGCGTCGCACCTGTCCCTTTTTTTGGGGGGACAGAGTAATTTTGGCTTTTTTTTAAGCGGTGAGGTGGAGGGCGCTATTGCGCCCCCCTTTGTTTTCGCGCTTTTGCGCTCAAGTGGTTGTTGGCGCTTTTGCGCCTTTGTCAATCCTTGCCCTTGTGAAGGGCATGGAGCTTGGTGTAGACGCGCCCGGTGGCACTAACCCTGTCGCCGGGTGGCGTCTGGGGGGCGGACCGGCACCAGCCGCCCTCCCCGGGACCCCGCGCAGTCGCTTCAACGACCCCCGTCACGGTGCTAAGGGGGTACGTCGTGGCTGCGCGGACCGACGAACGGCCTGCCTTAATTGGCCGGCCTAAGAGAAGGAAAACTTGAAACAAACCCGTGAGAAAACACGCTAAAAACCTGTGGATACCTGGGGACCTCCACAGTATATACCCTAGCCCCCGGAATGAGCGTCACCCGGGGGTGGTCATCTTTTCGTCTCAACTCGTGGGAATAAAAATGGAACCTATTAAAATAAAATTCAGGGGAAAGGGGGGGAAAGAAGGTGGGAGTGAGTCAGAGGGTGGAATGTCGAGTGCGAGCTCGGCGGGGTCAATGGTGACCGTAAAGTCACTTTCGGAGGGTGAGTCGAAGGCTCAGAGGCGAACCAAAAAGCGTTCACACGCTTCACAGGGTAAAAGCTCGCGTGAATCGAGCTCGGGCTCGGACACCCCGGCGGTCAAAGTGGTGGTCTCTTCAAAACCAAAAGGTCGAGGCAGGGGCAGGCCGCCCACAACAGGTGAATATGTGGGGCTTGCCCAGGCCAAACGAGATCTTCTCGAGCAAGAGCGCGCCCAGATGGAGTTGGACGCCGAGAAGGATGCGGCTGCCTTCGGGAGGGAATATCTCCTGAGAAATAAGGTGGTCATATCGGAGTCGACGGATTCGGTGGTCATTCCTGAAGACGCCGATTATTCGAAAGTAGTGGTTGAGGGCCTGGCGCTCATAGAGCAGGCGGTAAAAAAGTCCCGAAACTTAAAAGGGACGTATCAGCGCAATTTGAACCTGGCGGCTTCGACGATAAGGGCGGCAGTGGGAGCGCTGAATAAAAGAACCTCCACAGAGGAGACAAGGCGGCTTCAAGCCGAAAACGACCGCCTTCAAAGGCAAATAGGGGATCTCCGAGGGCAAATCTCGGAGCTGAAGGAGGCGGTCGAAAAACTTGCTCAACGCCCGAATCCTTCTCCCTCTGTGGTAGGAGACCAACTCCTGCAGGAAGACTGGAACAGGAGCATAATGCTCCAGGTGGGGAAGATGGTAAACGCAAGATTCGAGGCCATGGAAAAAAGGCTGGCTCCGGAAGAGCGTTTTCTCCCGGAGTCCCTAAAGCCTCGACCGTTGCAACCTTCCGCCCCACAGCATCCGTCGAATCGTCCGACGTCGTCCTCGGCGAGTGCAGCGGCGACCCTCTCGACGGCTGCGAAAGTAACTGGTAGCGCACAGGTACAAAGCGGGGAGGGAAGAAGTAACGACAAGAAAAGAAGCAGGAAAGGCAAAGGCGGTGCGGCGACCTCTAAGCAGGTAGCGCAGCCGCAGCCTCAGACGCTGCCGCCAGCCCCGCAGCCACTAGAGGAAGCCTGGACCACCGTTGTCAAAAGAGGGAGGAAGAAGAAGACACAGGCCCAGGCTCAGCCATCCCAACCTCCGGCGTCGAAAAAGGAGTCGAAGAAGAGACCACCTAAACTACGTCCGCCGCGAACCTCGGCCGTTGTAGTAACTCTCTCGCCAGAGGCCGTAGAGAAGGGTGTTACCTACGCATCAGTGCTATCCGAGGCCCGCAATAAAATAAATCTGGAGGGTCTCGGAATAACGAGTCTGAAATTTAGGCACGCGGCTACTGGAGCCAGAGTGCTCGAAGTTCCCGGGGCAGCCAGCGGCGAAAAAGCGGATTCGCTGGCGGCCAAGATAAAGGAGTCGCTGAGCCCAGAGCTGGTGCGTGTGTCCAGGCCGGTGAAGTGCGTGGAAATGCGGGTGTCCGGCCTGGACGATTCAGTGTCGGCAGCGGAACTACTACAGGCTGTGGCAAAGGCGGGAGAATGTCCACCGGAAACGGTAAAAGTTGGTGAAATACGTCGCACCCCATCCGGGCTGGGGTCGGCGTGGGTTCGCTGTCCGGTGGGGGCAGCGGGAAAAATCTCTGGCGGACGGCTGCTCATAGGATGGGTGTCTGCGAGGGTGCAGCTCCTCGACCAGAGGCCAATGCGTTGCTTCCGCTGCCTCCAACTCGGACACGTGAGAGCTACGTGCACCTCCAATGTCGACCGCAGCAATGAGTGCTACAGATGTGGCGAGAACGGCCACAAATCTAAAGAGTGCACTGCTGCCCCAAAATGTACTGTGTGTGTTGCCGCCGGAAAACCGGCCAACCATTCTGTGGGCAGCAAGTTGTGTGAAGGAGCTAAGCCCAAAAAGGGCCAGAAGGCGGCCGCTAGGACCCCGGCCGCCAAAGCTCCCGTTGTTTTGGCCACCCCTGCTGGTAGCAGAAAAGAGGAGGCGATGATAACAGACCCATAAATGGCTCATTACCGCCTCCTCCAGGCGAACATCAACCACTCCGCCGGTGCACAAGACCTGCTCATGCAGTCTATGGCGGAGTGGGAAATCGACGTCGCCGTGGTGGCCGAGCCATACTACGTCCCCCCTTGTGCTAAATGGGCTGGGGATCTTGATGGCTTGGTCGCCGTTGTGTCTTCCGGGAGGAACGTTCCGGCCCCTTCGTTACTAGCTAGGGGTCATGGATATGTGGCGGTCCTTTGGGGGGAATTTGTTGTAGTAGGTGTGTATTTTTCCCCAAACCGGAGTCTCGCGGAGTTCGAAGTATTTTTAGACGCGGTCGGGGCTGATCTGGGCCGATTCCGGCCGCGTCCAGTGTTGCTCGCGGGGGACCTCAACGCCAAGTCAACGGCTTGGGGTTCCCCTGTGACAAATAGGAGAGGCGAGACTCTGGAGGAGTGGGCGATAATGGCCGACCTCGTGGTCCTCAACAGAGGATCGGCCAACACATGCGTGCGGCAGCAGGGGGGGTCCATTGTGGACGTTTCGTTCGCATCCCCTGCCCTCGCGCGCCTCGTCCACTCCTGGGCCGTCATGGAGGAGGTGGAGACCTTGTCGGACCACCGATATGTCCGCTTCTACGTTTCCACCTCCTCGTCAAATGTCGACGTTGGTTCCGGAAGACACAACACTTCTTCATCCCCGAGGTGGGTCCTCAAGAGCCTGAATAAAGAGGCGCTGGTGGAAGCCTCCATTGTCCAGGCCTGGCTGAATCCTCCAGCCGGGCCGGTGGAGGTCGATCGCGAGACGGAATGGTTCCGGGGGGCTATGTCTGATATCTGCGACGCCGCGATGCCCCGGGCCAAGCGACGACCTCCAAAGCGTCAGGTGTACTGGTGGTCTGATGAAATCGCAGACCTCCGCACCACGTGCGTGAGAGCCAGACGCCAGTACACCCGGTTCCGCAGGCGGCGGAACCGAGACGCGGACGTGGAGGCCCAGTTGTATGCGACGTATAGGGAGAAGGTGAAAACGCTGCAGCTGGCCATCAGCGCCGCCAAGGCGAGCGCCAGAGCGGAGCTGCTGGAGGCTCTGAATAGGGATCCGTGGGGGCGCTCATACAAGATGGTGCGGAACAAGCTCCGCACCTGGGCGCCCCCGTTAACGGAGAGCCTCCAGCCCCGGTTGCTTGAAGATGTCGTGTCGGCTCTGTTTCCGTACCGAGCCGGGCACGAACCTCCGATCATGGCGCCATCCAATTTGGAGGAGGGCGCCGACGACATAAATGTGACGCCGGTTTCGGAAGCAGAGCTGCGAATGGCGGCTCGCAAGCTCCGGGTGGCGAACAAAGCTCCGGGCCCGGACGGAATTCCGGGCCGTGCTCTGGCCATGGCTCTTGAGGTCCTCGGGGATAGGTTAAGAATGTTGATGGACGCCTGTCTGGAGACAGGACAGTTCCCCGTCAAGTGGAAGACGGGCCGACTGGTCCTGTTGAGGAAAGACGGGCGTCCTGCGGAGTCTCCCTCCGCCTACCGCCCAATTGTGCTGCTCGACGAGGCGAATAAGTTGTTTGAACGGGTCGTCGCTGATCGCCTCGTCGGGCATTTAACTCGAGTAGGTCCCGACTTGTCTGAAATTCAGTTTGGTTTCCGAAGGGGCCGGTCAACTATAGATGCGATAAGCCGCATCCGGGCCCTTTCGGAGGAGGTGGTGTCCCGGGGCGGGGTGTTGTTGGCTGTCTCGCTAGACATTGCCAACGCGTTCAACACCCTGCCCTGGTCTTGTATCAGGGAGGCACTCCGGTTTCATAAGGTGCCTCTCTATTTAAGGCGGATTGTCGGGGCCTATCTCGATGAAAGATACATTGAGTATACTGGGCGGCAAAGGCGGCAGCACCGGTGGAGAATGACGTGCGGTGTTCCACAGGGGTCAGTTCTGGGTCCTCTCCTGTGGAACATCGGTTACGACTGGGTGCTGAGAGGTGTGCTTCTCCGTGGGGCCGAAGTGACCTGCTACGCGGACGACACAATGGTCACGGCCCGGGGGAGCACATACAGGGAGGCAGCCCGCCTCGCCACCTGTGCGGTGGCCCAGGTGGTGGGGCGGATAAGAAGGTTGGGACTCGAGGTGGCGCTGAACAAATCCGAGGCTCTCTGTTTCCATGGGCCTCGGAATGCGCCACCTGCGGGGTCCCATATCGTAGTTGGTGGCACTCGTATCGGGGTCGAGCCTCACATGAGGTACCTGGGACTCGTCCTCGATAGCCGATGGAGCTTTCGCGAACATTTCCGGCGCCTGGCTCCCCGTCTCTTAGGGGCGGCGGCCGCACTAAAGCGGCTTATGCCTAACATCGGGGGGCCGAAGGCGGGATGCCGCCGCCTCTATATGGGGGTGGTGCGGTCCATGGCGCTCTATGGAGCGCCAATCTGGTCATCCACCCTGACGGCCCAGAACGTCGCCGCTCTTCGGCGACCTCAAAGGGCGATGGCCGTCGGGGTGATACGCGGGTATCGCACCGTCTCCTGTGAGGCGGCGTGCGTTTTGGCTGGATCCCCTCCCTGGGATCTCGAGGCGGAAGTGTACGCCACGGTGTACGAGTGGCGTACGGGTCGTCGCCTTCAACGTGACGACCCTACTCTCAGGGAGGTGGAATCGCGGAGGCTCAGAGCCCGGCGGTCCATGTTGGCGAAATGGAAGGAGCGGCTGGCGCATCCGAATGCCGGCCGCCGGACCGTCGAGGCGGTCCGTCCAGTACTGGAAGAATGGACGGACAGAACGTCGGGGTCGTTGACTTTCCGGATGGTGCAGGTGCTGTCGGGGCATGGGAGCTTCGGCAAGTACCTGTGCCAAATTGCCCGTAGAGAGTCGACGACCGAGTGTCACCACTGCGGCCGCGACGAAGATACGGCGCAGCATACGCTCGAGGAGTGCTCGGCATGGGCTGAGCAGCGCCGTGATCTCGTCGCGGCGGTGGGGAGAGACCTCTCGCTGCCGGCTGTGGTAAAAGCTATGGTCGGTAGCGAGGAGGCATGGCTGGCGGTTCTCACCTTCTGCGAGGACGTAATCTCGCGGAAGGAGGCGGCGGAGAGAGAGCGGGAGACTGATCCGCTTTCGCAACCAATCCGCCGCCGGAGAGCCGGGGCCCGGAGGAGGAATTTCCACGCCCTCCTCCCCCCCACCTAGAGGCCTCGGGGTGACTGTCGGGGGACTGTCACCCCAACCAAATAGGCCTCGGGATGGCGCGCGCGGTGTTCCCGCGCGCATCCCAAGAAGAACGGGCAGGGGCATCTCCACCCTCCTGCCCTAACCGAGATGAGCCCGGCGCATCAAACGCGCTGGGCAACGCCGTCGGGGCCGCGGAAGAATGCCAAAGCGCCCCCGCTGCCCCGGCAATAGGCGCCTCGGAGGAACACCGTCAGGTTTTAGTGGGTAGCCCGGCATTGCACCTCACAGCCGTGGAGTCCCACATATCCCCCCTGCCATCCCCCATGGCAGGACGGAATGCATAAAGCATTTCCTGACGGAAAAAAAAAAAAAAAAAAAAAGGTTAGGTTAGGTGGGGCCGAGTGGTGGGGGTGACCCGCCACAGGGGGTGGACCAACAGGCGCTTACAGCTCCCATTAAGTGGAGCCTTAGCCTGCCACCCCAAGACCGCAGTGCGTGGACTTCATGTCCACATCCTTCTCGAGGTGGCCTCGTTTGCACTGAACACTGCGGATCTAGACTGGAGAGTCGATAAACACTCCTGAGGGTGGTGCTTCGGCGGCGCCCTCAGTACCGGGTCGGGGCCGATGAGGCTGCAGTGCCGAAAGGGTCCGGCCCGGACGGGGGGGAGGGGATGCACCTGCCTCTCTCTTTTGGAGGGGTAGGGTGCCTGGCGCTATTGCGCGGAGAGGTGTTGGGGGGCGCTATTGCGTCCTCCGTTGTGTTTTTGCGCTTTTGCGCACACGAGTTTGGCGGCGCTTTTGCGTATTGTGGTTTCCCTGTCCTCTGTGGAGGGCAGGGAGTCTAGGTGGTGGCGTGCCCGGCGGCACTAACCCTGTCGCCGGGTTTCGCCTGGGGGGCGGACCAGCACCAGCCGCCCTCCCCGGGACCCCGCGCAGTCACTTCAACGACCCCCGTGTCGGTGCTAAGGGGGTACGTCGTGGCTGCGCGGACCGACGAACGGCCTGCCTTAATTGGCCGGCCTAAGAGAAGGAAAACTTGAAACAAACCCGTGAGAAAACACGCTTAAAACCTGTGGATACCTGGGGACCTCCACAGTATATACCCTAGCCCCCGGAATGGGCGTCACCCGGGGGTGGTCATATAAATCGGCCCCACTCGTGGGATCAAGTATGGAATATTTCAAACTAAACTTTCGGGGAACGGGGGGGAAAGATAAGAGGAGGAGTGAAGATAAGGAGATCGATGAGGACGACTTTTCCGATGCTTCGGATGTAAGCGTCCCAACGGCTTGGTCGGATGACGGGAGTGCGACCAAGACACTAAGGAAGCGCGTTCGCCCAGGAGAGAAGACAAGAAGTCGGTCGAGGTCGAGATCGAATTCGAGAGGAAAAGAGGCAGGTCCTGCTACGGAACCCTCATCGGCGGGGAAAATTCCTGCAAGGAAAGGGAGAGGCCGGCCTCCTACGACCGGCGAATATGTCGGCCTGTCGCAGGCTAGAAAGGAATGGCTCGCCGCAGAGAGGGAGGCTCTGCAGATTCAAGTAGAGAAGGAGATGGCGGCAATGTCGCAGGAGCTTAGATTCAATCGACTCACTAGGTCGACCTCTAGTGAGATGTCGGGTTACTCTTCGTCGGCGTCAGCGGACAGGCATAAGCCAGAAACGTCGGAAACTCAGCAGCCGGAGCCAAACTTGGAAACGACGGATGGACTCAGGAAGCTGGCAATGGATAGTGTGGCCGCCATCGAAAAGGTGGCCACCAAATCGAAGAACTTGAAGGGTCCGTTCCAACGGGCCCTGAAAGAGGCAGCAGCCTGCATTAAAGAGGTGACGGAAACCCTTTCGGCTAGAACCTCTTCAGAGGAAAATATGAAGCTCCAGGAGGAGAATGCCCGCCTGCGTGCAGGAATGACTGAGCTCCGCAAGCAACTTGCGGAGCTCAGAGAAATGGTGGAAAAGCTGGCGACTCAACCGCGGCCGCCTCCGGCAGAGGCTACAGCTTCTTTACAGGAAGATATGACCAGGTCGATTATGATGCAAGTGGGCAACATGGTCAGTGCAAGATTTGATGCGCTGGAGGAGCGACTTTTGCCGGCGAAAAGTACCCGTCCGCCTCTGGCTGCGGACGCAAAGGTGTCAACTGCACCTACTGCACCTTCGGCCGGACATACATCGCCGGCATCACAGGGGGCGAGCAAAAAAGTTGGGAAAGGCAAGGTTGTAGCGCCCCTTCCCAAGCCTGCGGGAAAGCAATCCGTGTCGGTGCCGTCTGTATCGGCTCCTATTGACGACGACGGCTTTGTAACCGTCGTAAGGAAAAAGAAGAAGATTAAAAAGGTTGTCGAAGTCCCGGCTTCCACTCGGCCGAATAGTCAGGTTGCTGCGGTCCCGGCTTCTGTGCCGAATAGGGGGGAGGCGGGTAAAAGGAAGGGAAGGGCGAAAAAGCCTAAACTGCGAGTCCCAAAGTCGTCCGCCGTGGTGATTACCTTGCTGCCGGAGGCGGCCAAGAAGGGGGTTTCTTACGCCCAGGTGTTGACGGAGGCCCGAACCAAAGTTGACCTGGGACCGCTGGGCATAACCGAGCTCCGGTACAGGAAGGCCGCCACTGGGGCAGGCGTCCTCGAGCTGCCAGGTGCCGCTAGTGGGGAGAAAGCCGACGCACTAGCGGCTAAACTGAGGGAAAACCTGGGGAGTGACCTAGTGAGAGTGTCCAGGCCGACTAAATGCGCGGAACTCCGCGTTTCAGGCCTGGATGACTCGGTCACGGCGGCTGAGGTGGCTGTTGCCATCGCCAGGGTGGGATGTTGCACGGCGGACGACGTTAAAGTCGGGGAGGTGCGGCGAACTCCAAAAGGGTTAGGCTCCGTGTGGGCGAGGTGCCCCGTTGAGGCGGCGAGGAAGGTGGCTGGTGGTCGCCTTCTAGTAGGATGGGTCTCGGCCGGTGTTAAACTACTGGAGCCGAGACCCTTGAGGTGCTACCGGTGCCTGAGACAAGGGCACGTCGTAGCGGTATGCACCTCGGAGGTGGACCGCAGCGGTGAATGTTACCGCTGCGGGCAACATGGCCACAGAGCCGGGGCGTGCACGAGCAGGCCTCACTGCACGCTGTGCTCCGCCGAAGGGAAGTCGGCGGACCACATCCCAGGCAGCAAGACCTGTGCGGGGGCTAAGCCCAAAAAGGGCGCTAGGGTGGTAGCCGTTGCTGCCGCTCGCGTTGCCCCCGCCAGGCAAACGGAGGAGATGTGCACGGACCCGTGCTAGTGGCCATCGCCTCCAAGGCGACCACCGCGCCCTGCCATGTATATGGCGGGGCGCCCACCTGAGGCTTGGGGTGGCATTCGGGGGAGTGCCGCCCCTCTCACAGCCTCGAGATGGCGCGCGCGGTGTTCCCGCGCGCCTCTCCAGAAGTCGGGCGGGCAAGGCCCGCCCAAACACGAGATGAGGCCGGCGATTTAGCGCTGGCCGTTGCCGCCGGGGTAGCGGAAGAATGCCAACGCGCTCCCGTTGCCCCGGCATCAAGGCTCTCGAGGAACACCGTCAGGTTTTAGTGGGTAGCCCGGCATTGCACCTCACAGCCGTGGAGTCCCACATACCCCCCTGCCATCCCCCATGGCAGGACGGAATGCATAAAGCATTTCCTGACGCAAAAAAAAAAAAAAAAAAAAAAAAAAGGTTAGGTTAGGTTAGGTTAGGGGCCGAGTGGTGGGGGTGACCCGCCACAGGGGGTGGACCAACAGGCGCTTACAGCTCCCATTAAGTGGAGCCTTAGCCTGCCACCCCAAGACCGCAGTGCGTGGACTTCATGTCCACATCCTTCTCGAGGTGGCCTCGTTTGCACTGAACACTGCGGATCTAGACTGGAGAGTCGATAAACACTCCTGAGGGTGGTGCTTCGGCGGCGCCCTCAGTACCGGGTCGGGGCCGATGAGGCTGTAGTGCCGAAAGGGCCCGGCCCGGACGGGGAAGGGGGGTAAACACCTGTCCCTCTGCTTTCAGAGGGGTATCGTGGTTTGCCAATTTTTGGCGTCGCACCTGTCCCTCTTTTTGGGGGGACAGAGTAATTTTGGCTTTTTTTAAGCGGTGAGGTGGAGGGCGCTATTGCGCCCCCCTTTGTTTTCGCGCTTTTGCGCTCAAGTGGTTGTTGGCGCTTTTGCGCCTTTGTCAATCCTTGCCCTTGTGAAGGGCATGGAGCTTGGTGTAGACGCGCCCGGTGGCACTAACCCTGTCGCCGGGTGGCGTCTGGGGGGCGGACCGGCACCAGCCGCCCTCCCCGGGACCCCGCGCAGTCGCTTCAACGACCCCCGTCACGGTGCTAAGGGGGTACGTCGTGGCTGCGCGGACCGACGAACGGCCTGCCTTAATTGGCCGGCCTAAGAGAAGGAAAACTTGAAACAAACCCGTGAGAAAACACGCTAAAAACCTGTGGATACCTGGGGACCTCCACAGTATATACCCTAGCCCCCGGAATGAGCGTCACCCGGGGGTGGTCATCTTTTCGTCTCAACTCGTGGGAATAAAAATGGAACCTATTAAAATAAAATTCAGGGGAAAGGGGGGGAAAGAAGGTGGGAGTGAGTCAGAGGGTGGAATGTCGAGTGCGAGCTCGGCGGGGTCAATGGTGACCGTAAAGTCACTTTCGGAGGGTGAGTCGAAGGCTCAGAGGCGAACCAAAAAGCGTTCACACGCTTCACAGGGTAAAAGCTCGCGTGAATCGAGCTCGGGCTCGGACACCCCGGCGGTCAAAGTGGTGGTCTCTTCAAAACCAAAAGGTCGAGGCAGGGGCAGGCCGCCCACAACAGGTGAATATGTGGGGCTTGCCCAGGCCAAACGAGATCTTCTCGAGCAAGAGCGCGCCCAGATGGAGTTGGACGCCGAGAAGGATGCGGCTGCCTTCGGGAGGGAATATCTCCTGAGAAATAAGGTGGTCATATCGGAGTCGACGGATTCGGTGGTCATTCCTGAAGACGCCGATTATTCGAAAGTAGTGGTTGAGGGCCTGGCGCTCATAGAGCAGGCGGTAAAAAAGTCCCGAAACTTAAAAGGGACGTATCAGCGCAATTTGAACCTGGCGGCTTCGACGATAAGGGCGGCAGTGGGAGCGCTGAATAAAAGAACCTCCACAGAGGAGACAAGGCGGCTTCAAGCCGAAAACGACCGCCTTCAAAGGCAAATAGGGGATCTCCGAGGGCAAATCTCGGAGCTGAAGGAGGCGGTCGAAAAACTTGCTCAACGCCCGAATCCTTCTCCCTCTGTGGTAGGAGACCAACTCCTGCAGGAAGACTGGAACAGGAGCATAATGCTCCAGGTGGGGAAGATGGTAAACGCAAGATTCGAGGCCATGGAAAAAAGGCTGGCTCCGGAAGAGCGTTTTCTCCCGGAGTCCCTAAAGCCTCGACCGTTGCAACCTTCCGCCCCACAGCATCCGTCGAATCGTCCGACGTCGTCCTCGGCGAGTGCAGCGGCGACCCTCTCGACGGCTGCGAAAGTAACTGGTAGCGCACAGGTACAAAGCGGGGAGGGAAGAAGTAACGACAAGAAAAGAAGCAGGAAAGGCAAAGGCGGTGCGGCGACCTCTAAGCAGGTAGCGCAGCCGCAGCCTCAGACGCTGCCGCCAGCCCCGCAGCCACTAGAGGAAGCCTGGACCACCGTTGTCAAAAGAGGGAGGAAGAAGAAGACACAGGCCCAAGCTCAGCCATCCCAACCTCCGGCGTCGAAAAAGGAGTCGAAGAAGAGACCACCTAAACTACGTCCGCCGCGAACCTCGGCCGTTGTAGTAACTCTCTCGCCAGAGGCCGTAGAGAAGGGTGTTACCTACGCATCAGTGCTATCCGAGGCCCGCAATAAAATAAATCTGGAGGGTCTCGGAATAACGAGTCTGAAATTTAGGCACGCGGCTACTGGAGCCAGAGTGCTCGAAGTTCCCGGGGCAGCCAGCGGCGAAAAAGCGGATTCGCTGGCGGCCAAGATAAAGGAGTCGCTGAGCCCAGAGCTGGTGCGTGTGTCCAGGCCGGTGAAGTGCGTGGAAATGCGGGTGTCCGGCCTGGACGATTCAGTGTCGGCAGCGGAACTACTACAGGCTGTGGCAAAGGCGGGAGAATGTCCACCGGAAACGGTAAAAGTTGGTGAAATACGTCGCACCCCATCCGGGCTGGGGTCGGCGTGGGTTCGCTGTCCGGTGGGGGCAGCGGGAAAAATCTCTGGCGGACGGCTGCTCATAGGATGGGTGTCTGCGAGGGTGCAGCTCCTCGACCAGAGGCCAATGCGTTGCTTCCGCTGCCTCCAACTCGGACACGTGAGAGCTACGTGCACCTCCAATGTCGACCGCAGCAATGAGTGCTACAGATGTGGCGAGAACGGCCACAAATCTAAAGAGTGCACTGCTGCCCCAAAATGTACTGTGTGTGTTGCCGCCGGAAAACCGGCCAACCATTCTGTGGGCAGCAAGTTGTGTGAAGGAGCTAAGCCCAAAAAGGGCCAGAAGGCGGCCGCTAGGACCCCGGCCGCCAAAGCTCCCGTTGTTTTGGCCACCCCTGCTGGTAGCAGAAAAGAGGAGGCGATGATAACAGACCCATAAATGGCTCATTACCGCCTCCTCCAGGCGAACATCAACCACTCCGCCGGTGCACAAGACCTGCTCATGCAGTCTATGGCGGAGTGGGAAATCGACGTCGCCGTGGTGGCCGAGCCATACTACGTCCCCCCTTGTGCTAAATGGGCTGGGGATCTTGATGGCTTGGTCGCCGTTGTGTCTTCCGGGAGGAACGTTCCGGCCCCTTCGTTACTAGCTAGGGGTCATGGATATGTGGCGGTCCTTTGGGGGGAATTTGTTGTAGTAGGTGTGTATTTTTCCCCAAACCGGAGTCTCGCGGAGTTCGAAGTATTTTTAGACGCGGTCGGGGCTGATCTGGGCCGATTCCGGCCGCGTCCAGTGTTGCTCGCGGGGGACCTCAACGCCAAGTCAACGGCTTGGGGTTCCCCTGTGACAAATAGGAGAGGCGAGACTCTGGAGGAGTGGGCGATAATGGCCGACCTCGTGGTCCTCAACAGAGGATCGGCCAACACATGCGTGCGGCAGCAGGGGGGGTCCATTGTGGACGTTTCGTTCGCATCCCCTGCCCTCGCGCGCCTCGTCCACTCCTGGGCCGTCATGGAGGAGGTGGAGACCTTGTCGGACCACCGATATGTCCGCTTCTACGTTTCCACCTCCTCGTCAAATGTCGACGTTGGTTCCGGAAGACACAACACTTCTTCATCCCCGAGGTGGGTCCTCAAGAGCCTGAATAAAGAGGCGCTGGTGGAAGCCTCCATTGTCCAGGCCTGGCTGAATCCTCCAGCCGGGCCGGTGGAGGTCGATCGCGAGACGGAATGGTTCCGGGGGGCTATGTCTGATATCTGCGACGCCGCGATGCCCCGGGCCAAGCGACGACCTCCAAAGCGTCAGGTGTACTGGTGGTCTGATGAAATCGCAGACCTCCGCACCACGTGCGTGAGAGCCAGACGCCAGTACACCCGGTTCCGCAGGCGGCGGAACCGAGACGCGGACGTGGAGGCCCAGTTGTATGCGACGTATAGGGAGAAGGTGAAAACGCTGCAGCTGGCCATCAGCGCCGCCAAGGCGAGCGCCAGAGCGGAGCTGCTGGAGGCTCTGAATAGGGATCCGTGGGGGCGCTCATACAAGATGGTGCGGAACAAGCTCCGCACCTGGGCGCCCCCGTTAACGGAGAGCCTCCAGCCCCGGTTGCTTGAAGATGTCGTGTCGGCTCTGTTTCCGTACCGAGCCGGGCACGAACCTCCGATCATGGCGCCATCCAATTTGGAGGAGGGCGCCGACGACATAAATGTGACGCCGGTTTCGGAAGCAGAGCTGCGAATGGCGGCTCGCAAGCTCCGGGTGGCGAACAAAGCTCCGGGCCCGGACGGAATTCCGGGCCGTGCTCTGGCCATGGCTCTTGAGGTCCTCGGGGATAGGTTAAGAATGTTGATGGACGCCTGTCTGGAGACAGGACAGTTCCCCGTCAAGTGGAAGACGGGCCGACTGGTCCTGTTGAGGAAAGACGGGCGTCCTGCGGAGTCTCCCTCCGCCTACCGCCCAATTGTGCTGCTCGACGAGGCGAATAAGTTGTTTGAACGGGTCGTCGCTGATCGCCTCGTCGGGCATTTAACTCGAGTAGGTCCCGACTTGTCTGAAATTCAGTTTGGTTTCCGAAGGGGCCGGTCAACTATAGATGCGATAAGCCGCATCCGGGCCCTTTCGGAGGAGGTGGTGTCCCGGGGCGGGGTGTTGTTGGCTGTCTCGCTAGACATTGCCAACGCGTTCAACACCCTGCCCTGGTCTTGTATCAGGGAGGCACTCCGGTTTCATAAGGTGCCTCTCTATTTAAGGCGGATTGTCGGGGCCTATCTCGATGAAAGATACATTGAGTATACTGGGCGGCAAAGGCGGCAGCACCGGTGGAGAATGACGTGCGGTGTTCCACAGGGGTCAGTTCTGGGTCCTCTCCTGTGGAACATCGGTTACGACTGGGTGCTGAGAGGTGTGCTTCTCCGTGGGGCCGAAGTGACCTGCTACGCGGACGACACAATGGTCACGGCCCGGGGGAGCACATACAGGGAGGCAGCCCGCCTCGCCACCTGTGCGGTGGCCCAGGTGGTGGGGCGGATAAGAAGGTTGGGACTCGAGGTGGCGCTGAACAAATCCGAGGCTCTCTGTTTCCATGGGCCTCGGAATGCGCCACCTGCGGGGTCCCATATCGTAGTTGGTGGCACTCGTATCGGGGTCGAGCCTCACATGAGGTACCTGGGACTCGTCCTCGATAGCCGATGGAGCTTTCGCGAACATTTCCGGCGCCTGGCTCCCCGTCTCTTAGGGGCGGCGGCCGCACTAAAGCGGCTTATGCCTAACATCGGGGGGCCGAAGGCGGGATGCCGCCGCCTCTATATGGGGGTGGTGCGGTCCATGGCGCTCTATGGAGCGCCAATCTGGTCATCCACCCTGACGGCCCAGAACGTCGCCGCTCTTCGGCGACCTCAAAGGGCGATGGCCGTCGGGGTGATACGCGGGTATCGCACCGTCTCCTGTGAGGCGGCGTGCGTTTTGGCTGGATCCCCTCCCTGGGATCTCGAGGCGGAAGTGTACGCCACGGTGTACGAGTGGCGTACGGGTCGTCGCCTTCAACGTGACGACCCTACTCTCAGGGAGGTGGAATCGCGGAGGCTCAGAGCCCGGCGGTCCATGTTGGCGAAATGGAAGGAGCGGCTGGCGCATCCGAATGCCGGCCGCCGGACCGTCGAGGCGGTCCGTCCAGTACTGGAAGAATGGACGGACAGAACGTCGGGGTCGTTGACTTTCCGGATGGTGCAGGTGCTGTCGGGGCATGGGAGCTTCGGCAAGTACCTGTGCCAAATTGCCCGTAGAGAGTCGACGACCGAGTGTCACCACTGCGGCCGCGACGAAGATACGGCGCAGCATACGCTCGAGGAGTGCTCGGCATGGGCTGAGCAGCGCCGTGATCTCGTCGCGGCGGTGGGGAGAGACCTCTCGCTGCCGGCTGTGGTAAAAGCTATGGTCGGTAGCGAGGAGGCATGGCTGGCGGTTCTCACCTTCTGCGAGGACGTAATCTCGCGGAAGGAGGCGGCGGAGAGAGAGCGGGAGACTGATCCGCTTTCGCAACCAATCCGCCGCCGGAGAGCCGGGGCCCGGAGGAGGAATTTCCACGCCCTCCTCCCCCCCACCTAGTGGCCTCGGGGTGACTGTCGGGGGACTGTCACCCCAACCAAATAGGCCTCGGGATGGCGCGCGCGGTGTTCCCGCGCGCATCCCAAGAAGAACGGGCAGGGGCATCTCCACCCTCCTGCCCTAACCGAGATGAGCCCGGCGCATCAAACGCGCTGGGCAACGCCGTCGGGGCCGCGGAAGAATGCCAAAGCGCCCCCGCTGCCCCGGCAATAGGCGCCTCGGAGGAACACCGTCAGGTTTTAGTGGGTAGCCCGGCATTGCACCTCACAGCCGTGGAGTCCCACATATCCCCCCTGCCATCCCCCATGGCAGGACGGAATGCATAAAGCATTTCCTGACGAAAAAAAAAAAAAAAAAAAAAAGGTTAGGTTAGGTTAGGTTAGGTTAGGTTAGGTTAGGTTAGGTTAGGTTAGGTTAGGTTAGGTTAGGTTAGGTTAGGTTAGGTTAGGTTGGCCGGTTAAAACGGCGGAATTAAGGGTAACCGGCTTGGACGACTCGGTGTCGGCGGAAGAAGTGGCGTCGGCGGTTGCCAAGGCAGGGGGTTGTGCGACGGATGACGTCAGGGTAGGAGAGGTCCGTCGCACATCGGCCGGGATGGGAGCGGTGTGGGTGCGCTGCCCGGTTGCGGTAGCGAAGAGGGTCTCTGCAGGGCGGCTTCTGGTGGGCTGGGTGTCTGCCCAGGTCCAGCTCCTAGACCAGAGGCCGATGAGATGCTTCCGCTGCCTGCAACTCGGGCACGTGCGAGCGACATGCACGAGTAATACCGACCGCAGCGACGAATGTTACCGTTGCGGTCGGCCCGGCCACAAAGCCGGAACATGCACCGCCGCCCCTCACTGCTCTCTCTGCGAGGCGGCGGGCAAAAAGGCAGAACACCGCGCGGGCTCTAACGCCTGCACTGGGGCAAAGCCCCCTAAAAAAGGAAAGGCGGCCGCCAGGACCCCGGCCGCCATTGGGCCTGCGCAGCAGGTGCCCCCTGTAATCAGGGTCGAGGAGGCGATGAGCACCGACCCCCAATAAATGGCTCATCGTCTCCTCCAGACGAATCTGAACCACTCCGCCGGGGCGCAAGATCTCCTTTTGCAATCCATGGCGGAGTGGTCCATCGACTTGGCCGTGGCGGCCGAGCCGTACTTTGTCCCACCACAGCGTGGTGATTGGTTCGCGGACACACACGGCTTGGTCGCCGTTATGTCCTCCGGGAGAAATAACCTGGCCCCTTCAGTCGTCCATAGGGGCCAGGGCTACGTCGCTGTCCTTTGGGGAGAAATCGTCGTCGTTGGTGTGTACTTCTCCCCAAACCGGAGTCTCGCCGAATTTGAAGTGTTTCTGGGCGCGGTCGGGGCCGTTGTCCGGCAGACTCGGCCGCGCCAGGTGTTGTTGGCGGGGGACCTCAACGCCAAATCAACGGCTTGGGGTTCCCCTTCGTCGGATTTGAGGGGCGAGACTCTGGAGGAGTGGGCATTAGGGGCCGACCTCGCAATCATAAATAGAGGGTCGGCCAACACGTGCGTGCGTCGGCAGGGAGGGTCCATCGTGGACGTAACGTTTGCGACCCCTGCCCTCGCGCGCAGTGTCCACTCCTGGACGGTACTCGAGGAGGTGGAGACTCTGTCGGACCACAGGTATGTCCGATACGACATCTCCACCTCCTCGACTAATGAGGTGGTCAATCCCGGGGGACATAACGCGAATGTTAACCTCTTCCCGAGGTGGGTAGTCAAGGGCGTAAACAAAGAAGCGCTGGTGGAAGCCTCCATCGTCCAGGCCTGGCTGAACTCTCCGGCCGGGCCAGTGGAGGTCGACCAGGAAGCGGAATGGCTCCGGGGCGCATTGTCGCAAATATGCGACGCGTCGATGCCCCGGGCCAAAGGTCGGCCTCCCAAGCGTCAGGTGTACTGGTGGTCACAAGAAATCGCCGAGCTCCGCGCGGATTGCGTGAGGGGGCGGCGCCAGTACACCCGGTTCCGCAGGAGGCGGAACCGAGACGCGGACGAGGAGGACCAGCTGTATGCGGCGTACAGGCAAAAGGCCAAAGCGCTACAGCTGGCCATCAGCGCCGCCAAGGCGAATGAAAGAGCGGAGCTGCTGGAGACGCTAAATAGGGATCCGTGGGGGCGTCCATACAAGATGGTGCGGAACAAGCTCCGCACCTGGGCGCCCCCGTTGACGGAGAGTCTCCAGCCCCGGATGCTTGAGGCGGTCGTGTCGGCACTGTTTCCGGACCGAGCGGAGCACCAATCTCCGGCCATGGCGCCCTCACAACTTAACGAGGGCGCCGAAGCCGACGTGCCGCCGGTCACGGACGCCGAATTGCGGGCGGCCTGCCTCAGGCTCCGGGCCAATAAAGCTCCGGGCCCGGATGGTGTTCCGGGCCGCGCCTTGGCGTTAGCCCTTGGCCCCCTCGGGGAGAGGTACAAAAGGTTGTTGGACGCCTGTCTGGAGACAGGACGGTTCCCCGCCATGTGGAAGGCGGGCAAACTGGTCCTGTTGAAGAAGGACGGGCGTCCCGCGGAGTCTCCCTCCGCCTATCGTCCGATCGTCCTGCTCGACGAGGTGAGCAAGCTCTGTGAACGGGTCGTCGCTTGCCGCCTCGTCGAGCATCTTCGTCGCGTAGGTCCCGACTTGTCGTGTAGGCAGTTTGGATTCCGAAGGGGCCGGTCGACTATCGACGCAATTAGTCGCGTCAAGGCCCTTTCGGAAGAGGTGGTCGCCCAGGGCGGGGTGCTGTTGGCGGTGTCTCTTGACATCTCGAACGCCTTCAACACCCTCCCCTGGGCCTGTATAAGGGAGGCCCTCAAATTTCATGGGGTGCCTCCCTACTTGAGGAGGTTTGTCGGGGCCTACTTAGATGGTCGTGAAATTGTCTGGATCGGACGGGATAGGCGGCAGCACCGGTGGAGCATGTCGTGCGGTGTTCCCCAGGGGTCAGTTTTGGGTCCTCTCCTGTGGAGCATCGGCTACGACTGGGTGCTGAGAGGTGAGCTCCTCCGGGGGGCCGACGTGACGTGTTACGCGGACGACACGCTAGTCACGGCCCGGGGGAGCTCTTTCAGGGAGGCAAACCGCCTCGCCACCTGCTCCGTAGCGCAGGTGGTGAGGCGGATAAAGATGTTGGGACTCGAGGTGGCGCTGGAGAAGTGCGAGGCCGTTTGCTTTCACGGGCCTCGCAAAGCGCCACCTGCGGGATCCCACATCATAATAGGTGGCACTCGCATCGAGGTCCGGCCTCATATGAGGTACCTAGGCCTGATCCTCGATGCCCGTTGGAGTTTCCGCGAGCACTTCCGGCAATTGGCCCCCCGTCTCGTAAGGGCATCAGCAGCGCTGAAAAGGCTGATGCCCAATCTGGGGGGGCCTAAGGGGGGATACCGCCGCCTCTATATGGGGGCGGTGCAATCAATGGCGCTCTACGGAGCGCCAATCTGGATAGGGACCCTGACGGCACCGAACGTCGCCAATTTAAGGCGCCCACAACGGGCGATGGCCGTCGGGGTTATTCGTGGATATCGCACCGTCTCCTTTGAGGCGGCGTGCGTTCTAGCCGGAAGCCCTCCCTGGGATTTAGAAGCGGAGGTGCACGCCACTGTGTACGAGTGGCGTGCGGGTCTAAGAGCAAGTAGGGAAGACCCGTTACCCAGGGAGGTTGAAGCGCGGAGACTCCAGGCCCGGCGGTCCATAATGGAGAAATGGGAGAGGCGGCTGGCAACACCGAACGCTGGCCGCCGGACCGTTGAGGCGATCCGTCCGGTGTTGAAAAACTGGACGGAAAGGAAGACGGGGTCGTTGACCTACCGGCTGACGCAGGTGCTGTCGGGGCATGGCTGCTTCGGCACGTACCTGTGCCAAATAGCCGGGCGTGAGTCGACGACCGAGTGCCACCACTGCGGCCGCGACGAAGACACGGCGCAGCACACGCTAGAGGAGTGCTCGGCATGGGCCGAGCAGCGCCGTGCGCTCGTCGCGGCGGTGGGGAGGGACCTCTCGCTGCCGGCTGTCGTAAAATCGATGGTCGGTAGCGAGGAGGCATGGCTGGCGGTTCTCACCTTCTGCGAGGACGTAATCTCGCAGAAGGAGGCGGCGGAGCGGGAGCGGGAAAATGATCCGCTCTCCCAATCAATCCGCCGCCGGAGAGCCGGGGCCCGGAGGAGGGTCTTCCACACCCTTCTCCCCCCCACCTAGGGGCTCGGGGGTGACGTTCGGGGGAGCGTCACCCCCATCTTAACAGCCCCGGGAGGGCGCGCGCGGTGTTCCCGCGCGCCTCCCACGCAGTACATAAATAGGGCAGGAGCGGCTCCACCCTCCTGCCTATAACGGGATGAGCCCGGCGCATCAAACGCGCTGGGCATCGCCGTCGGGGCCGCGGAAGAATAAAAATCCGTACCCGTAGCCCCGGCATCAGGCGCCCCGGAGGAACACCGTCAGGTTTTAGTGGGTATACTCGGCTTTGCACTATCAGCCGAGGAGTCCCACATATCCCCCCGCCTCCCCCAGGCGGGACGGAATGCATAAAGCATTTCCTGACGCAAAAAAAAAAAAAAAAAAAAAGGTTAGGTTAGGTTAGGTTAGGTTAGGTTAGGTTAGGTTAGGTTAGGTTAGGTTAGGTTAGGTTAGGTTAGGTTAGGTTAGGTTAGGTTGGGGCCGAGTGGTGGGGGTGACCCGCCACAGGGGGTGGACCAACAGGCGCTTACAGCTCCCATTAAGTGGAGCCTTAGCCTGCCATCCCAAGACCGCAGTGCGTGGACTTCATGTCCACATCCTTCTCGAGGTGGCCTCGTTTGCACTGAACACTGCGGATCTAGACTGGAGAGTCGATAAACACTCCTGAGGGTGGTGCTTCGGCGGCGCCCTCAGTACCGGGTCGGGGCCGATGAGGCTGCAGTGCCGAAAGGGTCCGGCCCGGACGGGGGGGAAGGGATGCACCTGCCTCTCTTTTTTGGAGGGGTAGGGTGCCTGGCGCTTTTGCGCGGAGAGGTGCTGGGGGGTACTATTGTGTCTTCCGGTGCTTTTGTTGGTGGAAATGCACTTGCTCTTCTTTTTGGGGGAGTATTGTTGCAGCGCTTTTGCGCAGATATTGTTGTGGTGCTATTGCGCCGTTTTTACACTTTTGTGTTATTTTGTTGTTGGCGCTTTTGCGCCTCTGTCGTTCCTTGCCCTTCATGAAGGGCATGGAGTCTGGTGTGGACGCGCCCGGTGGCACTAACCCTGTCGCCGGGTGGCGTCTGGGGGGCGGACCGGCACCAGCCGCCCTCCCCGGGACCCCGTGCAGTCACTTCAACGACCCCCGTCACGGTGCTAAGGGGGTACGTCGTGGCTGCGCGGACCGACGAACGGCCTGCCTTAATTGGCCGGCCTAAGAGAAGGAAAACTTGAAACAAACCCGTGAGAAAACACGCTAAAAACCTGTGGATACCTGGGGACCTCCACAGTATATACCCTAGCCCCCGGAATGGGCGTCACCCGGGGGTGGTCATATAAATCGGCCCCACTCGTGGGATTTAATATGGAAAAATCTTTAAAAATAACTTTTACGGGGAAGGGGGGGAAAGAAAGAAGAGTGGAGGATGAGAAGGAGGCGGAGCTGTCGAGCGCAAGCTCGACGGCCTCAATGGTGACGGTAGAGTCACTGTCTGGAGGAGAGTCGGCGAGATCACAGCGGCGCACGAAGAAGCGTTCGCACGTCTCCAAAGAAGTTAGTTCGCGGGACTCGAGCTCGGGTTCAGACACCCCAGCTGTGAAGGTGGTAGTTTCTTCGCAGCCTAAGAGTAGAGGCAGGGGTAGGCCGCCCACAACGGGCGAATATGTGGGGCTAGCCCAAGCCAAGAGGGAACTTGTGGAGCAAGAGCGGGCAGAACTGGAGTTGGAGGCTGAGAAGGACCTCGTGCATTTCAGTAGGGACTACTTTCTGCGAAACACATCTTGCAAGTCGGACTCGGCGTCAAACAATGAGACGGTCCCCGTCCTACCTCCAGACGGAGACCATCGAAGAACAGCGTTGGAAGGGGTCGAGATAATAGAAAAAGCTGTCAAAAACTCCAAAAATATAAAGGGGCCATATAGGGGCAGAATGAATGCGGCAGCTCTGACCATTAAAGCGGCTGTGGCGGCGCTCAGTGATAGGAGTGCCACCGAAGAAACGAGGCGGCTGGAAGCAGAAAACGCTACCCTGAAGAAGGAGCTTAATGAGCTGCGCGGCCAGATGGCCGAGCTCAAAGACAGCGTGGCGAAGCTCACCAACAGCCCTATGGCCCTTCTCCCTGCTGCGGTGGCGGCTGCGGATCCGAACCGCATGAAAGAGACGATTGCAGCGTCAATCATGGAGGAGATCCGGACGTTACTCAATGTCAGGTTCGGAGCCCTCGAGGGAAGACTGTTGCCGGATCCTGACCGCAACTATCGTCTCCCCTTAGCGGGTGACAAAAAAGCGTCGGCCATACCGTCATCTGGCAACTTTCAGCCGCTGCCGGGCCCGTCTGGTTCTTCTTCTGCTGCCACCAGTAACAAAAAGCAGCAAGTTGGTGAGCACCACATGGAGCTCTCTAAAGAGGATTACCCGAAGCTTCCTGCTGTCGCAATTGGTGCGTTGAAGCGGGCCTCGAAGCAATTGGTGAAGTCGTCGGTAGCGGCACCCCGTCCCTCCTCCACCTTGGCATCTCCTCTTTCCCTCCTTGACACTGCAGCGGCCAAACCCGCTGCGGCAGGTGTAGCAGAGGGCAAGAAGGCAAGAAGGCAGAAAAAGAAGAAGGGTAAAAATGGCATCGTTGGAGGTAACGGGCAGGCGCAGCCTCAACCGCGCCCGCTCCCGCCTGCTCCTGCGAGTATGGAGGAGCCGTGGTCAACAGTGGTTCGGAAGGGGCGTAAGCCTAACCCTGGGGGCCAAGGTGGCCAGTCGACGGGCAAAGGGAACAGTGAGAAAGTGTCGAAGGGGGGGCAAAAGAAAGCGGTTCTGCGTCCTCCTCGCTCCTCGGCTGTCGTAGTGACCCTTTCGCCCGAAGCGGTGGCAAAGGGGGTGACGTATGGGGCGGCGATTGGCGAGGCCAGGAACAAGATAAATTTGAATGACCTCGGCATCGCCGCCATGCGCTTTAGGCTCGCTGCTACAGGGGCCGCTGTTTTTGAGATCCCCGGGACGACGAGCGCTCCTAAGGCCGATGCATTGGCCGAAAAGCTCCAGCAGGCGTTAGGACCAGAGGTTGCGAAAGTCTCCAGACCCGTGAAGTCCGTCGAACTACGGATCTCAGGTCTGGATGACTCAATTAGCCCAGAAGAAGTCGTTGCTGCGGTGGTGAAGGTCGGCCAGTGCTCGGCCGCCGAGGTAAAGGTCGGCGAAATAAAGAAGACGCCGTCTGGATTAGGGGTTGTCTGGGTCCGCTGCCCTGTGGCGGCGGCCAAGAAAGTGGCCGGGGGGCGGCTCCTGGTCGGCTGGACGTCGGCGCAAGTCCGGTTGTTAGACCAGAAGCCGCTCAAGTGTTACCGTTGCCTGGCTCATGGACACGTCAGGCAACAATGCCAATCTGAGGTAGACCGCAGCGACCACTGTTTCCGCTGCGGTCAGCCCGGCCACAAGGCCGCGGGCTGCTCTAGCTCCCCTCACTGCACGCTATGCGAGGCCATTGGAAAACCGGCTTCGCATAGAGCGGGGGGTAAGGCCTGTGAAGGTGCTAAGGCTAAGAAGGGCAAAAATAAGGCCGCCGCCAAGACCCAGGCTGCCCCTGCCCCTGCTGCCCCAGCTGCCCCTGCGCGCAGGGAAGAGGAGGCGATGGACGCTGCGTAATATAATGTCCTATCGCCTCCTACAAACGAACGTGAACCACTCCGCCCGTGCCCAGGACCTGCTCGTTCAGAGCATGGCGGAGTGGTCAATTGACATTATGGTCGCGGCCGAGCCGTACTTCGTCCCCCCGAATTCCAACTGGTGGGGGGACACCGACGGTTCGGTCGTCATTGTGTTCTCCGGCGGAGTTTATCCGGCCCCTGTACTTGCCGGCAGGGGTCGCGGCTATGTGGCGGTCCTTTGGGGAGATGTTGTTGTGCTAGGTGTATACTTCTCCCCAAACCGGAGCTTCTCCGATTTTGAGGATTTCCTGGCGGGGCTCGAGGCCTTCGTTGCCTGTAATCGACCCCGCCAGTTTCTGTTGTTGGGGGACCTCAACGCCAAATCGCGCTGCTGGGGGTCCCCCGTAACCGACGTGAGAGGAGAAGCTCTGGAGGAGTGGACGTCGTCAGCCGACCTGCTCGTTCTTAATCATGGGTCGGCCAATACCTGTGTGCGCAGGCAGGGGGGGTCTATCGTGGACGTTTCGTTTGCGACCCCTGCCCTTGCGCACCGCGTCCACTCCTGGACGGTTCTCGAGGGGGTAGAAACATTGTCGGACCATCTCTACATTAGGTTCGACATCGCCCCCTTGACGCCACAAGATGGCCGCGCCGGAGGGCACAATCGTCGAGTGCCGATATCTTTCCCCCGCTGGGTGGTCAGTAAGATGGATAGGGACGCGCTGATGGTAGCCTGCCTCGTCCAGGCCTGGCTGAATCCTTCGGCTGGGCCCGTGGAGGTCGATCTTGAGGCTGAATGGTTTCGGGGCGCACTGTCGCAAATCTGTGATGCGGCGATGCCCCGGGCCAAAGTTAATCGACCTCTGCGGCGTCAGGTGTACTGGTGGTCGGACGAAATCGCGAAATTGAGAGAGGAGTGTGTAATCGTCCGCCGCCGGTACACCAGATACCGTCGACGGAGGAATCGTGACGCGGACGAGGAAAACGCGCTGTACGCCGCCTACACGTCCAAAAAGAAGGAGCTGCAGCGCACCATCAGTGAAGCCAAGACGAGGAGCCGTGAGGAACTCCTAGAGACCCTCGAGCGGGATCCCTGGGGGCGCCCCTATAAGATGGTTAGGGAAAAACTTCGACCATGGGCGCCCCCGATTACTGAGGGTCTCGAGCCCCGGACGCTTGAAAGTGTAGTGACGGCCCTGTTTCCAAACAGGGCCGATTTCCGCCCCCCAAGAATGATGACCCCCTCCCGCCCATTAAGTGGAGGGGTTAGCGACGCCGGTTCTGACCCGGCGGCCGGTTCTGACCCGGCGGCCGGTTACGAACCGGTCTTGGGGGTGGAAATAGAGCAGGCTGCTCGCAAGCTCCGGCGCGGGAGGAAGGCTCCGGGCCCGGATGGCGTTCCGGGCCGCGTCTTGGCTGCGTCCCTTAGCGAATTGGGGGTTAGATATCGGCGTCTGCTGGACGCCTGTCTGGAATCGGGCCGCTTCCCGGTCTTGTGGAAGACGGGGCGGCTCGTTCTCTTGAGGAAAGATGGGCGCCCAGCGGACTCTCCCTCCGCCTATCGTCCCATTGTGTGCCTGGACGAGACCGGCAAATTGTTTGAGAGAATCATCGCTGGCCGTCTCGTCCGGCACCTCGTCGGGGTCGGCCCCGATCTGTCCGATGTGCAGTATGGTTTCCGGCAGGGCCGCTCTACAATCGATGCTATCGCGCGTGTAAAGGCCCTGTCGGATGAGGTCGTAGCTCGGGGGGGGGTGGTCGTGGCGGTGTCGTTGGACATCGCGAATGCCTTTAACACCCTCCCCTGGGCCTGTATTAAGGGGGCCCTAGAGTATCATGGGGTCCCCCCTTACCTTCGTCGGATAGTCGGGTCATACCTCGACGAGAGGTCTATCGTTTGTATGGGACGAAATGGGCGGCAGCACCGGTGGAGTATGTCGTGCGGCGTTCCCCAGGGGTCAGTCCTGGGCCCACTGCTTTGGAACGTCGGCTACGACTGGGTGCTGAGGGGGGAACTCCTCACCGGGGCCAGCGTAACGTGCTACGCAGACGATACGCTCGTCTTGGCCCGGGGGGAGACCTTCCGGGAGGCAATTCGCCTCGCCACCTGCTCTGTTGCTCAGGTGGTGAGGCGCATAAGGATGCTTGGATTGGAGGTGGCGCTCGGCAAGTCGGAGGCCCTGTGTTTCCATGGGCCCCGGAACGCGCCACCTGCCAACTCCAGCATCATCGTTGGTGGCACTCGCATCGAGATCAGGCCTCATATGAGGTACTTGGGCCTGTATCTCGATGCCCGTTGGAGCTTTCGTGAGCACTTCGCGCAACTGGCCCCCCGCCTAATGAGGGCGTCGGCCGGCCTTAAACGGTTGATGCCCAGTCTCGGGGGGCCGAGCGCGGGGTGCCGCCGCCTCTATATGGGGGTGGTACGGTCTATTGCACTATATGGTGCACCAATTTGGGGGGAATCGCCGGTGGCCATGCGCAACTGTGCTCCTCTGCGCAAAGCGCAGAGAGCTATGGCCATCGGCGTCATAAGGGGATACCGTACCATCTCTCATGAGGCGGCCTGCGTTCTTGCAGGTTCGCCTCCCTGGGAACTGGAGGTAAGAGCGCACGTCGAACTGTATAAATGGCGTGCGCAAATAAGAGAGACGGGGTTCCTCCCGTTGCCCAGTGAGGTGAACCGGCGAAAGCTCCAGCTTCGACGGTCAGTATTTGATAGTTGGGAAGAGCGGCTGGCCAATCCTACGGCCGGCCGTCGCACCGTCGAGGCCATCCGCCCAGTAATCAGGGAATGGGCGGATCGCAAAACGGGGGTGTTGACGTTTAGGTTGGTGCAGGTGCTGTCCGGACATGGGTGCTTCGGCAGCTACCTGCACTGCATTGCTAGGAGGGAGTCAACACCCGAGTGCCACCATTGCAGCTGCGATGTAGATTCGGCGTGCCACACGGTCGTACAGTGTCCAGCTTGGGTGAGTGAGCGCGCCGAATTAGTCGCAGCGGTGGGGGTCGACCTCTCGCTCCAGGCCTTAATCAAGGCCATGTTGAGCAACGAGAGGTCGTGGCTTGCGGTTCAGTCATTCTGCGAGGAGGTCATCTCGCAGAAGGAGGCGGCGGAGAGGGACCGCGAACAAGACGCAAACGCGCCTGATCTCCGCCGTCGGAGAGCCGGGGCCAGGAGGAGGCGATATGCAGCCCTTCTCCCCCCCACCTAGGGGCCCTGGGGGCGGTGCCATGGGGGGCACCGCTCCGTTGTCAATTAGGGTCCCGTCGGGGCCGAGTGCGTGCGTGTTCCTGCGCATCGGCCAGCAACAGCGATGTAAGTGAGGCAGGGGCACTCCACCCCTCTGCCTCTGCTCTGGGAGGAGCCCGGCGACAGCTGGGCATCGCCTGCTGCGGTCGCGCGAAGAATGCCAAAGTGCTCTCGCGGCCGTAGCTATAGGCGCCAGATGGAACACCGCTGGGGTTTAGTGGGTATACCGGCCGCTCTGGCCGGGGAGCCCCACATACCCCACCTGCCCCCCCATGGTAGGTGTGCGGATGCAGTAATGCATTCCCCAGCGTCAACAAAAAAAAAAAAAAAAAAAAAAGGTTAGGTTAGGTTAGGTTAGGTTAGGTTAGGTTAGGTTAGGTTAGGTTAGGTTAGGTTAGGTTAGGTTAGGTTAGGTTAGGTTAGGTTAGGTTAGGTTGGGGCCGAGTGGTGGGGGTGACCCGCCACAGGGGGTGGACCAACAGGCGCTTACAGCTCCCATTAAGTGGAGCCTTAGCCTGCCACCCCAAGACCGCAGTGCGTGGACTTCATGTCCACATCCTTCTCGAGGTGGCCTCGTTTGCACTGAACACTGCGGATCTAGACTGGAGAGTCGATAAACACTCCTGAGGGTGGTGCTTCGGCGGCGCCCTCAGTACCGGGTCGGGGCCGATGAGGCTGCAGTGCCGAAAGGGCCCGGCCCGGACGGGGAAGGGGGGAAAAACACCTGCCCCTCTGCTTTCAGAGGGGTATCGTGGTTGCCAATTTGTGGCGTCGCACCTGTCCCTCTTTTTGGGGGGACAGAGTATTTTTGGCTTTTTTGAGCGATGTGGTGACGGGGGCGCTATTGCGCCCCTCTTTGTTTGTTTTTGCGCTTTTGCGCTCAGGTGGTTGTTGGCGCTTTTGCGCCACTATTAATCCCTGCCCTTCGTGAAGGGCTTGGAGTTTGGTGTAGACGCGCCCGGTGGCACTAACCCTGTCGCCGGGTGGCGTCTGGGGGGCGGACCGGCACCAGCCGCCCTCCCCGGGACCCCGCGCAGTCGCTTCAACGACCCCCGTCACGGTGCTAAGGGGGTACGTCGTGGCTGCGCGGACCGACGAACGGCCTGCCTTAATTGGCCGGCCTAAGAGAAGGAAAACTTGAAACAAACCCGTGAGAAAACACGCTTAAAACCTGTGGATACCTGGGGACCTCCACAGTATATACCCTAGCCCCCGGAATGGGCGTCACCCGGGGGTGGTCACATAAATCGGCCCAACTCGTGGGAATAACAATGGATTCTTTTAAAATAAAATTTACGGGGAAGGGGGGGAAAGAAGTTGGTAGTGAGTCGGAGGGTGGACTGTCGAGCGCAAGCTCGGCGGGGTCAATGGTGACCGTAAAGTCACTGTCTGGGAGTGAGTCGAAGTCCCAGCGGCGAACGAAAAAGCGTTCGCACGGCGCGCAGGACAAGAGCTCGCGTGAGTCGAGTTCGGGCTCGGACACCCCAGCGGTCAAGGTGGTAGTCTCGTCGAAACCCAAAGGTCGAGGCAGGGGCAGGCCGCCCACTACAGGGGAGTATGTAGGGCTGGCCAAGGCCAAACGAGACCTTCTCGAGCAGGAGCGCGCCCAGATGGAGCTGGACGCCGAAAAGGATGCGGCTGCCTTCGGCAGAGAATATTTCCTTAGGAATAGAGTAGGCATATCGGAGTCGACGGATTCGGTGGTCCTTCCGGAAGACGCCGATTATACGAAAGTAGTGGTTGAGGGCGTGGCGCTCATAGAGCAGGCGGTGAAAAAGTCCCGGAATTTAAAAGGGACGTATCAGCGCAATCTAAACCTGGCGGCCTCGACCATAAAGGCGGCAGTGGGAGCGCTCAATAAAAGGACTTCCACAGAGGAGACAAGGCGGCTTCAAGCCGAAAACGACCGCCTGAAAAAGGAATTGGGCGATCTTCGGGTGCAAATGGCTGAGCTGAAAGAAACTGTAGGAAGGCTCGCCAACAACCCGATGGCCGCCCTCCCTGCAGCTGTTGCCGCCGCGGACCCCAATGGTCTGAAGGAGGCCGTTGCGCAATCCATAATGGAGGAGCTTCGGACGATGATGAATGCAAGGTTTGGCGCTCTGGAGGGAAGATTGCTTCCGGAGCCTTCATACCGGTTGCCCTTGGCTGCGGACAAGAAGAAGTCGGCGGCATCGAAAATCGTCGGTATGCAGCCGCAACCGGGGCCTTCGGAAGCTGCTCCCTCCTCAAAGGTCGCGTCCGTCAGGCAGCAGAAAACGGAGAAGAAAAGTAATAAGGCGAGAAAAGAAGCTGGAAAGCCGCCAACCCCGCAGCAGCAGCAGAAGCAACAGCCTCGTGCACTCCCTCCTGCCCCAGCTTCCATGGATGAGAGCTGGGCTACGGTCACCAAAAGAGGTGGAAAGAAGAAGGCTCCAGAGGTCAAGCAAAGTACGCCTACACCGAAGCCGCAAGTAACTAAGAAGAAGAAGGTGTCGAACAGACTGCGCCCGCCGCGTTCCTCGGCGGTGGTTGTCACGTTGCTGCCCGAGGCAGTGCAGCAGGGCGCAACATACGCAGCCGTCCTAACTGAGGCCAAGAAGAAAATAGATCTGGGAGGCCTCGGTATTACAGGCATCAAGTACAGACAGGCTGTGACGGGGGCCAGGGTTCTGGAAGTGCCAGGAGCTACGAGCAGCGAGAAGGCGGACTCTCTGGCTCTCAAACTACGGGAGGTGTTAGGCACCGAACATATTAAAGTGTCCAGGCCGGTCAAATGTGCCGAGCTTAGGGTGTCCGGCCTGGACGACTCGGTGACTGCGGCGGAAGTGGCGGCAGCGGTTGCTAAAACTGGGGGCTGTGCGGCGGATGACGTCAAAGTCGGGGAGATCCGTCGCACACCGGCCGGGCTTGGTGCGGTTTGGGTCCGCTGCCCGGTTGCGGCAGCTAGGAAAGTATCAGCGGGGCGGCTTCTGGTGGGCTGGGTGTCTGCCCAAGTCCAGCTCTTGGACCAGAGGCCGCTGAAATGCTATCGTTGCCTGCAACACGGGCACGTGCGGGCCGTCTGCACTTCAGATACTGACCGCAGCGAGGAATGCTATCGCTGCGGTCGGCCCGGCCACAAAGCCGGTACTTGCACCGCCACTCCCCACTGCTCTCTCTGCGAAGCGGCCGGAAAAAAGGCGGACCACCGAGTGGGCAGCAAAATCTGTGTGGGGGCAAAGGCCCCCAAAAAAGGAAAAGCGGCCGGAAGGACCCCGGCCGCCAAAGAGCCTGCTCAGCAGGCGCCCCTTGTAAACAGGGGCCAGGAGGCGATGAGCACCGACCCATAATAAATGGCTCATCGTCTCCTGCAGGCGAACTTAAACCACTCCGCCGGAGCGCAGGATCTGCTCCTACAATCGATGGCGGAGTGGTCCATTGATTTGGCCGTGGCGGCCGAGCCGTATTTTGTCCCGCCGCAGCGTGAAGATTGGTTCGCGGACACACACGGCTTGGTCGCCGTCATGTCCTCCGGGAGAAATAACCTGGCCCCTTCAGTCGTCCATAGGGGCCAGGGCTACGTCGCTGTCCGTTGGGGAGAAATCGTCGTCGTTGGTGTGTACTTCTCCCCAAACCGGAGTCTCGCGGAATTTGAAGCGTTTCTGGGCGCGGTCGGGGCCGTTGTCCGGCAGACTCGGCCGCGCCAGGTGTTGTTGGCGGGGGACCTCAACGCCAAATCAACGGCTTGGGGTTCCCCATCGTCTGATGTGAGGGGCGAGACTCTGGAGGAGTGGGCAGTAGGGGCCGACCTCGTAATCATCAACAGAGGGTCGGCCAACACGTGCGTGCGTCGGCAGGGAGGGTCCATCGTAGACGTTACGTTTGCGACCCCTGCCCTCGCGCGCAGTGTCCACTCCTGGACGGTACTCGAGGAGGTGGAGACTCTGTCGGACCACAGGTATGTCCGTTACGACATCTCCACCTCCTCGACTAACGAGGTGTTCAATCCCGGGGGACATGACACGAATGTGAACCTCTTCCCGAGGTGGGTAGTCAAGGGCTTGAATAAAGAAGCGCTGGTGGAAGCCTCCATAGTCCAGGCCTGGCTGAACTCTCCGGCCGGGCCAGTGGAGGTCGACCAGGAAGCGGAATGGCTCCGGGGCGCATTGTCGCAAATATGCGACGCGTCAATGCCCCGGGCCAAAGGTCGGCCTCCCAAGCGTCAGGTGTACTGGTGGTCGCAGGAAATCGCCGAGCTGCGCGCGGATTGCGTGAGGAGGCGGCGCCAGTACACCCGGTTCCGCAGGAGGCGGAACCGAGACGCGGACGTGGAGAACCAGCTGTATGCGGAGTACAGGCAAAAGGCCAAAACGCTGCAGCTGGCCATCAGCGCCGCCAAGGCGAATGCCAGAGCGGAGCTGCTGGAGACGCTGAATAGGGATCCGTGGGGGCGTCCATACAAGATGGTGCGGAACAAGCTCCGCACCTGGGCGCCCCCGTTGACGGAGAGTCTCCAGCCCCGGATGCTTGAGGCGGTCGTGTCGGCACTGTTTCCGGACCGAGCGGAGCACCAACCTCCGGCCATGGCGCCCTCACAACTTAACGAGGGCGCCGAAGCCGACGTGCCGCCGGTCACGGACGCCGAATTGCGGGCGGCCTGCCTCAGGCTCCGGGCCAATAAAGCTCCGGGCCCGGATGGTGTTCCGGGCCGCGCCTTGGCGTTAGCCCTTGGCCCCCTCGGGGAGAGGTACAAAAGGTTGTTGGACGCCTGTCTGGAGACAGGACGGTTCCCCGCCATGTGGAAGGCGGGCAAACTGGTCCTGTTGAAGAAGGACGGGCGTCCCGCGGAGTCTCCCTCCGCCTATCGTCCGATCGTCCTGCTCGACGAGGTGAGCAAGCTCTGTGAACGGGTCGTCGCTTGCCGCCTCGTCGAGCATCTTCGTCGCGTAGGTCCCGACTTGTCGTTTAAACAGTTTGGATTCCGAAGGGGCCGGTCGACTATCGATGCGATTAGTCGCGTCAAGGCCCTTTCGGAAGAGGTGGTCGCCCAGGGCGGGGTGCTGTTGGCGGTGTCTCTTGACATCTCGAACGCCTTCAACACCCTCCCCTGGGCCTGTATAAGGGAGGCCCTCAAATTTCATGGGGTGCCTCCCTACTTGAGGAGGTTTGTCGGGGCCTACTTAGATGGTCGTGAAATTGTCTGGATCGGACGGGATAGGCGGCAGCACCGGTGGAGCATGTCGTGCGGTGTTCCCCAGGGGTCAGTTTTGGGTCCTCTCCTGTGGAACATCGGCTACGACTGGGTGCTGAGAGGTGAGCTCCTTCGGGGGGCCGACGTGACATGTTATGCGGACGACACGCTAGTCACGGCCCGGGGGAGCTCTTTCAGGGAGGCAAACCGCCTCGCCACCTGCTCCGTAGCGCAGGTGGTGAGGCGGATAAAGATGTTGGGACTCGAGGTGGCGCTGGAGAAGTGCGAGGCCGTTTGCTTTCACGGGCCTCGCAAAGCGCCACCTGCGGGATCCCACATCGTCATAGGTGGCACTCGCATCGAGATCCGGCCTCATATGAGGTACCTAGGCCTGATACTCGATGCCCGTTGGAGTTTCCGCGAGCACTTCCGGCAATTGGCCCCCCGTCTCGTAAGGGCATCAGGCGCGCTGAAAAGGCTGATGCCCAATATGGGGGGGCCTAAGGGGGGATACCGCCGCCTCTATATGGGGGCGGTGCAATCAATGGCGCTCTACGGAGCGCCAATCTGGATAGGGACCCTGACGGCACCAAACGTCGCTAATTTAAGGCGCCCACAACGGGCGATGGCCGTCGGGGTTATTCGTGGATATCGCACCGTCTCCTTTGAGGCGGCGTGCGTTCTAGCCGGAAGCCCTCCCTGGGACTTAGAAGCGGAGGTGCACGCCACTGTGTACGAGTGGCGTGCGGGTCTACGTTCTGTTCGGCAAGACCCACTACCCAGGGAGGTTGAAACGCGGAGACTCCAGGCCCGGCGGTCCATAATGGAGAAGTGGGAGAGGCGGCTGGCAACACCGAACGCCGGCCGCCGGACCGTTGAGGCGATCCGTCCGGTGTTGAAAAACTGGACGGAAAGGAAGACGGGGTCGTTGACCTACCGGCTGACGCAGGTGCTGTCGGGGCATGGTTGCTTCGGCACGTACCTGTGTCGAATAGCCGGGCGTGAGTCGACGACCGAGTGCCACCACTGCGGCCGCGACGAAGACACGGCGCAGCACACCTTGGAGGAATGCTCGGCGTGGGCCGAGCAGCGTCGTGCGCTAGTCGCGGCGGTGGGGAGGGACCTCTCGCTGCCGGCTGTCGTAAAATCGATGGTCGGTAGCGAGGAGGCATGGCTGGCGGTTCTCACCTTCTGCGAGGACGTTATCTTGCAGAAGGAGGCGGCGGAACGGGAGCGGGAGAACGATCCGCTCTCACAATCAATCCGCCGCCGGAGAGCCGGGGCCCGGAGGAGGGTCTTCCACACCCTTCTCCCCCCCACCTAGGGGCTCGGGGGTGACGTTCGGGGGAGCGTCACCCCCATCTTAACAGCCCCGGGAGGGCGCGCGCGGTGTTCCCGCGCGCCTCCCACGCAGTACATAAATAGGGCAGGAGCGGCTCCACCCTCCTGCCTATAAAGGGATGAGCCCGGCGCATCAAACGCGCTGGGCATCGCCGTCGGGGTCGCGGAAGAATAAAAATCCGTACCCGTGGCCCCGGCATCAGGCGCCCCGGAGGAACACCGTCAGGTTTTAGTGGGTATACTCGGCTTTGCACTATCAGCCGAGGAGTCCCACATATCCCCCCGCCTCCCCCAGGCGGGACGGAATGCATAAAGCATTTCCTGACGCAAAAAAAAAAAAAAAAAAAAAAAGGTTAGGTTAGGTTAGGTTAGGTTAGGTTAGGTTAGGTTAGGTTAGGTTAGGTTAGGTTAGGTTAGGTTAGGTTAGGTTAGGTTAGGTTGGGGCCGAGTGGTGGGGGTGACCCGCCACAGGGGGTGGACCAACAGGCGCTTACAGCTCCCATTAAGTGGAGCCTTAGCCTGCCATCCCAAGACCGCAGTGCGTGGACTTCATGTCCACATCCTTCTCGAGGTGGCCTCGTTTGCACTGAACACTGCGGATCTAGACTGGAGAGTCGATAAACACTCCTGAGGGTGGTGCTTCGGCGGCGCCCTCAGTACCGGGTCGGGGCCGATGAGGCTGCAGTGCCGAAAGGGTCCGGCCCGGACGGGGGGGGAAGGGATGCACCTGCCTCTCTTTTTTGGAGGGGTAGGGTGCCTGGCGCTTTTGCGCGGAGAGGTGCTGGGGGGTACTATTGTGTCTTCCGGTGCTTTTGTTGGTGGAAATGCACTTGCTCTTCTTTTTGGGGGAGTATTGTTGCAGCGCTTTTGCGCAGATATTGTTGTGGTGCTATTGCGCCGTTTTTACACTTTTGTGTTATTTTGTTGTTGGCGCTTTTGCGCCTCTGTCGTTCCTTGCCCTTCATGAAGGGCATGGAGTCTGGTGTGGACGCGCCCGGTGGCACTAACCCTGTCGCCGGGTGGCGTCTGGGGGGCGGACCGGCACCAGCCGCCCTCCCCGGGACCCCGTGCAGTCACTTCAACGACCCCCGTCACGGTGCTAAGGGGGTACGTCGTGGCTGCGCGGACCGACGAACGGCCTGCCTTAATTGGCCGGCCTAAGAGAAGGAAAACTTGAAACAAACCCGTGAGAAAACACGCTAAAAACCTGTGGATACCTGGGGACCTCCACAGTATATACCCTAGCCCCCGGAATGGGCGTCACCCGGGGGTGGTCATATAAATCGGCCCCACTCGTGGGATTTAATATGGAAAAATCTTTAAAAATAACTTTTACGGGGAAGGGGGGGAAAGAAAGAAGAGTGGAGGATGAGAAGGAGGCGGAGCTGTCGAGCGCAAGCTCGACGGCCTCAATGGTGACGGTAGAGTCACTGTCTGGAGGAGAGTCGGCGAGATCACAGCGGCGCACGAAGAAGCGTTCGCACGTCTCCAAAGAAGTTAGTTCGCGGGACTCGAGCTCGGGTTCAGACACCCCAGCTGTGAAGGTGGTAGTTTCTTCGCAGCCTAAGAGTAGAGGCAGGGGTAGGCCGCCCACAACGGGCGAATATGTGGGGCTAGCCCAAGCCAAGAGGGAACTTGTGGAGCAAGAGCGGGCAGAACTGGAGTTGGAGGCTGAGAAGGACCTCGTGCATTTCAGTAGGGACTACTTTCTGCGAAACACATCTTGCAAGTCGGACTCGGCGTCAAACAATGAGACGGTCCCCGTCCTACCTCCAGACGGAGACCATCGAAGAACAGCGTTGGAAGGGGTCGAGATAATAGAAAAAGCTGTCAAAAACTCCAAAAATATAAAGGGGCCATATAGGGGCAGAATGAATGCGGCAGCTCTGACCATTAAAGCGGCTGTGGCGGCGCTCAGTGATAGGAGTGCCACCGAAGAAACGAGGCGGCTGGAAGCAGAAAACGCTACCCTGAAGAAGGAGCTTAATGAGCTGCGCGGCC